>CM038675.1:448380287-450780287 GCA_021605145.1 Aegilops bicornis | reverse complement strand
TAGCAGGATTAAATCTACCCTCAAATGATGGTAAAGACATACCCTGACCATATGCTTGTGTGTGTTGTCCCAACTCTCGTGATGATGAAGATATGTCCGTCGTCCAAGAACTTCTATCTCCGGAACCTGTCATGATTTGTAGAAACAAGAAATAAAATTCGAGAATAATGTTCCTATGAACTACTAGGATGTGGTTGTAAAGTGCTCACAGTAAAGCAAATATCAATATCTTACAAGTTCTTACCATGCAGCAGGTGGTGACAGGCAACCAGCGGTGTCAAGTAACTCTGGAGATTGTGTAAAGCGATTGCCGAGGAACGACGTATACGGTGTAGAAATATGTGGAGCTGGGTTGGCTATATATGGTAGCAGTTTTTTTAGCAATAATCAATTCAAAGATGCAATGTTGAATAAACGCTCAACGACAGATCTTGTCTTTGGTCCTAGGCTAGACCGGACTAGAGACGCGAGCCTAGAACACTAATGATGTCACGACGTAGCACAACTTGCATCAATGAAGGATACTAAGTAGCTCTGCACAGCAAGATATAAGTGAAGATCACAACGGCAGTGAAGATAGTGATGAAAAACAACTGCCAAGCAGGATATACAACAACTCTCTCTCCAATTTTCCTCTTGAAAAGTTTGAGCCAATTTTCTGATAACTTTTTTCAAAGAATGCTACTAACTCAAGCTTTCCAATGCAAAAAGAATCACTCAATTCCGAGTTGATATGAGGAGTCAAAAAAATCTAAAACTGGTTTGAAAAACTGGAATAAGTTGTGTTCACGAATTTCAGAGGGCAAAAAGACCTATGTAGAAGCCGATTTTGAGGTGCCAAATATTGAACTAGCTTCTGCAACTATTTAGATGTGGCTCGTCTCTAGCTTTAATTTGAGTACTCGCGGAGCCAAAACGGACTTCGTATGAGGAAGTTATGCCTGATTTACTGAACAGTGCACAAAACAGATTCCAATCTGAATTCAGCTACGAGATTGAGTCTAGATAGATCCGAACTTTGTTTTTTTTTATTCTCTCTTTTTTTTTCTCACACTTTTTTTCCTTTTTCTTTCTCTCTTTTTTTTCTCTAACTTTTTTTTTCTTTTTTTCTCCTTTTTTTCCTCTCTCCCTCTTTCAAAACAAACTAGATAAATTGCAGATTGGATCAACTAAAGATGTGAACGATCTCAACTATGATTATGACAATGAACGGTGGGTAGCACGTGGTGGAAATTGATGGATTGATGGTGGTCAACGGAAGGGATAACAATGCAGCGACGGCGTGACTAATGTGAACAGAACTCGAAACTCTAAACGAACTAGACACGAAGACCAGCAACTCGACACGACGATGCAACCGATGATTCAATAATGCAAACAATGAAAAGAAAACTGCAAAGGCTCGAATCGGCTTGGACAAAGGATGAATAGATCTAACTTTTTTTGTGGCTTTTTCTTGGACAATAGGTAAGAAAATAAATCTAATCTAGAGATAATTGGAAATTCTCACCGAGCAACCTGATAACACTCTGATACCACTTGATAGATGCGGGGTGTCCCGATCTTTCGATGAGATGATAACTATCGATTTGGTGGAGATGACTTTGACGAACCGACTACAAACGTGCACGACGTTGCGCCTTAGCAATCGCTAAACCAACTCCGAGAGGTTATTGACCACGCCGGAGCACGATCAACCTGACCACGAAGGTCTATTCCTACAAGCAATCGAAGAACAAGCAAGAATATGATAAAGCAATCTGAATATTGCAAATATATATGAAGTATTGATAAAGGCGGGATCCTAAGCGGTCTTGGTCTGGTCGTTGGACACAAACGAAGTACGAAGTTGCAATGGCTAACTTTTAACTAAACAAATCCCAAGCGAAAAGCTACTAGATGGATCTACTTATATAGGAGCAAGGGGTGGCGGCCAAGGAGGTGGGAGGACGTCCCAAGGCAGCCTAAAACTAACCCTAGGTCGTACAAGGCCAATGGGCCCAAGTGGAGGTGACGTAACACCTTTGGACTTGTAGTTTGACTCGGATTCGATGCGACATCAGATTGTTTAATCCATAACTCAACGCGCTCGGACGGATTTTAAGGTGATTGCAATTGAGTTGGAAAATGCACGAAATCTATTTTCCAACAAAAAGAAACAACCAATTTGGAGTCCGTATGAAAAAGTTATTGACGCTTTGAGTCGTGTATGTGCATGCAGTCCGAATCTGAGTCCAGAACGTGAGAGACTTGGACTCTATCTTCTCTTGGCCCAAAAGTGACGTGAGAGGACTTTCTGAACAACACCTAAACTTCTCCTTTTCCCTTATTGTACAAATGTCCCATACACCTGCAATTAGACAAAACACAAAAGTATGTGATGTATTTTTGTTCTCGATAACATAAATAGATTATTGAATAGTTTGCACTAGAAATCACCTGACAAATATGCATGTATGCAATATTTTTGGTCTTATCCAAGGTAGTCATGTCCTCATCAAACATGAAGACGATTGCAATCCATGTCAAGGGCGTCATCATCAACATCGCCAACAACACAATGAAGAGCAACGCTACGGAAAGCTGAAATTCACCATGCCCAAGTTCAATGGAAGCAATGACCCCGAAGACTACCTCTCATGGGCATTGAAGGTTGACAAAATCTTCCGGTTGCACAACTACGATGAAGCGAAGAAAATCACTATGGCATCACTTGAGTTCCAAGACTATGTGCTCATATGGTGGGAACAAATCATTGAGCGACGACAAGCAAGAGATGAACCTCCAATCACCACTTGGGCTCAAATGAAGGATGTCATGCGAGCACGTTTTGTGCCAATTACTACAACCGCGACCTCTTCAAGAAACTCCAACTTCTCAAGCAAGGAACAAAGAGTGTTGAAGAATACTACAAGGAAATGGAGATAGCCATGATTCGAGCCAATGTCAAGGAAGATGATGAACAAACTATGGCACGTTTCTTGAATGGACTCAATCATCCCATCAAGAAGATCGCCGACTTCCAACCATACTCCACCCTCATTGAGCTCGTACATCAAGCTACAAAGGCGGAACGTCAAGTGCAAGATGACTTCAAGTACGCCAAGTACTCATCCAAGACCTACGGCTTCTCCAACAACCAAGATTCAACACCTCCTCCAACATCTACATCAACCAAACCTCCTACAAACAACGACGACAAGTCGAGTTACAAGAGAAATTCGACAAGTTCAAGTCGTCCTCCTCCTACTACAAGCAACCTCAAGCCGCGTGCTTCATCATCTACTCCGACCGATGAGACCATCAAAACAAGGTCCTTCAAGTGCTTTACTTGCGGCGGCCGAGGCCACAAGTCCTACGAATGCACCAACAAGCGCACCATGATCCTCAACGACGACGGCACATATGACTCAATGAGTGATGAGGAAATGGAAGCCCTTGAGCAAGTGGCCATGCACCGGGCGAAAGTGAATGAAGATGAAGATGATCAAGTCTTTTGCGATGAGGATTCGAGCCCCGCCTCGTTGTCTCCAAGGTCTTGACCCTTCAACATCAACAAGAAGGCGACCAAAGATGCCACATCTTCCACACAAAGGCCGGCATCAACGGAAGGTCCGTCAAGGTCATCATCGATGGAGGTAGTTGCCACAACTTGGCAAGTGAAGAACTATGTTCCAAACTTCATTTGGTCAAGAGGATGCACCCGCACCCCTACAAGGTTCAATGGCTAAGTGACTCCCAAGACTATACGAAGTCGAGCATACGGTCCAAGTCTCCTTCAAAATTGGTACTTATGAGGACACGTTGGAGTGTGATGTGGTCCCAATGACCGTTTGCGACCTACTTCTAGGTCGACCATGGCAATTCGACCGTGGTGTCATCCACAATGGGCGAACCAATCACTATAGCTTCAAGATGAAAGGGAAGGAATATGTGCTACGACCTATGTCTCCTAGTCAAGTGATAGCCGACAAGCAAGCCACCCATCATAGAGACAAAAGTGAGAAAGTGATCCACCAAAAAGTGAGTGAGAGCCATAAGCCAAACTTGAGTGCCTCTTCGCCTAGGGAGAAAAACCTCATCCTATTTGCCACCAAAAGTGAGATGAGAGATGTGTGTGAGAACCCATATAGTGTGATGCACTTTGTCCTTGTGTGCAAGGATGGAGACCCAACAACTAACACCGCTCATGAGCTACCTTTAGTGTTTAAATCTCTTTTGCAGGAATTCCAAGATATTTTCCCCGAAGAGCTACCTCCGGGTCTACCTCCTCTCGAGGCATTGAGCATCGAATCGACCTCATCCCCGGAGCGCCTCTACCAAACAAAGCTCCATACCGAGTCAATCCCGAAGAAACCAAGGAGATTCAACGGCAAGTACAACAACTCATCGACAACGGTCATGTACGTGAAAGCCTAAACCCTTGTGCCGTTCCCGTTATACTTGTGCCTAAGCCCGATGGAAGTTTCCGCATGTGTTCCGATTGTAGACCTATAAATGCTATTACCGTTCGCTATAGGCATCCCATTCCTTGCTTAGATGATATGCTTGATGAACTTAGTGGAGCCAACTTTTTCTCAAAAATTGATCTAAAAAGTGGCTATTATCAAATCCGCATACACGAGGGTGATGAATGGAAAACTGCTTTCAAAACCAAATTTGGTTTATATGAGTGGTTAGTGATGCCTATGGGTCTTCGGAGGCTCCAGATTTTCGCAAGGCGTCTTATGCATCATATGCTTCGTCCTTACATTGGAGTCTTTGTTGTGGTTTACTTCGACGATATTCTTGTGTTTAGCAAAACCATGAAAGAACATCTTAATCATGTTAGGGCTGTTTTGCAAACCCTTCGCAAGGAAAGTCTTTACGCAAACATGAAAAAATGCACATTTGGTGTTGACAAAGTGGTTTTCTTGGGTTTTGTAGTATCCTCAAAGGGTGTCCATGTTGATGAATCTAAAATTGAAGCAATTAAAACTTGGCCCCAACCCACCAATTTGCAACAAGTGCGTAGCTTTCTTGGTCTTGCGGGTGTTTATAAATCGCTTTGTGAAAGATTTTAGCACAATTGCCGCTCCTTTGCATGCCTTGAGTAAGAAGAATACTCCCTTTGTTTGGGGAACTTTGCAATCAACCGCTTTTGATGAGCTCAAGTCTTTGCTTACTCATGCTCCGATTCTTGCTTTGCCCAATTTTGACAAAAAATTTGAGTTTCATTGTGATGCAAGTGGTACCGGAATTGGCGGAGTTTTGATGCAAGAAAAACGAGCCATTGATTATTTTAGTGAAAAACTCTCCGGTGCTCAACTTAATTATCCCATCTATGACAAAGAATTGTATGCTTTAGTGCGTGTGCTACATGTTTGGGAACATTACCTTAGACCTCATGAGTTTGTCATCCATACCGATCATGAAACGCTTAAGTACCTCAAAGGTCAAACTAAGTTGAACAAGCGTCATGCCAAATGGAATGAATTTATTGAATCTTTTCCTTATGTGATCAAGTACATTAAGGGTAAAGAAAATGTAGTTGCCGACGCGCTTCCACGCATATGCATGCTTGTCACTCAACTTGAGTTGAATGTTATTGGTTTTGAGCATATAAAAGACTTGTATGCGCATGATCCATCTTTTGCTATTCCTTATGCTAAGTGTTTGACGCATACTTCTTGGGAACAATATTACATCAAGGATGCTTATCTTATGAGAGCTAACAAACTATGCATTCCCGAGTCTTCTCTTCGTTTGTTCCTTTTGCAAGAGGCTCATGGAGGCGGACTCATGGGACACTTTGGATGCGACAAGACATTCGCCATGCTCTCCCACATCTACTTTTGGCCCAAGATGTTCCGCGACGTCTCACGCTTCACCAACCGTTGCTCTACATGCCGCAAAGCTAAGTCTAAAGCTAAATCCCATGGTCTTTACATGCCCCTTCCTATTCCTTATCAACCTTGGGAAGACATTAGCATGGACTTTGTACTTGGTTTGCCTAGAACTCAAAATGGAAAGGATTCCGTGTTTGTTGTTGTCGATAGATTTTCTAAGATGGCACATTTCATTCCTTGCAACAAGATAGACGATGCTTCACATATTGCAAATCTCTTTTGTAGGGAAATCTTGCGACTCCATGGAGTACCAAAGACAATCGTCTCCGATCATGACGTCAAGTTCTTGAGTTACTTTTGGAAGACCCTATGCGCCAAGCTCGGAATCAAGCTCTTGTTCTCATCCGCATACCATCCTCAAACCGACGGCCAAACGGAGGTGACGAACCGCACACTATGCACTCTACTTCGTGTCTTGATCAAGAAGAACATCAAGGAGTGGGAAGCATGTCTACCCATCGCCGAGTACGCCTACAACCGTGCAAGACATTCGACTACCGGCAAGTCCCCTTTCGAGGTCATCTACGGCTTCAACCCGTTGTCCCCATTGGACATTCTACCTCTTGCTCTACAAGAGCGCACCAACATGGATGCGAGTGCACGGGCAAGCTACATCAAGAAGATGCATGAGGATGCAAGACAAACCATCGAGCGCCAAGTACAACGACTAGCGACCAAGCTCAACGTCAACAAGCAACCCATGGTCTTCAACATTCGTGATCTAGTGTGGCTACACCTTCGCAAGGACCGCTTCCCCAAAGAACGCAAGTCCAAGCTTCTTCCTAGAGCCGATGGACCTTTCAAGGTGCTAGCACGCTACAACGACAACCCTTACAAGATCGACCTACCTCGAGACAAGTACAATGTGAGCGACATCTTCAACGCCAAGGACCTCGCACCTTACCATGGAGATGAAGCTTTGATCCGAGGTCGGATCTCTCCCAAGCGGGGGAGATGATGCGAGCATCCTCGCTCATCCCCATGGACGTGCCTACATCTCCCTCAACGCCACTAGGACCCATGACAAGAGCCCGAGCTAAGGCTATCGAAGATAAGGTGAATTCGCTCCTCTCCGAACTCCCTCTTCCTACTCACGAGACACGGCTACTACCTCATTCGGAGACTCTATGTGTAATCAGGTACATGGAGGTGAGCCAAGGATCAACTACTTGCGTGAGCCAAGACGGCGAGGACTCCAAGCATATTGAAGAAGAAGAAGAGATGCTGCTGAAGGCACAGGCACCGGACGTCCGACGCCTTCCGGACCTTCCGGACGTCCGACGAGTCCCAGGACCCGGATGACCGGACTCTCCGGACGTCCGACACTTTGCCACCCAAACCAAAACTACGGACGACCGAAGCCTCCGGACGTCCGAACGTCGCACGCCCGAACCGAATCTACGGACGACCGACAACTTCCGGACGTCTGGACCGTCACGAAGCTCCGGACGACCGATCCTCTCCGGACGTCTGACGCGCCCATGACAGAACTGATTCTACGGATGCCCGAACCCGTCCGGACGTCCGGACCGTCCCGAGCCTCCAGACGTCCTACGCCTTCCGGACGTCCGACGCCTGTGTGTTGACTTCGTTTGGGCCGCAGCCCTTGTACCCCTTCGCCCCTAGACTATATATACTCCTTCCCCAACTTTCTAGCGTTAGCTTTGGTTTAGCTCATGTTTGTGTGAGAGCCTTGCTCATCCACTTGGTTACTTCTCCTCGGAGCTCAGGACCTCTACGGAGAAGATCCCCCAAGCGGATTCAAGACCCCCTTCTAGGGTGGACCCCATCAAGACCTCCTCTCGTAGAAGAACGGCTACTCGTGTATCCTTACCTTTGTTGATTGTAGATCATATGTATGTCTTTGTGTTCGGTGATCTAGCACTTGTGTGATTGATTCCTTGTTAGTTGAGTGATTTCTCTCTCGTCGTGTTCCCCTTTGTGCTTCCGGGTGTTCTTCGTGATTCCCCGTAGGATCCACTCCAAACGTGAAAGATCGTCCACATAGGGTTCCGCCCTACATCATATATCCCGCAGGATCTTCTCACAAGGAGGTCTTGAACTCCATGGGAGTGGTGGTCTCTCTCTCTCTCAAGAGGAGAAGGTAGGAGCAAAGCTCACATACAAATGAGCTATCATATTTGCCTCCTCTCGAAAGGAGGTGGAGGAGGTCTATTTATAGTCTAGTGGGCGAACGGGTAAGTGAGGGGGCGAAAGGGTACACGGGCCTTGGCCCAAGTCATGCACGCAGGCAAGGGCCGGATGATCCGGGACCTCGTCCGGATGATCCGGCTTCGCCGAGCAGATTCTGCAAGGTTTGGCCGTCGCGGTGTATGGATTACGCGGATGATCCGGGGGTCGGCCCGGATGATCCGGCTGAGCCCGGATGATCCGGCTCTTCGTCCGGATGTCCGGCTCCAGCTCAGCAGCCGCTCCGTCCTCTTCTTCTCCTTTCTTCCGTCTTCTCTTCCACGCTTCCCTCGCGGATGGTGTAGACGTACACTTGCGCTCGCACTCCTCCTCGACATCCGTGATGTTCCGACAATACCTTTGCATGCACACGGAAGGAGTGTCAAGTAGTATACCATCCTCGAGAAGGTCAAGTCAGCACGTGTAAAGGAGATGATTCACCTTTGTGTATGTGAAGTAGATGTAGCACGTGTCACTTGCCAAATGGACTTTTGACATGGTGATGTCCGTAGGATGCTCCGCATCATCCCCTCCCCCTTGGGAAAGATCCGACCTCGGATCGAAATTCAAATCACCATGGGAAAGAGATGGCGTCGCCGTGTAGGAGTGGTCGATCAGCAAATTCTTGTCATCTTGAAGCTCGAAATGGGCACTCTCCAATGTCGCACCGTCTTGGGATTCCTTCAAAAGTAGCAAAGACAACAAACACTTGGAAAAACAAATGTGGTTAGCATGACTGCACAACCAAGCATTCAAGCGGTGATTCACCCGACAAGTGTCATCATCATGCAAAGCATATGGTGTGACAAAGGATTGTGACATAGAATGTAAGTATATGAACTGAGCACAAGCAAAGATATCATGTGGAAAAGCATGTAAATGTGAGGTAGAGATGCGAATATGTTTGACAAGAGAATAGGCATCTACCTCAAGTTCATAGCAAGCATGCATAAAGCGCTCAACAAACGGTCTATGGTAAGCATAGGAAGCATTCACCACACCAAATAAAATGAAGTGTCTAAACACATGAGTCAAGTGCAAGACAATCCAAGCATAACGTGCATAGGGTGTAGTGAAAATAGTGTGGCACTCAACACAATAGAAAGAGCAATTGTTCATCATGTGTGAGGCAATCAAGTCAAGCATGTAGCAATCAATGGGACATGGTATATGTGAAGAAGCGACATTGGTGCAACCAAACATGTGATAGGAACAAGTAATCCAAGAATTGGATGCAACACACAAAGCATATAGATCATGATGAGGACATCAGTACCATTGTTACACCCACAGCCCCTACTACAACATATATTTGACCAATTACTAGAGCTCGCGCACGCGAATTAAATTATCAGGTACTTTCATTTCTTGGCAATGATTCTAATGTTCATGACAATATGATGCTGCCTAAATTGGATACATTTGTTTTGCTTACAAATGAAGGGTCTGGCATGGATAAGAGGGATGAACATTGGAGCAAGAACAAGCATGGAGTTGATGGCATGCGCAAGGTGATACGGGGCTAACCCGGTGTAGGCCGATCTTTCACGTTTGGAGTGGGATCCCTCGAAGAACACGATGAACGTGGGGAAGAACGGAGAGAAATCACAAGGGGAAACACTCAAGAACAAGTCTAGTCACACATCCACTAGACAATCAAACACACAAGATCCACAAGGTACATGAACAACAAAGGGAAAGATACAAGGTAAAGTTCATCTCCATGAGGAGGTCATGAAGGGGTCCGCCCAAGAGGGGGGTCTTGATGATATCCCGTAGGATCTTCTCACATGGAGGTCTTGAACTCCATGGGAGTGGTAGTCTCTCTCTCTCAAGAGTAGAGGTAGGAGCAAAGCTCACCTAAGAATGAGCTATCATATTTGCTAACCTTAACTAGGAGGAGGGGGAGGAGTATATATAGTCTTAGCCACGAAGGGGTGAGTGGGGAAGGGATACATGGGCCTTTGGCCCGACTCTGCGCGCAGGCAGGCGCCGGATGTCCGGGCTGGGGGCCGGATGTCCGAGCTCTCGTGAGATGCCGGATGTCTGGGGCGGTTGGCCGGATGTCCGGGCCGAAGTGGCCAAGCTACTGGATAGGGGCACCGGATTTCCGGGGAGAGCGCCGGATGTCCAGGGGTTGCCGAGGCGCCGGATGTCCGGGCACACGGGCCGGATGTCCGGCGGTAAGCCGGCCGTTTGTTGGTGCAGCTCCTCGGAGGCTGCACGGTAGCCGGATGTCCGGCCTCGGCCCGGATGTCCGGGCCAGAAGCCAGCAGCTCCGTCTTCTTCCGTCGTTGCTTCCAGGCTTCCCTCGCGGATGGTGTAGTTGTTCCTTGGCGCTTGCACTCCTCCTCGACATCCGTGAAGCTCCAACAATACCTATGCATGCACACGGGAGAAGTGTCAAGTAGTATACCATCCTCGAAGGGGTCAAGTGAGCACGTGTAAAGGAGAAGATTCACCTTTATGTATGAGAAGTAGAGGTCGCACGTGTCACTTGCCAAACGGACTCTTGACATGGTGATGACCGTAGGATGCTTCGCATCATCCCCTCCCCCTTGGAAAAGATCCGACCTCGGATCGAAAACCAAATCACCATGGGAAAGAGATGGCGGTGCTGTGTCGAAGTGGTCGGTTACCAAGCACTCATCGTCTAGTAGCTCGAAATGGGCACTCTCCAATGTCGCACCGTCTTGTGATTCCTTCAAAAGGAGCAAATGGAACAAACACTTGGAAAAACAAATGTGGTTAGCGTTAGTGCAAAACCAAGCATTCAAGAGGTGATTCACCGAACAAGTGTTGTCATTAAGCATAGCATAGGGTGTGACAAAGGATTGTGGCATGGCATGTAAGCACATAAATTGAGCAAAATCAAGGTCATAATGGGGACAAGTTTGCAAATGTGAGGTAGTGATGCAAATATGTGTGTCAAGATAATAAGCATCTACCTCAAGTTCATAGCAAGCATGGGCAAAGTGCTCCATGAAAGGTCTATGGTAGGCATAGGAATCATTCACAACACCTAAGAAGATGGCATGTCTAAACACATGGGTCAAGTGCAAGATAGTCCAAGCATAATGTGCATAGGGTGTAGTGAATATAGCGTGGCACTCAACACAATAGAAAGAGCAATTGTTCATCATGTGTGAGGCAATCAAGTGAATCATGTGACAAGCAAATGGACATGGCATATGTGAAGAAATGATATTGGTGCAACCAACCATATGATAGTAGCAACACAAGGTATATATGTCATGAAACATGGAAATGTGGCAATCATAGGTGAAAGCAATATCTCGAACATGCGTGCAAATGGTGCAAGCAACACATGAAGTGTGATCCACAATATCCAAGCTCAAGAAGGATGTCACCTTGAAAGCATTTCCTTGTGCATTCTTCACATTGCCGGAGTGGTAGGAAGTATGGTGTAGAAGCGAGTCGTGGAAGAATCTATGAGGCTCGCTCTCAAGAGCTCAAATGGTCAACTCACGTGAAGTGGAAGTCGACACAAAGTCCAACTATCCTACACATGCACAAAACAAAACAAAGAATGTATGCGCATGGTAGATAAACACATCATCCATCATGATGGTTCTCATCTTTGCACAAAACCATTAGAAGCACAAGTGCATGAATAATATGATGCAACAATGGCTATATTCATGCCACGGGGTATATGTTGCAAAGAGGTAAGACAAGCATGCTTCACAAGAAATATGTCAAAATCTCCAAACATATGTGAGAATGCTATGGGGCAAACTCATGAGCAAGACGAATAGCATGGTTGCACTCAATACATGGCAAATCTAGCATGAGGGAGGCAACATATGGAGATATGTGACAAGAAGCAATAACAATGATGTGCAAAGCATGTAGATGGTTGTCATCAACCGCATGAAATGAGTAAGCATGAATCATAGGTGATGCAACAAGACAAGCAAACATAGTAATCAAGTCGTGCAAACTAGTGGAGCGAAGATGCAACACACTAGAGTAAATCATGGCAATCATGTCATGTGAGCAAATAATAGGCAAAGAAAATGCACATGACATATCGCAAGCACGAGCACAAAGCAAGATGAAAGTATCATCATAGGAATGGTGCACAAAAGAAACATGGCAATAACAAGCAATATCTCCACCAAGCTTGCAAATACACATACAAGTACTAGAATCAATCATCATGTGTAATGCAAAGCGTGGGTCACAAATGCATGGCAAAGGCATAGTAAATAGCATATCATGCAAAGTGAACATGGCAAGATGGGCAAATGATATATAATGGACAATAAGCCATAACCATGTGAGGGCCATGTAGAAGAAATGCGCCAAGTCTTTGCGCGAAGAGAGCGGTGGGAAAGACAATCCATGGGATCCCAAATCATCGTTGCTCTCTAGAGCTCGTTTTGTCAACTCGTGGGATTGCGAGGTCGACAAGTATTAATGGGTACCTACGCAAAAAGGGCACAAACCAAAGAAATTGTGTGCGTGGTAAATGTACACATCATCCATCATGATGTGTATGTGCAAGTGAGTGTTAGCACAAGATAAGCATCGCTCAGAGAAATTTGATGCATGGTATAAGAACATGTCATCCATCATGAAATAATAGTTGTTATGTATGGCACGATGGGGACACAAATTGGGAATGCAAGTATATGTGATGTAGGGCGGAACCCTACGTGGACGATCTTTCACGTTGGAGCGGATCCTACGGGGGAATCACGAAGAACGAGCGGAAGAACACGAGGAAATCACGGGGAGGAACGAGGGAAAATCACTAAACCAACAAGAGATCAATCACACAAGTGCTAGATCATCGATCACATAGAGTGGCACAAGATTCAAGGTCAACAAAGGTAAGATACAAAAGGTAACCGTTCTTCTCCGTGAGGAGGCCTTGATGATGGTCTTCTCCGCAAAGGGAGGTCTTGAATCCAAGGTGGATCGTCTCCGGAGAGGGGCCGCGGTCTCTCGTGGAGTAGATCCGGTATGGATGAGCGAAGCTCTATCTATGAGCTAAATCAACGCTAACCGTAACTAGGAGGAGGTGGAGGAGTATATATAGTGCTAAGCCACGAAGGGGTAAGTGAGGGCGAAGGGGTACACGGGCTCGGCCCAATACACTGTGCACAGACAGGGCGGTAGTACCGGTCCTTCGGGCGGTAGTACCGCTTGAGGCGCGCAAGCGGTAGTACCGCTATGATGGGCGGTAGTACCGCTCTGGAGCCGTTCGATCTCCGAAGTTTGTCGGACTTTGCGGAAGTGGAGCGGATGTAGAGCGGTAGTGCCGCTTGTGATGATAAGCGGTAGTACTGGCTGGAGTGCAGCGGTAGTACCGCTTGCTCCCCTTCTTCTTCCTTCTCCTCTTCCATGCTTGGCCTTGGTCCTTGGATCCTCCATGGTCGTCTCGGTTGTACCTGAGTGTCTGCAAGGTCCATACATGAGGTAGTAGCCATGTCTCACATGTGGAAAGTGACGGTTTGAAGAGGAGTGAGTTCACCTTGTGCCCTATGGCGTATGGTCGAGGTCTCGTCATAAGTCCTCTTGGGGCTTGGAGAGTAGTTGGAGTGTACATGGGGATGAACGTGGTATGCTCCGCATCATCTCCCCTCCCTTGGGAAAGATCCGACCTCGGATCGTGATCCTCATCACCATGGAAGCGGTTGTCGTAGACACACTTGTAGTTGGACGAAGTTGAAGACATGGCGCAATCCAAGTAGTCCAAGGTGTCGCCAAGTGATAGACATGCAAAAGAGCAAACACAAGCAACACTCGGAAATACAATGGTTAGCGCACGCAAAGTGTCCATCATGTAAGAATGAGTCAGTGCGACAATATAGTTCGTGACAAAGCGCATGAAGCTTATCAAAATGATCTAGAATGGTATGCAAAGCATTCATGGGAACAAATGCAATCATTATGCACACAATTGTGTTATGAGTATGGGCAATGCAACCACGGTGCAATATGATGTCATAATGGGATGGTGCATCAAAAGCATGAACATAGCAATGGATGCTCAATATGTGAATGTCATCATGCAATTGATGGTAGGCAATGTGATCCTTATGTATGAATATGCCATCAAGAAAGATCACAACAAATTTGCTAAGGAAGTGAACAAGCTCAAATATCATGGATGACATGGGAATACAAGATGCAACAAGGCAATCATAATGTGTGTCAATCCATGCATAGGATGCAAACTTGTGGTGAGAATGATATATCCATCGAGCATGACATGTATGAGCACAATCAACAAATATGGAGATGGTGGTGTACCAATGCTCGATGTCGTGGCATGAGTGGAATTAGAAGGTGCATCCCATAAGTCCGGCGCTCCTCAAAGTAAAGGTCCATAGAGCCAATCTCCAATGTTGCTCCTCCATCCAATAGATGTAGCATGTAGACAACAAGAAAGAAACAACAATGAAAGAGTGACCCATCCTATATGCAAACTTGAGGATGGCTCAAAGGGAAGGAGTTCACCTTTATGAGGATGTCGAAAATGTTGGTGTCGCACATCGTGTATGCCTTCGCATGACCAAGTTGTCGCATAACGGCATCGCCTTGTGAAACCTCCAAAATGAAAGAACATGACAAACACTCGGAAAAACAAATGAGGTTAGCGGAAATGCAAAACCTATCATTCGAGTGGTAAGATACCCAACAGTGTATGCATCATGCTCATCATAAGAAAGTACAAGGGAGCGTTTCATAGTATGGAGGCATATGATGCAAGAACAACCAAATGCAATAGGCGCAATCAAACAAGCATGCATCACAAGTAATATGTCAAAGTCTCCAAGATCAATAAGCATAGTATGGTTGCACTCAATACAAGTGGATATGAGAGAGGCAACTAATGGACACAAGAGACCATGATCAAGATATATCATGTGAGAGGCATGAGCATATATGTCATCAACCCAAGAAAGCAAGTAATAGTGGAACATGGGTGATGCAACATAGCAAGCAATCATATCAATCAAGTGAAGCAAGCTAGTAGTGCAAAGATGCAACGTACTAGAAGGAATCAAGGCAATCATGTCATGGGTGCAAATAGTGTGCATGAATACTTCACATGACATGTCACAAGCAGGAAGGCAAGATATGAGCAAAATATCATCAATAGCATGGGGCACATGATAAACATGGCAAAAGCAACAAGGATCTCCATCAAGCATGCAAATACACATAGGAGTATCATAATGGTGCATCATGGATAAATGCAAGCAAGGGTCACAATTGCATGGTAAAGGCATAGGAGCAAGCATAGCATGCAATGTGAACACGGTAAAATGAGCATAAGGTGGCAATTGGTAAATAGCCCATAGCCGTGTGAGAGCCAAGTAGAAGAGATGCGCGTAGTCCTTGCCTTGAAGGGAATGGTGGTAAGGATAGTCCACGGGATCCCAAGTCATCATTGCTCTCAAGAGCTCGTTTAAATCAACTCATGGGATTGAGATGTTGACGATTTGTATGTGGGTACCTACACAAAACAAAGACAAAGAGAAAATTGTGTGTGCGTGGTAGATGTACACATCATCCATCATGATGCATACGTGCATGTGTCGGTTAGCACAAAATATATAGTGCTCAAATAAATGAGATGCGTGATATAGAAACATGTCATCCATCATGATAGGTTTGTTGTTATGTACTGCATAATGGAGACTCAAAGGATGTAATGCATCACGAGCAATATGTAGAGCATTGTTATTCATGGAATGCATATGGTGCAAGCAATCATGGAAATCATGCAAAATATGGGATGAATCAAAATCTCCTAATATGCATGAGGAAACTATGGGGGTCTCCTCATGAGCATTAATGGAAACATCACATGGAGAATATTGACAACATCCAAAACAAAGCATATTTGGTTCAATGTGATCATGGCATGACATAGTAGATGAATTGCATAAATCATGTAAAGGAAGCATGGCAATATCATCACAAGAGAAGCAAAGGCCAATGACCATCATCTCGTCATCTATGCCATAAGTGCAAATGGGATTTATTTTAATGGGGCATGCATAGTTACTATGTTGAGATTGAAATGATGCAATATGGGAGATCTCACTCATAGCATATGACAAATTCAATGGATTGTCAAACATGAAGTGACCAATAGAATTTTCACAAGATATCCTATGAAGCATAGCATCACAACTAGGCAACTCAACATGCTCATCATCATATTCATCATAAATAGGTAAGTCAAGGCATGAAGAAGTTTCACTAGCATGAAGCATGGTAATAGGTGGGTCGACATCATGGGAGCAATCGATGGTAAGAGAGTCCACTAGTGGGACAAGAGAAGCACCATCACCTATGTTACCTTTGGAGCATCGCTCATGTGTTGTAGGTGAGGTGTTGAAGATCCATTCGTTGTCATCTTCATCTTGATGGAACCATCTGGGGGGTGTATCATCGTCCACCATGGCCATCGTCGTCTCCAATGTAGGGATGGACTCAAATGCCGAGGATAGGTATGTCGTCATGTAGGAGACCTAGCACCAAAGAAGAAAACACACTAGGAGTAGAGGTTAAGTCGTTAGAAATCATAGTGGCCTCATGTGCCGTGGTCAACTACCTCACTCACTAAGTGTTGTGGCTCACTCACTCCCTCAAGGATGCTCTCACTCGTATGGTGGGTGGAGTCACTCAAATGTCTCTCAACCTCACATAGGATGTGTGGCATGCTCTCATGTGTGGGGCTAGTGGTGGTCACACTCACCCTCTCATAGGAAATGCTCTCAATGTCACGTATGGTGGAGTCACTCATGTCACTCATGGGGTGGTGGCTCTCCTCACATGGCAATTGGGGCATCTCGACATATGTGGGTACCGGAGAGATGTAGGTGCAAATGTCTCCATGTGCGGTCGCGTAGCTTGACTCGGAGTATGAGTCCAATGTGGGCGTCGTCTTCATGTTGTTGAAGAGGTTCGCGCTCGTCGCCGTGGTCGAAGGGGTTGGCCCTTGCTCGACCGTCATGTCACCGCCTTGGTGTTGGAGGCCCATATGATGTGGCACCTCATAGCTCGTCTCCATGACCGAAGGGAGTTTCCCATGCTTGGCCATCTTCCTTGAGGGCTTCCGAAGATGGAAGGGTCGCCCTCGCTTTCGTGGGTGGTCGCCTTGGACTTGATGAAGTCGATGTAGGCATACACATGGGAAGTAGGCGAAGATGCCGTGCGTCCAAAGGCGAAGATGCCTTGAGAACACTTGGCGAAGATGCGAAGTGGTTGATGTAGCCGTAGCACCGTCTTGGTGGTGGTCGTCTCGCGGTCTTCTCTTGTGCTTATGAAGCTTCGACTTGGCGTGAAGTAGGGCTTGTTGGGACTTGTGCATTTGCGCTTGTGGAGCATCTTCATGATGATGATGTCGTTGTCGTGCTTGAGCTCGTAGTAGATGTCGTTAAATCGTAAATGCGTGCACATGATGCTTGAAGGTGACTTTCCTTCATGACGATGTTGATCACGAACGTGATGGTGGTCGCCATGGAGATGTGGACGACTTGCGCTTGCATCGCTTGGGCGCCCGAAGACTTGTGGCTTGAACGTCGCCGTCTTGAAGATGACAAAGGGAAGAAGACTTGATCAAGGCCGAATCTCCTCCATCCTTGCATCTTGCTCCTCTTTATGTGCGGCAAGCTTCTTGTCGAAGTAGTCCCTTCTCCTTGCTTCGGAGTGATGAATGTCATTTGGAGATGTTCTCGATGCGCTCTCGCAATCTTGATTGTGTGCCTTGCACTTGTCGTTGTAGATCAAGAGAGACGCTTTGGTGATGTAGTTGTTCACGCCCGTCGTTGTTGTCGAAGACCGGAGATGAAATGCCTTGCCTATCCATCACAAGACTCGAGCAAATATGAGTGGGAGAAAGAGAAGAACTTATACCAATGTACCTTGACCCATGTTGAAAATGAATCAAGTTCACTCAAATGCGGACAATGAAATAGCACTATTGGTACCAATCCTTGTCGGTTCTCACACCTACACAAGTAAAGCTTATGGAGGAGCTCGGTGAGGATAGTGGCACAAAAATTTAATGCAAAATGTTAGCAAGAGTCAATAATGTTGAAAGAGATTCACAAATTCGCAAGTGAAACAAATGGACCAATAGCAAAGAATGGCACACGGAAACACACACACAGATAGATAAATGGGGTCGTGCAACCAAGGAGTGAGCACAAAATGTGGAATCCACGGAAAACGCTCGTGTTGCACAACTCAAGAGAGACGCTAGCACGATTGCTCAATAGGCGAATACGACACTTGTGCATAACCTATAAGATGCAAAATGGATAAACTTCTATCCCAAGTATGCTATGTATGTATGGTTCGGTGTTTCTCTCAAGATGATCCAAGATGATCGGATATGGTAATCTTATATGCAATGTGGTATGATGCTATGGCACTTGCTTACAAGCTTCTTTGCTCTTTCTCTCTTTTGCTTAAAAGCTTTATTTCTTTTTTTTCTTTCTATGGCCACTTTTGCACAATGCACAAACCAAGATAGCAATAGTGTATATGCGGGAACAAACTTGTGGCACAAGATATGATACCAATATGATATGGTATGTATGCTATGGGAAGTATGATCACTAATGTGCACAAGTAACGTTGCCGGCAATACTCAAATGGCTAGTCTCGATAGGCAAGTAACACAAAAGTAAGGCTAGGGGTTAACAATGCAATGGCAAGGGGAATATACAATGGAGGGATACCACGATACCAAGATGATATGGAGGTTACCGTCCGGCGATGATGATTAGCGGTGTTCTTGATGTAGATACCAAGATGATGGAGACTCGTCCCTAAGTAGCCGTAACACCTTAGGAAAGCGGAAAAACCGCGAACTCAAAATCTCAAACGTCAAATGTCAAAATGGTGGTAGCGGGAATGCGGTGGTGGTTTGCACTTGGCAATGCGGAAGTGGAATGATGGGCTATACACGTGTCGGAGTTGAAGTTGCCGTCCCTAAGTGGCGAAACACCTTAGGAGACACAAGCCACAAATCAAACAAGCTCAAACAACTATTGGGTTAAGTTGGGGGTGGTTGAAGTGTATGGTGGGCAAGGTTATGTGGAAGTGGAGGTGGTGGTTGATGAAGAAGCAATCGTCCCTAAGTAGCGAAACACCTTAGGAGACTCGAATCGCTACTCAAGCAACCACTAATGCTATGGGTAACAAAATTGGTTAGGTTGCGGAAGTCGGTGGTGGTTATGCGGAGGATGTGGCGGAAGCCCTAGGCAAAGATGCCAAAGTTCACAAAATTTGATGGTGTCAAAAGGTGGTGAAACCAAGGTGAGGACCTCGGGCACGTCGATAGCTTCAAAACGAGCCAAAGAACACTCAAATCGGAGTTCAGAGTGAAAAGTTATGATGAAAATGGTGAAACTCGGAACGCTGAAACTGGGTTGGGCGGTAGTACCGCTTGGGAGGGCGGTAGTACCGCTCGTAAGCGGTAGTACCGCTTGGAATGGGCGGTAGTACCGCTCGTGTCGGGTTTTTTCGCAAAATCTGGCTCTGGGAGGGGCGGTAGTGCCGCTTGGAAGGGCGGTAGTACCGCTTGGAGGTGCTAAGCGGGAGTAACGCGTGGAAGGGCGGTAGTACCGCTCGTGTCGGGATTTTCGCAAATCCGGATAGAAGTAGCGATTTTGGGCGGAAATGGATGATTTACGGATCAAAATTGAGAGATTTCGTGGATGGGAGGTGGGGAAACTTGGGGAGATGCTAGATCCACTCGAAACCAAGCAAATCCATGGATCAAAATCAACAAAACATCATCAAAACTCACAAATCACAAAAACAATTGGGGCTATTTTTGGTGGTGATTTTCGGATTTAGGACGAAATCAACAAAATCAAGCTAGAAAAAGAGGGGTAGGGGCTCCAATAACGTGATCAACGTGGCTCATGATACCATAGATGATGTAGGGCGGAACCCTACGTGGATGATCTTTCACGTTGGAGCGGATCCTACGGGGGAATCACGAAGAACGAGCGGAAGAACACGAGGAAATCACGGGGAGGAACGAGGGAAAAATCACTAAACCAACAAGAGATCAATCACACAAGTGCTAGATCATCGATCACATAGAGTGGCACAAGATTCAAGGTCAACAAAGGTAAGATACAAAAGGTAACGGTTCTTCTCCGTGAGGAGGCCTTGATGATGGTCTTCTCCGCAAAGGGAGGTCTTGAATCCAAGGTGGATCGTCTCCGGAGAGGGGCCGCGGTCTCTCTCGTAGAGTAGATCCGGTATGGATGAGCGAAGCTCTATCTATGAGCTAAATCAACGCTAACCCTAACTAGGAGGAGGTGGAGGAGTATATATAGTGCTAAGCCACGAAGGGGTAAGTGAGGCGAAGAAGGGGTACACGGCTCGGCCCAATACACTGTGGCATGCAGGCGGTAGTACCGGTCCTTGAGGCGGTAGTACCGCTTGAGGCGCATAAGCCGTAGTACCGCTATGATGGGCGGTAGTACCGCTCTGGAGCCGTTCGAACTCAAGTTTGTCGGACTTTCTTGGAAGTGGAGTGGATGTAGAGCGGTAGTGCCGCTTGTGATGATAAGCGGTAGTACTGGCTGGTCTGGGCGGTAGTACCGCTTGCTCCCAGCTTCTTCTTCCTTCTCCTCTTCCATGCTTGGCCTTGGTCCTTGGATCCTCCATGGTCGTCTCGGTTGTAACTGAGTGTATGCAAGGTCCATGCATGAGGTAGTAGCCATGTCTCACATGTGGAAAGTGACGGTTCGAAGAGGAGTGAGTTCACCTTGTGCCCTATGGCGTATGGTCGAGGTCTCGTCATAAGTCCTCTTGGGGCTTGGAGAGTAGTTGGAGTGTACATGGGGATGAACGTGGTATGCTCCGCATCAATATGGCACATCAATATCATGTTTATTCATGGGGAGCATATGGTGCACATAATTATTGGGATCATGCAATGGATGGGATGGATCAAAATCTCCTAACATGTATGAGGAAACTATGGGGGTCTCCTCATGAGCAATATTGGAAACATCATTTGGAGAAAATGGACAACATCCAAAACAATGCATATCCGAAGCTAGGTGGGCATGGCATGGCATATGAGATAAATGATGCAAAGGGAGCATATCAATATCATCACAAGAAAAACAAATGCCAATAACCATGGGCTTGTCATGTATGCCATATGTGCAAATTGGGATTATTTTAATGGCATATGCATAGTCACTATGAAGAGATTGCAAATAAGACATATGATGGATCTCATGCATAGCATATGACAAGTCAAGCGGATTAGCAAACATGATGTGACCTAAAGAATTTTCACAAGAAATCCTATGTAACATGGCATCACAACTAATAGACTCCACATGAGAATCATCATATTCATCATAAATGGGCAAATCATCACATGGGGAAATCATACTAGAATGAAGCATGTCAATAGGGTGATCAACATCATGCAAGCAATCAATGTCAAAATAGTCCACTAGTAGGACGAGAGCATCACCGTCACCTTTGTTACCTTTGTCATTCCACTCAAGTGGTGTAGGTGAGGTGGGAAAGACCAAATGGTGGTCATCTTCATCTTGATGGATCCATGTGGGGGGTGCATCATAGTCCACCATGGCCATCGTCTTGTCCAAAGGGAGGACGAAGTCGTCGAGGATCGGCGCGTCATCATATATGGGACCTAGCACCAAATGAGAAGACACAATAGAGGTAGAGGTTAAGTCGTTAGAAATCGAAGTGGCCTCACATGCCCTATCAACTATCTCACTCTCTCTATGTGGTGGTTCACTCACTCCCTCAAAGTAGGTGCACTCAATCTCATATATGGTGGAGTCACTCATCTCACTCAAGTGGTGGGGGTTGTGGCTCTCCTCACATGGGAATTGTGGAACTCATCATATATGGGGCTAGTGGTGAAGTCACTCTCACTCTCAATATGGTGGCACAAGTCACTCAAGTCATCATACGTCGCCGTGGTCGAAGGGAAGATCCCATGCTCAACCATCTCATCATTGTCGCCGTGGATGAAGGCCGAAGATGGCACATCATCACTCTCACCTCCAAAGATGGAAGCATCATCCTCGCTCACCGCCTTGTCGCTCGCCTCCAAAGCTTGGTCCTTGAGGGTGTCCGTAGTCGTACTCGTCGCCGCACCGTCTTGAAAAAGAGTCGAAGTAGACTCGGCACCATCAATGCCACAAAGAGGGATGGCGGTGAAGTCAAACTTGGGAGCATCGTCTTGGAGCTCATCGGGCTTGGACATCGTGGTGGTACTAGCCTCATGCTTGTCGTAGAGCTTGGTCGCCGCGAAGTGTGCTTGGGGTGGAGAAGCCATGGCCTTCATGAGTTCTTGTTCCGCCTTGAGAGCACCAATGTAGTAGTCGTCAATGGACTTGTAGTTCTCGAGGAAGATGATCTTGGAGATGTCGTTGTGCAATCCCATCATGAAGTGGAACTTCATCGAAATGGGGTCGTCCATACCGGCTCGTCGCAAGGCAATCTTCATCTCCATGAAGTACTTGTCGATGGACCTGGATCCTTGGGTGGTGTTCTCCAATTGGCGTCGAAGTTGTTCCGTGTAGGTTGGAGGCACAAACTCTCGCTGCAAAGATCTCTTTGTCTTGGGCCAACTCATGTCGTAGTACTCCGAAGGTGTGTGAAGCCACCATGTCAAGGCGTAGTCGTGGAAGTTTCTTGTGGCGCACTTCACTTGATCTTCGGGAGGAACTTGATGTAGCTTGAGGTAGTCGTCCATCAAACGCTCCCACTCGAGGTACTCCTCGGGTTCTTGAGTCCCATAGAAAGGAATCGCATGGTCGATGTCGAGGTCGTAGTAGCTCGGTGAAGTCGCGGACTTGAGCTTGGGGAGCTTCTCTTGAGCGTAGCCTTGAGGTTCTTGTTGGCGAAGATGCCGTATGTCCGTGGCGAAGATGCCTTGAAGTCGCTTGGCGAAGATGCCAAGGGAGATGGTGAAGTCATTGAGCGGTTGTTGATGTAGAGCTCTTGACCTTCACGTTCTTGTTGGTGATGGTGTCGATGCCGATGTGATCTTGCGGAGACGGTAGCTCGGAAGCATGTGCTCTTGAGCGTCTTCTCGAAGATGAGGAAGATCGCTTGTAGGCCTTGATGAGGGCTTTGATCTCCTCCATTTGAGCTTGCATCTTGGCGTCGGAGTTGTTCTTCGTGGCATCGAACTCGGCGTTGTTGTTGTAGACCGAAGGTGAAATGCCTTGCCTATCCAAAGACAAGACTCGAGTAGAGGTGAGTAGGAAATGAGATAAACAATACCAAGTTACCTTTTCCCAAAGTTGAGGATGTATCCGTTTCACTCAATGTGAAATGAAAGAATAGTGGAATTGGTACGGACTTGTTCACTCACACCTATCAAGTAAAGCTTATGGTAGAGCTCGGTGAGGATAGTGGCACAAAAATTTGATGCAAAATGTTAGCAAGAGTCAATAATGTTGAAAGAGATTCACAAATTCGCAAGCGAAACAAGTAGACCAATAGCAATATGTGGCACACGGAAACACACACACGGATAGATAAATGGGGCCGTGCAACCAAGGAATGAGCACAACATGTGGAATCTACGGAAAACGCTCGTGTTGCACAACTCAAGAGAGACGATAGCACGATTGCTCTATTGGCGGATACGACACTTGTGCACAACCTATAAGATGCAAAATGGGTAAACTTCTATCCCAAGTATGCTATGTATTTATGGTTCCCGGTGTTTCTCACAATATGATCCAAGATGATCGAGTATGATAACATATGATATATTGTGATGCTATGGCTATTGCTTACAAGCTCTTTTGATAGAGGCAAAGGTGTCCCGATGTTTCGATGAGATGGTGGCTATCGTTTCTGTGGGAGTCGACCTTGACGATCCGACTACGTACGTGCGAGACGTCGCGCCTTAGCAATCGCTAAACCAACTTTCGAGGGTTATTGACCACGCCGGAGCACGATCAACCTGACCACGAGGGCCTGTTTCCTGCGAGCAAACGAAGAACAAGCAAGAAACTAAGATTGCAATCTGGAAATTGCGAATATAAGAGGAAAGCTTTATTAATGAAGGTGGGGTTACGAGACGCCTTGGTCCGGTCGTTGAACACAAACGAAATCTGTGAAGTTGCAGCTATGGCGAACTTTTGATCTAAACAAAACCCAAAGTCTAAACGACGCCCTAAGGGCTGTATATATGGAGGAAGAGGAGGAATTTCGTGGCCCTTGAGGAGGGGTCGAAACCAACCCTAACTCTTGTTTCCCCACACATACGGACTCTAAAAACAGCCTATACTTAAGTATTTCGAAATTACATGGGCCTGGCCCAATAATAAGGTGACGCAGCACCTAGAATAGCCTATGGACGAATATTATGAAGTGGCATCTTGTATATTTCGTCCAAGGCTCATGCTCTCATTAGGGTGGCTTCAAAGTCCTGGAATCATCACTTGTAACTCCGTTCTTGTTCCCCTTGCATGCCAACATCTCCATGCTTGAACTTGCTCCAAGGTTCATCTTTCTTGTCCATGGTAGGCCCTTCATTTGTAAGCAAAACAAATGTATCCAATTTAGGCAGCATCATATTCTCATGAACATTGGAATCGTTACCAAGAAACGAAAGTACCTGATAATTCAATTGGCGTGCGCGAGCTCTAGTAATTGGTCCAGTATGTATAGCAGCAGGGGCTGTGGGTGTAACAATGGTATTGATGTCCTCATCATCTTTGCTCACTCTTTTTCTTAAAAGCGTTATTCTCTTTTTTTGTATGTATGGCCACTTTGCGAAATGCACAAACCAAGATAGCAATTGTGTATATGCGGGAACAATCTTGTGACACAAGGGATGATATGATACCAATATGATATGGTATGTATGCAATGGAAGGTGTAGATCACTAATGTGCACAAGTAACGTTGCCGGCAATACTCAAATGGCTAGTCTCGATAGGCAAGTAACGCAAAATGGGATAAGGGGTTATCAATGCAATTGCAACGGTAATATACAATGGTGTCGTCGAGGTTACCGTCCTTGGCGATGATGAGTGGCGGTGTTCTTGATGTCGAGCCGTTCCTAGTTAGCCGAAACACCCTAGGAAACGTGATGTAGGGCGGAACCCTACGTGGGCGATCTTTCACGTTGGAGCGGATCCTACGGGGAATCACGATGAACACGGAGAAGAACGGGGAGAAATCACAAGGGGAAACACTCAAGAACAAGTCCAATCACACATCCACTAGACAATCAAACACACAAGATCCACAAGGTACATGAACAACAAAAGGAAAGATACAAGGTAAGGTTCATCTCCGAGAGGAGGTCTTGGTGGGGTCCGCCCAAGATGGGGTCTTGATGATATCCGCAGGATCTTCTCACATGGAGGTCTTGAACTCCATGGGAGTGGTAGTCTCTCTCTCTCAAGGGAAGAGGTAGGAGCAAAGCTCACCTAAGAATGAGCTATCATATTTGCTAACCTAGAAAGGAAGTGGAGGTGGTCTATTTATAGTCTAAGCCACGAAGGGGTAAGTGGGAGAGGGATACAAGGCCAAAGGCATGGCTGTCACAAGACAGGCAGGCAGTAGTACCGGCTCATGGCCGGTAGTACCGCTTGAGCGGTAGTACCGCTTGGAGGGGCGGTAGTACCGCTTGGTGGCCTTAGCGGTAGTACCGCTTGGAGTGGTGATAGTACCGCCTGCCTGGAGCGGCCAGGTTCTCTTCCTCCTTCTCTTCCATGCTTCCGTCGCGGACGGTGTAGTCGTTCCTTGGCGCTTGCACTCCTCCTCGACATCCGTGAAGCTCCGACAATACTTATGCATGCACACGGGAGAAGTGTCAAGTAGTATACCATCCTCGAAGGGGTCAAGTGAACACGTGTAAAGGAGAAGATTCACCTTTATGTATGATAAGTAGAGGTTGCACGTGTCACTTGCCAAACGGACTCTTGACATGGTGATGACCGAGGATGCTCCGCATCATCCCCTCCCTTGGGAAAGATCCGACCTCGGATCGAAGACCAAATCACCATGGGAAAGAGATAGCGTCGCCCGTGTTGAAGTGGACGATCACCAAGTACTTGTCATCTCGAAGCTCGAAATGGGCACTCTCCAATGTCACACCGTCTTGTGATTCCTTCAAAAGGAGCAAATGGAACAAACACTTGGAAAAACAAATGTGGTTAGCGGTAGTGCAAAACCAAGCATTCAAGAGGTGATTCACCAAACAAGTGTCGTCATCAAGCATATCATAGGGTGTGACAAAGGATTGTGACATGGCATGTAAGCATATGAATTGATCAAAATCAAGGTCATCATGGAAACAAACATGTAAACGTGAGGTAGTGATGCAAATATGTGTGACAAGAGAATAAGCATTTACCTCAAGATCATAGCAATCATGTATAAAGCGCTTCGACAAATGGTCGATGGTAGGCATAGGAAGTATTCACAACACCAAATAAAATGAAGTGTCTAAACACATGGGTCAAGTGCAAGACAATCCAAGCATAGTGTGCATAGGGTGTAGTGAACATATTGTGGCACTCAACACAATAGAAAGAGCAATTGTTCATCATGTGTGAGGCAATCAAGTCAAGCATGTAGCAATCAATGTGACTTGGCATATGGGAAGGAATGACATTGTTGCAACCAAACATGTGATAGGAGAAAGTAATCCAAGAATTGGATGCAACACACAAGGTATATATGTCATGAAGCGTGGAAATGTGGCAATCATGGGTGAAAGCAATATCTCGCACATGCGTGCAAATGGTGAAAGCAACACATGAAGTATGATCCACAATATCCAAGCTCAAGAAGGATGTCACCTTGAAGGCGTGTCCTTGTGCATTCTTCACAATGCCAAGTGGAAGCAAATACGGTGTAGAAGCGAGTCGTGGTAGAATGTATGAGGCTCGCTCTCAAGAGCTCGAATGGTCAACTCACGTGAAGTGGAAGTCGACACAAAGTCCAAGTATCCTACACATGCACACAACAAAACAAAGAACGTATGCACATGGTAGATAAACACATCATCCATCATGATGGTTCTCATCTTTGCACCGACCATTAGAAGCACAAGTGCATGAATAATATGATGCAACAATGGCGATATTCATGGCACTAGGTATATGGTGCAAAGAAGTAAGACAAGCATGCTTCACAAGAATTATGTCAAAATCTCCAAATATATGCGAGAATGCTATGGGGGTAATCTCATGAGCAAGATTAAGGGCATTGTTGCACTCCATACATATCAAGTCATTTAGCATGGGAGAGGCAACACATGGAGATATATAAGAAGAAGCAATATCAATCATGTGCAAAGCATATAGATGGTTGTCATCAACCACATGAGATGAGCACGTATGAATCATGGGTGATGCAACATGAGCAAGCATAGAGATCAAGTCGTGCAAACTAGTGGAGCGAAGATGCAACACACTAGAGTAAATCATGGCAATCATGTCATGTGAGCAAATACTAGGCATAGACAATGCACATGACATATCGCAAGCACGGACACAAAGCAAGATGAAAGTATCATCATAGGAATGAGTCAGGAATTGAACATAGCAATAACAAGTGATATCTCCACCAAGCTTGCAAATACACATACAAGTACTAGAATCAATCATCATGTGTAACGCAAAGCATGGGTCACAATTGCATTGTAAAGGCATAGTAATGAGCATATCATGCAAAGTGAACATGGCAAGATGGGCATAGAATATGTAATGGACAACAACCCATAGCCAAGTGAGGACCATGTAGAAGAAATGCGTGAAGTCTTTGCGCGAAGAGAGCGGTGGGAAAGGCAATCCATGGGATCCCAAATCATCGTTGCTCTCTAGAGCTCGTTTTGTCAACTCGTGGGATTGCGAGTTTGACAAGTATTCATGGGTACCTACACAAAAGAGACACAAACCAAAGAAATTGTGCGCGTGGTAAATGTACACATCATCCATCATGATGTGTATGTGCACGTGTGAGTTAGCACAAGATAAGAAATGCCCAAAGAAATTTGATGCATGGTATAAGAACATGTCATCCATCATGAAAGAATAGTTATTATGTATGACACGATGGGGACACAAATTGAGAATGCAAGTATATGGCACATCAATATCATGTTTATTCATGGGGAGCATATGGTGCACACAAGTATTGGGATCATGCAATGGATAGGATGAATCAAAATCTCCTAAAATGTATGAGGAAACTATGGGGGTCTCCTCATGAGCAATATCGGAAACATCACATGGAGAAAATGGACAACATCCAAAACAATGCATATCCGAAGCTAGGTGGTCATGGCATGGCATATGAGATAAATGATGCAAAGGAAGCATATCAATATCATCACAAGAAAAACAAATGCCAATAACCATGGGCTTGTCATGTATGCCATATGTGCAAATTGGGTTTATTTTAATGGCATATGCATAGTCACTATGAAGAGATTGCAAATAAGACATATGGTTGATCTCATGCATAGCATATGACAAGTCAAGCGGATTAGCAAACATGATGTGACCTAAAGAATTGTCACAAGAAATCCTATGTAACATGGCATCACAACTAATAAACTCCACATGAGAATCATCGTACTCATCATAAATGGGCAAATCATCACATGAGGAAATCATAGTAGAATGAAGCATGTCAATAGGGTGATCAACATCATGCAAGCAATCAATGTCAAAATAGTCCACTAGTGGGACGAGAGCATCACCGTCACCTTTGTTACCTTTGTCATTCCACTCAAGTGGTGTAGGTGAGGTGGGAAAGACCAAATGGTGGTCATCTTCATCTTGATGGAACCATGTGGGGGTGCATCATATTCCACCATGGCCATCGTCTTGTCCAAAGGGAGGGCGAATTAAATCGAGGATCGTGGCGTCATCATAGATGGGACCTAGCACCAAATGAGAAGACACAATAGAGGTAGAGGTCAAGTTGTTAGAAATGCAAATGGCCTCACTAGACCTATCAACTATCTCACTCTCTCTATGTGGTGGTTCACTCACTCCCTCAAAATAGGTGCACTCAAACTCACGTATGGTGGGGTCACTCATCTCACTCAAGTGGTGGGGGTTGTGGCTCTCCTCACATGGGAATTGGGGCAACACATATATGGGGCTAGCGGTGAAGTCACTCTCACTCTCAATATGGTGGCTCAAGTCACTCAAGTCATCGGACGTCGCGTGGTCGAAAGGAAAATCCCATGCTCAACCGTCTCGTAGTCGCTGCCGTGGATGAAGGCCGGTTGGCACATCATCGCTCTCGCCGTGGATGAAGGCCGAAGATGGCACAACATCACTCACGTGGATGAAGGCCGAAGATGGCACAACATCACTCTCGCCTGCTAAGATGGAAGCATCATCCTTGCTCGCCACCTTGTCGCTTGCTTCCAAAGCTTGGTCCTTGAAGGTCTCCGTAGTCGTACTTGTCGCCGCACCATCTTGAAAAAGAGTCAAGGTAGACTCGGCATCAACAATGCCACAAAGAGGGATGGCGGTGAAGTCGCACTTGGGAGCATCGTCTTGGCACTTGTCGGGCTTGGACATCATGGTGGTACTAGCCTCATGCTTGTCGTAGAGCTTGGTCTCCACGAAGTTTGCTTGGGGTGGAGAAGCGTTGGCCTTCATGAGTTCTTGTTCCGCCTTGAGAGCACCGATGTAGTAGTCGCCGATGGACTTGTAGTTCTCGAGGAAGATGGTCTTGGAGATGTCGCAGTAATCCCATCATGAAGTGGAACTTCATTGACATGGGGTCGCCCACGCCGCTCGTTTAAGGCAATCTTCATCTCCTTGAAGTACTTGTCGATGGACTTGGATCCTTGGGTGGTGTTCTCCAATTGGCGCCGAAGTTGTTCCGTGTATGTTGGAGGCACGAACTCTCGCCGCAAAGCTCTCTTCATCTTGGACCAACTCATCTCGTAGCACTCAAGGTGTGTGAGGCCACCATGTCGAGGCGTAGTCGTGGAAGTTTCTTGTGGCGCACTTCACTTGATCTTCGGGAGGAACTTGATGTAGCTTGAGGTAGTCGTCCATCAAACGCTCCCACTCGAGGTACTCCTCGGGTTCTTGAGTCCCATAGAAAGGAATCTCGTGGTCGATGTCGAGGTCGTAGTAGCTCGTGGAAGTCGCGGACTTGAGCTTGGGGAGCTTCTCTTGAGCGTAGTCTTGGGGTGCTTGTTGGCGAAGATGCCGAATATCCGAAGGCGAAGATGCCTTGAAGTCGCTTGGCGAAGATGCCAAGGGAGATGGTGAAGTCGTGGAGCGGTTGTTGATGTTGAGCTCTTGACCTTCACGTTCTTGTTGATGATGGTGTCGATGCCGATGTGATCTTGCCGAGACGGTAGCTCGGAAGCATGTGCTCTTGAGCGTCTTCTCAAGATGAGGAAGATCGCTTGTAGGACTTGATGATGGATTTGATCTCCTCCATTTTAGATTGAATATTGGCGTCGAAGATGATATCCATGGCATCGAACACTTCGTTGTTGTAGTAGACCGAAGATGAAATGCCTTGCCTATCCATCACAAGACTCGAGTAGAGGTGAGTAGGAAATGAGATAAACAATACCAAGTTACCTTTTCCCAAAGTTGAGGATGTATCCCGTTTCACTCAATGTGAGATGAAAGAATAGTGGAATTGGTACCGGACTTGTTCACTCACACCTATCAAATAAAGCTTATGGTAGAGCTCGGTGAGGATAGTGGCACAAAAATTTGATGCAAAATGTTAGCAAGAGTCAATAATGTTGAAAGAGATTCACAAATTCGCAAGCGAAACAAGTAGACCAATAGCAATATGTGGCACACGGAAACACACACACGGATAGATAAATGGGGCCGTACAACCAAGGAATGAGCTCAAAATGTGGAATCCACCAAAACGCTCGTGTTGCACAACTCAAGAGAGACGCTAGCACGATTGCTCAATAGGCGGATACGACACTTGTGCACAACCTATTTGATGCAAAATGGATAAATTTCTATCCCAAGTATGCTATGTATGTATGGTTCCCGGTGTTTCTCTCAAGATGATCCAAGATGATCGGATATGACAATCTTATATGCAATATGGTATGATGCTATGGCACTTGCTTACAAGCTTCTTTGCTCTCTTTCTTTGCTTAAAAGCTTTATTTCTTTTTTTCTATGGCCACTTTGCACAATGCACAAACCAAGATAGCAATAGTGTATATGCGGAGCAAACTTGTGGCACAAGATATGATACCAATATGATATGGTATGTATGCTATGGGAAGTATGATCACTAATGTGCACAAGTAACGTTGCCGGCAATACTCAAATGGCTAGTCTCGATAGGCAAGTGCATAAAAAAGTAAGGCTAGGGGTTAACAATGCAATGGCAAGGGAATATACAATGGAGGGATACCACGATACCAAGATGATATGGAGGTTACCGTCCGGCGATGATGAGTAGCGGTGTTCTTGATGTAGATACCAAGATGATGGAGACTCGTCCCTAAGTAGCCAAACACCTTAGGAAGCGGAAAACCGCAAACTCAAAATTTCAAACGTCAAATGTCAAAATGGTGGTAGCGGGAATGCGGTGGTGGTTTGCACTTGGCAATGCGGAAGTGGAATGATGGGCTATACACGTGTCGGAGTTGAAGTTGCCGTCCCTAAGTGGCGAAACACCTTAGGAGACACAAGCCACAACTCAAAAAGCTCAATCAACAATTGGGTTAAGTTGGGTTGCTCGGAAGTGTTTGGTGGGCAAGGTTATGTGGAAGTGGTGGTGGTGGTTGATGAAGAAGCAATCGTACCTAAGTAGTCAAACACCTTAGGAGACTCGAATCACTACTCAAGCAACCACTAATGCTATGGGGAACAAAATTGGTTAGGTTGCGGAAGTCGGTGGTGGTTATGCGGAGGATGTGGCGGAAGCCCTAGGCAAAGATGCCAAAGTTCACAAAATTTGATGGTGTCAAAAGGTGGTGAAACCAAGGTGAGGACCTCGGGCACGTCGATAGCTTCAAACGAGCCAAAGAACACTCAAATCGGAGTTCGGAGTGAAAAGTTATGATGAAAATGGTGAAACTTCGAACGCTGAATCGGGTTGGGCGGTAGTACCGCTTGGGAGGCGGTAGTACCGCTCGTAAATGATAGTACCGCTTGGAATGGGCGATAGTACCGCTCGTGTCGGGTTTTCGCAAAATCTGGCTCTGGGAGGCGGTAGTGCCGCTTGGAAGGGCGGTAGTACCGCTTGGAGGTGCTAAGCGGTAGTACCGCTTGGAAGGCGATAGTACCGCTTCGTGTCGGGATTTTTCGCAAATCCGGATAGGGCGCGATTTTGGGGCGGAAGTGGATGATTTCGGATCAAAATTGGAGAGATTTCGTGGATGGAAAGTGGGGAAACTTGGGGAGATGCTAGATCCACTCGAAACCAAGCAAATCCATGGATCAAAATCAACAAAACATCATCAAAACTAACAAATCACAAAAAATTTTGGGGCTATTTTTGGTGGGGATTTTCGGATTTAGGACGAAATCAACAAAATCAAGCTAGAAAAAGAGGGGTAGGGGCTCCAATAACGTGATCAACGTGGCTCATGATACCATAGATGATGTAGGGCGGAACCATAAGAGGGCGCTCTTTCACGTTGGAGCGGATCCTACGGGAATCACGATGAACACGGAGAAGAACGGGGAGAAATCACAAGGGGAAACACTCAAGAACAAGTCCAATCACACATCCACTAGACAATCAAACACACAAGATCCACAAGGTACATGAACAACAAAAGGAAAGATACAAGGTAAGGTTCATCTCCGAGAGGAGGTCTTGGTGGGGTCCGCCCAAGATGGGGGTCTTGATGATATCCCGCAGGATCTTCTCACATGGAGGTCTTGAACTCCATGGGAGTGGTAGTCTCTCTCTCTCAAGGGAAGAGGTAGGAGCAAAGCTCACCTAAGAATGAGCTATCATATTTGCTAACCTAGAAAGGAAGTGGAGGTGGTCTATTTATAGTCTAAGCCACGAAGGGGTAAGTGGGAGAGGGATACAAGGCCAAAGGCCAGCAGGCTGCCTGCAGGCAGCCGGTAGTACTGGGAGCTCATGGCCGGTAGTACCGCTTGAGCGGTAGTACCGCTTGGAGGGGCGGTAGTACCGCTTGGGTGGCCTTAGCGGTAGTACCGCTTGAGTGGGCGGTAGTACCGCTGCTCGGAGCGGCCAGGCAGGTTCTCTTCCTCCTTCTCTTCCATGCTTCCTCGCGGACGGTGTAGTCGTTCCTTGGCGCTTGCACTCCTCCTCGACATCCGTGAAGCTCCGGCAATACTTATGCATGCACACGGAGAAGTGTCAAGTAGTATACCATCCTCGAAGGGGTCAAGTGAACACGTGTAAAGGAGAAGATTCACCTTTATGTATGATAAGTAGAGGTTGCACGTGTCACTTGCCAAACGGACTCTTGACATGGTGATGACCGTAGGATGCTCCGCATCAAAACGGAAAAACCGCAAACTCAAAATCTCAAAGGCAAATGTCAAATGGTGGTAGCGGAAAGCGGTGGTGGTTTGCACTTGGCAATGCGGAAGTGGAATGATGGGCTATACACGTGTCGGAGTTGAAGTTGTCGTCCCTAAGTGGCCAAACACCTAAGGAGACACAAGCCACAACTCAAACAAGCTCAAACAACTATTGGATTAAGTTGGGGGTGGCGGAAGTGTATGGTGGGCACGCCTATGCGGAAGTGGTGGTGGTGGTTGATGAAGAAGCAATCGTCCCTAAGTAGCCGAAAAACCTTAGGAGACTCGGATCACTACTCTAACAACCTCAAATGTAATGGGGTGCAATATGGGTTAGGTTGCGGAAGTCGGTGGTGGTAATGCGGATGATATGGTGGATGGCCTAGGCAAACTTGCCAAATTTTGGAAAATTTGATGGAGTCAAATGATGTTGGTGGTATTTTTGTGGGATGGGGGATGTCAATAGCTTCAAAACGAGCTAAAGAATGTCAAAATCGGACTCCGGATGAATTAGTTATGGCCGAAATGGTGAAACGGAAAAGCTGAAATCCCAAGGGCCGGACATTCGGGGCTCGGGCCGGATTTCCGGGACCTGATGTCCAGAACCGCGCGCGAAATGCGCTCCAAGAGCCGGATGTCCGGGCTAATGGCCGGATTTCGGGGGTGGCCGGATGTCCGGGCTCCAAATCCGAGGATGAACTCGAGGAACTCGATTTTGGGGCGGAAATTGATGATTTCGGGGGCAAAATTGGAGAGATTTCGTGGAGGAAAGATGGGGAAACTTGGGGAGATGCTAGATCCACTTGAAACCAAGCAAATCCATGGATCAAAATCAAGAAAACATCATCAAAACCAACATATCACAAAAAAAATTGGGGCTATTTTTGGTGGGGATTTTCGGAATTTAGGACGAAATCAAGCAAAAGAATGCTAGAAAACGGTGGGAGGGACTCCAATACGTGATAAATGTGGCTCATGATACCATATGATACGGGGTAGGGGCTCCAAAAACATGATCAATGTGGCTCATGATACCATATGATACGGGGCTAACCCGGTGTAGGCCGATCTTTCACGTTTGGAGTGGGATCCCTCGAAGAACACGATGAACGTGGGGAAGAACGGAGAGAAATCACAAGGGGAAACACTCAAGAACAAGTCTAATCACACATCCACTAGACAATCAAACACACAAGATCCACAAGGTACATGAACAACAAAGGGAAAGATACAAGGTAAAGTTCACTCCATGAGGAGGTCTTGAAGGGGTCCGCCCAAGAGGGGGGGTCTTGATGATATCCCGCAGGATCTTCTCACATGGAGGTCTTGAACTCCATGGGAGTGGTAGTCTCTCTCTCTCAAGAGTAGAGGTAGGAGCAAAGCTCACCTAAGAATGAGCTATCATATTTGCTAACCCTAACTAGGAGGAGGGGGAGGAGTATATATAGTCTTAGCCACGAAGGGGTGAGTGGGGAAGGGATACATGGGCCTTTGGCCCGACTCTGCGCGCAGGCAGGCGCCGGATGTCCGGGCTGGGGGCCGGATGTCCGGGCTCTCGTGAGATGCCGGATGTCCGGGGCGGTTGGCCGGATGTCCGGGCCGAAGTGGCCAAGCTACTGGATAGGGGCGCCGGATTTCCGGGGAGAGCGCCGGATGTCCGGGGGTTGCCGAGGCGCCGGATGTCCGGGCACACGGGCCGGATGTCCGGCCGCTGGTGCTTCGGCCGTTTGTTGGTGCAGCTCCTCGGAGCTGCGACAGCGCCGGATGTCCGCCTCGCCCGGCGGATGTCCGGCCAGAAGCTTCAAAGACTCCGTCTTCTTCCGCTGCCGCTTCCAGGCTTCCCTCGCGGATGGTGTAGTTGTTCCTTGGCGCTTGCACTCCTCCTCGACATCCGTGAAGCTCCAACAATACCTATGCATGCACACGGGAGAAGTGTCAAGTAGTATACCATCCTCGAAGGGTTCAAGTGAGCACGTGTAAAGGAGAAGATTCACCTTTATGTATGAGAAGTAGAGGTCGCACGTGTCACTTGCCAAACGGACTCTTGACATGGTGATGACCGTAGGATGCTCCGCATCACAAGGGGGACATGAACGGAGTTACAACTGATGATTTCAGGACTTTGAAGCCACCATAATGAGTACATGAAGCCTTGGACGAAATATAAAGGATGCCACTTCATAAACTTCGTCCAGAGGCTATTCTAGGTGCTGCGTCACCTTATTATCGGGCCAGGCCCATGTAATTTCGAAATACATAAGTATAGGCTGTTTTTAGAGTCCGTATGTGTGGGGAAACAAGAGATAGGGTTGGTTTCGGACCCCTTCCCCAAGGGCCACGAAATTCCCCCCCTCTTTCTCCATATATACAGCCCTTAGGGCACCGTTTAGACTTTGGGTTTTGCTTAGATTAAAAGTTCGCCATAGCTGCAACTTCGCGCACTTCGTTTGTGTTCAACGACCAGACCAAGGCGTCACAGAACCCCACCTTGATCAATAAACCTTTCCTCTTATATTCGCGATATCCAGATTGCAATCTTAGTTTCTTGCTTGTTCTTTGTTTTTCTGCAGGAAACAGACCTTCGTGGTCAGGTTGATCGTGCTCCGGCGTGGTCAATAACCTCTCGGAGTTGGTTTAGCGATTGCTAAGGCGCGACGTCCTTGCACGTTCGTAGTCGGATCGTCAAAGTCGACTTCATCCTAAACGATAGCCACCATCTCATCGAAAGACGGGACACCTTTGCCTCTATCAGATCATGATGCATGGAACGGTGAATATGACAAGTCGAAACAAGATCTCTAACAAGTGTGCAATCAAGTGGTCCAAGATGACCAAGAAGTCTCATGCTGCAAGCAACACAAGTAGTATGATCCACAATATCCATGCTCAAGAAAGATGTCACCTTGAAGGCGTGTCCTTGTTCATTCTTCACAATACCAAAACACAAGCAGGTGTGATGTAGAATCGTTGTGGTAGAAGGTGGTTCACTCTAAAGAGCTCGAATTGTCAACTCACGTGAAGTGGAAGTCAACACGAAGTCCAAGTATCCTACACATGCACACAATAAAGCAAAGAATGTATGCGCATGGTAGATGAACACATCATCCATCATGATGGTTCTCTTCTCTTGCACATAACCATTAGAAGCACAAGTGCATGAATAATATGATGCAACAATGGCAATATTCATGTCACTAAGTATATGGTGCAATGAGGTAAGACCAGCATGCTTCACAAGAAATATGTCAAAATCTCCAAATATATGTGACAATGCTATGGGGGCAATCTCGTGAGCAAGAGTAAAATCATTGTTGCACTCAATACATGGCAAATCGTCGAACATGAGAGAGGCAACACATGGAGAAATATGACAAGAAGCAATAACAATCATGTGCAAAGCATGTAGATGGTTGTCATCAACCGCATGAATTAAGCAAGTATGAATCATTGGTGATGCAACAAGGCAAGCAATCATAGAAATCATGTCGTGCAAACTAGTGGAGCGAAGATGCAACACACTAGGTGAAATCATGGCAATCATGTCATGTGAGCAAAATATAGGCATCGACAATGCACATGACGTATCGCAAGCACGAACACAAATCAAGATCATAGTATCATCATAGGCATGGGGCACAAAGCAAACATGGCAATAACAAGTGATATCTCCACCAAGCTTGCAAATACACATACAAGTACTAGAATCAATCATCATGTGTAATGCAAAGCATGGGTCACAAATGCATAGCAAAGTCATAGGAATAAGCATATCATGCAAAGTGAACATGGCAAGATGGGCATATGATATGTAACGGACAATAACCCATAACCAAGTGAGGGCCATGTAGAATGAATGCGCGAAGACTTCGCATCAAGAGAGCGATGGGAAAGGCAATCCATGGGATCCCAAGTCATCATTGCTCTCTAGAGCTCGTTTTGTCAACTCGTGAGATTGCGAGGTTGACAAGTAATCATGGGTACCTATACAAAAGAGACACAAACCAAAGAAATTGTGCGCGTGGTAAATGTACACATCATCCATCATGATGTGTATGTGCACGTGTGAGTTAGCAAAAGATAAGCATCGCTCAAAGAAATTTGATGCATGGTATAAGAACATGTCATCCATCATGAAAGAATAGTTATTGTGTATGACACGATGGGGATGCAAATTTAGCACAGAAGTATATGGCACATCAATAGCATGTTTATTCATGGGGAGCATATGGTGCACACAAGTATTGGGATCATGCAATGGATCGGATGAATCAAAATCTCCTAACATGTATGAGGAAACTATGGGGGTCTCCTCATGAGCAATATTTGAAACATCACATGGAGAAAATGGACAACATCCAAAACAATGCATATCCGAAGCTAGGTGGGCATGGCATGGCATATGAGATAAATGAGGCAAAGGGAGCATATCAATAGCATCACAAGAAAAACAAATGCCAATAACCATGGGCTTGTCATGTATGCCATATGTGCAAATTGGGTTTATTTTAATGGCATATGCATAGTCACTATGGAGAGATTGCAAATAAGACATATGATGGATCTCATGCATAGCATATGACAAGTCAAGCGGATTAGCAAACATGATGTGACCTAAAGAATTGTCACAAGAAATCCTATGTAACATGGCATCACAGCTAATAGACTCCACATGAGAATCATCATATTCATCATAAATGGGCAAATCATCACATGGGGAAATCATACTAGCATGAATCATGGTACTAGGTGGGTCAACATCATGCAAGCAATCAATCTCAAGAATGTCCACTAGTGGGACTAGAGCATCACCGTCACCTTTGTTACCTTTGTCATTCCACTCAAGTGGTGTAGGTGAGGTGGGAAAGACCAAATGGTGGTCATCTTCATCTTGATGGAACCATGTGGGGGGTGCATCACATTCCACCATGGCCATCCTCTTGTCCAAAGGTAGGACAAAGTCGTCGCGAATCGGCGTGTCATCATATATGGGACCTAGCATCAAATGAGAAGACACAATAGAGGTATAGGTCAAGTTGTTAGAAATGCAAATGGCCTAACTCTCTCTATGTGGTGGCTCACTCACTCCCTCAATGTAGGTGCACTCAATCTCACGTATGGTGGAGTCACTCATCTCACTCAAGTGGTGGGGGTTGTGGCTCTCCTCACATGGGAATTGGGGCAACACATCATATATGTGGCTAGTGCTGAATTCACTCTCACTCTCAATATGGTGGCTAAATTCACTCAAGTCATCATACTCGATCATCTCGTCATGGATGATGGCCGAAGATGGCACAACATCACTCTCGCCTCCTAAGATGGAAGCATCATCCTTGCTCGCCACCTTGTCGCTCGCCTCGAAAGCTTGGTCCTTGAGGGTGATGTAGGGCGGAACCCTACGTGGACGATCTTTCACGTTGGAGCGGATCCTACGGGGGAACCACGAAGAACGCGCGGAAGAACGAGAGGGAAACACGGGGGAAACGAGAGAGAAATCACTAAACCGACAAGGGATCAATCACACAAATGCTAGATCATCGAACACAAGGAGGTACACATGATCCACAATCAACAAAGGTAAGGATACACGAGTAGCCGTTCTTCTCCGAGAGGAGGTCTTGATGGGGTCCACCCTAGAAGGTGGTCTTGAATCCGCTTGGGGGATCTTCTCCGTAGAGGTCCTGAGCTCCGAGGAGAAGTAACCAAGTGGATGAGCAAGGCTCTCACACAAACATGAGCTAATCCAATGCTAACCCTAGAAAGGTGGGGAAGAAAGAGTATATATAGTCTAGGGGGCGAAGGGGTACAAGGGCTGCGGCCCCAATCGAAGTCAACGCACAGGAGTCGGACGTCCGGAGGTCACCGGTCGTCCGGAGGCTCGAGAGTGTCCGCACGTCCGGAGGCCTTCGGACGTCCGTAGATTCGGCTCGGGCGCCCATCGGTCGGTCGTCCGGAGGATTTCGGACGTCCGTAGATTCGGTTCGGGTGTGCGTCGGTCGGACGTCCGGAGGCTGTCGGACGTCTGTAGATTCCATTCGGGAGCCCACCGCCGGATGTCCGGAGGGCGTCGGTCGTCCGTGGCCAGGGGAGTCGCCGGACGTCCGGACTCGGTCGGACGTCTGACGCCTGTAGCTTTGGTAGCCTTTCTTCTTCTTCTTCAACATGCTTGGAGTCCTCGTCGTCTTGGCTCTTGGAAGTAGTTGTTCCTTGGGTTATCTCCATGTACCTGCCACGCATAGAGTTTCCGAATGAGGTAGTAGCCATGTCTCTTGAGTAGGAGGAGGGATTTGGAGAGGAGCGAGTTCACCTTATCTTCAATAGCCTTAGTTCGGGCTCGAGTCATGGGTCCGTGTGGTGTTGAGGAAGATGTAGGTGCGTCCATGGGGATGAGCGAGGGATGCTCCGCATCATCTTCCCCCCCCCCCCCTTGGGAGAGATCCGACCTCGGATCAAAAGGTTCATCTCCATGGTAAGGTGCGAGGTCCTTGACGTTGAAGATGTCGCTCACATTGTACTTGTCTCGAGGTAGGTCAATCTTGTAGGCGTTGTCGTTGTAGCGTGCTAGCACCTTGAAAGGTCCATCGGCTCTAGGAAAAAGCTTGGACTTGCGTTCTTTGGGGAAGCGTTCCTTGCGAAGGTGTAGCCACACTAGATCACCAATGTTGAAGACCACAGGTTGCTTGTTGACGTTGAGCTTGGACGCTAATCGTTGTACTTGGCGCTCGATGGTTTGTCTTGTATCATCATGCATCTTCTTGATGTAGCTTGCCCGTGCACTCGCATCCATGTTGGTGCGCTCTTGTAGAGGAAGAGGTATAATGTCCAATGGGGACAAGGGGTTGAAACCGTGAAGCGACCTCGAAGGGGACTTGCCGGTAGTTGAATGTCTTGCACGATTGTAGGCGTACTCGGCGATGGGTAGACATGCTTCCCATTCCTTGATGTTCTTCTTTATCAAGACACGAAGTAGAGTGGATAGTGTGCGGTTCGTCACCTCCGTTTGGCCATCGGTTTGAGGATGGAATGCCGAGGAGAACAAGAGCTTGATTCGAGTTTGGCGCATAGGGTCTTCCAAAAGTAACTCAAGAACTTGACGTCACGATCGGAGATGATTGTCTTTGGTACGCCATGGAGTCGCAAAATTTCCCTACAAAAAGATTGGCAACATGTGAAGCATCGTCTATCTTGTTGCAAGGTATGAAATGTGCCATCTTAGAAAATCTATCCACAACAACAAAGACGGAATCCTTGCCATTTTGAGTCCTAGGCAAACCGAGTACAAAATCCATACTAATGTCTTCCCATGGTTGATATGGAATTGGAAGGGGCATGTAAAGACCATGAGATTGAGCTTTAGACTTAGCTTTGCGACATGTATAGCATCGGTTGGTGAAGCGTGAGGCGTCATGAACATCTTGGGCCAAAAGTAGTTGTTGGAGAGCGTGTCGAATGTCTTGTCGCGTCCAAAGTGTCCCATGAGTCCGCCTCCATGAGCTTCTTGCAAAAGGAGCAAACGAAGAGAAGACTCGGAATGCAAAGTTTGTTAGCTCTCATAAGATAACCATCCTTGATGTAATATTGTTCCCAAGACGTATGCGTCAAACACTTAGCATAAGGAGAAGCAAAAGATGGATCATGCTCATACAAGTCTTTTATATGCTCAAAACCAATAACATTCAACTCAAGTTGAGTGACAAGCATGCATATGCGTGAAAGCGCGTCGGCAACTACATTTTCTTTACCCTTAATGTACTTGATCACATAGGGAAAAGATTCAATGAATTCACTCCATTTGGCATGAAGCTTGTTCAATTTAGTTTGACCTTTGAGGTACTTAAGCGTTTCATGATCGGTATGGATGACAAACTCATGAGGTCTAAGGTAATGTTCCCAAACATGTAGCACACGCACTAAAGCATACAATTCTTTGTCATAGATGGGATAATTAAGTTGAGCACCGGAGAGTTTTTCACTAAAATAAGCAATGGCTCGTTTTTCTTGCATCAAAACTCCGCCAATTCCGCTACCACTTGCATCACAATGAACCTCAAAAGTTTTGTCAAAATTGGGCAAAGCAAGAATCGGAGCATGAGTAAGCAAAGTCTTGAGCTTATCAAAAGCGGCTGATTGCAAAGTTCCCCAAACAAAGGGAGTATTCTTCTTGCTCAAAGCATGCAAAGGAGCGGCAATTGTGCTGAAATCTTTCACAAAGCAACGATAGAAACCTGCAAGACCAAGAAAACTTCGCACTTGTTGCAAATTTGTGGGTTGGGGCCAAGTTTTAATTGCTTCAATTTTAGATTCATCAACATGGACACCCTTTGAGGAAACTACAAAACCCAAGAAAACCACTTTGTCAACTCCAAAAGTGCATTTTTTCAAGTTTGCATAAAGGCTTTCCTTGCGAAGAGTTTGCAACACAGATTTTACATGATTGATGTGCTCTTTCATGGTTTTGCTAAACACAAGAATATCATCAAAGTAAACCACAACAAAGACTCCAATATAAGGACGAAGCACATGATGCATAAGACGCACAAAAGTAATTGGGAGCTTCGAAAGACCCATAGGCATCACTAACCATTCATATAATCCAAATTTGGTTTTGAAAGCAGTTTTCCATTCATCACCCTCTTGTATGCGTATTTGATAATAGCCACTTTTAAGATCAATTTTGAGAAAAAGTTGGCTCCACTAAGTTCATCAAGCATATCATCTAAGCGAGGAATGGGATGCCGATATCGAACGGTGATAGCATTGATAGGTCTACAATCGAACACAAGCGGAAACTTCCATCGGGCTTAGGCACAAGAATAACGGAACGGCACAAGGGCTTAAGCTTTCACGTACATGACCGTTGTCGATGAGTTGTTGTACTTGCCGTTGAATTTCCTTGGTTTCTTCCGGATTGACTCGGTATGGAGCTTTGTTTTGTAGAGGTGCTCCGGGATGAGGTCAATTCGATGCTCAATTCCTCGAAGAGGAGGTAGACCCGGAGGTAGCTCATCGGAAAAACATCTTGAAATTCCTGCAAAAGAGATTGAAACACCAAAGGTAGTTCGTGAATGGTGTTAGTTTTTGGTTCTCCATCCTTGCACACAAGGACAAAGTGCATCACACTCGATGGGTTCTCACACACTTCTTTTCATCTCACTTTTGGTGGCAAATAGAATGAGGTTTTTCTCTCTAGGCGAAGGGTCGCTCAAATTTGGCTTGTGGCTCTCACTCACTTTTGGGTGGATCACTTTCTCACTCTTGTCTCTATGAGGAGTGGCTTGTTTGTCGGCTATCACTTGACTAGGAGACATAGGTCGTAGCACATATTCTTTCCCTTTCATCTTGAAGCTATAGTGATTGGTACGCCCATTGTGTATGACACCACCGTCAATTGCCATGGTCGCACCAAGAAGTAGGTGACAAACGGTCATTGGGACCACATCACACTCCAAAGTGTCTTCGTATGCACCAATTTTGAAAGAGACAAGGACCGTATGCTCAACTCGTATAGTGCCGGAATCACTTAGCCATTGCACCTTGTAAGGATGCGGTGCTTCCTTTTGCCAATTGGAGCTTGGAGCATAGTTCTTCACTTGCCAAGTTGTGGCAACTACCTCCATCGATGATGACCTTGATGGACCGTCCATTGATGCCGGCTTTTGTGTGGAAGATGTGGCATCGTTGGTCTTCTTCTTGTTGATGTTGAAGAGTCAAGACCTTGGAGACAACGAGGCGGGGCTCGAATCCCCATCACAAAATACTTGATCATCTTCTTCTTCGTTCACTTGCGGTGCATGGCCACTTGCTCAAGAGCTTCCATCTCCTCTTCACTCATGGAGTCATACGTGCCATCGTCGTTGAGGATCATGGTGCGCTTGTTGGTGCATTCAGATGACTTGTGGCCTCGGCCGCCGCAAGTGAAACACTTGAAGGAGCTTGTCTTGATGGTCTCATCGGTCGGAGTAGAGGATGAAGCACGCGGCTTGATGTTGCGTGTAGTAGGAGGAGGACGACTTGAGCTTGTCGAAGTCTTCTTGTAACTTGACTTGTCGTCGTTTATTGAAGAAAGTTTGGTTGATGTAGATGTTGGAGGAGTCGTTGAAGCTTGGTTGTTGGAGAAGCCGTAGGTCTTGGATGAGTACTTGGCGTACTTGAAGTCATCTTGCACTTGGCGTTACGCCTTTGTAGCTTGATGCACGAGCTCAATGAGGGATGAGTATGGTTGGAAGTCGGCGATCTTCTTGATGGGATGATTGAGTCCGTTCAAGAAACGTGCCATAGTTTGCTCATCATCTTCCTTGACATTGGCTCGAATCATGGCTATCTCCATTTCTTTGTAGTATTCTTCAACACTCTTTGTTCCTTGCTTGAGTAGTTGGAGTTTCTTGAAGAGGTCGCGGTTGTAGTAGGTTGGCACAAAGCGTGCTCGCATGACATCCTTCATTTGAGCCCAAGTGGTGATTGGAGGTTCACCTCTTGCTTGTCGTCGCTCAATGATTTGTTCCCACCATATGAGCACATAGTCTTGGAACTCAAGTGATGCCATAGCGATTTTCTTCGCTTCATCGTAGTTGTGCAAGCGGAAGATTTTGTCAACCTTCAATGCCCATGAGAGGTAGTCTTCGGGTCATTGCTTCCATTGAACTTGGGCATGGTGAATTTTAGCTTGTCGTAGGCGTTGCTCTTCATTGTGTTGTTGACGGTGTTGATGATGACGTCCTTGGCGTTGATTGTATTCGTCTTCATGTTGCTCTTGGCGCGGAGGAAGACCATGATCAACTTGCCCTTGTTGAACTTGGAGGTTGAGGTGGAGCTTGACGAGCTTGTGGAGGAGCTTGAGGACTTGTCGTTGTGCATGAGGTTGGTAGTTCCTCTCTTGGATTTCTTCTCGAAGGGCTTCCTCTTGATTGCGCCGTTCGCGATTGCGGTTGGCGAAGGCTCTACTTGATTCTTGAAGGGCACGCGTTGCGCCTCAAGAGCTTGCGCCTCACGTTGTCGTTGTTGAAGACGTTGAGCCTTAGCGTCTTGTTCGTCTTGGTGAAGACGTGCTCGTTCTTCCTCTTGTTGGCGATTTAAGACGTTGTCGTTCTTGAGCTTGAGCAAAAGCCTCTTGATTAGATTGAGGACGAGGAACTTGATCATCAACTTGCTCTTGTGAATGCTTGTCATGTAGCGGGTTGCGAGATGCATGACGGTCTTGGCGCGCGGCTCGTCGAATAGTGTTCGATGACGGTGTACTTGAGTCGTAGAAGGTGTCGTCGGAATGTCGACTCGAGCGGCTCCGTCTTGATGATGTAGAAGTTGTATGATGCCGGTTTCTCATCAACGCGGATCTCGCTCATTCGTGCATCATTCTCTTGCTTGTGAGCCTCGAACTTGTTGTCGAAGTAGTCTCTTGTACGTTGCTCGGAGAGTCGCAAGTCGGTGGCGAGGTTGTCGATCTGATCGCTCATTGCTTGTTGTTCTTGGTGCAACGCTCGTTGTGCACCAAATAGGTGGTTCTTGGTGACATATGAAGACATGTAAATGCGTCTTGCTCGTTGAATAGTGGGTTGGTAGAAGAACTTGGCCTATCCATCATTCCAAGCCAAATGTGAGTGGTAGAACGGAAAAGAACTTATACCAATGTACCTTTGACCGATGTTGAAGATGAATCAAGTTCACTCAAATGCGGACAATGAAATAGCACTCTTGGTACCGATTCTTGTCGGTTCTCACACCTACACAAGTAAAAGCTTTATGGTGGAGCTCGGTTAGGATGGTGGCACAAAATTTGATGCAATTGTAAGTGAGACTCAATAAAGTTGGAAGTGATTCACAAATTTGCAAATGCAACAAGTAGACCACTAGCAAGATAAGGTACACGGAAACACACGCATAAAAGATAATATGGGGTTATGCAACCAAGGATGAGCCAAAATGTGGAATTCACCAAGATGCTCTTGTTGCACAACACTAGAGAGACGCTATACGATTGCACAATAATAGGCGGATCTGAACTTGTGCACAACCTACTAAGCAAAATGCAACGACTTCTACCCAAGTATGCTATATGTATGGTGTTTCGATGTGTTGATCCAAAATGATCAAGTATGACAATCTTAATGTTGTATGATGCTATGGTTCTTGCTCATAAGCTCTTTGTTTATCTTCCTTTCTTTGCTTAAAAGCTTGAATGGCTCTTTCTCTTTTGAGCTCTTTTCTCATGCAAACTTCATGAACCCAGATAGCAATTGTGTATGCGATGACAACTTTGTGACACACAAGTTGATGGTAAGATATGCACCACTTTGCTATGGTATGTATGCTATGGAGTATGATCACTAATGTGCACAAGTCACGTTGCCGGCAATACTCAATGTCAAGTCTCGATGGGCAAGCAACGCGAAAGTTGGGCTATGATGGTTATCAATGCAATTGCAAGTTATGTCAAAGGTGTCGACGATGTTACCGTCCTTGACGAAGATGAGCGGTGGTGATGTTGATGTTGAACCGTACCTAGATAGCGAAACACAAAAGGATACGGAAAACCCCAACTCAATATCTCAAGGCATAATTTGGCAACGTTGTCGGAATTGGAAGTGGGAAAGGCTAAGGTGGTGTTATGCGGAAGTGGTGGAGGTAAGTGGAGTGTATGTGGGCACGGGACAAAATTTGGCGAAAGTTAGGCTTCGGAAGTCGGTGGTGGAGTAGCGGAGGATGTGGTGGAAGCCCTAGGCAAAGATGCCAAAGATCACAAAATTTGATGTAGTCAAATGATGTTGGTGGTATTTTGTTGGAAGGGGATGTCAATAGCTTCAAAACGAGCTAAAGAACGTCAAAATCGGAGTTCGGATGAATTAGTTATGGACAAAACAAAAATCAGCGAAGTCTGAAACTACGATTACGGACGTCCGGAAAAGGTCGGATGTCCGGGCGTCGGACGTCCGGAAAAGTCGGAAATCCGTAAGTTCAGTTCGGGTTAGGGTTCCGGTCGTCCGGGAAAGGTCGGACGTCCGGTCGTTTCAGGTCTCCGGACGTCCGTAAATCTCCTGGCCGTCCGTGGGTCGGGTCAACGCGAAAATGGAGATCTGGGACGCGATTTTGAGCGGAATTGTGGGATTTGGGGTCAAAATTGCGGGATTTTGTGGATGGAAAGTGGAGAAACTTGGGGAAATGCTAGATCCACTCGAAACCAAGCAAATCCATGGATCAAATCCAACAAAACTTTATCACACGAACAAATCACAAAAAAATTTGGGGCTATTTTTGTGGGGAATTTTCGAATTAGGACAAAAACAACAAAATCAAGCTAGAAAAAGAAGGGTAGGGGCTCCAATAACGTGATCAACGTGGCTCATGATACCATAGATGATGTAGGGCGGAACCCTCGTGGACGATCTTTCACGTTGGAGCGGATCCTACGGGAACCACGAAGAACGCAGCGGAAAAGCGAGAGGGAAACACGGGGAAACGAGAGGGAAATCACTAAACCGACAAGGGATCAATCACACAAATGCTAGATCATCGAACACAAGGAGGTACACATGATCCACAATCAACAAAGGTAAGGATACACGAGTAGCCGTTCTTCTCCGAGAGGAGGTCTTGATGGGGTCCACCCTAGAAGGGGTCTTGAATCCGCTTGGGGGATCTTCTCCGTAGAGGTCCTGAGCTCCGAGGAGAAGTAACCAAGTGGATGAGCAAGGCTCTCACACAAACATGAGCTAATCCAATGCTAACCCTAGAAAGGTGGGGAAGAAAGAGTATATATAGTCTAGGGGGCGAAGGGGTACAAGGGCTGCGGCCCCAATCGAAGTCAACGCACAGGCGTCGGACGTCCGGAGGTCACCGGTCGTCCGGAGGCTCGAGAGTGTCCGTATGTCCGGAGGCCTTCGGACGTCCGTAGATTCGGCTCGTGATGAGGACATCAATACCATTGTTACACCCACAGCCCCTACTGCTACATATACTGGACCAATTACTAGAGCTCGCGCACGCCAATTAAATTATCAGGTACTTTCGTTTCTTGGTAATGATTCTAATGTTCATGAGAATATGATGCTGCCTAAATTGGATACATTTGTTTTGCTTACAAATGAAGGCCCTAGCTTGGAGAAGGATGGACATTGGAGCAAGAACAAGCATGGAGATAATGCCATGCGCAAGGGGAACAAGAACGGAGTTACAAGTGATGATTTCAGGACTTTGAAGCCACCATAATGGGTGCATGAAGCCTTGGACGAAATATACAAGATGCCACTTCATAATATTCGTCCATAGGCTATTCTAGGTGCTGCGTCACCTTATTATTGGGCCAGGCCCATGTAATTTCGAAATACTTAAGTATAGGCTGTTTTTAGAGTCCGTATGTGTGGGGAAACAAGAGTTAGGGATGGTTTGGACCCCTCCCTCAAGGGCCACGAAATTCCTCCTCTTCCTCCATATATACAGCCCTTAGGGCGTCGTTTAGACTTTGGGTTTTGTTTAGATTAAAAGTTCGCCATAGCTGCAACTTCGCGTGCATTTCGTTTGTGTTCAACGACTGCACAAAGGCGTCCACAGAACCCCACCTTGATCAATAAAGCTTTCATCTTATATTCGCAATATCCAGATTGCAATCTCAGTTTCTTGCTTGTTCTTCGTTTGCTCGCAGGAAATGCAGACCCTCGTGGTCGGTTGATCGTGCTCGGCGTGGTCAATAACCTCTCGGAGTTGGTTTAGCGATTGCTAAGGCGCGACGTCCTCAAGACGCTCGTAGGTCGGATCGTCAAAGTCGACTTCCTCCAAAGCGAAAACCAACATCTCATCGAAAGGCAGGACACCTTTGCCTCTATCAAGTGGTATCAGATTTTCAGGTTGCTCGGTGAGATTTTACAGTTTTCCGTAGTTTAGATCGAGTCATTCTTCATACCTATAGTCCACGAAAAAGCCACAAAAAAATTAGGGTTAGTTCATCATATCCGAACCAATCGAGCCTTTGCATAATCTTTTAGGGTTTTGCTTTGTTGAATTTGCGGTTGCATCGTCGTGTCTAGTTGCTTTGGTCTTAGCGTCTAGTCTTTTAGAGTTTCGAGTTACGGTCATAAGTTGTCACGCCGCCATCGCACCATCATCATCGCCTCGCCACCTACCATCACCGCTCAGAATCCATATACATATACCACCAACAATCCGTGTCCATATACCACCACCGATCCATATCCATATACTACCAACGCTACCACCACCGCTGCCATATACCACCACCATATATCAACCACCAATCCGAAGTTCTTCTCATATTAGGTTTGTTTTCGAGATCCATCTAGTTTCCGATTCGTGTTTCCTTGCGGAGTAGGTTTGGAAACCACCCTCCGTTAGGCCCAAAATTTTCCGAAAACGCACTTGTCGAAAAAATTTTCAGCTATCCTGTTTTTAAGTGTTTCTAAGTGTATTGAGACGATCGCCGTTATAGAAAGTTTTTTTGACCCGTTTCCAGTTTTGGGTCCGGCGCAAAAAAAAAAATTAGTCGAAAAAAAATTTCGTGCCCATCCTGTCAGTTTGACCTGGGAAGAGTTTTGAGACACTCGCCATTATAGTGATTTTTCGCAAAAAAAAAAAAAAAAAAAAAAAGCAGCGCAAAAAAAAAAAAGCGAAAAAAAAAAATTTAAGAGTGTGATTTTACCTTGTTTAAGTGCAGCGCCGTGATTTTTTTAGTGTTCTAGGGTCGCGTAAAAAGCACGGTCTAGCCAAGGACCAGACAAGATCGTCGTTGAGCGTTTATTCAACTTTGCATCTCTGAATTGATTATTGCTGACCCTTTTGCTACCATATTATAAGCCTTCCCAGCTCCACATACATCTACATCGTCGTTTGACTCTCCCCGGTAATCGCTCTATCCAAGCTTTGAGAGTTTTGACTACATCGGTTGCGGTCACACCGCTTCTTGGGTACGAACTGGTAAGAATTTGAGATTTGCTTGACGGATTTGTGATCGCCCACCACACAACCACCACCACTTCCTAGTAGTCCGTCGAATCATATTCTTGTGTGTTTCTATTGCTGCTAACCATGGCAGGATCACAAGCCGCATTTAGACCGACCGGGAGAACATGACAAACAAAGCGCTACATGATAAGTTTCAACAAATGATGAGTGGGCAGGTGGACGATGTGCTAAATAGATTTGAAGAGGCCATGGAGAAGATAGATGGCATTGAGAAGGCGTTCAAACAAAGCTCGATACCAAGTTTAATGAATTGCTCATGCGTCTACCACCACCACCACCGGCGGCACCTAACGCACCTCTACTACAACAACAAGGACTACCTCCACATCGCGAACAGCCCTCCGCCGAGCTTCCCGTGTCCCTCTTCAGCCTGGCCAAGCTGCTGTTGATACTTCTGTGGCTCCTGCTGCTGCGGTGGGGGAGGATGATTATGTGAGAGATTACGAGGATGAGGTTGATCAACATCAGTACTACGTGCAACCACCAGCACCACAACCACCAGGTCGTCCACATGCAAATAATGGCAATGTTCGGGCTCCCCCTCAGGTACGAGATCATGACCATCTCCCTAAACTGAAATTGAATATTCCACCATTCGAGGGTAGATATGTTCCTGATATATATCTTACTTGGGAGTTAGAAACTGAACAACGATTTACATGTTTACAATATCCTGAGGAGAGACGTGTTCCTCTTTGTTTGTGCTTTCACTAGCTTTGCATGTGTTTGGTGGTGCGAACATTGTAGATTATATCCTGTTCCACTACTTGGGCTGCTTTGAAAACTGCTATGCGTACTCGTTGGGTTCCACCATATTATCAACGTGAATTACTTCAAAAATTGCAGCGCTTAAGACAAGGAAAAATTCGGTAGAAGAATATTATCAGGAATTACAAACTGGCTTGATTAGATGTGGTATTGTTGAGGAGAATGAAGCTATGCTTGCACGTTTTCTAGGTGGATTAAATAGAGAGATTCAGACCATTCTAGACTACAAGGATTATAATAATATCACTCGATTATTCCATCTTGCTTGTAAAGCTGAACGTGAAGTGCAGGATCGACAGGCGTTGGCGCGAACTAACTTTTCTGCAGGTCGACCTTCATCATGGACACCACGTGCATCATCTACTTCCACACGTTCTACTACACCGGCACCTCCGTTGGCTGCCACCTCCAACCGTGATACAAGAAAGCAGGCACAACCACCACTATCGCCAAGAGCACACCTGCTTTGGGCCTACAGAGCTCTTCTTCTTCCATGGCGTCAACAGGGCACACAAGTGATATTATTTGTCGTCGTTGTAAGGGAAGAGGACATTTTGCCAGAGAATGCCAATCTCAGCGTGTGATGATTGCTACTGAGGATGGTGGGTATGAGTCCACTAGTGACTATGATGAAGAGACTTTGGCTCTTATTACACATGAAGAACACGGTGGAGATGATTCTGATCATGACACGCAATACATGGCTGCTGAAGATGCTTGTGGTATGAATGTTTAGTTGCTCAACGTGTTTTGAGTGTGCAGGTTACACAAGCTGAGCAAAATCAGAGACATAACTTGTTCCATACAAAGGGAGTTGTGAAGGAACGTTCTATTCGCGTCATCATAGATGGAGGGGGCTGCAACAACTTGGCTAGCATGGATATGGTGGAGAAGCTTTCTCTCACCACAAGACCACATCCACATCCTTACTACATCCAATGGTTCAACAACAGCGGCAAGGTTAAGGTAACACGTATTGTTCGTGTGTATTTTAGTATCTCTACATATGCTGATTATGTTGATTGTGATGTGGTACCTATGCAAGCATGTTCCTTATTACTTGGTAGACCATGGCAATTTGATAAAAATTCTGTACACCATGGTAGAAACAATCGATATACTCTTGTTCACAAGGATAAAAATATTACTTTGCTTCCTATGACTCTGATTCCATTTTGAAAGATGATATTAATAGAGCTAATAAAGCAAAACAGGAGAAAAATAAGAGTGAAAATCAGATTGTGGCAAAAGAATTTGAGCAACAAATGAAGCCTAATAATAAACCATCTAATGTTGCTTCTGAAATTAAACTGAAAAGTGCATGTTTATTTGCCACCAAATCTGATATTGATGAGCTAGATTCTAGCAAATCTGTTTGCTATGCTTTTGTGTGCAAAGAGGCATTATTTTCATTCGAGGACGTGCCTTCCTCTTTGCCCCCTGCTATCACTAACATTTTGCAGGAGTTCGCTGACGTCTTCCCACAAGACGTGCCACCGGGATTACCACCTATTCGAGGGATTGAGCATCAAATTGACTTAATTCCCGGTGCATCACTACCCAACCGCGCACCATACCGTACCAATCCAGAGGAGACGAAGAAGATTATGCGTCAAGTACAGGAGCTGCTCGACAAAGGTTATATACTCGAATCTCTTAGTCCTTGTGCTGTTCATCTTATACTAGTGCCTAAAAAGGATGGTACGTCGGCGTATGTGTGTTGATTGTAGAGGCATTAATAATATTACTATTCGTTATCGTCATCCTATTCCTAGGCTAGATGATATGCTTGATGAATTGAGTGGCTCTACAATATTCTCCAAAGTTGATTTATGTAGTGGATACCATCAAATTCGTATGAAATTGGGAGATGAATGGAAAACAGCATTTAAAACTAAGTTTGGATTATATGAGTGGTTAGTCATGCCTTTTGGGTTAACTAATGCACCTAGTACTTTCATGAGATTAATGAACGAAGTTTTACGTGCTTTCATTGGACGATTTGTGGTAGTTTACTTTGATGATATACTGATTTATAGCAAATCTTTGGAAGAACATTTGGAACATTTACGTGCTGTTTTTAATGCTCTACGTGATGCATTATAGCCTAAGGGCTGTATATATGGAGGAAGAGGAGGGAATTTCGTGGCCCTTGAGGGAGGGGTCCGAAACCAACCCTAACTCTTGTTTCCCCACACATACGGACTCTAAAAACAGCCTATACTTAAGTATTTCGAAATTACATGGGCCCGGCCCAATAATAAGGTGACGCAGCACCTAGAATAGCCTATGGACGAATATTATGAAGTGGCATCTTGGATATTTCTGTCCAAGGCCTCATGCTCTCATTAGGGTGGCTTCAAAGTCCTGGAATCATCACTTGTAACTCCGTTCTTGTTCTCTTGCGCATGCCAACATCTCCGTGCTTGAACTTGCTCCAAGGTTCATCTTTCTTGTCCATGGTAGGCCCTTCATTTGTAAGCAAAACAAATGTATCCAATTTATGCAGCATCATATTCTCATGAACTTTAGAATCATTACCAAGAAACAAAAGTACCTGGTAAATCAATTGGCGTGCGCGAGCTCTAGTAATTGGTCCAGTATGTATAGCAGCAGGGGCTGTAGGTGTAACAATGGTATTGATGTCCTCATCATGGATACCATCAAATTCGTATGAAATTGGGAGATGAATGGAAAACAGCATTTAAAACTAAGTTTGGATTATATGAGTGGTTAGTCATGCCTTTTGGGTTAACTAATGCACCTAGTACTTTCATGAGATTAATGAGCGAAGTTTTACGTGCTTTCATTGGACGATTTGTGGTAGTTTACTTTGATGATATACTGATTTATAGCAAATCTTTGGAAGAACATTTGGAACATTTACGTGCTGTTTTTAATGCTCTACGTGATGCACGTTTGTTTGGTAACCTTGGGAAGTGCACCTTTTGCACCGACCGAGTATCTTTTCTTGGCTATGTTGTTACTCCACAGGAATTGAAGTTGATAAAGCCAAGATTGAAGCTATTGAGAGTTGGCGCAGCCCAAAACGGTCACACAAGTGAGGAGTTTTCTTGGACTCGCTGGTTTCTATAGGCGTTTTGTGAGAGACTTTACCACCATTGCTGCACCTCTCAATGAGCTTACAAAGAAGGATGTGGCTTTTGTTTGGGGTACCGCACAGGAAGAAGCCTTCACGGTATTGAAAGATAAGTTGACACATGCTCCTTTACTCCAACTTCCTGACTTTAATAAGACTTTTGAGCTTGAATGTGATGCTAGTGGAATTGGATTAGGAGGTGTGTTATTACAAGATGGCAAACCTGTTGCATACTTTTACGAAAAATTGAGTGGGCCTAGTCTGAACTATTCTACTTATGACAAAGAATTATATGCTCTTGTTCGGACTTTAGAGACATGTCAACATTATTTATGGCCCAAAGAATTTGTTATACATTCTGATCATGAATCTTTGAAACATATTAAAAGTCAAGCTAAACTGAATCGTAGACATGCTAAATGGGTTGAATTCATTGAGACTTTCCCTTATGTCATTAAACACAAGAAGGGTAAAGAAAATGTTATTGCTGATGCTTTGTCTCGTCGATATACTATGCTTTCACAACTTGACTTCAAAATATTTGGTTTGGAGACCATCAAAGATCAATATGTGCATGATGCTGATTTTAAAGATGTAATGCAGAATTGTAAAGAAGGAAGAACATGGAACAAGTTCGTTATTAATGATGGTTTTGTGTTCCGTGCTAACAAGCTATGCATTCCTGCTACCTCTGCTCGTCTTTTGTTGTTGCAGGAGGCGCATGGAGGAGGATTAATGGGACACTTTGGCGTGAAGAAGACGGAGGATATACTTGCTACACATTTCTTTTGGCCAAAGATGAGACGGGATGTTGAGCGTTTTGTTGCTCGCTGCACTACATGTCAAAAAGCTAAGTCACGACTCAATCCTCATGGTTTATATATGCCTTTGCCGATTGCCTAGTGTTCCTTGGGAGGATATATCTATGGACTTTGTTTTAGGTTTACCTCGAACAAAGAAGGGGAGGGATAGCATATTTGTTGTCGTGGATAGATTCTCGAAAATGGCACACTTTATACCATGTCATAAAAGCGATGATGCTGTTAATGTTGCTGATTTGTTCTTTCGTGAAATTATTCGCTTGCATGGTGTGCCAAATACTATTGTTTCAGATCGTGATACTAAATTTCTTAGCCACTTTTGGAGATGTTTATGGGCTAAGTTGGGGACTAAACTGCTTTTTAGTACTACTTGTCACCCCCAAACCGATGGACAAACTGAAGTAGTCAATAGAACATTGTCTACTATGCTTAGGGCTGTTTTGAAGAATAATAAGAAAATGTGGGAAGAATGCTTACCTCATATTGAATTTGCTTATAATCGTTCATTGCATTCTACTACTAAGATGTGCCCTTTTGAAATTGTGTATGGCTTCCTACCTCGTGCACCTATTGATTTGTTGCCTCTTCCATCTTCGGAGAAGGTTAATTTTGATGCTAAAGAACGTGCTGAATTGATTTTAAAAATGCATGAGATAACTAAGGAAAACATTGAGCGTATGAATGCTAAATATCAACGTCTTGGAGATAAGGGTAGAAAACATGTTGTCTTTGCACCGGAGATCTTGTTTGGTTACATTTATGAGGATAGGTTTCCTAGTTTGCGCAAATCAAAGCTAATGCCACGTGCTGATGGTCCATTTAAGGTGTTAGAGAAAATAAATGATAATGCATATAAACTTGAGCTACCTGCAGCTTTTGGGGTTAGTCCCACTTTTAACATTGCAGATTTGAAGCCTTATTTGGGTGAGGAATATGAGCTTCCGTCGAGGACGACTTCATTTCAAGAAGGGGAGGATGATGAGGACATCAATACCATTGTTACACCCACAGCCCCTCATCGCTACATATCTTGGACCAATTACTAGAGCTCACAAGACGCCAATTAAATTATCAGGTACTTTCGTTTCTTGGTAATGATTCTAATGTTCATGAGAATAAGATGCTGCCTAAATTAGATACATTTGTTTTGCTTACAAATGAAGGCCCTAGCTTGGAGAAGGATGGACATTGGAGCAAGAACAAGCATGGAGATAATGCCATGTAAGGGAACAAGAACGGAGTTACAAGTGATGATTTCAGGACTTTGAAGCCACCATAATGGGTGCATGAAGCCTTGGACGAAATATACAAGATGCCACTTCATAATATTCGTCCATAGGCTATTCTAGGTGTCACGTCACCTTATTATTGGGCCAGGCCCATGTAATTTCGAAATACTTAAGTATAGGCTGTTTTTAGAGTCCGTATGTGTGGAAACAAGAGTTAGTGATGGTTTCGGACCCCTCCCTCAAGTGCCACGAAATTCCCTCCTCTTCCTCCATATATACAGCCCTTAGGGCGTCTTTTAGACTTAGGGTTTTGTTTAGATTAAAAGTTCGCCATAGCTGCAACTTCGCGTGCATTTCGCTTTGTGTTCAACGACTGCACAAAGGCGTCACAGAACCCCACCTTGATCAATAAAGCTTTCATCTTATATTCGCAATATCCAGATTGCAATCTCAGTTTCTTGCTTGTTCTTCGTTTGCTCGCAGGAAATGCAGACCCTCGTGGTCGTTAATCGTGCTCCGGCGTGGTCAATAACCTCTCGGAGTTGGTTTAGCGATTGCTAAGGCGCGACGTCCTCGCACGTTCGTAGTCGGATCGTCAAAGTCGACTTCCTCCAAAGCGAAAACCAACATCTCATCGAAAGACGGGACACCTTTGCCTCTATCAGCTCGGGCGCCCATCGGTCGGTCGTCCGGAGGATTTCGGACGTCCGTAGATACGGTTCGGGTGTGCGTCGGTCGGACGTCCGGAGGCTGTCGGACGTCTGTAGATTCCATTCGGGAGCCCAGCTGCCGGACGTCCGGAGGGCGTCGGTCGTCTGCGTGGTTGGAGTCACGGACGTCCGGACTCGGTCGGACGTCCGACGCCTGTAGCTTTGGTAGCCTTTCTTCTTCTTCTTCAACATGCTTGGAGTCCTCGTCGTCTTGGCTCTTGGAAGTAGTTGTTCCTTGGGTTATCTCCATGTACCTGATTACGCATAGAGTTTCCGAATGAGGTAGTAGCCATGTCTCTTGAGTAGGAGGAGGGATTTCGGAGAGGAGCGAGTTCACCTTATCTTCAATAGCCTTAGTTCGGGCTCGAGTCATGGGTCCGCGTGGTGGTGAGGAAGATGTAGGTGCGTCCATGGGGATGAGCGAGGGATGCTCCGCATCAGAGGGTCTCCGTACTCGTACTCGTCGCCGCACCATCTTGAAAAAGAGTCGAAGGAGACTCGGCATCATCAATGCCACAAAGAGGGATGGCGGTGACGTCGAACTTGGGAGCATCGTCTTGGAGCTCGTCGGGCTTGGACATCTTGGTGGTGCTATCCTCATGCTCGTTCTCATGGAGCTTGGTCATCGCGAAGTGAGCTTGGGGTGGAGAAGCCTTGGCCTTCATGAGTTCTTGTTCGGCCTTGAGAGCACCAATGTAGTTGTCGTCGAGGGACTTGTAGTTCTCGAGGAAGATAGTCTTGGAGATGTCGGTGTTCAATCCCATCATGAAGTGGAACTTCATTGACATGGGATCGTCCACGCCGGCTCGTCGCAAGGCATGCTTCATCTCCTTGAAGTACTTATCGATGGACTTGGATCCTTGTATGGTATTCTCCAATTGGCATAGAAGTTGTTCCGTGTAGGTTGGAGGCACAAACTCTCGCCGCAAAGCTTTCTTCGTCTTGGGCCAACTCATGTCGTAGGTCTCCGAAGGTGTGTGAAGCCACCATGTTGAGGCTTTAGTCGTGGAAGTTTCTTGTGGCGCACTTCACTCGGTGTCGAGGTCGTAGTAGCTCGTGGAAGTCGCGGACTTGAGCTTGGGGAGCTTCTCTTGAGCGTGGTCTTGAGGTGCTTGTTGGCGAAGATGTTGTATGTCCGTAGGCGAAGATGCCTTGAAGTCGATTGGCGAAGATGCCAAGGGTGATGGTGAAGTCGTTGAGCGGTTGTTGGTGTTGAGCTCTTGACCTTCACGTTCTTGGTGGTGATGGTGTCGATGCCGATCTGATCTTGCCGGAGATGGTAGCTCGGAAGGATATGCACGAGAGCGTCTTCTCAAAGATGAGGAAGATCTCTTGTAGGACTTGATGAGGGCTTTGATCTCCTCCATTTGAGCTTGCATCTTGGCGTCGAAGTTGTTGTTCGTGGCATCGAACTTGTCGTTGTTGTTGTAGACCGAGGGTGAAATGCCTTGCCTATCCATCACAAGACTCGAGTAGAGGTGAGTAGGAAATGAGATAAACAATACCAAGTTACCTTTTCCCTTTGTTGTTCATGTACCTTGTGGATCTTGTGTGTTTGATTGTCTAGTGGATGTGTGATTGGACTTGTTCTTGAGTGTTTCCTGATGCGGAGCATCCCTCGCTCATCCCCATGGACGTGCCTACATCTCCCTCAACGCCACTCGGACCCATGACAAGAGCCCGAGCTAAGACTATCGAGACATTGCTACTACCTCATTCGGAGACTATGTGTAATCAGGTACATGGAGGTGAGCCAAGGATCAACTACTTGCAAGAGCCAAGACGGTGAGGACCCCAAGCATATTGAAGAAGAAGAAGAGATGCTGCTGAAGTTACGGGCATCGGACATCCGACCAAGCCCGGACGTCCGACGACTCCCAGGCCACGGGCGACCGACGCCCTCTCGATGTCCGGCAGCTGGGCACCCGAACCGAAACTATAGACGACCAAAACCTCCGGACGTCCGACCGATGCACGCCCGAACCAAATCTACGGACGACCGACGACTTCCGGACGTACAGACCGTCATGAAGCTCCGGACGACCGACCCCCTCCGGACGTCCGACGCGCCCATGACAGAGCTGATTCTAGGGACGCCCAAGCCCGATCGAACGTCCGGACCGTCCCGAGCCTCCGGACATCCGACGCCTTCCGGACGTCCGACGCCTGTGTGTTGACTTCGTTTGGGGCCGCAGCCCTTGTACCCCTTCGCCCCCTAGACTATATATACTCTTTCTTCCCCACATTTTTAGGGTTAGCATTGGTTTAGCTCATGTTTGTGTGAGAGCCTTGCTCATCCACTTGGTTACTTCTCCTCGGAGCTCAGGACCTCTACGGAGAAGATCCCCCAAGCGGATTCAAGACCCCCTTCTAGGGTGGACCCCATCAAGACCTCCTCTCGGAGAAGAACGGATACTCATGTATCTTTGCTTTGTTGATTTTGAATCTTGTGCTACCTTATATGTTTGATGATCTAGCCCTTGTGTGATCGATACTTGTCGGTTTAGTGTTCCTCTTGTGTGTGTGTTTCCCCGTGTTCTTCCGCTTGTTCGTCGTGTTTCCCTCGTAAGATCCCCTCCAAACGTGAAAGATCTCCGATTAGGGTTCCGCCCCTACCCCTCTTTTTCTAGCTTGATTTTGTTGTTTTCGTCCTAATTCCGAAAATTCCCCACCAAAAATAGCCCCAAAATTTTTTGTAATTTGTTGGTGAGTTGAGATTTTGTTGGATTTGGTCCATGGATTTGAGTTATGACGTGTGGATCTAGCTTTTCCCTCCCTCCCCACCCTTTTCCATCCACCAAATCACTCGATTTCGACCTCACCATTTCCTTCTTCCCGAAATCTCGCAGTTCTTCCTCGAGCCCGATTTTTCGCCTGTGCTCCAGACGACCAGAAAAGGTCGGACGTCTGACGCATTTAACGGACGACCGTAAAAGCCCTAAGTCCAGAAAACCCCGATTTAAACTGAACTTTGTCGATTCGCCACCACCACAACCCCAAATTCCACCACCTCTTCCAAACCCACATACACCACCATCTTCCCGATACCTCCTATGACGATTTTGACACAATTTGGTCTTTGAGATTTTGAGTTGTGGCTCCGTATCCTTTTGTGTTTGGCTATCTAGGTACGGTTCGATTTCATCATCACCACGGCTCAACTTCGCAAGGGTCTCATCATCGCCAAGGACGGTAACTTCGATTTACATCTTTGTCAAACATTGCATTTGCATTGATACCCACATTGTCCCTACTTTTGCGTAGCTTACCCATCGAGACTAGCCGTTGAGTATTGCAGGCAACGTGACTTGTGCACATTAGTGATCATACTACATAGCATACATACCATACCACCGTGGTGCATATCTTGGGATCCATTTGTGTGTCACAAAGTTGTCATAGGATACACAATTGCTATCTTGGTTCGTGAAGTTTTGCATGAGAAAAGAGCTCAAAAGTGAAAGAGCCACCCAAGCTTCTAAGCAAAGAGGAAAGATAAGCAAAGAGCTTATGAGCAAGGATAATAGCACCGAAATACCATACATATAGCATACGTGGGTAGAGATAGTTGCATTTTTGCCTAGTAGGTTGCGCACAAGTTCCGTATCCGCCTATTGTGCAATCGTGCTAGCGTCTTTCTAGTATTGTGCAACAAGAGCATTTTCGTGGATTCCACATTTTGGCTCACTTTTGGTTTGCACAATCCCACTTATCTATTTGCGTGTGTGTTCCCGTGTACCACTATTTTCTTGGTCTACATGTTGCATTTGCAAATTTGTGTACCTTTTCCAACATTATTGACGCTCACTTACAATTGCATCAAATTTTGTGCCACCATCCTCACCAAGCTCCACCATATGCTTTTATTTGTGTAGGTGTGAGAACCGACAAGGATTGGTACCAATAGTGCTATTTCATTGTCCGCATTTGAGTGAACTTGATTCATCATCAACTTCGGTCAAAGGTACATTGGTATAAGTTCTTCTCCTTCTACCACTCACATTTTTGCTTGGAATGATTGATAGGCCAAGTACTTCCACCAACCCACTCTTCCTCGAGCAAGACGACGACATGTCATCATACGTCACTAAGAGCCACCTCTTTGGTGCACAACGAGCGTTGCACCAAGAGCAACAAACAATGAGCGACCGCATCGACAACTCGCCACCGACTTGCGACTCTCTGAGCAACGTACAAGAGACTACTTCGACAACAAGTTCGACGCTCACAAGCAAGAGAATGATGCAAGAATGGACGAGATCCGCGCCTTAATGAGGAACCGGCACCATTCCACTTCTTCATCCTCAAGACGGAGCCGCTCGAGCCGACACTCCGACGACACCTTCTACGACTCAAGTACACCTACTTCGAACACTCTTCGTCGTGCCGCACGTCAAGACCGTCATTGATGAGGACATGACTACCTTGGATAAGACCAAAAATATTGCATACATGCATATTTGTCAGGTGATTTCTAGTGCAAACTATTCAATAATATATTTATGTTATCCAGAACAAAAATACTTCATATACTTTTGTGTTTTGTCTAATTGCAGGTGTATGGGACATTTGTACAATCCACATATGAAGATAGGGGAAAAGAGATGTTTACCTGCTGTTCAAAAAGTTCTCTCACGTCACTTTTGGCCTAAGAGAAGATAGAGTCCAAGTCTCTCACGTTACTGGACTCAGATTCGACTGCAGACATACCTGACTCAAAACGACAATAACTTTTTCATCCGGACTCCAAATTGGGTGATTGATTTTTTGTTGGAAAATATATATCGTGCACCTTCCAACCCAATAGGATTCACCTTCAAATACGTCCGGATCGTTGAGTTAAGGACGAAACAATCTGATGTCGCAGCAGAATCCGAGTCAAACTACAAGTCCAAAGGTGTTACGTCACCTCCACTTGGGCCCATTGGCCTTGTACGACCTAGGGTTAGTTTTAGGCTGCCTTGGGATGTCCTCCCACCTCCTTGGCCGCCACCCCTTGCTCCTATATAAGTAGATCCATCTAGTAGCTTTTTCCTTGGGATTTGTTTAGTTAAAAGTTAGCCATTGCAACTTCGTGTACTTCGTTTGTGTCCAACGACCAGACCAAGACCGCTTACGGATCCCCACCATTATCAATACATCATATATATTCGCAATATTCAGATTGCTTTATCATATTCTTGCTCGTTCTTCGATTGCTTGCAGGAATAGACCTTCGTGGTCAGGCTGATTGCGCTTCCGGCATCGTCAGTAACCTCGTGGAGATTGGTTTAGCGATTGCTAAGGCGCAACGTCGTGCATGTTTGTAGTCGGATCGTCAAAGTCTACTCCACCAAATCGATAGTTATCATCTCACCGAAAGATTGGGACCCTCGCCTCTATCAAGTGGTATCAGTTTCCAGGTTGCTCGGTGAGATTTTCTGATTTTCATAGTTTAGATCGCATCCATTCATACCTACAGTGCATGAAAAAGCCACAAAAAAAAAGTTAGATCTGTTCATACTTTATCCAAGCCAGTCTGAGCCTTTGCAATTTTCTATTCATTGCTTGCATAGTTGAATTATCGGTTGCATCGTCGTGTCAGTTGCTGGTCTTAGTGTCTAGTTACTTTAGAGTTTCGAGTTCTGTTCACATTAGTCACGCCGCCGCTGCATCATTATCCCATCCACTGTCCACCATCATAATCATAGTTGAGATCACTCACATCTTCGCCAGATCCAATCTGCATCTTATCTAGTTTGTCTTGGAAAGAGGGAGAAAAGAAGATAGAAAAAAGAGAGAGAAAAAGGAAAGAAAAAAAAGAAAAGAGAGAGAAAAGAAAAAAGAGTGAGAAAAAAGAGGGAAGAAAAAAATCGGATCTATCTAGAATCAATCTCGTACCTGAATTCGGATTGGAATCTGTTTTATGACTGTTCAGTAAAACAGGTGTATCTTCCTCATATGAAGTCCGTTTTGGCTCCGTGAGTACTCAAATTGAAGCTAGCAACGAGCCGCATATAAGTAGTTGCAGAAGCTAGTTCATTATTTGACACCTCAAAATCGGCTTCTAAATAGGTCTTTTTGCCCTCTGAAGTTCGTGAACACAGCTTGTTCCAATTTTTCAGGCCAGTTTTAGAATTCTTTGACTCCTCATATCAACTCGGAATTGAGTGATTCTTTTTGCATTGGAAAGCTTGAGTTAGTAGCATTCTTTGAAAGAATTTATCAGAAAATTGGCTCAAACTTTTGAAGAGGAAAGTTGGAGAGAGAGTTGTTGTATGTCCTGCTTGGTAGTTGTTTTTTATCATTATCTTCACTACCGTTGTGATCTTCACTTATATCTTGCTGTCAAGAGCTACTTAGTATCCTTCATTGATAGAGGCAAAGGTGTCCCGATGTTTCGATGAGATGGTGGCTATCGTTTCTGTGGGAGTCGACCTTGACGATCCGACTATTTAACGTGCGAGACGTCAGCGCCTTAGCAATCGCTAAACCAACTTCCGAGGGTTATTGACCACGCCGAGCACGATCAACTCTGACCACGAGGGCCTGTTTCCTGCGAGCAAACGAAGAACAAGCAAGAAACTGAGATTGCAATCTGAATATTGCGAATATAAGATGAAAGCTTTATTGATCAAGGTGGGGTTCTGTGGACGCCTTTGTCCGGTCGTTGAACACAAACGGCACGCGAAGTTGCAGCTATGGCGAACTTTTAATCTAAACAAAACCCAAGGTCTAAACGGTGCCCTAAAGGCTGTATATATGGAGGAAGAGGGGGGGACTTTCGTGGCCCTTGGTGGAGGGGTCCGAAATCAACCCTATCTCTGGTTTCCCCACATACGGACTCTAAAAATAGCCTATACTTGTGTATTTCGAAATTACAAGGGCCTGGCCCACTAACAAGGTGACGCAGCACCTAGAATAGCCTCGGGACGACATTTATGAAGTAGCATCTTGTATATTTCGTCCAAGGCTTCATGCACCCATTATGGTGGCTTCAAAGTCCTGAAATCATCACTTGTAACTCCGTTCTTGTTCCCCTTAGCATGGCATTATCTCCATGCTTGTTCTTGCTCCAATGTCCATCCTTCTCTAAGCTAGGGCCTTCATTTGTAAGCAAAACAAATGTATCCAATTTAGGCAGCATCATATTCTCATGAACATTAGAATCATTACCAAGAAACGAAAGTACACGATAATTTAATTGGCGTCATGTGAGCTCTAGTAATTGGTCCAAAGATATGTAGCAAGAGGGGCTGTGGGTGTAACAATGGTATTGATGTCCTCATCATCCTCCCCTTCTTGAAATGAAGTCGCCCTCGACGGAAGCTCATATTCCTCACCCAAATAAGGCTTCAAATCTGCAATGTTAAAAGTGGGACTAACCCCAAAATCTGCAGGCAGCTCAAGTTTATATGCATTATCATTTATTTTCTCTAACACCTTAAATGGACCATCAAAGACGTGGCATTAGCTTTGATTTGCGCAAATTAGGAAACCTATCCTTACGCAAATGTAACCAAACAAGATCTCCAGGTGCAAAGACAACATGTTTTCTACCCTTATCTCCAGCACATTTATATTTAGCATTCATACGCTCAATGTTTTCCTTAGTTATCTCATGCATTTTTAAAATCAATTCAGCACGTTCTTTAGCATCAAAATTAACCTTCTCCGAAGATGGAAGAGGCAACAAATCAATAGGTGCACGAGGTAGGAAGCCATACACAATTTCAAAAGGGCACATCTTAGTTGTAGAATGCAATGAACGATTATAAGCAAATTCAATATGAGGCAAGCATTCTTCCCACATTTTCTTATTATTCTTCAAAACAGCCCTAAGCATAGTAGACAATGTTCTATTGACTACTTCAGTTTGTCCATCAGTTTGGGGGTGACAAGTAGTACTAAAAAGCAGTTTAGTCCCCAACTTAGCCCATAAACATCTCCAAAAGTGGCTAAGAAATTTAGTATCACGATCTGAAACAATAGTATTTGGCACACCATGCAAACGAATAATTTCGCGAAAGAACAAATCAGCAACATTAACAGCATCATCGCTTTTATGACATGGTATAAAGTGTGCCATTTTCGAGAATCTATCCACGACAACAAATATGCTATCCCTCCCCTTCTTTGTTCGAGGTAAACCTAAAACAAAGTCCATAGATATATCCTCCCAAGGAACACTAGGCACAGGCAAAGGCATATATAAACCATGAGGATTGAGTCGTGACTTAGCTTTTTGACATGTAGTGCAAATGAGCTACAAAACGCTCAACATCCGTCTCATCTTTGGCCAAAAGAAATGTGTAGCAAGTATATCCTCCGTCTTCTTCACGCCAAAGTGTCCCATTAATCCTCCTCCATGCGCCTCCTGCAACAACAAAGACGAAACAGAGCTAGCAGGAATGCATAGCTTGTTAGCACGGAACACAAAACCATCATTAATAACGAACTTGTTCCATGTTCTTCCCTCTTTACAATTCTGCATTACATCTTTAAAATCAGCATCATGCACATATTGATCTTTGATGGTCTCCAAACCAAATATTTTGAAGTCAAGTTGTGAAAGCATAGTATATCGACGAGACAAAGCATCAGCAATAACATTTTCTTTACCCTTCTTGTGTTTAATGACATAAGGGAAAGTCTCAATGAATTCAACCCATTTAGCATGTCTACGATTCAGTTTAGCTTGACTTTTAATATGTTTCAAAGATTCATGATCAGAATGTATAACAAAATCTTTGGGCCATAAATAATGTTGCCATGTCTCAAAAGACCTAACAAGAGCATATAATTCTTTGTCATAAGTAGAATAGTTCAGACTAGGCCCACTCAATTTTTCAGAAAAGTATGCAACAGGTTTGCCATCTTGTAATAACACACCTCCTAATCCAATTCCACTAGCATCACATTCAAGCTCAAAAGTCTTATTAAAGTCAGGAAGTTGGAGTAAAGGAGCATGTGTCAACTTATCTTTCAATACCGTGAAGACTTCTTCCTGTGCGGTACCCCAAACAAAAGGCACATCCTTCTTTGTAAGCTCAGTGAGAGGTGCAGCAATGGTGCTAAAGTCTCTCACAAAACGCCTATAGAAACCAGCGAGTCCAAGAAAACTCCTCACTTGTGTGACCGTTTTGGGCTGCGGCCAACTCTCAATAGCTTCAAACTTGTCTTTATCAACTTCAATTCACAGAGGAGTAACAACATAGCCAAGAAAAGAAACTAGATCGGTGCAAAAGGTGCACTTCCCAATGTTACCAAACAAGCGTGCATCACGTAGAGCATTAAAAACAGCACGTAAATGTTCCAAATGTTCTTCCAAAGATTTGCTATAAATCAGTATATCATCAAAGTAAACTACCACAAATCGTCCAATGAAAGCACGTAAAACTTCGTTCATTAATCTCATGAAAGTACTAGGTGCATTAGTTAACCCAAAAGGCATGACTAACCACTCATATAATCCAAACTTAGTTTTAAATGCTGTTTTCCATTCATCTCCCAATTTCATACGAATTTGATGGTATCCACTCATAAATCAACTTTGGAGAATATTGTAGAGCCACTCAATTCATCAAGCATATCATCTAGCCTAGGAATAGGATGACGATAACGAATAGTAATATTATTAATGCCTCTACAATCAACACACATACGCTGACGTACCATCCTTTTTAGGCACTAGTATAATAGGAACAGCACAAGGACTAAGAGATTCACAGATATAACCTTTGTCGAGCAGATCCTGTACTTGACGCATAATCTCCTTCGTCTCCTCCGGATTGGTACGGTATGGTGCGCGGTTGGAGTAGCGATGCACCGGGAATTAAGTCAATTTGATGCTCAATCCCTCGAATAGGTGGTAATCCGGTGGCACGTCTTGTGGGAAGACGTCGGCGAACTCTGCAAAATGTTAGTGACAAAGAGGGGCAAAGAGGAAGGCACGCCCTCGAATGAAAATAATGCCTCTTTGCACACAAAAGCATAGCAAACAGATTTGCTAGACTCTAGCTCATCAATATCAGATTTGGTGGCAAATAAACATGCACTTTTCAGTTTAATTTCAGAAGCAACATGAGATGGTTTATTATTAGGCTTCATTTGTTGCTCAAATTCTTTTGCCACAATCTGATTTTCACTCTTATTTTTCTCCTGTTTTGCTTTATTAGCTCTATTAATATCATCTTTCAAAATGGAATCAGGAGTCATAGGAAGCAAAGTAATATTTTTATCCTTGTGAACAAGAGTATCTTGATTGTTTCTACCATGGTGTACAGAATTTTTATCAAATTGCCATGGTCTACCAAGTAATAAGGAACATGCTTGCATAGGTACCACATCACAATCAACATAATCAGCATATGTAGAGATACTAAAATGCACACGAACAGACGTGTTACCTTAACCTTGCCGCTGTTGTTGAACCATTGGATGTAGTAAGGATGTGGATGTGGTCTTGTGGTGAGAGAAAGCTTCTCCACCATATCCATGCTAGCCAAGTTGTTGCAGCTCCCTCCATCTATGATGACGCTTGAATAGAACGTTCCTTCACAACTCCCTTTGTATGGAACAAGTTATGCCTCTGATTTTGCTCAGCTTGTGTAACCTGCACACTCAAAACACGTTGAGCAACTAAACATTCATACTGTCGGCATCTTCACAGCCATGAATTGCGTCTCATGATCAGAATCATCTCCACCATGTTCTTCATGTGTAATAAGAGCCAAAGTCTCTTCATCATAGTCACTAGCGGACTCATACCCACCATCCTCAAGAGTAATCATCACACGCTGAGATTGGCATTCTCAAGAAAATGTCCTCTTCCCTTACAACGCATTTACAAATAATATCACTTGTGTGCCCTGTTGACGCCATGGAAGAAGAAGAGCTCTGTGTAGGCCCGGCAGTGTGCTCTTGGCGAGATAGTGGTGGTTGTGCACGCTTTCTTGTATCACGGTTGGAGGTGGCAGCCGACGGAGGTGCCGGTGTAGTAGAACGTGTGGACGTAGATGATGCACGTGGTGTCCATGATGAAGGTCGACCTGCGCAGAAAAGTTAGTCCGCGCCAAGGCACGCCGATCCTGCACTTCACGTTCAGCTTTACAAGCAAGATGGAATAATCGAGTGATATTATTATAATCCTTGTAGTCTAGAATGGTCTGAATCTCTCTATTTAACCCACCCGTAAAACGTGCAAGCATAGCTTCATTCTCCTCAACAATACCACATCTAATCAAGCCCGGTTTGTAATTCCCGATAATATTCTTCACCGAATTTTTCCTTGTCTTAAGCGCTGCAATTTTTGATGTAATTCACGTTGATAATATGGTGGAACCCAATGAGTACGCATAGAAGTTTTCAAAGCAGCCCAAGTAGCTGGAACAGGATATAATCTACAATGTTCAGACCACCAAACACATGCAAAGCTAGTGAAAGCACAAACAGCAGCAGGAACACCTCTCTCCTCAGGATATTGTAAACATGTAAATCGTTGTTCAGTTTCTAACTCCCAAGTAAGATATATATCAGGAACATATCTACCCTCAAATAGTGGAATATTCAATTTCAGTTTACGGAGATGGTCATGATCTCGTACCTGAAGGGGAGCCCGAACATTGCCATTATTTGCATGTGGACGACCTAGTGGTTGTAGTGCTGGTGGTTGCACGTAGTTCTGATGTTGATCAACCTCATCCTCGTAATCTCTCACATAATCATCCTCCCCCACCGCAGCAGCAGGAGCCACAGAAGTATCAACAAAGAAGACCAAAGAGCTTGGCCAGCTGAAGAGGGACACGGGAAGCTTCGGCGGAGGGCTGTTTCGCGATGTGGAGGTAGTCCTTGTTGTTGTAGTAGAGGTGCGTTAGGTGCCGCCGGTGGTGGTGGTGGTAGACGCGCGAGCAATTCATTAAACTTGTTATCGAGCTTTGTTTCGAACGCCTTCTCAATGCCATCTATCTTCTCCATGGCCTCTTCAAATCTATTTAGCACATCGTCCACCTGCCCACTCATCATTTGTTGAAACTTATCATGTAGCGCTTTGTTTGTCATGTTCTCCCAGTCAGTCTCGTCGGCTTGTGATCCTGCCATGGTTAGCGACAATAGAAACACACAAGAATATGATTGACAGACGACTAGGAAGTGGTGGTGGTTGTGTGGTGGGCGATCACAAATCCGTCAAGAAATCTCAAATTCTTACCAGTTCTTACCCAAAGAAGAAAGCGGTGATCTAAACCGATGTAGTCAAAACTCTCAAAGCTTGGATAGAGCGATTACCAGGAGAGTCAAGCATACGATGTAGATGTATGTGGAGCTGGGAAGGCTTATAATATGGTAGCAAAAGGGTCAAGAATAATCAATTCAGAGATGCAAAGTTGAATAAACGCTCAACGACGCAGATCTTGTCTTGGTCCTAGGCTAGACCGTGCTAGAGACGCGAGCCTAGAACACTAACAAAATCACGGCGCTGCACGGAAACAACGGAAAAGCACACTCTGGAATTTTTTTTTTTGCTCTTTTTTTTTGCGCTGCCTTTTTTTTTTGCGCTGCTCTTTTTTTTTTTTTTGCGAAAAATCACTATAATGGCGAGTGTCTCAAAACTCTTCCCAGGTCAAACTGACAGGATGGGCACGAAATTTTTTCGACCAAATTTTTTTTTTTCGATCGCCGGACCCAAAAAGCTGAAACGGGTCAAAAAACTTTCTATAACGGCGATTGTCTCAATACGCTTATAAACACTTAAAACAGGATAGCGGAAAATTTTTTCGACAAGTGCGTTTTCGGAAAATTTTGGGCCTAAACGAGGGTGGACCAAAAATTTTTTTTTTTCCGAAACCTACTCCGCAAAGGAAACACGAATCGGAAACTAGATGGATCTCGAAAACAAACCTAATATGAGAAGAACTCGGATTGGTGGTGGATATATGGTGGTGGTATATGGCAGCGTGGTGGTAGCGGTGGTAGTATATGGATATGGATCGGTGGTGGTATATGGACACGGATTGGTGGTGGTATATGGATACGGATTCGGAGCGGTGATGGTAGGTGGCGAGGCGATGGCGATGGTGTGGTGGCGGCGTGACAACTTATGACCAGAACTTCGAAACTCTAAAAGACTAGACGCTAAGACCAAAGAACTATACACGACGATGCAACCGCAAATTCAACAAAGCAAAACCCTAAAAAGATTATGCAAAGGCTCAGATTGGTTCGGATATGATGAACTAACCTTAATTTTTTTGTGTGGCTTTTTCGTGGACTATAGGTATGAAGAACAGACTCGATCTAAACTACGGAAAACTGTAAAATCTCACCGAGCAACCTGAAAATCTGATACCACTTGATAAAGGCAAAGGTGTCCCGATGTTTCGATGAGATGGTGGCTATCGTTTCTGTGGGAGTCGACCTTGACGATCCGACTACGAACGTGCGAGACATCGCGCCTTAGCAATCGCTAAACCAACTTCCAAGGGTTATTGACCACGCGAGCACGATCAACGACCACGAGGGCCTGTTTCCTGCGAGCAAACGAAGAACAAGCAAGAAACTGAGATTGCAATCTGAATATTGCGAATATAAGATGAAAGCTTTATTGATCAAGGTGGGGTTACGTGACGCCTTTATGCAGTCGTTGAACACAAACGAAATCTGGCGAAGTTGCAGCTATGGCGAACTTTTAATCTAAACAAAACCCAAGCTCAAAACGGTGACCTAAAGGCTGTATATATGTAGGAAGAGGGGGGGAATTTCGTGGCCCTTGGTGGAGGGGTCCGAAATCAACCCTATCTCTTGTTTCCCCACACATACTGACTCTAAAAATAGCCTATACTTGTGTATTTCGAAATTACAAGGGCCTGGCCCACTAACAAGGTGACGCGGCACCTAGAATAGCCTCGGGACGACATTTATGAAGTAGCATCTTGTATATTTCGTCCAAGGCTTCATGCACCCATTATGGTGGCTTCAAAGTCCTGAAATCATCACTTGTAACTCCGTTCTTGTTCCCCTTGCGCATGGCATTATCTCCATGCTTGTTCTTGCTCCAATGTCCATCCTTCTCCAAGCTAGGGCCTTCATTTGTAAGCAAAACAAATGTATCCAATTTAGGCAGCATCATATTCTCATGAACATTAGAATCATTACCAAGAAACGAAAGTACCTGATAATTTAATTGGCGTGCGCGAGCTCTAGTAATTGGTCCAGTATATGTAGCAGTAGGGGCTGTGGGTGTAACAATGGTATTGATGTCCTCATCATTCATTGATGCTAGTTGTGCTACGCCGTGACCTCATTAGTGTTCTAGGCTCGCGTCTCTAGTCCGGTCTAGCCTAGGACCAAAGACATCTGGTCGTTGAGCGTTTATTCAACATTGCATCTTTGAATTGATTATTGCTAATCTTTTGCTACCATATATAGCCAACCCAGCTCCACATATTTGTACACCGTGTATACGTGACGCTCCCCCGCAATCGCTTTACTCAATATTCGGAGTTACTTGACACCGCTGGTTGCCGATCACCGCTTTGCATGGTAAGAACTTGTAAGACATTGATATTTGCTTTATCGTGAGCGTTTTACCACCACATCCTAGTAGTTATAGGAACATTATTTGTGGATTTTGTTTCTTGTTCTACTAATCATGACAGGATCCAGAGTCAATTCATGGGCTTTGTCGATCGCGGGAGACATGCCACCACCTATGCAAATACCACAACCGTCACGAGAGGTGCACAAACATCCAAATGCACATGATCAGGTTCATGTTTCTATACCACCATTTAATGGCCGTTTTAGACCTGCTTTATATATTGAATGGGAGTTAGACATAAATAATATATTTGCTTCCCATAATTTTGATGAACGTAAAAAAGTTACGGTTGCGGTTGGTTCTTTCACTGGTTATGCTCTAGTTTGGTGGAGTGAATATTGTCGGTTACACCCTGATTATGTACCTAATGCTTGGGATGATTTAAAACATGTCATGAGAGATAGATTCGTCGATGTTTATTATACTCGTGGCATGATTAAAAAACTAGAAAATTTAAAACAAGGTAGTGACACCGTAACAAAATATTATGATGATTTACAAACTACCTTGTTGCACTCATTTTTAGAAGAAAGTGAAGAAGATTTTATGGATTGATTTTGGGGAGGATTAAACCATAATATTCAGGAGATACTAATTCATGAAGAGTGTTATCCTATGGACCTTTTGTTTGGTCTTGCTTGCAAAGCTTACCAGGAAATAAAACGACGTGTTGCCCACAAGGAGAACAAGCGACGGTGCACATTCCAACTGTTGATACAGATGTTTATTCAACTACTAGGCGTACTATGATAACCACATCCGTTGTTGCGAGGACTACATCATCTCCACCATGTGACACATCACCATCGAGAGTGCTGCATCATCTGAGTTGACTATAAGAGGTAATGACAAAGGTACAGATTTTCCACTTTTACATGAGAATGATGCATGCCCAGTTAACTTGAATACATCATGTGTTGAGCTACCCACTACTTTAATCACACCACCTATTTTAGAGGATTATGTTGATAATTTGACTTTTCCATGTGATCAAACAACTAAAATACCAACAATTTTGAGAGCACCCATTGAATTAACTATTGATGCAAAAGAATCAATGTTTAATCATTTTGATATGACCTCTAATCTTGGTGATGATTCTGTGTCAAATGACTCATTGCATGTTTGCTTATCTAAGCATGTTGTAGCATGTAAATTTGATTCAAATAAGGTTTATTCACCAATGTTGGGATGGTTTAATGATGAACATTGTCAATCTTTTGAAATAAATAAGAGCTTCACTTATATGTGCGTAATCGAGTTGCAATATTTTCATGCCTTCTAGTTCTTGTGCTAATGTTTTGGCTTTAGATTTTATGAATTATGCAAGTTACTCATCTATTCATGTGTCATATATGCAAAAATCAAGGGAAGTAAAAATGGATGACGTATACATATACAACATGTACACCTTGTCTTTTTTGTTAGCCAAATTTCAGATTAAGCAACGCCGAGGACGGCTTTGTTTTCAAGAAGGGGAGGATGATAAGGACATGACTACCTTGGATAAGACCAAAAATATTGCATACATGCATATTTGTCAGGTGATTTCTAGTGCAAACTATTCAATAATATATTTATGTTATCCAGAACAAAAATACTTCATATACTTTTGTGTTTTGTCTAATTGCAGGTGTATGGGACATTTGTACAATCCACATATGAAGATAAGGGAAAAAGAGATGTTTACCTGCTGTTCAAAAAGTTCTCTCACGTCACTTTTGGCCTAAGAGAAGATAGAGTCCAAGTCTCTCACGTTCGGACTCAGATTCGGACTGCAGACATACACGACTCAAAACGTCAATAACTTTTTCATCCGGACTCCAAATTGGGTGATTATTTTTTGTTGGAAAATAGATTTCGTGCACCTTCCAACCCAATTGGATTCACCTTCAAATTCGTCCGAGCGTTGAGTTATGGACGAAACAATCTGATGTCGCAGCAGAATCCGAGTCAAACTACAAGTCCAAAGGTGTTACGTCACCTCCACTTGGGCCCATTGGCCTTGTACGACCTAGGGTTAGTTTTAGGCTGCCTTGGGACGTCCTCCCACCTCCTTGGCCGCCACCCTTGCTCCTATATAAGTAGATCCATCTAGTAGCTTTTTCCTTGGGAGTTGTTTAGTAAAAAGTTAGACATTGCAACTTCGAGTACTTCGTTTGTGTCCAACGACCAGACCAAGACCGCTAAAGGATCACCACCAATATCAAAACATCATATATATACGCAATATTAAGATAGCTTTATCATATTCTTGCTCGTTCTTCGATTGCTTGCAGGAATAGACCTTTGTGGTCAGGCTGATCGTGCTTCCGGCATCGTCAGTAACCTCAGGAGATTGGTTTAGCGATTGCTAAGGCGCAACGGCGTGCATGTTTGTAGTCGGATCGTCAAAGTCTACTCCACCAAATCGATAGTTATCATCTGATCGAAAGATTGGGACCCTCGCCTCTATCAGTCATGCATCACGCAACCCGCTACATGACAAGCATTCACAAGGGCAAGTTTGTAGTCGGATCGTCAAAGTCTACTCCACCAAATCGATAGTTATCATCTCATCGAAAGATCGGGACCCTCGCCTCTATCAGTCATGCATCACGCAACCCGCTACATGACAAGCATTCACAAGGGCAAGTTAATGAGCAAGTCCCACGTCCTCAATCAAACCAAACCGCTTTTGCCCAAGCTCAAGAACGACAATGACTACGGCGCCAAGAGGAAGAACGAGCGCGTCTACACCAAGACGAACAAGACTCCAAGGCTCAACGTCTTCAACAACAACAACGAGAAGTGCAAGCTCTTGAGGCGCAACGTGCCCTTCAAGAATCAAGTCGAGCCTTCGCCAACCGCAATCGCGACCCGCGCAATCAAGAGCAAGCCCTTCGAGAAGAAATCCAAGAGAGGAACTACCAACCTCATGGACAACGTCAAGTTCCTCAAGCTCCTCCACAAGCTCGTCAAGCTCCACTTCAACCTCAAGTTCAACAAGAGCAAGTTGATCATGGTCTTCCTCCATGCCAATAGCAACATGAAGAGGATTGCAATCCACGTCAAGGGCGTCATCATCACCATCGCCAACAACACAATGAAGAGCAACGATATGGAAAGCTTAAATTCACCATGCCCAAGTTAAATGGAAGCAATGACCCCGAAGAGTATCTCTCATGGGCATTGAAGGTTGACAAAATCTTTCGTTTGCACAACTACGATGAAGAAAAGAAAATCGCTATGGCATCACTTGAGTTCCAAGACTATGTGCTCATATGGTGGAAACAAATCATTGAGCGACGACAAGCAAGAGGTGAACCTCCAATCACCACTTGGGCTCAAATGAAGGATGTCATGCGAGCACGTTTTGTGCCAACCTACTACAACCACGACCTCTTCAAGAAACTCCAACTCCTCAAGCAAGGAAGAAAGAGTGTTGAAGAATACTACAAGGAAATGGAGATAGCCATGATTCGCGCTAATGTGAAGGAAGATGATGAGCAAACTATGGCACGTTTCTTGAATGGACTCAATCATCCCATCAAGAAGATCGCCGACTTCCAACCATACTCCACCCTCATTGAACTCGTGCATCAAGCTACAAAGGCGGAACGTCAAGTCCAAGATGACTTCAAGTACGCCAAGTACTCGTCCAAGACCTACGGCTTCTCCAACAACCAATCTTCAACACCTCCTCCAACATCTACATCAACCAAACCTTCTACAAACAACGACGACAAGTCGAGTTACAAGAGAAATTTGACAAACTCAAGTCGTCCTCTTCCTACTACAAGCAACTTCAAGCCGCGTGCTTCATCATCTACACCGACCGATGAGACCGTCAAAACAAGCTCCTTCAAGTGTTTCACTTGCGGCGGCCGAGGCCACAAGTCCTACGAATGCACCAACAAGCGCACCATGATCCTCAACGATGACGACACCTATGACTCAATGAGTGATGAGGAGATGGAAGCCCTTGAGCAGGTGGCCATGCACCGGCGAGTGAACGAAGATGTAGATGATCAAGTCTTTTGCGATGAGGATTCGAGCCCCGCTCTAGTTGTCTCCAAGGTCTTGACTCTTCAACATCAACAAGAAGATGACCAAAGATGCCACATCTTCCACACAAAGGCCGGCATCAACGGAAGGTCCGTCAAGGTCATCATTGATGGAGGAAGTTGTCACAACTTGGCAAGTGAAGAACTATGCTCCAAGCTTCAATTGGTCAAGAGGAAGCACCGAATCCTACAAGGTTCAATGGCTAAGTGACTCCGGCACTATCTGAGTTGAGCATACGGTCCAAGTCTCCTTCAAAATTGGTGCATACGAGGACACTTTGGAATGTGATGTGGTCCCAATGACGGTTTGGCACCTCCTTCTTGGTCGACCATGGCAATTCGACCGTGATGTCTTCCACAACGGGCGCACCAATCACTATAGCTTCAAGACAAGTGATGTAGGGAGGAACCCTATGTGGACAATCTTTCACGTTTGGAGTGGATCCTACGGGGAATCACGAAGAACACGCGGAAGCACAAAGGGGAACACGGAGGAAACGAGAGAGAAATCACTCAACCAACAAGGAATGAATCACACAAGTGCTAGATCACCGAACACAAAGAGATACATATGATCCACAATCAACAAAGGTAAGGATACACGAGTAGCCGTTCTTCTCCGAGAGGAGGTCTTGATGGGGTGCACCCTAGAAGGGGGTCTTGAATCCGCTTCGGGGATCTTCTCCGTAGAGGTCCTGAGCTCCGAGGAGAAGTAACCAAGTGGATGAGCAAGGCTCTCACACAAACATGAGCTAAACCAAAGCTAACCCTAGAAAGTTGGGGAAGAAGGAGTATATATAGTCTAGGGGCGAAAGGGTACAAGGGTTGCGGCCCAAACGAAGTCAACACACAGGCGTCGGACGTCCGGAAGGCGTCGGACGTCCGGAGGCTCGGGACGGTCCGGACGTCTGGACGGGTTCGGGCGTCCGTAGAATCAGTTCTGTCGTGGGCGCGTCCGACGTCCGGCGAGGGTCGGTCGTCCGGAGCTTCGTGACGGTCCGGACGTCCGGAAGTTGTCGGTCGTCCGTAGATTTTGTTCGGGTGGCAAAGTGGCGGACGTCCAGAGAGTCCGGTCGTCCGGGTCCTGGGACTCGTCGGACGTACGGAAGGCGTCGGACGTCCGGTGCCTGTGCCTTCAGCAGCATCTCTTCTTCTTCTTCAATATGCTTGGAGTCCTCGCCGTCTTGGCTCTCGCAAGTAGTTGATCCTTGGCTCACCTCCATGTACCTGATTACACATAGAGTCTCCGAATGAGGTAGTAGCCATGTCTCGTGAGTAGGAAGAGGGAGTTCGGAGAGGAGCGAATTCACTTTATCTTCGATAGCCTTAGCTCGGGCTCTTGTCATGGGTCCTAGTGGCGTTGAGGGAGATGTAGGCACGTCCATGGGGATGAGCGAGGGATGCTCCGCATCATCTCCCCCCCCCCTTGGGAGAGATCCGACCTCGGATCAAAAGCTTCATCTCCATGGTAAGGTGCGAGGTCCTTGACGTTGAACATGTCGCTCACATTGTACTTGTCTCGAGGTAGGTCGATCTTGTAAGCGTTGTCGTTAGAAGCGTGCTAGCACCTTGAAAGGTCCATCGGCTCTAGGAAGAAGCTTGGACTTGCGTTCTTTGGGGAAGCGGTCCTTGCGAACGTGTAGCCACACTAGATCACCAATGTTGAAGACCATGGGTTGCTTGTTGACGTTGAGCTTGGTCGCTAGTCGTTGTACTTGGCGCTTTCGATGGTTTGTCTTGTATCCTCATGCATCTTCTTGATGTAGCTTGCCTGCACTCGCATCCATGTTGGTGCGCTCTTGTAGAGGAAGAGGTAGAATGTCCAATGGGGACAACGGGTTGAAGCCGTGAGCGACCTCGAAGGGGACTTGCCGATGGTCGAATGTCTTGCACGGTTGTAGGCGTACTCGGCGATGGGTAGACATGCTTCCCACTCCTTGATGTTCTTCTTGATCAAGACACGAAGTAGAGTGGATAGTGTGCGGTTCGTCAACTCCGTTAGGCCGTCGGTTTGAGGATGGTATGCGGATGTGAACAAGAGCTTGATTCCGAGCTTGGCGCATAGGGTCTTCCAAAAGTAACTCAAGAACTTGACGTCACGATCGGAGACGATTGTCTTTGGTACTCCATGGAGTCGCAAGATTTCCCTACAAAAGAGATTTGCAATATGTGAAGCATCGTCTATCTTGTTGCAAGGAATGAAATGTGCCATCTTAGAAAATCTATCGACAACAACAAACACAGAATCCTTTCCATTTTGAGTTCTAGGCAAACCAAGTACAAAGTCCATGCTAATGTCTTCCCAAGGTTGATAAGGAATAGGAAGGGGCATGTAAAGACCATGGGATTTAGCTTTAGACTTAGCTTTGCGGCATGTAGAGCAACGGTTGGTGAAGCGTGAGACGTCGCAGAACATCTTGGGCCAAAAGTAGTTGTTGGAGAGCGTGGCGAATGTCTTGTCGCGTCCAAAGTGTCCCATGAGTCCGCCTCCATGAGTCTCTTGCAAAAGGAGCAAACGAAGAGAAGACTCGGGAATGCATAGTTTGTTAGCTCTCATAAGATAAGCATCCTTGATGTAATATTGTTCCCAAGAAGTATGCGTCAAACACTTAGCATAAGGAATAGCAAAATATGGATTATGCTCATACAAGTCTTTTATATGCTCAAAACCAATAACATTCAACACAAGTTGAGTGACAAGCATGCATATGCGTGAAAGCGCATCGGCAACTACATTTTCTTTACCCTTAATGTACTTGATCACATAAGGAAAGATTCAATAAATTCACTACATTTGGCATGACGCTTGTTCAACTTAGTTTGACCTTTGAGGTACTTAAACGTTTCATGATCGGTATGGATTACAAACTCATGAGGTCTAAGCTAATGTTCCCAGACATGTAGCACACGCACTAAAGCATACAATTCTTTGTCATAGATGGGATAATTAAGTTGAGCACCGGAGAGTTTTTCACTAAAATAAGAAATGGCTCGTTTTTCTTGCATCAAAACTCCGCCAATTCCGGTACCACTTGCATCACAATGAACCTCAAAAGTTTTGTCAAAATTGGGCAAAGCAAGAATCGGAGCATGAGTAAGCAAAGACTTGAGCTCATCAAAAGCGGTTGATTGCAAAGTTCCCTAACAAAGGGGGTATTCTTCTTACTCAAGGCATGCAAAGGAGCAGCAATTGTGCTAAAATCTTTCACAAAGCTGACGATAAAAACCCGAAGACCAAGAAAGCTACGCACTTGTTGCAAATTGGTGGGTTGGGGCCAAGTTTTAATTGCTTCAATTTTAGATTCATCAACATGGACACCCTTTGAGGATACTACAAAACCCAAGAAAACCACTTTGTCAACACCAAATGTGCATTTTTTCATGTTTGCGTAAAGACTTTCCTTGCGAAGGGTTTGCAAAACAGCCCTAACATGATTAAGATGTTCTTTCATGGTTTTGCTAAACACAAGAATATCGTCGAAGTAAACCACAACAAAGACTCCAATGTAAGGACGAAGCACATGATGCATAAGGCCTTGACGAAAGTACCGGGAGCCTCCGAAAGACCCATAGGCATCACTAACCACTCATATAAACCAAATTTGGTTTTGAAAGCAGTTTTCCATTCATCACCCTCGTGTATGCGGATTTGATAATAGCCACTTTTTAGATCAATTTTTGAGAAAAAGTTGGATCCACTAAGTTCATCAAGCATATCATCTAAGCGAGGAATGGGATGCCTATAATGACGGTAATAGCATTTATAGGTCTACAATCGGAACACAAGCGGAAACTTCCATCGGGCTTAGGCACAAGTATAACGGGAACGGCACAAGGGCTTAGGCTTTCACGTACATGACCGTTGTCGATGAGTTGTTGTACTTGCCGTTGAATCTCCTTGGTTTCTTCGGGATTGACTCGGTATGGAGCTTTGTTTGGTAGAGGAGCTCCAGTGATGAGGTCGATTCGATGCTCAATGCCTCGAAGAGGAGGTAGACCCGGAGGTAGCTCATCGGGAAAATATCTTGGAATTCCTGCAAAAGAGATTTAAACACTAAAGGTAGCTCATGAGAGGTGTTAGTTGTTGGGTCTCCATCCTTGCACACAAGGACAAAGTGCATCACACTAGATGGGTTCTCACACACTTCTCTCATCTCACTTTTGGTGGCAAATAGGATGAGGTTTTCTCTCTAGGCGAAGAGGCGCTCAAGTTTGGCTTGTGGCTCTCACTCACTTTTGGTGGATCACTTTCTCACTTTTGTCTCTATGATGGGTGGCTTGCTTGTCGGCTATCACTTGACTAGGAGACATAGGTCGAGTAGCACATATTCCTTCCCTTTCATCTTGAAGCTATAGTGATTGGTGCGCCCATTGTGGATGACACCACGGTCGAATTGCCATGGTGGGCCTAGAAGTAGGTGGCAAGCGATCATTGGGACCACATCACACTCCAACGTGTCCTCATAAGCACCAATTTTGAAGGAGACTTGGACCGTATGCTCGACTTCGTATAGTCTTGAGTCACTTAGCCATTGAACCTTGTAGGGTGCGGGTGCTTCCTCTTGACCAAATGAAGTTTGGAACATAGTTCTTCACTTGCCAAGTTGTGGCAACTACCTCCATCGATGATGACCTTGACGGACCTTCCGTTGATGCCGGCCTTTGTGTGGAAGATGTGGCATCTTTGGTCGTCTTTTCTTGTTGATGTTGAAGGGTCAAGACCTTGGAGACAACGAGAGCGGGGCTCGAATCCTCATCGCAAAAGACTTGATCATCTTCATCTTCATTCACTCGCCGGTGCATGGCCACTTGCTCAAGGGCTTCCATCTCCTCATCACTCATTGAGTCATATGTGTAAATCGTCGTTGAGGATCATGGTGCGCTTGTTGGTGCATTCGTATGACTTGTGGCCTCGGCCGCCGCAAGTAAAACACTTGAAGGAGCTTGTTTTGATGGTCTCATCGGTCGGAGTAGATGATGAAGCACGCGGCTTGAGGTTACTTGTAGTAGGAGGAGGACGACTTGAACTTGTCGAATTTCTATTGTAACTCGACTTGTCGTCGTTGTTTGTAGGAGGTTTGGTTGATGTAGCTGTTGGAGGAGGTGCTGAAGCTTGGTTGTTGAAGAAGCCGTAGATCTTGGACGAGTACTTGGCGTACTTGAAGTCATCTTGCACTTGACGTTCCGCCTTTGTAGCTTGATGTACGTGCTCAATGAGGGTGGAGTATGGTTGGAAGTCGGCGATCTTCTTGATGGGATGATTGAGTCCATTCAAGAAACGTGCCATAGTTTGTTCATCATCTTCCTTGACATTGGCTCGAATCATGGCTCTCTCCATTTCCTTGTAGTATTCTTCAACACTCTTTGTTCCTTGCTTGAGAAGTTGGAGTTTCTTGAAGAGGTCATGTTGTAGTAGGTTGGCACAAAACGTGCTTGCATGACATCCTTCATTTGAGCCCAAGTGGTGATTGGAGGTTCACCTCTTGCTTGTCGTCGCTCAATGATTTGTTCCCACCATATGAGCACATAGTCTTGGAACTCAAGTGATGCCATAGCGATTTTCTTCGCTTCATCGTAGTTGTGCAACCGGAAGATTTTGTCAACCTTCAATGCCCATGAGAGGTAGTCTTTGGGGTCATGGGTTCCATTGAACTTGGGCATGGTGAATTTCAGCTTTCCGTAGCGTTGCTCTTCATTGTGTTGTTGGCGATGTTGATGATGACGCCCTTGACGTGGATTGCAATCGTCTTCATGTTGCTCTTGGCGTCGAGGAAGACCATGATCAACTTGCTCTTGTTGAACTTGAGGTTGAAGTGGAGCTTGACGAGCTTGTGGAGTAGCTTGAGGAACTTGACGTTGTCCATGAGATTGGTAGTTCCTTTCTTGGATTTCTTCTCGAAGGGCTTCCTCTTGATTGCACCGTTCGCGATTGCGGTTGGCGAAGGCTCGACTTGATTCTTGAAGGGCACGTTGCGCCTCAAGAGCTTGCGCTTCACGTTGTTGTTGTTGTTGAAGACGTTGAGCCTTGGCGTCTTGTTCGTCTTAGTGTAGACGCGCTCGTTCTTCCTCTTGGCGTCGTAGTAGTTGTCATTCTCGAGCTTGAGCAAAAGCGTCTTGGTTTGATTGAGGACGAGGGACTTGCTCATCAACTTGCTCTTGTGAATGCTTGTCATGTAGCGGGTTGCGAGATGGATGACGGTCTTGACGTCTTGACACGACGAAGAGTGTTCAAGTAGGTGTACTTGAGTCGTAGAAGGTGTCGTCGAGTGTCGACTCGGCGGCTCCGTCTTGAGGATGAAGAAGTGGAATGATGCGGTTTCTCATCGGTAGCGGATCTCGTCCATTCTTGCATCATTCTCTTGCTTGTGAGCATCGAACTTGTTGTCGAAGTAGTCTCTTGTACGTTGCTCGGAGAGTCGCAAGTCGGTGTCGAGGTTGTCGATGCGGTCGCTCATTGCTTGTTGTTCTTGGTGCAACGCTCGTTGTGCACCAAAGAGGTGGTTCTTGGTGACGTATGATGACATGTAATCGTCTTGTTCGATGAAGAGTGGGTTGGTAGAAGTACTTGGCCTATCCATCATTCCAAGCAAAATTGTGAGTGGTAGAAGGAGAAGAACTTATACCAATGTACCTTTGACCGATGTTGATGATGAATCAAGTTCACTCAAATGCGGACAATGAAATAGCACTATTGGTACCAATCCTTGTCGGTTCTCACACCTACACAAATAAAAGCTTATGGTGGAGCTTGGTGAGGATGGTGACACAAAATTTGATGCAATTGTAAGTGAGCGTAAATAATGTTGGAAAAGGTACACAAATTTGCAAATGCAACAAGTAGACCAAGCAAATAGTGGTACACGGAAACACACACACAAATAGATAAGTGGGATTGTGCAAACCAAAAGTGAGCCAAAATGTGGAATCCACGAAAATGCTCTTGTTGCACAATACTAGAGAGACGCTAGCACGATTGCACAATAGGTGGATACGGAACTTGTGCACAACCTACTATGCAAAAATGCAACTATCTCTATCCCACGTATGCTATATGTATGGTATTTGATGCGATGATCCAAGATGATCCAATATGACAATCTTAATGTAGTATGATGCTATGGTTCTTGCTCATAAGCTCTTTGCTTATCTTTCCTCTTTGCTTAAAAGCTTGTGTGGCTCTTTCACTTTTGAGCTCTTTTCTCATGCAAAACTTCACGAACCAAGATAGCAATTGTGTATGCTATGACAACTTTGTGACACACAAATGGATCCCAAGATATGCAGCACGGTGGTATGGTATGTATGCTATGGAGTATGATCACTAATGTGCACAAGTCACGTTGTCGGCAATACTCAATGGCTAGTCTCGATGGGTAAGCTACGCAAAAATAAGGCCATGTGGGTATCAATGCAATTGCACGGTATGACAAAGATGTCGTCGAAGTTACCGTCCTTGGCGATGATGAGACCCTTGCGAAGTTGAGCCGTGGTGATGATGAAATCGAACCGCACCAAGATAGCGAAACACAAGAGGATCTGGAAGCCACAACTCAAAATCTCAAGGACCAAAATGTGGTAAAATCGTCATAGGATGTATTGGGGAGGATGGTGGTGTATGTGGTTTTGGATGATGTGGTGGAAGGTGGGGCTGTGGTGGTGGCGAATGACAAAGTTCAGTTTAAATCGAGGGGGTTTTACTGGACGTCCGGGCTTTTACGGTCGTCCGGACTTAAATCAGACGTCCGACCGTTTCCGTCGTCCGAGACTGGGCAAAAATCAGGCTCGGGAAGAAGCTGCGAGATTTCGGGAAGAAGGAAATTGTGAGGTCGAAATCGAGTGATTTGGTGGATGGAAAAGGGTGGGGAAGGAGGAAAAGCTAGATCCACACGTAGCAACTCAAATCCATGGACCAAATCCAACAAAATCTCAACTCACAAACAAATCACAAAAAAAATTTGGGGCTATTTTTGGTGGGGAATTTTCGGAATTAGGATGAAAACAGCAAAATCAAGCTAGAAAAAGAGGGGTAGGGGCTCCAAAAACGTGATCAACGTTGCTCATGATACCAAGATGATGTAGGGCGGAACCCTATGTGGATGATCTTTCATGTTTGGAGTGGATCCTACGGGGAATCATGAAGAACACGCGGAAGCACAAAGGGGAACACGGAGGAAACGAGAGAGAAATCACTCAACCAACAAGGAATCAATCACACAAGTGCTAGATCACCGAACACAAAGAGATACATATGATCCACAATCAACAAAGGTAAGGATACACGAGTAGCCGTTCTTCTCCGAGAGGAGGTCTTGATGGGGTCCACCCTAGAAGGGGGTCTTGAATCCGCTTGGGGGATCTTCTCCATAGAGGTCCTGAGCTTCGAGGAGAAGTAACCAAGTGGATGAGCAAGGCTCTCACACAAACATGAGTTAAACCAAAGCTAACCCTAGAAAGTTGGGGAAGAAGGAGTATATATAGTCTAGGGGCGAAGGGGTACAAGGGTTGCGGCCTAAACGAAGTCAACACACAGGCGTCGGACGTCCGGAAGGCGTCGGACGTCCGGAGGCTCGGGACGGTCCGGACGTCCGGACGGGTTCGGGCGTCCGTAGAATCAGTTCTGTTGATGAGGACATGACTACCTTGGATAAGACCAAAAATATTGCATACATGCATATTTGTCAGGTGATTTCTAGTGCAAACTATTCAATAATCTATTTATGTTATCCAGAACAAAAATACATCACATACTTTTGTGTTTTGTCTAATTGTAGATGTATGGGACATTTGTACAATACACATATGAAGATAAGGGAAAAGGAGAAGTTTAGGTGCTGTTCAAAAAGTCCTCTCACGTCACTTTTGGACCAAGAGAAGATAGAGTCCAAGTCTCTCACGTTACGGACTCAGATTCGGACTACTGCAGACATACCTGACTCAAAACGTCAATAACTTTTCATCAGGACTCCAACTTGGGTGATTCTTTTTTTGTTGAAAAATAGATTTCGTGCACCTTCCAACCCAATTGGATTCACCTTCAAATTCGTTCGGAGCGTTGAGTTATGGACGAAACAATCTGATGCTGCAGCAGAATCCGAGTCAAACTACAAGTCCAAAGGTGTTACGTCACCTCCGCTTGGGCCCATTGGCCTTGTACGACCTAGGGTTAGTTTTAGGCTGCCTTGGGACGTCCTACCACCTCCTTGGCCGCCACCCCTTGATCCTATATAAGTAGATCCATCTAGTAGCTTTTTCCTTGGGATTTGTTTAGTTAAAAGTTAGCCATTGCAACTTCGTGTACTTTGTTTGTGTCCAACGACCAGACCAAGACCGCTTACGGATCCCCACCTTTATCAATACTTCATATATACTCGCAATATTCAGATTGCTTTACCATATTCTTGCTTGTTTTTCGATTGCTTGCAGGAATAGACCTTCGTGGTCAGGCTGATCGTGCTTCCGGCATCGTCAGTAACCTCAGGAGATTGGTTTAGCGATTGCTAAGGCGCAACGTTGTGCACGTTTGTAGTCGGATCGTCAAAGTCGTCTCCACCAAATCGATAGTTATCATCTCATCGAAAGATCGGGACACCCTCGCCTCTATCATCTGTCGTGCGCGCGTCGGATGTCCGGAGAGGGTCGGTCGTCCGGAGCTTCGTGACGGTTCGGACGTCCGGAAGTTGTCGGTCGTCCGTAGATTTGGTTTGGGTGGCAAAGTGCCGGACGTCCGGAGAGTCCGGTCGTCCGGGTCCTGGGACTCGTCGGACGTCCGGAAGGCGTCGGACGTCCGGTGCCTGTGCCTTCAGCAGCATCTCTTCTTCTTCTTCAATATGCTTGGAGTCCTCGCCGTCTTGGCTCTCGCAAGTAGTTGATCCTTGGCTCACCTCCATGTACACGATTCAGAGATAGAGTCTCCGAATGAGGTAGTAGCCTTGTCTCCTGAGTAGGAAGAGGGAGTTCGCAGAGGAGCGAATTCACCTTATCTTCGATAGCCTTAGCTCGGGCTCTTGTCATGGGTCCTAGTGGCGTTGAGGGAGATGTAGGCACGTCCATGGGGATGAGCGAGGGATGCTCCGCATCAACAAGCAATCCACCCATCATTGAGACAAGAGTGAGAAAGTGATCCACCAAAAAAATGAGTGAGAGCCACAAGCCAAACTTGAGCGCCTCTTCGCCTAGAGAGAAAAACCTCATCCTATTTGCCACCAAAAGTGAGATGAGAGAAGTGTGTGAGAACCCATCTAGTGCGATGCACTTTGTCCTTGTGTGCAAGGATGGAGACCCAACAACTAACACCTCTCATGAGCTACCTTTAGTGTTTAAATCTCTTTTGCAGGAATTCCAAGTTATTTTCCCCGATGAGCTACCTCCGGGTCTACCTCCTCCTCGAGGCATTGAGCATCGAATCAACCTCATCCCCGGAGCGCCTCTACCAAACAAAGCTCCATACTGAGTCAATCCCGAAGAAACCCAGGAGATTCAACGGCAAGTACAACAACTCATCGACAACGGTCATGTACGTGAAAGCCTAAGCCCTTGTGCCGTTCCAGTTATACTTGTGCCTAAGCCCGATGGAAGTTTCCGCTTGTGTTCCGATTGTGGACCTATAAATGCTATTACCGTTCGCTATAGGCATCCCATTCCTCGCTTAGGTGATATGCTTGATGAACTTAGTGGAGCCAACTTTTCCTCAAAAATTGATCTTAAAAGTGGCTATTATCAAATCCGCATACAAGATGGTGATGAATGGAAAACTGCTTTCAAAACCAAATTTGGTTTATATGAGTGGTTAGTGATGCCTATGGGTCCATCGGAGGCTCCCGGTACTTTCGTGCGTCTTATGCATCATGTGCTTCGCCCTTACATTGGAGTCTTTGTTGTGGTTTACTTCGACGATATTCTTGTGTTTAGCAAAACCATGAAAGAACATCTTAATCATGTTAGGGCTGTTTTGCAAACCCTTCGCAAGGAAAGTGATGCGGAGCATCCCTCGCTCATCCCCATGGACGTGCCTACATCTCCCTCAACGCCACTAGGACCCATGACAAGAGCCCGATCTAAGGCTATCGAAGATAAGGTGAATTCGCTCCTCTCGAACTCCCTCTTCCTACTCACGAGACATGGCTACTACCTCATTCGGAGACTCTATGTGTGTCAGGTACATGGAGGTGAGCCAAGGATCAACTACTTGCGAGAGCCAAGGCGACAAGGACTCCAAGCATATTGAAGAAGAAGAAGAAGAAGAATCTTCTTTGAAAACAGGCACCGGACGTCCGACGAGTCCCAGGACCAGGACGACCGGACTCTCCGGACGTCCGACACTTTGCCACCCGAACCAAAACTACGGACGACCGAAGCCTCCGGACGTCCGATCGACGCACGCCCGAACCGAATCTACGGACGACCGACAACTTCCGGACGTCCGGACCGTCCTGAAGCTCCGGACGACCGACCCTCTCCGGACGTCCGACGCATACGACAGAACTTATTCTACGGACGCCCGAGCCCGTCAGGACGTCCGGACCGTCCCGAGCCTCCGGACGTCCGACGCCTTCTGGACGTCCGACGCTTGTGTGTTGACTTCGTTTGGGCCGCAGCCCTTGTACCCCTTCGCCCCCTAGACTATATATACTCCTTCTTCCCCAACTTTCGAGGGTTAGCTTTGGTTTAGCTCATGTTTGTGTGAGAGCCTTGCTCATCCACTTGGTTACTTCTCCTCGGAGCTCAGGACCTCTACGGAGAAGATCCCCAAGCGGATTCAAGACCCCTTCTAGGGTGGACCCCATCAAGACCTCCTCTCGGAGAAGAACGGCTAATCGTGTATCCTTACCTTTGTTGATTGTGGATCATATGTATCTCTTTGTGTTCGGTGATCTAGCACTTATGTGATTGATTCCTTGTTGGTTGAGTGATCTCTCTCTCGTTTCCTCCGTGTTTCCCTTTGTTCTTTCGCGTGTTCTTCGTGATTCCCCGTAGGATCCACTCCAAACGTGAAAGATCGTCCACATAGGGTTCCGCCCTACATCATCTTGGTATCATGAGCCACTGATGCGGAGCATCCCACGATCATCCCCATGGATCTACAACCGTCTCATCAAGAGCCAAGAGGACCCATGACACGAGCTAGAGCTAGAGCTCTCGAGAACGAGGTGACTTCCTTCCTTAGTGATATCACATATGATCCACTCGAGACATGGCTACTACCTAAATCCGATATGCTATGCATCATTAGGTGTCAAGAGGAACCTTAGAAGATGCACGTGAAGGCAGACGAGCCGCCAAGTCCACGGATGAAGAGGGCCACGCAGGCGGGCAAGTTCACCCTCCGGGCCCCGGACATCCGCCTCGGAGACGGCAACACCGCAGCCGCAGCCCAGCCAGAACCCTACGGGCGGACATCCGCCACCGTGCCGGACATCCGGCCCCAGCCCGGATATCCGGCCAGAAGCCCGGAAATCCGGCGCCACGCACCCGATTCGGCAGAAGTGACATCCTCCAGTGATAGAGGCAAAGGTGTCCCGATGTTTCGATGAGATGGTGGCTATCGTTTCTGTGGGAGTCGACCTTGACGATCCGACTACGTACGTGCGAGACGTCGCGCCTTAGCAATCGCTAAACCAACTTCCGAGGGTTATTGACCACGCCGGAGCACGATTAACTCGACCACGAGGGCCTGTTTCCTGCGAGCAAACGAAGAACAAGCAAGAAACTAAGATTGCAATCTGGATATTGCGAATATAAGAGGAAAGCTTTATTAATGAAGGTGGGGTTACGTGGACGCCTTGGTGCAGTCGTTGAACACAAGCGAAATCTGTGAAGTTGCAGCTATGGCGAACTTTTGATCTAAACAAAATCCAAAGTCTAAACGACGCCCTAAGGGCTGTATATATGGAGAAAGAGGAGGAATTTCGTGGCCCTTGAGGGAGGGGTCCGAAACCAACCCTAACTCTTGTTTTCCCACACATACGGACTCTAAAAACAGCCTACACTTTAGTATTTCGAAATTACATGGGCCTGGCCCAATATTAAGGTGACGCAGCACCTTATGGACGAATATTATGAAGTGGCATCTTGTATATTTCGTCCAAGGCCTCATGCTCTCATTAGGGTGGCTTCAAAGTCCTGGAATCATCACTTGTAACTCCGTTCTTGTTCCCCTTGCATGCCAACATCTCCATGCTTGAACTTGCTCCAAGGTTCATCTTTCTTGTCCATGGTAGGCCCTTCATTTGTAAGCAAAACAAATGTATCCAATTTAGGCAGCATCATATTCAAATGAACATTGGAATCGTTACCAAGAAACGAAAGTACACGATAATTCAATTGGCGTCTTGTGAGCTCTAGTAATTGGTCCGGTATGTATAGCAGCAGGGGCTGTGGGTGTAACAATGGTATTGATGTCCTCATCATCCTCCCTTCTTGAAATGAAGTCGTCCTCGGCGGAAACTCATCTTCCTCACCCAAATAAGGCTTCAAATCTGCAATGTTAAAAGTGGGACTAACCCCAAAATCTGCGGGCAGCTCAAGTTTATATGCATTATCATTTATTTTCTCTAACACCTTAAATGGACCATCAGACGTGGCATTAGCTTTGATTTGCAAATTAGGAAACCTATCCTTACGCAAATGTAACCAAACAAGATCTCCAGTGCAAAGACAACATGTTTTCTACCCTTATCTCCGGCAAGTTTATATTTAGCATTCATACGCTCAATGTTTTCCTTAGTTAACTCATGATAGAGGCAAAGGTGTCCCGATGTTTCGATGAGATGGTGGCTATTGTTTCTGTGGGAGTCGACCTTGACGATCCGACTACGTACGTGCGAGACGTCGCGCCTTAGCAATCGCTAAACCAACTTCCGAGGGTTATTGACCACGCCGGAGCACGATCAACCTGACCAAGAGGGCCTGTTTCCTGCGAGCAAAGGAAGAACAAGCAAGAAACTAAGATTGCAATCTGGATATTGCGAATATAAGAGGAAAGCTTTATTAATGAAGGTGGGGTTCTGTGACGCCTTGGTCTGGTCGTTGAACACAAACGAAGTATGCGAAGTTGCAGCTATGGTGAACTTTTGATCTAAACAAAATCCAAAGTCTAAACGACGCCCTAAGGGCTGTATATATGGAGAAAGAGGAGGGAATTTCGTGGCCCTTGAGGGAGGGGTCCGAAACCAACCCTAACTCTTGTTTTCCCACACATACGGACTCTAAAAACAGCCTACACTTAAGTATTTCGAAATTACATGGGCCTGGCCCAATATTAAGGTGACGCAGCACCTTATGGACGAATATTATGAAGTGGCATCTTGTATATTTCGTTCAAGGCCTCATGCTCTCATTAGGGTGGCTTCAAAGTCCTGGAATCATCACTTGTAACTCCGTTCTTGTTCCCCTTGCGCATGCCAACATCTCCATGCTTGAACTTGCTCCAAGGTTCATCTTTCTTGTCCATGGTAGGCCCTTCATTTGTAAGCAAAACAAATGTATCCAATTTAGGCAGCATCATATTCTCATGAACTTTGGAATCGTTACCAAGAAACGAACTTACGTGATAATTCATTTGGCGTGCATGAGCTCTAGTAATTGGTCCAAGATGTATAGCAAATAGGGGCTGTGGGTGTAACAATGGTATTGATGTCCTCATCATCCTCCCCTTCTTGAAATTAAGTCGTCCTCGACGGAAACTCATCTTCCTCACCCAAATAAGGCTTCAAATCTGCAATGTTAAAAGTGGGACTAACCCCAAAATCTGCAGGCAGCTCAAGTTCATATGCATTATCATTTATTTTCTCTAACACCTTAAATGGACCATCAAGACGTGGCATTAGCTTTGATTTGCGCAAATTAGGAAACCTATCCTTACGCAAATGTAACCAAACAAGATCTCCAGGTGCAAAGACAACATGTTTTCTACCCTTATCTCCAGCAAGTTTATATTTAGCATTCATACGCTCAATGTTTTCCTTAGTTAACTCATGATAGAGGCAAAGGTGTCCCGATGTTTCGATGAGATGGTGGCTATCGTTTCTGTGGGAGTCGACCTTGACGATCCGACTACGTACGTGCGAGACGTCGCGCCTTAGCAATCGCTAAACCAACTTCCGAGGGTTATTGACCACGCCGAGCACGATCAACTCGACCACGAGGGCCTGTTTCCTGCGAGCAAACGAAGAACAAGCAAGAAACTAAGATTGCAATCTGGATATTGCGAATATAAGAGGAAAGCTTTATTAATGAAGGTGGGGTTCGAGACGCCTTGGTCCGGTCGTTGAACACAAACGGCACGCGAAGTTGCAGCTATGGCGAACTTTTGATCTAAACAAAACCCAAAGTCTAAACGACGCCCTAAGGGCTGTATATATGGAGAAAGAGGAGGGAATTTCGTGGCCCTTGAGGGAGGGTTCCGAAACCAACCCTAACTCTTGTTTCCCCACACATACGAACTCTAAAAACAGCCTACACTTAAGTATTTCGAAATTACATGGGCCTGGCCCAATATTAAGGTGACGCAGCACCTAGAATAGCCTATGGACGAATATTATGAAGTGGCATCTTGTATATTTCGTCCAAGGCCTCATGCTCTCATTAGGGTGGCTTCAAAGTCCTGGAATCATCACTTGTAACTCCGTTCTTGTTCCCCTTGCATGCCAACATCTCCATGCTTGAACTTGCTCCAAGGTTCATCTTTCTTGTCCATGGTAGGCCCTTCATTTGTAAGCAAAACAAATGTATCCAATTTAGGCAGCATCATATTCTCATGAACATTGGAATCGTTACCAAGAAAAGAAAGTACACGATAATTCAATTGGCGTGCATGAGCTCTAGTAATTGGTCCAAGATGTATAGCAGCAGGGGCTGTGGGTGTAACAATGGTATTGATGTCCTCATCATCCTCCCCTTCTTGAAATGAAGTCGCCCTCGACGGAAACTCATCTTCCTCACCCAAATAAGGCTTCAAATCTGCAATGTTAAAAGTGGGACTAACCCCAAAATCTGCGGCAGCTCAAGTTTATATGCATTATCATTTATTTTCTTTAACACCTTAAATGGACCATCAAAGACGTGGCATTAGCTTTGATTTGCGTAAATTAGGAAACCTATCCTTACGCAAATGTAACCAAACAAGATCTCCAGGTGCAAAGACAACATGTTTTCTACCCTTATCTCCAGCAAGTTTATATTTAGCATTCATACGCTCAATGTTTTCCTTAGTTAACTCATGATAGAGGCAAAGGTGTCCTGGATGTTTCGATGAGATGGTGGCTATCGCTTCGTGGGAGTCGAATTTGACGATCCGACCACGTGACGCGCGTAGACGCCGCGCTTTAGCAATCGCTAAACCAACTTCCGAGGGTTATTGACCACGCCGGAGCACGCATCAACTCGACCACGAGGGCCTGCTTTCCGCGAGCAAACGAAGAACAAGCAAGAAACTAAGATTGCAATCTGGATATTGCGAATATAAGAGGAAAGCTTTATTAATGAAGGTGGGGTTCTGTGGACGCCTTGGTCCAGTCGTTGAACACAAGCGAAATGCTGTGAAGTTGCAGCTATGGCGAACTTTTGATCTAAACAAAATCCAAAGTCTAAACGACGCCCTAAGGGCTGTATATATGGAGAAAGAGGAGGAATTTCGTGTCCCTTGAGGGAGGGGTCCAAACCAACCCTAACTCTTATTTTCCCACACATACGGACTCTAAAAACAGCCTACACTTAAGTATTTCTGAAATTACATGGGCCTGGCCCAATATTAAGGTGACGCAGCACCTTATGGACGAATATTATGAAGTGGCATCTTGTATATTTCGTCCAAGGCCTCATGCTCTCATTAGGGTGGCTTCAAAGTCCTGGAATCATCACTTGTAACTCCGTTCTTGTTCCCTTTGCGCATGCCAACATCTCCATGCTTGAACTTGCTCCAAGGTTCATCTTTCTTGTCCATGGTAGGCCCTTCATTTGTAAGCAAAACAAATGTATCCAATTTAGGCAGCATCATATTCTCATGAACATTGGAATCGTTACCAAGAAACGAAAGTACACGATAATTCAATTGGCGTGCGAGCTCTAGTAATTGGTCCAAGATGTATAGCAGCAGGGCTGTGGGTGTAACAATGGTATTGATGTCCTCATCATCCTCCCCTTCTTGAAATGAAGTCGTCCCTCGACGGAAACTCATCTTCCTCACCCAAATAAGGCTTCAAATCTGCAATGTTAAAAGTGGGACTAACCCCAAAATCTGGGCAGCTCAAGTTTATATGCATTATCATTTATTTTCTCTAACACCTTAAATGGACCATCAGCACGTGGCATTAGCTTTGATTTGCAAATTAGGAAACCTATCCTCACGCAAATGTAACCAAACAAGATCTCCAGTGCAAAGACAACATGTTTTCTACCCTTATCTCCAAAGTTTATATTTAGCATTCATACGCTCAATGTTTTCCTTAGTTAACTCATGATAGAGGCAAAGGTGTCCCGATGTTTCGATGAGATGGTGGCTATTGTTTACGTGGGAGTCGACCTTTGACGATCCGACTACGTGACGTGCGAGACGTCGCGCCTTAGCAATCGCTAAACCAACTTCCGAGGGTTATTGACCATGCCGGAGCACGATCAACTCGACCACGAGGGCCTGCTTTCCTGCGAGCAAACGAAGAACAAGCAAGAAACTAAGATTGCAATCTGGATATTGCGAATATAAGAGGAAAGCTTTATTAATGAAGGTGGGGTTCTGTGACGCCTTGGTGCGGTCGTTGAACACAAACGAAATCTGTGAAGTTGCAGCTATGGCGAACTTTTGATCTAAACAAAATCCAAAGTCTAAACGACGCCCTAAGGGCTGTATATATGGAGAAAGAGGAGGAATTTCGTGGCCCTTGAGGGAGGGGTCCAAACCAACCCTAACTCTTGTTTTCCCACACATACGGACTCTAAAACAGCCTACACTTAAGTATTTCGAAATTACATGGGCCTGGCCCAATATTAAGGTGACGCAGCACCTTATGGACGAATATTATGAAGTGGCATCTTGTATATTTCGTCCAAGGCCTCATGCTCTCATTAGGGTGGCTTCAAAGTCCTGGAATCATCACTTGTAACTCCTTTATTGTTCCCCTCTTGCATGCCAACATCTCCATGCTTGAACTTGCTCCAAGGTTCATCTTTCTTGTCCATGGTAGGCCCTTCATTTGTAAGCAAAACAAATGTATCCAATTTAGGCAGCATCATATTCTCATGAACATTGGAATCGTTACCAAGAAACGAAAGTACACGATAATTCAATTGGCGTCGTGAGCTCTAGTAATTGGTCCAAGATGTATAGCGGCAGGGGCTGTGGGTGTAACAATGGTATTGATGTCCTCATCATCTCCCCTTCTTGAAATGAAGTCGTCCTCGACGGAAACTCATCTTCCTCACCCAAATAAGGCTTCAAATCTGCAATGTTAAAAGTGGGACTAACCCCAAAATCTGCGGGCAGCTCAAGTTTATATGCATTATCATTTATTTTCTCTAACACCTTAAATGGACCATCAAGACGTGGCATTAGCTTTGATTTGCGCAAATTAGGAAACCTATCCTTACGCAAATGTAACCAAACAAGATCTCCAGGTGCAAAGACAACATGTTTTCTACCCTTATCTCCAGCAAGTTTATATTTAGCATTCATACGCTCAATGTTTTCCTTAGTTAACTCATGATAGAGGCAAAGGTGTCCCGATGTTTCGATGAGATGGTGGCTATCGTTTCTGTGGGAGTCGACCTTGACGATCCGACCACGACGTGCGAGACGTCGCGCCTTAGCAATCGCTAAACCAACTTCCGAGGGTTATTGACCACGCCGGAGCACGATCAACCTGACCACGAGGGCCTGTTTCCTGCGAGCAAACGAAGAACAAGCAAGAAACTAAGATTGCAATCTGGATATTGCGAATATAAGAGGAAAGCTTTATTAATGAAGGTGGGGTTATGAGAAGCCTTGGTCCGGTCGTTGAACACAAACGAAATGCACTAAGTTGCAGCTATGGCGAACTTTTGATCTAAACAAAACCCAAAGTCTAAACGACGCCCTACGGGCTGTATATATGGAGAAAGAGGAGGGATTTCGTGGCCCTTGAGGGAGGGGTCCGAAACCAACCCTAACTCTTGTTTCCCCACACATACGAACTCTAAAAACAGCCTACACTTAAGTATTTCGAAATTACATGGGCCTGGCCCAATATTAAGGTGACGCAGCACCTAGAATAGCCTATGGACGAATATTATGAAGTGGCATCTTGTATATTTCGTCCAAGGCCTCATGCTCTCATTAGGGTGGCTTCAAAGTCCTGGAATCATCACTTGTAACTCCGTTCTTGTTCCCCTTGCGCATGCCAACATCTCCATGCTTGAACTTGCTCCAAGGTTCATCTTTCTTGTCCATGGTAGGCCCTTCATTTGTAAGCAAAACAAATGTATCCAATTTAGGCAGCATCATATTCTCATGAACATTGGAATCGTTACCAAGAAAAGAAAGTACGATAATTCAATTGGCGTCTTGTGAGCTCTAGTAATTGGTCCAAGATGTATAGCAGCAGGGCTGTGGGTGTAACAATGGTATTGATGTCCTCATCATCCTCCCTTCTTGAAATGAAGTCGTCCTCGACGGAAACTCATCTTCCTCACCCAAATAAGGCTTCAAATCTGCAATGTTAAAAGTGGGACTAACCCCAAAATCTGCGGGCAGCTCAAGTTTATATGCATTATCATTTATTTTCTTTAACACCTTAAATGGACCATCAGCACGTGGCATTAGCTTTGATTTGCGCAAATTAGGAAACCTATCCTTACGCAAATGTAACCAAACAAGATCTCCGGTGCAAAGACAACATGTTTTCTACCCTTATCTCCCACAAGTTTATATTTAGCATTCATACGCTCAATGTTTTCCTTAGTTAACTCATGATAGAGGCAAAGGTGTCCCGATGTTTCGATGAGATGGTGGCTATCGTTTACGTGGGAGTCGACCTTGACGATCCGACTACGTGACGGCGTAGACGTCCGCGCCTTAGCAATCGCTAAACCAACTTCCGAGGGTTATTGACCACGCCGAGCACGATCAACCTGACCACGAGGGCCTGTTTCCTGCGAGCAAACGAAGAACAAGCAAGAAACTAAGATTGCAATCTGGATATTGCGAATATAAGAGGAAAGCTTTATTAATGAAGGTGGGGTTCTGTGGACGCCTTGGTCTGGTCGTTGAACACAAACGGCACGCCGAAGTTGCAGCTATGGCGAACTTTTTATCTAAACAAAATCCACTGTCTAAACGACGCCCTAAGGGCTGTATATATGGAGAAAGAGGAGGGAATTTCGTGTCCCTTGAGGGAGGGGTCCGAAACCAACCCTAACTCTTGTTTTCCCACACATACGGACTCTAAAAACAGCCTACACTTAAGTATTTCGAAATTACATGGGCCTGGCCCAATATTAAGGTGACGCAGCACCTTATGGACGAATATTATGAAGTGGCATCTTGTATATTTCGTCCAAGGCCTCATGCTCTCAATAGGGTGGCTTCAAAGTCCTGGAATCATCACTTGTAACTCCGTTCTTGTTCCCCTTGCGCATGCCAACATCTCCATGCTTGAACTTGCTCCAAGGTTCATCTTTCTTGTCCATGGTAGGCCCTTCATTTGTAAGCAAAACAAATGTATCCAATTTAGGCAGCATCATATTCTCATGAACATTGGAATCGTTACCAAGAAACGAAAGTACCGATAATTCAATTGGGCGTCTTGTGAGCTCTAGTAATTGGTCCAAGATGTATAGCAGCAGGGGCTGTGAGTGTAACAATGGTATTGATGTCCTCATCATCCTCCCTTCTTGAAATGAAGTCGTCCTCGACGGAAACTCATCTTCCTCACCCAAATAAGGCTTCAAATCTGCAATGTTAAAAGTGGGACTAACCCCAAAATCTGCGGGCAGCTCAAGTTTATATGCATTATCATTTATTTTCTCTAACACCTTAAATGGACCATCAGCACGTGGCATTAGCTTTGATTTGCGCAAATTAGGAAACCTATCCTTACGCAAATGTAACCAAACAAGATCTCCAGGTGCAAAGACAACATGTTTTCTACCCTTATCTCCAGCAAGTTTATATTTAGCATTCATACGCTCAATGTTTTCCTTAGTTAACTCATGATAGAGGCAAAGGTGTCCCGATGTTTCGATGAGATGGTGGCTATTGTTTCTGTGGGAGTCGACCTTGACGATCCGACTACGACGCGGCGAGACGTCGCGCCTTAGCAATCGCTAAACCAACTTCCGAGGGTTATTGACCATGCCGGAGCACGATCAACGACCACGAGGGCCTGTTTCCTGCGAGCAAACGAAGAACAAGCAAGAAACTAAGATTGCAATCTGGATATTGCGAATATAAGAGGAAAGCTTTATTAATGAAGGTGGGGTTCTGTGACGCCTTGGTCTGGTCGTTGAACACAAACGAAGTACGCGAAGTTGCAGCTATGGCGAACTTTTGATCTAAACAAAATCCAAAGTCTAAACGACGCCCTAAGGGCTGTATATATGGAGAAAGAGGAGGGAATTTCGTGGCCCTTGAGGGAGGGGTCCAAACCAACCCTAACTCTTGTTTTCCCACACATACGGACTCTAAAACAGCCTACACTTAAGTATTTCGAAATTACATGGGCCTGGCCCAATATTAAGGTGACGCAGCACCTTATGGACGAATATTATGAAGTGGCATCTTGTATATTTCGTCCAAGGCCTCATGCTCTCATTAGGGTGGCTTCAAAGTCCTGGAATCATCACTTGTAACTCCGTTCTTGTTCCCCTTGCGCATGCCAACATCTCCATGCTTGAACTTGCTCCAAGGTTCATCTTTCTTGTCCATGGTAGGCCCTTCATTTGTAAGCAAAACAAATGTATCCAATTTAGGCAGCATCATATTCTCATGAACATTGGAATCGTTACCAAGAAACGAAAGTACACGATAATTCAATTGGCATGTGAGCTCTAGTAATTGGTCCAGTATGTATAGCAGCAGGGCTGTGGGTGTAACAATGGTATTGATGTCCTCATCATCCTCCCTTCTTGAAATGAAGTCGTCCTCGACGGAAACTCATCTTCCTCACCCAAATAAGGCTTCAAATCTGCAATGTTAAAAGTGGGACTAACCCCAAAATCTGCGGGCAGCTCAAGTTTATATGCATTATCATTTATTTTCTCTAACACCTTAAATGGACCATCAAAGACGTGGCATTAGCTTTGATTTGCGCAAATTAGGAAACCTATCCTTACGCAAATGTAACCAAACAAGATCTCGGTGCAAAGACAACATGTTTTCTACCCTTATCTCCAGCAAGTTTATATTTAGCATTCATACGCTCAATGTTTTCCTTAGTTAACTCATGATAGAGGCAAAGGTGTCCCGATGTTTCGATGAGATGGTGGCTATTGTTTCTGTGGGAGTCGACCTTGACGATCCGACTACGTACGTGCGAGACGTCGCGCCTTAGCAATCGCTAAACCAACTTCCGAGGGTTATTGACCACGCCGGAGCACGATCAACGACCACGAGGGCCTGTTTCCTGCGAGCAAACGAAGAACAAGCAAGAAACTAAGATTGCAATCTGGATATTGCGAATATAAGAGGAAAGCTTTATTAATGAAGGTGGGGTTACGAGACGCCTTGGTGCAGTCGTTGAACACAAACGGCACGCGAAGTTGCAGCTATGGTGAACTTTTGATCTAAACAAAACCCAAAGTCTAAACGACGCCCTAATGGCTGTATATATGGATAAAGAGGAGGGAATTTCGTGGCCCTTGAGGGAGGGGTCCAAAACCAACCCTAACTCTTGTTTCCCCACACATACGGACTCTAAAAACAGCCTACACTTAAGTATTTCGAAATTACATGGGCCTGGCCCAATATTAAGGTGACGCAGCACCTAGAATAGCCTATGGACGAATATTATGAAGTGGCATCTTGTATATTTCGTCCAAGGCCTCATGCTCTCATTAGGGTGGCTTCAAAGTCCTGGAATCATCACTTGTAACTCCGTTCTTGTTCCCCTTGCGCATGCCAACATCTCCATGCTTGAACTTGCTCCAAGGTTCATCTTTCTTGTCCATGGTAGGCCCTTCATTTGTAAGCAAAACAAATGTATCCAATTTAGGCAGCATCATATTCTCATGAACATTGGAATCAAGTTACCAAGAAAAGAAAGTACCGATAATTCAATTGGCGGCGCGAGCTCTAGTAATTGGTCCAAGATGTATAGCAGCAGGGCTGTGGGTGTAACAATGGTATTGATGTCCTCATCATCCTCCCCTTCTTGAAATGAAGTCGTCCTCGACGGAAACTCATCTTCCTCACCCAAATAAGGCTTCAAATCTGCAATGTTAAAAGTGGGACTAACCCCAAAATCTGCGGGCAGCTCAAGTTTATATGCATTATCATTTATTTTCTTTAACACCTTAAATGGACCATCCGACGTGGCATTAGCTTTGATTTGCGCAAATTAGAAACCTATCCTTACGCAAATGTAACCAAACAAGATCTCCGGTGCAAAGACAACATGTTTTCTACCCTTATCTCCACAAGTTTATATTTAGCATTCATACGCTCAATGTTTTCCTTAGTTAACTCATGATAGAGGCAAAGGTGTCCCGATGTTTCGATGAGATGGTGGCTATCGTTTACGTGGGAGTCGACCTTTGACGATCCGACTACGTGACGCGGCGAGACGTCATACTTTAGCAATCGCTAAACCAACTTCCGAGGGTTATTGACCACGCCGGAGCACGATCAACCTCCGACCACGAGGGCCTGTTTCCTGCGAGCAAACGAAGAACAAGCAAGAAACTAAGATTGCAATCTGGATATTGCGAATATAAGAGGAAAGCTTTATTAATGAAGGTGGGGTTCTGTGACGCCTTGGTGCAGTCGTTGAACACAAACGGCACGCGAAGTTGCAGCTATGGCGAACTTTTGATCTAAACAAAATCCAAAGTCTAAACGACGCCCTAAGGGCTGTATATATGGAGAAAGAGGAGGGAATTTCGTGGCCCTTGAGGGAGGGGTCCGAAACCAACCCTAACTCTTGTTTTCCCACACATACGGACTCTAAAAACAGCCTACACTTAAGTATTTCGAAATTACATGGGCCTGGCCCAATATTAAGGTGACGCAGCACCTTATGGACGAATATTATGAAGTGGCATCTTGTATATTTCGTCCAAGGCCTCTTGCTCTCATTAGGGTGGCTTCAAAGTCCTGGAATCATCACTTGTAACTCCGTTCTTGTTCCCCTTGCGCATGCCAACATCTCCATGCTTGAACTTGCTCCAAGGTTCATCTTTCTTGTCCATGGTAGGCCCTTCATTTGTAAGCAAAACAAATGTATCCAATTTAGGCAGCATCATATTCTCATGAACATTGGAATCGTTACCAAGAAACGAAAGTACTGATAATTCAATTGGCGGCGCGAGCTCTAGTAATTGGTCCAAGATGTATAGCAGCAGGGCTGTGGGTGTAACAATGGTATTGATGTCCTCATCATCCTCCCTTCTTGAAATGAAGTCGTCCTCGATGGAAACTCATCTTCCTCACCCAAATAAGGCTTCAAATCTGCAATGTTAAAAGTGGGACTAACCCCAAAATCTGCGGGCAGCTCAAGTTTATATGCATTATCATTTATTTTCTCTAACACCTTAAATGGACCATCAGCACGTGGCATTAGCTTTGATTTGCGCAAATTAGGAAACCTATCCTTACGCAAATGTAACCAAACAAGATCTCCAGTGCAAAGACAACATGTTTTCTACCCTTATCTCCAAAGAAGTTTATATTTAGCATTCATACGCTCAATGTTTTCCTTAGTTAACTCATGATAGAGGCAAAGGTGTCCCGATGTTTCGATGAGATGGTGGCTATTGTTTACGTGGGAGTCGACCTTGACGATCCGACTACGACGTCGCGACGTCGCGCCTTACCAATCGCTAAACCAACTTCCGAGGGTTATTGACCACGCCGGAGCACGATCAACCTGACCACGAGGGCCTGTTTCCTGCGAGCAAACGAAGAACAAGCAAGAAACTAAGATTGCAATCTGGATATTGCGAATATAAGAGGCAAGCTTTATTAATGAAGGTGGGGTTCTGTGACGCCTTGGTCTGGTCGCTGAACACAAACGGCACTGTGAAGTTGCAGCTATGGCGAACTTTTGATCTAAACAAAATCCAAAGTCTAAACGACGCCCTAAGGGCTGTATATATGGAGAAAGAGGAGGAATTTCGTGGCCCTTGAGGGAGGGGTCCAAACCAACCCTAACTCTTGTTTTCCCACATACGGACTCTAAAAACAGCCTACACTTAAGTATTTCGAAATTACATGGGCCTGGCCCAATATTAAGGTGACCAGCACCTTATGGACGAATATTATGAAGTGGCATCTTGTATATTTCGTCCAAGGCCTCATGCTCTCATTAGGGTGGCTTCAAAGTCCTGGAATCATCACTTGTAACTCCGTTCTTGTTCCCCTTGCGCATGCCAACATCTCCATGCTTGAACTTGCTCCAAGGTTCATCTTTCTTGTCCATGGTAGGCCCTTCATTTGTAAGCAAAACAAATGTATCCAATTTAGGCAGCATCATATTCTCATGAACATTGGAATCGTTACCAAGAAGCGAAAGTACACGATAATTCAATTGGCGTCGCGAGCTCTAGTAATTGGTCCAAAGATGTATAGCAGCAGGGCTGTGGGTGTAACAATGGTATTGATGTCCTCATCATCCTCCCTTCTTGAAATGAAGTCGTCCTCGACGGAAACTCATCTTCCTCACCCAAATAAGGCTTCAAATCTGCAATGTTAAAAGTGGGACTAACCCCAAAATCTGCGGGCAGCTCAAGTTTATATGCATTATCATTTATTTTCTCTAACACCTTAAATGGACCATCAAAGACGTGGCATTAGCTTTGATTTGCGCAAATTAGGAAACCTATCCTTACGCAAATGTAACCAAACAAGATCTCCGGTGCAAAGACAACATGTTTTCTACCCTTATCTCCAAAGCAAGTTTATATTTAGCATTCATACGCTCAATGTTTTCCTTAGTTAACTCATGATAGAGGCAAAGGTGTCGATGTTTCGATGAGATGGTGGCTATTGTTTACGTGGGAGTCGACCTTAACGATCCGACTACGTGCGTGCGAGACGTCGCGCCTTAGCAATCGCTAAACCAACTTCCGAGGGTTATTGACCACGCCGAGCACGATCAACGACCACGAGGGCCTGCTTTCCTGCGAGCAAACGAAGAACAAGCAAGAAACTAAGATTGCAATCTGGATATTGCGAATATAAGAGGAAAGCTTTATTAATGAAGGTGGGGTTACGTGGACGCCTTGGTCTGGTCGTTGAACACAAACGAAGTACGCGAAGTTGCAGCTATGGCGAACTTTTGATCTAAACAAAATCCAAAGTCTAAACGACGCCCTAAGGGCTGTATATATGGAGAAAGAGGAGGGAATTTCGTGGCCCTTGAGGGAGGGGTCCGAAACCAACCCTAACTCTTGTTTTCCCACACATACGGACTCTAAAAACAGCCTACACTTAAGTATTTCGAAATTACATGGGCCTGGCCCAATATTAAGGTGATATGACACCTTATGGACGAATATTATGAAGTGGCATCTTGTATATTTCGTCCAAGGCCTCATGCTCTCATTAGGGTGGCTTCAAAGTCCTGGAATCATCACTTGTAACTCCGTTCTTGTTCCCCTTAGCATGCCAACATCTCCATGCTTGAACTTGCTCCAAGGTTCATCTTTCTTGTCCATGGTAGGCCCTTCATTTGTAAGCAAAACAAATGTATCCAATTTAGGCAGCATCATATTCTCATGAACATTGGAATCGTTACCAAGAAACGAAAGTACACGATAATTCAATTGGCGTCATGTGAGCTCTAGTAATTGGTCCAGTATGTATAGCAGCGAGGGGGCTGTGGGTGTAACAATGGTATTGATGTCCTCATCATCCTCCCCTTCTTGAAATGAAGTCGTCCTCGACGGAAACTCATCTTCCTCACCCAAATAAGGCTTCAAATCTGCAATGTTAAAAGTGGGACTAACCCCAAAATCTGCGGGCAGCTCAAGTTTATATGCATTATCATTTATTTTCTCTAACACCTTAAATGGACCATCAAGACGTGGCATTAGCTTTGATTTGCGCAAATTAGGAAACCTATCCTTACGCAAATGTAACCAAACAAGATCTCCAGTGCAAAGACAACATGTTTTCTACCCTTATCTCCAGCAAGTTTATATTTAGCATTCATACGCTCAATGTTTTCCTTAGTTAACTCATGATAGAGGCAAAGGTGTCCCGATGTTTCGATGAGATGGTGGCTATCGTTTCTGTGGGAGTCGACCTTGACGATCCGACTACGTGCGTCGCGAGACGTCGCGCCTTAGCAATCGCTAAACCAACTTCCGAGGGTTATTGACCACGCCGGAGCACGATCAACGACCACGAGGGCCTGTTTCCTGCGAGCAAACGAAGAACAAGCAAGAAACTAAGATTGCAATCTGGATATTGCGAATATAAGAGGAAAGCTTTATTAATGAAGGTGGGGTTACGAGACGCCTTGGTGCAGTCGTTGAACACAAACGGCACGCTGTGAAGTTGCAGCTATGGCGAACTTTTGATCTAAACAAAACCCAAAGTCTAAACGACGCCCTAAGGGCTGTATATATGGAGAAAGAGGAGGGAATTTCGTGGCCCTTGAGGGAGGGGTCCGAAACCAACCCTAACTCTTGTTTCCCCACACATACGGACTCTAAAAACAGCCTACACTTAAGTATTTCGAAATTACATGGGCCTGGCCCAATATTAAGGTGACGCAGCACCTAGAATAGCCTATGGACGAATATTATGAAGTGGCATCTTGTATATTTCGTCCAAGGCCTCATGCTCTCATTAGGGTGGCTTCAAAATCGGAATCATCACTTGTAACTCCGTTCTTGTTCCCCTTAGCATGCCAACATCTCCATGCTTGAACTTGCTCCAAGGTTCATCTTTCTTGTCCATGGTAGGCCCTTCATTTGTAAGCAAAACAAATGTATCCAATTTAGGCAGCATCATATTCTCATGAACATTGGAATCGTTACCAAGAAAAGAAAGTACTGATAATTCAATTGGCGTCTTGTGAGCTCTAGTAATTGGTCCGGTATGTATAGCAGCAGGGGCTGTGGGTGTAACAATGGTATTGATGTCCTCATCATCCTCCCCTTCTTGAAATGAAGTCGTCCTCGACGGAAACTCATCTTCCTCACCCAAATAAGGCTTCAAATCTGCAATGTTAAAAGTGGGACTAACCCCAAAATCTGCGGGCAGCTCAAGTTTATATGCATTATCATTTATTTTCTCTAACACCTTAAATGGACCATCGGCACGTGGCATTAGCTTTGATTTGCGCAAATTAGGAAACCTATCCTTACGCAAATGTAACCAAACAAGATCTCCAGGTGCAAAGACAACATGTTTTCTACCCTTATCTCCAGCAAGTTTATATTTAGCATTCATACGCTCAATGTTTTCGTTAGTTAACTCATGATAGAGGCAAAGGTGTCCCGATGTTTCGATGAGATGGTGGCTATCGTTTCTGTGGGAGTCGACCTTGACGATCCGACTACGTACGAGCGAGACGTCGCGCCTTAGCAATCGCTAAACCATCTTCCGAGGGTTATTGACCAAGCCGGAGCACGCATCAACTCCGACCACGAGGGCCTGCTTTCCTCGCGAGCAAACGAAGAACAAGCAAGAAACTAAGATTGCAATCTGGATATTGCGAATATAAGAGGAAAGCTTTATTAATGAAGGTGGGGTTACGTGACGCCTTGGTGCAGTCGTTGAACACAAACGGCACGCGAAGTTGCAGCTATGGCGAACTTTTGATCTAAACAAAACCCAAAGTCTAAACGACGCCCTAAGGGCTGTATATATATGGAGAAAGAGGAGGGAATTTCGTGGCCCTTGAGGGAGGGGTCCAAACCAACCCTAACTCTTGTTTCCCCACACATACGGACTCTAAAAACAGCCTACACTTAAGTATTTCGAAATTACATGGGCCTGGCCCAATATTAAGGTGACGCAGCACCTAGAATAGCCTATGGACGAATATTATGAAGTGGCATCTTGTATATTTCGTCCAAGGCCTCATGCTCTCATTAGGGTGGCTTCAAAATCGGAATCATCACTTGTAACTCCGTTCTTGTTCCCCTATGCATGCCAACATCACCATGCTTGAACTAGCTCCAAGGTTCATCTTTCTTGTCCATGGTAGGCCCTTCATTTGTAAGCAAAACAAATGTATCCAATTTAGGCAGCATCATATTCTCATGAAAATTGGAATCGATAACAAGAAAAGAAAGTACACGATAATTCAATTGATGCATGCGAGCTCTAGTAATTGGTCCAAGATGTATAGCAGCAGGGCTGTGGGTGTAACAATGGTATTGATGTCCTCATCATCCTCCCTTCTTGAAATGAAGTCGTCCTCGACGGAAACTCATCTTCCTCACCCAAATAAGGCTTCAAATCTGCAATGTTAAAAGTGGGACTAACCCCAAAATCTGCGGGCAGCTCAAGTTTATATGCATTATCATTTATTTTCTCTAACACCTTAAATGGACCATCGGCACGTGGCATTAGCTTTGATTTGGCGCAAATTAGGAAACCTATCCTTACGCAAATGTAACCAAACAAGATCTCGGTGCAAAGACAACATGTTTTCTACCCTTATCTCCAGCAAGTTTATATTTAGCATTCATACGCTCAATGTTTTCCTTAGTTAACTCATGATAGAGGCAAAGGTGTCCCGATGTTTCGATGAGATGGTGGCTATCGTTTCTGTGGGAGTCGACCTTGACGATCCGACCACGTACGTGCGAGACGTCGCGCCTTAGCAATCGCTAAACCAACTTTCGAGGGTTATTGACCATGCCGGAGCATGATCAACCTGACCACGAGGGCCTGTTTCCTGCGAGCAAGCGAAGAACAAGCAAGAAACTAAGATTGCAATCTGGATATTGCGAATATAAGAGGAAAGCTTTATTAATGAAGGTGGGGTTCTGTGACGCCTTGGTCTGGTCGTTGAACACAAACGGCACGCTGAAGTTGCAGCTATGGCGAACTTTTGATCTAAACAAAATCCAAAGTTCAAACGACGCCCTAAGGGCTGTATATATGGAGAAAGAGGAGGGAATTTCGTGGCCCTTGAGGGAGGGGTCCGAAACCAACCCTAACTCTTGTTTTCCCACACATACGGACTCTAAAAACAGCCTACACTTAAGTATTTCGAAATTACATGGGCCTGGCCCAATATTAAGGTGACGCAGCACCTTATGGACGAATATTATGAAGTGGCATCTTGTATATTTCGTCCAAGGCCTCATGCTCTCATTAGGGTGGCTTCAAAGTCCTGGAATCATCACTTGTAACTCCGTTCTTGTTCCCCTTGCATGCCAACATCTCCATGCTTGAACTTGCTCCAAGGTTCCTCTTTCTTGTCCATGGTAGGCCCTTCATTTGTAAGCAAAACAAATGTATCCAATTTAGGCAGCATCATATTCTCATGAACATTGGAATCGTTACCAAGAAACGAAAGTACACGATAATTCAATTGGCGTGCGAGCTCTAGTAATTGGTCCAAGATGTATAGCAGTTAGGGCTGTGGGTGTAACAATGGTATTGATGTCCTCATCATCCTCCCCTTCTTGAAATGAAGTCGTCCTCGATGGAAACTCATCTTCCTCACCCAAATAAGGCTTCAAATCTGCAATGTTAAAAGTGGGACTAACCCCAAAATCTGCGGGCAGCTCAAGTTTATATGCATTATCATTTATTTTCTCTAACACCTTAAATGGACCATCAGCACGTGGCATTAGCTTTGATTTGCAAATTAGGAAACCTATCCTTACGCAAATGTAACCAAACAAGATCTCCAGTGCAAAGACAACATGTTTTCTACCCTTATCTCCGCAAGTTTATATTTAGCATTCATACGCTCAATGTTTTCCTTAGTTAACTCATGATAGAGGCAAAGGTGTCCCGATGTTTCGATGAGATGGTGGCTATCGTTTCTGTGGGAGTCGACCTTGACGATCCGACTACGTGACGTGCGAGACGTCGGCCTTAGCAATCGCTAAACCAACTTCCGAGGGTTATTGACCACGCCGAGCACGATCAACCTGACCACGAGGGCCTGTTTCCTGCGAGCAAACGAAGAACAAGCAAGAAACTAAGATTGCAATCTGGATATTGCGAATATAAGAGGAAAGCTTTATTAATGAAGGTGGGGTTACGAGACGCCTTGGTCCGGTCGTTGAACACAAACGAAGTACACGGGTTGCAGCTATGGCGAACTTTTGATCTAAACAAAACCCAAAGTCTAAACGACGCCCTAAGGGCTGTATATATGGAGAAAGAGGAGGGAATTTCGTGGCCCTTGAGGGAGGGGTCCAAACCAACCCTAACTCTTGTTTAGCCACACATACGGACTCTAAAAACAGCCTACACTTAAGTATTTCGAAATTACATGGGCCTGGCCCAATATTAAGGTGACGAGCACCTAGAATAGCCTATGGACGAATATTATGAAGTGGCATCTTGTATATTTCGTCCAAGGCCTCATGCTCTCATTAGGGTGGCTTCAAAGTCCTGGAATCATCACTTGTAACTCCGTTCTTGTTCCCCTTGCGCATGCCAACATCTCCATGCTTGAACTTGCTCCAAGGTTCATCTTTCTTGTCCATGGTAGGCCCTTCATTTGTAAGCAAAACAAATGTATCCAATTTAGGCAGCATCATATTCTCATGAACATTGGAATCGTTACCAAGAAAGCAGCTGATAATTCAATTGGCGTCTTGTGAGCTCTAGTAATTGGTCCATTATGTATAGCGGCAGGGCTGTGGGTGTAACAATGGTATTGATGTCCTCATCATCCTCCCCTTCTTGAAATGAAGTCGTCCTCGACGGAAACTCATCTTCCTCACCCAAATAAGGCTTCAAATCTGCAATGTTAAAAGTGGGACTAACCCCAAAATCTGCGGGCAGCTCAAGTTTATATGCATTATCATTTATTTTCTCTAACACCTTAAATGGACCATCAGCACGTGGCATTAGCTTTGATTTGCAAATTAGGAAACCTATCCTTACGCAAATGTAACCAAACAAGATCTCCGGTGCAAAGACAACATGTTTTCTACCCTTATCTCCTGCAAGTTTATATTTAGCATTCATCGCTCAATGTTTTCCTTAGTTAACTCATGATAGAGGCAAAGGTGTCCCGATGTTTCGATGAGATGGTGGCTATCGTTTACGTGGGAGTCGACCTTGACGATCCGACTACGTCGTCGCGAGACGTCGCGCCTTAGCAATCGCTAAACCAACTTCCGAGGGTTATTGACCACGCCGAACACGATCAACTCCGACCACGAGGGCCTGTTTCCTGCGAGCAAACGAAGAACAAGCAAGAAACTAAGATTGCAATCTGGATATTGCGAATATAAGAGGAAAGCTTTATTAATGAAGGTGGGGTTACGTGACGCCTTGGTCCGGTCGTTGAACACAAACGAAGTACGCGAAGTTGCAGCTATGGCGAACTTTTGATCTAAACAAAATCCAAAGTCTAAACGACGCCCTAAGGGCTGTATATATGGAGAAAGAGGAGGGAATTTCGTGGCCCTTGAGGGAGGGGTCCGAAACCAACCCTAACTCTTGTTTTCCCACACATACGGACTCTAAAAACAGCCTACACTTAAGTATTTCGAAATTACATGGGCCTGGCCCAATATTAAGGTGACGCAGCACCTTATGGACGAATATTATGAAGTGGCATCTTGTATATTTCGTCCAAGGCCTCATGCTCTCATTAGGGTGGCTTCAAAGTCCTGGAATCATCACTTGTAACTCCGTTCTTGTTCCCCTTGCGCATGCCAACATCTCCATGCTTGAACTTGCTCCAAGGTTCATCTTTCTTGTCCATGGTAGGCCCTTCATTTGTAAGCAAAACAAATGTATCAAATTTAGGCAGCATCATATTCTCATGAACATTGGAATCGTTACCAAAAAACGAAAGTACCTGATAATTCAATTGGCGGCGCTTGAGCTCTAGTAATTGGTCCAGTATGTATAGCAGCAGGGGCTGTGGGTGTAACAATGGTATTGATGTCCTCATCATCCTCCCTTCTTGAAATGAAGTCGTCCTCGATGGAAACTCATCTTCCTCACCCAAATAAGGCTTCAAATCTGCAATGTTAAAAGTGGGACTAACCCCAAAATCTGCGGGCAGCTCAAGTTTATATGCATTATCATTTATTTTCTCTAACACCTTAAATGGACCATCAGCACGTGGCATTAGCTTTGATTTGCAAATTAGGAAACCTATCCTTACGCAAATGTAACCAAACAAGATCTCCAGTGCAAAGACAACATGTTTTCTACCCTTATCTCCGGCAAGTTTATATTTAGCATTCATACGCTCAATGTTTTCCTTAGTTAACTCATGATAGAGGCAAAGGTGTCCCGATGTTTACGTTGAGATGGTGGCTATCGCTTTACGTGGGAGTCGACCTTGACGATCCGACTACGTCGTCGCGACGTCGCGCCTTAGCAATCGCTAAACCAACTTCCGAGGGTTATTGACCACGCCGAGCACGATCAACCTGACCACGAGGGCCTGTTTCCTGCGAGCAAACGAAGAACAAGCAAGAAACTAAGATTGCAATCTGGATATTGCGAATATAAGAGGAAAGCTTTATTAATGAAGGTGGGGTTACGAGACGCCTTGGTGCAGTCGTTGAACACAAGCGAAGTACGAAGTTGCAGCTATGGCGAACTTTTGATCTAAACAAAACCCAAAGTCTAAACGACGCCCTAAGGGCTGTATATATGGAGAAAGAGGAGGAATTTCGTGGCCCTTGAGGGAGGGGTCCGAAACCAACCCTAACTCTTGTTTCCCCACATACGGACTCTAAAAAGAGCCTACACTTAAGTATTTCGAAATTACATGGGCCTGGCCCAATATTAAGGTGACGCAGCACCTAGAATAGCCTATGGACGAATATTATGAAGTGGCATCTTGTATATTTCGTCCAAGGCCTCATGCTCTCATTAGGGTGGCTTCAAAGTCCCGGAATCATCACTTGTAACTCCGTTCTTGTTCCCCTTGCGCATGCCAACATCTCCATGCTTGAACTTGCTCCAAGGTTCATCTTTCTTGTCCATGGTAGGCCCTTCATTTGTAAGCAAAACAAATGTATCCAATTTAGGCAGCATCATATTCTCATGAACATTGGAATCGTTACCAAGAAACGAGCTGATAATTCAATTGGCGTCTTGTGAGCTCTAGTAATTGGTCCAAGATGTATAGCAGCAGGGGCTGTGGGTGTAACAATGGTATTGATGTCCTCATCATCCTCCCTTCTTGAAATGAAGTCGTCCTCGACGGAAACTCATCTTCCTCACCCAAATAAGGCTTCAAATCTGCAATGTTAAAAGTGGGACTAACCCCAAAATCTGCAAGCAGCTCAAGTTTATATGCATTATCATTTATTTTCTCTAACACCTTAAATGGACCATCAGCACGTGGCATTAGCTTTGATTTGCGCAAATTAGGAAACCTATCCTTACGCAAATGTAACCAAACAAGATCTCCAGGTTCAAAGACAACATGTTTTCTACCCTTATCTCCAGCAAGTTTATATTTAGCATTCATACGCTCAATGTTTTCCTTAGTTAACTCATGCATTTTTAAAATCAATTCAGCACGTTCTTTAGCATCAAAATTAACCTTCTCCGAAGATGGAAGAGGCAACAAATCAATAGGTGCACGAGGTAGGAAGCCATACACAATTTCAAAAGGGCACATCTTAGTAGTAGAATGCAATGAACGATTATAAGCAAATTCAATATGAGGCAAGCATTCTTCCCACATTTTCTTATCATTCTTCAAAACAGCCCTAAGCATAATAGACAATGTTCTATTGACTACTTCAGTTTGTCCATCAGTTTGGGGGTGACAAGTAGTACTAAAAAGCAGTTTAGTCCCCAACTTAGCCCATAAACATCTCCAAAAGTGGCTAAGAAATTTAGTATCACGATCTGAAACAATAGTATTTGGCACACCATGCAAGCGAATAATTTCACGAAAGAACAAATCAGCAACATTAACAAAGATCATCGCTTTTATGACATGGTATAAAGTGTGCCATTTTAGAGAATCTATCCACGACAACAAATATGCTATCCCTCCCTTCTTTGTTCGAGGTAAACCTAAAACAAAGTCCATAGATATATCCTCCCAAGGAACAATAGGTATGGGCAAAGGCATATATAAACCATGAGGATTGAGTCGTGACTTAGCTTTTTGACATGTAGTGCAGCGAGCAACAAAACGCTCAACATGCCGTCTCATCTTTGGCCAAAAGAAATGTGTAGCAAGTATATCCTCCGTCTTCTTCACGCCAAAGTGTCCCATTAATCCTCCTCCATGCGCCTCCTGCAACAACAAAAGACGAACAGAGCTAGCAGGAATGCATAGCTTGTTAGCACGAACACAAAACCATCCTTAATAACGAACTTGTTCCATGTTCTTCCTTCTTTACAATTCTGCATTACATCTTTAAAATCAGCATCATGCACATATTGATCTTTGATGGTCTCCAAACCAAATATTTTGAAGTCAAGTTGTGAAAGCATAGTATAGCGACGAGACAAAGCATCAGCAATAACATTTTCTTTACCCTTCTTGTGTTTAATGACATAAAGGAAAGTCTCAATGAATTCAACCCATTTAGCATGTCTACGATTTAGTTTAGCTTGACTTTTAATATGTTTCAAAGATTCATGATCAGAATGTATAACAAATTCTTTGGGCCATAAATAATGTTGCCATGTCTCTAAAGTCCGAACAAGAGCATATAATTCTTTGTCATAAGTAGAATAGTTCAGACTAGGCCCACTAAATTTTTCAGAAAAGTATGCAACAGGTTTGCCATCTTGTAATAACACACCTCCTAATCCAATTCCACTATCATCACATTCAAGCTCAAAAGTCTTATTAAAGTCAGGAAGTTGTAGTAAAGGAGCATGTGTCAACTTATCTTTCAATACCGTGAAGGCTTCTTCTTGTGCGGTACCCCAAACAAAAGGCACATCCTTCTTTGTAAGTTCATTGAGAGGTGCAGCAATGGTGCTAAAGTCTCTCACAAAACGCCTATAGAAACCAGCGAGTCCAAGAAAACTCCTCACTTGTGTGACCGTTTTGGGCTGCGGCCAACTCTCGATAGCTTCAATCTTGGCTTTATCAACTTCAATTCCTGTGGTGTAACAACATAGCCAAGAAAAGATACTCGATCGGTGCAAAAGGTGCACTTCCCAAGGTTACCAAACAAACGTGCATCACGTAGAGCATTAAAAACAGCACGTAAATGTTCCAAATGTTCTTCCAAAGATTTGCTACAAATCAGTATATCATCAAAATAGACTACCACAAATCGTCCAATGAAAGCACGTAAAACTTCGTTCATTAGTCTCATGAAAGTACTAGGTGCATTAGTTAACCCAAAAGGCATGACTAACCACTCATATAAACCAAACTTAGTTTTAAATGCTGTTTTCCATTCATCTCCCAATTTCATACGAATTTGATGGTATCCATAATGAGGACATCAATACCATTGTTACACCTACAGCCCCTGCTGCTATACATCTTGGACCAATTACTAGAGCTCACAAGACGCCAATTGAATTATCGGTACTTTCGTTTCTTGGTAACGATTCCAATGTTCATGAGAATATGATGCTGCCTAAATTGGATACATTTGTTTTGCTTACAAATGAAGGGCCTACCATGGACAAGAAAGATGAACCTTGGAGCAAGTTCAAGCACGGAGATGTTGGCATGCTAAGGGGAACAAGAACGGAGTTACAAGTGATGATTCCAGGACTTTGAAGCCACCCTAATGAGAGCATGAGGCCTTGGACGAAATATACAAGATGCCACTTCATAATATTCGTCCATAGGCTATTCTAGGTGCTGCGTCACCTTATTATTGGGCCGGGCCCATGTAATTTCGAAATACTTAAGTATAGGCTGTTTTTAGAGTCCGTGCGTGTGGGAAACAAGAGTTAGGGTTGGTTTGGACCCCTCCCTCAAGGGCCACGAAATTCCTCCTCTTCCTCCATATATACAGCCCTTAGGGCGTCGTTTAGACTTTGGGTTTTGTTTAGATTAAAAGTTCGCCATAGCTGCAACTTCACAGATTTCGCTTTGTGTTCAACGACTGCATAAAGGCGTCCACGTAACCCCACCTTGATCAATAAAGCTTTCATCTTATATTCGCAATATCCAGATTGCAATCTCAGTTTCTTGCTTGTTCTTCGTTTGCTCGCAGGAAGCAGACCCTCGTGGTCAGGTTGATCGTGCTCGGCGTGGTCAATAACCTCTCGGAGTTGGTTTAGCGATTGCTAAGGCGCGACGTCCTCGCACGTTCGTAGTCGGATCGTCAAAGTCGACTTCCTCCAAAGCGAAAACCAACATCTCATCGAAAGACGGGACACCTTTGCCTCTATCAATCCACTACGCAAATCAACTTTGGAGAATATTGTAGAGCCACTCAATTCATCAAGCATATCATCTAGCCTAGGAATAAGATGACGATAACGAATAGTAATATTATTAATGCCTCTACAATCAACACACATACACGACATACCATCCTTTTTAGGCACTAGTATAATAGGAACAGCACAAGGACTAAGAGATTCGCGTATATAACCTTTGTCGAGCAGCTCCTGTACTTGACGCATAATCTCCTTCGTCTCATCTGGATTGGTACGGTATGGTGCACGGTTGGGTAGCGATGCACCGGAATTAAGTCAATTTGATGCTCAATCCCTCGAATAGGTGGTAATCCGGTGGCACGTCTTGTGGGAAGACGTCGTGAACTCTGCAAAATGTTAGTGACAGGGGCAAAGAGGAAGGCACGCGTCCTCGAATGAAAATAATGCCTCTTTGCACACAAAAGCATAGCAAACAGATTTGCTAGAATCTAGCTCCTCAATATCAGATTTGGTGGCAAGTAAACATGCACTTTTCAGTTTAATTTCAGAAGCAACATTAGATGGTTTATTATTAGGCTTCATTTGTTGCTCAAATTCTTTTGCCACAATCTGATTTTCACTCTTATTTTTCTCCTGTTTTGCTTTATTAGCTCTATTAATATCATCTTTCAAAATTGAATCATGATTCATAGGAAGCAAATTAATATTTTTATCCTTGTGAACAAGAGTATCTTGATTGTTTCTACCATGGTGTACAGAATTTTTATCAAATTGCCATGGTCTACCAAGTAATAAGGAACATGCTTGCATAGGTACCACATCACAATCAACATAATCGGCATATGTAGAGATACTAAAATACACACGAACAAAGACGTGTTACCTTAACCTTGCCGCTGTTGTTGAACCATTGGATGTAGTAAGGATGTGGATGTGGTCTTGTGGTGAGAGAAAGCTTCTCCACCATATCCATGCTAGCCAAGTTGTTGCAGCTCCCTCCATCTATGATGACGCTTGAATAGAATGTTCCTTCACAACTCCCTTTGTATGGAGCAGGTTATGCCTCCGATTTTGCTCGGCTTGTGTAACCTGCACACTCAAAACATGTTGAGCAACTAAACATTCATACCTCGCCAAAGATCTTCGCAGCCATGTATTGCGTCTCATGATCGTAATCATCTCCACCATGTTCTTCATGTGTAATAAGAGCCAAAGTCTCTTCATCATAGTCACTAGCGGACTCATACCCACCATCTTCAGTAGCAATCATCACACGCTGAGATTGGCATTCTCTGGCAAAATGTCGTCTTCCCTTACAACGACGACAAATAATATCACTTGTGTGCCCTGTTGACGCCATGGAAGAAGAAGAGCTCTGTGTAGGCCCAGCAGGTGCGCTGATGCGGAGCATCCTACGGTCATCACCATGTCAAGAGTCCGTTTGGCAAGTGACACGTGCGACCTCTTCTTCACATACACAAAGGTGAATCTTCTCCTTTACACGTGCTCACTTGACCCCTTCAAGGATGGTATACTACTTGACACTTCCCCCGTATGCATGCATATGTATTGTCGGAGCTTCTCGGATGTCAAGGACGAGTGCAAGCGCCAAGGAACGACTACACCATCCGCGAGGGAAGCTCGAAGCGACGACGGAAGAAGAGCTACCTACTGAGCCCCGGACATCCGGCCACACCGGACATCCGCCCTGCCCGGACATCCAGCCACAGCCCGGACATCCGGCGCCCATCACAGCAGCCGCAGCCCTGCCAGGAAGACTACATAACCCGGACATCCGGCCCCCAGGCCCCGGACATCCGGCCTCCCACGAAGCCCCGGATATCCGGCCACTCGCCTGAAATCCGGCGCCCGCACCAATCGGCAGATCCAGCGCGCCCGGCCGGACATCCGCCGGCTAGCTAGCCGGACATCCGGCGTCTCGGGAAAGCCCGGACATCCGCCCGACGCGGACATCCGGCCTCCCCGTCACGTAGATGCATCCGGCCGAGGCCCTTGTACCCCTTCGCCCCTAGACTATATATACTCCTTCCCTTCCTCTTCGAGGGTTAGCTTAGGTTTTAGCTCATGTTTGTGTGAGAGCCTTGCTCATCCACTTGGTTACTTCTCCTCGGAGCCAGGACCTCTTGGAGAAGATCCCCCAAGCGGATTCGACCCCCCTTCTAGGGTGGACCCTATCAAGACCTCCTCTCGGAGATGAACCTTACCTTGTATCTTTCCTTTTGTTGTTCATGTACCTTGTGGATCTTGTGTGTTTGATTGTCTAGTGGATGTGTGATTGGACTTGTTCTTGAGTGTTTCCCTTGTGATTTCCTCCGTTCTTCCCCGTGTTCATCGTGATTCCCGTGAGGATCCGCTCCAACGTGAAAGATCGCCCACGTGAGGTTCCACCCTACATCATCTATGGATCGAGCTTAGGTTGATCACGCTTTTGGAGCCCCTACCCTCTTTTTTCTAGCTTGATTTTGTTGATTTCGTCCTAAATCCGAAAATCCCCACCAAAAATAGCCCCAAATTTTTTTTGTGATTTGTTAGTTTTGATGATGTGTTGTTGATTTTGATCCATGGATTTGCTTGGTTTCAAGTGGATGTAGCATTCCCCCAAGTTTCCCCATCTTTCCTCCACAAAATCCATCAAATTTTGCCCCCGAGATCATCAATTTCCGCCCTCAATTCGAAAATTTCCGCCCCAAACGAGATCTGGAATCGTCGGGCCGGACATCCAGCCTCAGTCGGACATCCGCCATCCGGCCGGACATCCGCCCCAAGCCGAACATCCGGGCCTGGAGCACCAAATCCGCACGGTTCTGGACATACACCCCGAAATCCGGCCCGAGCCCCGGATATCCGGCCCCGGAGATTTCAGTTTTTCCGTTTCACCGTTTCGGCCATAACTAATTCATTCGGAGTCCGATTTTGACGTTCTTTAGCTCGTTTTGAAGCTATTGACATCCCCCTTCCCATAAAAATATTACCATCACCATTTGACTCCATCAAATTTTGTGAACTTTGGCATCTTTGCCTAGGGCTTCCGCCACATCCTCCGCATAACCACCACCAACTTCCGCAACCTAACCAATTTTGTTCCCCATAGCATTAGTGGTTGCTTGAGTAGTGATTCGAGTCTCCTAAGGTGTTTCGGCTACTTAGGGACGATTGCTTCTTCATCAACCACCACCACCACTTCCACATAACCTTGCCCACCATACACTTCACACCCCCAACTTAACCCAATTTTGTTTGAGTTGTGGCTTGTGTCTCCTAAGGTGTTTCGGCTACTTAGGGACGACAACTTCAACTCCGACACGTGTATAACCCATCATTCCACTTCCGCATTGCCAAGTGCAAACCACCACCGCATTCCCGCTACCACCATTTTGACATTTGTCATTTGAGATTTTGAGTTCGCGGTTTTTCCGTTTCCTAAGGTGTTTCGGCTACTTAGGGACGAGTTTCCATCATCTTGGTATCTACATCAAGAACCCCGCCACTCATCATCGCAGCGATCGGTAACCTCGACAACACCATTGTATATTCCCTTGCAATTGCATTGATAACCCCTTATCCCATTTTAAGGCCACTTACCTATCGAGACTAGCCATTTGAGTATTACCGGCAACGTTACTTGTGCACATTAGTGATCTACACCATCCATTGCATACATACCATATCATCTTGGTATCATCATATCATCCATTGTGTCACAATATCGTTCCCGCATATACACAATGGCTATCTTGGTTTGTGCATTGTGCAAAAGTGGCCATACATAAAAAAAAAGAGAAGAGAATAAGCTTTTAAGCAAAAGAGAAAGAGCAAAGAGCTTGTAAGCAATAGCCATAGCATCAAATATATCATATGATATCATACTTGATCATCTTGGATCATTGTGAGAGAAACACCGAACCATACATACATAGCATACTTGGGATAGAAAGTTTATCCATTTTGCATCTTATAGGTTGTGCACAAGTGTCGTATCCGCCTATTGAGCAATCGTGCTAGCGTCTCTCTTGAGTTGTGCAACATGAGCATTTTGGTGGATTCCACATTTTGAGCTCATTCCTTGGTTGCACGACCCCATTTATCTATCCGTGTGTGTGTTTCCGTGTGCCACATATTGCTATTGGTCCATTTGTTTCGCTTGCGAATTTGTGAATCTCTTTCAACATTATTGACTCTTGCTAACATTTTGCATTAAATTTTTGTGCCACGATCCTCACCGAGCTCTACCATAAGCTTTCATTGATAGGTGTGAGTGAACAAGTCCGGTACCAATTCCACTATTCTTTCATTTCACATTGAGTGAAGCAGGATACATCCTCAACTTTGGGAAAAGGTAACTTGGTATTGTTTATCTCATTTCCTACTCACCTCTACTCGAGTCTTGTGATGGATAGGCAAGGCATTTCACCTTCGGTCTACAACAACAACGACGAGTTCGATGCCACGAACAACAACTCCGACGCCAAGATGCAAGCTCAAATGGAGGAGATCAAAGCCCTCATCAAGGCCTACAAGCGATCTTCCTCATCTTTGAGAAGACGGCTCAAGAGCACATGCTTCCGAGAGCTACCGCCTCCGGCAAGATCACATCGGCATCGACACCATCACCAACAAGAACGTGAAGGTCAAGAGCTCTACATCAACAACCGATCAATGACTTCACCACCTCCCTTGGCATCTTCGCCAAGCGACTTCAAGGCATCTTCGCCTACGGACATACGGCATCTTCGCCAACAAGAACCTCAAGGCTACGCTCAAGAGAAGCTCCCCAAGCTCAAGTCCGCGACTTCCACGAGCTACTACGACCTCGACATCGACCACGAGATTCCTTTCTATGGGACTCAAGAACCCGAGGAGTACCTCGAGTGGGAGCGTTTGATGGACGACTACCTCAAGCTACATCAAGTTCCTCCGAAGATCAAGTGAAGTGCGCCACAAGAAACTTCCACGACTACGCCTCGACATGGTGGCTTCACACACCTCGAGTGCTACGAGATGAGTTGGTCCAAGATGAAGAGAGCTTTGCGGCGAGAGTTCGTGCCTCCAACCTACACGGAACAACTTCGACGCCAATTGGAGAACACCATCCAAGGATCCAAGTCCATCGATAAGTACTTCAAGGAGATGAAGATTGCCTTGCGACGAATTTGGCGTGGGCGACCCCATTTCGATGAAGTTCCACTTCATGATGGGATTGCACAACGACATCTCCAAGACCATCTTCCTCGAGAACTACAAGTCCATTGGCGACTACTACATTGGCGCTCTCAAGGCGGAACAAGAACTCATGAAGGCCAAGGCTTCTCCACCCCAAGCACACTTCATGCGACCAAGCTCTACGACAAGCATGAGGCTAGTACCACCAAGATGCCCGAGCCCGACAAGCTCCAAGACGATGCTCCCAAGTACAACTTCACCGACATCCCTCTTTGTGGTATTGATGATGCCGAGTCTACCTTGACTCTTTTTCAAGATGGTGCGGCGACAAGTACAACTACGGAGACCTTCAAGGACCAAGCTTTGGAGGCAAGCGACAAGGTGGCGAGCAAGGATGATGCTTCCATCTTAGGAGGCGAGAGTTATGTTGAGCCATCTTCGGCCTTCATCCATGACGAGAGCGATGATGTGCCATCTTCGGCCTTCATCCACAGCATTTACGACTACGAGACGGTTGAGCATGGAATTTTCCCTTCGACCACGGGCGACGTCCAGATGACTTGAGTGACTTATGCCACCATATTGAGAGTGAGAGTGACTTCACCACTAGCCCCATACAAGATGAGCTGCCCCAATTCCCATGTGAGGAGAGCCACAACCCCCACCACTTGAGTGACATGAGTGACTCCACCATATGTGAGATTGAGTGCACCTATTTTGAGGGAGTGAGTGAACCACCACATAGAGAGAGTGAGATAGTTGATAGGTCATGTGAGGCCACTTTCAACACTAACGACTTGACCTCTACCTCTATTGTGTCTTCTCATTTGGTGCTAGGTCCCATATATGATGACGCTTACAGATCCTCGGCGACTTCGTCCTCCCTTTGGACAATACGATGGCCATGGTGGACTATGATGCACCCCACACATGGTTCCATCAAGATGAAGATGACCACCATTTGGTCTTTCCCACCTCACCTACAACACTTGAGTGGAATGACAAAGGTAACATAGGTGACGGTGATGCTCTAGTCCCACTAGTGGACATTCTTGAGATTGATTGCTTGCATGATGTTGATCCACCTAGTACCATGCTTCACGCTAGTATGATTTCCCCATGTGATGATTTGCCCATTTATGATGAATATGATGATTCTCATGTGGAGTCTATTAGTTGTGATGCTATGTTACATAGGATTTCCTATGACAATTCTTTAGGTCACATCATGTTTGCTAATCCGCTTGACTTGTCATATGCTATGCATGAGATCAACCATATGTCTTATTTGCAATCTCTCCATAGTGACTATGCATATGCCATTCAAATAAACCCAATTTGCACATATGGCATAGATGACAAGCCCATGGTTATTGGCATTTGTTTTTCTTGTGATGATATTGATATGCTCCCTTTGCATCATTTATCTCATATGCCATGCCATGCCCACCTAGCTTCGAATATGCATTGTTTTGGATGTTGTCAATTTTCTCCAAATGATGTTCCCAATATTTCTCATGAGGAGACCCCCATAGTTTCCTCACACATGTTAGGAGAATTTGATCCATCCTATTCATTGCATGATTCCCATACTTGTGTGCACCATATGCTCCCCATGAAGAAACATGCTTTTGATGTGCCATATACTTGCATTCTCAATTTGTGTCCCCATCGTGTCATATACAATAACTATTCTTTCATGATGGATGACATGTTCTTATACCATGCATCAAATTTCTTTGAGCAATGCTTATCTTGTGCTAACACTCACTTGCACATACACATCATGATGGATGATGTGTACATTTACCACACACACAATTTCTTTCGTTTGTGTCTCTTTTGTGTAGGTACCCATGAATACTTGTCAACTTCGCAATCCCACGAGTTGACAAAACGAGCTCTAGAGAGCAATGATGACTTGGGATCCCATGGATTGCCTTTCCCACCGCTCACTTCGCGCATCTCTTTTACATGGCCCTCACATGGTTATGGGTTGTTGTTCATTACATATCATATGCCCATCTTGCCATGTTCACTTTGCATGATATGCTCATTCCTATACCTTTGACATGCATTTGTGACCCATGCTTTGCATTACACATGATGATTGATTCTCGTACTTGTATGTGTATTTGCAAGCTTGGTGGAGATATTGCTTGTTATTGCCATGTTTCTTTTGTGCACCATTCCTATGATGATACTTTCATCTTGCTTTGTGTTCGTGCTTGCGATATGTCATGTGCATTCCCTATGCCTATTATTTGCTCACATGACATGATTGCCATGATTTACTCTAGTGTGTTGCATCTTCGCTCCACTAGTTTGCACGACTTGATTACAATGCTTGCTTATGTTGCATCACCAATGATTCATACTTGCTCATTTCATGCGGTTGATGACAACCATCTATATGCTTTGCACATGATTCATATTGCTTCTTGTCATATATCTCTATGTGTTGCCTCCCTCATGCTAGATGATTTGCCATGTATTGAGTGCAACAATGATTCTCTTCTTGCTCATGAGATTGCCCCCATAGCATTCTCGCATATATTTGGAGATTTTGACATAATTCTTGTGAAGCATGCTTGTCTTAATTCTTGGATTACTTGCTCCTCTCATATGTTTGGTTGCAACAATGTCATTACTTCACATATGCCATATCCCATTGATTGCTACATGCTTGACTTGATGGCCTCACACATGATGAATAATTGCTCTTTCTATTATGTTGAGCGCCACACTATATTCACTACACCCTATGCACATTATGCTTGGATTGTCTTGCACTTGACCCATGTGTTTAGACACTTCATTTTATTTGGTGTTGTGAATACTTCCTATGCCTACCATCGACCATTTGTCGAGCGCTTTATGCATGCTTGCTATGACCTTGAGGTGGATGCTTATGCTCTTGTCACACATATTTGCATCTCTACCTCACATTTACATGCTTGTTCCCATGATATTTTTGCTTGTGCTCGATTGATATGCTTACATGCCATGTCACAATCCTTTGTCACACCAAAATCTATGCTTGATGACAACACTTGTTTGGTGAATCACCTCTTGAATGCTTGGTTTTGCACTAACGCTAACCACATTTGTTTTTCCAAGTGTTTGTTCTATTTACTCCTTTTGAAGGAATCACAAGATGGTGCGACATTGGAGAGTGCCCATTTCGAGCTTCAAGATGACGAGAGCTTGGTGATCGACCACTTTGACACGGCACCACCATCTCTTTCCCATGGTGATTTGGTTTTCGATCCGAGGTCGGATCCTTTCCAAGGGGAGGGATGATGCGGAGCATCCTACGGTCATCACCATGTCAAGAGTCCGTTTGGCAAGTGACACGTGCGACCTCTTCTTCACATACACAAAGGTGAATCTTCTCCTTTACACGTGCTCACTTGACCCCTTCGAGGATGGTATACTACTTGACACTTCCCCCGTATGCATGCATATGTATTGTCGGAGCTTCTCGGATGTCAAGGACGAGTGCAAGCGCCAAGGAACGACTACACCATCCGCGAGGGAAGCCTGGAAGCGACGACGGAAGAAGAGCTACCACAGCCCCGGACATCCGGCCACAGCCCGGACATCCGCCACGTACCCGGACATCCGGTGCCCATCACAAAGAGCAGCCCGCCAGAAGACTACAGACCGGACATCCGCCCCTGTGCCGGACATCCGGCCTCCCACGAAGCCCGGATATCCGCCACTCGCCTGAAATCCGGCGCCCAACCCGAATCGGCAGATCCAGCCGCTTCGGACATCCGCCGGGCTAGCCCGGACATCCGGCGTCTCGAAAGCCGGACATCCGCCCGACGCCCGACATCCGCCTCCCCGTCAAGGCAGTGCATCCGGCCGAGGCCCTTGTACCCTTCGCCCCTAGACTATATATACTCCTTCCCTTCCTCTTCGAGGGTTAGCTTAGGTTTTAGCTCATGTTTGTGTGAGAGTTTTGCTCATCCACTTGGTTACTTCTCCTCGGAGCCCAGGACCTCTTGGAGAAGATCCCCCAAGCGGATTCAAGACCCCCCTTCTAGGGTGGACCCCATCAAGACCTCCTCTCGGAGATGAACCTTACCTTATATCTTTCCTTTTGTTGTTCATGTACCTTGTGGATCTTGTGTGTTTGATTGTCTAGTGGATGTGTGATTGGACTTGTTCTTGAGTGTTTCCCCTTGTGATTTCCCTCCGTTCTTCCCCGTGTTCATCGTGATTCCCCGTAGGATCTGCTCCAACGTGAAAGATCGCCCACGTAGGGTTCCGCCCTACATCATGCGCTCTTGGCAGATAGTGGTGGTTGTGCCTGCTTTCTTGTATCACGGTTGGAGGTGGCAGCCGACGGAGGTGCCGGTGTAGTAGAACGTGTGGAAGTAGATGATGCACGTGGTGTCCATGATGAAGGTCGACCTGCGAGAAAGTTAGTCCGCGCCAACGCCTGTCGATCCTGCACTTCACGTTCAGCTTTAGAAGCAAGATGGAATAATCGAGTGATATTAGTATAATCCTTGGAGTCTAGAATGGTCTGAATATCTCCATTTAATCCACCCAGAAAACGTGCAAGCATAGCTTCATTCTCCTCAACAATACCACATCTAATCAAGCCAGTTTGTAATTCACGATAATATTCTTCTACCGAATTTTTCCTTGTCTTAAGCGCTGCAATTTTTGAAGTAATTCACGTTGATAATATGGTGGAACCCAACGAGCACGCATAGCAGTTTTTAAAGCAGCCCAAGTAGTCGGAACAGGATATAATCTACAATGTTCAGACCACCAAACACATGCAAAGCTAGTGAAAGCACAAACAGCAATGGGAACACGTCTCTCCTCGGGATATTGTAAACATGTAAATCGTTGTTCAGTTTCTAACTCCCAAGTAAGATATATATCAGGAACATATCTACCCTCAAATGGTGGAATATTCAACTTCAATTTAGGGAGATGGTCATGATCTCGCACTGAGGGGAGCCCTAACATTGCCATTATTTGCATCCGGACGACCGGGTGGTTGTGGTGCTGGTGGTTGTGGTGTTGGTGGTTGCACGTAGTTAAAGTTGATCAACCTCATCCTCGTACTCTCTCACATAATCATCCTCCCCACATCGCCAGCAGGAGCCACGAAGTATCAACAAGAAGACCAGCAGCTTGGCCAGGCTGAAGAGGGACACGGCTCGCTCGGCGGAGGGCTGTTTCGCGATGTGGAGGTAGTCGTTGTTGTTGTTGTAGAGGTGCATTAGGTGCAGCCGGTGGTGGTGGTGGTAGACGCGCGAGCAATTCATTAAACTTGTTATCGAGCTTTGTTTCGAACGCCTTCTCAATGCCATCTATCTTCTCCATGGCCTCTTCAAATCTATTAAGAACATCTTCCACCTGCCCACTCATCATTTGTTGAAACTTATCATGTAGCGCTTTGTTTGTCATGTTCTCCCAGTCAGTCTAAATCGGCTTGTGATCCTGCCATGGTTAGCGGCAATAGAAACACACAAGAATATGATCTCGACAGACTACTAGGAAGTGGTGGTGGTGGTGTGGTGGATGTCACAAATCCGTCAAGCAAATCTCAAATTCTTACCGTTCTTACCCAAAGAAGAAGCGGTGATCGGCAACCTATGTAGTCAAAACTCTCAAAGCTTGGATAGAGTGATTACCGGGAGAGTCAAACGCGACGATGTAGATGTATGTGGAGCTGGGAAGGCTTATAATATGGTGGCAAAAGGGTCAGCAATAATCAATTCAGAGATGCAAAGTTGAATAAACGCTCAACGACGGTACTGTGCTGGTCCTAGGCTAGACCGTGCTAGAGACGCGAGCCTAGAACACTAACAAAATCACGGCGCTGCACGGAAACAACGGAAAAGCACACTCTGGAATTTTTTTTCTTCGCTCTTTTTTTTATGTTGCTTTTTTTCGCTGCTTTTTTTTTGCGAAAAATCACTATAATGGCGAGTGTCTCAAAACTCTTCCTGTGTCAAACCGACATGATGGGCACGAAACTTTTTCGACCAATTTTTTTTTCGAACGCCGACCCAAAAACCGGAGACGGGTCAAAAAAACTTTCTATAATGGCTAATTGTCTCAATACGCTTAGAAACACCTAAAAATAGGATAGCCAGAAATTTTTTCGACAAGTGCGTTTTCGGAAAATTTTGGGCCTAAACGGAGGGTGGTTTCCAGACCTACGCAGGCAAGGAAACACGAATCGGAATTTAGATGGATCTCGAAAACAAACCTAATATGAGAAGAACTCGGATTGGTGGTGGATATATGGTGGTGGTATATGGCAGCGGTGGTGGTATATGGTAGCGGTGGTGGTATATGGATACGGATTGGTGGTGGTATATGGATACGGATTCAGAGCGGTGGCGGATAAGCAAGGGTGGTAGATGGCAAGGCGATGATGATGGTGCGGCGGCGGCGTGACAACTTATGACCAGAACTCGAAACTCTAAAAGACTAGACTCTAAGACCAGCAACTTGACACGACGATGCAACCGCAAATTCAACAAAGCAAAAACCCTAAAAAGATTATGCAAAGGCTCAGATTGGTTCGGATATGAAGAACAGACTCGATCTAATCTACGAAAAACTGTAAAATCTCACCGAGCAACCTGAAAATCTGATACCACTTGATAGAGGCAAAGGTGTCCCGATGTTTCAATGAGATGGTGGCTATCGATTCTGTGGGAGTCGACCTTGACGATCGGACTACGTACGTGCGAGACGTCGCGCCTTAGCAATCGCTAAACCAACTTCCGAGGGTTATTGACCACGCCGGAGCACGATCAACTCCGACCACGAGGGCCTGCTTCTCGCGAGCAAACGAAGAACAAGCAAGAAACTAAGATTGCAATCTGGATTTTGCGAATATAAGAGGAAAGCTTTATTAATGAAGGTGGGGTTATGTGACGCCTTGGTCTGGTCGTTGAACACAATCGTAGTACGCGAAGTTGCAGCTATGGTGAACTTTTAATCTAAACAAAACCCAAAGTCTAATCGACGCCCTAAGGGCTGTATATATGGAGAAAGAGGAGGGAATTTCTTGGCCCTTGATGGAGGGGTCCAAACCAACCCTAACTCTTGTTTTCCCACACGTCACGGACTCTAAAAACAGCCTACACTTAAGTATTTCGAAATTACATGGGCCTGGCCCAATATTAAGGTGACGCAGCACCTAGAATAGCCTATGGACGAATATTATGAAGTGGCATCTTGTATATTTCGTCCAAGGCCTCATGCTCTCATTAGGGTGGCTTCAAAGTCCTGAAATCATCACTTGTAACTCCGTTCTTGTTCCCCTTGCGCATGCCAACATCTCCATGCTTGAACTTGCTCCAAGGTTCATCTTTCTTGTCCATGGTAGGCCCTTCATTTGTAAGCAAAACAAATGTATCCAATTTAGGCAGCATCATATTCTCATGAACATTGGAATCGTTACTAAGAAACGAAAGTACCTGATAATTCAATTGGCGTGCGCGAGCTCTAGTAATTGGTCCAGTATGTATAGCAGGAGGGGCTGTGGGTGTAACAATGGTATTGATGTCCTCATCATCCAGCCCGGACATCCGGCCCCCCAGCCCGGACATCCGCCGCCTCCTGAAGCCCCGGATATCCGACCCGATGCCCGGACATCCGGCTCCGCCTGTCTGCGCACAGTAAAGGGCCGATGCCCATGTACCTCTTCGCCCCCTAGACTATATATACTCCATCCTGATAGAGGCGAGGGTGTCCCGATCTTTCGATGAGATGATAACTATCGATTTGGTGGAGACGACTTTGACGATCCGACTACAAACGTGCACGACGTTGCGCCTTAGCAATCGCTAAACCAACTCCGAGAGGTTATTGACCACGCCGGAGCACAATCAACTCGACCACAAAGGTCTATTCCTGCAAGCAATCGAAAAACAAGCAAGAATATGATAAAGCAATCTGAATATTGCAGTATATATGAAGTATTGATAAAGGTGGGGATCCGTAAGCGGTCTTGGTCTGGTCGTTGGACACAAACGAAGTACACGAAGTTGCAATGGCTAACTTTTAACTAAACAAATCCCAAGGAAAAAGCTACTAGATGGATCTACTTATATAGGATCAAGGGTGGCGGCCAAGGAGGTGGTAGGACGTCCCAAGGCAGCCTAAAACTAACCCTAGGTCGTACAAGGCCAATGGGCCCAAGCGGAGGTGACGTAACACCTTTGGACTTGTAGTTTGACTCGGATTCTGCTGCAGCATCAGATTGTTTCGTCCATAACTCAACGCTCCGGACGAATTTGAAGGTGAATCCAATTGGGTTGGAAGGTGCACGAAATCTATTTTCCAACAAAAAAAGAATCACCCAATTTGGAGTCCGGATGAAAAAGTTATTGACGTTTTGAGTCAGGTATGTCTGTGCAGTCCGAATCTGAGTCCAAAACTTGAGAGACTTGGACTCTATCTTCTCTTGGTCCAAAATTGACGTGAGAGGACTTTTTGAACAGCACCTAAACTTCTCATTTTCCCTTATCTTCATATGTGTATTGTACAAATGTCCCATACACCTACAATTAGACAAAACACAAAAGTATGTGATGTATTTTTGTTCTGGATAACATAAATAGATTATTGAATAGTTTGCACTAGAAATCACCTGACAAATATGCATGTATGCAATATTTTTGGTCTTATCCAAGGTAGTCATGTCCTCATCACCCTCCACTTCTTGAAAACAAAGCCGCCCCTCATGGTTCTTAGTCTGAAATGTGGCTAACAAAAGAGACAAGGTGTACATGTTGTATATGTATATGTCATCCATTTTTATTTCCCTTGATTTTTGCACATATGACACATAAATAGATGAGTAACTTGCATAGTTCATAGAATCTAAAGCCAAAACATTATCACAAGAAGTAGAAGGCATGAAAATATTGCAACTCAGTTTGCACATATAAGTGAAGCTCTTATTCATTTCAAAAGATTTACAATGTTCATCATTAAACCATCCCAACATTGGTGAATAAACCTTACTTGCATCAAGTTTACATGCTACAACATGCTTAAATAAGTAAACATGCAATAAGTCATTCGACACAGAATCATCACCAAGATTAGAGGTCATATCAAAATGATTAAATATTGATTCTTTTGCATCAACAATTAATTCAATGGGTGCACTCAAAATTGTTGGTATTTCAGTTGTTTGATCACATGGCAAAGTCAAATTATCAATATAATCCTCTAAAATAGGTGGTGTGATCAAAGTAGTGGGTAGCTCAACACATGATGTATTCAAGTTAACTAGGCATGCATCATTCTCATGTAAAAGTGGAAAATCTGTACCTTTGTCATTACCTCTTATAGTCAACTCAGATGATGCGTGCACTCTCGATGATGATGTGTCACATGGTGGAGATGATGTAGTCCTCGCAACAACGGATGTGGTTGTCATAGTACGCCTAGTAGTTGAATAAACATCTGTATCAACAGTTGGAATGTGCACCGTGCGCTTGTTCTCCTTGTGGGCAACACGTCGTTTTATTTCCTGTTCAGCTTTGCAAGCAAGACGAAACAAATGGTCCATAGGATAACACTCTTCATGAATTAGTATCTCCTGAATATTATGGTTTAATCCTCCCCAAAATCTATCCATAAAATCTTCTTCACTTTCTTCTAAAAATGAGTGCAACAAGGTAGTTTGTAAATCATCATAATATTTTGTTACGGTGTCACTACCTTGTTTTAAATGTTCCAGCTTTTTTAATCATGCCACGAGTATAATAAACATCGATTTAATCTATCTCTCATGACATGTTTTAAATCATCCCAAGTATTAGGTACATAATCAGGGTGTAACCGACAATATTCACTCCACCAAACTAGAGCATAACCGGTGAAAGAACCAACCGCAACCATAACTTTTTACGTTCATCAAAATTATGGGAAGCAAATATATTATTTATGTCTAACTCCCATTCAATATATAAAGGAGGTCTAAAACGGCCATTAAATGGTGGTATAGAAACATGAACCTGATCATGTGCATTTGGATGTTTGTGCACCTCTCGTGACGGTTGTGGTATTTGCATAGGTGGTGGCATGTCTCCCGCGATCGACAAAGCCCATGAATTGACTCTGGATCCTGTCATGATTAGTAGAACAAGAAACAAAATCCAAAAATAATGTTTCTATAACTACTAGGATGTGGTGGTAAAACGCTCACAAGAAAGCAAATATCAATGTCTTACAAGTTCTTACCATGCAAAGGCGGTGACAGGCAACCAGCGGTGTCAAGTAACTCTGAAGGTTGTGTAAAGAGATTGCCAGGGGAGCGACGTATACACGGTGTAGAAATATGTGGAGCTGGGTTGGCTATATATGGTAGCAAAAGATTAGCAATAATCAATTCAAAGATGCAATGTTGAATAAACGCTCAACGACGATCAGGCCGGGTCCTAGGCTAGACCGGACTAGAGACGCGAGCCTAGAACACTAATGAGGTCACGGCGTGGCGCAACTAGCATCAATGAAGGATAATGAGTAGCTCTAGACAGCAAGATATAAGTGAAGAGCACAATGCAGTAAAGATAATGATGAAAAACAAGCGCCAAGGTGATATACAACAACTCTCTCTCCAGTTTTCCTCTTGAAAAGTTTGAGCCAATTTTCTGATAACTTTTTCAAAGAATGCTACTAACTCAAGCTTTCCAATGCAAAAAGAATCACTCAATTCCGAGTTGATATGAGGAGTCAAAATTCTAAAACTGATTTGAAAAACTGGAATAAGCTGTGTTCACGAACTTCGGAGGGCAAAAGACCTATTTAGGAGCCGATTTTGAGGTGCCAAATATTGAACTAGCTTCTGCAACTATTTAGATGCGGCTCGTCTCTAGCTTTAATTTGAGTACTCATGGAGCCAAAACGGACTTCGTATGAGGAAGTTATGCCTGTTTTACTGAACAGTGCACAAAACAGATTCCAATCCGAATTCAGCTACGAGATTGAGTCTAGATAGATCCAAACTTTGTTTTTTTTTCTCACACTTTTTTCCTTTTTCTTTCTCTCTTTTTTTTCTCTGACTTTTTTTTTACTTTTTTTCTCTCTCCCTCTTTCCAAACAAACTAGATAAGATGCAGATTGGATCAAGTGAAGATGTGAACGATCTCAACTATGATTATGACAATGAACGGTGGGTAGCACGTGGTGGAAATTGATGGATCGATGATGGTCAACGGAAGGGATAACGATGCAGCGGCGGCGTGACTAATGTGAACAGAACTCGAAACTCTAAACGAACTAGACACTAAGACCAGCAACTCGACACGATGATGCAACCGATAATTCAATAATGCAAACAACGAAAAGAAAATTGCAAAGGCTCAGACTGGCTTGGACAAAGGATGAATAGATCTAACTTTTTTTGTGGCTTTTTCATGGACTATAGGTATGAAAGACAGATGCGATCTAAACTATGAAAACTGTAAAAATCTCACCGAGCAACCCGAAAACTGATACCACTTGATAGAGGCGAGGGTGTCCCGATCTTCGATGAGATGATAACTATCGATTTGGTGGAGACGACTTTGACGATCCGACTACAAGCGTGCACGACGTTGCGCCTTTAGCAATCGCTAAAACAACTCCGAGAGGTTATTGACCACGCCCGAGCACAATCAACCTGACCACGAAGGTCTATTCCTGCAAGCAATCGAAAAACAAGCAAGAATATGATAAAGCAATCTGAATATTGCGAGTATATATGAAGTATTGATAAAGGTGGGGATCCGTAAGCGGTCTTGGTCTGGTCGTTGGACACAAACGAAGTACACGAAGTTGCAATGGCTAACTTTTAACTAAACAAATCCCAAGGAAAAAGCTACTAGATGGATCTACTTATATAGGATCAAGGGGTGGCGGCCAAGGAGGTGGTAGGACGTCCCAAGGCAGCCTAAAACTAACCCTAGGTCGTACAAGGCCAATGGGCCCAAGCGGAGGTGACGTAACACCTTTGGACTTGTAGTTTGACTCGGATTCTGCTGCAGCATCAGATTGTTTCGTCCATAACTCAACGCTCCGGACGAATTTGAAGGTGAATCAATTGGGTTGGAAGGTGCACGAAATCTATTTTCCAACAAAAAGAATCACCCAATTTGGAGTCCGGATGAAAAGTTATTGACGTTTTGAGTCAGGTATGTCTGTGCAGTCCGAATCTGAGTCCAAAACTTGAGAGACTTGGACTCTATCTTCTCTTGGTCCAAAATTGACGTGAGAGGACTTTTTGAACAGCACCTAAACTTCTCATTTTCCCTTATCTTCATATGTGTATTGTACAAATGTCCCATACACCTACAATTAGACAAAACACAAAAGTATGTGATGTATTTTTGTTCTGGATAACATAAATAGATTATTGAATAGTTTGCACTAGAAATCACCTGACAAATATGCATGTATGCAATATTTTTGGTCTTATCCAAGGTAGTCATGTCCTCATCACATCCCCTTCCTCTTTCTAAGGTCAGCTTAGGTTTAGCTCATGTTTGTGTGAGAGCCTTGCTCATCCACTTGGTTACTTCTCCTCGGAGCTCAGGACTCTTCGGAGAAGATCCCCCAAGCGGATTCAAGACCCCCTTCTAGGGTGGACCCCATCAAGACCTCCTCTCAGAGAAAACATCTACTTGTGTATCCTTACCTTTGTTGATTGTGGATCATATGTATCTCTTTGTGTTCGGTGATCTAGCACTTGTGTGATTGATTTCTTGTTGGTTGAGCGATCTCTCTCTCGTTTCCTCCGTGTTTCCCTTTGTTCTTCCACGTGTTCTTCGTGATTCCCCGTAGGATCCACTCCAAACGTGAAAGATCATCCACATAGGTTCCGCCCTACATCATCTTGGTATCAGAGCCACGTTGATCACGTTTTTGGAGCTCCTACCCCGTGTTTTCTAGCTTGATTTTGTTGTTTTCGTCCTAAATCCGAAAATCCCCACCAAAAATAGCCCCAATTTTTTTTTGTGATCTATTGGTGTGATGAAGTTTTGTTGGATTTGATCCATGGATTTCGTGTTGCGTGTAGATCCAGCATTCCCCCACCTTTTCCACAATTTCCATCCACAAAATCGCCTGAATTTTGCCCCGGATTTGACCTCTCCATGCGGTGTTCATCGAGTTCGTCCACGGATCCACAGCCCGGACATCCGACCCGACCAGCCCGGACATCCGGCTTCCAGCCCGGACATCCGGCCCCTGGCAGCAGCAACTCCCATCCACCACCCCGTTTACGGCCTACCTCTCGCCAAATTTTGTCCCGGTACCCACATACACTTCCACATACCTCCACCACTTCCGCATAACACCACCATAGCCTTTCCCACTACCAACTCCGACAATGTTGCCAAATTTTGCTTTGAGAATTTGAGTTGGGGTTTCCGTATCCTTTTGTGTTTCGGCTATCTAGGTACGGTTCAACATCAACATCACCACCGCTCATCTTCGCCATGGACGGTAACATCGTCGACATCTTTCTCATAACTTGCAATTGCATTGATAACCATCATAGCCAATCTTTTGCGTTGCTTACCCATCGAGACTAGCCATTGAGTATTGCCGGCAACGTGACTTGTGCACATTAGTGATCATATTCCATAGCATACATACCATACCAAAGTGGTGCATATCTTGGCATCAACTTGTGTGTCACAAAGTTGTCATCGCATACATAATTGCTATCTTGGTTCGTGAAGTTTCGCGTGAGAAAAGAGCTCAAAAGAGAAAGAGCCAATCAAGCTGCTAAGCAAAAAGAGAAAGATAAGCAAAGAGCTTATGAGCAAGAACCATAGCATCATACAACATTAAGATTGTCATAATTGATCATCTTGGATCAACACATCGAAACACCATACATATAGCATACTTGGGATAGAAGTCGTTGCATTTTTGCTTAGTAGGTTGTGCACAAGTTCGTATCCGCCTATTGTGCAATCGTGCTAGCGTCTCTCTAGTGTTGTGCAACAAGAGCATCTTGGTGAATTCCACATTTTAGCTCATCCTTGGTTGCATAACCCCATATTATCTATTTGCGTGTGTGTTTCCGTGTACCATATCTTGCTATTGGTCTACTTGTTGCATTTGCAAATTTGTGAATCATTTCCAACATTATTGAGTCTCACTTACAATTGCATCAAATTTTGTGCCACCATCCTAACCGAGCTCCACCATAAGCTTTTATTTGTGTAGGTGTGAGAACCAACAAGAATTGGTACCAATAGTGCTATTTCATTGTCCGCATTTGAGTGAACTTGATTCATCATCAACATCGGTCAAAGGTACATTGGTATAAGTTCTTCTCCGTTCTACCACTCACATTTTTGCTTGGAATGATGGATAGGCCAAGTACTTCTACCAACCCACTCTTCATCGAACAAGACGACGACATGTCATCATACGTCACCAAGAACCACCTCTTTGGTGCACAACGAGCGTTGCACCAAGAACAACAAGCAATGAGCGACCGCATCGACAATCTCGCCACCGACTTGCGACTCTCCGAGCAACGTACAAGAGACTACTTCGACAACAAGTTCGACGCTCACAAGCAAGAGAATGGTGCAAGAATGGACGAGATCCGCGCCTTGATGAGAAACTGGCATCATTCAACTTCTTCATCATCAAGACGGAGCCGATCGAGTCGACACTCCGATGACACCTTCTACGACTCAAGTACACCTACTTCGAACACTCTTCGTCGTGCCGCACGTCAAGACCGTCATGCATCTCGCAACCCGCTACATGACAAGCATTCACAAGAGCAAGTTGATGATCAAGTTCCTCGTCCTCAATCAAACCAAGACGCTTTTGCTCAAGCTCGAGAACGACAACTACTACGGCGCAAAGAGGAAGAACGAGCGCGTCTACACTAAGACGAACAAGACGCCAAGGCTCAACGTCTTCAACAACAACAACAACCTGAAGCGCAAGCTCTTGAGGCGCAACGTGCCCTTCAAGAATCAAGTCGAGCCTTCGCCAACCGCAATCGCGAACGGTGCAATCAAGAGGAAGCCCTTCGAGAAGAAATCCAAGAGAGGAAGTACCAATCTCATGGACAACGTCAAGTTCCTCAAGCTACTCCACAAGCTCGTCAAGCTCCACTTCAACCTCAAGTTCAACAAGAGCAAGTGGATCATGGTCTTCCTCCACGCCAAGAGCAACATGAAGACGATTGCAATCCACGTCAAGGGCGTCATCATCAACATCGCCAACAACACAATGAAGAGCAACGCTACGGAAAGCTGAAATTCACCATGCCCAAGTTCAATGGAAGCAATGACCTCAAGACTACCTCTCATGGGCATTGAAGGTTGACAAAATCTTCGGTTGCACAACCACGATGAAGCGAAGAAAATCGCTATGGCATCACTTGAGTTCCAAGACTATGTGCTCATATGGTGGGAACAAATCATTGAGCGACGACAAGCAAGAGGTGAACCTCCAATCACCACTTGGGCTCAAATGAAGGAGGTCATGCGAGCACGCTTTTGTGCCAACCTACTACAACCGCGACCTCTTCAAGAAACTCCAACTTCTCAAGCAAGGAACAAAGAGTGTTGAAGAATACTACAAGGAAATGGAGATAGCCATGATTCGAGCCAATGTCAAGGAAGATGATGAGCAAACTATGGCACGTTTCTTGAATGGACTAAATAATCCCATCAAGAAGATCGCCCACTTCCAACCATACTCCACCCTCATTGAGCTCGTACATCAAGCTACAAAGGCGGAACGTCAAGTACAAGATGACTTCAAGTACGCCAAGTACTCATCCAAGACCTACGGCTTCTCCAACAACCAAGCTTCAACACCTCCTCCAACATCTACATCAACCAAACCTTTTACAAACAAGGACGACAAGTCGAGTTACAAGAGAAAGTCGACAAGTTCAAGTCGTCCTCCTCCTACTACAAGCAACTTCAAGCCGCGTGCTTCATCATCTTCTCCGACCGATGAGACCATCAAAACAAGCTCCTTCAAGTGTTTCACTTGCGGCGGCCGAGGCCACAAGTCATATGAATGCACCAACAAGCGGACCATGATCCTCAACGACGACGGCACATATGACTCAACGAGTGATGAGGAGATGGAATCCCTTGAGCAAGTGGCCATGCACCGGCAAGTGAACGAAGATGAAGATGATCAAGTCTTTTATGGCGAGGATTCGAGCCCCACTCTCGTTGTCTCCAAGGTCTTGACCCTTCAACATCAACAAGAAGACGACCAAAGATGCCACATCTTCCACACAAAAGCCGGCATCAACGGAAGGTCCGTCAAGGTCATCATCGATGGAGGTAGTTGTCACAACTTGGCAAGTGAAGAACTATGTTCCAAACTTCAATTGGTCAAGAGGAAGCACCCGCACCCCTACAAGGTTCAATGGCTAAGTGACTCCGGCACTATATGAGTCGAGCATACGGTCCAAGTCTCCTTCAAAATTGGTGCTTATGAGGACACGTTGGAGTGTGATGTGGTCCCAATGATCGTTTGCCACCTACTTCTAGGTCGACCATGGCAATTCGACCGTGGTGTCATCCACAATGGGCGCACCAATCACTATAGCTTCAAGATGAAAGGGAAGGAATATGTGCTACGACCTATGTCTCCTACTCAAGTGATAGCCGACAAGCAAGCCACCCATCATAGAGACAAGAGTGAGAAAGTGATCCACCCAAAAGTGAGTGAGAGCCACAAAACACACTTGAGTGCCTCTTTGCCTAGAGAGAAAAACCTCATCCTATTTGCCACCAAAAGTGAGATGAGAGAAGTGTGTGAGAACCCATCGAGTGTGATGCACTTTGTCCTTGTGTGCAAGGATGGAGAACCAAAAACTACTACCATTCACGAGCTACCTTTGGTGTTTCAATCTCTTTTGCAGGAATTTCAAGATGTTTTCCCCGATGAGCTACCTCCGGGCCTACCTCCTCTTTGAGGCGTTGAGCATCGAATCGACCTCATCCCCGGAGCGCCTCTACCAAACAAAGCTCCATACCAAGTCAATCCCGAAGAAACCAAGGAGATTCAACGGCAAGTACAACAACTAATCGACAACGGTCATGTACGTGAAAGCTTAAGCCCTTGTGTCGTTCCCGTTATACTTGTGCCTAAGCCCGATGGAAGTTTTCGCTTGTGTTCCGATTGTAGACCTATAAATGCTATCACCGTCCGCTATAGGCATCCCATTCCTCGCTTAGATGATATGCTTGATGAACTTAGTGGAGCCAACTTTTCTCAAAATTGACCTTAAAAGTGGCTATTATCAAATCCGCATACAAGAGGGTGATGAATGGAAAACTGCTTTCAAAACCAAATTTGGTTTATATGAGTAGTTAGTGATGCCTATGGGTCTTTCGGAGGCTCCCAGTACTTTCGTGTGTTTTATGCATCATGTGCTTCGTCCTTACATTGGAGTCTTTGTTGTGGTTTACTTTGATGATATTCTTGTGTTTAGCAAAACCATGAAAGAGCACATCAATCATGTAAAATCTGTGTTGCAAACTCTTTGCAAGGAGAGCCTTTATGCAAACTTGAAAAAATACACTTTTGGCGTTGACAAAGTGGTTTTCTTGGGTTTTGTAGTATCCTCAAAGGGTGTCCATGTTGATGAATCTAAAATTGAAGCAACTAAAACTTGGCCCCAACCCACCAATTTGCAACAAGTGCGAAGTTTTCTTGGTATTGCGGGTTTTTATCGTCGCTTTGTGAAAGATTTTAGCACAATTGCCGCTTCTTTGCATGCCTTGAGTAAGAAGAATACTCCCTTTGTTTGGGGAACTTTGCAATCAACCGCTTTTGATGAGCTCAAGTCTTTGCTTACTCATGCTCGATTCTTGCTTTGCCCAATTTTGACAAAACTTTTGAGGTTCATTGTGATGCAAGTGGTACCGAATTGGCGGAGTTTTGATGCAAGAAAAACGAGCCATTGCTTATTTTAGTGAAAAACTCTCCGTGCTCAACTTAATTATCCGTCTATGACAAAGAATTGTATGCTTTAGTGTGTGTGCTACATGTTTGGGAACATTACCTTAGACCTCATGAGTTTGTCATCCATACCGATCATGAAACGCTTAAGTACCTCAAAGGTCAAACTAAATTGAACAAGCGTCATGCAAAATGGAGTGAATTTATTGAATCTTTTCCTTATGTGATCTAGTACATTAAGGGTAAAGAAAATGTAGTTGCCCATCGTATATGCATGTTTGTCACTCAACTTGAGTTGAATGTTATTGGGTTTGAGCACATCAAAGACTTGTATGCTAATGATCCATCTTTTGCTATTCCTTATGATAAGTGTTTGACGCATACTTCTTGGGAACAATATTACATCAAGGATGATTATCTTATGAGAGCTACCAAGCTATGCATTCCCGAGTCTTCTCTTCGTTTGCTCCTTTTGCAAGAGGCTCATGGAGGTGGATTCATGGGACACTTTGGACGTGACAAGACATTCGCCACGCTCTCCAACAACTACTTTTGGCCCAAGATGTTCCGCGACGTCTCACGCTTCACCAACCGTTGCTCTACATGCCGCAAAGCTAAGTCTAAAGCTCAATCCCATGGTCTTTACATGCCCCTTCCTATTCCTTATCAACCTTGGGAAGACATTAGCATGGACTTTGTACTTGGTTTGCCTAGAACTAAAAATGGAAAGGATTCCGTGTTTGTTGTTGTGGATAGATTTTCTAAGATGGCACATTTCATTCCTTGCAACAAGATAGATGATGCTTCACATATTGCAAATCTCTTTTGTAGAGAAATCTTGCGACTCCATGGAATACCAAAGACAATCATCTCCGATCGTGACGTCAAGTTCTTGAGTTACTTTTGGAAGACCCTATGCGCCAAGCTCGGAATCAAGCTCTTGTTCTCATCAGCATACCATCCTCAAACCGACGGCCAAACGGAGGTGACGAACCGCACACTATCGACTCTACTTCGTGTCGTGATCAAGAGGAACATCAAGGAGTGGTGATGTAGGGCGGAACCCTACGTGGGCGATCTTTCACGTTGGAGCGGATCCTACGGTGGATTACGAAGAACGAGCGGAAGAACACGAGGAAATCACGGGAAGGAACGAGGGAAAACACTCAACCAACAAGGAATCGGTCACACAAATGCTAGATCAAAGAACACAAAGGGAGATACATGATTCAAGGTCAACAAAGGACGATACAAACGGTAGCCGTTCTTCTCCGTGAGGAGATCTTGATGATGGTCTTCTCCGCAAAGGGAGGTCTTGAATCCAAGGTGGATCGTCTCCGAAGAGGGGCCGGTCTCTCTCGTGGAGTAGATCCGTATGGATGAGCCAAGCTCTATCTATGAGCTAAATCAACGCTAACCTTAACTAGGAGGAGGGGGAGGAGTATATATAGTCATGGGCCACGAAGAAGTAAGTGAAGGGGTACATGGGCTGCGGCCCAACACACTGTGCGCAGACAGGCGTCGGACGTCCGGAGGGTTCCGGTCGTCCGGAGGCTCGGGAAGGTCCGGACGTCCGGTGCTCTTCGGACGTCCGTAGATTCGGCTCGGGCATGCTTCGGTCGGACGTCCGGAGGGGGTCGGTCGTCCGGAGGCTCACGGGGTCCCGGACGTCCGGTGATCTTCGGATGTCCGCAGATTTGGTTCGGTGGTCGCTGGCACGGACGTCCGGAGGGGCCGGTCGTCCGAGCACTGGAGTCGTCGGACGTCCGGCCTGGTCGGACGTCCGCCATAAGCTTCGCCGACTTCCTCTCTTGGTCCTTGTACTTGGTGTCCTTGCCGTCTTGTCCATGGTATTCCTCCTTGTTCCTGGTCATGCCTAGCACATATATTTGAGGTAGTAACCATGTCTCACATGTGGGAAGTGAAGGTTCGGAGAGGAGCGACTTCACCTTGTGTCCAATGGCGTTTGTTCGAGGTCTCGTCATATGCCCACTTGGGGTTTGGAGAGTAGTCGGAGTGTACATGGTGATGAACGTGGGATGCTCCGCATCCTCTCCCCTCCCTTGGGAAAGATCCGACCTCGGATCGTGATCCTCATCACCATGGAAACGATTGTCGAAGACGGACTTGTAGTTGGACGAAGTTGAAGACATGGCGCCATCCAAGTAGTCCAAAGTGTCGCCGGAGTGATAGACATGCAAAAGAGCAAACACAAGCAACACTCGAAATACAATGGTTAGCGACTCAAAGTGTCCATCATGTAAGAATGAGTCCGTGCGGCAATATAGTTCGTGGCAAAGCGCATGAAGCTTATCAAGATGATCTAGAATGGTATGCAAAGCATTCATGGGAGGAAATGCAATCATTGTGCACACAAAGGTGTTGTGAATATGATGAATGCAACCACGATGCAAAATGATGTCATAGTGAGACGGTTTATCAATAGCATGAATATGGCAATGGATGCTCAAGATGTGTATGATATCATGCAAGTGATGATAGGCAATGTGATCATTATGTATGAAGATGCCATCAAGAAAGATCACAACAAATTTGCTAAGAAAATGCACAAGTTTATATATCATGGATGACATGGGAAGAGGTGCAACAAGACAATCATAATGTGTGTCAATCCATGCATAGGGTGCAAATTTGTGGTGAGTATGATATGTCCATCGAGCATGAGTATGAGCACAATCAACAAATATGGAGGTGTCGGTATACCAATGCTCGATGTTGTGGCAAGAGTGGAAAACCGAAGGTGCATCCAATAAGTGCGAGCGCTCCTCAATTTGAAGGTCCAAAGAGCCAATCTCCAATGTTGCTCCTCCATCCAATAGATGTAGCATGTAGACAACAAGAAAGAAACAGCAATGAAAGAGTGACCCATCCAATATGCAAACTTGAGGATGGCTCAAAGGGAAGGAGTTCACCTTTATGAGGATGTCGAAAATGTTGGTGTCGCACATCGTATGCCTTCACATAACCAATATGTCTCATGATGGTAATGCCTTGTGAATCCTTCAAAACGAAAGAACATGACAAACACTCGGAAAAACAAATGAGGTTAGCGGAAGTGCGAAACCTATCATTCGTGTGGTAAGATACCCAAGAAGTGTATGCATCATGCTCATCATAAGAAAGTACAAGGGAGCATTTCATAGTATGGAGGCATATGATGTGAGAACAACCAAACACAATAGGCTCAAGTAAACAAGCATGCATCACAAGTGAAGTGTCCATGTCTCCAAGATCATGAAGCATAGAGGAAACTATAGGAGGCAAGCGACAATAAACAAGATATATCATGTGAGAGGCATGAACATATATGTCATCAACCCAAGAAAGCAAGTGATAGTGGAACATGGGTGATGCAACATAGCAATCAATCATAGCGATCAAGTCAAGCAAGCTAGTAGTGCGAAGATGCAACATACTAGAAGGAATCATGGCAAGCATGTCATGTGTGCAAATAGTGGGCATGAGTAAATCACATGACATAGCACAAACATGAAAGCAAGATATGAGGACAATAGCATGAATGTATTGGTGAGGAGCCATATGTAAATAGCAATGGGACATCATGACTCTCCCAACACAACAAGCATCGATAGCATGGGGCACATGATAAACATGGCAATAGCAACAAGGATCTCCACCAAGCATGCAAATACACATAGGGTCAATCATGGGTAGATGCGAGCAAGGGTCACAATTGCATGGCAAAGGCATAGAAGCAAGCATAGCATGCAAAGTGAACATGGTAAAATGAGCATAAGGTGACAAGTGGTAAATAGCCCATAGCCGTGTGAGAGCCAAGTAGAAGAGGTGCTGTAGTCCTTGCGCGAAGGGAACAGTGGGAATGATAATCCTCGGGATCCCAAATCATCGTTGCTCTGAAGAGCTCGTTTCGTCAACTCTTGGGATTGAGAAGTTGACGAGTATACATGAGTACCTACACAACACAAAGACAAAGGAAAAATTGTGTGTGCGTGGTAGATGTACACATCATCCATCATGATGCGCACATGCATGTGTCGGTTAGCACAAAATATCCAATGCTCAAATAAATGAGATGCGTGATATAGAAACATGTTATCCATCATGATAGGTTTGTTATGTATAGCATAATGCAGACTCAAATTGTGTAATGCATCATGGGAAATATCTAGAGCATTGGTATTCATAAAATGCATATGGTGCAAGCAATCATGGAAATCATGCAAAGGATGGGATGAATCAAAATCTCCAAACATGTATGAGGAAACTATGGGGTCTCCTCATGAGCAAGAGTAGAAACATCACGTGGAGAATATTGACAACATCCAAAACAATGCATATTTGGAACAATGTGATCATGGCATGACATAGTAGATGAATTGCACAAATCATGTAAACGAAGCATGGCAATATCATCACAAGAGAAACAAAAGCCAATGACCATCATCTCGTCATCTATGCCATAAGTGCAAATGGGATTGATTTTAATGGGGCATGCATAGTTACTATGTTGAGATTGAAATGATGCAATATGGGAGATCTCACTCATAGCATATGACAAGTTCAATGGATTGTCAAACATGATGTGACCAAAAGAATTTTCACAAGATATCCTATGGAGCATAGCATCACAACTAGGTAACTCAACATGCTCATCATCATATTCATCATAAATAGGTAAGTCGAGGCATGAAGAAGTTTCACTAGCATGAAGCATGGTAATAGGTGTGTCAACATCATGGGAGCAATCGAAGTCAAGAGAGTCCACTAGTGGGACAAGAGAAGCACCATCACCTATGTTACCGTTGGAGCGTCACTCATGTGTTGTAGGTGAGGTGTTGAAGATCGTCTCGTTGTCATCTTCATCTTGATGGAACCATGTGGGGGGTGCATCATCGTCCACCATGGCCATCGTCGTCTCCAATGTAGGGATAGACTCGTCAAGGATAGGCATGTCGTCATGTAGGAGACCTAGCACCAAAGAAGAAAACACACTAGGAGTAGAGGTTAAGTCGTTAGAAATCATAGTGGCCTCATGTGTTGTGTCAACTACCTCACTCACTAAGTGTTGTGGCTCACTCACTCCCTCAAGGATGCTCTCACTCGTATGGTGGGTGGAGTCACTCAAATGGCGCTCAACCTCACATAGGATGTGTGGCATGCTCTCATGTGTGGGGCTAGTGGTGGTCACACTCATCCTCTCATAGGAAATGCTCTCAATGTCACGTATGGTGTAGTCACTCATGTCACTCATGTGGTGGTGGCTCTCCTCACATGGCAATTGGGGCATCTCGACATATATGGGTGTCGGAGATATGTAGGTGCAAATGTCTCCATGCGCGGTCACGTAGCTTGACTCGGAGTATGAGTCCAAAGTGGGCGCTGCCTTCATGTTGTTGAAGAGGTTCGCTGGCCGTCGTGGGTCGAAGGGATGGCCCTTGCTCGACTGCCTTGTCACCGCCTTGGTGTTGGAGGCCCATATGATGTGGCACCTCATAGCTCGTCTCCATGACCGAAGGGAGTTTCCCATGCTCGGCCATCTTCCTTGAGGGGCTTCCGAAGATGGAAGTGTCGCCCTCGCTAGAGGGTGGTCGCCTTGGACTTGATGAAGTCGATGTAGGCGCACGTGGGAAGTAGGCGAAGATGCCAGACGTCCAAAGGCGAAGATGCCTTGAGAACATTTGGCGAAGATGCCAAGTGGTTGATGTAGCCGTAGCGCCGTCTTGGTTGTGGTCGTCTCGGTCTTCTCTTGTGCTTATGAAGCTTCGACTTGGCGTGAAGTAGGGCATGTTGGGACTTGTGCACTTGCGCTTGTGGAGCATCTTCATGATGATGGTGTCGTTGTCGTGCTTGAGCTCGTAGTAGATGTCGTTCGTCGTCGTCGTGCACATGATGCTTGGAGGTGACTTGCCCTTCATGACGATGTTGATCACGAACGTGATGGTGGTCGCCATGTAGATGTGGACGAGGACGATGTGCACTTGCGTCGTATGCGTGCTCCGAAGACTTGTGGCTTGAATGTCGCCGCCTTGAAGATGATGAAGGGGAAGAAGACTTGATCAAGGCCCGAATCTCCTCCATCCTTGCATCTTGCTCCTCTTTATGTGCGGCAAGCTTCTTGTCGAAGTAGTCCCTTCTCCTTGCTTCGGAGTGATGAATGTCGATGGAGATGTTCTCGATGCGCTCTCGCAATCTTGATTGTGTGCCTTGCACTTGTCGTTGTAGATCAAAGAGAGACGCTTTGGTGATGTAGTTGTTCACGCCGTCGTTGTTGTCGAAGACCGGAGATGAAATGCCTTGCCTATCCATCATAAGACTCGAGCAAATATGAGTGGGAGAAAGAGAAGAACTTATACCAATGTACCTTGACCGATGTTGACAATGAATCAAGTTCACTCAAATGCGGACAATGAAATAGCACTATTGGTACCAATCCTTGTCGGTTCTCACACCTACACAAGTAAAGCTTATGGAGGAGCTCGGTGAGGATAGTGGCACAAAAATTTAATGCAAAATGTTAGCAAGAGTCAATAATGTTGAAAGAGGTTCACAAATTCGCAAGTGAAACAAATGGACCAATAGCAAGGAATGGCGCACGGAAACACACACACGGATAGATAAATGGGGTCGTGCAACCAAGGAATGAGCACAAAATGTGGAATCCACGGAAAACGCCGTGTTGCACAACTCAAGAGAGACGCTAGCACGATTGCTCAATAGGCGGATACGACACTTGTGCACAACCTATAAGATGCAAAATGGATAAACTCTCTATCCCAAGTATGCTATGTATGTATGGTTCGGTGTTTCTCACACAATGATCCAAGATGATCAAGTATGATATCATATGATATATTTGATGCTATGGCTATTGCTTACAAGCTCTTTGTTCACTCTTTTTCTTTGCTTAAAAGCTTATTCTCTCTTTCTTTTTTTTTCTATGGCCACTTTGCACAATGCACAAACCAAGATAGCAATTGTGTGTATGCGCGAACAAACTTGAGACACAATGGATGATATGATACCAATATGATATGGTATGGTATGTAATGGAAGGTATGATCACTAATGTGCACAAGTAACGTTAGGCAATACTCAAATGGCTAGTCTCGATAGGCAAGTAACGCAAAAATGGGCTAGGGGTTATCAATGCAATTTGCAAGGGGAATATACAATGGTGTCATCGAGGTTACCGTCCTTTGCGATGATGAGTGGCGGTGTTCTTGATGTAGATACCAAGATGATGAAGACTCGTCCCTAAGTAGTCAAACACCTTAGGAAACGGAAAAACCGCAAACTCAAAATCTCAAAGGAAAATGTCAAATGGTGGTAGCGGAAAGCGGTGGTGGTTTGCACTTGGCAATGCGGAAGTGGAATGATGGGCTATACACGTGTCAGAGTTGAAGTTGCCGTCCCTAAGTAGCGAAACACCTTAGGAGACACAAGCCACAACTCAAAAAGCTCACCAACAATTGGGTTAAGTTGGGTGTGGCGGAAGTGTATGGTGGGCACGCCTATGCGGAAGTGGTGGTGGTGGTTGATGAAGAAGCAATCGTCCCTAAGTAGTCAAACATCTTAGGAGACTCGAATCACTACTCAAACAACCATGAGGAACAAAATTGGTTATGTTGCGGAAGTCGGAGGTGGCTATGCGGATGATATGGTGGAGGGCCTAGCCAAACTTGCCAAATTTTCAAAAATTTGATGGAGTCAAATTGTGTTGGTGGTATTTTGTGGGAAGGGGATGTCAAGAGCTTCAAAACGAGCTAAAGAACGTCAAAATCGGAGTTCGGATGAATTAGTTACGGCCGAAACAAGAATCAGCCAAGTCTGAATTACAGGTTACGGACGTCCGGAAATGGTCGGACATCCGTAAATTCAGTTCGGGTTAGAGGTTCCGGTCGTCCGAAAAGGTCGGACGTCCGGACGTTCCAGGGGCTCGGACGTCCGTAGAAACTCCGGGTCGTCCGTGGGTCGGGGTCAACTCGAAAATTGAGATCCGGACGCGATTTTGGGCGGAATTTTGGGATTTTGGGGTCAAAATGGAAGAGATTTTGTGGATGAAAGATGGGGAAACTTGGGGAAATGCTAGATCCACTCGAAACCAAGCAAATCCATGGATCAAAATCAACAAAACTTCATCTAACCAACAAATCACAAAAAAATTTGGGGCTATTTTTGGTGGGGATTTTCGAAATTGAGGAAGAACACAACAAAATCAAGCTAGAAAAAGAGGGGTAGGGGCTCCAAAAACGTGATCAACCTAAGCTCTGATCCATAGATGATGTAGGGCGGAACCCTACGTGGGCGATCTTTCACGTTGGAGCGGATCCTACGGTGGATTACGAAGAACGAGCGGAAGAACACGAGGAAATCACGGGAAGGAACGAGGGAAAACACTCAACCAACAAGGAATCGGTCACACAAATGCTAGATCAAAGAACACAAAGGGAGATACATGATTCAAGGTCAACAAAGGACGATACAAACGGTAGCCGTTCTTCTCCGTGAGGAGGTCTTGATGATGGTCTTCTCCGCAAAGGGAGGTCTTGAATCCATGGTGGATCGACTCCGAAGAGGGGACGCGGTCTCTCTCGTGGAGTAGATCCGGTATGGATGAGCCAAGCTCTATCTATGAGCTAAATCAACGCTAACCTTAACTAGGAGGAGGGGAGGAGTATATATAGTCATGGGCCACGAAGAAGTAAGTGAAGGGGTACATGGGCTCCGCCCAACACATCAGGCGCAGACAGCGCCGGACGTCCGGAGGGTTCCGGCCGTCCGGAGGCTCGGGAAGGTCCGGACGTCCGGTGCTCTTGGACGTCCGTAGATTCGGCTCGGGCATGCTTTGGCCGGACGTCCGGAGGGGTCGGTCGTCCGGAGGCTCACGGGTCCCGGACGTCCGTGATCTTCGGATGTCCGCAGATTTGGTTCGGTGAGTCGCTGCACGGACGTCCGTTGGGGGCCGTCGTCCGGAGCTCGGAGTCGTCAGACGTCCGGTCTGGTCGGACGTCCCGCCAGAAGCTTCGCCAGCTTCCTCTCTTGGTCCTTGTACTTGGTGTCCTTGCCGTCTTGTCCATGGTATTCCTCCTTGTTCTGGTCATGCCTAGCACATATATTTGAGGTAGTAACCATGTCTCACATGTGGGAAGTGAAGGTTCGGAGAGGAGCGACTTCACCTTGTGTCCAATGGCGTTTGTTCGAGGTCTCGTCATATGCCCACTTGGGGTTTGGAGAGTAGTCGGAGTGTACATGGTGATGAACGTGGGATGCTCCGCATCAAGTGGGAAGCATGTCTACACATCGCCGAGTACGCCTACAACCGTGCAAGACATTCGACTACCGGCAAGTCCCCCTTCGAGGTCGTCTACGGCTTCAACCCATTGTCCCCATTGGACATTCCACCTCTTCCTCTACAAGAGTGCACCAACATGGATGCGAGTGCACGGGCAAGCTACATCAAGACGATGTATGAGGATACAAGACAAACCATCGAGCGCCAAGTACAACGACTAGTGACCAAGCTCAACGTCAACAAGCAACCCATGGTCTTCAACATTGGTGATCTAGTGTGGCTACACCTTCGCAAGGAATGCTTCCCCAAAGAACGCAAGTCCAAGCTTCTTCCTAGAGCCGATGGACCTTTCAAGGCTCTAGCACGCTACAACGAAAACGCTTACAAGATCGACCTACCTCGAGACAAGTACAATGTGAGCGACATCTTCAACGTCAAGGACCTCGCACCTTACCATGGAGATGAAGCTTTTGATCCGAGGTCGGATCTCTCCCAAGGGGGGGGGGGGAGATGATGCGGAGCATCCCTCGCTCATCCCAATGGACGTGCCTACATCTCCCTCAACGCCACTAGGACCCATGACAAGAGCACGAGCTAAGGCTATCGAAGATAAGGTGAATTCGCTCCTCTCCGAACTCCCTCTTCCTACTCACGAGACATGGCTACTACCTCATTCGGAGACTCTATGTGTAATCAGGTACATGGAGGTGAGCCAAGGATCAACTACTTGCGAGATCCAAGACGGCGAGGACTCCAAGCATATTGAAGAAGAAGAAGAAGAGATGCTGCTGAAGGCACAGGCACCGTACGTCCGACGCCTTCCGGACGTCCGACGAGTCCCAGGACCCGGACGACCGGACTCTCCGGACGTCCGGCACTTTGCCACCCGAACCAAAACTACAGACGACCGAAGCCTCCGGACGTCCGACGGACGACGCGCGAATCAATCTACGGACGACCGACAACTTCCGGACGTCCGGACCGTCACGAAGCTCTGGACGATCGACCCTCTCCGGACGTCCGACGCGCCCACGACAGAACTGATTCTACGGACGCCCGAGCCCGTCCGGACGTCCGGACCGTCCCGAGCCTCCGGACATCCGACGCTTGTGTGTTGACTTCGTTTGGGCCGCAGCCCTTGTACCCCTTCGCCCCCTAGACTATATATACTCCTTCTTCCCCAACTTTCTAGGGTTAGCTTTGGTTTAGCTCATGTTTGTGTGAGAGCCTTGCTCATCCACTTGGTTACTTCTCCTGAGCTCGGGACCTCTACGGAGAAGATCCCCAAGCGAATTCAAGACCCCTTCTAGGGTGGACCCCATCAAGACCTCCTCTCGGAGGAGAACGGCTACTCGTGTATCCTTACCTTTGTTGATTGTGGATCATATGTATCTCTTTGTGTTCGGTGATCTAGCACTTGTGTGATTGATTCCTTGTTGGTTGAGTGATCTCTCTCTCGTTTGCTCCGTGTTTCCCTTTGTTCTTCCGCGTGTTCTTCATGATTCACCGTAGGATCCACTCCAAACGTGAAAGATCGTCCACATAGGGTTCCGCCCTACATCAGAAAGTCTTTCTGCAAACATGAAAAAATGCACATTTGGTGTTGACAAAGTGGATTTCTTGGGTTTTGTAGTATCCTCAAAGGGTGTCCATGTTGATGAATATAAAATTGAAGCAATTAAAACTTGGCCCCAACCCACCAATTTGCAACAAGTGCGTAGCTTTCTTGGTCTTGCGGGTTTTTATCTTTGCTTTGTGAAAGACTTTAGCACAATTGCCGCTCCTTTGCATGCCTTGAGTAAGAAGAATACTCCCTTTGTTTGGGGAACTTTGCAATCAACCGCTCTTGATGAGCTCAAGTCTTTGCTTACTCATGCTCCGATTCTTGCTGATGTAGGGCGGAACCCTACGTGGGCGATCTTTCACGTTGGAGCAGATCCTACGGTGGATTACGAAGAACGAGCGGAAGAACACGAGGAAATCACGGGGAGGAACGAGGGAAAACACTCAACCAACAAGGAATCGGTCACACAAATGCTAGATCAAAGAACACAAAGGGAGATACATGATTCAAGGTCAACAAAGGACGATACAAATGGTAGCCGTTCTTCTCCGTGAGGAGGTCTTGATGATGGTCTTCTCCGCAAAGGGAGGTATTGAATCCAAGGTGGATCGTCTCCGAAGAGGGGCCGCGGTCTCTCTCGTGGAGTAGATCCGGTATGGATGAGCGAAGCTCTATCTATGAGCTAAATCAACACTAACCCTAAAAAGAGGAAGGGGATGAAGTATATATAGTCTTGGGGGCGAAGGGGTACAAGGGACAAGTCCCGGATGCACACACAGGCGTGTGGGAGGCCGGATGTCCCAAGGCCGGGCCGGATGTCAAGCTTTCCCGAGGCGCCGAATGTCCGGGTCAAGGGGTCTTCCAAACGCAATCGGTCATGGGGGCCGGATTTCGTAGGGGGCGGATATCCGGGCTTCCGGAAGAGCCGGATGTCCGGGGCCTGGGGCGGATGTCCGGCACTGGGGCGGATGTCCGGCCGTGTAGCTTTATTTCTTTGTGATGGGGGCCGGATGTCCGGCTTCTTTGGAAGGGCGGATGTCCGCCAAGGGCCGGATGTCCGGGCTGTCCTGTCCCTTTCTTCCTTCTCCTTCCTCGCTCCAGCACGCTTGGCAGCCTTGGTCCTTGGGCTCTCCATGATCTCCTCGGGTGTACTCGAGTATGCACAATGTCCGCTTGAAGTAGCATCCATGTCTTACATGCGGAAAGGGACGATTCGGAAAGGAGCGAGTTCACCTTAGGTCCAATGGCGCATAGTCGAGGTCTCATCTTATGTATCCTTGGGGCTTGGAGAGTAGATGGAGTGTACATGGGGATGAGCGTGGGATGCTCCGCATCATCTCCCTCCCTTGGGAAAGATCCGACCTCGGATCGTGATCCTCATCACCATGGAAGCGGTTGTCGAGAGCGGACTTGTAGTTGGACGAAGTTGAAGACATGGCGCAATCCAAGTAGTCCACGGTGTCACGGAGTGATAGACATGCAAAAGAGCAAACACAAGCAACACTCGGAAATACAATGGTTAGCGCACACAAAGTGTCCATCATGTAAGAATGAGTCCGTGAGGCAAGATTGTTCATGACAAAGCACATGAAGCTTAGCAAGATAATATGAAATGAGATGTAAAGCATTCATGGGAACAAATGCAATCATTGTGCACACAATTGTGTTGTGAATATGATGAATGCAACCACGGTGCAAAATGATGTCATAGTGAGACGGTTTATCAATAGCATGAATATGGCAATGGATGCTCAACATGTGTATGATATCATGCAATTGATGATAGGCAATGTGATCATTATGTATGAAGATGCCATCAAGAAAGATCACAACAAATTTGCTAAGGAAGTGCACAAGCTCATATATCATGGATGTCATGGAAATAGATGCAACATAATGTGAGTCAATCCATGCATAGGGTGCAAACTTGTGGTGAGTATGATATGTCCATCGAGCATGAGTATGAGCACAATCAACAAATATGGAGGTGTTGGTATACCAATGCTCGATGTTGTGGCAAGAGTGTAAAACCGAAGGTGCATCCAATAAGTCCAAGCGCTCCTCAATGAAAAGGTCCATAGAGCCAATCTCCAATGTCGCTCCTCCGTCCGTGAGATGTATCATGTAGACAACAAGAAGGAAACAACAATGAAAGAGTGACCCATCCAATATGTGTATTTGAGGATGGCTCAAAGGGAAGGAGTTCACCTTATGAATGTTAGGAAGATGTTGGAGTTGCACATCATGTATGCCTTCACATAACCAATATGTCTCCTAACTGTAATGCCTTGTGAATCCTTCAAAATGAAAGAACATGACAAACACTCGGAAAAACAAATGAGGTTAAGCGCAGGTGCAAAACCTATCATTCGTGTGGTAAGATACCGAACAAGTGTATGCATCATGCTCATCATAAGAAAGTACAAGGGAGCATTTCAAAGTATGGAGGCATATGATGTAAGAACATCCAAATACAAGAGGCATAATCAAACAAGCATGCATCACAAGTAATATGTCAAAGTCTCCAAGATCAATAATCATAGTATGGTTGCACTCAATACAAGTGGATATGAGAGAGGCAACTAATGGACACAAGAGACAATGATCAAGATATATCATGTGAGAGGCATGAGCATATATGTCATCAACCCAAGAAAGCAAGTGATAGTGGAACATGGGTGATGCAACATAGCAAGCAATCATAGCGATCAAGTCAAGCAAGCTAGTAGTGCGAAGATGCAACATACTAGAAGGAATCATGGCAAGCATGTCATATGTGCAAATAGTGGGCATGAATAATTCACATGGCTTAGCACAAGCATGAAAGCAAGATATGAGAAAATTATCATCAATGTATTGGCGAGAGGTCAGTATGTAAATAGCAATGGGACATCATGACTCTCCCAACACAACAATCAACAATAGCATGGGGCACATGATAATCATGGCAAAAGCAACAAGGATCTCCACCAAGCATGCAAATACACATAGGAGTAGCATAATGGTGAATCATGGGTATATGCAAGCAAGGGTCACAATTGCATGGCAAAGGCATAGAAGTAAGCATAACATGCAAAGTGAACACGATAGAATGGGCATAAGGTAACAAGTGGTAAATAGCCCAAAGCCGTGTGAGAGCCAAGTAGAAGAGATGCGCGTAGTCCTTGCGCCAAAAGGAATGGTGGGAATGAAAGTCCACGTGATCCCAAGTCATCGTTGCTCTCAAGAGCTCGTTTCGTCAACTCATGGGATTGAGATGTTGACGAGTGTATGTGGGTACCTACACAAAACAAGGACAAAGGGAAAATTGTGTGTGCGTGGTAGATGTACACATCATCCATCATGATGCGTGCGTGCATGTGTCGGTTAGCACAAAATATCCAATGCTCAAATAAATGAGATGCGTGATATAGAAACATGTCATCCATCATGATAGGTTTGTTGTTATGTATAGCATAATGGAGACTCAAATTGTGTAATGCATCATGAGAAATATGTAGAGCATTGTTATTCATGGAATGCATATGGTGCACGCAATTATGGGAATCATGCAAAGGATGGGATGAATCAAAATCTCCTAACATGTATGAGGAAACTATGGGGGTCTCCTCATGAGCAAGAGTAGAAACATCACGTGGAGAATATTGACAACATCCAGAACAATGCATATTTGGAACAATGTGATCATGGCATGACATAGTAGACGAATTGCGCAAATCATGTAAAGGAAGCATGGCAATATCATCACAAGAGAAGCAAAAGCCAATGACCATCATCTCGTCATCTATGCCATAAGTGCAAATGGGATTGATTTTAATGGGGCATGCATAGTTACGATGTTGAGATTGTAATGATGCAATATGGGAGATCTCACTCATAGCATATGACAAGGTCAATGGATTGTCAAACATGAAGTGACCAATAGAATTTTCATAAGATATCCTATGAAGCATAGCATCACAACTAGGCAACTCAACATGCTCATCATCATATTCATCATAAATAGGTAAGTCAAGGCATGAAGAAGTTTTACTAGCATGAAGCATGGTAATAGGTGGGTCAACATCATGGGAGCAATCGATGGCAAGAGAGTCCACTAGTGGGACAAGAGAAGCACCATCACCTATGTTACCGTTGGAGGCGTCGCTCATGTGTTGTAGGTGAGGTGTTGAAGATCGCCTCGTTGTCATCTTCATCTTGATGGAACCATGTGGGGGGTGCATCATCGTCCACCATGGCCATCGTCGTCTCCAATGTATGGATGGACTCGTCGAGGATAGGCATGTCGTCATGTAGGAGATCTAGCACCAAAGAAGAAAACACACTAGGAGTAGAGGTTAAGTCGTTAGAAATCATAGTGGCCTCATGTGCCGTGTCAACTACCTCACTCACTAAGTGTTGTGGCTCACTCACTCCCTCAAGGATGCTCTCACTCATATGGTGGGTGGAGTCACTCAAATGGCGCTCAACTTCACATAGGATGTGTGGCATGCTCTCATGTGTGGGGCTAGTGGTGGTCACACTCATCCTCTCATAGGAAATGCTCTCAATGTCACGTATGGTGGAGTCACTCATGTCACTCATGGGGTGGTGGCTCTCCTTACATGGCAATTGGGGTAGCTCAACATGTGTGGGTGTCGGAGAGGTGTAGGTGCAAATGTCTCCATGCGCGGTCGCGTAGCTTGACTCGGAGGATGAGTCCAATGTGGGCGTCGTCTTCATGTTGTTGAAGAGGTTCGCGCTCGTCGCCGTGGTCGAAGGGGATGGCCCTTGCTCGACCGTCTTGTCACCGTCTTGGTGTTGGAGGCCCATATGATGTGGCACCTCATAGCTTGTCTCCATGACCGAAGGGAGTTTCCCATGCTCGGCCATCTTCCTTGAGGTGCTTAGAAGATGGGAGTGTCGCCTCGCTTGTAGGTGGTCGCCTTGGACTTGATGAAGTCGATGTAGGCGTACACGTGGGAAGTAGGCGAAGAGGCCAGACGTCCAAAGGCGAAGATGCCTTGAGAACACTTGGCGAAGATGTCAAGTGGTTGATGTAGCCGTAGCGCGCCGTCTTGGTGGTGGTCGTCTCGCGGTCTTCTCTTGTGCTTATGAAGCTTCGACTTGGCGTGAAGTAGGGCTTCTTGGGACTTGTGCATTTGGCGCTTGTGGGGCATCTTCATGATGATGATGTCGTTGTCGTGCTTGAGCTCGTAGTAGATGTCGTTAAATGCGTCGTCGTGCACATGATGCTTGGAGGTGACTTGCCCTTCATGACGATGTTGATCACGAACGTGATGGTGGTCGCCATGTAGATGTGGACGAGGACGATGTGCACTTGCGTCGTTTGCGCGCTCCGAACACTTGTGGCTTGAATGTCGCCGCCTTGATGATGACGAAGGGGAAGAAGACTTGATCAAGGCCCGAATCTCCTCCATCCTTGCATCTTGCTCCTCTTTATGTGCGGCAAGCTTCTTGTCGAAGTAGTCCCTTCTCCTTGCTTCGGAGTGATGAATGTCGATGGAGATGTTCTCGGCGCGCTCTCGCAATCTTGATTGTGTGCCTTGCACTTGTAGTTGTAGATCTAAGTGTGACGATTTGGTGATGTATTTGTTCACGCCGTCGTTGTTGTCTAAGACCGGAGATGAAATGCCTTGCCTATCCATCACAAGACTCGAGCAAATATGAGTGGGAGAAAGAGAAGAACTTATACCAATGTACCTTGACCGATGTTGACAATGAATCAAGTTCACTCAAATGCGGACAATGAAATAGCACTATTGGTACCAATCCTTGTCGGTTCTCACACCTACACAAGTAAAGCTTATGGAGGAGCTCGGTGAGGATAGTGGCACAAAAATTAATGCAAAATGTTAGCAAGAGTCAATAATGTTGAAAGAGATTCACAAATTCGCAAGCGAAACAAATGGACCAATAGCAAAGAATGGCACACGGAAACACACACACGGATAGATAAATGGGGTCGTGCAACCAAGGAATGAGCACAAAATGTGGAATCCACGGAAAACGCTTCGTGTTGCACAACTCAAGAGAGACGCTTAGCACGATTGCTCAATAGGCGGATATGACACTTGTGCACAACCTATTTGATGCAAAATGGATAAACTTCTATCCCAAGTATGCTATGTATGTATGGTTCCGGTGTTTCTCTCAAGATGATCCAAGATGATCGGATATGACAATCTTATATGCAATATGGTATGATGCTATGGCACTTGCTTACAAGCTTCTTTGCTCTCTTTCTTTTTCTTAAAATCTTTATTTCTTTTTATTTTTTTTTATGGCCACTTTGCACAATGCACAAACTAAGATAGCAATTGTGTATATGCGGAACAAACTTGAGACACAATGGATGATATGATACCAATATGATATGGTATGGTATGTAATGGAAGGTATGATCACTAATGTGCACAAGTAACGTTAAAGCAATACTCAAATGGCTAGTCTCGATAGGAAAGTAACGCAAAAGTAAGGCTAGGGGTTAACAATGCAATAGCAAGGGAATATACAATGGAGGATACCACGATACCAAGATGATATGGAGGTTACCGTCCGTGATGATGAGTAGCGGTGTTCTTGATGTAGATACCAAGATGATGGAGACTCGTCCCTAAGTAGCCAAACACCTTAGGAAGCGGAAAAACCGCAAACTCAAAATCTCAAATGACAAATGTCAAATGGTGGTAGCGAAAGCGGTGGTGATTTGCACTTGGCAATGCGGAAGTGGGATGATGGGCTATACACGTGTCGGAGTTGAAGTTGTCGTCCCTAAGTGGCCAAACACCTTAGGAGACACAAGCCACAACTCAAACAAACTTGGGTTAAGTTGGGGTGTGGCGGAAGTGTATGGTGGGTACGCCTATTTGGAAGTGGTGGTGGTGGTTGATGAAGAAGCAATCGTCCCTAAGTAGCCGAAACACCTTAGGAGACTCGAATCACTACTCAAGCAACCACTAATGCTATGGGGAACAAAATTGGTTAGGTGGCGGAAGTCGGTGGTGGTTATGCGGAGGATGTGGCGGAAGCCCTAGGCAAAGATGCCAAAGTTCACAAAATTTGATGGAGTCAAATGGTGATGGTAGTATTTTTATGGGAAGGGGGATGTCAATAGCTTCAAAACGAGCTAAAGAACGTCAAAATCGGACTCCGGATGAATTAGTTATGGACAAAACGGTGAAATGGGAAAGCTGAAATGTACAGGGGCCAGATATCCGGGGCTCGGGGCCGGATTTCCGGGGGTGAATGTCCAGAACCGAGCGATTTTGGTGCTCCAGTGCCCGGATGTCCGGCTTGGGGCCCGGATGTCCGGCCGGCTGGCCCGGATGTCCGGCCTGAGGCCCGGATGTCCGGCCCGACGGATCCCGATCTCGTTTGGGGCGGAATTTTCGAATTGGGGGCGGAAATTAATGATTTCAAGGTCAAAATTGGAGAGATTTCGTGGATGGAAAGTGGGGAAACTTGGGGAAATGCTAGATCCACTCGAAACCAAGCAAATCCATGGATCAAAATCAACAAAACATCATCAAAACTAACAAATCACAAAAAAATTTGGGGCTATTTTTGGTGGGGATTTTCGGATTTAGGACGAAATCAACAAAATCAAGCTAGAAAACACGGGGTAGGGGCTCCAAAAACGTGATCAACGTGGCTCATGATACCGTAGATGATGTAGGGCGGAACCCTACGTGGGCGATCTTTCACGTTGGAGCAGATCCTACGGTGGATTACGAAGAACGAGCGGAAGAACACGAGGAAATCACGGGGAGGAACGAGGGAAAACACTCAACCAACAAGGAATCGGTCACACAAATGCTAGATCAAAGAACACAAAGGGAGATACATGATTCAAGGTCAACAAAGGACGATACAAACGGTAGTCGTTCTTCTCCGTGAGGAGGTCTTGATGATGGTCTTCTCCGCAAAGGGAGGTCTTGAATCCAAGGTGGATCGTCTCCGAAGAGGGGCCGCGGTCTCTCTCGTGGAGTAGATCCAGTATGGATAATGAAGCTCTATCTATGAGCTAAATGAACGCTAACCCTAAAAAGAGGAAGGGGATGAAGTATATATAGTCTTGGGGGCGAAGGGGTACAAGGGACAAGTCCGGATGCACTGCTGGCGTGGGAGGCCGGATGTCCAGGTCGGGCGGATGTCCGGCTTTCCCGAGACGCCGGATGTCCGGGCTAGGGGCGGATGTCCGGCTGGCGGGGTCTTCCAAACGCATAATCGGTGATGGGGGCCGGATTTCGGGCGAGGGGCCGGATATCCGGCTTCGGAAGAGCCGGATGTCCGGCCTGGGGCGGATGTCCGGCCTGTAGCTTTTGGCTTTGTGATGGGGGCGGATGTCCGGCCGGGGCCGGATGTCCGGGCTTCTTTGGAAGGGCGGATGTCCGCCAAGGGCCGGATGTCCGGGCTGTCCTTGTCCCTTTCTTCCTTCTCCTTCCCTCGCTCGCACGCTTGGCCTTGGTCCTTGGGCTCTCCATGATCTCCTCGGGTGTACACGAGTATGCACAATGTCCGCGCTTGAAGTAGCATCCATGTCTTACATGCGGAAAGGGACGATTCGGAAAGGAGCGAGTTCACCTTAGGTCCAATGGCGCATAGTCGAGGTCTCATCTTATGTATCCTTGGGGCTTGGAGAGTAGATGGAGTGTACATGGGGATGAGCGTGGGATGCTCCGCATCACTTGCTTTGCCCAATTTTGACAAAACTTTTGAGGTTCATTGTGATGCAAGTGGTACCGGAATTGGCGGAGTTTTGATGCAAGAAAAACGATCCATTGCTTATTTTAGTGAAAAACTCTCCGGTGCTCAACTTAACTATCCCATAAATGACAAAGAATTGTATGCCTTAGTGCGTGTCCTACATGTTTGGGAACATTACCTTAGACCTCATGAATTTGTCATCCATACCGATCATGAAACACTTAAGTACCTAAAAGGTCAAACTAAGTTGAACAAGCGTCATGCAAAATGGAGTGAATTTATTTAAGCTTTTCCTTATGTCATCAAGTACATTAAGGGTAAAGAAAATGTAGTTGCCGATGCACTTTCACGCATATGCACACTTGTCACTAAACTTGAGTTGAATGTTATTGTTTTTGAGCATATAAAAGACTTGTATGAGCATGATCCTTCTTTTGCTACTCCTTATGCTAAGTGTTTGACACACACATCTTGGGAACGATACTACATAAAGGATGATTATCTTATGAGAGCTAACAAACTTTGCATTCCCGAGTCTTCTCTTCGTTTGTTACTTTTGCAAGAGGCTCATGGAGGCGGACTTATGGGACACTTTGGACGCGACAAGACTTCCGCCGCGCTCTCCAAGAACTACTTTTGGCCCAAGATGTTCCGTGACGTCTCACGCTTCACCAACCGTTGCTCTACCTGTCGCAAAGCTAAGTCTAAAGCTCAATCCCATGGTCTTTACATGCCCCTTCCTATTCCTTATCAACCTTGGGAAGACATTAGCATGACTTTGTACTTGGTTTTCCTAGAACTCAAAATGGAAAGGATTCCGTGTTTGTTTTTGTGGATAGATTTTCTAAGATGGCACATTTCATTCCTTGCAACAAGATAGACGATGCTTCACATGTTGCAAATCTCTTTTGTAGGGAAATCTTGCGACTCCATGGAGTACCCAAGACAATCGTCTCTGATTGTGACGTCAAGTTCTTGAGTTACTTTCGGAAGACCCTATGCGCCAAGCTCGGAATCAAGCTCTTGTTCTCATCCGCATACCATCCTCAAACCGACGGCCAAACGGAGGTGACGAACCGCACACTATCCACTCTACTTCGTGTCTTGATCAAGAAGAACATCAAGGAGTGGGAAGCATGTCTACCCATCGCCGATGCACGCCTACAACCGTGCAAGACCTTCGACTACCGGCAAGTCCCGCTTCGAGGTCGCTTCACGGCTTCAACCCGTTGTCCCCATTGGACATTCTACCTCTTCCTCTACAAGAGCGCACCAACATGGATGCGAGTGCACGGGCAAGCTACATCAAGAAGATGCATGAGGATACAAGACAAACCATCAAGCTCCAAGTACAACGACTAGCGACCAAGCTCAACGTCAATAAGCAACCCATGGTCTTCAACATTGGTGATCTAGTGTGGCTACACCTTCGCAAGGACCGCTTCCCCAAAGAACCCAAGTCCAAGCTTCTTCCTAGAGCTGATGGACCTTTCAAGGTGCTAGCACGCTACAACGACAACGCCTACAAGATCGGCCCACCTCGAGACAAGTACAATGTGAGCGACATCTTCAACGTCAAGGACCTCGCACCATACCATGGAGATGAAGCTTTTGATCCGAGGTCGGATCTCTCTCAAGGGGGGGGGGGGATGATGCGGAGCACCCCTCGCTCATCCCCATGGATGTGCCTACATCTCCCTCAACGCCACTCGGACCCATGACAAGAGCCCGAGCTAAGGCTATCGAAGATAAGGTGAATTCGCTCCTCCTAACTCCCTCTTCCTACTCACGAGACATGGCTACTACCTCATTCGGAGACTCTATGTGTAATCAGGTACATGGAGGTGAGCCAAGTATCAACTACTTGCAAGAGCCAAGACGGCGAGGATCCCAAGCATATTGAAGAAGAAGAAGAGATGATGCTGAAGGTACAGGCATCGGACGTCCGACCAAGCCCGGACGTCCAACGACTCCCAGGCCACGGACGACCGACGCCCTCCGGACGTCCGGCAGCTGGGCACCCGAACCGAAACTACGGACGACCGAAACCTCCGGACGTCCGACCGATGCACGCCCGAACCAAATCTACGGACGACCGACGACTTCCGGACGTCCGGACCGTCACGAAGCTCCGGACGACCTACCCCCTCCGGACGTCCGGCGCGCCCACGACAGAGCTAATTCTACGGACGCCCGAGCCCGACCGGACGTCCGGACCGTCCCGAGCCTCCGGACGTCCGACGCCTTCCGGATGTCCGATGCCTGTGTGTTGACTTCGTTTGGGGCCGCAGCCCTTGTACCCCTTCGCCCACTAGACTATATATACTCTTTCTTCCCCACCTTTCTAGGGTTAGCATTGGTTTAGCTCATGTTTGTGTGAGAGCCTTGCTCATCCACTTGGTTACTTCTCCTCCGAGCTCAGGACCTCTACGGAGAAGATCCCCCCAAGCAGATTCAAGACCCCCTTTGATGAGGACATCAATACCATTGTTACACCCACAGCCCCTGCTGCTATACATACTGGACCAATTAGTAGAGCTCGCGCACGCCAATTGAATTATCAGGTACTTTCGTTTCTTGGTAACGATTCCAATGTTCATGAGAATATGATGCTGCCTAAATTGGATACATTTGTTTTGCTTACAAATGAAGGGCCTACCATGGACAATGATAGAGGCAAAGGTGTCCCGTCTTTCGATGAGATGTTGGTTTTCGCTTTGGAGGAAGTCGACTTTGACGATCCGACTACGAACGTGCGAGGACGTCGCGCCTTAGCAATCGCTAAACCAACTCCGAGAGGTTATTGACCACGCCGAACACGATCAACCGACCACGAGTGCATTTCCTGCGAGCAAGCGAAGAACAAGCAAGAAACTGAGATTGCAATCTGGATATTGCGAATATATAAGATGAAAGCTTTATTGATCAAGGTGGGGTTACTGTGGCCTTTATGCAGTCGTTGAACACAAAGCGAAATCTGTGAAGTTGCAGCTATGGCGAACTTTTAATCTAAACAAAACCCAAAGTCTAAGCAGCGCCCTAAGGGCTGTATATATGGAGGAAGAGGAGAATTTCGTGGCCCTTGAGGGAGGGGTCGAAACCATCCCTAACTCTTGTTTCCCCACACATACTGGACTCTAAAACAGCCTATACTTAAGTATTTCGAAATTACATGGGCCTGGCCCAATAATAAGGTGACGCAGCACCTAGAATAGCCTATGGACGAATATTATGAAGTGGCATCTTGTATATTTCGTCCAAGGCTTCATGCACCCATTATGGTGGCTTCAAAGTCCTGAAATCATCACTTGTAACTCCGTTCTTGTTCCCTTGCGCATGGCATTATCTCCATGCTTGTTCTTGCTCCAATGTCCAACCTTCTCCAAGCTAGGGCCTTCATTTGTAAGCAAAACAAATGTATCCAATTTAGGCAGCATCATATTCTCATGAACATTAGAATCATTACCAAGAAACGAAAGTACCTGATAATTTAATTGGCGTGCGCGAGCTCTAGTAATTGGTCCAGTATATGTAGCAGTAGGGGCTGTGGGTGTAACAATGGTATTGATGTCCTCATCAGACAAGAAAGATGAACCTTGGAGCAAGTTCAAGCATGGAGATGTTGGCATGCGCAAGGGGAACAAGAACGGAGTTACAAGTGATGATTCCAGGACTTTGAAGCCACCCTAATGAGAGCATGAGGCCTTGGACGAAATATACAAGATGCCACTTCATAATATTCGTCCATAGCCAATTCAAGGTGCCATTACCTTAATATTGGGCCAGGCCCATGTAATTTCGAAATACTTAAGTGTAGGCTGTTTTAGAGTCCGTATGTGTGGGGAAACAAGAGTTGGGTTGGTTTCGACCCTCCCTCAAGGGCCACGAAATTCCTCCTCTTTCTCCATATATACAGCCCTTAGGGCGTCGTTTAGACTTTGGGTTTTGTTTAGATCAAAAGTTCGCCATAGCTGCAACTTCACATTTCGCTTGTGTTCAACGACTGCACTAAGGCGCCTCGTAACCCCACCTTCATTAATAAAGCTTTCTCTTATATTCGCAATATCCAGATTGCAATCTTAGTTTCTTGCTTGTTCTTCGCTTTGCTCGCAGGAAACAGGCCCTCGTGGTCGGTTGATCGTGTTCGCGTGGTCAATAACCCTCGGAAGTTGGTTTAGCGATTGCTAAGGCGCCGACGTCTCGCACGCACGTAGTCGGATCACAAGGTCGACTTACGTAAACGACAGCCACCATCTCATCGAAACATCGGGACACCTTTGCCTCTATCAAGTGGTATCAGATTTTCAGGTTGCTCGGTGAGATTTTACAGTTTTTCATAGATTAGATCGAGTCTGTTCTTCATACCTAAAGTCCACGAAAACGCCACAAAAAAAATTAGGGTTAGTTCATCATATCCGAACCAATCTGAGCCTTCGCATAATCTTTTTAGGGTTTTTGCTTTGTTGAATTTATGTTGCATCGTCGTGTCAAGTTGTCGGTCTTAGAGTCTAGTCTTTTAGAGTTTCGAAGTTCTGGTCATAAGTTGTCACGCCACCGCAAGACCATCATCATCGCCTTGCCATATACCACCCTTCTTATCCACCACCAATCCATATCCATATACCACCACCAATCCGTAGCCATATACCACCACCGCTACCATATACCACCACCGCTGCCATATACCACCATCATATATCCACCACCAATCCGAGTTCTTCTCATATTATGTTTGTTTTCGAGATCCATCTAGTTTCCGATTCGTGTTTCCTAGCCGGAGTAGGTTTCGGAAACCACCCTCCGTTTAGGCCCAAAATTTTCCGAAAACGCACTTGTCAAAAAAATTTCTGGCTATCCTATTTTTAGGTGTTTCTAAGCGTATTGAGACAGTCGCCATTATAGAACGTTTTTTTTGACCCGCTTCAGCTTTTTGGGTCCGGCAAATAAAAAAGAAAAATTTGGTCGAAAAATTTCGTGCCCATCCCGTCGATTTGACACTGGAAGAGTTTTGAGACACTCGCCGTTATAGTGATTTTTCGCAGAAAAAAAAAGAGAGCAGCAAAAAAAAAAGCATAAAAAAAGAGCGAAAAAGAAAATTTCCTGAGTGTGCTTTTTCCGTTGTTTCCGTGCAGCGCCGTGATTTTGTTAGTGTTCTAGGCTCGCGTCTCTAGCACGGTCTAGCCTAGGACCAAAGACAATCATTGCTGAGCGCTTATTCAAATTTGCATCTCCGAATTGATTATTGCTGACCCTTTTTGCTACCATATTATAAGCCTTCCCAGCTCCACATACATCTACATCGTATGCTTGACTCTCCCCGGTAATCGCTCTATCCAAGCTTTGAGAGTTTTGACTACATCGGTTGCCGATCACCACCTTCGCTGGGTAAGAACTAGTAAGAATTTGAGATTTGCTTGACGGATTTGTGACTGTCCCACCACACCACCACCACCACTTCCTAGTAGTCTGTCAAATTATATTCTTGTGTGTTTCTATTGTCGCTAACCATGGCAGGATCACCACCGATTTAGACCGACCGGGAGAACATGACAAACAAAGCGCTACATGATAAGTTTCACCAAATGATGAGTGGGCAGGTGGAAGATGTTCTAACTAGATTTGAAGAGGCCATGGAGAAGATAGATGGCATTGAGAAGGCGTCAAACAAAGCTCGATAACAAGTTTAATGAATTGCTCAAGGCGTCTACCACCACCACCACCGGCTGCACCTAATGCACCTCTACAACAACAACAACGACTACCTCCACATCGTGAAGCAGCCCTCCGCCGAAGCGAGCCGTGTCCCTCTTCACCGCTGGCCAAGGCTGCTGGTCTGCTGTTGATACTTCGTGGCTCCTGCCTTGATGTGGGGAGGATGATTATGTGAGAGAGTACGAGGATGAGGTTGATCAACTTCATAACTACGTGCAACCACCAAAGCACCACAACCACCGGCACCACAACCACCCGGTTGTCCACATGCAAATAATGGCAATGTTAGGGCTCCCTCAGTGCGAGATCATGACCATCTCCCTAAATTGAAGTTGAATATTCCACCATTTGAGGGTAGATATGTTCCTGATATATATCTTACTTGGGAGTTAGAAAGTGAACAACGATTTACATGTTTACAATATCCTGAGGAGAGACGTGTTCCCGCTGCTGTTTGTGCTTTCACTAGCTTTGCATGTGTTTGGTGGTCTGAACATTGTAGATTATATCTTGTTCCAGCTACTTGGGCTGCTTTGAAAACTGCTATGCATACTCGTTGGGTTCCAACATATAATCAACGTGAATTACAACAAAAATTGAATCGCTTAAGACAAGGACAAAATACTGTAGAAGAATATTATCGTGAATTACAAACTTGCTTGATTAGATGTGGTATTGTTGAGGAGAATGAAGCTATGCTTGCACGTTTTCGGGTGGATTAAATAGAGATATTCAGACCATTCTAGACTACAAGGATTATACTAATATCACTCGATTATTCCATCTTGCTTGTAAAGCTGAACGTGAAGTGCAGGATCGATGTGCGTTGGCGCGGACTAACTTTTCTCGCAGGTCGACCTTCATCATGGACACCACGCGGCATCATCTACTTCCACACGCTCTACTACACCGGCACCTCCGCCGGCTGCCACCTCCAACCGTGATACAAGAAAGCAGGCACAACCACCACTATCCGCCAAGAGCGCACTGTTGGGCCTACACAGAGCTCTTCTTCTTCCATGGCGTCAACAGGCACACAAGTGATATTATTTGTCGTCGTTGTAAGGGAAGAGGACATTTTGCCAGAGAATGCCAATCTCAGCGTGTGATGATTGCTACTGAGGATGGTGGGTATGAGTCCGCTAGTGACTATGATGAAGAGACTTTGGCTCTTATTACACATGAAGAACATGGTGGAGATGATGCTAGTGGAATTGGATTAGGAGGTGTGTTATTACAAGATGGCAAACCTGTTGCATACTTTTACGAAAAATTGAGTGGGCCTAGTCTGAACTATTCTACTTATGACAAAGAATTATATGCTCTTGTTCGGACTTTAGAGACATGGCAACATTATTTATGGCCCAAAGAATTTGTTATACATTCTGATCATGAATCTTTGAAACATATTTAAAGTCAAGCTAAACTGAATCGTAGACATGCTAAATGGGTTGAATTCATTGAGACTTTCCCTTATGTCATTAAACACAAGAAGGGTAAAGAAAATGTTATTGCTGATGCTTTGTCTCGTCGCTATACTATGCTTTCACAACTTGACTTCAAAATATTTGGTTCGGAGACCATCAAAGATCAATATGTGCATGATGCTGATTTTAAAGATGTAATGTAGAATTGTAAAGAAGGAAGCACATGGAACAAGTTCGTTATTAAGGATGGTTTTGTGTTCCGTGCTAACAAGCTATGCATTCCTGCTAGCTCTGTTCGTCTTTTGTTGTTGCAGGAGGCGCATGGAGGAGGATTAATGGGACACTTTGGCGTGAAGAAGACGGAGGATATAGTTGCTACACATTTCTTTTGGCCAAAGATGAGACGGGATGTTGAGCGTTTTGTTGCTCGCTGCACTACATGTCACAAAGCTAAGTCACGACTCAATCCTCATGGTTTATATATGCCTTCACTCGTACTCTAGTGTTCCTTGGGAGGATATATCTATGGACTTTGTTTTAGGTTTACCTCGAACAAAGAAGGGAGGGATAGCATATTTGTTGTCGTGGATAGATTCTAAAAATGGCACACTTTATACCATGTCATAAAAGCGATGATGCTGTTAATGTTGCTGATTTGTTCTTTCGTGAAATTATTCGCTTGCATGGTGTGTCAAATACTATTGTTTCAGATCGTGATACTAAATTTCTTAGCCACTTTTGGAGATGTTTATGGGCTAAGTTGGGGACTAAACTGCTTTTAGTACTACTTGTCACCCCCAAACTGATGGACAAACTGAAGTAGTCAATAGAACATTGTCTACTATGCTTAGGGCTGTTTTGAAGAATAATAAGAAAATGTGGGAAGAATGCTTGCCTCATATTGAATTTGCTTATAATCGTTCATTGCATTCTACTACTAAGATGTGCCCTTTTGAAATTGTGTATGGCTTCCTACCTCGTGCACCTATTGATTTGTTGCCTCTTCCATCTGCGGAGAAGGTTAATTTTGAAGCTAAAGAACGTGCTGAATTGATTTTAAAAATGCATGAGTTAACTAAGGAAAACATTGAGCGTATGAATGCTAAATATAAACTTGCTGGAGATAAGGGTAGAAAACATGTTGTCTTTGCACTGGAGATCTTGTTTGGTTACATTTGCGTAAGGATAGGTTTCCTAATTTGCGCAAATCAAAGCTAATGCCACGTGTTGATGGTCCATTTAAGGTGTTAGAGAAAATAAATGATAATGCATATAAACTTGAGTTGCCTGCAGATTTTGGGGTTAGTCCCACTTTTAACATTGCAGATTTGAAGCCTTATTTGGGTGAGGAAGATGAGTTTCCGTCGAGGACGACTTCATTTCAAGAAGGGGAGGATGATGAGGACATCAATACCATTGTTACACCCACAGCCCCTCTTCGCTATACATACTGGACCAATTACTAGAGCTCGCGCACGCCAATTGAATTATCAGGTACTTTCGTTTCTTGGTAACGATTCCAATGTTCATGAGAATGATGAGGACATGACTACCTTGGATAAGACCAAAAATATTGCATACATGCATATTTGTCAGGTGATTTCTAGTGCAAACTATTCAATAATCTATTTATGTTATCCAGAACAAAAATACATCACATACTTTTGTGTTTTGTCTAATTGTAGGTGTATGGGACATTTGTACAATACACATATGAAGATAAGGGAAAAGGAGAAGTTTAGGTGCTGTTCAAAAAGTCCTCTCACGTCACTTTTGGACCAAGAGAAGATAGAGTCCAAGTCTCTCACGTTCTGGACTCAGATTCGGACTTCTCAGACATTACTGACTCTTAACGTCAATTACATTTTCATCCGGACTCCAAATTGGGTGATTCTTTTTTGTTGGAAAATAGATTTCGTGCACCTTCCAACCCAATTGATTCACCTTCAAATTCGTCCGGAGCGTTGAGTTATGGACGAAACAATCTGATGCTGCAGCAGAATCCGAGTCAAACTACAAGTCCAAAGGTGTTACGTCACCTCCGCTTGGGCCCATTGGCCTTGTACGACCTAGGGTTAGTTTTAGGCTGCCTTGGGACGTCCTACCACCTCCTTGGCCGCCACCCCTTGATCCTATATAAGTAGATCCATCTAGTAGCTTTTTCCTTGGGATTTGTTTAGTTAAAAGTTAGCCATTGCAACTTCGTGTACTTCGCTTTGTGTCCAACGACTGCACCAAGACCGCTACGGATCCCCACCATTATCAATACTTCATATATATTCGCAATATTCAGATTGCTTTATCATATTCTTGCTTGTTCTTCGATTGCTTGCAGGAATAGACCTTCGTGGTCATGTTGATCGTGCTCCAGCGTGGTCAATAACCTCTCGGAGTTGGTTTAGCGATTGCTAAGGCGCAACGTCGTGCATGTTTGTAGTCGGATCGTCAAAGTCGTCTCCACCAAATCGATAGTTATCATCTCATCGAAAGATCGGGACACCCCCGCCTCTATCAAGTGGTATCAGTTTTCAGGTTGCTCGGTGAGATTTTCCAGTTATCCCTAGATTCGATTTATTTTCTTACCTATTGTCCAAGAAAAGGCCACTAGAAAAGTTAGATCTATTCATCATTTGTCCTAGCCAGTCCAAGCCTTTGCAATTTTCTTTTCATTGTTTGCATTATTGAATTATCGGTTGCATCGTCGTGTCGAGTTCTTGTTCTTAGTGTCTAGTTCCTTTAGAGTTTCGAGTTCTGTTCACATTAGTCACGCCGCCGCCGCATCATTATCCCTTCCACTGTCCACCATACCATCCATCAATTTCCACCACGTGCTATGCACTATTCATTGTCATAATCATAGTTGAGGTCATTCACATCTTCGCTTGATCCAACGCATCTTATCTAGTTTGTTTTGGAAAAAGAGAAAAAGAGAGAAAAAAGAGAGAAAAAGTAAAAAAAGTCAGAGAAAAAAAGAGAAAGAAAAGGAAAAAAAGTGTGAGAAAAAAAGAGAGAAGAAAAAAAACAAAGTTTGGATCTATCTAGACTCAATCTCGTAGCTGAATTCGGATTGAATCTGTTTTGTGCACTGTTCAGTAAAACAGGCATAACTTCCTCATACGAGGTCCGCTTTTGGCTCATGAGTACTCAAATTAAAGCTAGAGACGAGCCGCATCTAAATAGTTGCAGAAGCTAGTTCAATATTTGGCACCTCAAAATCGGCTCCTAAATAGGTCTTTTGCCCTCCGAAGTTCGTGAACACAGCTTATTCCAGTTTTTCAAATCAGTTTTAGAATTTTTGACTCCTCATATCAACTCGGAATTGAGTGATTCTTTTGCATTGGAAAGCTTGAGTTAGTAGCATTCTTTGAAAAAGTTATCAGAAAATTGGCTCAAACTTTTCAAGAGGAAAACTGGAGAGAGAGTTGTTGTATATCCTGCTTGGCAGTTGTTTTTCATCATTATCTTTATTGCCGTTGTGCTCTTCACTTATATCTGGCTGTCTAGGGCTACTCATTATCCTTCATTGATGCTAGTTGTGCTACGCCGTGACCTCATTAGTGTTCTAGGCTCGCGTCTCTAGTCCGGTCTAGCCTAGGACCAAAGACAAGATCGTCGTTGAGCGCTTATTCAACATTGCATCTTTGAATTGATTATTGCTAATCTTTTACTACCATATATAGCCAACCCAGCTCCACATATTTCTACACCGTATATCGTATGCTCCCCGCAATCTCTTTACACAATCTTGAGTTACTTGACACCGCTTGGTTGCCTGTCACCGCTTTCTTTGCATGGTAAGAACTTGTAAGACATTGATATTTGCTTTATCGTGAGCGCTTTTACCACCACATCCTAGTAGTTATAGAAACATTATTTTTGGATTTTGTTTCTTGTTCTACTAATCATGACAGGATCCAGAGTCAATTCATGGGCTTTGTCGATCATGGGAGACATGCCACCACCTATGTAAATACCACAACCGTCACGAGAGGTGCACAAACATCCAAATGCACATGATCAGGTTCATGTTTCTATACCACCATTTAATGGCCGTTTTAGACCTCCTTTATATATTGAATGGGAGTTAGACATAAATAATATATTTGCTTCCCATAATTTTGATGAACGTAAAAAGTTATGGTTATGTTGGTTCTTTCACCGGGTTATGCTCTAGTTTGGTGGAGTGAATATTGTCGGTTACACCACGATTATGTACCTAATACTTGGGATGATTTAAAACATGTCATGAGAGATAGATTAACGATGTTTATTATACTCGTGGCATGATTAAAAAACTGGAACATTTAAAACAAGGTAGTGACACCGTAACAAAATATTATGATGATTTACAAACTACCTTGTTGCACTCATTTTTAGAAGAAAGTGAAGAAGATTTTATGGATAGATTTTGGGGAGGATTAAACCATAATATTCAGGAGATACTAATTCATGAAGAGTGTTATCCTATGGACCATTTGTTTCGCCTTGCTTGCAAAGCTGAACAGGAAATAAAACGACGTGTTGCCCACAAGGAGAACAAGCGCACGGTGCACATTCCAACTGTTGATACAGATGTTTATTCAACTACTAGGCGTACTATGACAACAACATCCGTTGTTGTGAGGACTACATCATCTCCATCATGTGACACATCATCATCGAGAGTGTCTGCATCATCTGAGTTGACTATAAGAGGTAATGACAAAGGTACAGATTTTCCACTTTTACATGAGAATGATGCATGCCTAGTTAACTTGAATACATCATGTGTTGAGCTACCCACTACTTTGATCACACCACCTATTTTAGAGGATTATATTGATAATTTGACTTTGCCATGTGATCAAACAACTGAAATACCAACAATTTTGAGTGCACCCATTGAATTAATTGTTGATGCAAAAGAATCAATATTTAATCATTTTGATATGACCTCTAATCTTGGTGATGATTCTGTGTCGAATGACTTATTGCATGTTTACTTATTTAAGCATGTTGTAGCATGTAAACTTGATGCAAGTAAGGTTTATTCACAAATGTTGGGATGGTTTAATGATGAACATTGTCAATCTTTTGAAATGAATAAGAGTTTCACTTATATGTGCAAACTGAGTTGCAATATTTTCATGCCTTCTACTTCTTGTGATAATGTTTTGGCTTTAGATTTTATGAACTATGCAAGTTACTCATCTATTTATGTGTCATATGTGCAAAAATCAAGGGAAATAAAAATGGATGACATATACATATACAACATGTACACCTTGTCTCTTTTTTAGCCACATTTCAGACTAAGAACCGCCGAGGACGGCTTTGTTTTCAAGAAGTGGAGGATGATGAGGACATGACTACCTTGGATAAGACCAAAAATATTGCATACATGCATATTTGTCGTGTGATTTCTAGTGCAAACTATTCAATAATCTATTTATGTTATCGAACAAAAATACATCACATACTTTTGTGTTTTGTCTAATTGTAGGTGTATGGGACATTTGTACAATACACATATGAAGATAAGGGAAAAGGAGAAGTTTAGGTGCTGTTCAAAAAGTCCTCTCACGTCACTTTTGGACCAAGAGAAGATAGAGTCCAAGTCTCTCACGTTCGGACTCAGATTCGGACCGCATGCAGACATACCTGAGTCAAAACGTCAATAACTTTTTCATCCGGACTCCAAATTGGGTGATTCTTTTTTGTTGGAAAATAGATTTCGTGCACCTTCCAACCCAATTGGATTCACCTTCAAATTCGTCCGGAGCGTTGAGTTATGGACGAAACAATCTGATGCTGCAGCAGAATCCGAGTCAAACTACAAGTCCAAAGGTGTTACGTCACCTCCGCTTGGGCCCATTGGCCTTGTACGACCTAGGGTTAGTTTTAGGCTGCCTTGGGACGTCCTACCACCTCCTTGGCCGCCACCCCTTGATCCTATATAAGTAGATCCATCTAGTAGCTTTTTCCTTGGGATTTGTTTAGTTAAAAGTTAGCCATTGCAACTTCGTACTTCGTTTGTGTCCAACGACCAAACCAAGACCGCCACGGATCCCCACCATTATCAATACTTCATATATATTCGCAATATTCAGATTGCTTTATCATATTCTTGCTTGTTCTTCGATTGCTTGCAGGAATAGACCTTCGTGGTCGAGTTGATCGTGTTCAAATAAGGGTCAATAACCTCTCGGAGTTGGTTTAGCGATTGCTAAGGCGCAACGTCAGGCACGTTTGTAGTCGGATCGTCAAAGTCATCTTCCCAAAATCGATAGTTATCATCTCATCAAAAGATCGGGACACCCCCGCCTCTATCAAGTGGTATCAGTTTTCAGGTTGCTCGGTGAGATTTTCCAGTTATCCCTAGATTCGATTTATTTTCTTACCTATTGTCCAAGAAAAGGCCACTAGAAAAGTTAGATCTATTCATCATTTGTCCTAGCCAGTCCAAGCCTTTGCAATTTTCTTTTCATTGTTTGCATTATTGAATTATCGGTTGCATCGTCGTGTCGAGTTGCTGTTCTTAGTGTCTAGTTCCTTTAGAGTTTCGAAGTTCTGTTCACATTAGTCACGCCGCTGCATCATTATCCCTTCCACTGTCCACCATACCATCCATCAATTTCCACCACGTGCTATGCACTATTCATTGTCATAATCATAGTTGAGGTCATTCACATCTTCGCTTGATCCAATCTGCATCTTATCTAGTTTGTTTTGGATAAAGAGAAAAAGAGAGAAAAAAAGAGAGAAAAAAGAGAAAAAAGTAAAAAAGTCAGAGAAAAAAGAGAAAGAAAAGGAAAAAAAGTGTGAGAAAAAAAGAGAGAAGAAAAAACAAAGTTTGGATCTATCTAGACTCAATCTCGTAGCTGAATTCGGATTGAATCTGTTTTGTGCACTGTTCAGTAAAACAGGCATAACTTCCTCATACGAGGTCCGTTTTGGCTCATGAGTACTCAAATTAAAGCTAGAGACGAGCCGCATCTAAATAGTTGCAGAAGCTAGTTCAATATTTGGCACCTCAAAATCGGCTCCTAAATAGGTCTTTTTGCCCTCCGAAGTTCGTGAACACAGCTTATTCCAGTTTTTCAAATCAGTTTTAGAAGACTCCTCATATCAACTCGGAATTGAGTGATTCTTTTTGCATTGGAAAGCTTGAGTTAGTAGCATTCTTTGAAAAAAGTTATCAGAAAATTGGCTCAAACTTTTCAAGAGGAAAACTGGAGAGAGAGTTGTTGTATATCCCGCTTGGCGCTTGTTTTCATCATTATCTTTACTGCCGTTGTGCTCTTCACTTATATCTGGCTGTCTAGAGCTACTCATTATCCTTCATTGATGCTAGTTGTGCTACGCCGTGACCTCATTAGTGTTCTAGGCTCGCGTCTCTAGTCCGGTCTAGCCTAGGACCAAAGACAAGATCGTCGTTGAGCGTTTATTCAACATTGCATCTTTGAATTGATTATTGCTAATCTTTTACTACCATATATAGCCAACCCAGCTCCACATATTTCTACACCGTATACGACGCTCCCTCGGCAATCTCTTTACACAATCTTCAGAGTTACTTGACACCGCTGGTTGCTCGTCACCGCCTCTTGCATGGTAAGAACTTGTAAGACATTGATATTTGCTTTCTTGTGAGCTGCTTTTACCACCACATCCTAGTAGTTATAGAAACATTATTTTTGGATTTTGTTTCTTGTTCTACTAATCATGACAGGATCCAGAGTCAATTCATGGGCTTTGTCGATCATGGAGACATGCCACCACCTATGCAAATACCACAACCGTCACGAGAGGTGCACAAACATCCAAATGCACATGATCAGGTTCATGTTTCTATACCACCATTTAATGGCCGTTTTAGACCTCCTTTATATATTGAATGGGAGTTAGACATAAATAATATATTTGCTTCCCATAATTTTGATGAACTTAAAAAGTTATGGTTGCGGTTGGTTCTTTCACGGGTTATGCTCTAGTTTGGTGGAGTGAATATTGTCGGTTACACCCTGATTATGTACCTAATACTTGGGATGATTTAAAACATGTCATGAGAGATAGATTCGTCGATGTTTATTATACTCGTGGCATGATTAAAAACTGGAACATTTAAAACAAGGTAGTGACACCGTAACAAAATATTATGATGATTTACAAACTACCTTGTTGCACTCATTTTTAGAAGAAAGTGAAGAAGATTTTATGGATAGATTTTGGGGAGGATTAAACCATAATATTCAGGAGATACTAATTCATGAAGAGTGTTATCCTATGGACCATTTGTTTCGTCTTGCTTGCAAAGCTGAACAGGAAATAAAACGACGTGTTGCCCATAAGGAGAACAAGCGCACGGTGCACATTCCAACTGTTGATACAGATGTTTATTCAACTACTAGGCGTGATTATGACAACAACATCCGTTGTTGCGAGGACTACATCATCTCCATCATGTGACACATCATCATCGAGAGTGTCTCGCATCATCCGAGTTGACTATAAGAGGTAATGACAAAGGTACAGATTTTCCACTTTTACATGAGAATGATGCATGCCTAGTTAACTTGAATACATCATGTGTTGAGCTACCCACTACTTTGATCACACCACCTATTTTAGAGGATTATATTGATAATTTGACTTTGCCATGTGATCAAACAACTGAAATACCAACAATTTTGAGTGCACCCATTGAATTAATTGTTGATGCAAAAGAATCAATATTTAATCATTTTGATATGACCTCTAATCTTGGTGATGATTCTGTGTCGAATGACTTATTGCATGTTTACTTATTTAAGCATGTTGTAGCATGTAAACTTGATGCAAGTAAGGTTTATTCACCAATGTTGGGATGGTTTAATGATGAACATTGTCAATCTTTTGAAATGAATAAGAGCATCACTTATATGTGCAAACCGAGTTGCAATATTTTCATGCCTTCTACTTCTTGTGATAATGTTTTGGCTTTAGATTTTATGAACTATGCAAGTTACTCATCTATTTATGTGTCATATGTGCAAAAATCAAGGGAAATAAAAATGGATGACATATACATATACAACATGTACACCTTGTCTCTTTTGTTAGCCACATTTCAGACTAAGAACCGCCGAGGACGGCTTTGTTTTCAAGAAGTGGAGGATGATGAGGACATGACTACCTTGGATAAGACCAAAATATTGCATACATGCATATTTGTCGTGATTTCTAGTGCAAACTATTCAATAATCTATTTATGTTATCCGTAACAAAAATACATCACATACTTTTGTGTTTTGTCTAATTGTAGGTGTATGGGACATTTGTACAATACACATATGAAGATAAGGGAAAAGGAGAAGTTTAGGTGCTGTTCAAAAGTCCTCTCACGTCACTTTTGGACCAAGAGAAGATAGAGTCCAAGTCTCTCACGTTACGACTCAGATTCGGACCGCAGACATACCTGAGTCAAAACGTCAATAACTTTTTCATCCGGACTCCAAATTGGGTGATTCTTTTTTGTTGGAAAATAGATTTCGTGCACCTTCCAACCCAATTGGATTCACCTTCAAATTCGTCCGGAGCGTTGAGTTATGGACGAAACAATCTGATGCTGCAGCAGAATCCGAGTCAAACTACAAGTCCAAAGGTGTTACGTCACCTCCGCTTGGGCCCATTGGCCTTGTACGACCTAGGGTTAGTTTTAGGCTGCCTTGGGACGTCCTACCACCTCCTTGGCCGCCACCCCTTGATCCTATATAAGTAGATCCATCTAGTAGCTTTTTCCTTGGGATTTGTTTAGTTAAAAGTTAGCCATTGCAACTTCGTACTTCGTTTGTGTCCAACGACCAAACCAAGACCGCCACGGATCCCCACCATTATCAATACTTCATATATATTCGCAATATTCAGATTGCTTTATCATATTCTTGCTTGTTCTTCGATTGCTTGCGTGAATAGACCTTCGTGGTCGTTGATCGTGCTCCGGCGGGTCAATAACCTCTCGGAGTTGGTTTAGCGATTGCTAAGGCGCAACGTCAGGCACGCTTGTAGTCGGATCGTCAAAGTCGTCTCCACCAAATCGATAGTTATCATCTCATCAAAAGATCGGGACACCCCCGCCTCTATCAAGTGGTATCAGTTTTCAGGTTGCTCGGTGAGATTTTCCAGTTATCCCTAGATTCGATTTATTTTCTTACCTATTGTCCAAGAAAAGGCCACTAGAAAAGTTAGATCTATTCATCATTTGTCCTAGCCAGTCCAAGCCTTTGCAATTTTCTTTTCATTGTTTGCATTATTGAATTATCGGTTGCATCGTCGTGTCGAGTTGCTGTTCTTAGTGTCTAGTTCCTTTAGAGTTTCGAGTTCTGTTCACATTAGTCACGCCACCGCTGCATCATTATCCCTTCCACTGTCCACCATACCATCCATCAATTTCCACCACGTGCTATGCACTATTCATTGTCATAATCATAGTTGAGGTCATTCACATCTTCGCTTGATCCAATCTGCATCTTATCTAGTTTGTTTTGGAAAAAGAGAAAAAAGAGAGAAAAAAGAGAGAAAAAAAGAGAGAAAAAGTAAAAAAAGTCAGAGAAAAAAAGAGAAAGAAAAGGAAAAAAAGTGTGAGAAAAAGAGAGAAGAAAAAAAACAAAGTTTGGATCTATCTAGACTCAATCTCGTAGCTGAATTCGGATTGAATCTGTTTTGTGCACTGTTCAGTAAAACAGGCATAACTTCCTCATACGAGGTCCGTTTTGGCTCATGAGTACTCAAATTAAAGCTAGAGACGAGCCGCATCTAAATAGTTGCAGAAGCTAGTTCAATATTTGGCACCTCAAAATCGGCTCCTAAATAGGTCTTTTTGCCCTCCGAAGTTCGTGAACACAGCTTATTCCAGTTTTTCAAATCAGTTTTAGAATATTTTGACTCCTCATATCAACTCGGAATTGAGTGATTCTTTTTGCATTGGAAAGCTTGAGTTAGTAGCATTCTTTGAAAAAAGTTATCAGAAAATTGGCTCAAACTTTTCAAGAGGAAAACTGGAGAGAGAGTTGTTGTATATCCTGCTTGGCGCTTGTTTTTCATCATTATCTTTCTTGCCGTTGTGCTCTTCACTTATATCTGGCTGTCTAGAGCTACTCATTATCCTTCATTGATGCTAGTTGTGCTACGCCGTGACCTCATTAGTGTTCTAGGCTCGCGTCTCTAGTCCGGGTCTAGCCTAGGACCAAAGACAAGATCTGTCGTTGAGCGTTTATTCAACATTGCATCTTTGAATTGATTATTGCTAATCTTTTACTACCATATATAGCCAACCCAGCTCCACATATTTCTACACCGTATACGTGACGCTCCCGGCAATCTCTTTACACAATCTTCAGAGTTACTTGACACCGCTGGTTGCCTGTCACCGCCATCTTGCATGGTAAGAACTTGTAAGACATTGATATTTGCTTTCTTGTGAGCGCTTTTACCACCACATCCTAGTAGTTATAGAAACATTATTTTTGGATTTTGTTTCTTGTTCTACTAATCATGACAGGATCCAGAGTCAATTCATGGGCTTTGTCGATCGCGGAGACATGCCACCACCTATGCAAATACCACAACCGTCACGAGAGGTGCACAAACATCCAAATGCACATGATCAGGTTCATGTTTCTATACCACCATTTAATGGCCGTTTTAGACCTCCTTTATATATTGAATGGGAGTTAGACATAAATAATATATTTGCTTCCCATAATTTTGATGAACGTAAAAAAGTTATGGTTGCGGTTGGTTCTTTCACTTGTTTTTCTCTAGTTTGGTGGAGTGAATATTGTCGGTTACACCCTGATTATGTACCTAATACTTGGGATGATTTAAAACATGTCATGAGAGATAGATTAACGATGTTTATTATACTCGTGGCATGATTAAAAACTGGAACATTTAAAACAAGGTAGTGACACCGTAACAAAATATTATGATGATTTACAAACTACCTTGTTGCACTCATTTTTAGAAGAAAGTGAAGAAGATTTTATGGATAGATTTTGGGGAGGATTAAACCATAATATTCAGGAGATACTAATTCATGAAGAGTGTTATCCTATGGACCATTTGTTTCGTCTTGCTTGCAAAGCTGAACAGGAAATAAAACGACGTGTTGCCCATAAGGAGAACAAGCGCACGGTGCACATTCCAACTGTTGATACAGATGTTTATTCAACTACTAGGCGTACTATGACAACAACATCCGTTGTTGCGAGGACTACATCATCTCCATCATGTGACACATCATCATCGAGAGTGTCTGCATCATCTGAGTTGACTATAAGAGGTAATGACAAAGGTACAGATTTTCCACTTTTACATGAGAATGATGCATGCCTAGTTAACTTGAATACATCATGTGTTGAGCTACCCACTACTTTGATCACACCACCTATTTTAGAGGATTATATTGATAATTTGACTTTGCCATGTGATCAAACAACTGAAATACCAACAATTTTGAGTGCACCCATTGAATTAATTGTTGATGCAAAAGAATCAATATTTAATCATTTTGATATGACCTCTAATCTTGGTGATGATTACGTGTCGAATGACTTATTGCATGTTTACTTATTTAAGCATGTTGTAGCATGTAAACTTGATGCAAGTAAGGTTTATTCACCAATGTTGGGATGGTTTAATGATGAACATTGTCAATCTTTTGAAATGAATAAGAGCATCACTTATATGTGCAAACTGAGTTGCAATATTTTCATGCCTTCTACTTCTTGTGATAATGTTTTGGCTTCGGATTTTATGAACTATGCAAGTTACTCATCTATTTATGTGTCATATGTGCAAAAATCAAGGGAAATAAAATGGATGACATATACATATACAACATGTACACCTTGTCTCTTTTGTTAGCCACATTTCAGACTAAGAACCGCCGAGGACGGCTTTGTTTTCAAGAAGTGGAGGATGATGAGGACATGACTACCTTGGATAAGACCAAAAATATTGCATACATGCATATTTGTCGTGATTTCTAGTGCAAACTATTCAATAATCTATTTATGTTATCCGAACAAAAATACATCACATACTTTTGTGTTTTGTCTAATTGTAGGTGTATGGGACATTTGTACAATACACATATGAAGATAAGGGAAAAGGAGAAGTTTAGGTGCTGTTCAAAAAGTCCTCTCACGTCACTTTTGGACCAAGAGAAGATAGAGTCCAAGTCTCTCACGTTACGGACTCAGATTCGGACTGCAGACATACACGAGTCAAAACGTCAATAACTTTTTCATCCGGACTCCAAATTGGGTGATTCTTTTTTTGTTGGAAAATAGATTTCGTGCACCTTCCAACCCAATTGGATTCACCTTCAAATTCGTCCGGAGCGTTGAGTTATGGACGAGACAATCTGATGCTGCAGCAGAATCCGAGTCAAACTACAAGTCCAAAGGTGTTACGTCACCTCCGCTTGGGCCCATTGGCCTTGTACGACCTAGGGTTAGTTTTAGGCTGCCTTGGGACGTCCTACCACCTCCTTGGCCGCCACCCCTTGATCCTATATAAGTAGATCCATCTAGTAGCTTTTTCCTTGGGATTTGTTTAGTTAAAGTTAGCCATTGCAACTTCGTGGTACTTCGCTTTGTGTCCAACGACTGCACCAAGACCGCTTACGGATCCCCACCATTATCAATACTTCATATATATTCGCAATATTCAGATTGCTTTATCATATTCTTGCTTGTTCTTCGATTGCTTGCAGGAATAGACCTTCGTGGTCAGGTTGATCGTGCTCCAGCGTGGTCAATAACCTCTCGGAGTTGGTTTAGCGATTGCTAAGGCGCAACGTCGTGCACGTTTGTAGTCGGATCGTCAAAGTCGTCTCCACCAAATCGATAGTTATCATCTCATCAAAAGATCGGGACACCCCCGCCTCTATCAAGTGGTATCAGTTTTCAGGTTGCTCGGTGAGATTTTCCAGTTATCCCTAGATTCGATTTATTTTCTTACCTATTGTCCAAGAAAAGGCCACTAGAAAAGTTAGATCTATTCATCATTTGTCCTAGCCAGTCCAAGCCTTTGCAATTTTCTTTTCATTGTTTGCATTATTGAATTATCGGTTGCATCGCCGTGTCGAGTTGCTGTTCTTAGTGTCTAGTTCCTTTAGAGTTTCGAGTTCTGTTCACATTAGTCACGCCGCCGCTGCATCATTATCCCTTCCACTGTCCACCATACCATCCATCAATTTCCACCACGTGCTATGCACTATTCATTGTCATAATCATAGTTGAGGTCATTCACATCTTCGCTTGATCCAATCTGCATCTTATCTAGTTTGTTTTGGAAAAGAGAAAAAGAGAGAAAAAGAGAGAAAAAAGAGAGAAAAAGTAAAAAAGTCAGAGAAAAAAAGAGAAAGAAAAGGAAAAAAAGTGTGAGAAAAAGAGAGAAGAAAAAAACAAAGTTTGGATCTATCTAGACTCAATCTCGTAGCTGAATTCGGATTGAATCTGTTTTGTGCACTGTTCAGTAAAACAGGCATAACTTCCTCATACGAGGTCCGTTTTGGCTCATGAGTACTCAAATTAAAGCTAGAGACGAGCCGCATCTAAATAGTTGCAGAAGCTAGTTCAATATTTGGCACCTCAAAATCGGCTCCTAAATAGGTCTTTTGCCCTCCGAAGTTCGTGAACACAGCTTATTCCAGTTTTCAAATCAGTTTTAGAATTTTTGACTCCTCATATCAACTCGGAATTGAGTGATTCTTTTGCATTGGAAAGCTTGAGTTAGTAGCATTCTTTGAAAAAAGTTATCAGAAAATTGGCTCAAACTTTTCAAGAGGAAAACTGAGAGAGAGTTGTTGTATATCCTGCTTGGCGCTTGTTTTTCATCATTATCTTTACTGCCGTTGTGCTCTTCACTTATATCTGGCTGTCTAGAGCTACTCATTATCCTTCATTGATGCTAGTTGTGCTACGCCGTGACCTCATTAGTGTTCTAGGCTCGCGTCTCTAGTCCGGTCTAGCCTAGGACCAGCACAAGATCACCGTCGTTGAGCGTTTATTCAACATTGCATCTTTGAATTGATTATTGCTAATCTTTTACTACCATATATAGCCAACCCAGCTCCACATATTTCTACACCGTATACGTGACGCTCCCCGCAATCTCTTTACACAATCTTGAGTTACTTGACACCGCTGGTTGCCCGTCACCTCACGCTGCATGGTAAGAACTTGTAAGACATTGATATTTGCTTTATCGTGAGCGTTTTACCACCACATCCTAGTAGTTATAGAAACATTATTTTTGGATTTTGTTTCTTGTTCTACTAATCATGACAGGATCCAGAGTCAATTCATGGGCTTTGTCGATCGCGGAGACATGCCACCACCTATGCAAATACCACAACCGTCACGAGAGGTGCACAAACATCCAAATGCACATGATCAGGTTCATGTTTCTATACCACCATTTAATGGCCGTTTTAGACCTCCTTTATATATTGAATGGGAGTTAGACATAAATAATATATTTGCTTCCCATAATTTTGATGAACGTAAAAAGTTATGGTTGCGGTTGGTTCTTTCACCGGTTATGCTCTAGTTTGGTGGAGTGAATATTGTCGGTTACACCCTGATTATGTACCTAATACTTGGGATGATTTAAAACATGTCATGAGAGATAGATTCGCCGATGTTTATTATACTCGTGGCATGATTAAAAACTGGAACATTTAAAACAAGGTAGTGACACCGTAACAAAATATTATGATGATTTACAAACTACCTTGTTGCACTCATTTTTAGAAGAAAGTGAAGAAGATTTTATGGATAGATTTTGGGGAGGATTAAACCATAATATTCAGGAGATACTAATTCATGAAGAGTGTTATCCTATGGACCATTTGTTTCGTCTTGCTTGCAAAGCTGAACAGGAAATAAAACGACGTGTTGCCCATAAGGAGAACAAGCGCACGGTGCACATTCCAACTGTTGATACAGATGTTTATTCAACTACTAGGCGATTATGACAACAACATCCGTTGTTGCGAGGACTACATCATCTCCATCATGTGACACATCATCATCGAGAGTGTCTCGCATCATCTGAGTTGACTATAAGAGGTAATGACAAAGGTACAGATTTTCCACTTTTACATGAGAATGATGCATGCCTAGTTAACTTGAATACATCATGTGTTGAGCTACCCACTACTTTGATCACACCACCTATTTTAGAGGATTATATTGATAATTTGACTTTGCCATGTGATCAAACAACTGAAATACCAACAATTTTGAGTGCACCCATTGAATTAATTGTTGATGCAAAAGAATCAATATTTAATCATTTTGATATGACCTCTAATCTTGGTGATGATTCTGTGTCGAATGACTTATTGCATGTTTACTTATTTAAGCATGTTGTAGCATGTAAACTTGATGCAAGTAAGGTTTATTCACCAATGTTGGGATGGTTTAATGATGAACATTGTCAATCTTTTGAAATGAATAAGAGCATCACTTATATGTGCAAACTGAGTTGCAATATTTTCATGCCTTCTACTTCTTGTGATAATGTTTTGGCTTTAGATTTTATGAACTATGCAAGTTACTCATCTATTTATGTGTCATATGTGCAAAAATCAAGGGAAATAAAAATGGATGACATATACATATACAACATGTACACCTTGTCTCTTTTGTTAGCCACATTTCAGACTAAGAACCGCCGAGGACGGCTTTGTTTTCAAGAAGTGGAGGATGATGAGGACATGACTACCTTGGATAAGACCAAAAATATTGCATACATGCATATTTGTCAGGTGATTTCTAGTGCAAACTATTCAATAATCTATTTATGTTATCCATAACAAAAATACATCACATACTTTTGTGTTTTGTCTAATTGTAGGTGTATGGGACATTTGTACAATACACATATGAAGATAAGGGAAAAGGAGAAGTTTAGGTGCTGTTCAAAAAGTCCTCTCACGTCACTTTTGGACCAAGAGAAGATAGAGTCCAAGTCTCTCACGTTCGACTCAGATTCGGACCGCACAGACATACCTGAGTCAAAACGTCAATAACTTTTTCATCCGGACTCCAAATTGGGTGATTCTTTTTTGTTGGAAAATAGATTTCGTGCACCTTCCAACCCAATTGATTCACCTTCAAATTCGTCCGAGCGTTGAGTTATGGACGAAACAATCTGATGTGCAGCAGAATCCGAGTCAAACTACAAGTCCAAAGGTGTTACGTCACCTCCGCTTGGGCCCATTGGCCTTGTACGACCTAGGGTTAGTTTTAGGCTGCCTTGGGACGTCCTACCACCTCCTTGGCCGCCACCCCTTGATCCTATATAAGTAGATCCATCTAGTAGCTTTTTCCTTGGGATTTGTTTAGTTAAAGTTAGCCATTGCAACTTCGCGGTACTTCGCTTGTGTCCAACGACCAGACCAAGACCGCTTACGGATCCCCACCATTATCAATACTTCATATATATTCGCAATATTCAGATTGCTTTATCATATTCTTGCTTGTTCTTCGATTGCTTGCAGGAATAGACCTTCGTGGTCGTTGATCGTGCTCCAGCGTGGTAAATAACCTCTCGGAGTTGGTTTAGCGATTGCTAAGGCGCGACGTCGGGCACGTTTGTAGTCGGATCGTCAAAGTCGTCTCCACCAAATCGATAGTTATCATCTCATCAAAAGATCGGGACACCCCCGCCTCTATCAAGTGGTATCAGTTTTCAGGTTGCTCGGTGAGATTTTCCAGTTATCCCTAGATTCGATTTATTTTCTTACCTATTGTCCAAGAAAAGGCCACTAGAAAAGTTAGATCTATTCATCATTTGTCCTAGCCAGTCCAAGCCTTTGCAATTTTCTTTTCATTGTTTGCATTATTGAATTATCGGTTGCATCGTCGTGTCGAGTTGCTGTTCTTAGTGTCTAGTTCCTTTAGAGTTTCGAGTTCTGTTCACATTAGTCACGCCGCCGCTGCATCATTATCCCTTCCACTGTCCACCATACCATCCATCAATTTCCACCACGTGCTATGCACTATTCATTGTCATAATCATAGTTGAGGTCATTCACATCTTCGCTGATCCAATCTGCATCTTATCTAGTTTGTTTTGGAAAAAGAGAAAAAAGAGAGAAAAAGAGAGAAAAAAGAGAAAAAAGTAAAAAGTCAGAGAAAAAAGAGAAAGAAAAAGGAAAAAAAAGTGTGAGAAAAAAGAGAGAAGAAAAAACAAAGTTTGGATCTATCTAGACTCAATCTCGTAGCTGAATTCGGATTGAATCTGTTTTGTGCACTGTTCAGTAAAACAGGCATAACTTCCTCATACGAGGTCCGCTTTGGCTCATGAGTACTCAAATTAAAGCTAGAGACGAGCCGCATCTAAATAGTTGCAGAAGCTAGTTCAATATTTGGCACCTCAAAATCGGCTCCTAAATAGGTCTTTTGCCCTCCGAAGTTCGTGAACACAGCTTATTCCAGTTTTTCAAATCAGTTTTAGAATTTTTGACTCCTCATATCAACTCGGAATTGAGTGATTCTTTTGCATTGGAAAGCTTGAGTTAGTAGCATTCTTTGAAAAAGTTATCAGAAAATTGGCTCAAACTTTTCAAGAGGAAAACTGAGAGAGAGTTGTTGTATATCCTGCTTGGCGCTTGTTTTCATCATTATCTTTACTGCCGTTGTGCTCTTCACTTATATCTGGCTGTCTAGAGCTACTCATTATCCTTCATTGATGCTAGTTGTGCTACGCCGTGACCTCATTAGTGTTCTAGGCTCGCGTCTCTAGTCCGGTCTAGCCTAGGACCAAAGACAAGACTGTCGTTGAGCGCTTATTCAACATTGCATCTTTGAATTGATTATTGCTAATCTTTTACTACCATATATAGCCAACCCAGCTCCACATATTTCTACACCGTATACGTGACGCCCCCTCGCAATCTCTTTACACAATCTTCAGAGTTACTTGACACCGCTGGTTGCCTGTCACCGCCGCTGCATGGTAAGAACTTGTAAGACATTGATATTTGCTTTATCGTGAGCTGCTTTTACCACCACATCCTAGTAGTTATAGAAACATTATTTTTGGATTTTGTTTCTTGTTCTACTAATCATGACAGGATCCAGAGTCAATTCATGGGCTTTGTCGATCATGGAGACATGCCACCACCTATGCAAATACCACAACCGTCACGAGAGGTGCACAAACATCCAAATGCACATGATCAGGTTCATGTTTCTATACCACCATTTAATGGCCGTTTTAGACCTCCTTTATATATTGAATGGGAGTTAGACATAAATAATATATTTGCTTCCCATAATTTTGATGAACGTAAAAAGTTATGGTTGCGTTGGTTCTTTCACTGGTTATGCTCTAGTTTGGTGGAGTGAATATTGTCGGTTACACCCTGATTATGTACCTAATACTTGGGATGATTTAAAACATGTCATGAGAGATAGATTCACGATGTTTATTATACTCGTGGCATGATTAAAAAGCTGGAACATTTAAAACAAGGTAGTGACACCGTAACAAAATATTATGATGATTTACAAACTACCTTGTTGCACTCATTTTTAGAAGAAAGTGAAGAAGATTTTATGGATAGATTTTGGGGAGGATTAAACCATAATATTCAGGAGATACTAATTCATGAAGAGTGTTATCCTATGGACCATTTGTTTCGTCTTGCTTGCAAAGCTGAACAGGAAATAAAACGACGTGTTGCCCATAAGGAGAACAAGCGCACGGTGCACATTCCAACTGTTGATACAGATGTTTATTCAACTACTAGGCGATTATGACAACAACATCCGTTGTTGCGAGGACTACATCATCTCCATCATGTGACACATCATCATCGAGAGTGTACTGCATCATCCGAGTTGACTATAAGAGGTAATGACAAAGGTACAGATTTTCCACTTTTACATGAGAATGATGCATGCCTAGTTAACTTGAATACATCATGTGTTGAGCTACCCACTACTTTGATCACACCACCTATTTTAGAGGATTATATTGATAATTTGACTTTGCCATGTGATCAAACAACTGAAATACCAACAATTTTGAGTGCACCCATTGAATTAATTGTTGATGCAAAAGAATCAATATTTAATCATTTTGATATGACCTCTAATCTTGGTGATGATTCTGTGTCGAATGACTTATTGCATGTTTACTTATTTAAGCATGTTGTAGCATGTAAACTTGATGCAAGTAAGGTTTATTCACCAATGTTGGGATGGTTTAATGATGAACATTGTCAATCTTTTGAAATGAATAAGAGCATCACTTATATGTGCAAACTGAGTTGCAATATTTTCATGCCTTCTACTTCTTGTGATAATGTTTTGGCTTTAGATTTTATGAACTATGCAAGTTACTCATCTATTTATGTGTCATATGTGCAAAAATCAAGGGAAATAAAATGGATGACATATACATATACAACATGTACACCTTGTCTCTTTTGTTAGCCACATTTCAGAATAAGAACCGCCGAGGACGGCTTTGTTTTCAAGAAGTGGAGGATGATGAGGACATGACTACCTTGGATAAGACCAAAAATATTGCATACATGCATATTTGTCGTGATTTCTAGTGCAAACTATTCAATAATCTATTTATGTTATCCGTAACAAAAATACATCACATACTTTTGTGTTTTGTCTAATTGTAGGTGTATGGGACATTTGTACAATACACATATGAAGATAAGGGAAAAGGAGAAGTTTAGGTGCTGTTCAAAAGTCCTCTCACGTCACTTTTGGACAAAGAGAAGATAGAGTCCAAGTCTCTCTCTTTATGGACTCTGATTCGGTCTGCACAGACATACCTGAGTCAAAACGTCAATAAAATTTTCATCCGGTCTCCAAATTTGGTTATTCTTTTTTGTTGGAAAATAGATTTCGTGCACCTTCCAACCCAATTGGATTCACCTTCAAATTCGTCCGGAGCGTTGAGTTATGGACGAAACAATCTGATGCTGCAGCAGAATCCGAGTCAAACTACAAGTCCAAAGGTGTTACGTCACCTCCGCTTGGGGCCCATTGGCCTTGTACGACCTAGGGTTAGTTTTAGGCTGCCTTGGGACGTCCTACCACCTCCTTGGCCGCCACCCCTTGATCCTATATAAGTAGATCCATCTAGTAGCTTTTTCCTTGGGATTTGTTTAGTTAAAAGTTAGCCATTGCAACTTCGTACTTCGCTTGTGTCCAACGACTGCACCAAGACCGCTTACGGATCCCCACCATTATCAATACTTCATATATATTCGCAATATTCAGATTGATTTATCATATTCTTGCTTGTTCTTCGATTGCTTGCAGGAATAGACCTTCGTGGTCAGGTTGATCGTGCTCCGGAGTTGGTCAATAACCTCCTGAGTTGGTTTAGCGATTGCTAAGGCGCAACGTCAGGCACGCTTGTAGTCGGATCGTCAAAGTCGTCTCCACCAAATCGATAGTTATCATCTCATCAAAAGATCGGGACACCCCGCCTCTATCAAGTGGTATCAGTTTTCGTGTTGCTCGGTGAGATTTTCCATTATCCCTAGATTCGATTTATTTTCTTACCTATTGTCCAAGAAAAGGCCACTAGAAAAGTTAGATCTATTCATCATTTGTCCTAGCCAGTCCAAGCCTTTGCAATTTTCTTTTCATTGTTTGCATTATTGAATTATCGGTTGCATCGTCGTGTCGAGTTGCTGTTCTTAGTGTCTAGTTCCTTTAGAGTTTCGAAGTTCTGTTCACATTAGTCACGCCGCTGCATCATTATCCCTTCCACCGTCCACCATACCATCCATCAATTTCCACCACGTGCTATGCACTATTCATTGTCATAATCATAGTTGAGGTCATTCACATCTTCGCTTGATCCAATCTGCATCTTATCTAGTTTGTTTTGGAAAAAGAGAAAAAAAAAGAGAAAAAAAAAGAGAGAAAAAAAAGAGAAAAAAAAAGTAAAAAAAAAGTCAGAGAAAAAAAAAGAGAAAGAAAAAGGAAAAAAAGTGTGAGAAAAAAAAAGAGAGAAGAAAAAAAAACAAAGTTTGGATCTATCTAGACTCAATCTCGTAGCTGAATTCGGATTGAATCGCTTTGTGCACTGTTCAGTAAAACAGGCATAACTTCCTCATACGAGGTCCGTTTTGGCTCATGAGTACTCAAATTAAAGCTAGAGACGAGCCGCATCTAAATAGTTGCAGAAGCTAGTTCAATATTTGGCACCTCAAAATCGGCTCCTAAATAGGTCTTTTTGCCCTCCGAAGTTCGTGAACACAGCTTATTCCAGTTTTTCAAATCAGTTTTAGAATTTTTGACTCCTCATATCAACTCGAATTGAGTGATTCTTTTGCATTGGAAAGCTTGAGTTAGTAGCATTCTTTGAAAAAGTTATCAGAAAATTGGCTCAAACTTTTCAAGAGGAAAACTGGAGAGAGAGTTGTTGTATATCCTGCTTGGCAGTTGTTTTTCATCATTATCTTTACTGCCGTTGTGCTCTTCACTTATATCTGGCTGTCTAGAGCTACTCATTATCCTTCATTGATGCTAGTTGTGCTACGCCGTGACCTCATTAGTGTTCTAGGCTCGCGTCTCTAGTCCGGTCTATCCTAGGACCAAAGACAAGACTGTCGTTGAGCGCTTATTCAACATTGCATCTTTGAATTGATTATTGCTAATCTTTTACTACCATATATAGCCAACCCAGCTCCACATATTTCTACACCGTATACGTGACGCTCCCTGGCAATCTCTTTACACAATCTTGAGTTACTTGACACCGCTGGTTGCCTGTCACCGCCTTCTTTGCATGGTAAGAACTTGTAAGACATTGATATTTGCTTTATCTGTGAGCGCTTTTACCACCACATCCTAGTAGTTATAGAAACATTATTTTTGGATTTTGTTTCTTGTTCTACTAATCATGACAGGATCCAGAGTCAATTCATGGGCTTTGTCGATCATGGAGACATGCCACCACCTATGCAAATACCACAACCGTCACGAGAGGTGCACAAACATCCAAATGCACATGATCAGGTTCATGTTTCTATACCACCATTTAATGGCCGTTTTAGACCTCCTTTATATATTGAATGGGAGTTAGACATAAATAATATATTTGCTTCCCATAATTTTGATGAACGTAAAAAGTTATGGTTATGGTTGGTTCTTTCACCGGTTATGCTCTAGTTTGGTGGAGTGAATATTGTCGGTTACACCCTGATTATGTACCTAATACTTGGGATGATTTAAAACATGTCATGAGAGATAGATTCGCCGATGTTTATTATACTCGTGGCATGATTAAAAACTGGAACATTTAAAACAAGGTAGTGACACCGTAACAAAATATTATGATGATTTACAAACTACCTTGTTGCACTCATTTTTAGAAGAAAGTGAAGAAGATTTTATGGATAGATTTTGGGGAGGATTAAACCATAATATTCAGGAGATACTAATTCATGAAGAGTGTTATCCTATGGACCATTTGTTTCTGTCTTGCTTGCAAAGCTGAACAGGAAATAAAACGACGTGTTGCCCATAAGGAGAACAAGCGCACGGTGCACATTCCAACTGTTGATACAGATGTTTATTCAACTACTAGGCGTACTATGACAACAACATCCGTTGTTGCGAGGACTACATCATCTCCATCATGTGACACTTCATCATCGAGAGTGTCTGCATCATCTGAGTTGACTATAAGAGGTAATGACAAAGGTACAGATTTTCCACTTTTACATGAGAATGATGCATGCCTAGTTAACTTGAATACATCATGTGTTGAGCTACCCACTACTTTGATCACACCACCTATTTTAGAGGATTATATTGATAATTTGACTTTGCCATGTGATCAAACAACTGAAATACCAACAATTTTGAGTGCACCCATTGAATTAATTGTTGATGCAAAAGAATCAATATTTAATCATTTTGATATGACCTCTAATCTTGGTGATGATTCTGTGTCGAATGACTTATTGCATGTTTACTTATTTAAGCATGTTGTAGCATGTAAACTTGATGCAAGTAAGGTTTATTCACCAATGTTGGGATGGTTTAATGATGAACATTGTCAATCTTTTGAAATGAATAAGAGCATCACTTATATGTGCAAACTGAGTTGCAATATTTTCATGCCTTCTACTTCTTGTGATAATGTTTTGGCTTTAGATTTTATGAACTATGCAAGTTACTCATCTATTTATGTGTCATATGTGCAAAAATCAAGGGAAATAAAATGGATGACATATACATATACAACATGTACACCTTTGTCTCTTTTGTTAGCCACATTTCAGACTAAGAACCACGAGGACGGCTTTGTTTTCAAGAAGTGGAGGATGATGAGGACATGACTACCTTGGATAAGACCAAAAATATTGCATACATGCATATTTGTCGTGATTTCTAGTGCAAACTATTCAATAATCTATTTATGTTATCCAGTAACAAAAATACATCACATACTTTTGTGTTTTGTCTAATTGTAGGTGTATGGGACATTTGTACAATACACATATGAAGATAAGGGAAAAGGAGAAGTTTAGGTGCTGTTCAAAAAGTCCTCTCACGTCACTTTTGGACCAAGAGAAGATAGAGTCCAAGTCTCTCACGTTCGGACTCAGATTCGGACTGCACAGACATACCTGACTCAAAACGTCAATAACTTTTTCATCCGGACTCCAAATTGGGTGATTCTTTTTTGTTGGAAAATAGATTTCGTGCACCTTCCAACCCAATTGATTCACCTTCAAATTCGTCCGGAGCATTGAGTTATGGACGAAACAATCTGATGCTGCAGCAGAATCCGAGTCAAACTACAAGTCCAAAGGTGTTACGTCACCTCCGCTTGGGCCCATTGGCCTTGTACGACCTAGGGTTAGTTTTAGGCTGCCTTGGGACGTCCTACCACCTCCTTGGCCGCCACCCCTTGATCCTATATAAGTAGATCCATCTAGTAGCTTTTTCCTTGGGATTTGTTTAGTTAAAAGTTAGCCATTGCAACTTCGTGTACTTCGATTGTGTCCAACGACCAGACCAAGACCGCTTACGGATCCCCACCATTATCAATACTTCATATATATTCGCAATATTCAGATTGCTTTATCATATTCTTGCTTGTTCTTCGATTGCTTGCAGGAATAGACCTTCGTGGTCGTTGATCGTGCTCCAGCTGGGTCAATAACCTCTCGGAGTTGGTTTAGCGATTGCTAAGGCGCAACGTCAGGCACGCTTGTAGTCGGATCGTCAAAGTCGTCTCCACCAAATCGATAGTTATCATCTCATCGAAAGATCGGGACACCCCGCCTCTATCAAGTGGTATCGGTTTTCAGGTTGCTCGGTGAGATTTTCCATTATCCCTAGATTCGATTTATTTTCTTACCTATTGTCCAAGAAAAGGCCACTAGAAAAGTTAGATCTATTCATCATTTGTCCTAGCCAGTCCAAGCCTTTGCAATTTCCTTTTCATTGTTTGCATTATTGAATTATCGGTTGCATCGTCGTGTTGAGTTGCTGTTCTTAGTGTCTAGTTCCTTTAGAGTTTCGAGTTCTATTCACATTAGTCACGCCGCCGCTGCATCATTATCCCTTCCACTGTCCACCATACCATCCATCAATTTCCACCACGTGCTATGCACTATTCGTGGTCAGGTTGATCGTGCTCCAGCGTCGTCAATAACCTCTCGGAGTTGGTTTAGCGATTGCTAAGGCGCAACGTCGTGCACGTTTGTAGTCGGATCGTCAAAGTCGTCTCCGCCAAATCGATAGTTATCATCTCATCGAAAGATCGGGACACCCCCGCCTCTATCAGAGAATATGATGCTGCCTAAATTGGATACATTTGTTTTGCTTACAAATGAAGGGCCTACCATGGACAAGAAAGATGAACCTTGGAGCAAGTTCAAGCATGGAGATGTTGGCATGCGCAAGGGGAACAAGAACGGAGTTACAAGTGATGATTCCAGGACTTTGAAGCCACCCTAATGAGAGCATGAGGCCTTGGACGAAATATACAAGATGCCACTTCATAATATTCGTCCATAGGCTATTCAAGGTGCTGCGTCACCTTAATATTGGGCCAGGCCCATGTAATTTCGAAATACTTAAGTGTAGGCTGTTTTTAAAGTCCGTATGTGTGGGAAAACAAGAGTTAGGGTTGGTTTCGGACCCCTCCCTCAAGGACCACGAAATTCCCTCCTCTTTCTCCATATATACAGCCCTTAGGGCGTCGTTTAGACTTTGGGTTTTGTTTAGATCAAAAATTCGCCATAGCTGCAACTTCGCGTACTTCGTTTGTGTTCAACGACTGACCAAAGGCGCCTCGTAACCCCACCTTCATTAATAAAGCTTTCCTCTTATATTCGCAATATCCAGATTGCAATCTTAGTTTCTTGCTTGTTCTTCGTTTGCTCGCAGGAAACGGGCCCTTGTGGTCAGGTTGATCGTGCTCCGGCGTGGTCAATAACCCTCGGATGTTGGTTTAGCGATTGCTAAGGCACGACGTCTCGCATGTACGTAGTCGGATCGTCAAGGTCGACTCCCACAGAAACGATAGCCACCATCTCATCGAAACATCGGGACACCTTTGCCTCTATCACCCTTCTAGGTTGGACCCCATCAAGACCTCCTCTCGGAGAAGAACGTCTACTCGTGTATCTTTCCTTTGTTGATTTTGAATCTTGTGCTACCTTATGTGTTTGATGATCTAGCCCTTGTGCGATCGATACTTGTCGGTTTAGTGTTCCTCTTGTGTGTGTGTTTCCCCGTGTTCTTCCGCTTGTTCGTCATGTTTCCCTCGTAGGATCCCCTCCAAACGTGAAAGATCTCCGATTAGGGTTCCAACCTACATCATTTCCCCTTGTGATTTCTCTCCGTTCTTCCCCATGTTCGTCGTGTTCTTCGAGGGATCTCGCTCCTTTCGTGAAAGATCAGCCATCTAGGGTTCCACCCAACATCATCTTCGATCAGAGCAAGGTTGATCACGAATTTGGAGCACCCACCCCTCTTTTTATAGCCTTCTTTTGCTTGATTTAGTCCTAAATTCGAAAATCCCCACCAAAAATAGCCCCAATTTTTTTTGTGATTTGTGAGTTTTGATGATGTTTTGTTGATTTTGATCCATGGATTTGCTTGGTTTCGAGTGGATCTAGCATCTCCCCAAGTTTCCCCGCCTTCCATCCACGAAATCTCCTCAAATTTGCCCCGAAAATCACCCATTTCCGCCCAAAAATTCGTCCCCGAGAGGAAATCCCGAGCAGTTTGACCTGCCCGGATCATCCGGAAGTGCTTCCGGATCATCCGGATCCACCCGGATCAGCTGGACCATCTCCCGGATGTCCGGACGCCCCACACGACAGAAATCCGGTTGACCTAGCCCGGATCATCCGGACCTCCTCCCGGATGTCCGGTTAACCCTGACACTGACTCAGCTGAAGTCTTGTTTTGGCCGTAACTAATTCATCCGAACTCCGTTTTTGACGTTCTTTAGCTCGTTTTGAAGCTATTGACATACCCCATCCCACAAAAATACCACCAATATCATTTGACTTCATCATATTTTCTGAATTTTGGCATGTTTTCCTAGGCCCTCCACCATATCATCCACATTACCACCACCGACTTCCGCAACCTAACCCATTTTGTTACCCATTGTATATGTGGTTGTTTGAGTCGTCATTTGAGTCTCCTAAGGTGTTTCAGCTACTTAGGGACGGTTGCTTCTTCATCAACCACCACCACCACTTCCGCATAGGCTTGCCCACCATACACTTCCACCCCAACTTAACCCAATTTTGTTTGTGTTGTGAGTTGTGTCTCCTAAGGTGTTTCGGCTACTTAGGGACCGTGCTTCCAATTCCGACACCGTGTATAGTCCACCACCATAACCTCCACTTCCACATTGCCTACTCGCATAACCCATGATTGCATTTCCGTTACCACCATTTGACATTTGTCATTTGAGATTTTGAGTTCGCGGTTTTTCCGTTTCCTAAGGTGTTTCGGCTACTTAGGGACGAGTCTCCATCATCTTGGTATCTACATGAAGAACACCGCCACTCATCATCGCAAAGGACGGTAACCTCGACGACATCATTGTACATTCCCCTTGCAATTGCATTGATAACCCCTAGCCCATTTTGCGTCACTTGCCTATCGAGACTAGCCATTTGAGTATTGCCCGGCAACGGTACTTGTGCACATTAGTGATCCACTCAGCCATACCTCCAAGTTGTTGATCGGAATTGGATGTGCCTGGTTGGTTGTTCAAGATCCATCGCAGAAGTCAGAGCGCCACAGATTTCTCTACTTTTATCGAGCGAGAAAGACTCCTTGTGTCACAAGTTTGTTCCCGCATATACACAATTGCTATCTTGGTTTGTGCATTTCGCATTGTGGCCATATATAAAAAAAAGAATAAGCTTTTAAGCAAAAAGAGAAAGAAAGCAAAGAAGCTTGTAAGCAAGAGCCATAGCATCATACCACATTGCATAAGATTGTCATACCCGATCATCTTGGATCAAACACCGGACAAAAATGATGATTGTCCTTGCACATAAAATGGTTGATATGTTTCGTGAATGATCTAGTGGTACTCTTGAGCGTCTTCTCGAAGATGAGGAAGATCTCTTGTAGGACTTGATGAGGGCTTTTATGTCCTCCATTTGAGCTTGCGTCTTGGCGTCGTTGGACTTGTTCATGGCATCGAACTCGTCGTTGTTGCTGTAGACCGAAGGTGAAATGCCTTACCTATCCATCACAAGACTCGAGTAGAGGTGAGTAGGAAATGAGATAAACAATACCAAGTTACCTTTTCCCGAAGTTGAGTATGTATTCCGTTTCACTCAATGTGAGATGAAATAATAGTGGAATTGGTACCAGACTTGTTCACTCACACCTATCAAGTAAAGCTTATGGAGTAGCTTGGTGAGTATAGTGGCACAAAAATGTAATGCAAATGTTAGCAAGAGTCAATAATGTTGAAAGAGATTCACAAATTCGCAAGTGAAACAAGTAGACCAATAGCAAAGAATGGCACACGGAAACGCACACACGGATAGATAAATGGGGTCGTGCAACCAAGGAATGAGCACAAAATGTAGAATCCACGGAAAACGCTCGTGTTGCACAACTCAAGAGAGACGCTAGCACGATTTCTCAATAGGCGGATACGACACTTGTGCACAACCTATAAGATGCAAAGATATATCAACTTTCTATCCCAAGTATGCTATTATGTATGGTTCCCGGTGTTTCTCTCAAGACGATCCAAGATGATCGGATATGACAATCTTATATGCAATGTGGTATGATGCTATGGCTATTGCTTACAAGCTTCTTTGCTCTTTCTCTTTTGCTTAAAAGCTTATTCTTTTTTTTATATGGCCACAATGCACAAACCAAGATAGCAATTGTGTATATGCGGGAACAAACTTGTGACACAAGGGATGATATGATGATACCAATATGATATGGTATGTATGCAATGAAAGGGTGGATCACTAATGTGCACAAGTAACGTTGCCGGGCAATACTCAAATGGCTAGTCTCGATAGGCAAGTGACGCAAAATGGGCTAGGGGTTAACAATGCAATTGCAAGGGGAATATACAATGATGTCGTCGAGGTTACCATCCTTGGTGACGATGAGTGGCGGTGATGTAGGGCGAAACCCTAGGTTGACGATCTTTCACGCTTGGAGAGAATCCCTACGAGGAACACGAAGAACGAGCGGAAGAACACGAGGGAAAACACGGGGAGAACGAGAGAGAGATCACTCAACCGACAAGAAAACGATCACACAAGTGCTAGATTATCAAACACATAGAGTGGCACAAGATTCAAGGACAACAAAGGGTAGGATACAAGGGTAGCCGTTCTTCTCCATGAGGAGGTCTTGATGGGGTCCACCCTAGGAGGGGTCTTGAATCCGCTTGGGGGATCTTCTCCCGAGAGGTCCCGATCTCAAGGAGAAGTAGCCAAGTGGATGAGCAAAGGCTCTCACAATCAAATATGAGCGAATCCAAAGCTAACCCTAGAAAGGATGAGGGAAGGTCTATTTATAGTCTAGGACCTCCAAGGGGTAAGTTGGGGGCGAAAAGAGTACATGGGCCTCGGCCCGAAACGCTGCACGCAGGCAGGGCGGTAGTACCGTTGCTTCATGGCGGTAGTACCGCTTTCAGCGGTAGTACCGCTTGGTGGGCGGTAGTACCGCTCTGACGCCGTTCGATTCCTGGAGTGTGTCGGGTTTTGAGGAAGTAGGCCGGATGGAGAGCGGTAGTACCGCTTGGCTCGGCTCAGCGGTAGTACCGCTTGGCTTGAGCGGTAGTACCGGCCTCCTCCGGACTCTGCAACTCCTCCTCTTGTTCTTGGTGTCCATCTTGGGCTGCAGCTTTCTCCTAGGTTGGTTCCTTGGTACCTAAGCATGCACAACATTCCAGATTGAGGTAGTAGCCATGTCTCGAGAGGGTCATATGATATTTCACTAAGGAGAGAAGTCACCTCGGTCTCGAGAGCTCGAGCTCGTGCTCTAGTCATGGGTCCTCTTGGCTCTTGATGAGACGGTTGTGGATGCATGGGGATGATCGTGGGATGCTCCGCATCATCTCCCCTTGGGAGAGATCCGACCTCGGATCAAAAGCTTCATCTCCATGGAAAGGTGCGAGGTCCTCGACGTTGAAGATGTCGCCACGTTGTACTTGTCGCGAGGTATGTCGATCTTGTAAGCGTTGTCGCTAGAAGCGTGCTAGTACCTTGAAAGGTCCATCGGCTCGAGGGAGAAGTTTGGACTTGCGTTCTTTGGGGAAGCGGTCCTTGCGAAGGTGTAGCCATACTAGATCACCAATGTTGAAGACGATGGGTTGCTTGTTGGCGTTGAGCTTGTTTGCTTGGCGTTGTACTTGGCGCCGATGGTGTGCCTTGTATCTTCGTGCATCTTCTTGATGTAGCTTGCCTGCTCACTTGCATCCATGTTGGTGCGCTCTTGGAGAGGAAGTGGTAGAATGTCCAATGGGGACAACGGGTTGAAACCGAGACGACCTCGAAGGGGAATTGCCGGTAGTTGAATGTCTTGAACGATTGTAGGCGCATTTCGGCGATGGGTAGACATGCTTCCCACTCCTTGATGTTCTTCTTGATCAAGACACGAAGTAGAGTGGATAGTGTGCGGTTCGTCACCTCCGTTTGGCCGTCGGTTTGAGGATGGTATGCCGAGGAGAACAAGAGCTTGATTCGAGCTTGGCACATAGGGTCTTCCAAAAGTAACTCAAGAACTTGACGTCACGATCGGAGACGATTGTCTTTGGTACGCCATGGAGTCGCAAGATTTCTACAAAAGAGATTTGCAACATGTGAAGCATCGTCTATCTTGTTGCAAGGAATGAAATGTGCCATTTTAGAAAATCTATCCACAACAACAAAGACGGAATCCTTGCCATTTTGAGTCCTAGGCAAACCAAGTACAAAATCCATACTAATGTCTTCCCATGGTTGATATGGGATAGGAAGAGGCATGTAAAGACCATGAGATTGAGCTTTAGACTTAGCTTTGCGACATGTGTAGCATCGGTTGGTGAAGCGTGAGACGTCATGAACATCTTGGGCCAAACGTAGTTGTTGGAGAGTGCGGCGAATGTCTTGTCGCGTCCAAAGTGTCCCATGAGGCCGCCTCCATGAGCCTCTTGCAAAAGGAGCAAACGAAGAGAAGACTCGGGAATGCAAAGTTTGTTAGCTCTCATAAGGTAACCATCCTTGATGTAATATTGTTCCCAAGATGTATGCGCCAAACACTTAGCATAAGGAGAAGCAAAAGATGGATCATGCTCATACAAGTCTTTTATATGCTCAAAACCAATAACATTCAACTCAAGTTGAGTGACAAGCATGTTTATGCGTGAAAGCGCTGTCAAGAACTACATTTTCTTTACCCTTAATGTACTTGATCACATAAGGAAAAGATTCAATGAATTCACTCCATTTGGCATGACGCTTGTTCAATTTAGTTTGACCTTTGAGGTACTTAAGCGTTTCATGATCGGTATGGATGACAAACTCATGCGGTCTAAGGTAATGTTCCCAAACATGTAGCACACGCACTAAAGCATACAATTCTTTGTCATAGATGGGATAATTAAGTTGAGCACCGGAGAGTTTTTCACTAAAATAGGCAATGGCTCGTTTTTCTTGCATTAAAACTCCGCCAATTCTGGTACCACTTGCATCACAATGAACCTCAAAAGTTTTGTCAAAATTGGGCAAAGCAAGAATCGGAGCATGAGTAAGCAAAGACTTGAGCTCATCAAAAGCGGTTGATTGCAAAGTTCCCCAAACAAAGGGAGTATTCTTCTTGCTCAAAGCATGCAAAGGAGCGGCAATTGTGCTAAAATCTTTCACAAAGCGACGATAGAAACCCGCAAGACCAAGAAAACTTCAGACTTGTTGCAAATTGGTTGGTTGGGGCCAAGTTTTAATTGCTTCAATTTTAGTTTCATCAACATGAACACCTTTTGAAGAGACAACAAATCCCAAGAAAACCACTTTGTCAACGCCTAAAAGTGCATTTTTTCAAGTTTGCATAAAGGCTTTCCTTGTAAGAGTTTGCAACACAGATTTAACATGGTTAATATGCTCTTTCATGGTTTTGCTAAACACAAGAATATCATCAAAGTAAACCACAACAAAGACTCCAATATAAGGACGAAGCACATGATGCATAAGACGCACAAAAGTACCGGAGCTTCCGAAAGACCCATAGGCATCACTAACCACTCATATAAACCAAATTTGGTTTTGAAAGCAGTTTTCCATTCATCACCCTCTTGTATGCGATTTGATAATAGCCACTTTTAAGATCAATTTTTGAGAAAAAGTTGGCTCCACTAAGTTCATCAAGCATGTCATCTAAGCGAGGAATGGGATGCCTATATCGAACGGTAATAGCATTGATAGGTCTACAATCGGAACACAAGCGGAAACTTCCATCGGTCTTAGGCACAAGAATAACCGGAACGGCACAAGGGCTTAAGCTTTCACGTACATGACCGTTGTCGATGAGTTGTTGTACTTGCCGTTGAATCTCCTTGGTTTCTTCCGGATTGACTCGGTATGGAGCCTTGTTTGGTAGCGGCGCTCCGGGGATGAGGTCGATTCGATGCTCAATGCCTCGAAGAGGAGGTAGACCCGAGGTAGCTCATCGGGGAAAACATCTTGAAATTCCTGCAAAAGAGATTGAAACACCAAAGGTAGCTCGTGAATTGTGTTAGTTTTTGGTTCTCCATCCTTGCACACAAGGACAAAGTGCATCACACTGGATGGGTGCTCACACACTTCTCTCATCTCACTTTTGGTGGCAAATAGAATGAGGTTTTTCTCTCTAGGCGAAGAGTCTCTCAAATTTGGTTTGTGGCTCTCACTCACTTTTGGGTGGATCACTTTCTCACTCTTTTCTCTATGATGTGTGGCTTGCTTGTCGGCTAACACTTGACTAGGAGACATAGGTCGAGCACATACTCCTTCCCTTTCATCTTGAAGCTATAGTGATTGGTTCGCCCATTGTGGATGACACCACGATTAATTGCCATGGTCGACCAAGAAGGAGGTGGCAAACGGTCATTGGGACCACATCACACTCCAAAGTGTCTTCATAAGCACCAATTTTGAAGGAGACTTGGACCGTATGCTCGACTCAGTATAGTGCCGGAGTCACTTAGCCATTGAACCTTGTAGGGTGTGGGTGCTTCCTCTTGACCAATTGTAGCTTGGAGCATAGTTCTTCACTTGCCAAGTTGTGGCAACTACCTCCATCGATGATGACCTTGATGGACCGTCCATTGATGCCGGCTTTTGTGTGGAAGATGTGGCATCGTTGGTCTTCTTCTTGTTGATGTTGAAGAGTCAAGACCTTGGAGACAACGAGAGCGGGCTCGAATCCTCATCACAAAAGACTTGATCATCTTCATCTTCATTCACTTGCTTGCATGGCCACTTGCTCAAGGGCTTCCATTTCCCCTTCACTCATAGAGTCATATGTGCCATCGTCGTTGAGGATCATGGTTCGCTTGTTGGTGCATTCAGATGACTTGTGGCCTCGCCGCCGCAAGTAAAACACTTGAAGGAGCTTGTCTTGATGGTCTCATCGGTCGGAGTAGAGGATGAAGCACGCGGCTTGAGGTTGCTTGTAGTAGGAGGAGGACGACTTGAACTTGTCGATGTCTTCTTGTTACTTGACTTGTCGTCGTTTCTTGAAGGAAGCTTGGTTGGTGTAGATGTTGGAGGAGTCGTTGAAGCTTGGTTGTTGGAGAAGTCAAGGTCTTGGATGAGTACTTGGCGTGCATTTGAAGTCATCTTGTACTTGGCGTTCGCCTTTGTAGCTTGATGTACGAGCTCAATGAGGGATGAGTATGGTTGGAAGTCGGCGATCTTCTTGATGGGATGATTAAGTCCGTTCAAGAAACGTGCCATAGTTTGCTCATCATCTTCCTTGACATTGGCTCGAATCATGGCTATCTCCATCTCCTTATAGTATTCTTCAACACTCTTTGTTCCTTGCTTGAGTAGTTGGAGTTTCTTGAAGAGGTCGCGGTTGTAGTAGGTTGGCACAAAACGTGCTCGCATGACATCCTTCATTTGAGCCCAAGTGGTGATTGGAGGTTCACCTCTTGCTTGTCGTCAGCTCAATGATTTGTTCCCACCATATGAGCACATAATCTTGGAACTCAAGTGATGCCATAGCGATTTTCTTCGCTTCATCGTAGTTGTGCAAACGGAAGATTTTGTCAACCTTCAATGCCCATGAGAGGTAGTCTTCGGGTCATTGCTTCCATTGAACTTGGGCATGGTGAATTTTAGCTTGTCAGAAGCGTTGCTCTTCATTGTGTTGTTGGCGATGTTGATGATGACGCCCTTGACGTGGAATGTACTCGCCTTCATGTTGCTCTTGGCGGAGGAAGACCAAGATCAACTAGCTCTTGTTGAACTAGATGTTGAGGTGGAGCTTGACGAGCTTGTGGAGGAGCTTGAGGAACTTGACGTTGTACATGAGGTTGGTAGTTCCTCTCTTGGATTTCTTCTCGAAGGGCTTCCTCATGATTGCGCCGTTCGCGATTGCGGTTGGCGAAGGCTCTACTTGATTCTTGAAGGGCACGTTGCACCTCAAGAGCTTGCGCTTCACGTTGTTGTTGTTGGAGACGTTGAGCCTTGGCGTCTTGTTCGTCTTGGTGACGACGTGCTCTTTCTTCCTCTTGTTGGCGCATTTAAGACGTTGTCGTTCTTGGGCTTGAGCAAAAGCCTCTTGGTTTGATTGAGGACGAGGAACTTGATCATCAACTTGCTCTTGTGAATGCTTGTCATGTAGCGGGTTGCGTAGATGCATGACGGTCTTGGCCTTGCTGCTCGTCGAAGAGTGTTTGATGACGGTGTACTTGAGTCGTAGAAGGTGTCGCCGGAATGTCGACTCGAGCGGCTGGCCTTGATGATGAAGAAGTGGAGTGATGCCGTGTTCTCATCAACGCGCTGGATCTCGTCCATTCTTGCATCATTCTCAACCTTGTGAGCCTCGAATTTGTTGTCAAGTAATCTCTTGTACGTTGCTCGGAGAGTCGCAAGTCGGTGGCGAGGTTGTCGATGCGGTCGCTCATTGCTTGTAGTTCTTGGTGCAATGCTCGTTGTGCACCAAAGAGGTGGCTCTTGGTGACGATGAGGACATGTCGTCGCCTTGCTCGATGAAGAGTGGGTTGGTAGAAGAACTTGGCCTATCCATCATTCCAAACAAGATGTGAGTGGTAGAACGGAAAAGAACTTATACCAATGTACCTTCGACCGATGTTGAAAATGAATCAAGTTCACTCAAATGCGGACAATGAAATAGCACTCTTGGTACCGATTCTTGTCGGTTCTCACACCTACACAAATAAAAGCTTATGGTGGAGCTCGGTTAGGATGGTGGCACAAAATTTGATGCAATTGTAAGTGAGACTCAATAAAGTTGAAAAAGATTCGCAAATTCGCAAATGTAACAAGTAGACCAAGCAAGTAGTGGTACACGGAAACACAAACGCAAATAGATAAGTGGGATTGTGCAAACCAAAAGTGAGCCAAAATGTGGAAACCACGAGAATGCTCTTGTTGCACAATACTAGAGAGACGCTTAGCACGATTGCACAATAGGCGGATACGCGAACTTGTGCACAACCTATTAGGCAAAAATGCAACGATCTCTATCCCAAGTATGCTATATGTATGATATTTCGTGCTATGATCCAAGATGATCGGATATGACAATCTTAATGTTGTATGATGCTATGGTTCTTGCTTATAAGCTCATTGCTTATCTTTCCTCTTTGCTTAAAAGCTTGGATGGCTCTTTCACTTTTGAGCTCTTTTCTTATGCAAACTTCACGAACCAAGATAGCAATTGTGTATGCTATGACAACATTGTGACACACAAGTTGATCTCAAGATATGCACCACTATGGTATGCTATGTATGCTATGGAGTATGATCACTAAGGTGCACAAGTCACGTTGCGGCAATACTCGATGGCTAGTCTCGATGGGTAAGTAACGCAAAAGTAAGGCTATGTGGTTATCAATGCAATTGCGAGAGATGACAAAGATGTCGCCGAGGTTACCGTCCCTGACGATGATGAGTCCTTGGCGAAGATGAGCGGTGGTGATGTTGACGTCGAACCGCACTCTATATAGCCAAAACACAATAGGACACGGGAACCACAACTCAAATTCTCAAAGACCAAAAGCGAAAATGTGGTAGCGGAAAGTGGAGGTGGTATAGCGAATGATGTGGTTTAAGCCCTAGGCAAAGATGCCGATGTTCGGAAAATTTGATGGTGTCAAAAGGTGGTGAAACCAAGGTGAGGACTTCGGCACGCCGATAGCTTCAAACGAGCCAAAGAACACTCAAATCGGAGTTCGGAGTGAAAAGTTATGATGAAAATGGTGAAAGTCGGGAGGCTGAATCGCCCGGCGGTAGTACATTGGGAGGGCGGTAGTACCGCTTAAGCGGTAGTACCGCTTGAACGGGCAGTAGTACCGCCGTGTCGGGATTTTTCGACTATTTAGGCTGAACGGGCTGGCGGTAGTGCAGATTTCAGCGGGTAGTACCGCTAGGAGGGCGGTAGTACCGCCGTGTCGGATTTCCCGAATGTTCGAACGGTTGCGCGATTTTGGGGCGGAAATGGTTGATTTCGGGGTAAAAATTCGATGGATTTTGTGGATGGAAAGAGGTGAAAATTGGGGAGATGCTAGATCGACTCGAAACCAAGCAAATCCACGGATCAAAATCAAAAAAATTTCATCACACTAACAAATCACAAAAAAAATTTGGGGCTATTTTTGTGGGGAATTTTTGGAATTAGGACAAAAACAACAAAATCAAGCTAGAAAAAGAGGGGTAGGGGCTCCAATAACGTGATCAACGTGGCTCATGATACCATGATGATGTAGGGCGAAACCCTAGGTTGACGATCTTTCACGCTTGGAGAGAATCCTCACGAGGAACACGAAGAACGAGCGGAAGAACACGAGGGAAAACACGGGAGAACGAGAGAGAGATCACTCAACCGACAAGAAAACGATCACACAAGTGCTAGATTATCAAACACATAGAGTGGCACAAGATTCAAGGACAACAAAGGGTAGGATACAAGGGTAGCCGTTCTTCTCCGCGAGGAGGTCTTGATGGGGTCCACCCTAGGAGGGGTCTTGAATCCGCTTGGGGATCTTCTCCGAGAGGTCCTGATCTCAAGGAGAAGTAGCCAAGTGGATGAGCAAAGGCTCTCACAATCAAATATGAGCGAATCCAAAGCTAACCCTAGAAAGGATGAGGGAAGGTCTATTTATAGTCTAGGACCTCCAAGGGGTAAGTTGGGGCGAAAAGAGTACATGGGCCTCGGCCAAACGCTACGCAGTGCAGGCGGTAGTAATCTTGTTTCATGGCGGTAGTACGCTTTCAGCCGGTAGTACCGCTTGGTGGGCGGTAGTACCGCCTGACGCCTGCTCGATTCTGGAGTGTGTCGGGTTTTGAGGAAGTAGGCGGATGGAGAGCGGTAGTACCGCTTGGCTCGGCTTCCGGTAGTACCGCTTGGCTTGAGCGGTAGTACCGCTCCCTCCGGACTCTGCAACTCCTCCTCTTGTTCTTGGTGTCCATCTTGGGCTGCAGCTTCTCCTAGGTTGGTTCCTTGGTACCTAAGCATGCACAACATTCCAGATTGAGGTAGTAGCCATGTCTCGAGAGGGTCATATGATATTTCACTAAGGAGAGAAGTCATCTCGGTCTCGAGAGCTCGAGCTCGTGCTCTAGTCATGGGTCCTCTTGGCTCTTGATGAGACGGTTGTGGATGCATGGGGATGATCGTGGGATGCTCCGCATCAGGCGGTGTTCTTGATGTAGATACCAAGATGATGGAGACTCGTCCTGATAGAGGCAAAGGTGTCCCGATGTTTCGATGAGATGGTGGCTATCGTTTCTGTGGGAGTCGACCTTGACGATCCGACTACGTATGTGCGAGACGTCGCGCCTTAGCAATCGCTAAACCAACTTCCGAGGGTTATTGACCACGCCTGAGCACGATCAACCTGACCACGAGGGCCTGTTTCCTGCGAGCAAACGAAGAACAAGCAAGAAACTAAGATTGCAATCTGGATATTGCGAATATAAGAGGAAAGCTTTATTAATGAAGGTGGGGTTACGAGACGCCTTGGTCCTGGTCGTTGAACACAAACGGCACTGTGAAGTTGCAGCTATGGCGTAACTTTTGATCTAAACAAAACCCAAAGTCTAAACGACGCCCTAAGGGCTGTATATATGGAGAAAGAGGAGGGAATTTCGTGGCCCTTGAGGGAGGGTCGAAACCAACCCTAACTCTTGTTTCCCCACACATACGGACTCTAAAACAGCCTACACTTAAGTATTTCGAAATTACATGGGCCTGGCCCAATATTAAGGTGACGCAGCACCTAGAATAGCCTATGGACGAATATTATGAAGTGGCGTCTTGTATATTTCGTCCAAGGCCTCATGCTCTCATTAGGGTGGCTTCAAAGTCCTGGAATCATCACTTGTAACTCCGTTCTTGTTCCTATGCATGCCAACATCTCCATGCTTGAACTTGCTCCAAGGTTCATGTTTCTTGTCCATGGTAGGCCCTTCATTTGTAAGCAAAACAAATGTATCCAATTTAGGCAGCATCATATTCTCATGAACATTGGAATCGTTACCAAGAAACGAAAGTACACGATAATTCAATTGGCGCATGTGAGCTCTAGTAATTGGTCCAAGATGTATAGCAGCAGGGGCTGTGGGTGTAACAATGGTATTGATGTCCTCATCATCCTCCCCTTCTTGAAATGAAGTCGCCCTCGACGGAAACTCATCTTCCTCACCCAAATAAGGCTTCAAATCTGCAATGTTAAAAGTGGGACTAACCCCAAAATCTGCAGGCAGCTCAAGTTTATATGCATTATCATTTATTTTCTCTAACACCTTAAATGGACCATCGACGTGGCATTAGCTTTGATTTGCAAATTAGGAAACCTATCCTTACGCAAATGTAACCAAACAAGATCTCCAGTGCAAACACAACATGTTTTCTGCCCTTATCTCCAACAAGTTTATATTTAGCATTCATACGCTCAGTGTTTTCCCTAGTTAACTCATGCATTTTTAAAATCAATTCAGCACGTTCTTTAGCATCAAAATTAACCTTCTCCGAAGATGGAAGAGGCAACAAATCAATAGGTGCACGAGGTAGGAAGCCATACACAATTTCAAAAGGGCACATCTTAGTAGTAGAATGCAATGAACGATTATAAGCAAATTCAATATGAGGCAAGCATTCTTCCCACAATTTCTTATTATTCTTCAAAACAGCCCTAAGCATAGTAGACAATGTTCTATTGACTACTTCAGTTTGTCCATCAGTTGGGGGTGACAAGTAGTACTAAAAAGCAGTTTAGTCCCCAACTTAGCCCATAAACATCTCCAAAAGTGGCTAAGAAATTTAGTATCACGATCTGAAACAATAGTATTTGGCACACCATGCAAGCGAATAATTTCACGAAAGAACAAATCAGCAACATTAACAAAGATCATCGCTTTTATGACATGGTATAAAGTGTGCCATTTTCGAGAATCTATCCATGACAACAAATATGCTATCCCTCCCTTCTTTGTTCGAGGTAAACCTAAAACAAAGTCCATAGATATATCCTCCCAAGGAACACTAGGTACAGTGCAAAGGCATATATAAACCATGAGGATTGAGTCGTGACTTAGCTTTTTGACATGTAGTGCAGCGAGCAACAAAACGCTCAACATCCCGTCCTCATCTTTGGCCAAAAGAAATGTGTAGCAAGTATATCCTCTGTCTTCTTCACGCCAAAGTGGCCCAGTAATCCTCCTCCCTGCGCCTCCTGCAACAACAAAAGACGAACAGAGCTAGCAGGAATGCATAGCTTGTTAGCACGGAACACAAAACCATCACTAATAACGAACTTGTTCCATGTTCTTCCTTCTTTACAATTCTGCATTACATCTTTAAAATCAGCATCATGCACATATTGATCTTTGATGGTCTCCAAACCAAATATTTTGAAGTCAAGTTGTGAAAGCATAGTATATCGACGAGACAAATCAACAGCAATAACATTTTCTTTACCCTTCTTGTGTTTAATGACATAAGGGAAAGTCTCAATGAATTCAACCCATTTAGCATGTCTACGATTCAGTTTAGCTTGACTTTTAATATGTTTCAAAGATTCATGATCAGAATGTATAACAAATTCTTTGGGCCATAAATAATGTTGCCATGTCTCTAAAGTCCGAACAAGAGCATATAATTCTTTGTCATAAGTAGAATAGTTCAGACTAGGCCCACTCAATTTTTCAGAAAAGTATGCAACAGGTTTGCCATCTTGTAATAACACACCTCCTAATCCAATTCCACTAGCATCATCTCCACCATGTTCTTCATGTGTAATAAGAGCCAAAGTCTCTTCATCATAGTCACTAGCGGACTCATACCCACCATCCTCAGTAGCAATCATCACACGCTGAGATTTGCATTCTCCCGCAAAATGTCCTCTTCCCTTACAACGACGACAAATAATATCACTTGTGTGCCCTGTTGACGCCATGGAAGAAGAAGAGCTACGTGTAGGCCCAAGAGTGCGCTCTTGGCGTATAGTGGTGGTTGTGCCTCGCTTTCTTGTATCACGGTTGGAGGTGGCAGCCACGGAGGTGCCGTGTAGTAGAACGTGTGGAAGTAGATGATGCACGTGGTGTCCATGATGAAGGTCGACCTGCAGAAAAGTTAGTCCGCGCCAACGCACTGTCGATCCTGCACTTCACGCTCAGCTTTACAAGCAAGATGGAATAATCGAGTGATATTAGTATAATCCTTGTAGTCTAGAATGGTCTGAATATCTCTATTTAATCCACCCGTAAAACGTGCAAGCATAGCTTCATTCTCCTCAACAATACCACATCTAATCAAGCAAGTTTGTAATTCCCGATAATATTCTTCGACCGAATTTTTTCCTTGTCTTAAGCGCTGCAATTTTTGAAGTAATTCACGTTGATAATATGGTGGAACCCAACGAGTATGCATAGCAGTTTTCAAAGCAGCCCAAGTAGCTGGAACAGGATATAATCTACAATGTTCAGACCACCAAACACATGCAAAGCTAGTGAAAGCACAAACAGCAGCTGGAACACGTCTCTCCTCAGGATATTGTAAACATGTAAATCGTTGTTCAGTTTCTAACTCCCAAGTAAGATATATATCAGGAACATATCTACCCTCAAATGGTGGAATATTCAACTTCAATTTAGGGAGATGGTCATGATCTCGTACCTGAGGGGGAGCCCTAACATTGCCATTATTTGCATGTGGACGACCGGGTGGTTGTGGTGCTGGTGGTTGCACGTAGTGCTGAAGTTGATCAACCTCATCCTCGTGATTCTCTCACATAATCATCCTCCCCACATCGCCAGCAGGAGCCATGAAGTATCAACAAAGAAGACCAGCAGCTTGGCCAGTCAAGAGGGACACGGCTCGGCGTGGAGGGCTGTTTCGCGATGTGGAGGTAGTCGTTGTTGTTGTTGTAGAGGTGCATTAGGTGCAGCCGGTGGTGGTGGTGGTAGACGCATGAGCAATTCATTAAACTTGTTATCGAGCTTTGTTTCAACGCCTTCTCAATGCCATCTATCTTCTCCATGGCCTCTTCAAATCTATTTAGAACATCTTCCACCTGCCCACTCATCATTTGTTGAAACTTATCATGTAGCGCTTTGTTTGTCATGTTCTCCCGGTCAGTCTAAATCGGCTTGTGATCCTGCCATGGTTAGCAGCAATAGAAACACACAAGAATATGATTGACAGACTACTAGGAAGTGGTGGTGGTGGTGTGGTGGACAGTCACAAATCCGTCAAGCAAATCTCAAATTCTTACCAGTTCTTACCCAAAGAAGAAAGCGGTGATCGGCAAACCGATGTAGTCAAAACTCTCAAAGCTTGGATAGAGCGATTACCAGGAGAGTCAAACGACGATGTAGATGTATGTGGAGCTGGGAAGGCTTATAATATGGTAGCAAAAGGGTCAGCAATAATCAATTCAGAGATGCAAAGCTGAATAAACGCTCAACGACGGTACTGTGCTGGTCCTAGGCTAGACCGTGCTAGAGACGCGAGCCTAGAACACTAACAAAATCATGGCGCTGCACGGAAACAACGGAAAAGCACACTCTGGAATTTTTTTTTCGCTCTTTTTTTTTTGCGCTGCTTTTTTTTTGCGCTGCTCTTTTTTTTTTTTTGCGAAAAATCACTATAATGGCGAGTGTCTCAAAAATCTTACCAGGTCAAACAGACAGGATGGGCACGAAATTTTTTCGAACAAATTTTTTTTTCGATCGCCTGACCCAAAACTGAAACGGGTCAAAAACTTTCTATAATGGCGATCGCCTCAATACGCTTTAGAAACACCTAAAAATAGGATAGCCAGAATTTTTTTGACAAGTGCGTTGGAAAATTTTGGGCCTAAACGGAGGTGGTTTCAGACTTTTTTCGAATTTTTTTCCGAAACCTACTCGTGCAAGGAAACACGAATCGAATTTAGATGGATCTCGAAAACAAACCTAATATGAGAAGAACTTCGGATTGGTGGTGGATATATGGTGGTGGTATATGGCAGCGGTGGTGGTATATGGTAGCGGTGGTGGTATATGGATACGGATTGGTGGTGGTATATGGATATGGATTGGTGGTAGATGGCAAGGCGATGATGATGGTGCGGCGGCAAGGCGTGACAACTTATGACCGTAACTCAAACTCTAAAAGACTAGACTCTAAGACCAAAGAATTGACACGACGATGCAACCGCAAATTCAACAAAGCAAAAACCCTAAAAAGATTATGCGAAGGCTCAGATTGGTTCGGATATGATGAACTAACCCTAATTTTTTGTGGCTTTTTCGTGGACTTTAGGTATGAAGAATGACTCGATCTAATCTATGAAAAACTGTAAAATCTCACCGAGCAACCCGAAAATCTGATACCACTTGATAGAGGCAAAGGTGTCCCGATGTTTCGATGAGATGGTGGCTATCGCTTCGTGGGAGTCGACCTTGATGATCGGACTACGACGCGAGACGCCGCGCTTTAGCAATCGCTAAACCAACTTCCGAGGGTTATTGACCACGCCGAGCACGATCAACTCCGACCACGAGGGCCTGCTTCTCGCGAGCAAACGAAGAACAAGCAAGAAACTAAGATTGCAATCTGGATATTGCGAATATAAGAGGAAAGCTTTATTAATGAAGGTGGGGTTACGATCGCCTTGGTCCGGTCATTGAACACAAACGGCACGCGAAGTTGCAGCTATGGCGAACTTTTGATCTAAACAAAACCCAAAGTCTAAACGACGCCCTAAGGGCTGTATATATGGAGAAAGAGGAGGAATTTCGTGTCCCTTGAGGGAGGGGTCCAAACCAACCCTAACTCTTGTTTCCCCACACATACGGACTCTAAAACAGCCTACACTTAAGTATTTCGAAATTACATGGGCCTGACCCAATATTAAGGTGACGCAGCACCTAGAATAACCTATGGACGAATATTATGAAGTGGCATCTTGTATATTTCGTCCAAGGCCTCATGCTCTCATTAGGGTGGCTTCAAAGTCCTGGAATCATCACTTGTAACTCCGTTCTTGTTCCTTCTATGCATGCCAACATCTCCATGCTTGAACTTGCTCCAAGGTTCATCTTTCTTGTCCATGGTAGGCCCTTCATTTGTATGCAAAACAAATGTATCCAATTTAGGCAGCATCATATTCTCATGAACATTGGAATCGTTACCAAGAAACGAAAGTACCTGATAATTCAATTGGCGTGCGCGAGCTCTAGTAATTGGTCCAGTATGTATAGCAGCAGGGGCTGTGGGTGTAACAATGGTATTGATGTCCACATCACGTCCCTAAGTAGCCGAAACACCTTAGGAAACGGAAAAACTGCGAACTCAAAATCTCAAATGACAAATGCAAATGGTGGTAGCGGAATGCGGTGGTGGTTGCGGAAATGCAATGATGGGTTATGCGAGTAGGCAATGTGGAAGTGGAGGTTATGGTGGTGGACTATACACGGTGTCGGAGTTGAAAGCACGGTCCCTAAGTAGTGATGTAAGGTGGAACCCTAGGGGCCGATCTTTCACGTTTGGAGAGGATCCCTACGAGGAACACGAAGAACGAGCGGAAGAGCACGAGGGAAATCACGGGGGAAAACACAAGAGAATCACTCAAACCAACAAGATTCGATTACACATGCGCTAGATCGATGAACACAAAGAGAGATACACGATCCACGATCAACAAAGGACGATACAAGAGGTAACCGGGTTCTTCTCCGTGAGGAGGTCTTGATTGTCTTCCCTTGAAGGGGTCTTGAATCCGCTTGGGGGATCTTTTCCGAAGAGGTCATGAGCTCCGAGGAGAAGTAACCAAGTGGATGAGCAAGGCTCTCACACAAAATATGAGATAAACCATTGCTAACCCTAACCAGGAGGAGGTGGGGGAGTATATATAGTGCTAGCCCACGAAGGGGTAAGTGAGGGCGAAGGGGTACATGGGCTCGGCCCGATACACTGTGCGCAGACAGGCCGGAAGTTCCCGGCGGGGCCGGAAGTTCCGGGCTCCGGAAGTTCCGGGCAGGTTCCGGCCGGGTTCCGGGCTATCTAGAGAGTTGGCGCACTCGTGGCTGGTCTGGACTCCGTGGCCGGAGGTTCCCGGAAGGCCGGAAGGTCCGGGCTTTCCAGAAGCTTGTCCTTGCTTCTTCTTCCTTCTCCTCTTCCATGCTTGGCCTTGGTCCTTGGATCCTCCATGGTCGTCTCGGTTGTACCTGAGTATATGCAAGGTCCATGCATGAGGTAGTAGCCATGTCTCACATGAGGAATGTGACGGTTCGAAGAGGAGTGAGTTCACCTTGTGTCCAAAGGCGATGGTCGAGGTCTCGTCATATGTCCTCTTGGGGCTTGGAGAGTAGTCTGAGTGTACATGGGGATGAACGTGGGATGCTCTGCATCATCTCCCCCCTTGGGAAAGATCCGACCTCGGATCGTGATCCTCATCACCATGGAAAGCGGTTGTCGTGGGACGGACTTGTAGTTGGACGAAGTTGAAGACATTGCGCAATCCAAGTACTCCAAGGTGTCTCCGGTATGTGGTACATGCAAAATGAGCAAACACAAAGTACACTTGGAAATACAATGGTTAGCGCACACAAAATATCCATCAATTAAGCGTGAGTCCGTGCGAAGGGATAGTGCGTGACAAAGCGCATGAAGCTTATCAAGATGATATAGAATGATATGCAAAGCATTCATGGGATAATTAGCATGGTGCACAGAGCGACAAATTCTACCATTGTGCAAAATGATGTCATAAAGGGATGGTTTATCAATAGCATGAATATGGCAATGGATGCTCAATATGATTATGGTATCATGCAATTGATGGTAAGCAATGTGCTCATTATGTATGAATATACCATCAAGAAAGATCACAACAAATTTGCTAAGGAAATGCACAAGCTCATATATCATGGATGACATGGAAATAGGTGTAACAAGACAAGCATAATCGGTGTCAATCCATGCATAGGGTGCAAACTTGTGGTGAGTATGATATGTCCATCGAGCATGACATGTATGAGCACAAACAACAAATATGGAGGTGGTGGTATACCAATGCTCGATGCTGTGTCATGAGTGGAGTTCAAGGTGCATCCAATAAGTGCGAGCGCTCCTCAATGTAAAGGTCCATAGAGCCAATCTCCAATGTCGCTCCTCCATCCAATAGATGTAACATGTACACAACAAGAAGGAAACAACAATGAAAGAGTGACCCATCCAATATGCGTATTTGAGGATGGCTCAAAGAGAAGGAGTTCACCTTTATGAGGATGTCAAAGATGTTGGAGTTGCACATCTTGTATGCCTTCACATAACCAATATGTCTCATGAAGGTACCGCCTTGTGAATCCTTCAAAATGAAAGAACATGACAAACACTCGGAAAAACAAATGAGGTTAGCGGAAGTGCAAACCCTATCATTCGTGTGGTAAGATGCCCAACAAGTGTATGTGATGCGGAGCATCCCTCGCTCATCCCCATGGACGTGCCTACATCTCTCTCAACGCCACTAGGACCCATGACAAGAGCTCGAGCTAAGGCTATCGAAGATAAGGTGAATTCGCTCCTCTCCGAACTCCCTCTTCCTACTCACGAGACATGGCTACTACCTCATTCGGAGACTCTATGTGTAATCAGGTACATGGAGGTGAGCCAAGGATCAACTACTTGCGAGAGCCAAGACGGCGAGGACTCCAAGCATATTGAAGAAGAAGAAGAGATGCTGCTGAAGGCAAAGGCACCGGACGTCCGACGCCTTCCGAACGTCCGCCGAGTCCTGGACCAGACGATCGGATTCTCCGGACGTCCGCACTTTGCCACCCGAACCAAAACTACGGACGACCGAAGCCTCCGGACGTCCGACCGTCGCACGCCCGAACTGAATCTACGGACGACCGACAACTTCCGGACGTCCGGACCGTCATGAAGCTCCGGATGACCGACCCGCTCCGGACGTCCGACGCGCCCACGACAGAACTGATTCTACGGACGCCGGAACCCGTCCGGACGTCCGGACCGTCCCTGATAGAGGCGAGGGTGTCCCGATCTTTCGATGAGATGATAACTATCGATTTGGTGGAGACGACTTTGACGATCCGACTACAAACGTGCACGACGTTGCGCCTTAGCAATCGCTAAACCAACTCCGAGAGGTTATTGACCACGCCGGAGCACAATCAACTTGACCACGAAGGTCTATTCCTGCAAGCAATCGAAAAACAAGCAAGAATATGATAAAGCAATCTGAATATTGCGAGTATATATGAAGTATTGATAAAGGTGGGGATCCGTAAGCGGTCTTGGTCTGGTCGTTGGACACAAACGAAGTACACGAAGTTGCAATGGCTAACTTTAAACTAAACAAATCCCAAGGAAAAAGCTACTAGATGGATCTACTTATATAGGATCAAGGGGTGGCGGCCAAGGAGGTGGTAGGACGTCCCAAGGCAGCCTAAAACTAACCCTAGGTCGTACAAGGCCAATGGGCCCAAGCGGAGGTGACGTAACACCTTTGGACTTGTAGTTTGACTCGGATTCTGCTGCAGCATCAGATTGTTTCGTCCATAACTCAATGCTCCGGACGAATTTCAAGGTGAATCCAATTGGGTTGGAAGGTGCACGAAATCTATTTTCCAACAAAAAAAGAATCACCCAATTTGGAGTCCGGATGAAAAAGTTATTGACGTTTTGACTCAGGTATGTCTGTGCAGTCCGAATCTGAGTCCAGAACGTGAGAGACTTGGACTCTATCTTCTCTTGGTCCAAAAGTGACGTGAGAGGACTTTTTGAACAGCACCTAAACTTCTCCTTTTCCCTTATCTTCATATGTGTATTGTACAAATGTCCCATACACCTACAATTAGACAAAACACAAAAGTATGTGATGTATTTTTGTTCGGATAACATAAATAGATTATTGAATAGTTTGCACTAGAAATCACGACAAATATGCATGTATGCAATATTTTGGTCTTATCCAAGGTAGTCATGTCCTCATCATCCTCCACTTCTTGAAAACAAAGCCGTCCTCGGCGGTTCTTAGTCTGAAATGTGGCTAACAAAAGAGACAAGGTGTACATGTTGTATATGTATATGTCATCCATTTTTATTTCCCTTGATTTTTGCACATATGACACATAAATAGATGAGTAACTTGCATAGTTCATAAAATCTAAAGCCAAAACATTATCACAAGAAGTAGAAGGCATGAAAATATTGCAACTCAGTTTGCACATATAAGTGAAGCTCTTATTCATTTCAAAAAATTGACAATGTTCATCATTAAACCATCCCAACATTGGTGAATAAACCTTACTTGCATCAAGTTTACATGCTACAACATGCTTAAATAAGTAAACATGCAATAAGTCATTCGACACAGAATCATCACCAAGATTAGAGGTCATATCAAAATGATTAAATATTGATTCTTTTGCATCAACAATTAATTCAATGGGTGCACTCAAAATTGTTGGTATTTGGTTGTTTGATCACATGGCAAAGTCAAATTATCAATATAATCCTCTAAAATAGGTGGTGTGATCAAAGTAGTGGGTAGCTCAACACATGATGTATTCAAGTTAACTAGGCATGCATCATTCTCATGTAAAAGTGGAAAATCTGTACCTTTGTCATTACCTCTTATAGTCAACTCAGATGATGCAGCACTCGATGATGATGTGTCACATGGTGGAGATGATGTAGTCCTCGCAACAACGGATGTGGTTGTCATAGTACGCCTAGTAGTTGAATAAACATCTGTATCAACAGTTGGAATGTGCACCGATGCGCTTGTTCTCCTTGTGGGCAACACGTCGTTTTATTTCCTGTTCAGCTTTGCAAGCATGACGAAACAAAGTGGCCATAGGATACAACTCTTCATGAATTAGTATCTCCTGTATATTATGGTTTAATCCTCCCCAAAATCTATCCATAAAATCTTCTTCACTTTCTTCTAAAATGAGTGCAACAAGGTAGTTTGTAAATCATCATAATATTTTGTTACGGTGTCACTACCTTGTTTTAAATGTTCCAGCTTTTTTAATCATGCCACGAGTATAATAAACATCATTTAATCTATCTCTCATGACATGTTTTAAATCATCCCAAGTATTAGGTACATAATCAGGGTGTAACCGACAATATTCACTCCACCAAACTAGAGCATAACCAGTGAAAGAACCAACCGCAACCATAACTTTTTTACGCTCATCAAAATTATGGGAAGCAAATATATTATTTATGTCTAACTCCCATTCAATATATAAAGGAGGTCTAAAACGGCCATTAAATGGTGGTATAGAAACATGAACCTGATCATGTGCATTTGGATGTTTGTGCACCTCTCGTGACGGTTGTGGTATTTGCATAGGTGGTGGCATGTCTCCGCGATCGACAAAGCCCATGAATTGACTCTGGATCCTGTCATGATTAGTAGAACAAGAAACAAAATCCAAAAATAATGTTTCTATAACTACTAGGATGTGGTGGTAAAACGCTCACAAGAAAGCAAATATCAATGTCTTACAAGTTCTTACCATGCAAGAGGGCGGTGACAGGCAACCAAATGTGTCAAGTAACTCAAGATTGTGTAAAGAGATTGCCAGGGGAGCGACGTATACACGGTGTAGAAATATGTGGAGCTGGGTTGGCTATATATGGTAGTAAAAGATTAGCAATAATCAATTCAAAGATGCAATGTTGAATAAACGCTCAACAGCAGTGATTTGTCTTGGTCCTAGGCTAGACCGGACTAGAGACGCGAGCCTAGAACACTAATGAGGTCACGGCGTAGCACAACTAGCATCAATGAAGGATAATGAGTAGCTCTAGACAGCCAGATATAAGTGAAGAGCACAACGGCAGAAAGATAATGATGAAAAACAAGCGCCAAGCAGGATATACAACAACTCTCTCTCCAGTTTTCCTCTTGAAAAGTTTGAGCCAATTTTCTGATAACTTTTTCAAAGAATGCTACTAACTCAAGCTTTCCAATGCAAAAAGAATCACTCAATTCCGAGTTGATATGAGGAGTCAAAAATTCTAAAACTGATTTGAAAAACTGGAATAAGCTGTGTTCACGAACTTCGGAGGGCAAAAGACCTATTTAGGAGCCGATTTTGAGGTGCCAAATATTGAACTAGCTTCTGCAACTATTTAGATGCGGCTCGTCTCTAGCTTTAATTTGAGTATCATGAGCCAAAACGGACTTCGTATGAGGAAGTTATGCCTGTTTTACTGAACAGTGCACAAAACAGATTCCAATCCGAATTCAGCTACGAGATTGAGTCTAGATAGATCCAAACTTTGTTTTTTTTTCTTCTCTTTTTTTTTTCTCACACTTTTTTTTCCTTTTTTTTCTTTCTTTTTTTTTGACTTTTTTTTTTACTTTTTTTTCTCTTTTTTTTTCTCTCCCTCTTTCCAAACAAACTAGATAAGATGCAGATTGGATCAAGTGAAGATGTGAACGATCTCAACTATGATTATGACAATAAATAGTGCGTAGCACGTGGTGGAAATTGATGGATGGTATGGTGGACAGCGGAAGGGATAATGATGCAGCGTGGCGTGACTAATGTGAACAGAACTCGAAACTCTAAAGGAACTAGACACTAAGACCAGCAACTCGACACGACGATGCAACCGATAATTCAATAATGCAAACAATGAAAAGAAAATTGCAAAGGCTTGGACTAGCTAGGACAAATGATGAATAGATCTAACTTTTCTAGTGGCCTTTTCTTGGACAATAGGTAAGAAAATAAATCGAATCTAGGGACAATTGGAAATTCTCACCGAGCAACCTCAAAACCCGATACCACTTGATAGAGGCGAGGGTGTCCCGATCTTTCGATGAGATGATAACTATCGATTTGGTGGAGACGACTTTGACGATCCGACTACAAACGTGCACGACGTTGCGCCTTAGCAATCGCTAAACCAACTCCGAGAGGTTATTGACCACGCCGGAGCACAATCAACTTGACCACGAAGGTCTATTCCTGCAAGCAATCGAAAAACAAGCAAGAATATGATAAAGCAATCTAAATATTGCGAGTATATATGAAGTATTGATAAAGGTGGGGATCCGTAAGCGGTCTTGGTCTGGTCGCTGGACACAAACGAAGCACACGAAGTTGCAATGGCTAACTTTTAACTAAACAAATCCCAAGGAAAAAGCTACTAGATGGATCTACTTATATAGGATCAAGGGGTGGCGGCCAAGGAGGTGGTAGGACGTCCCAAGGCAGCCTAAAACTAACCCTAGGTCGTACAAGGCCAATGGGCCCAAGCGGAGGTGACGTAACACCTTTGGACTTGTAGTTTGACTCGGATTCTGCTGCAGCATCAGATTGTTTCGTCCATAACTCAATGCTCCGGACGAATTTGAAGGTGAATCCAATTGGGTTGGAAGGTGCACGAAATCTATTTTCCAACAAAAAAAAGAATCACCCAATTTGGAGTCCGGATGAAAAAGTTATTGACGTTTTGAGTCAGGTATGTCTGCAGTAGTCCGAATCTGAGTCCGTAACGTGAGAGACTTGGACTCTATCTTCTCTTGGTCCAAAAGTGACGTGAGAGGACTTTTGAACAACACCTAAACTTCTCCTTTTCCCTTATCTTCATATGTGTATTGTACAAATGTCCCATACACCTACAATTAGACAAAACACAAAAGTATGTGATGTATTTTTGTTCTGGATAACATAAATATATTATTGAATAGTTTGCACTAGAAATCACCTGACAAATATGCATGTATGCAATATTTTTGGTCTTATCCAAGGTAGTCATGTCCTCATCAGTCCCGAGCCTCCGGACGTCTGACGCCTTCCGGACGCCCGACGCCTGTGTGTTGACTTCGTTTGGGCCGCAGCCCTTGTACCCCTTCGCCCCCTAGACTATATATACTCCTTCTTCCCCAACTTTCTAGGGTTAGCTTTGGTTTAGCTCATGTTTGTGTGAGAGCCTTGCTCATCCACTTGGTTACTTCTCCTCGGAGCTCAGGACCTCTACGGAGAAGATCCCCCAAGCGGATTCAAGACCCCTTCTAGGGTGGACCCCATCAAGACCTCCTCTCGGAGAAGAACGGCTACTCGTGTATCCTTACCTTTGTTGATTGTGGATCATATGTATCTCTTTGTGTTCGGTGATCTAGCACTTGTGTGATTGATTCCTTCTTGGTTGAGTGATTTCTCTCGTTTCCTCCGTGTTCCCCTTTGTGCTTCCGCGTGTTCTTCGTGATTCCCCGTAGGATCCACTCCAAACGTGAAAGATCGTCCACATAGGGTTCCGCCTACATCATCTTGGTATCATGAGCCACGTTGATCACGTTTTTGGAGCCCCTACCCCTCTTTTTCTAGCTTGATTTTGTTGTTTTTGTCCTAATTCCGAAAATTCCCCACCAAAAAATAGCCCCAATTTTTTTTTGTGATTTGTTTGTGAGTTGAGATTTTGTTGGATTTGGTCCATGGATTTCAGTTGCTACGTGTGGATCTAGCTTTTCCCTCCTTCCCCACCCTTTTCCATCCACCAAATCACTCGATTTCGACCTCACAATTTCCTTCTTCCCCGAAATCTCGCAGTTCTTCCCGAGCCCGATTTTTGCCCAGTCTCCGGACGACCGGAAACGGTCGGACGTCCGACAAGGTCCGGACGACCGTAAAGGCCCGGACGTCCATAAAATCCTGACGAAACTGAACTTTATCAGTTCGCCACCACCACAGCCCCACCTTCCACCACACCTTCCAAAACCACATACACCACCATCCTCCCCAATACATCCTATGACGATTTTACCACATTTTGGTCCTTGAGATTTTGAGTTCTGGCTTCCGTATCCTCTTGTGTTTCGGCTATCTAGGTGCGGTTTGATTTCATCATCACCACGGCTCAACTTCGCAAGGGTCTCATCATCGCCAAAGACGGTAACTTCAACGACATCTTTGTCATACCTTGCAATTGCATTGATACCCACATGGCCTTATTTTTGCGTAGCTTACCCATCGAGACTAGCCATTGAGTATTGTCGGCAACGTGACTTGTGCACATTAGTGATCATACTCCATAGCATACATACCATACCACCGTGGTGCATATCTTGGGATCCATTTGTGTCACAAACTTGCATAGCATACATAGCATGCACAATTGCTATCTTGGTTAGTGAAGTTTTGCATGAGAAAAGAGCTCAAAAGTGAAAGAGCCACCCAAGCTTTTAAGCAAAGAGGAAAGATAACCAAAGAGCTTATGAGCAAGAACCATAGCATCATACTACATTAAGATTGTCATATTGGATCATCGCACCGAAATACCATACATATAGCATACGTGGGATAGAGATAGTTGCATTTTTGCATAGTAGGTTGTGCACAAGTTCCAGATCCGCCTATTGTGCAATCGTGCTAGCGTCTCTCTAGTATTGTGCAACAAGAGCATTTTCGTGGATTCCACATTTTGGCTCACTTTTGGTTTGCACAATCCCACTTATCTATTTGCGTGTGTGTTTCCGTGTACCACTATTTGCTTGGTCTACTTGTTGCATTTGCAAATTTGTGTACCTTTTCCAACATTATTTACGCTCACTTACAATTGCATCAAATTTTGTGCCACCATCCTCACCAAGCTCCACCATAAGCTTTTATTTGTGTAGGTGTGAGAACCGACAAGGATTGGTACCAATAGTGCTATTTCATTGTCCGCATTTGAGTGAACTTGATTCATCATCAACATCGGTCAAAGGTACATTGGTACAAGTTCTTCTCCTTCTACCACTCACATTTTTGCTTGGAATGATGGATAGGCCAAGTACTTCTACCAACCCACTCTTCATCGAACAAGACGACGACATGTCATCATCGTCACCAAGAACCACCTCTTTGGTGCACAAAGCGTTGCACCAAGAACAACAAGCAATGAGCGATCAGATCGACAACCTCGCCACCGACTTGCGACTCTCCGAGCAACGTACAAGAGACTACTTCGACAACAAGTTCGACGCTCACAAGCAAGAGAACGATGCAAGAATGGACGAGATCCACGCCTTGATGAGAAACCGGCATCATTCCACTTCTTCATCCTCAAGACGGAGCCGCTCGAGTCGACACTCCGACGACACCTTCTACGACTCAAGTACACCTACTTCGAACACTCTTCGACGAGCCGTGCGTCAAGACGTCAAGACCGTCATGCATCTCGCAACCCGCTACATGACAAGCATTCACAAGAGCAAGTTGATGGGCAAGTCCCTCGTCCTCAATCAAACCAAGACGCTTTTGCTCAAGCTCGAGAACGACAACTACTACGGTGCCAAGAGGAAGAACGAGCACGTCTACACCAAGACGAACAAGACGCCAAGGCTCAACGTCTTCAACAACAACAACGTGAAGCGCAAGCTCTTGACGCGCAACGTGCGCTTCAAGAATCAAGTTGAGCCTTCGCCAACCGCAATCGCGAACGGCGAAATCAAGAGGAAGCCCTTCGAGAAGAAATCCAATAGAGGAACTACCAATCTCATGGACAACGTCAAGTTCCTCAAGCTACTCCACAAGCTCGTCAAGCTCCACTTCAACCTCAAGTTCAACAAGAGCAAGTTGATCATGGTCTTCCTCCACGCCAAGAGCAACATGAAGAATCAAGTCGAGCCTTCGCCAACCGCAATCGCGAACGGCGAAATCAAGAGCAAGCCCTTCGAGAAGAAATCCAAGAGAGGAACTACCAATCTCATGGACAACGTCAAGTTCCTCAAGCTACTCCACAAGCTCGTCAAGCTCCACTTCAACCTCAAGTTCAACAAGAGCAAGTTGATCATGGTCTTCCTCCACGCCAAGAGCAACATGAAGACGATTGCAATCCACGTCAAGGGCGCCATCATCAACATCGCCAACAACACAATGAAGAGCAACGCTACGGAAAGCTGAAATTCACCATGCCCAAGTTCAATGGAAGCAATGACCCCGAAGACTACCTCTCATGGGCATTGAAGGTTGACAAAATCTTCCGGTTGCACAACTACGATGAAGCGAAGAAAATCTCTATGGCATCACTTGAGTTCCAAGACTATGTGCTCATATGGTGGGAACAAATCATTGAGCGACGACAAGAAAGAGGTGAACCTCCAATCACCACTTGGGCTCAAATGAAGGATGTCATGCGAGCACGTTTTGTGCCAACCTACTACAACCGCGACCTCTTCAAGAAACTCCAACCTCTCAAGCAAGGAACAAAGAGCGTTGAAGAATACTACAAGGAAATGGAGATAGCCATGATTCGAGCCAATGTCAAGGAAGATGATGAACAAACTATGGCACGTTTCTTGAATGGACTCAATCATCCCATCAAGAAGATCGCCGACTTCCAACCATACTCCACCCTCATTGAGCTCGTACATCAAGCTACAAAGGCGGAACGTCAAGTGCAAGATGACGTCAACACGCCAAGTACTCATCCAAGACCTACGGCTTCGCCAACAACCAAGCTTCAACACCTCCTCCAACATCTACATCAACCAAACCTCCTACAAACAACGACGACAAGTCGAGTTACAAGAGAAATTCGACAAGTTCAAGTTGTCCTCCTCCTACTACAAGCAACCTCAAGCCGCGTGCTTCATCATCTACTCCGACCGATGAGACCATCAAAACAAGCTCCTTCAAGTGTTTTACTTGCGGCGGCCGAGGCCACAAGTCCTACGAATGCACCAACAAGGGCACCATGATCCTCAATACGACGGCACATATGACTCAATGAGTCATGAGGAGATGGAAGCCCTTGAGCAAATGGCCATGCACCAGCGAGTGAATGAAGATAAAGATGATCAAGTCTTTTGCGATGAGGATTCGAGCCCCGCTCTCGTTGTCTCCAAGGTCTTGACCCTTCAACATCAACAAGAAGACGACCAAAGATGCCACATCTTCCACACAAAGGCCGGCATCAACGGAAGGTCCGTCAAGGTCATCATCGATGGAGGTAGTTGCCACAACTTGGCAAGTGAAGAACTATGTTCCAAACTTCATTTGGTCAAGAGGAAGCACCCGCACCCCTACAAGGTTAAATGGCTAAGTGACTCCGGCACTATACGAGTCAAGCATACGGTCCAAGTCTCCTTCAAAATTGGTGCTTATGAGGACACGTTGGAGTGTGATGTGGTCCCAATGACCGTTTGCCACCTACTTCTAGGTCGACCATGGCAATTCGACCGTGGTGTCATCCACAATGGGCGCACCAATCATTATAGCTTCAAGATGAAAGGGAAGGAATATGTGCTACGACCTATGTCTCCTAGTCAAGTGATAGCCGACAAGCAAGCCACCCATCATAGAGACAAAAGTGAGAAAGTGATCCACCAAAAAGTGAGTGAGAGCCACAAGCCAAACTTGAGCGCCTCTTCGCCTAGAGAGAAAAACCTCATCCTATTTGCCACCAAAAGTGAGATGAGAGAAGTGTGTGAGAACCCATCTAGTGTGATGCACTTTATCCTTGTGTGCAAGGATGGAGACCCAACAACTAACACCTCTCATGAGCTACCTTTAGTGTTTAAATCTCTTTTGCAGGAATTCCAAGATATTTTCCCCGATGAGCTACCTCCGGGTCTACCTCCTCTTCGAGGCATTGAGCATCGAATCGACCTCATCCCCGGAGCGCCTCTACCAAACAAAGCTCCATACCGAGTCAATCCCGAAGAAACCAAGGAGATTCAACAGCAAGTACAACAACTCATCGACAACGGTCATGTACGTGAAAACCTAAGCCCTTGTGTCGTTCCCGTTATACTTGTGCCTAAGCCCGATGGAAGTTTCCGCTTGTGTTCCGATTGTAGACCTATAAATGCTATTACCGTTCGCTATAGGCATCCCATTCCTCGCTTAGATGATATGCTTCATGAACTTAGTGGAGCCAACTTTTTCTCAAAAATTGATCTAAAAAGTGGCTATTATCAAATCCGCATACACGAGGGTGATGAATGGAAAACTGCTTTCAAAACCAAATTTGGTTTATATGAGTGGTTAATGATGCCTATGGGTCTTTCGGAGGCTCCTGGTACTTTCGTGCGTCTTATGCATCATGTGCTTCGTCCTTACATTGGAGTCTTTGTTGTGGTTTACTTCGACGATATTCTTGTGTTTAGCAAAACCATGAAAGAACATCTTAATCATGTTAGGGCTGTTTTGCAAACCCTTCGCAAGGAAAGTCTTTACCAAACATGAAAAAATGCACATTTGGTGTCGACAAAGTGGTTTTCTTGGGTTTTGTAGTATCCTCAAAGGGTGTCCATGTTGATGAATCTAAAATTTAAGCAATTAAAACTTGGCCCCAACCCACCAATTTGCAACAAGTGCGTAGCTTTCTTGGTCTTATGGGTTTTTATCGTCGCTTTGTGAAAGATTTTAGCACAATTGCCGCTCCTTTGCATGCCTTGAGTAAGAAGAATACTCCCTTTGTTTGGGGAACTTTGCAATCAACCGCTTTTGATGAGCTCAAGTCTTTGCTTACTCATGCTCCGATTCTTTCTTTGCCCAATTTTGACAAAACTTTTGAGGTTCATTGTGATGCAAGCGGTACCAGAATTGGCGGAGTTTTGATGCAAGAAAAACGAGCCATTGCTTATTTTAGTGAAAAACTCTCCGGTGCTCAACTTAATTATCCCATCTATGACAAAGAATTGTATGCTTTAAGTACCTCAAAGGTCAAACTAAGTTGAACAAGCGTCATGCCAAATGGAGTGAATTTATTGAATCTTTTCCTTATGTGATCAAGTACATTAAGGGTAAAGAAAATGTAGTTGCCGACGCGCTTTCACGCATATGCATGCTTGTCACTCAACTTGAGTTGAATGTTATTGGTTTTGAGCATATAAAAGACTTGTATGAGCATGATCCATCTTTTGCTATTCCTTATGCTAAGTGATGAGGACATCAATACCATTGTTACACCCACAGCCCCTGCTGCTATACATACTGGACCAATTACTAGAGCTCGCGCACGCCAATTGAATTATCAGGTACTTTCGTTTCTTGGTAACGATTCCAATGTTCATGAGAATATGATGCTGCCTAAATTGGATACATTTGTTTTGCTTACAAATGAAGGGCCTACCATGGACAAGAAAGATGAACCTTGGAGCAAGTTCAAGCATGGAGATGTTGGCATGCGCAAGGGGAACAAGAACGGAGTTACAAGTGATGATTCCAGGACTTTGAAGCCACCCTAAGGAGAGCCTGAGGCCTTGGACGAAATATACAAGATGCCACTTCATAATATTCGTCCATAGGCTATTCTAGGTGCTGCGTCACCTTAATATTGGGCCAGGCCCATGTAATTTCGAAATACTTAAGTGTAGGCTGTTTTAGAGTCCGTATGTGTGGGGAAACAAGAGTTAGGGTTGGTTTGGACCCCTCCCTCAAGGGCCACGAAATTCCTCCTCTTTCTCCATATATACATCCCTTAGGGCGTCGTTTAGACTTTGGGTTTTGTTTAGATCAAAAGTTCGCCATAGCTGCAACCCGTGCATTTCGCTTTGTGTTCAACGACCGGACCAAGGCGTCTCGTAACCCCACCTTCATTAATAAAGCTTTCCTCTTATATTCGCAATATCCAGATTGCAATCTTAGTTTCTTGCTTGTTCTTCGTTTGCTCGCAGGAAACAGGCCCTCGTGGTCAGGTTGATCGTGCTCCGGCGTGGTCAATAACCCACGGAAGTTGGTATAGCGATTGCTAAGGCGCGACGTCTCGCACGTACATAGTCGGATCGTCAAGGTCGACTCCCACCGAAACGATAGCCACCATCTCATCGAAACATCGGGACACCTTTGCCTCTATCAAGTGGTATCAGATTTTCAGGTGGCTCGGTGAGATTTTACAGTTTTCAGAGATTAGATCGAGTCATTCTTCATACCTAAAGTCCACGAAAAAGCCACAAAAAATTAGGGTTAGTTCCTCGTATCCGAACCAATCGAGCCTTCGCATAATCTTTTTAGGGTTTTTGCTTTGTTGAATTTGCGGTTGCATCGTCGTGTCAAGTTGCCGGTCTTAGAGTCTAGTCTTTTAGAGTTTCGAGTTACGGTCATAAGTTGTCACGCCGCCGCACCACCATCATCGCCTTGCCATCTACCACCCTTCTTATCCGCCACCGCTCTGAATCCGTATCCATATGCCACCACCAATCCGTATCCATATACCACCACCAATCCGTAGCCATATACCACCACCGCTACCATATACCACCACCGCTGGCATATACCACCACCATATATCCACCACCAATCCGAGTTCTTCTCATATTAGGTTTGTTTCCGAGATCCATCTAAAATCCGATTCGTGTTTCCTTGCCTGCGTAGGTTTCGGAAAAAAAAAGAGCAGCGCAAAAAAAATTTCCGAAAATTTTCCGAAAACGCACTTGTCGAAAAATTTTCTGGCTATCCTATTTTTAGGTGTTTCTAAGCGTATTGAGACAGTCGCCGTTATAGAAAGTTTTTTTTGACCCGTTTCCAGTTTTGGGTCGGCAATCGAAAAAAAAAATTTGGTCGAAAAAATTTCGTGCCCATCCTGTCAGTTTGACCTGGGAAGAGTTTTGAGACACTCGCCATTATAGTGATTTTTCGCACAAAAAAGAGCAGTGCAAAAAAAAAAACAGCGCAAAAAAAAAAGAGCGAAAAAGAAAATTTAGAGTGTGCTTTTCCGTTGTTTCCGTGCAGCGCCGTGATTTTGTTAGTGTTCTAGGCTCGCGTCTCTAGCACGGTCTAGCCTAGGACCAAAGACAAGACTGCGTCGTTGAGCGTTTATTCAACTTTGCATCTCTGAATTGATTATTGCTGACCCTTTTGCTACCATATTATAAGCCTTCCCAGCTCCACATACATCTACATCGTGCGTTTGACTCTCCCCGGTAATCGCTCTATCCAAGCTTTGAGAGTTTTGACTACATCGGTTGCCGATCACCGCTTTCTTGGGTAAGAACTGGTAAGAGTTTGAGATTTGCTTGACGGATTTGTGATCGTCCACCACACCACCACCACCACTTCCTAGTAGTCTGTCGAATCATATTCTTGTGTGTTTCTATCGCTAACCATGGCAGGGATCACAAGCTTTAGACTGACCGGGAGAACATGACAAACAAAGCACTACATGATAAGTTTCAACAAATGATGAGTGGGCAGGTGGAAGATGTTCTAAATAGATTTGAAGAGGCCATGGAGAAGATAGATGGCATTGAGAAGGCGTTGAAACAAAGCTCGATAACAAGTTTAATGAATTGCTCATGCGTCTACCACCACCACCACCGGCTGCACCTAATGCACCTCTACAACAACAACAACGACTACCTCCACATCGCGAAACAGCCCTCCGCCGAGCGAGCCGTGTCCCTCTTGACTGGCCAAGCTGCTTTGGTGCTTCTGTTGATACTTCGTGGCTCCTGCTGGCGATGTGGGGAGGATGATTATGTGAGAGAGTACGAGGATGAGGTTGATCAACTTCAGCACTACGTGCAACCACCACACCACAACCACCAGCACCACAACCACCCGGTCGTCCACATGCAAATAATGGCAATGTTAGGGCTCCCCTCAGTGCGAGATCATGACCATCTCCCTAAATTGAAGTTGAATATTCCACCATCTGAGGGTAGATATGTTCCTGATATATATCTTACTTGGGAGTTAGAAACTGAACAACGAATTACATGTTTACAATATCCTGAGGAGAGACGTGTTCCCGCTGCGGTTTGTGCTTTCACTAGCTTTGCATGTGTTTGGTGGTCTGAACATTGTAGATTATATCCTGTTCCAGCTACTTGGGCTGCTTTGAAAACTGCTATGCGTACTCGTTGGGTTCCACCATATTATCAACGTGAATTACTTCAAAAATTGCAGCGCTTAAGACAAGGAAAAATTCGGTGAAGAATATTATCGGGAATTACAAACTGGCTTGATTAGATGTGGTATTCTTGAGGAGAATGAAGCTATGCTTGCACGTTTTCCGGGTGGATTAAATAGAGATATTCAGACCATTCTAGACTACAAGGATTATACTAATATCACTCGATTATTCCATCTTGCTTGTAAAGCTGAACGTGAAGTGCAGGATCGACAGGCGTTGGCGCGGACTAACTTTGCAGGTCGACCTTCATCATGGACACCACGTGCATCATCTACTTCCACACGTTCTACTACACCGGCACCTCCGTCGGCTGCCACCTCCAACCGTGATACAAGAAAGCAGGCACAACCACCACTATCTCGCCAAGAGCGCACTTCTGGCCTACACAGAGCTCTTCTTCTTCCATGGCGTCAACAGGGCACACAAGTGATATTATTTGTCGTCATTGTAAGGGAAGAGGACATTTTGCCGAGAATGCCAATCTCAGCGTGTGATGGTTGCTCTTGAGGATGGTGGGTATGAGTCCGCTAGTGACTATGATGAAGAGACTTTGGCTCTTATTACACATGAAGAACATGGTGGAGATGATTACGATCATGAGACGCAATACATGGCTGCCGAAGATCTTGTGGTATGAATGTTTAGTTGCTCAACGTGTTTTGAGTGTGCAGGTTACACAAGTGAGCAAAATCAGAGGCATAACTTGTTCCATACAAAGGGAGTTGTGAAGGAACGTTCTATTCAGCGTCATCATAGATGGAGGGAGCTGCAATAACTTGGCTAGCATGGATATGGTGGAGAAGCTTTCTCTCACCACAAGACCACATCCACATCCTTACTACATCCAATGGTTCAACAACAGCGGCAAGGTTAAGGTAACACGTCATCGTGTGTATTTTAGTATCTCTACATATGCTGATTATGTTGATTGTGATGTGGTACCTATGCAAACATGTTCCTTATTACTTGGTAGACCATGGCAATTTGATAAAAATTCTGTACACCATGGTAGAAACAATCAGTATACTCTTGTTCACAAGGATAAAAATATTACTTTGCTTCCTATGACTCCTGATTCAATTTTGAAAGATGATATTAATAGAGCTAATAAAGCAAAACAGGAGAAAAATAAGAGTGAAAATCAGATTGTGGCAAAAGAATTTGAGCAACAAATGAAGCCTAATAATAAACCATCTAATGTAGCTACGAAATTAAACTGAAAAGTGCATGTTTACTTGCCACCAAATCTGATATTGAGGAGCTAGATTCTAGCAAATCTGTTTGCTATGCTTTTGTGTGCAAAGAGGCATTATTTTTATTCGAGGACGTGCCTTCCTCTTTGCCCCTACATCACTAACATTTTGCAGAGTTCACGACGTCTTCCCACAAGACGTGCCACCGGATTACCACCTATTCGAGGGATTGAGCATCAAATTGACTTAATTCGGTGCATCGCTACCCAACCGTGCACCATACCGTACCAATCCAGAGGAGACGTAGGAGTTTATGCGTGATGTACTGGAGCTGCTCGACAATGTTTTTATTCGCGTATATCTTAGTACTTGTGCTGTTCCTTTTATAATAGTGACTATATAGTATGGTAAGTAGCTTTTGTGTGTTGATTGTAGAGGCATTAATAATATTACTATTCGTTATCGTCATCCTATTCCTAGGCTAGATGATATGCTTGATGAATTGAGTGGCTCTACAATATTCTCCAAAGTTCATTTGCGTAGTGGCTACCATCAAATTCGTATGAAACTGGGAGATGAATGGAAAACAGCATTTAAAACTAAGTTTGGTTTATATGAGTGGTTAGTCATGCCTTTTGGGTTAAATAATGCACCTAGTACTTTCATGAGACTAATGAACGAAGTTTTACGTGCTTTCATTGGACGATTTGTGGTAGTCTATTTTGATGATATACTGATTTATAGCAAATCTTTGGAAGAACATTTGGAACATTTACGTGTTGTTTTTAATGCTCTACGTGATGCACATTTGTTTGGTAACCTTGGGAAGTGCACCTTTTGCACCGACCGAGTATCTTTTCTTGGCTATGTTGTTACACCACAGGGAATTGAAGTTGATAAAGCCAAAACGGTCAAACAAGTGAGGAGTTTTCTTGGACTCGCTGGTTTCTATAGGCGTTTTGTGAGAGACTTTAGCACCATTGCTGCACCTCTCAATGAACTTACAAAGAAGGATGTGCCTTTTGTTTGGGGTACCGCACAGGAAGAAGCCTTCACAGTATTGAAAGACAAGTTGACACATGCTCCTTTACTCCAACTTCCTGACTTTAATAAGACTTTTGAGCTTGAATGTGATGCTAGTGGAATTGGATTAGGAGGTGTGTTATTACAAGATGGCAAACCTGTTGCATACTTTTACGAAAAATTGAGTGGGCCTAGTCTGAACTATTCTACTTATGACAAAGAATTATATGCTCTTGTTAGGACTTTAGAGACATGGCAACATTATTTATGGCCCAAAGAATTTGTTATACATTCTGATCATGAATCTTTGAAACATATTAAAAGTCAAGCTAAACTGAATCGTAGACATGCTAAATGGGTTGAATTCATTGAGACTTTCCCTTATGTCATTAAACACAAGAAGGGTAAAGAAAATGTTATTGCTGATGCTTTGTCTCGTCGCTATACTATGCTTTCACAACTTGACTTCAAAATATTTGGTTTGGAGACCATCAAAGATCAATATGTGCATGATGCTGATTTTAAAGATGTAATGCAGAATTGTAAAGAAGGAAGAACATGGAACAAGTTCGTTATTAAGGATGGTTTTGTGTTCCGTGCTAACAAGCTATGCATTCTGCTAGCTCTGTTAGTCTTTTGTTGTTGCAGGGGCGCATGGAGGAGGATTAATGGGACACTTTGGCGTGAAGAAGGCGGAGGATATACTTGCTACACATTTCTTTTGGCCAAAGATGAGACGGGATGTTGAGCGTTTTGTTGCTCATTGCACTACATGTCAAAAAGCTAAGTCACGACTCAATCCTCATGGTTTATATATGCCTTTGCCTGTACCTAGTGTTCCTTGGGAGGATATATCTATGGACTTTGTTTTAGGTTTACCTCGAACAAAGAAGGGAGGATAGCATATTTGTTGTCGTGGATAGATTCTCGAAAATGGCACACTTTATACCATGTCATAAAAGCGATGATCTTTGTTAATGTTGCTGATTTGTTCTTTCGTGAAATTATTCGCTTGCATGGTGTGCCAAATACTATTGTTTCAGATTGTGATACTAAATTTCTTAGCCACTTTTGGAGATGTTTATGGGCTAAGTTGGGGACTAAACTGCTTTTTAGTACTACTTGTCACCCCCAAACTGATGGACAAACTGAAGTAGTCAATAGAACATTGTCTACTATGGTTAGGGCTGTTTTGAAGAATAATAAGAAAATGTGGGAAGAATGCTTGCCTCATATTGAATTTGCTTATAATCGTTCATTGCATTCTACTACTAAGATGTGCCCTTTTGAAATTGTGTATGGCTTCCTACCTCGTGCACCTATTGATTTGTTGCCTCTTCCATCTTCGGAGAAGGTTAATTTTGATGCTAAAGAACGTGCTGAATTGATTTTAAAAATGCATGAGTTAACTAAGGAAAACATTGAGCGTATGAATGCTAAATATAAACTTGCTGGAGATAAGGGTAGAAAACATGTTGTCTTTGCACCTGGAGATCTTGTTTGGTTACATTTGCTTAAGGATAGGTTTCCTAATTTGCGCAAATCAAAGCTAATGCCACGTGCTGATGGTCCATTTAAGGTGTTAGAGAAAATAAATGATAATGCATATAAACTTGAGCTGCCTGCAGATTTTGGGGTTAGTCCCACTTTTAACATTGCAGATTTGAAGCCTTATTTGGGTGAGGAAGATGAGTTTCCGTCGAGGACGACTTCATTTCAAGAAGGGGAGGATGATGAGGACATCAATACCATTGTTACACCCACAGCCCCTGCTGCTATACATATTGGACCAATTACTAGAGCTCACAAGACGCCAATTGAATTATCGGTACTTTCGTTTCTTGGTAACGATTCCAATGTTCATGAGAATATGATGCTGCCTAAATTGGATACATTTGTTTTGCTTACAAATGAAGGGCCTACCATGGACAAGAAAGATGAACCTTGGAGCAAGTTCAAGCATGGAGATGTTGGCATGCTAAGGGAACAAGAACGGAGTTACAAGTGATGATTCGGGACTTTGAAGCCACCCTAAGGAGAGCCTGAGGCCTTGGACGAAATATACAAGATGCCACTTCATAATATTCGTCCATAGGCTATTCTAGGTGCTGCGTCACCTTAATATTGGGCCAGGCCCATGTAATTTCGAAATACTTAAGTGTAGGCTGGTTTTAGAGTCCGTATGTGTGGAGAAACAAGAGTTAGGGTTGGTTTCGGACCCCTCCCTCAAGGGCCACGAAATTCCCTCCTCTTTCTCCATATATACAGCCCTGAGGGCGTCGTTTGAACTTTGGGTTTTGTTTAGATCAAAAGTTCGCCATAGCTGCAACTTCACGATTGCCGTTTGTGTTCAACGACCAGACCAAGCGTCTCAGAACCCCACCTTCATTAATAAAGCTTTCCTCTTATATTCGCAATATCCAGATTGCAATCTTAGTTTCTTGCTTGTTCTTCGTTTGCTCGCAGGAAACAGGCCCTCGTGGTCAGGTTGATCGTGCTCCGGCGTGGTCAATAACCCTCGGAAGTTGGTATAGCAATTGCTAAGGCGCGACGTCTCGCACGTACGTAGTCGGATCGTCAAGGTCGACTCCCACCGAAACGATAGCCACCATCTCATCGAAACATCGGGACACCTTTGCCTCTATCACTAAGTGTTTGACGCATACTTCTTGGGAACAATATTACATCAAGGATGCTTATCTTATGAGAGCTAACAAACTATGCATTCCCGAGTCTTCTCTTCATTTGCTCCTTTTGCAAGAGGCTCATGGTGGCGGACTCATGGGACACTTTGGACGCGACAAGACATTCGCCACGCTCTCCAACAACTACTTTTGGCCCAAGATGTTCATGACGTCTCACGCTTCACCAACCGTTGCTCTACATGCCGCAAAGCTAAGTCTAAAGCTAAATCCCATGGTCTTTACATGCCCCTTCCTATTCCTTATCAACCTTGGGAAGACATTAGCATGGACTTTGTACTTGGTTTGCCTAGAACTCAAAATGGAAAGGATTCCGTGTTTGTTGTAGTGGATAGATTTTCTAAGATGGCACATTTCATTCCTTGCAACAAGATAGACGATGCTTCACATATTGCAAATCTCTTTTGTAGGGAAATCTTGCGACTCCATGGAGTACCAAAGACAATCGTCTCCGATCGTGACGTCAAGTTCTTGAGTTACTTTTGGAAGACCCTATGCGCCAAGCTCGGAATCAAGCTCTTGTTCTCATCCGCATACCATCCTCAAACCGATGGCCAAACGAAGGTGACGAACCGCACACTATCCACTATACTTCGTGTCTTGATCAAGAAGAACATCAAGGAGTGGGAAGCATGTCTACCCATCGCCGAGTACGCCTACAACCGTGCAAGACATTCGACTACCGGCAAGTCCCCTTCGAGGTCGCTTCACGGCTTCAACCCGTTGTCTCCATTGGACATTCTACCTCTTCCTCTACAAGAGCGCACCAACATGGATGCGAGTGCACGGGCAAGCTACATCAAGAAGATGCATGAGGATACAAGACAAACCATCGAGCGCGAAGTACAACGACTAGCGACCAAGCTCAACGTCAACAAGCAACCCATGGTCTTCAACATTGGTGATCTAGTATGGCTACACCTTCGCAAGGACCGCTTCCCCAAAGAACGCAAGTCCAAGCTTCTTCCTAGAGCCGATGGACCTTTCAAGGTGCTAGCACGCTACAACGACAACGCTTACAAGATCGACCTACCTCGAGACAAGTACAATGTGAGCGACATCTTCAACGTCAAGGACCTCGCACCTTACCATGGAGATGAAGCTTTTGATCCGAGGTCGGATCTCTCCCAAGGGGGAGATGATGTGGAGCATCCCTCGCTCATCCCCATGGACGTGCCTACATCTCCTCAACGCCACTAGGACCCATGACAAGAGCCCGAGCTAAGGCTATCGAAGATAAGGTGAATTCGCTCCTCTCCGAACTCCCTCTTCCTACTCACGAGACATGGCTACTACCTCATTCGGAGACTCTATGTGTAATCAGGTACATGGAGGTGAGCCAAGGATCAACTACTTGCGAGCCAAGACGGCGAGGACTCCAAGCATATTGAAGAAGAAGAGATCTTCTTTGAAGGCACAGGCACGGACGTCAAGCGCCTTCCGGACGTCCGACGAGTCCCAGGACCCGGACGACCGGACTCTCCGGACGTCCGGCACTTTGCCACCCGAACCAAAACTACGGACGACCGAAGCCTCCGGACGTCCGACCGACGCACGCCCGAACCGAATCTACGGACGACCGACAACTTCCGGACGTCCGGACCGTCACGAAGCTCCGGACGTCCGACGCGCCCATGACAGAACTGATTCTACGGACGTCCGACGCCTTCCGGACGTCCGACGCTTGTGTGTTGACTTCGTTTGGGCCGCAGCCCTTGTACCCCTTCGCCCCTAGACTATATATACTCCTTCTTCCCCAACTTTCTAGGGTTAGCTTTGGTTTAGCTCATGTTTGTGTGAGGGCCTTGCTCATCCACTTGGTTACTTCTCCTCGGAGCTCGGGACCTCTACGGAGAAGATCCCCCAAGCGGATTCAAGACCCCTTCTAGGGTGCACCCCATCAAGACCTCCTCTCGGAGAAGAACGGCTACTCGTGTATCCTTACCTTTGTTGATTGTGGATCATATGTATCTCTTTGTGTTCGGTGATCTAGCACTTGTGTGATTGATTCCTTGTTGGTTGAGTGATTTCTCTCTCGTTTCCTCCGTGTTCCCCTTTGTGCTTCCGCGTGTTCTTCGTGATTCCCCGTAGGATCCACTCCAAACGTGAAAGATCGTCCACACAGGGTTCCGCCCTACATCAGTATGCATCATGCTCATCATAAGAAAAGACAAGGGAGCATTTCATAGTATGGAGGCATATGATGCGAGAACAACCAAATACAATAGGCTCAAGTAAACAAGCATGCATCACAAGTGAAGTGTCCAAGTCTCCAAGATCATGATAGAGGCAAAGGTGTCCCGATGTTTCGATGAGATGGTGGCTATCGTTTTCTGTGGGAGTCGACCTTGACGATCCGACCACAAATGTGTGAGACGTCGCGCCTTAGCAATCACTAAACCAACTTCCGAGGGTTATTGACCACGCTGGAGCACGATCAACCTGACCATGAGGGCCTGTTTCCTGCGAGCAAACGAAGAACAAGGAAGAAACTAAGATTGCAATCTGGATATTGCGAATATAAGAGGAAAGCTTTATTAATGAAGGTGGGGTTCTGTGACGCCTTGGTCTGGTCGTTGAACACAAACGAAGTACGCGAAATTGCAGCTATGGCGAACTTTTAATCTAAACAAAACCCAAAGTCTAAACGACGCCCTAAGGGCTGTATATATGGAGGAAGAGAAGGGAATTTCGTGGCCCTTGAGGGTGGGGTCCGAAACCAACCCTAACTCTTGTGTCCCCACACATACGGACTCTAAAAACAGCCTATACTTAAGTATTTCGAAATTAAATGGGCCTGGCCCAATAATAAGGTGACACAGCACCTAGAATAGCCTCTGGACGAATATTATGAAGTGGCATCTTGTATATTTCGTCCAAGGCTTCATGCACTCCTTATGGTGGCTTCAAAGTCCTGAAATCATCACTTGTAACTCCGTCCTTGATCCCCTTGCGCATGCCATCAACTCCATGCGTGTTCTTGCTTCAATGTTCATCCTTCTCCCAGCTCGGCCCTTCATTTGTAAGCAAAACAAATGTATCCAATTTAGCAGTATCTTATTCTCATGAACATTAGAATCATTACCAAGAAACGTAAGTACCTGGTAATTAAATTGGCGTGCGCGAGCTCTAGTAATTGGTCCAGTATATGTAACAGTAGGGCTGTGGGTGTAACAATGGTATTGATGTCCTCATCATCCTCCCCTTCTTGAAATGAAGTCGTCCTCGTGAGCTCATCTTCCTCACCCAAATAAGGCTTCAAATCTGCAATGTTAAAAGTGGGACTAACCCCAAATTCTGCAGGCAGCTCAAGTTTATATGCATTATCATTTATTTTCTCTAACACCTTAAATGGACCATCAGCACGTGGCATTAGATTTGATTTGCGCAAATTAGGAAACCTATCCTTACGCAAATGTAACCAAAGAAGATCTCCAGGTGCAAAGACAACATGTTTTCTACCCTTATCTCCAGCAAGTTTATATTTAACATTCATACGCTCAATGTTTTCCGTAGTTAACTCATGCATTTTTAAGATCAATTCAGCACGTTGTTTAGCATCAAAATTAACCTTCTCCGAAGATGGAAGAGGCAACAAATCAAAGGGTGCACGAGGTAGGAAACCATACACAATTTCAAAAGGGCACATCTTAGTAGTAGAATGCAACGAACGATTATAAGCAAATTCAATATGAGGCAAGCATTCTTCCCACATTTTCTTATTATTCTTCAAAACAGCCCTAAGCATAGTAGACAATGTTCTATTGACTACTTCAGTTTGTCCATCGGTTTGGGGGTGACAAGTAGTACTAAAAGCAGTTTAGTCCCCAACTTAGCCCATAAACATCTCCAAAATTGGCTAAGAAATTTAGTATCACGATCTGAAACAATAGTATTTGGCACACCATGCAAGCGAATAATTTCACGAAAGAACAAATCAGCAACATTAATAGCATCATCGCTTTTATGACATGGTATAAAGTGTGCCATTTTCGAGAATCTATCCACGACAACAAATATGCTATCCCTCCCCTTCTTTGTTCGAGGTAAACCTAAAAAAAAGTCCATAGATATATCCTCCCAAGGAACACTAGGCACAGGCAAAGGCATATATAAACCATGAGGATTGAGTCGTGACTTAGCTTTTGACATGTAGTGCAGCGAGCAACAAAACGCTCAACATCCCGTCTCATCTTTGGCCAAAAGAAATGTGTAGCAAGTACGTCCTCCGTCTTCTTCACGCCAAAGTGTCCCATTAATCCTCCTCCATGCGCCTCCTGCAACAACAAAAGACGAACGGAGCTAGCAGGAATGCATAGCTTGTTAGCACGGAACACAAAACCATCATTAACAACGAACTTGTTCCATGTTCTTCCTTCTTTACAATTCTGCATTACATCTTTAAAATCAACATCATGCACATATTGATCTTTGATGGTCTCCAAACCAAATATTTTGAAGTCAAGTTGTTAAAGCATAGTATAGCGACGAGACAAAGCATCAGCAATAACATTTTCTTTACCCTTCTTGTGTTTAATGACATAAGGGAAAGTCTCAATGAATTCGACCCATTTAGCATGTCCACGATTCAGTTTTGCTTGACTTTTAATATGTTTCAAAGATTCATGATCAAAATGTATAACAAATTCTTTGGGCCATAAATAATGTTGCCATGTCTCTAAAGTCCGAACAAGAGCATATAATTCTTTATCATAAGTAGAATATTTCAGACCAAGCCCACTTAATTTTTCAGAAAAGTATGCAACAGGTTTGCCATCTTGTAATAACACACCTCATAATCCAATTCCACTAGCATCACATTCAAGCTCAAAAGTCTTATTAAAATCAGGAAGTCTGAGTAAAGGAGCATGTGTCAACTTATGTTTCAATTCCGTGAAGGCTTCTTCCTGTGCGGTACCCCAAACAAAAGGCACATCCTTCTCTGTAAGCTCGTTGAGAGGTGCAGCAATGGTGCTGAAATCTCTCACAAAACGCCTATAGAAACCAGCGAGGCCAAGGAAACTCCTCACTTGTGTGACCGTTTTGGGCTGCGGCCAACTCTCAATAGCTTCAATCTTGGCTTTATCAACTTCAATTCCTGTGGAGTAACAACATAGCCAAGAAAAGATACTCGGTCGGTTCAAAAGGTGCACTTCCCAAGGTTACCAAACAAACGTGCATCACGAGAGCAATAAAAACAACACGTAAATGTTCCAAATGTTCTTCCAAAGATTTGCTATAAATCAGTATATCATCAAAATAGACTACCACAAATCGTCCAATGAAAGCACGTAAAACTTCATTCATTAGTCTCATGAAAGTACTAGGCGCATTAGTTAACCCAAAAGGCATGATTAACCACTCATATAAACCAAACTTAGTTTTAAATGTTGTTTTCCATTCATCTCCCAATTTCATACGAATTTGATGGTATCCACTACGCAAATCAACTTTGGAGAATATTGTAGAGCCACTCAATTCATCAAGCATATCATCTAGCCTAGGAATAGGATGACGATAACGAATAGTAATATTATTAATGCCTCTACAATCAACACACATACGCCGACGTACCATCCTTTTTAGGCACTAGTATAATAGGAACAGCACAAGGACTAAGAGATTCGCGTATATAACCTTTGTCGAGCAGCTCCTGTACTTGACGCATAATCTCCTTCGTCTCCTCTGGATTGGTACGGTATGGTGCACGGTTGGGTAGCGATGCACCGGGAATTAAGTCAATTTGATGCTCAATCCCACGAATAGGTGGTAATCCCGGTGGCAAGTCTTGTGGAAAGACGTCAGCGAACTCCTGCAAAATGTTAGTGACAGCAGGGGGCAAAGAGGAAGGAACATCCTCGAATGAAAATAATGCCTCTTTGCACACAAAAGCATAGCAAACAGATTTGCTAAAATCTAGCTCATCAATATCAGATTTGGTGGCAAGTAAACATGCACTTTTCAATCTAATTTCAGAAGCAACACTAGATGGTTTATTATTAGGCTTCATTTGTTGCTCAAATTCTTTTGCCACAATCTGATTTTCACTCTTATTTTTCTCCTGTTGTGCTTTATTAGCTCTATTAATATCATCTTTCAAAATGGAATCAGGAGTCATAGGAAGCAAAGCAATATTTTTATCCTTATGAACAAGAGTATACTGATTGTTTCTACCATGGTGTACAGAATTTTATCAAATTGCCATGGTCTACCAAGTAATAAGGAACATGCTTGCATAGGTACCACATCACAATCAACATAATCAGCATATGTAGAGATACTAAAATGCACACGAACAGTACGTGTTACCTTAACCTTGCCGCTGTTGTCGAACCATTGGATGTAGTAATGATGTGGATGTGGTCCTGTGGTAAGAGATAGCTTCTCCACCATCTCCATGCTAGCCAAGTTGTTGCAGCTCCCTCCATCTATGATGACGCGAATAGAACGTTCCTTCACAACTCCCTTTGTATGGATCAAATTATGCCTCTGATTTTGCTCAGCTTGTGTAACCTGCACACTCAGAATACGTTGAGCAACTAAACATTCATACCTGTCAGCATCTTCAGCAGCCATGTATTGTGTCTCATGATCAGAATCATCTCCACCGTGTTCCTCATGTGTAATAAGAGCCAAAGTCTCCTCATCATAGTCACTAGCGGACTCATACCCACCATCCTCCATTGAGCTTCCGCAATCCCATTGAGCTTCCGCAACCACCACCGCATTCCCACTACCACCATTTGATATTGGTCATTTGAGATTTTGAGTTCGCGGTTTTTCCGTTTCCTAAGGTGTTTCGGCTACTTAGGGACGAGTCTCCATCATCTTGGTATCTACATCAAGAACACCGCCACTCATCATCGCAAAGGATGGTAACCTCGACGACACCATTGTATATTCCCCTTGCAAATTGCATTGATAACCCCTAGCCCATTTTGCGTTACTTGCCTATCGAGACTAGCCATTTGGGTATTGCCGGGCCACGTTACTTGTGCACACTAATGATCCACCACCCATTGCATACATACCATATCATATTGGTATCATATCATCCATTGTGTCACAATATTGTTCCCGCATATACACAATAGCTATCTTGGTTTGTGCATTGTGCAAAAGTGGCCATACATAGAAAAAAATAAAGCTTTTAAGCAAAGAAAGAGAAAGAGCAAAGAAGCTTGTAAGCAAGGGCCATAGCATCATAACCACATTGCATATAAGATTGTCATATCCGATCATCTTGGATCAAACACCGGGAACCATACATACATAGCATACTTGGGATACACAGTTTATCCATTTTGCATCTTCTAGGTTGTGCACAAGTGTCGTATCCGCCTATTGAGCAATCGTGCTAGCGTCTCTCTTGAGTTGTGCAACACGAGCGTTTTGGTGGATTCCACATTTGGAGCTCATTCCTTGGTTGCACGGTCCCATTTATCTATTTGTGTGTCCGTTTCCATGTGCCATTCTTTGCTATTGGTCTACTTGTTTCGCTTGCAAATTTGTGAATCTCTTTCAACATTATTGACTCTTGCTAACATTTTGCATTAAATTTTTGTGCCACTATCCTCACCGAGCTCCACCATAAGCCTTATTTGTGTAGGTGTGAGAAACCGACAAGAATTGGTACTAATTGTGCTATTTCCTTGTTACATCATTGAGTGATCATTGATCCATTTTCAACATCGGTCAAGGTACATTTGGTATAAGTTCTTCTCTTTCTCCCACTCATGTTTGCTCGAGTTTTGTGATGGATAGGCAAGGCATTTCATCTCTGGTCTTCGACTACGACGACGGCGTGAACTACTACATCACCAAAGCGTCAATCTTCGATCTACAACGACAAATGCAAGGCGCACAATCAAGATTGCAAGAGCGCATGGAGAACCTCTCCATCGACATTCATCTCTCCGAAGCAAGGAAAAGGGACTTCATCGACAAGAAGCTTTCCGCACATAAAGAGGAGCAAGATGCAAGGATGGAGGAGATTAGAGCTTTGATCAAGTCTTCTTCGCCTTCGTCATCTTCTAGGAGGCGACATTCAAGCCACACGTCTTCGGAGCGCGAAAATGATGCAAGTGAAAATCGTCCTCGTCCACATCTACATGGCGACCACCATCACGTTCGTGATCAACATCGTCATGAAGGGCAAGTCACCTCCAAGCATCATGTGCACGACGACAACGAACGACATCTACTAGGAGCTCAAGTGCGACATCGACACCATCAACATGAAGATGAGCCACAAGCGCAAGTGCACAAGTCCCTACAAGCCCTACTTCATGCCAAGTCCAAGCTTCAAGAGCACAAAAGGAGACCGCGAGACGACCACCACCAAGACGGTGCTACGACTACAACAACCACTTCGGCATCTTCGTCAAGTGCTATCAAGGCATCTTCGCCTTTGGACGTACGGTATCTTCGCCTACTTCCCACGTGTACGCCTACATCGACTTCATCAAGTCCAAGGCGATTACCCATGAGCGAGGGCGACACTTCCATCTTCGGAAGCCCCTCAAGGAAGATGGTCGAGCATGGGACACTCCCTTCGGTCATGGAGACGAGCTACGAGGTGCCACATCATATGGGCCTCCAACACCAAGATGGTGACAAGAAGGTCGAGCAAGGGCCATCCCCTTCGACCACGACGACGAGCGCGAATCTCTTCTACAACATGAAGACGACGCCCACATTGGACTCATACTCCGAGATACGCTACGCGACCGCGCATGGAGACGTTCGCACCAACATCTCTCCGACACCCACATATAAAGAGATGACCTGATAGAGGCAAAGGTGTCCCGTCTTTCGATGAGATGTTGGTTTTCGCTTTGGAGGAAGTCGACTTTGACGATCCGACTACTTAACGGCGAGGACGTCGCGCCTTTAGCAATCGCTAAACCAACTCCGAGAGGTTATTGACCACGGAGCACGATCAATCGACCACGAGGGTCTGTTTCCTGCGAGCAAACGAAGAACAAGCAAGAAACTGAGATTGCAATCTGGATATTGCGAATATAAGATGAAAGCTTTATTGATCAAGGTGGGGTTCTGTGACGCCTTTGTGTGGTCGTTGAACACAAACGAAATGCTGCGAAGTTGCAGCTATGGCGAACTTTTAATCTAAACAAAACCCCCAAAGTCTAAACGACGCCCTAAGGGCTGTATATATGGAGGAAGAGGAGGAATTTCGTGGCCCTTGAGGGAGGGGTCCAAACCATCCCTAACTCTTGTTTCCCCACACATACGGACTCTAAAACAGCCTATACTTAAGTATTTCGAAATTACATGGGCCTGGCCCAATAATAAGGTGACGCAGCACCTAGAATAGCCTATGGACGAATATTATGAAGTGGCATCTTGTATATTTCGTCCAAGGCTTCATGCACCCATTATGGTGGCTTCAAAGTCCTGAAATCATCACTTGTAACTCCGTTCTTGTTCCCCTTGCATGGCATTATCTCCATGCTTGTTCTTGCTCCAATGTCCATCCTTCTCCAAGCTAGGGCCTTCATTTGTAAGCAAAACAAATGTATCCAATTTAGGCAGCATCATATTCTCATGAACATTAGAATCATTACCAAGAAACGAAAGTACACGATAATTTAATTGGCGTCGCGAGCTCTAGTAATTGGTCCGGTATATGTAGCAATGAGGGGCTGTGGGTGTAACAATGGTATTGATGTCCTCATCATCCTCCCCTTCTTGAAATGAAGTCGCCCTCGACGGAAGCTCATATTCCTCACCCAAATAAGGCTTCAAATCTGCAATGTTAAAAGTGGGACTAACCCCAAAATCTGCAGGTAGCTCAAGTTTATATGCATTATCATTTATTTTCTCTAACACCTTAAATGGACCATCGACGCGTGGCATTAGCTTTGATTTGCGCAAACTAGGAAACCTATCCTTACGCAAATGTAACCAAACAAGATCTCCAGGTGCAAAGACAACATGTTTTCTACCCTTATCTCCAGCACGTTTATATTTAGCATTCATACGCTGATAGAGGCAAAGGTGTCCCGATGTTTCGATGAGATGGTGGCTTTCGTTTCTGTGTGAGTCGACCTTGACGATCCGACTACGTACGTGCGAGACGTCGCGCCTTAGCCATCGCTAAACCAACTTCCGAGGGTTATTGACCACGCCGGAGCACGATCAACGACCACGAGGGCCTGTTTCCTGCGAGCAAACGAAGAACATGCAAGAAACTGAGATTGCAATCTGAATATTGCGAATATAAGATGAAAGCTTTATTGATCAAGGTGGGGTTCTGTGGCGCCTTTGTCCGGTCGTTGAACACAAACGAATGCACGTGAAGTTGCAGCTATGGCGAACTTTTAATCTAAACAAAACCCAAAGTCTAAACGACGCCCTAAGGGCTGTATATATGGAGGCAGAGGTGGCAATTTCGTGGCCCTTGAGGGAGGGGTCCGAAACCATCCCTAACTCTTGTGTCCCCACACATACGGACTCTAAAAACAGCCTATACTTAAGTATTTCGAAATTACATGGGCCTGGCCCAATAATAAGGTGACGCAGCACCTAGAATAGCCTATGGACGAATATTATGAAGTGGCATCTTGTATATTTCGTCCAAGGCTTCATGCACCCATTATGGTGGCTTCAAAGTCCTGAAATCATCACTTGTAACTCCGTTCTTGTTCCCCTTGCGCATGGCATTATCTCCATGCTTGTTCTTGCTCCAATGTCCATCCTTCTCCAAGCTAGGGCCTTCATTTGTAAGCAAAACAAATGTATCCAATTTAGGCAGCATCATATTCTCATGAACATTAGAATCATTACCAAGAAACGAAAGTACACGATAATTTAATTGGCGTCATGTGAGCTCTAGTAATTGGTCCAGTATATGTAGCAGTAGGGGCTGTGGGTGTAACAATGGTATTGATGTCCTCATCATCCTCCCCTTCTTGAAATGAAGTCGTCCTCGACGGAAACTCATCTTCCTCACCCAAATAAGGCTTCAAATCTGCAATGTTAAAATTGGGACTAACCCCAAAATCTGCAGGTAGCTCAAGTTTATATGCATTATCATTTATTTTCTCTAACACCTTAAATGGACCATCAAGACGTGGCATTAGCTTTGATTTGCGCAAACTAGGAAACCTATCCTTACGCAAATGTAACCAAACAAGATCTCCGGTGCAAAGACAACATGTTTTCTACCCTTATCTCCAAAGACGTTTATATTTAGCATTCATACGCTCAATGTTTTCCTTAGTTATCTCATGCATTTTTAAAATCAATTCAGCACGTTTTTAGCATCAAAATTAACCTTCTCCGAAGATGGAAGAGGCAACAAATCAATAGGTGCACGAGGTAGGAAGCCATACACAATTTCAAAAGGGCACATCTTAGTAGTAGAATGCAATGAACGATTATAAGCAAATTCAATATGAGGCAAGCATTCTTCCCACATTTTCTTATTATTCTTCAAAACAGCCCTAAGCATAGTAGACAATGTTCTATTGACTACTTCAGTTTGTCCATCAGTTTGGGGGTGACAAGTAGTACTAAAAGCAGTTTAGTCCCCAACTTAGCCCATAAACATCTCCAAAAGTGGCTAAGAAATTTAGTATCACGATCTGAAACAATAGTATTTGGCACACCATGCAAGCGAATAATTTCACGAAAGAACAAATCAGCAACATTAACGGCATCATCGCTTTTATGACATGGTATAAAGTGTGCCATTTTCGAGAATCTATCCACGACAACAAATATGCTATCCCTCCCTTCTTTGTTCGAGGTAAACCTAAAACAAAGTCCATAGATATATCCTCCCAAGGAACACTAGGCACTGGCAAAGGCATATATAAACCATGAGGATTGAGTCGTGACTTAGCTTTTTGACATGTAGTGCAGCGAGCAACAAAACGCTCAACATCCCGTATATCCTCCGTCTTCTTCATGCGTTAGGTGCCGCCGGTGGTGGTGGTGGTAGACGCGCGAGCAATTCATTAAACTTGGTATCGAGCTTTGTTTCGAACGCCTTCTCAATGCCATCTATCTTCTCCATGGCCTCTTCAAATCTATTTAGCACATCGTCCACCTGCCCACTCATCATTTGTTGAAACTTATCATGTAGCGCTTTTGTTTGTCATGTTCTCCCGGTCAGTCTCGTCGGCTTGTGATCCTGCCATGGTTAGCAACAATAGAAACACACAAGAATATGATTGACGGACTACTAGGAAGTGGTGGTGGTTGTGTGGTGGACAGTCACAAATCCGTCAAGCAAATCTCAAATTCTTACCAGTTCGTACCCAAAGAAGCGGTGACCGCAAACCGATGTAGTCAAAACTCTCAAAGCTTGGATAGAGCGATTACCAGGGAGAGTCAAACGCATACGATGTAGATGTATGTGGAGCTGGGAAGGCTTATAATATGGTAGCAAAAGGGTTGACAATAATCAATTCAGAGATGCAAAGTTGAATAAACGCTCAACGACGGTCTTGTCTTGGTCCTAGGCTAGACCGTAGAGACGCGAGCCTAGAACACTAACAAAATCACGGCGCTGCACGTAAACAAGGGAAAAGCACACTCTGGATTTTTTTTCGCTCAGTCTTTTTTTGCGCTCTTTTTTTTGCGCTCCTCTTTTTTTTGCGAAAAATCACTATAATGCCGAGTGTCTCAAAACTCTTCCGAGGTCAAATCGACAGGATGGGCACGAAAATTTTTTCGACCAATTTTTTTTATTGCCGGGACCCAAAAAGCTGAAACGGGTCAAAAAACTTTCTATAACGGCGACTGTCTCAATACACTTAGAAACACTTAAAAACAGGATAGCCAGAAAATTTTTCGACAAGTGCGTTTTCGGAATTTTTTTTTTCCGAAACCTACTCCGGCAAGGAAACACGAATCGGAAACTAGATGGATCTCGAAAACAAACCTAATATGAGAAGAACTCGGATTGGTGGTGGATATATGGTGGTGGTATATGGCAGCGGTGGTGGTAGCGGTGGTAGTATATGGATATGGATCGGTGGTGGTATATGGACACGGATTGGTGGTGGTATATGGATATGGATTCGGAGCGGTGATGGTAGGTGGCGAGGCGATGATGATGGTGCGGTGGCGGCGTGACAACTTATGACCGTAACTCGAAACTCTAAAAGACTAGACGATAAGACCAGCAACTAGACACGACGATGCAACCGCAAATTCAATAAAGCAAAACCCTAAAAAGATTATGCAAAGGCTCAGATTGGTTCGGATATGATGAACTAACCCTAATTTTTTTGTGGCTTTTTCATGGACTATAGGTATGAAGAACAGACTCGATCTAAACTACGGAAAACTGTAAAATCTCACCGAGCAACCTGAAAATCTGATACCACTTGATAGAGGCAAAGGTGTCCCGTCTTTCGATGAGATGTTGGTTTTCGCTTTGGAGGAAGTCGACTTTGACGATCCGACTCCGAACGTCTTGAGGACGTCGGCGCCTTAGCAATCGCTAAACCAACTCCGAGAGGTTATTGACCACGCCGGAGCACGATCATCAACCTGACCACGAGGGTCTGCTTTCTGCGAGCAAACGAAGAACAAGCAAGAAACTGAGATTGCAATCTGGATATTGCGAATATAAGATGAAAGCTTTATTGATCAAGGTGGGGTTCTGTGACGCCTTTGTCTGGTCGTTGAACACAAACGAAGTACGCGAAGTTGCAGCTATGGCGAACTTTTAATCTAAACAAAACCCCCAAAGTCTAAACGACGCCCTAAGGGCTGTATATATGGAGGAAGAGGAGGGAATTTCGTGGCCCTTGAGGGAGGGGTCGAAACCATCCCTAACTCTTGTTTCCCCACACATACGGACTCTAAAAACAGCCTATACTTAAGTATTTCGAAATTACATGGGCCTGGCCCAATAATAAGGTGACGAGCACCTAGAATAGCCTATGGACGAATATTATGAAGTGGCATCTTGTATATTTCGTCCAAGGCTTCATGCACCCATTATGGTGGCTTCAAAGTCCTGAAATCATCACTTGTAACTCCGTTCTTGTTCCCCTTGCGCATGGCATTATCTCCATGCTTGTTCTTGCTCCAATGTCCATCCTTCTCCAAGCTAGGGCCTTCATTTGTAAGCAAAACAAATGTATCCAATTTAGGCAGCATCATATTCTCATGAACATTAGAATCATTACCAAGAAACGAAAGTACCTGATAATTTAATTGGCGTGCGCGAGCTCTAGTAATTGGTCCAGTATATGTAGCAGTAGGGGCTGTGGGTGTAACAATGGTATTGATGTCCTCATCATGACCCAATTCCCATGTGAGGAGATGATGCGGAGCATCCCACGATCATCCCCATGGACTTACAACCGTCTCATCAAGAGCCAAGAGGACCCATGACACGAGCTAGAGCTAGAGCTCTCGAGAACGAGGTGACCTCTTTCCTTATTGATATCGCATATGATCCTCTCGAGACATGGCAACTACCTAAGTCCGATATGCTATGGATGATTAGGTGTCAAGGGGAACCTCCCGAGGACACACGTGAAGATGGACAAGCCACCAAGTCCGCGGATGAAGAGAACCAACGGAGAAGGCCAAGAACACCTTCCGGGCGGACATCCGGCCATGGCCGGACATCCGGCCCCTGGAGCTTCTACCTCAACAGATCCCATCGGCCATGTCTCCAGGGCCGGACATCCGGGCCCCCCCGAAATCCGGCGCCTTTCCCGATTCGGTGAACGGTCGCCCGGCCGGACATCCGGCCTTGGCGGGACATCCGGCTCTTCCGGAAGCCGGATATCCGGCCCCCTCGCCGAAATCCGGCCCCCATCACCGATTGCGTTTGGAAGACCCACTTGGCCGGGACATCCGGCCCCTAGTCCGGACATCCGGCGTCTCGGGAAAGCTTGGGACATCCGCCCGACGCCGGACGTCCGGCCTCCCTACAAGCTGTGATGCCTCGAGCCTTGTCCCTTGTACCCCTTCGCCCGAGACTATATATACTTATTCCCTTTCCTCTTTCTAGGGTTAGCATTGGATTAGCTCATATTCTTGTGTGAGAGCCTTTGCTCATCCACTTGGCTACTTCTCCACCGAGATCGGGACCTCTCAGGAGAAAATCCCCAAGCGGATTCAAGACCCCTTCTAGGGTGGACCCCCTCAAGGCCTCCTCATGGAGAAGAACGGTTACCTTTTTGTATCTTACCTTTGTTGATCTTGAATCTTGTGCCACTCTATGCGATCGATAATCTAGCACTTGTGTGATTGATCTCTTGTCGGTTTCGTGATTTCTCTCTCGTTTCTCTCGTGTTCTTCCGCGTGTTCCTCGTGATTCCCCATAGGATCCGCTCCAACGTGAAAGATCATCCACGTAGGGTTCCACCCTACATCATCTATGGTATCATGAGCCACGTTGATCACGTTATTGGAGCCCCTACCCCTCTTTTTCTAGCTTGATTTTGTCGTTTTTTACAAAAATCCGAAAATTCCCCACAAAAATAGCCCCAATTTTTTTGTGATTTGTTAGGTGTGATGAAGTTTTGTTGGATTTGATCCATGGATTTCGTGTGTTGCAGGTAGATCTAGCTTTCTCCCACCATTTCCACAATTTCCATCCACAAAATCCCCCAAATTTTGCCCCGGTTCCCACCTTCCCCCGCGGTGTTCACCGAGCAGCCCGGACATCCGGCAGCCCGGACATCCGGCCCGATCAGCCCGGACATCCGGCGCCCCGGACATCCGGCTTCCAGCCCGGATTTTCGGCCCCTGGTAACAACAATCCCTTCCACCACCCCGATCACCGCCTAACTTTCGCCAAATTTTGTCCCGTGCCCACATACACTTCCACGTACCTCCACCACTTCCGCATAACACCACCTTAGCCTTTCCACTTCCAATTCCGACAACGTTGCCAAATTTCGCCTTGAGAATTTGAGTTGGGGTTTTCCGTATCCTTTTGTGTTTCGCTATCTAGGTGCAGTTCAACATCAACATCACCACCGCTCATCTTCGTCAAGGACGGTAACATCGTCGACACCTTTGACATTACTTGCAATTGCATTGATAACCATCATAACCCATCTTTTGCGTTGCTTACCCATCGAGACTAGCCATTGAGTATTGCTTAGCAACGTGACTTGTGCACATTAGTGATCATACTCCATAGCATACATACCATACCAAAGTGGTGCATATCTCACCATCAATTTGTGTGTCACAAAGTTGTCATCGCATACACATTTGCTATCTTGGTTCGTGAAGTTTTGCATGAGAAAGAGCTCAAAAGAGAAAGAGCCATTCAAGCTTTTAAGCAAAGAGAGGAAGATAAGCAAAGAGCTTATGAGCAAGAACCATAGCATCATACAACATTAAGATTGTCATACTTGATCATCTTGGATCAACACATCGAAACACCATACATATAGCATACTTGGGTAGAAGTCGTTGCATTTTGCTTAGTAGGTTGTGCACAAGTTCGTATCCGCCTATTGTGCAATCGTGCTAGCGTCTCTCTAGTGTTGTGCAACAAGAGCATTTTGGTGAATTCCACATTTTGGCTCATCCTTGATTGCATAACCCCATATTATCTTTTGCGTGTGTGTTTCCGTGTACCTTATCTTGCTAGTGGTCTACTTGTTGCATTTGCAAATTTGTGAATCATTTCCAACTTTATTGAGTCTCACTTACAATTGCATCAAATTTTGTGCCACCATCCTAACCGAGCTCCACCATAAAGCTTTTACTTGTGTAGGTGTGAGAACCGACAAGAATCGGTACCAAGAGTGCTATTTCATTGTCCGCATTTGAGTGAACCTGATTCATCTTCAACATCGGTCAAAGGTACATTGGTATAAGTTCTTTTCCGTTCTACCACTCACATTTTGCTTGGAATGATGGATAGGCCAAGTTCTTCTACCAACCCACTCTTCAACGAGCAAGGCGACGACATGTCTTCATATGTCACCAAGAACCACCTATTTGGTGCACTTGACGTTGCACCAAGAACAACAAGCAATGAGCGACCGCATCGACAACCTCGCCACCGACTTGCGACTCTCCGAGAACAGCGTACAAGAGACTACTTCGACAACAAGTTCGAGGCTCACAAGCAAGAGAATGATGCAAGAATGGGCCGAGATCCGCGCGTTGATGAGAAACCGGCGTCATTCAACTTCTTCATCATCAAGACGGAGCCCCTCGAGTCGACATTCCGACGACACCTTCTACGACTCAAGTACACCGTCATCGAACACTCTTCGACGAGCCGCGCGCCAAGACCGTCATGCATCTCGCAACCGCTACATGTCAAGCATTCACAAGAGCAAGTTGATGATCAAGTTCCTCGTCCTCAATCTAATCAAGAGGCTTTTGCTCAAGCTCAAGAACGACAACGTCTTCGTCGTCAACAAGAGGAAGAACGAGCACGTCTCCACCAAGACGAACAAGACGCCAAGGCTCAACGTCTTCAACAACAACAACGTGAAGCGCAAGCTCTTGAGGCGCAACGTGCCCTTCAAGAATCAAGTAGAGCCTTCGCCAACCGCAATCGCGAACGGCGCAATCAAGAGGAAGCCCTTGAGAAGAAATCCAAGAGAGGAACTACCAACCTCATGCACAACGACAAGTTCCTCAAGCTCCTCCACAAGCTCGTCAAGCTCCACCTCAACCTCAAGTTCAACAAGGGCAAGTTGATCATGGTCTTCCTCCGCGCCAAGAGCAACGAATACAATCCACGCCAAGGACGTCATCATCAACATCGCCAACAACACACTGAAGAGCAACGCTTCTGACAAGCTAAAATTCACCATGCCCAAGTTCAATGGAAGCAATGACCGAAGACTACCTCTCATGGGCATTGAAGGTTGACAAAATCTTCCGCTTGCACAACTATGATGAAGCGAAGAAAATCGCTATGGCATCACTTGAGTTCCAAGACTATGTGCTCATATGGTGGGAACAAATCATTGAGCTGACGACAAGCAAGAGGTGAACCTCCAATCACCACTTGGGCTCAAATGAAGGATGTCATGCGAGCACGTTTTGTGCCAACCTACTACAACCGCGACCTCTTCAAGAAACTCCAACTACTCAAGCAAGGAACAAAGAGCGTTGAAGAATATTACAAGGAAATGGAGATAGCCATGATTCGAGCCAATGTCAAGGAAGATGATGAGCAAACTATGGCACGTTTCTTGAATGGACTCAATCATCCCATCAAGAAGATCGCCGACTTCCAACCATACTCATCCCTCATTGAGCTCGTGCATCAAGCTACAAAGGCGGAACGCCAAGTACAAGATGACTTCAAACGCCAAGTACTCATCCAAGACCTCTGGCTTCTCCAACAACCAAGCGTCAACGACTCCTTCAACATCTACATCAACCAAACTTTCTTCAAGAAATGACGACAAGTCAAGTTACAAGAAGACTTCGACAAGCTCAAGTCGTCCTCCTCCTACTACAAGCAACATCAAGCCGCGTGCTTCATCCTCTACTCCGACCGATGAGACCATCAAGACAAGCTCCTTCAAGTGTTTCACTTGCGGCGGCCGAGGCCACAAGTCATCTGAATGCACCAACAAGCGCACCATGATCCTCAACGACGATGGCACATATGACTCCATGAGTGAAGAGGAGATGGAAGCTCTTGAGCAAGTGGCCATGCACCGGCAAGTGAGCGAAGAAGAAGATCATCAAGTCTTTTGTGATGAGGATTCGAGCCCGCCCTCGTTGTCTTCAAGGTCTTGACTCTTCAACATCAACAAGAAGAAGACCAACGATGCCACATCTTCCACACAAAAGCCGGCATCAATGGGCGGTCCATCAAGGTCATCATCGATGGAGGTAGTTGCCACAACTTGGCAAGTGAAGAACTATGCTCCAAGCTCCAATTGGTTAAGAGGAAGCACCCGCACCCTACAAGGTTCAATGGCTAAGTGACTCCGGCACTATCTGAGTCGAGCATACGGTCCAAGTCTCCTTCAAAATTGGTGCTTATGAAGACACATTGGAATGTGATGTGGTCCCAATGACCGTTTGCCACCTACTTCTAGGTCGACCATGGCAATTCGACCGTGGTGTCATCCACAATGGGCGCACCAATCACTATAGCTTCAAGATGAAAGGGAAGGAATATGTGCTACGACCTATGTCTCCTACTCAAGTGATAGCCGATAAGCAAGCCACACATCATAGAGAAAAGAGTGAGAAAGTGATCCACCCAAAAGTGAGTGAGAGCCACAAGCCAAATTTGAGCGACTCTTCGCCTAGAGAGAAAAACCTCATTCTATTTGCCACCAAAAGTGAGATGAGAGAAGTGTGTGAGAACCCATCGAGTGTGATGCACTTTATCCTTGTGTGCAAGGATGCAGAACCAAAAACTAACACCATTCACGAGCTACCTTTGGTGTTTCAATCTCTTTTGCAGGAATTTCAAGATGTTTTTCCCCATGAGCTACCTCCGGGTCTACCTCCTCTTCGAGGGATAGAGCATCGAATTGACCTCATCCCTGGAGCACCTCTACCAAACAAAGCTCCATACCGAGTCAATCCGGAAGAAACCAAGGAGATTCAACGGCAAGTACAACAACTCATCGACAACGGTCATGTACGTGAAAGCTTAAGCCCTTGTGCCGTTCCCGTTATTCTTGTGCCTAAGCCCGATGGAAGTTTCCGCTTGTGCTCCGATTGTAGACCTATCAATGCTATTACCGTTTGATATAGGCATCCCATTCCTCGCTTAGATGACATGCTTGATGAACTTAGTGGAGCCAACTTTTTCTCAAAAATTGATCTTAAAAGTGGCTATTACCAAATCCGCATACAAGAGGGTGATGAATGGAAAACTGCTTTCAAAACCAAATTTGGTTTTATATGAATGGTTAGTGATGCCAATGGGTCTTTCGGAAGCTCCCGGTACTTTTGTGCGTCTTATGCATCATGTGCTTCGTCCTTATATTGGAGTCTTTGTTGTGGTTTACTTTGATGATATTCTTGTGTTTAGCAAAACCATGAAAGAGCACATCAATCATGTAAAATCTGTGTTGCAAACTGATAGAGGCAAAGGTGTCCCGATGTTTCGATGAGATGGTGGCTATCGTTTCTGTGGGAGTCGACCTTGACGATCCGACTACGAACGTGCGAGACGTCGCGCCTTAGCAATCGCTAAACCAACTTCCGAGGGTTATTGACCACGCCGGAGCACGATCAACCTGACCACGAGGGCCTGTTTCCTGCGAGCAATCGAAGAACAAGCAAGAAACTGAGATTGCAATCTGAATATTGCGAATATTAGATGAAAGCTTTATTGATCAAGGTGGGGTTACGTGGCGCCTTTATGCAGTCGTTGAACACAAACGAAATGCACGCGAAGTTGCAGCTATGGCGAACTTTTAATCTAAACAAAACCCAAAGTCTAAACAACGCCCTAAGGGCTGTATATATGGAGGAAGAGGAGGAATTTCGTGGCCCTTGAGGGAGGGGTCAAACCAACCCTAACTCTTGTTTCCCCACACATACGGACTCTAAAAATAGCCTATACTTAAGTATTTCGAAATTACATGGGCCTGGCCCAATAATAAGGTGACGCTTGGCACCTAGAATAGCCTATGGACAAATATTATGAAGTGGCATCTTGTATATTTCGTCCAAGGCCTCATGCTCTCATTAGGGTGGCTTCAAAGTCCTGGAATCATCACTTGTAACTCCGTTCTTGTTTCCCTTGCGCATGGCAACATCTCCATGCTTGAACTTGCTCCAAGGTTCATCTTTCTTGTCCATGGTAGGCCCTTCATTTGTAAGCAAAACAAATGTATCCAATTTAGGCAGCATCATATTCTCATGAACATTGGAATCGTTACCAAGAAACGAAAGTACACGATAATTCAATTGGCGCATTTGAGCTCTAGTAATTGGTCCAGTATGTATAGCAGCAGGGGCTGTGGGTGTAACAATGGTATTGATGTCCTCATCATCCTCCCTTTCTTGAAATGAAGTCGTCCTCGACGGAAACTCATCTTCCTCACCCAAATAAGGCTTCAAATCTGCAATGTTAAAAGTGGGACTAACCCCAAAATCTGCAGGCAGCTCAAGTTTATATGCATTATCATTTATTTTCTCTAACACCTTAAATGGACCATCAAAGACGTGGCATTAGCTTTGATTTGCGCAAATTAGGAAACCTATCCTTACGCAAATGTAACCAAACAAGATCTCCAGTGCAAAGACAACATGTTTTCTACCCTTATCTCCAAAGCAAGTTTATATTTAGCATTCATACGCTCAATGTTTTCCTTAGTTAACTCATGCATTTTAAAATCAATTCAGCACGTTCTTTAGCATCAAAATTAACCTTCTCCGAAGATGGAAGAGCCAACAAATCAATAGGTGCACGAGGTAGGAAGCCATACACAATTTCAAAAGGGCACATCTTAGTAGTAGAATGCAAGGAACGATTATAAGCAAATTCAATACGAGGCAAGCATTCTTCCACATTTTCTTATTATTCTTCAAAACAGCCCTAAGCATAGTAGACAATGTTCTATTGACTACTTCAGTTTGTCCATCGGTTTGGGGGTGACAAGTAGTACTAAAAAGCAGTTTAGTCCCCAACTTAGCCCATAAACATCTCCAAAAGTGGCTAAGAAATTTAGTATCACGATCTGAAACAATAGTATTTGGCACACCATGCAAGCGAATAATTTCACGAAAGAACAAATCAGCAACATTAACAGCATCATCGCTTTTATGACATGGTATAAAGTGTGCCATTTTAGAATCTATCCACGACAACAAATATGCTATCCCTCCCCTTCTTTGTTCGAGGTAAACCTAAAACAAAGTCCATAGATATATCCTCCCAAGGAACACTAGGTACAGGCAAAGGCATATCTAAACCATGAGGATTGAGTCGTGACTTAGCTTTTTGACATGTAGTGCAGCGAGCAACAAAACGCTCAACATCCGTCTCATCTTTGGCCAAAAGAAATGTGTAGCAAGTATATCCTCCGTCTTCTTCACGCCAAAGTGTCCCATTAATCCTCCTCCATGCGCCTCCTGCAACAACAAAAGGCGAACAGAGCTAGCAGGAATGCATAGCTTGTTAGCACGGAACACAAAACCATCCTTAATAACGAACTTGTTCCATGTTCTTCCTTCTTTACAATTCTGCATTACATCTTTAAAATCAGCATCATGCACATATTGATCTTTGATGGTCTCCAAACCAAATATTTTGAAGTCAAGTTGTGAAAGCATAGTATAGCTGACGAGACAAAGCATCAACAATAACATTTTCTTTACCCTTCTTGTGTTTAATGACATAAGGGAAAGTCTCAATGAATTCAACCCATTTAGCATGTCTACGATTCAGTTTAGCTTGACTTTTAATATGTTTCAAAGATTCATGATCAGAATGTATAACAAATTCTTTGGGCCATAAATAATGTTGCCATGTCTCTAAAGTCCGAACAAGAGCATATAATTCTTTGTCATAAGTAGAATAGTTCAGACTAGGCCCACTCAATTTTTCAGAAAAGTATGCAACAGGTTTGCCATCTTGTAATAACACACCTCCTAATCCAATTCCACTAGCATCACATTCAAGCTCAAAAGTCTTATTAAAGTCAGGAAGTTGGAGTAAAGGAGCATGTGTCAACTTATCTTTCAATACCGTGAAGGCTTCTTCTGCGGTACCCCAAACAAAAGGCACATCCTTCTTTGTAAGCTCATTGAGAGGTGCAGCAATGGTGCTAAAGTCTCTCACAAAACGCCTATAGAAACCAGCGAGTCCAAGAAAACTCCTCACTTGTGTGACCGTTTTGGGCTGCGGCCAACTCTCAATAGCTTCAATCTTGGCTTTATCAACTTCAATTCCTGTGGAGTAACAACATAGCCAAGAAAAGATACTCGGTCGATTGCAAAAGGTGCACTTCCCAAGGTTACCAAACAAACGTGCATCACGTAGAGCATTAAAAACAACACGTAAATGTTCCAAATGTTCTTCCAAAGATTTGCTATAAATCAGTATATCATCAAAGTAAACTACCACAAATCGTCCAATGAAAGCACGTAAAACTTCGTTCATTAATCTCATGAAAGTACTAGGTGCATTAGTTAACCCAAAAGGCATGACTAACCACTCATATAATCAAAACAAACTTAGTTTTAAATGCTGTTTTCCATTCATCTCCCAATTTCATACGAATTTGATGGTATCCACTACGCAAATCAACTTTGGAGAATATTGTAGAGCCACTCAATTCATCAAGCATATCATCTAACCTAGGAATAGGATGCCGATAACGAATAGTTATATTATTAATGCCTCTACAATCAACACACATACTGTGACGTACCATCCTTTTTAGGCACTAGTATAATAGGAACAGCACAAGGACTAAGAGATTCGCGTATATAACCTTTGTCGAGCAGCTCTGTACTTGACGCATAATCTCCTTCGTCTCCTCTGGATTGATGCGGTATGGTGCGGCGGTTGGGTAGCGATGCAGGGAATTAAGTCAATTTGATGCTCAATCCCTCGAATAGGTGGTAATCCGGTGGCACGTCTTGTGGGAAGACGTCGTGAACTCTGCAAAATGTTAGTGACAGAGGGGGCAAAGAGGAAGGCACGTCCTCGAATGAAAATAATGCCTCTTTGCACACAAAAGCATAGCAAACAGATTTGCTAGAATCTAGCTCATCAATATCAGATTTGGTGGCAAATAAACATGCACTTTTCAGTTTAATTTCAGAAGCAACATTAGATGGTTTATTATTAGGCTTCATTTGTTGCTCAAATTCTTTTGCCACAATCTGATTTTCACTCTTATTTTTCTCCTGTTTTCTCTATTAATATCATCTTTCAAAATGGAATCAGGAGTCATAGGAAGCAAAGTAATATTTTTATCCTTGTGAACAAGAGTATACTGATTGTTTCTACCATGGTGTACAGAATTTTTATCAAATTGCCATGGTCTACCAAGTAATAAGGAACATGCTTGCATAGGTACCACATCACAATCAACATAATCAGCATATGTAGAGATACTAAAATACACACGAACAGTTCGTGTTACCTTAACCTTGCCGCTGTTGTTGAACCATTGGATGTAGTAAGGATGTGGATGTGGTCTTGTGGTGAGAGAAAGCTTCTCCACCATATCCATGCTAGCCAAGTTGTTGCAGCTCCCTCCATCTATGATGGCGTTGAATAGAACATTCCTTCACAACTCCCTTTGTATGGAACAAGTTATGTCTCTGATTTTGCTCGACTTGTGTAACCTGCACACTCAAAACACGTTGAGCAACTAAACATTCATACCTGTCGGCATCTTGGCAGCCATGTATTGCGTGTCATGATCAGAATCATCTCCACCGTGTTCTTCATGTGTAATAACAGCCAAAGTCTCTTCATCATAGTCACTAGCGGACTCATACCCACCATCCTCGAGTAATCATCACACGCTGAGATTGGCATTCTCGGCAAAATGTCCTCTTCCCTTACAACGGCGACAAATAATATCACTTGTGTGCCTGTTGACGCCATGGAAGAAGAAGAGCTCTGTGTAGGCCCAAGGTGTGCTCTTGGCGAGATAGTGGTGGTTGTGCCTGCTTTCTTGTATCACGGTTGGAGGTGGCAGCCGGCGGAGGTGTCGGTGTAGTAGAACGTGTGGAAGTAGATGATGCACGTGGTGTCCATGATGAAGGTCGACTGCGAGAAAAGTTAGTTCGGCGCCAACGCGTCGATCCTGCACTTCACGTTCAGCTTTACAAGCAAGATGGAATAATCGAGTGATATTATTATAATCCTTGTAGTCTAGAATGGTCTGAATCTCTCTATTTAATCCACCCGGAAAACGTGCAAGCATAGCTTCATTCTCCTCAACAATACCACATCTAATCAAGCGGTTTGTAATTCACGATAATATTCTTCTACGAATTTTTTCCTTGTCTTAAGCGCTGCAATTTTTGAAGTAATTCACGTTGATAATATGGTGGAACCCAACGAGTACGCATAGCAGTTTTCAAAGCAGCCCAAGTAGTCTGGAACAGGATATAATCGACAATGTTCAGACCACCAAACACATGCAAAGCTAGTGAAAGCACAAACAATGACGGGAACACGTCTCTCCTCGGGATATTGTAAACATGTAAATCGTTGTTCAGTTTCTAACTCCCAAGTAAGATATATATCAGGAACATATCTACCCTCAAATGGTGGAATATTCAATTTCAGTTTAGGGAGATGGTCATGATCTCGTACCTGAAGGGGAGCCCGAACATTGCCATTATTTGCATGTGGGCGACACGGTGGTTGTGGTGCTGGTGGTTGCACGTAGTTACGATGTTGATCAACCTCATCCTCGTAATCTCTCACATAATCATCCTCCCCACCGCAGCAGCAGGAGCCACGAAGTATCAACAATGGCACCGGCTTGGCGGTGAAGAGGGACACGGAAGCTTCGGCGGAGGGCTGTTTAGCGATGTGGAGGTAGTCCTTGTTGTTGTAGTAGAGGTGCGTTAGGTGCCGCCGGTGGTGGTGGTGGTAGACGCGCGAGCAATTCATTAAACTTGTTATCGAGCTTTGTTTCGAACACCTTCTCAATGCCATCTATCTTCTCCATGGCCTCTTCAAATCTATTTAGCACATCGTCCACCTGCCCACTCATCATTTGTTGAAACTTATCATGTAGCGCTTTGTTTGTCATGTTCTCCCAGTCAGTCTCGTCGGCTTGTGATCCTGCCATGGTTAGAATAAATATAAACACAAAAGAATATGATTTAACAGACTACTAGGAAGTGGTGGTGGTTGTGTGGTGGACGATCCACAAATCCGTCAAGCAAATCTCAAATTCTTACCGGTTCTTACCCAAAGAAGAAAGCGGTGATCGGCAACCGATGTAGTCAAAACTCTCAAAGCTTGGATAGAGCGATTACCGGGGAGAGTCAAGCATACGATGTAGATGTATGTGGAGCTGGGAAGGCTTATAATATGGTAGCAAAAGGGTTGACAATAATCAATTCAGAGATGCAAAGTTGAATAAACGCTCAACGGCAGTCTTTGTCTTTGGTCCTAGGCTAGACCGTGCTAGAGACGCGAGCCTAGAACACTAACAAAATCACGGCTACTGCGTAAACAAGGGAAAAGCACACTCTGGATTTTCTTTTTCGCTCTTTTTTTTTTGCGCTGCTCTTTTTTTTTTGCGAAAAATCACTATAATGGCGAGTGTCTCAAAACTCTTCCGAGGTCAAACTGACAAGATGGGCACGAATTTTTTTTTCGACCAATATTTTTTTTTTGACTGCCCGGACCCAAAAACTGGAAACGGGTCAACAAAAACTTTCTATAACGGCGACTGTCTCAATACACTTAGAAACACTTAAAAACAGGATAGCCAGAAATTTTTTCGACAAGTGCGTTTTCGGAAAATTTTGGGCCTAAACGGAGGGTGGTTTTTTTTCCCGAAATTTTGGGCCTCAGCAATTTCGGAAAAAAAAATTCGACCAATATATTTTTTTTTCCCGAAACCTACTCCGGCAAGGAAACACGAATCGGAAACTAGATGGATCTCGAAAACAAACCTAATATGAGAAGAACTCGGATTGGTGGTGGATATATGGTGGTGGTATATGGATACGGATTCGGAGCGGTGATGGTAGGTGGCAGGGGCGATGATGATGGTGCGGTGGCGGCGTGACAACTTATGACCAGAACTCGAAACTCTAAAAGACTAGACGCTAAGACCAGCAACTAGACACGACGATGCAACCGCAAATTCAACAAAGCAAAACCCTAAAAAGATTATGCAAAGGCTCGATTGGTTCAGATATGATGAACTAACCCTAATTTTTTGTGGCTTTTTCGTGGACTATAGGTATGAAGAACAGACTCGATCTAAACTACGGAAAACTGTAAAATCTCACCGAGCAACCCGAAAATCTGATACCACTTGATAGAGGCAAAGGTGTCCCGATGTTTCGATGAGATGGTGGCTATCGTTTCGTGGGATTCGACCTTGACGATCCGACTACGAGCGTGCGAGACGTCGCGCCTTAGCAATCGCTAAACCAACTTCCGAGGGTTATTGACCACGCCGGAGCACGATCAACGACCACGAGGGCTGTTTCCTGCGAGCAAGCGAAGAACAAGCAAGAAACTGAGATTGCAATCTGAATATTGCGAATATAAGATGAAAGCTTTATTGATCAAGGTGGGGTTACGTGGCGCCTTTATGCAGTCGTTGAACACAAGCGAAATGCACGTGAAGTTGCAGCTATGGCGAACTTTTAATCTAAACAAAACCCAAAGTCTAAACAACGCCCTAAGGGCTGTATATATGGAGGAAGAGGAGGGAATTTCGTGGCCCTTGAGGAGGGGTCAAAACCAACCCTAACTCTTGTTTCCCCACATACGGACTCTAAAAAGAGCCTATACTTAAGTATTTCGAAATTACATGGGCCTGGCCCAATAATAAGGTGACGCAGCACCTAGAATAGCCTATGGACGAATATTATGAAGTGGCATCTTGTATATTTCGTCCAAGGCCTCATGCTCTCATTAGGGTGGCTTCAAAGTCCTGGAATCATCACTTGTAACTCCGTTCTTGTTTCCCTTGCATGCCAACATCTCCATGCTTGAACTTGCTCCAAGGTTCATCTTTCTTGTCCATGGTAGGCCCTTCATTTGTAAGCAAAACAAATGTATCCAATTTAGGCAGCATCATATTCTCATGAACATTGGAATCGTTACCAAGAAACGAAAGTACCTGATAATTCAATTGGCGTGCGCGAGCTCTAGTAATTGGTCCAGTATGTATAGCAGCAGGGGCTGTGGGTGTAACAATGGTATTGATGTCCTCATCACAAACTCTTCGCAAGGAAAGCCTTTATGCAAACTTGAAAAAATGCACTTTTGGAGTTGGCAAAGTGGTTTTCTTGGGTTTTCTAGTTTCCTCAAAGGGTGTCCATGTTGATGAATCTAAAATTGAAGCAATTAAAACTTGGCCCCAACCCACCAATTTGCAACAAGTGCGAAGTTTTCTTGGTCTTGCGGGTTTCTATCGTCGCTTTGTGAAAGATTTTAGCACAATTGCCGCTCCTTTGCATGCTTTGAGCAAGAAGAATACTCCCTTTGTTTGGGGAACTTTGCAATCAACCGCTTTTGATGAGCTCAAGTCTTTGCTTACTCATGCTCCGATTCTTGCTTTGCCCAATTTTGACAAAACTTTTGAGGTTGATTGTGATGCAAGTGGTACCGGAATTGGCGGAGTTTTGATGCAAGAAAAACGAGCCATTGCTTATTTTAGTGAAAAACTCTCCGGTGCTCAACCTAATTATCCCATCTATGACAAAGAATTGTATGCTTTAGTGCGTGTGCTACATGTTTGGGAACATTACCTTAGACCTCATGAGTTTGTCATCCATACCGATCATGAAACGCTTAAGTACCTCAAAGGTCAAACTAAATTGAACAAGCGACATGCCAAATGGAGTGAATTCATTGAATCTTTTCCTTATGTGATCAAGTACATTAAGGGTAAAGACTATGTAGTTGCCGACGCGCTTTCACACATATGCATGCTTGTCACTCAACTTGAGTTGAATGTTATTGGCTTTGAGCATATAAAAGACTTGTATGAGAATAATCCATCTTTTGCTTCTCCTTATGCTAAGTGTTTGGCCTTGTCGTCTTGGGAACAATATTACATCAAGGATGGTTATCTTATGAGAGCTAACAAACTTTGCATTCCCGAGTCTTCTCTTCGTTTGCTCCTTTTGCAAGAGGCTCATGGAGGCGGACTCATGGGACACTTTGGACGCGACAAGACATTCGCCACGCTCTCCAGCAACTACTTTTGGCCCAAGATGTTCCGCCACATCTCACGCTTCACCAACCAATGCTACACATGTCGCAAAGCTAAGTCTAAAGCCCAATCTCATGGTCTTTACATGCCCCTTCCAATTCCATATAAACCATGGGAAGACATTAGTATGGATTTTGTACTCGGTTTGCCTAGGACTCAAAATGGCAAGGATTCCGTCTTTGTTGTTGTGGATAGATTTTCTAAGATGGCACATTTCATACCTTGCAACAAGATAGAGCGATGCTTCACATGTTGCCAATCTCTTTTGTAGGGAAATCTTGCGACTCCATGGCGTACCAAAGACAATCGTCTCCGATCGTGACGTCAAGTTCTTGAGTTACTTTTGGAAGACCCTATGCGCCAAGCTCGGAATCAAGCTCTTGTTCTCCTCGGCATACCATCCTCAAACCGATGGCCAAGCGGAGGTGACGAACCGCACACTATCCACTCTACTTTGCGTCTTGATAAAGAAGAACATCAAGGAATGGGAAGCATGTCTACCCATCGCCGAAATCGCCTACAATCGTGCAAGACACTCAACTACCGGCAAGTCCCCTTCGAGGTCGTCTCACGGTTTCAACCCGTTGTCCCCATTGGACATTCTACCTCTTCCTCTCCAAGAGCGCACCAACATGGATGCAATCGAACGAGCAAGCTACATCAAGAAGATGCACGAAGACACAAGGCACACCATTGAGCGCCAAGTACAACGTCAAGCAAACAAGCTCAACGCCAACAAGCAACCCATCGTCTTCAACATCGGTGATCTCGTGTGGCTACACCTTCGCAAGGACCGCTTCCCCAAAGAACGCAAGTCCAAGCTTCTCCCTCGAGCCGATGGACCTTTCAAGGTGCTAGCACGCTTCTAGCGACAACGCCTACAAGATCGACCTACCTCGAGACAAATACAACAAGAGCGACATCTTCAACGTCAAGGACCTCGCACCATTCCATGGAGATGAAGCTTTTGATCCGAGGTCGGATCTCTCCCAAGGGGGGGGGGGGGGGAGATGATGCGGAGCATCCCACGATCATCCCCATGGACTTACAACCGTCTCATCAAGAGCCAAGAGGACCCATGACACGAGCTAGAGCTAGAGCTCTCGAGAACGAGGTGTTTCCTTATTGATATCGCATATGATCCTCTCGAGACATGGCTACTACCTAAGTCCGATATGCTATGCATGATTAGGTGTCAAGGGGAACCTCCGAGGGACACACGTGAAGATGGACAAGCCACCAAGTCCGCGGATGAAGAGAACCAACGGAGAAGGCCAAGAACACCTTCCGGGCCGGACATCCGCCATGGCCGGACATCCGGCCCTGGAGCTTCTACCTCAACAGGATCCCATCGGCCCATGTCTGTGGCCCGGACATCCGGCGTCAAGCCGGACATCCGGCCCCAGCCGAAATCCGGCGCCTTTCCCGATTCGGTGAACGGTCGCCCAGCCGGACATCCGGCCCTTGGCCGGACATCCGGCTCTTCCGGAAGCCGGATATCCGGCCCCCTCGCCTGAAACCCGGCCCCCCATCACCGATTGCGTTTGGAAGACCCACTTGGCCGGGACATCCGGCCCCCTAGTCCGGACATCCGGCGTCTCGGGAAAGCTTGGGACATCCGGCCCGACGCCGGACGTCCGGCCTCCCTACTGCCTTGTGATGCCTCGTGGCCTTGTCCCTTGTACCCCTTACTTGAGACTATATATACTTATTCCCTTTCCTCTTTCTAGGGTTAGCATTGGATTAGCTCATATTCTTGTGTGAGAGCCTTTGCTCATCCACTTGGCTACTTCTCCACCGAGATCGGGACCTCTGGGAGAAGATCCCCAAGCGGATTCAAGACCCCCTTCTAGGGTGGACCCCCTCAAGGCCTCCTCACGGAGAAGAACGGTTACCTTTTGTATCTTACCTTTGTTGATCTTGAATCTTGTGCCACTCTATGCGATCGATAATCTAGCACTTGTGTGATTGATCTCTTGTCGGTTTTGTGATTTCTCTCTCGTTTCTCTCGTGTTCTTCCGCGTGTTCCTCGTGATTCCCCGTAGGATCCGCTCCAACGTGAAAGATCATCCACGTAGGGTTCCACCCTACATCAAGAGAGCCACCCCACCATGAGTGATATGAGTGACTCCATCATATGTGACATTGAGTGCATTTCCTATGAGAGGATGAGTATGACCACCACTAGCCCCACACTTGAGAGCATGCCACACATACTATGTGAGGTTGAGCGCCATTTGAGTGACTCCACCAACCATATGAGTGAGAGCATCCAAGAGGGAGTGAGTGAGCCACAACACTTAGTGAGTGAGGTAGTTGACACGGCATGTGAGGCCACCATGATTTCTAACGACTTAACCTCTACTCCTAGTGTGTTTTCTTCTTTGGTGCTAGGTCTCCTACATGACGACATGCCTATCCTCGACGAGTCCATCCCTCAAAAGGGAAAATCGATGGCCATGATGGACGATGATGAACCCCCCACATGGTACCATCGAGTTGCAACTTCACCTACAACACATGAGCGACGCTCCAAAGGTAACATAGGTGATGGTGCTTCTCTTGTCCCTCTAGTGGACTCTCTTACCATCGATTGCTCCCATGATGTTGACCCACCTATTACCATGCTTCATGCTAGTGAAACTTCTTCATGTCATGATTTACCTATTTATGATGAATATGATGATGAGCATGTTGAGTTGCCTAGTTGTGATGCTATGCTTCATAGGATATCTTGTGCAAATTCTATTGGTCACTTCATGTTTGACAATCCATTGAACTTGTCATATGCTATGAGTGAGATCTCCCATATTGCATCATTTCAATCTCAACATAGTAACTATGTGATGCGGAGCATCCCACGATCATCCCCATGCATCCACAACCGTCTCATCAAGAGCCAAGAGGACCCATGACTAGAGCACGAGCTCGAGCTCTCGAGACCGAGGTGACTTCTCTCCTTAGTGAAATATCATATGACCCTCTCGAGACATGGCTACTACCTCAATCTGGAATGTTGTGCATGCTTAGGTACCAAGGAACCAACCTAGGAGAAGCTGCAGCCCAAGATGGACACCAAGAACAAGAGGAGGAGTTGTAGAGTCCAGGAGGAGCGGTACTACCGCTCAAGCCAAGCAGTACTACCAGCCAGTACTACCGCTCAAGCCAAGCAGTACTACCTGAGCCGAGCCAAGCGGTACTACCGCTCTCCATCCGCCTACTTCCTCAAAACCCGACACACTGAGAATCGAGCAGGCGTCAGAGCGGTACTACCGCCCACCAAGCGGTACTATTACCAGCGTACTACCGCCATGAAGCAACAGTACTGCCTGCGTCAAGGCAGGCGTTTCGGGCCGAGGCCCATGTACTCTTTTCGCCCCCAACTTACCCCTTGGAGGTCCTAGACTATAAATAGACCTTCCCCTCATCCTTTCTAGGGTTAGCTTTGGATTTGCTCATATTTCAGTGTGAGAGCCTTTGCTCATCCACTTGGCTACTTCTCCTTCGAGATCGGGACCTCTGGAGAAGATCCCCAAGCGGATTCAAGACCACCTCCTAGGGTGGACCCCATCAAGACCTCCTCATGGAGAAGAACGGCTACCCTTGTATCCTACCCTTTGTTGTCCTTGAATCTTGTGCCACTCTATGTGTTTGATAATCTAGCACTTGTGTGATCGTTTTCTTGTTGGTTGAGTGATCTCTCTCGTTCTCCCCGTGTTTTCCCTCGTGTTCTTCCGCTCGTTCTTCGTGTTCCTCGTAGGGATTCTCTCCAAGCGTGAAAGATCGTCAACCTAGGGTTTCGCCCTACATCACTATGCATGCCCCGTTAACATAAATCCCATTTGCACTTATGGCATAGATGACGAGATGTTGGTCATTGGCTTTTGCTTCTCTTGTGATGATATTGCCATACTTCCTTTACATGATTTGTGCAATTCATCTACTATGTCCTGCCATGATCACATTGTACCAAATATGCATTGTTTTGGATATTGTCAATATTCTCCACGTGATGTTTCTACTCTTGCTCATGAGGAGACCCCCATAGTTTCCTCATACATGTTTGGAGATTTTGATGCATCTCATACTTTGCATGATTCCCATAATTGCGTGCACCATATGCATTCCATGAATAACAATGCTCTAGATATTTCTCATGATGCATTACAACCTTTGAGTCTCCATTATGCCATACATAACAACAAATCTTTCATGATGGATGACATGTTTCTATATCATGCATCTCATTTATTTGAGCATTGGCTATTTTGTGCTAACCAACACATGCATGTGCGCATCATGATGGATGATGTGTACATCTACCACGCACACATAATTTTCCCTTTGTCTTTGTTTTGTGTAGGTACTCACGTATACTCGTCAACTTCTCAATCCCATGAGTCGATTTAAAGCAGCTCTTGAGAGCAATGATGACTTGGGATCCCGTGGACTTTCATTCCCACCATTCCTTTTGCACAAAGACTACGCGCATCTCTTTTACTTGTCTCTCACACGGCTATGGGCTATTTATCACTTGTCACATTATGCCCATTCTATCGTGTTCACTTTGCATGTTATGCATCTTTACATGACTTTGCCATGCAATAGTGACCCTTGCTTGGATTTACCCATGATTCACCATTCTGCTACTCCTATGTGTATTTGCATGCTTGGTAGAGATCCTTGTTGCTATTGCCATGTTTATCATGTGCCCCATGCTATTGATGCTATTTTACTCATATCTCGCATTTATGCTTGTGCTATGTCATGTGCATTTTGTATGCCCACTATTTGCACACATGGCATGATGACCATGATTACATCTAGTATGTTGCATCTTCGCACTACTAGCTTGCTTGACTTGATCGCTATGATTGCTTGCTATGTTGCATCACCCATGTTCCACTATCACTTGCTTTCTTGGGTTGATGACATATATGTTCATGCCTCTCACATGATATATCTTGTTTATTGTCGCTTGCCTCCTATAGTTGCCTCTATGCTTAATGATCTTGGAGACTTGGACACTTCACTTGTGATGCATGCTTGCTTACTTGAGCCTATTGTATTTGGTTGTAGTTGCATCATATGCTTTCATACCATACCACACCTTGTTCTTTCTTATGATGAGCATGATGCATACACTTGTTGGGTATCTTACCACACGAATGATAGGTTTTGCACTTCCGCTTAACCTCATTTGTTTTTCCGAGTGTTTGTCATGTTCTTTCATTTTGAAGGATTCACAAGGCGGTAACATCATGAGACAACTTGGTTATGTGAAGGCATACAAGATGCGCAACTCCATCATCCTTGAGAACCTCCTAAAGGTGACGTCCTTCCCTTTGAGCCATCCTCAAATACACATATTGGATGGGTCACTCTTTCATTGTTGTTTCCTTCTTGTTGTCTACATGATACATCTCGTGAACGGAGGAGCAACATTGGAGATTGGCTACATGGGCCTTCACACTGAGGAGCGCTCGCACTTATTGGATGCACCTTCGGAACTCCACTCATGCCTCGACATCGAGCTATGGTACAACACCACCCATGAAAAATTTGCACCCTATGCATGGATTGACACATATTATGATTGTCTTGTTGCACCTATTCCCATGTCATCCATGATATACGAGCTTGTGCATTTTCTTAGCAAATTTGTTGTGATCTCTCTTGATGGCATATTCATACATCGTGATCATATTGCCTACCATCAATTGCATGATAACATAATCATATTGAGCATCCATTACTATATTCATGCTATTGATGAACCGTCTCTCTATGACATCATTTTGCACAATGGTAGAATTTGTCGCTTTGTGCACCATGCTTTTGTTCCCATGAATGCTTTGCATCTCATTCTAGATCATCTTGATAAGCTTCATGCGCTTTGTCATGAACAATCTTGCCTCACGGACTCATTCTTACATGATGGACACTTTGTGTGCGCTAACCATTGTATTTCAGAGTGTTGCTTGTGTTTGCTCTTTTTGCATGTCTATCACTCCGGCGACACCTTGGACTACTTGGATTGCGCCATGTCTTCAACTTCGTCCAACTACAAGTCCGTCTCGACAACCGCTTTCCATGGTGATGAGGATCACGATCCGAGGTCGGATCTTTCCCAAGGGGGGGGAGATGATGCGGAGCATCCCACGTTCATCCCCATGTACACTCCGACTACTCTCCAAACCCCAAGAGGACATATGACGAGACCTCGAACATACGCCATTGGACACAAGGTGAACTCGCTCCTCTCCAAATCGTCACTTTCCATATGTGAGACATGGCTACTACCTCAAACATGTGTGCTATGCATGTCCAGGAACCAAGAGGAAGACCATGGACAAGACGGCGAGGACACCAAGTACAAGGACCAAGAGAAGAAGCTGCCCGAAGCTTCTGGCGGACGTCCGACCAGACCGGACGTCCAAGCGAACTCGAGCACGGACAACCGGCCCCCTCCGGACGTCCGACCGAAGCGCACCCGAACCAAATCTGCGGACATCCGAAGAACTCCGGACGTCCGGGACCCCGCGAGCCTCCCGGACGACCGGGTCCCTCCGGACGACCGGGCCCCTCCGGACGACCGTGCCAGCGACCACCGAACCGAATCGCCGGACGTCCAGGCAAATGCCGGACGGCCGGACCCTCGCGAAACCACCGGACGTCCGGTACCCGTCAGACGACCGGCGCTGTCTGTTGCCATGTGTTGGCCGCAGCCCTTGTACCCCTTCACTTACCCCTTCGTGGCCCTAGACTATATATACTCCTCCACCTCCTTCTAGTTAGGGTTAGCGTTGATTTAGCTCATTGTTAGATAGAGTCATTATCCATACCGGATCTACTCCACGAGAGAGACCGCGGCCCCTCTTCGGAGAAGATCCACCTTGGATTCAAGACCCCCTCTTGGGTGGCCCCCATCAAGACCTCCTCACGGAGAAGAACGGCTACCGTTTGTATCGTCCTTCGTTGACCTTGAATCATGTATCTCCCTTTGTGTTCATCGATCTAGCACATGTGTGATTGATCTTGTTGGTTTGAGTGATTCTCTTGTGTTTTACCCGTGCTTTCCCTCGTGCTCTTCCGCTCGTTCTTCGTGTTCCTCGTAGGGATCCTCTCCAAACGTGAAAGATCGTCCACATAGGGTTCCGCCCTACATCACATTTCCTCTCCGGTCTTCGACAACGACGACGGCGTGAACAACTACATCACCAAAGCGTCAATCTTCGATCTACAACGACAAATGCAAGGCGCACAATCTACCTTGCAAGAGCGCATCAAAAACCTCTTCATTGACATTCATCTCTCCGAAGCAAGGAAAAGGGACTACATCGACAAGAAGCTTTCCGCACATAAAGAGGAGCAAGATGCAAGGATGGAGGAGATTAGAGCCTTGATCAAGTCTTCTTCCCCTTCGTCATCCTCAAGGCGGCGACATTCAAGACACAAGTCTTCCGAGCGTGGAAACGATGCAAGTGCAAATCGTCCTCGTCCACATCTACATGGCGACGACCATCACGTTCGTGATCAACATCGTCATGAATGGCAAGTCACCTCCAAGCATCATGTGCACGACTATGACGAACGACATCTACTACGAGCACAAGTGCGACATCGACACCATCAACATGAAGATGCTCCACAAGCGCAAATGCACAAGTCCCAACAAGCCCTACTTCACGCCAAGTCCAAGCTTCATGAGCACAAAAGAAGACCGCGAGACGACCACCACCAAGACGGTGCTACGTCTACATCAACCACTTCGGCATCTTCGCCAAGTGTTCTCAAGGCATCTTTGCCTTTGTACGTACGGCATCTTCGCCTACTTCCCATGAGTTCACCTACATCGACTCCATCAAGTCCAAGGCGACTATCTACAAGTGAGGGCGACACTTCCATCTTCGGAAGCCCCTCAAGGAAGATGGCCGAGCATGGGAAACTCCCTTCGGTCATTGAGAGGAGCTACGAGGTGCCACATCATATGGGCCTCCCACACCAAGACGGTGACAAGAAGGTCGAGCAAGGGCCATCCCCTTCGACCACGACGATAGGAGTTGAGCATGGAGACATTTGCACCAACATCTCTCCGACACCCACATATGATAAGATGCCCCAAGTGCCATGTGAGGAGAGCCACCACCACATGAGTGACATGAGTGACTCCACCATACGTGACATTGAGAGCATTTCCTATGAGAGGATGAGTGTGACCACCACTAGCCCCACACATGAGAGCATACCACACACCCTATGTGAGGTTGAGCGCCATTTGAGTGACTCCACCAACCATATGAGTGAGAGCATCCAAGAGGGAGTGAGTGAGCCACAACACTTAGTGAGTGAGGCATTTGAGGCCACCATGATTTCTAACGACTTAACCTCTACTCCTAGTGTGTTTTCTTTTTTGGTGCAAGGTCTCCTACATGACGACATGCTTACCCTCGACGAGTCCATCCCTCCAATGGAGACAACGATGGCCATGGTGGACAATGATGCACCTCCCACATGGTTCCATCAAGATGAAGATGACAACGAGACGATCTTCAACACTTCACCTACAACACATGAGCGACGCTCCAAAGGTCGCATAGGTGATGGTGCTTCTCTTGTCCCACTAGTGGACTCTCTTGACATCGATTGCTCCCATGATGTTGACCCACCTATTACCATGCTTCATGCTAGTGAAATTTCTTCATGCCTTGACTTACCTATTTATGATGAATATGATGATGAGCATGTTGAGTTGCCTTGTTGTGATGCTATGCTCCATAGGATATCATGTGAAAATTCTTTTGGTCACATCATGTTTGACAACCCTTTGAACTTGTCATATGCTATGAGTGAGATCTCCTATATTGCATCATTTCAATCTCAACATAGTAACTATGCATGCCCCATTAAAATAAATCCTATTTACACTTATGGCATAGATGGCGATATGATGGTCATTGGCTTTTGTTTTTCATGTGATGATATTGCCATGCTTCCTTTACATGATTTGCGCAATTCATCTACTATGTCATGCCATGATCACATTGAACCAAATATGCATTGTTTTGGATGTTGTCAATATTCTCCACGTGATGTTTCTACTCTTGCTCATGAGGAGACCCCCATAGTTTCCTCATACATGTTTGGAGATTTTGATTCATCTCATCCTTTGCATGATTTCCATGATTGCTTGCACCATATGCATTCCATGAATAACAATGCTCTAGATATTTCCCATGATGCATTACACAATTTGAGTCTCCATTATGCCATACATAATAACAAACCTCTCATGATGGACGACATGTTTCTATATCATGCATCTCATTTATTTGAGCATTGGCTATTTTGTGCTAACCGACACATGCATGTGCGCATCATGATGGATGATGTGTACATCTACCACACACACACAATCTTCCCTTTGTCTTTGTTTTGTGTAGGTACTCATGTATACTGATAGAGGCGAGGGTGTCCTGATCTTTCGATGAGATGATAACTATCGATTTGGTGGAGTCGACTTTGACGATCCGACTACAAACGTGCACGACGTTGCGCCTTAGCAATCGTTAAACCAATCTCCTGAGGTTACTGACAATGCCGAAAGCACGATCAGCCTGACCACGAAGGTCTATTCCTGCAAGCAATCGAAGAACGAGCAAAAATATGATAAAGCAATCTGAATATTGCGAATATATATGAAGTATTTATAATGGTGGGGATCCGTAAGTGGTCTTGGTCTGGTCGTTGGACACAAACGAAGTACACGAAGTTGCAATGGCTAACTTTTAACTAAACAAATCCCAAGGAAAAAGCTACTAGATGGATCTACTTATATAGGATCAAGGGGTGGCGGCCAAGGAGGTGGTAGGACGTCCCAAGGCAGCCTAAAACTAACCCTAGGTCGTACAAGGCCAATGGGCCCAAGCGGAGGTGACGTAACACCTTTGGACTTGTAGTTTGACTCGGATTCTGCTGCAGCATCAGATTGTTTCGTCCATAACTCAACGCTCCGGACGAATTTGAAGGTGAATCCAATTGGGTTGGAAGGTGCACGAAATCTATTTTCCAACAAAAAAGAATCACCCAATTTGGAGTCCGGATGAAAAAGTTATTGACGTTTTGAGTCAGGTATGTACTGCAGGTCCGAATCTGAGTCCGTAACGTGAGAGACTTGGACTCTATCTTCTCTTGGTCCAAAAGTGACGTGAGAGGACTTTTTGAACAGCACCTAAACTTCTCCTTTTCCCTTATCTTCATATGTGTATTGTAAAATGTCCCATACACCTACAATTAGACAAAACACAAAAGTATGTGATGTATTTTTGTTCTGGATAACATAAATAGATTATTGAATAGTTTGCACTAGAAATCACCTGACAAATATGCATGTATGCAATATTTTTGGTCTTATCCAAGGTAGCTCGGATGATGAGGACATCAATACCATTGTTACACCCACAGCCCCTGCTGCTATACATACTGGACCAATTACTAGAGCTCGCGCACGCCAATTGAATTATCAGGTACTTTCGTTTCTTGGTAACGATTCCAATGTTCATGAGAATATGATGCTGCCTAAATTGGATACATTTGTTTTGCTTACAAATGAAGGGCCTACCATGGACAAGAAAGATGAACCTTGGAGCAAGTTCAAGCATGGAGATGTTGGCATGCGCAAAGAAACAAGAACGGAGTTACAAGTGATGATTCGGGACTTTGAAGCCACCCTAATGAGAGCATGAGGCCTTGGACAAAATATACAAGATGCCACTTCATAATATTCGTCCATAGGCTATTCTAGGTGCTGCGTCACCTTATTATTGGGCCAGGCCCATGTAATTTCGAAATACTTAAGTGTAGGCTGTTTTAGAGTCCGTATGTGTGGGGAAACAAGAGTTAGGGTTGGTTTGGACCCCTCCCTCAAGGACCACGAAATTCCTCCTCTTTCTCCATATATACAGCCCTTAGGGCGTCGTTTAGACTTTGGGTTTTGTTTAGATCAAAAGATCGCCATAGCTGCAACTACGCGTACTACGTTAGTCTTCAACGACCAGACCAAGGCGTCACAGAACCCCACCTTCATTAATAAAGCTTTCCTCTTATATTCGCAATATCCAGATTGCAATCTTAGTTTCTTGCTTGTTCTTCATTTGCTCGCAGGAAACAGGCCCTCGTGGTCAGGTTGATCGTGCTCCGGCGTGGTCAATAATCCTCGGAAGTTGGTTTAGCGATTGCTAAGGCGCGACGTCTCGCATGTACGTAGTCGGATCGTCAAGGTCGACTCCCACAGAAACGATAGCCACCATCTCATCGAAACATCGGGACACCATTGCCTCTATCAAGTGGTATCAGATTTTCAGGTTGCTCGGTGAGATTTTACAGTTTTTCGTCGATTAGATCGAGTCTGTTCTTCATACCTAAAGTCCACGAAAAAGCCACAAAAAAAATTAGGGTTAGTTCATCATATCCGAACCAATCTGAGCCTTCGCATAATAATCTTTTGGGGTTTTTGCTTTGTTGAATTCTGCGGTTGCATAAATGCGTGTCAAGTTGCTGGTCTTAGAGTCTAGTCTTTTAGAGTTTCGAGTTCTGGTCATAAGTTGTCACGCCACCGCCGCACCATCATCATCGCCTTGCCATCTACCACCCTTCTTATCCACCACCAATCCGTAGCCATATACCACCACCGCTGCCATATACCACAACCATATATCCACCACCAATCCGAGTTCTTCTCATATTAGGTTTGTTTTCAAGATCCATCTAGTTTCCGATTCGTGTTTCCTAGCCGGAGTAGGTTTCGGAAACCACCCTCCGTTTAGGCCCAAAATTTTCCAAAAACGCACTTGTCGAAAAAATTCCGGCTATCCTATTTTTAGGTGTTTCTAAGCGTATTGAGGGCGATCGCCATTATAGAAAGTTTTTTTACCCGTTTCCAGTTTTGGGTCCGGCGTTGAAAAAAAAATTTGGTCGAAAAAATTTCGTGCCCATCCTGTCGGTTTGACACAGGAAGAGTTTTGAGACACTCACCATTATAGTGATTTTTCGCAAAAAAAGAAAAAAAAAAGAGCAGCAAAAAAAAAGCAAAAAAAAAAAAAGAGCGAATTTTTTTTCCAGAGTGTGCTTTTCCGTTGTTTCCGTGCAGCGCCGTGATTTTGTTAGTGTTCTAGGCTCGCGTCTCTAGCACGGTCTAGCCTAGGACCAAAGACACTGCGTCGTTGAGCGTTTATTCAACTTTGCATCTCTGATTTGATTATTCTTGACCCTTTTTGCCACCATATTATAAGCCTTCCCAGCTCCACATACATCTACATCGTATGCGTTTGACTCTCCTGGCAATCGCTCTATCCAAGCTTTGAGAGTTTTGACTACATCGGTTGCCGATCACCGCTTTCTTCTTTGGGTAAGAACTGGTAAGAATTTGAGATTTGCTTGACGGGTTGTGGCTGTCCACCACACCACCACCACCACTTCCTAGTAGTCCGTCGAATCATATTCTTGTGTGTTTCTATTGCTGCTAACCATGGCAGGATCACAAGCATTTAGACCGACCGGGAGAACATGACAAACAAAGCGCTACATGATAAGTTTCAACAAATGATGAGTGGGCGGTGGAAGTTGTTCTAATTAGATTTGAAGAGGCCTTGTAGAATATAGATGTAATTGAGAATTCTTTCGAAACAAAGCTCGATATCAATTTTACTGATTTGATCGCGCGTCTACCACCTCCACCACCGGCTGCACCTAATGCACCTCTACAACAACAACAACGACTACCTCCACATCGCTGAAGCAACCCTCCGCCGAAGTAGCCGTGTCCCTCTTGACTGGCCAAGCTGCTTTGGTGCTTCTGTTGATATACGTGGCTCCTGCTGGCTGATGTGGGGAGGATGATTATGTGAGAGAGTACGAGGATGAGGTTGATCAACTGAACTACGTGCAAGTGCAACCACCGAGCACCACAACCACCCGGTCGTCCACATGCAAATAATGGCAATGTTAGGGCTCCCCTCAGTGCGAGATCATGACCATCTCCCTAAACTGAAGTTGAATATTCCACCATTTGAGGGTAGATATGTTCACGATATATATCTTACTTGGGAGTTAGAAACTGAACAACGATTTACATGTTTACAATATCACGAGGAGAGACGTGTTCCCTGCTTTGTTTGTGCTTTCACTAGCTTTGCATGTGTTTGGTGGTGCGAACATTGTAGATTATATCCTGTTCCAGCTACTTGGACTGCTTTGAAAACTGCTATGCGTACTCGTTGGGTTCCACCATATTATCAACGTGAATTACTTCAAAAATTGCAGCGCTTAAGACAAGGAAAAAATTCGGTAGAAGAATATTATCGTGAATTACAAACTGGCTTGATTAGATGTGGTATTGTTGAGGAGAATGAAGCTATGCTTGCACGTTTTACGGGTGGATTAAATAGAGATATTCAGACCATTCTAGACTACAAGGATTATACTAATATCACTCGATTATTTCATCTTGCTTGTAAAGCTGAGCGTGAAGTGCAGGATCGGCAGGCGTTGGCGGCGGACTAACTTTTCTCGCAGGTCGACCTTCATCATGGACACCACGTGCATCATCTACTTCCACACGTTCTACTACACGGCACCTCCGTCGGCTGCCACCTCCAACCGTGATACAAGAAAGGTGCACAACCACCACTATACGCCAAGAGCACACTGCTTTGGGCCTACACAGAGCTCTTCTTCTTCCATGGCGTCAACAGGACACACAAGTGATATTATTTGTAAATGCGTTGTAAGGGAAGAGGACACTTTATGAGAGAATGCCAATCTCAGCGTGTGATGATTGCTCACGAGGATGGTGGGTATGAGTCCGCTAGTGACTATGATGAAGAGACTTTGGCTCTTATTACGCATGAAGAATACGGTGGAGAGGATTACGATCATGAGACGCCATACATGGCTGCTGAAGATGCCGACAGTATGAATGTTTAGTTGCTCAACGTGTTTTGAGTGTGCAGGTTACACAAGCTGAGCAAAATCAGAGGCATAACTTGTTCCATACAAAGGGAGTTGTGAAGGAGCGTTCTATTCAGCGTCATCATAGATGGAGGGAGCTGCAACAACTTGGCTAGCATGGATATGGTGGAGAAGCTTTCTCTCACCACAAGACCACATCCACATCCTTACTACATCCAATGGTTCAACAACAGCGGCAAGGTTAAGGTAACACGTCTTTGTTCGTGTGTATTTTAGTATCTCTACATATGCTGATTATGTTGATTGTGATGTGGTACCTATGCAAGCATGTTACTTTGTACTTGGTAGACCATGGCAATTTGATAAATAGTATGTTCTCCATGGTAGAAACAATCTTTATTCTCTTGTTCACAAGGATAAAAATTTTACTTTGCTTCCTATGACTCTGATTCAATTTTGAAAGATGATATTAATAGAGCTAATAAAGCAAAACAGGAGAAAAATAAGAGTGAAAATCAGATTGTGGCAAAAGAATTTGAGCAACAAATGAAGCCTAATAATAAACCATCTAATGTTGCTTACGAAATTAAAGCTGAAAAGTGCATGTTTACTTGCCACCAAATCTGATATTGAGGAGCTAGATTCTAGCAAATCTGTTTGCTATGCTTTTGTGTGCAAAGAGGCATTATTTTCATTCGAGGACGTGCCTTCCTCTTTGCCCCCTTTGTCACTAACATTTTGCAGAGTTCGGCGTCTTCCCACAAGGCGTGCCACCGGATTACCACCTATTCGAGGGATTGAGCATCAAATTGACTTAATTCCCGGTGCATCGCTACCCAACCGTGCACCATACTTGTACCAATCGAGAGGAGACGAAGGAGATTATCGTCAAGTACGTGAGCTGCTCGACAAAGGTTATATACGCGAATCTCTTAGTCCTTGTGCTGTTCCTATTATACTAGTGCCTAAAAAGGATGGTACGTCGGCGTATGTGTGTTGATTGTAGAGGCATTAATAATATTACTATTCGTTATCGTCATCCTATTCCTAGGCTAGATGATATGCTTGATGAATTGAGTGGCTCTACAATATTCTCCAAAGTTGATTTGCGTAGTGGATACCATCAAATTCGTATGAAATTGGGAGATGAATGGAAAACAGCATTTAAAACTAAGTTTGGTTTATATGAGTGGTTAGTCATGCCTTTTGGGTTAACTAATGCACCTAGTACTTTCATGAGACTAATGAGCGAAGTTTTACGTGTTTTCATTGGACGATTTGTGGTAGTCTATTTTGATGATATCTTGATTTATAGCAAATCTTTGGAAGAACATTTGGAACATTTACGTGCTGTTTTTAATGCTCTACATGATGCACGTTTGTTTGGTAACCTTGGGAAGTGCACCTTTTGCACCGAGTATCTTTTCTTGGCTATGTTGTTACACCACAGGAATTGAAGTTGATAAAGCCAAGATTGAAGCTATTGAGAGTTGGCCGCAGCCCAAAACGGTCACACAAGTGAGGAGTTTTCTTGGACTCGCTGGTTTCTATAGGCGCTTTGTGAGAGACTTTAGCACCATTGCTGCACCTCTCAATGAACTTACAAAGAAGGATGTGCCTTTTGTTTGGGGTACCGCACGGAAGAAGCCTTCACGGTATTGAAAGATAAGTTGACACATGCTCCTTTACTCCAACTTCACGACTTTAATAAGACTTTTGAGCTTGAATGTGATGCTAGTGGAATTGGATTAGGAGGTGTGTTATTACAAGATGGCAAACCTGTTGCATACTTTTACGAAAAATTGAGTGGGCCTAGTCTGAACTATTCTACTTATGACAAAGAATTATATGCTCTTGTTAGGACTTTAGAGACATGGCAACATTATTTATGGCCCAAAGAATTTGTTATACATTCTGATCATGAATCTTTGAAACATATTAAAAGTCAAGCTAAACTGAATCGTAGACATGCTAAATGGGTTGAATTCATTGAGACTTTCCCTTATGTCATTAAACACAAGAAGGGTAAAGAAAATGTTATTCCTGATGCTTTGTCTCGTCGCTATACTATGCTTTCACAACTTGACTTCAAAATATTTGGTTTGGAGACCATCAAAGATCAATATGTGCATGATGCTGATTTTAAAGATGTAATGCAGAATTGTAAAGAAGGAAGAACATGGAACAAGTTCGTTATTAAGGATGGTTTTGTGTTTCGTGCTAACAAGCTATGCATTCCTGCTAGCTCTGTTCGTCTTTTGTTGTTGCAGGAGGTGCATGGAGGAGGATTAATGGGACACTTTGGGCGTGAAGAAGGCGGAGGATATACTTGCTACACATTTCTTTTGGCCAAAGATGAGGCGGGATGTTGAGCGTTTTGTTGCTCATTGCACTACATGTCAAAAAGCTAAGTCACGACTCAATCCTCATGGTTTATATATGCCTTTGCTGTACCTAGTGTTCCTTGGGAGGATATATCTATGGACTTTGTTTTAGGTTTACCTCGAACAAAGAAGGGGAGGGATAGCATATTTGTTGTCGTGGATAGCTTCTCGAAAATGGCACACTTTATACCATGTCATAAAAGCGATGATGTTGTTAATGTTGCTGATTTATTCTTTTCGTGAAATTATTCGCTTGCATGGTGTGCCAAATACTATTGTTTCAGATCGTGATACTAAATTTCTTAGCCACTTTTGGAGATGTTTATGGGCTAAGTTGGGGACTAAACTGCTTTTTAGTACTACTTGTCACCGCCAAACTGATGGACAAACTGAAGTAGTCAATAGAACATTGTCTACTATGCTTAGGGCTGTTTTGAAGAATAATAAGAAAACGTGGGAAGAATGCTTGCCTCATATTGAATTTGCTTATAATCGTTCATTGCATTCTACTACTAAGATGTGCCCTTTTGAAATTGTGTACGGCTTCCTACCTCGTGCACCTATTGATTTGTTGCTTCTTCCATCTTCGGAGAAGGTTAATTTTGATGCTAAAGAACGTGCTGAATTGATTTTAAAAATGCATGAGTTAACTAAGGAAAACATTGAGCGTATGAATGCTAAATATAAACTTGCTGGAGATAAGGGTAGAAAACATGTTGTCTTTGCACTGGAGATCTTGTTTGGTTACATTTGCGTGAGATAGGTTTCCTAATTTGCGCAAATCAAAGCTAATGCCACGTCGATGGTCCATTTAAGGTGTTAGAGAAAATAAATGATAATGCATATAAACTTGAGCTGCCTGCAGATTTTGGGGTTAGTCCCACTTTTAACATTGCAGATTTGAAGCCTTATTTGGGTGAGGAAGATGAGTTTCCGTCGAGGACGACTTCATTTCAAGAAGGGGAGGATGATGATAACTATCGATTTGGTGGAGTCGACTTTGACGATCCGACTACAAACGTGCACGACGTTGCGCCTTAGCAATCGCTAAACCAATCTCCTGAGGTTACTGACAATGCCGAAAGCACGATCAGCCTGACCACGAAGGTCTATTCCTGCAAGCAATCGAAGAACGAGCAAAAATATGATAAAGCAATCTGAATATTGCGAATATATATGAAGTATTTATAATGGTGGGGATCCGTAGCGGTCTTGGTGCAGTCGTTGGACACAAACGAAGTACACGAAGTTGCAATGGCTAACTTTTAACTAAACAAATCCCAAGGAAAAAGCTACTAGATGGATCTACTTATATAGGATCAAGGGGTGGCGGCCAAGGAGGTGGTAGGGCGTCCCAAGGCAGCCTAAAACTAACCCTTGGTCGTACAAGGCCAATGGGCCCAAGCGGAGGTGACGTAACACCTTTGGACTTGTAGTTTGACTCGGATTCTGCTGCAAAGATCAGATTGTTTCGTCCATAACTCAACGCTCCGGACGAATTTGAAGGTGAATCCAATTGGGTTGGAAGGTGCACGAAATCTATTTTCCAACAAAAAAAGATCACCCAATTTGGAGTCCGGATGAAAAAGTTATTGACGTTTTGAGTCAGATATGTTTGTGCAGTCTGAATCTGAGTCCAGAACGTGAGAGACTTGGACTCTATCTTCTCTTGGTCCAAAAGTGACGTGAGAGGACTTTTTGAACAGCACCTAAACTTCTCCTTTTCCCTTATCTTCATATGTGTATTGTAAAAATGTCCCATACACCTACAATTAGACAAAACACAAAAGTATGTGATGTATTTTTGTTCTAGATAACATAAATAGATTATTGAATAGTTTGCACTAGAAATCACACGACAAATATGCATGTATGCAATATTTTGGTCTTATCCAAGGTAGTCATGTCCTCATCATCCTCCACTTCTTGAAAACAAAGCCGTCCTCGGCGGTTCTTAGTCTGAAATGTGGCTAACAAAAGAGACAAGGTGTACATGTTGTATATGTATATGTCATCCATTTTATTTCCCTTGATTTTTTGCACATATGACACATAAATAGATGAGTAACTTGCATAGTTCATAAAATCTAAAGCCAAAACATTATCACAAGAAGTAGAAGGCATGAAAATATTGCAACTCAGTTTGCACATATAAGTGAAGCTCTTATTCATTTCAAAAGATTGACAATGTTCATCATTAAACCATCCCAACATTGGTGAATAAACCTTACTTGCATCAAGTTTACATGCTACAACATGCTTAAATAAGTAAACATGCAATAAGTCATTCGACATAGAATCATCACCAAGATTAGAGGTCATATCAAAATGATTAAATATTGATTCTTTTGCATCAACAATTAATTGAATGGGTGCACTCAAAATTGTTGGTATTTCAGTTGTTTGATCACATGGCAAAGTCAAATTATCAATATAATCCTCTAAAATAGGTGGTGTGATCAAAGTAGTGGGTAGCTCAACACATGATGTATTCAAGTTAACTAGGCATGCATCATTCTCATGTAAAAGTGGAAAATCTGTACCTTTGTCATTACCTCTTATAGTCAACTCAGATGATGCAGGCACTCTCGATGATGATGTGTCACATGGTGGAGATGATGTAGTCATCGCAACAACGGATGTGGTTGTCATAGTACGCCTAGTAGTTGAATAAACATCTGTATCAACAGTTGGAATGTGCACCGTGCGCTTTGTTCTCCTTGTGGGCAACACGTCGTTTTATTTCTGTTCAGCTTTGCAAGCAAGACGAAACAAATGGTCCATAGGATAACACTCTTCATGAATTAGTATCTCCTGAATATTATGGTTTAATCCTCCCCAAAATCTATCCATAAAATCTTCTTCACTTTCTTCTAAAAATGAGTGCAACAAGGTAGTTTGTAAATCATCATAATATTTTGTTACGGTGTCACTACCTTGTTTTAAATGTTCCAGTTTTTTAATCATGCCACGAGTATAATAAACATCGACAAATCTATCTCTCATGACATGTTTTAAATCATCCCAAGTATTAGGTACATAATCAGGGTGTAACCGACAATATTCACTCCACCAAACTAGAGCATAACCCGTGAAAGAACCAACCGCAACAATAACTTTTTTACGTTCATCAAAATTATGGGAAGCAAATATATTATTTATGTCTAACTCCCATTCAATATATAAAGGAGGTCTAAAACAGCCATTAAATGGTGGTATAGAAACATGAACCTGATCATGTGCATTTGGATGTTTGTGCACCTCTCGTGACGGTTGTGGTATTTGCATAGGTGGTGGCATGTCTCTCGCGATCGACAAAGCACATGAATTGACTCTGGATCCTGTCATGATTAGTAGAACAAGAAACAAAATCCAAAAATAATGTTTCTATAACTACTAGGATGTGGTGGTAAACGCTCACAAGAAAGCAAATATCAATGTCTTACAAGTTCTTACCATGCAAAGGCGGTGACAGCAACCAGCGGTGTCAAGTAACTCTGAAGATTGTGTAAAGAGATTGCGGGGAGCGTGATGATACACGGTGTAGAAATATGTGGAGCTGGGTTGGCTATATATGGTAGCAAAAGATTAGCAATAATATATTCGAAGATGCAATGTTGAATAAACGCTCAACGACGGTACTGTGCTGGTCCTAGGCTAGACCGGACTAGAGACGCGAGCCTAGAACACTAATGAGGTCATGGCGTAGCACAACTAGCATCAATGAAGGATAATGAGTAGCTCTAGACAGCAAGATATAAGTGAAGAGCACAACGGCGGTAAAGATAATGATGAAAAACAAGCGCCAAGCAGGATATACAACAACTCTCTCTCCAGTTTTCCTCTTGAAAAGTTTGAGCCAATTTTCTGATAACTTTTTCAAAGAATGCTACTAACTCAAGCTTTCCAATGCAAAAGAATCACTCAATTCGAGTTGATATGAGGAGTCAAAAATTCTAAAACTGATTTGAAAAAGCTGGAATAAGCTGTGTTCACGAACCCGGAGGGCAAAAGACCTATTTAGGAGCCGATTTTGAGGTGCCAAATATTGAACAAGCTTCTGCAACTATTTAGATGCGGATCGTCTCTAGCTTTAATTTGAGTACTCATGAGCCAAAACGGACTTCAGATGAGGAAGTTATGCCTGTTTTACTGAGCGAGTGCACAAAACAGATTCCAATCCGAATTCAGGTACGTGATTGAGTCTTGAGAGATCCAAAATTTTTTTTTTTTCTTCTCTCTTTTTTTTATAAAACTTTTTTTCCTTTTTATTTCTCTTTTTTCTCTGACTTTTTTTACTTTTTTTCTTTTTTTCTCTTTTTTTTCTCTTTTCCAAAACAAACTAGATAAGATGCAGATTGGATCAAGCGAAGATGTGAATGACCTCAACTATGATTATGACAATGAATAGTGCATAGCACGTGGTGGAAATTGATGGATGGTATGGTGGACAGTGGAAGGGATAATGATGCAGCGGCGTGACTAATGTGAACAGAACTCGAAACTCTAAAGGAACTAGACACTAAGACCAAAGCAACTCGACACGACGATGCAACCGATAATTCAATAATGCAAACAATGAAAAGAAAATTGCAAAGGCTTGGACTGGCTAGGACAAATGATGAATAGATCTAACTTTTCCGGTGGCCTTTTCTTGGACAATAGGTAAGAAAATAAATCGAATCTAGGGACAATTGGAAATTCTCACCGAGCAACCTCGAAAACTGATACCACTTGATAGAGGCGAGGGTGTCCTGATCTTTCGATGAGATGATAACTATCGATTTGGTGGAGTCGACTTTGACGATCCGACTACAAATGTGCACGACGTTGCGCCTTAGCAATCGCTAAACCAATCTCCTGAGGTTACTGACAATGCCGAAAGCATGATCAGCCTGACCACGAAGGTCTATTCCTGCAAGCAATCGAAGAACGAGCAAAAATATGATAAAGCAATCTGAATATTGCGAATATATATGAAGTATTTATAATGGTGGGGATCCGTAAGCGGTCTTGGTCTGGTCGTTGGACACAAACGAAGTACACGAAGTTGCAATGGCTAACTTTTAACTAAACAAATCCCAAGGAAAAAGCTACTAGATGGATCTACTTATATAGGATCAAGGGGTGGCGGCCAAGGAGGTGGTAGGACGTCCCAAGGCAGCCTAAAACTAACCCTAGGTCGTACAAGGCCAATGGGCCCAAGCGGAGGTGACGTAACACCTTTGGACTTGTAGTTTGACTCGGATTCTGCTGAAGCATCAGATTGTTTCGTCCATAACTCAACGCTCCGGACGAATTTGAAGGTGAATCCAATTGGGTTGGAAGGTGCACGAAATCTATTTTCCAACAGAAAAAGAATCACCCAATTTGGAGTCCGGATGAAAAAGTTATTGACGTTTTGAGTCAGGTATGTCTGCGGTCCGAATCTGAGTCCGTAACGTGAGAGACTTGGACTCTATCTTCTCTTGGTCCAAAAGTGACGTGAGAGGACTTTTTGAACAGCACCTAAACTTCTCCTTTTCCTTATCTTCATATGTGTATTGTAAAAATGTCCCATACACCTACAATTAGACAAAACACAAAAGTATGTGATGTATTTTTGTTCTGGATAACATAAATAGATTATTGAATAGTTTGCACTAGAAATCACCTGACAAATATGCATGTATGCAATATTTTTGGTCTTATCCAAGGTAGTCATGTCCTCATCATATACTCGTCAACTTCTCAATCCCAAGAGTTGACGAAACGAGCTCTTGAGAGCTACGATGCTTTGGGATCCCGTGGTCTATCCATACCACCGTTCCCTTCGCGCAAGGACTACGCGCATCTCTTTTACTTGGCTCTCACACGGCTATGGGCTATTTACCACTTGTCACCTTATGCTCATTTTCCCGTTTTCACTTTGCATGTTATTTTTACTCCTACGCCTTTGCCATGCAATTGTGACCCTTGCTTGCATATACCCATGATTCACCATTATGCTACTCCTATGTGTATTTGCATGCTTGGTGGAGATCCTTGTTGCTATTGCCATGTTTATCATGTGCCCCATGCTATTGATGCTATTTTGCTCATATCATGCCTTTATGCTTGTGCTATGACATGTGAATTATTCATGCCCACTATTTGCACCAATGACATGCTTGCCAAGATTCCTTATAGAACTTAGCATCTTCGAAATACTATCTTGCTAGACTAGATCGCTATGATTGCATCCTATGTTGCATAACCCATGTTCCGATATTACTTGCTTTCTTGGGTTGGTGACATATATGTTCATGCCTCTCACTTGATTTGCCATGATCATTGTCTCTTGTTTCCATTAGTTGCATCTCTCATATCACCTTGTATTGAGTGCAACCATACTATGCTTATTGCTCTCGGAGACTTTGACAACTTACTTGTGATGCATGCTTGTTTACTTGAGCCTATTGTATTTGGTTGTTCTCGCATCATATGCCTCCATACTATAAAATGCTCCCTTGTACTTTCTTATGATGAGCATGATGCATACACTTGTTGGGTATCTTACCACACGAATGATAGGTTTTGCACTTCCGCTAACCTCATTTGTTTTTCCGAGTGTTTGTCATGTTCTTTCATTTTGAAGAATTCACAAGGCGGTAACATCACGAGACAACTTGCTTATGTGAAGTCATACAAGATGCGCAACTCCATCATCCTTGAGAACCTCCTAAAGGTGACGTCCTTCCCTTTGAGCCATCCTCAAATACGCATATTGGATGGGTCACTCTTTCATTGTTGTTTCCTTCTTGTTGTCTACATGATACATCTCGTGAACGGAGGAGCGACATTGGAGATTGGCTACATGGACCTTCACATTGAGGAGCGCTCGCACTTATTGGATGCACCTTCGGAACTCCACTCATGCCTCGACATCGAGCTTTGGTACACCAACACCTCCATATTTGTTGATTGTGCTCATACATGTCATGCTCGATGGACATATCATACTCACCACAAATTTGCACCCTATGCATGGATTGACACACATTATGATTGTCTTGTTGCACCTCTTCCCATGTCATCCATGATATATGAACTTGTGCATTTTCTTAGCAAATTTGTTGTGATCTTTCTTGATGGCATCTTCATACAAAATGATCACATTGCCTATCATCAATTGCATGATAACATAATCATGTTGAGCATCCATTGCCATATTCATGCTATTGATAAACCGTCTCACTATGACAACATTTTGCACCGTGGTTGCATTGATCATATTTACAACACATTTGTGTGCACAATGATTGCATTTCCTCCCATGAATGCTTTGCATCTCATTCTAGATCATCTCGATAAGCTTCATGCGTCTTGTCACGACCAGTCTTGCCGCACGGACCCCTTCTTACATGATGGACACTTTGTGTGCGCTAACCATTGTATTTCCGAGTGTTGCTTGTGTTTGCTCTTTTTGCATGTCTATCACTCCGGCGACACCTTGGACTACTTGGATTGCGCCATGTCTTCAACTTCGTCCAACTACAAGTCAGTCTACGACAACCATTTCCATGGTGATGAGGATCACAATCCGAGGTCGGATCTTTCCCAAGGGGTGGGGGGGGGAGATGATGCGGAGCATCCCACGTTCATCCCCATGTACACTCCGACTACTCTCCAAACCCCAAGAGGACATATGACGAGGCCTCGAACATACGCCAATGGACACAAGATGAACTCGCTTCTCTCCGAATCGTCACTTTCCATATGTGAGACATGGCTACTACCTCAAACATGTGTGCTATGCATGTCCAGGAACCAAGAGGAAGGCCATGGAACAGCTACGAGCATTGGACAAGACGGCGAGGACACCAAGTACAAGGACCAAGAGAAGAAGCTGCCCGAAGCTACAGCGGCCCGACGTCTGACGAACTCCAGGCACCTGACGACCGGCCCCCTCCGGAAGTCTTACCGAAGCGCACCCGAGCTGAATCTACGGAAGTCCGAAGAGCATCGGACGTCCGGACCTTGCCGAGCCTCCGGACGACCGGAACCCTTCGGACGTCCGACGCCTGTCTGCGCACAGTGTATTGGACCGAGTCCATGTATCCCCCACTTACCCCTTCGTGGCCCAAGACTATATATACTCCTCCACCTCCTCCTAGTTAGAGTTAGCAATGGTTTAGCTCATATTTTGTGTGAGAGCCTTGCTCATCCACTTGGTTACTTCTCCTCGGAGCTCAGGACCTCTTTGGAGAAGATCCCCCAAGCGGATTCAAGACCCCTTCAAGGGAAGACAATCAAGACCTCCTCACGGAGAAGAATCGGTTACCTCTTGTATCGTCCTTTGTTTGATTTGGACCGTGTGATCTCTATGTGTTCTTGGAACTAGCGCATGTGTAATCGAATCTTGTTGGTTTGAGTGATTCTCTTGTGTATTCCCCTGTGATTTCCCCCGTGCTCTTCCGCTCGTTCTTCGTGTTCCTCGTAGGGATCCTCTCCAAACGTGAAAGATCGTCCACATAGGGTTCCGCCCTACGTCGAGTAACCAAGTGGATGAGCAAGGCTCTCACACAAAATATGAGCTAAACCATTGTTAACCCAAACTAGGAGGAGGGGTGGTTTATTTATAGTCTAATCCACGAAGGGGTAAGTGGGAAAGGGATACATGGGCTTCGGCCCGAGTCTTTGCACGCAGGCAGGCCGGAAGTTCCGGGCAGGGCCGGAAGTTCCGGGCTCCGGAAGTTCCGGGCAGCTTCCGGGCTATCTAGAGAGTTGGCACGCTCGGGGCTAGTCTGGACTCCGGGGGCCGGAGGTTCCGGGCAGGTCGGAAGGTCCGGGGGCCGGAAGTTACGGGCAGGCCGGAAGGTCCGGGCTTTCCAGAAGCTTGTCCCTGCTTCTTATTCCTTCTCCTCTTCCATGCCTGGCCTTGGTCCTTGGATCCTCCATGGTCATCTCGGTTGTACCTGAGTGTATGCAAGGTCCATGCATGAGGTAGTAGCCATATCTCACATGAGGAAAGTGACGGTTCGAAGAGTGAGTTCACCTTGTGTCCAATGGCGTTTGTTCGAGGTCTCGTCATATGTCCACTTGGGGTTTGGAGAGTAGTCGGTGATGAGGGCATCAATACCATTGTTACACCCACAGCCCCTGCTGCTATACATACTGGACCAATTACTAGAGCTCGCGCATGCCAATTGAATTATCAGGTACTTTCGTTTCTTGGTAACGATTCCAATGTTCATGAGAATATGATGCTGCCTAAATTGGATACATTTGTTTTGCTTACAAATGAAGGGCCTACCATGGACAAGAAAGATGAACCTTGGAGCAAGTTCAAGCATGGAGATGTTGGCATGCATAAAGGGAACAAGAACGGAGTTACAAGTCATGATTCCAGGACTTTGAAGCCACCCTAATGAATGCATGAGGCCTTGGACGAAATATACAAGATGTCACTTCATAATATTCGTCCATAGGCTATTCTAGGTGCTGCGTCACCTTATTATTGGGCCAGGCCCATGTAATTTCGAAATACTTAAGTATTGGCTGTTTTTAGAGTCCGTATGTGTGGGGAAACAAGAGTTTGGGTTGGTTTCGGACCCCTCCCTCAAGGGCCACGAAATTCCCTCCTCTTCCTCCATATATACAGCCCTTAGGGCGTCGTTTAGACTTTGGGTTTTGTTTAGATTAAAAGTTCGCCATAGCTGCAACTTCGGCGTGCCGTTTGTGTTCAACGACCAGACAAAGGCGTAACAGAACCCCACCTTTATCAATAAAGATTTCATCTTATATTCGCAATATCCAGATTGCAATCTTAGTTTCTTGCTTGTTCTTCGTTTGCTCGCAGGAAATAGACCCTCGTGGCCAGGTTGATCGTGCTCCGGCGTGGTCAATAACCCTCGGAAGTTGGTTTAGCGATTGCTAAGGCGCGACGTCTATGACGCACGTAGTCGGATCGTCAAGGTCGACTCCCACGAAGCGATAGCCACCATCTCATCGAAACATCGGGACACCTTTGCCTCTATCAAGTGGTATCAGATTTTCAGGTTGCTCGGTGAGATTTTACAGTTTTTCGTAGATTAGATCGAGTCTGTTCTTCATACCTAAAGTCCACGAAAAAGCCAAAAAAAAATTAGGGTTAGTTCATCATATCCGAACCAATCTGAGCCTTCGCATAATCTTTTTAGGGTTTTTGCTTTGTTGAATTTGCGGTTGCATTGTCGTGTCAAGTTGCTAGTCTTAGAGTCTAGTCATTTATAGTTTAGAGTTCTGGTCATAAGTTGTCACGCCGCCGCCGCACCATCATCATCGCCTTGCCATCTACCACCCTTCTTATCCGCCACCGCTCTGAATCCGTATCCATATACCACCACCAATCCGTATCCATATACCACCATGAACATTGGAATCGTTACCAAGAAACGAAAGTACCTGATGATGTAGGGCGGAACCCTACGTGGGCGATCTTTCACGTTGGAGCGGATCCTACGGTGGATTACGAAGAACGAGCAGAAGAACACGAGGAAATCACGGGGAGGAACGAGGGAAAACACTCAACCAACAAGGAATCGGTCACACAAATGCTAGATCAAAGAACACAAAGGGAGATACATGATTCAAGGTCAACAAAGGACGATACAAGCGGTAGCCGTTCTTCTCCGTGAGGAGGTCTTGATGATGGTCTTCTCCGCAAAGGGAGGTCTTGAATCCAAGGTGGATGCGTCTCCGAAGAGGGGTCGCGGTCTCTCTCGTGGAGTAGATCCCAGATGGATGAGCGAAGCTCTATCTATGAGCTAAATCAACGCTAACCCTAGAAAGAGGAGGGATCAAGTATATATAGTCTCGGGCGAAGGGGTACAAGGGACGAGTCCCGAGGCATCAGACGTTAGTAGGAGGCCGGACGTCCGGCGTCGGGCCGGATGTCCGGCTCTCGGCCGGATGTCCGGGCTAGAGCGACTGCTTCAGCAGAACCGGAGAGGGGCACCGGATTTCGGGCTGGGGAGCCGGATATCCGGCTTCGGGAGGCCGGATGTCCGGAGCTGGGGCCGGATGTTCGGGCTGTAACTATTTCACCGGATCGGGAGAGGGTGCCGGATTTCGGGCTTGAGGCCGGATATCCAAGACTCTCGAGACGCCGGATGTCCGGTGATTCGCGGATGTCCGGGCTTTGGTGAGGCGCCGGATGTCCGGCCTCTGGCCCGGATGTCCGGCTGCTGTAACTTCAGCAAGCTCCGTCTTCTTCCGTCGTCGCTTCCATGCTTCCCTCGCGGATGGTGTAGTCGTTCCTTGGCGCTTGCACTCCTCCTTGACATCCGAGAAGCTCCGACAATACCTATGCATGCACACGGGAAGTGTCAAGTAGTATACCATCCTCGAAGGGGTTAAGTGAGCACGTGTAAAGGAGAAGATTCACCTTTGTGTATGTGAAGAAGAGGTCGACGTGTCACTTGCCAAACGGACTCTTGACATGGTGATGACCGTAGGATGCTCCGCATCATCCCCTCCCCCTTGGAAAGGATCCGACCTCGGATCGAAAACCAAATCACCATGGGAAAGAGATGGAGGTGCCGTGTCAAAGTGGTCGATCACCAAGCTCTCGTCATCTTGAAGCTCGAAATGGGCATTCTCCAATGTCGCACTGCCTTGTGATTCCTTCAAAAGGAGCAAATACAACAAACACTTGGAAAAATAAATGTGGTTAGCGTTAGTGCAAAACCAAGCATTCAATTGGTGATTCACCAAACAAGTGTCGTCATCAAGCATAGCAAATGGTGTGGCAAAGGATTGTGACATGGCATGTAAGCGCATAAATTGAGCACAGTCAAAGATATCATGGGGACAAGCATGTAAATGGGAGGTAGAGATGCAAATATGTGTGTCAAGAGAATAAGCATCTACCTCAATTTCATAGCAAGCATTCATAAATTGCTCAATGAAAGGTCTATGGTAGGCATATGAATCATTCATAACACCAAGTAAAATGAAGTGTCTAAACACATGGGTCAAGTGCAAGACAATCCAAACATAATGTGCATGGGGTGTAGTGAATATCATGTGGCACTCAACACAATGGAAAGAGCAATTGTTCATCATGTGAGAGGCAATCAAGTCAAGCATGTAGCAATCAATGGGACATGGCATATGTGAAGTAATGACATTGTTGCAACCAAACATATGAGAGGAGCAAGTAATCCAAGAATTGGATGCAACACACAAGGTACATATGTCATGATGCATGGGAATGTGATAATGGCAAGTCAAAGCAAGATCTCTACTAAGTGCGCAATCAAGTGGTCCAAGATGACCAATAAGTCTCATCGTGCAAGCAACACAAGTAGTATGATCCGCAATATCCATGCTCAAGAAAGATGTCACCTTGAAGGCATGTCCTTGTGCATTCTTCACAATGCCGAAGTGGAAGCAAATGCGGTGTAGAAGCGATTCATGGTAGAATGTATGAGGCTCGCTCTCAAGAGCTCGAATGGTCAACTCACGTGAAGTGGAAGTCGACACAAAGTCCAAGTATCCTACACATGCACAAAACAAAACAAAGAACGATATGCGCATGGTAGATGAACTCATCATCCATCATGATGGTTCTCATCTTTGCACAAAACCATTAGAAGGACAAGTGCATGAATAATATGATGCAACAATGGCAATATTCATGGCACTAGGTATATGGTGCAAAGAGTTAAGACAAGCATGCTTCACAAGAATTATGTCAAAATCTCCAAATATATGCGAGAATGCTATGGGGGCAATCTCATGAGCAAGAAGAGAATCATTGTTGCACTCAATACATGGCAAATCATCTAGCATGAGGTAGGCAACACATAGAGATATATGACAAGAAGCAATATGAATCATGTGCAAAGCATATAGATGGTTGTCATCAACCGCATGAAATGGTGATGCAACATAAGCAAGCATAGTAATCAAGTCGTGCAAACTAGTGGAGCGAAGATGCAACACACTAGAAGAAATCATGGCAATCATGTCATGTAAACGAATAATAGGCATAGGGAATGCACATGACATATCGCAAGCACGAACACAAAGCAAGATCATAGTGTCATCATAGGCATGGGGCACAAAGCAATCATGGCAATACCAAACAATATCTCCACCACGCTGCAAATACACATACAAGTACTAGAATCAATCATCATGTGTAATGCAAAGCATGGGTCACAAATGCATGGCAAAGGCATAGGAATGGGCATATCATGCAAAGTGAACATGGCAAGATGGGCAAAGGATATATAATGGAGAACAACCCATAGCCAAGTGAGGGCCATGTAGAAGAAATGCATGAAGTGTTTACTTGAAGTGGGCGGTGGGAAAGACAATCCATGGGATCCCAAATCATCGTTGCTCTCTAGAGCTCGTTTTTTCAACTCTGGGATTGCGAGGTCGACAAGTATTCATGGGTACCTACACAAAAGAGACAAAAACCAAAGAAATTGTGCGCGTGGTAAATGGACACATCATCCATCATGATGTGTATGTGCAGGTGTGAGTTAGCATAAGATAAGCATCGCTCAAAGGAATTTGATGCATGGTATAAGAACATGTCATCCATCATGAAAGAATAGTTATTATGTATGACACGATGGGGACACAAATTGAGAATGCAAGTATATGGCGATCGATAGCATTTTCATTCATGGGGAGCATGTGGTGCACACAAGTATGGGGATCATGCAATGAATGGGATGGATCAAATTCTCCTAACATGTATGAGGAAACTATGGGGGTCTCCTCATGAGCAATATTGGAAACATCATTTGGAGAAAATGGACAACATCCAAAACAATGCATATTCGAAGCTAGGAGGGCATGGCATGGCATATGAGATAAAGGATGCAAAGGGAGCAAATCAATATCATCACAAGAAAAACAAATGCCAATAACCATGGGCTTGTCATCTATGCCACATGTGCAAATTGGGTTTATTTTAATGGCATATGCATAGTCACTATGAAGAGATTGCAAATAAGACATATGATGGATCTCATGCATAGCATATGACAAGTCAAGCGGATTAGCAAACATGATGTGACCTAAAGAATTGCCACAAGAAATCCTATGTAACATAGCATCACTACTAATAGACTCCACATGAGAATCATCATATTCATAAATGGGCAAATCATCACATGGGGAAATCATACTAGAATGAATCATGTCAATAGGGTGATCAACATCATGCAAGCAATCAATGTCAAAATAGTCCACTAGTGGGACGAGAGCATCACCGTCACCTTTGTTACCCTTGTCATTCCACTCAAGTGGTGTAGGTGAGGTGGGAAAGACCAAATGGTGGTCATCTTCATCTTGATGGAACCATGTGGGGGTGCATCATATTCCACCATGGCCATCGTCTTGTCCAAAGGGAGGACGGAGTCGCCGAGGATCGTGGCGTCATCATAAATGGGACCTAGCACCAAATGAGAAGACACAATAGAGGTAGAGGTCAAGTTGTTAGAAATGCAAATGGCCTCACTAGACCTAGCAACTATCTCACTCTCCCTATGTGGTGGTTCACTCACTCCCTCAAAATAGGTGCACTCAAACTCACGTATGGTGGGGTCACTCATCTCACTCAAGTGGTGGGGGTTGTGGCTCTCCTCACATGGGAATTGGGGCAACACATATATGGGGCTAGTGGTGAAGTCACTCTCACTGTCAATATGGTGGCTCAAGTCACTCAAGTCATCGGACGTCGCCGTGGTCGAAGGGAAAATCCCATGCTCAACCGTCTCGTAGTCGTCGTCGTGGATGAAGGCCGAAGATGGCACATCATCGCTCTAAATCGTGGATGAAGGCCAAGATGGCTCAACATCACTCTCGTCGTGGATGAAGGCGAAGATGGCACAACATCACTCTCGCCTCCTAAGATGGAAGCATCATCCTTGCTCGCCACCTTGTCGCTTGCCTCCAAAGCTTGGTCCTTGAAAGTCTCCGTAGTCGTACTTGTCGCCGCACCATCTTGAAAAAGAGTCAAGGTAGACTCGGCATCAACAATGCCACAAAGAGGGATGGCGGTGAAGTCGCACTTGGGAGCATCGTCTTGGAGCTTGTCGGGCTTGGACATCATGGTGGTACTAGCCTCATGCTTGTCGAGAGCTTGGTCTCCACGAAGTTTGCTTGGGGTGGAGAAGTGTTGGCCTTCATGAGTTCTTGTTCCGCCTTGAGAGCACCAATGTAGTAGTCGTCGATGGACTTGTAGTTCTCGAGGAAGATGGTCTTGGAGATGTCGTTGTGCAATCCCATCATGAAGTGGAACTTCATTGACATGGGGTCGTCCATGCCGCTCGTCATGAAGGCAATCTTCATCTCCTTGAAGTACTTGTCGATGGACTTGGATCCTTGGGTGGTGTTCTCCAATTGGCGCCGAAGTTGTTCCGTGTATGTTGGAGGCACGAACTCTCGCCGCAAAAGCTCTCTTCATCTTGGACCAACTCATCTCGTAGCACTCAAGGTGTGTGAAGCCACCATGTCGAGGCGTAGTCGTGGAAGTTTCTTGTGGCGCACTTCACTTGATCTTTGGGAGGAACTTGATGTAGCTTGAGGTAGTCGTCCATCAAACGCCCCACTCGAGGTACTCCTCGGGTTCTTGAGTCCCATAGAAAGGAATCTCGTGGTCGATGTCGAGGTCGTAGTAGCTCGTGGAAGTCGCGGACTTGAGCTTGGGGAGCTTCTCTTGAGCGTAGTCTTGGGGTGCTTGTTGGCGAAGATGCCGAATATCCGAAGGCGAAGATGCCTTGAAGTCGCTTGGCGAAGATGCCAAGGGAGATGGTGAAGTCGTGGAGCGGTTGTTGATGTTGAGCTCTTGACCTTCACGTTCTTGTTGATGATGGTGTCGATGCCGATGTGATCTTGCCGAGACGGTAGCTCGGAAGCATGTGCTCTTGAGCGTCTTCTCAAGATGAGGAAGATCGCTTGTAGGACTTGATGAGGATTTTATCTCCTCCATTTTAGCTTGCATCTTGGCGTCGTAGTTGTTTTCCATGGCATCGAACTTCGTCGTTGTTGTTGTAGACCGAAGATGAAATGCCTTGCCTATCCATCACAAGACTCAAGCAAATATGAGTGGGAGAAAGGGAAGAACTTATACCAATGTACCTTGACCGATGTTGAAAATGAATCAAGTTCACCCAAATGCGGACAATGAAATAGCACTATTGGTACCAATCCTTGTCGGTTCTCACACCTACACAAGTAAAGCTTATGGAGGAGCTCGGTGAGGATAGTGGCACAAAAATTTAATGCAAAATGTTAGCAAGAGTCAATAATGTTGAAAGAGATTCACAAATTCGCAAGCGAAACAAGTAGACCAATAGCAATATGAGGCACACGGAAACACACACACGGATAGATAAATGGGGCCGTGCAACCAAGGAATGAGCTCAAAATGTGGAATCCACCAAAACGCTTCGTGTTGCACAACTCAAGAGAGACGCTAGCACGATTGCTCAATGGGCGGATCGACACTTGTGCACAACCTATAAGATGCAAAATGGATAAATTTCTATCCCAAGTATGCTATGTATGTATAGTTCGGTGTTTTTCTCAAGATGATCCAAGATGATCGGATATGACAATCTTATATGCAATGTTGTATGATGCTATGGCACTTGCTTACAAGCTTCTTTGCTCTCTCTTTTCTTTGCTTAAAAGCTTATTCTCTTTTTTTGGCCACTTTGCACAATGCACAAACCAAGATAGCAATCGTGTGTGTCACGGGAACAAACTTGAGACACAATGGATGATATGATACCAATATGATATGGTATGGTATGTAATGGGAGGTATGATCACTAATGTGCACAAGTAACGCGTTGCGGTAATACTCAAATGGCTAGTCTCGATAGGCAAGTAACGCAAAATGGGCTAGGGGTTATCAATGCAATTTGCAATGGGAAAATACAATGGTGTCATCGAGGTTACCGTCCTTGGCGATGATGAGTGGCGGTGTTCTTGATGTATAGCCGTTCCTAGTTAGCCGAAACACCCTAGGAAACGGAAAAACCGCAAACTCAAAATCTCAAATGACAAATGTCAAATGGTGGTAGCGGAAAGCGGTGGTGATTTGCACTTGGCAATGCGGAAGTGGAATGATGGGCTATACACGTGTCGGAGTTGAAGTTGTCATCCCTAAGTGGCGAAACACCTTAGGAGACACAAGCCACAACTCAAACAAAATTGGGTTAAGTTGGGGGTGTGGCGGAAGTGTATGGTGGGTACGCCTATTTGGAAGTGGTGGTGGTGGTTGATGAAGAAGCAATCGTCCCTAAGTAGCCGAAACACCTTAGGAGACTCGAATCACTACTCAAACAACCACTAATGTTATGGGGAATAAAATTGGTTAGGTTGCGGAAGTCGGTGGTGGCTATGCGGAGGATATGGTGGAAGCCCTAGGCAAAGATGCCAAAGTTCACAAACTTTGATGGATTCAAATGGTGGTGGTAGTATTTTTATGAGAAGGGGATGTCAATAGCTTCAAACGAGCTAAAGAACGTCAAAATCGAACTCCGTATGAATTAGTTATGGACAAAACGGTGAAACGGAAAAAACAGAACTCACAGGGGCCGGATATCCGGGGTTAGGGGCCGGATTTTTGGGGGTGTATGTCCAGAACCGAGCTGATTTGGCGCTCCAGGGCCCGGATGTCCGGCTTGGGGCCCGGATGTCTGGCCGGCTGGCCCGGATGTCCGGCCTGAGGCCCGGATGTCCGGCCTGAGGCCCGGATGTCCGGCCCGACGGATCCCGATCTCGTTTGGGGCGGAAATTTTTCGAATTGGGGGTGGAAATTGATGATTTCAAGGTCAAAATTGGAGAGATTTCGTGGATGGAAAGTGGGGAAACTTGGGGAAATGCTAGATCCACTCGAAACCAAGCAAATCCATGGATCAAAATCAACAAAACATCATCAAAACTAACAAATCACAAAAAAATTTGGGGCTATTTTTGGTGGGGATTTTCGGATTTAGGACGAAATCAACAAAATCAAGCTAGAAAAAGAGGCGTAGGGGCTCCAAAAACGTGATCAACCTAAGCTCTGATCCATAGATGATGTAGGGCGGAACCCTACGTGGGCGATCTTCCACGTTGGAGCGGATCCTACGGTGGATTGCGAAGAACGAGCGGAAGAACACGAGGAAATCACGGGGAGGAACGAGGGAAAACACTCAACCAACAAGGAATCGGTCACACAAATGCTAGATCAAAGAACACAAAGGGAGATACATGATTCAAGGTCAACAAAGGACGATACAAGCGGTAGCCGTTCTTCTCCGTTAGAAGGTCTTGATTATGGTCTTCTCCTCAAAGGGAGGTCTTTAATCCTAGGTGGATCGTCTCCTAAGAGTGGCCGCGGTCTCTCTCGTGGAGTAGATCCGGTATGGATGAGCGAAGCTCTATCTATGAGCTAAATCAACGCTAACCCTAGAAAGAGGAGGGATCAAGTATATATAGTCTCGGGCGAAGGGGTTCAAGGGACGATCCGGAGGCATTGCACGCAGTAGGTGGCCGGACGTCCAAGGCGTCGGGCCGGATGTCCGGATCGCGAGGCGCCGGATGTCCGGCTCTCACCGGATGTCCGGTTAGAGCGACTGCTTCAGCAGAATCGGAGAGGGCGCCGGATTTCGGTGGGAGCCGGATATCCGGGCTTCGCGGAGGCCGGATGTCCGGCCCGGGGCGGATGTTCGGGCTGTGGCAACTGTTTCAGCAGGATCGAGAGAGGGGTGCCGGATTTCCGGGCTTGAGGCCGGATATCCGGGCTCTCGGGTGACGCCGGATGTCCGGGGCGGTTGGCCGGATGTCCGGCTTTGGTGAGGCGCGGATGTCCGGCCTCTGGCGGATGTCCGGCTCAGAATTTTCAGCTCCGTCTTCTTCCGCTGCCGCTTCCATGCTTCCTCGCGGATGGTGTAGTCGTTCCTTGGCGCTTGCACTCCTCCTTGACATCCGAGAAGCTCGACAATACCTATGCATGCACACGGGGAAGTGTCAAGTAGTATACCATCCTCGAAGGGGTTAAGTGAGCACGTGTAAAGGAGAAGATTCACCTTTGTGTATGTGAAGAAGAGGTCGCACGTGTCACTTGCCAAACGGACTCTTGACATGGTGATGACCGTAGGATGCTCCGCATTACCTGATAATTCAATTGGCGTGCGCGAGTTCTAGTAATTGGTCCAGTATGTATAGCAGCAGGGGCTGTGGGTGTAACAATGGTATTGATGTCCTCATCAGGCTGGATGTCCGGGGCATGGGCCGGATGTCCGGGCTGGTGAGGTCGGCCTCGGTGCTCTCTGGATAGGGGTGTCGGATTTCCGGGCTTGTGGCCGGATCTCCGGGCTGTCGGGAGGCGCCGGATGTCCGGGCTTGCAGGATGTCCGAACTGAGGGTACTTGGCGGTAGGCGGCTTTGTGGGTGAAGCTCAGGGGCGGATGTTCGGGTCTGGCGGATGTCCGGGTCCCGGGGTTGTCTCCATCTTCTTTCGTCGCTTCCAGGCTTCCCTTGCGGATGGTGTAGTTGTTCCTTGGCGCTTGCACTCCTCTTCAACATCCGTGAAGCTCCGACATTACCTATGCATGCACACGGGAGAAGTGTCAAGTAGTATACCATCCTTGAAGGGGTCAAGTGAGCACGTATAAAGGAGAAGATTCACCTTTGAGTATGTGAAGTAGAGGTCACACGTGTCACTTGCCAAACGGACTCTTGACATGGTGATGACCGTAGGATGCTCCGCATCAAAGTGATCCACCAAAAAGTGAGTGAGAGCCACAAGCCAAACTTGAGCGCCTCTTCGCCTAGAGAGAAAAACCTCATCCTATTTGCCACCAAAAGTGAGATGAGAGAAGTGTGTGAGAACCCATCTAGCGTGATGCACTTTGTCCTTCTGTGCAAGGATGGAGAGCCAACAACTAACACCTCTCACGAGCTACCTTTAGTGTTTCAATCTCTTTTGCAGGAATCCCAAGATGTTTTCCCCGATGAGCTACCTCCGGGTCAACCTCCTCTTCGAGGCATTGAGCATCGAATCGACCTCATCCCCGGAGTGCCTCTACCAAACAAAGCTCCATACCGAGTCAATCCCGAAGAAACCAAGGAGATTCAACGGCAAGTACAACAACTCATCGACAACGGTCATGTACGTGAAAGCTTAAGCCCTTGTGTCGTTCCCGTTATACTTGTGCCTAAGCCCAATGGAAGTTTCCGCTTGTGTTCAGATTGTAGACCTATAAATGCTATTACCGTTCGCTATAGGCATCCCATTCCTCGCTTAGATGATATGCTCGATGAACTTAGTGGAGCCAACTTTTTCTCAAAATTTGATCTTAAAAGTGGCTATTCTCAAATCCGCATACAAGAGGGTGATGAACGGAAAACTGCTTTCAAAACCAAATTTGCTTTATATGAGTGGTTAGTCATGCCTATGGGTTTATCGGAAGCTCCCGGTACTTTTGTGCGTCTCATGCATTATGTCCTTCGGCCTTATATTGGAATCTTTGTTGTGGTCTTGCGGGTTTTTATCGTCGCTTTGTGAAAGATTTTAGCACAATTGTCGCTCCTTTGCATGCTTTGAGTAAGAAGAATACTCCTTTTGTTTGGGGAACTTTGCAATCCACTGCTTTTGATGAGCTCAAGTCTTTGCTTACTCATACTCCGATTCTTGCTTTGCCTAATTTTGACAAAAACTTTTGAGGTCCATTGTGATGCAAGTGGTACCGGAATTGGCGGAGTTTTGTTGCAAGAAAAACGAGCCATTGCTTATTTTAGTGAAAAACTCTCCGGTGCTCAACTTAACTATCCCATCTATGACAAAGAATTGTATGCTTTAGTGCGTGTGCTACATGTTTGGGAACATTACCTTAGACCGCATGAGTTTGTCATCCATACCAATCATGAAATGCTTAAGTACCTAAAAGGTCAAACTAAGTTGAACAAGCGTCATGCCAAATGGAGTGAGTTTATTGAATCTTTTCCTTATGTGATCAAGTACATTAAGGTAAAGAAAATGTAGTTGCTGATGCACTTTCACGCATATGCACGCTTGTCACTAAACTTGAGTTGAATGTTATTGGCTTTGAGCACATAAAAGAATTGTATGCTAACGACCCATCTTTTGCTATTCCTTATGCTAAGTGTTTGACGCATACTTCTTGGGAACAATATTACATCAAGGATGCTTATCTTATGAGAGCTAACAAACTATGCATTCCTGAGTCTTCTCTTCATTTGCTCCTTTTGCAAGAGGCTCATGGAGGCGGACTCATGGGACACTTTGGATGCGACAAGACATTCGCCGTGCTCTCCAAGAACTACTTTTGGCCCAAGTTGTTCCGCGACGTCTCATGCTTCACCAACTGATGCTCTACATGTCGCAAAGCTAAGTCTAAAGCTCAATCTCATGGTCTTTACATGCCTCTTCCTATTCCTTATCAACCTTGGGAAGCCATTAGCATGGATTTTGTACTTGGTTTGCCTAGAACTCAAAGTGGAAAGGATTCCGTGTTTGTCGTTGTGGATAGATTTTCTAAGATGGCACATTTCATTCCTTGCAACAAGATAGACGATGCTTCACATGTTGCAAATCTCTTTTGTAGGGAAATCTTGCGACTCCATGGAGTACCAAAGACAATCGTCTCCGATCGTGACGTCAAGTTCTTGAGTTACTTTTGGAAGACCCTATGTGCCAAGCTCGGAATCAAGCTCTTGTTCTCATCCGCATACCATCCTCAAACCGACGGCCAAACGGAGGTGACGAACCGCACACTATCCACTCTACTTCGTGTCTTGATCAAGAATAACATCAAGGAGTGGGAAGCATGTCTACCCATCACCGAGCACGCCTACAACTGTGCAAGACATTCGACTACCGGCAACAAGTCCCCCTTCGAGGTCGTCTACAGCTTCAACCCGTTGTCCCCATTGGACATTCTACCTCTTCCTCTACAAGAGCGCACCAACATGGATGCGAGTGCACGGGCATGCTACATCAAGAAGATGCATGAGGATACAAGACAAACCATCGAGCGCCAAGTACAACAACTAGCGACCAAGCTCAACGTCATCAAGCAACCCATGGTCTTCAACATTGGTGATCTAGTGTGGCTACACCTTCGCAAGGACCGCTTTCCCAAAGAACGCAAGTCCAAGCTTCTTCCTAGAGCCGACGGACCTTTCAAGGTGCTAGCACGCTACAACGACAACGCCTACAAGATCGACCTACCTCGAGACAAGTACAATGTGAGCGACATCTTCAACGTCAAGGACCTCGCACCATACCATGGAGATGAAGCTTTTGATCCGAGGTCGATCTCTCTCAAGGGGAGGGGGATGATGCGGAGCATCCTCACTCATCCCCATGGACGCACCTACATCTTCCTCAACACCACGTGGACCCATGACTCGAGCCCGAGCTAAGGCTATCGAAGATAAGGTGAACTCGCTCCTCTCCGAACTCCCTGTTCCTACTCACGAGACATGGCTACTACCTCATTCGGAAACTCTATGTGTAATCAGGTACATGGAGATGAGCCAAGGAACAACTACTTGCAAGAGCCAAGACGACGAGGACCCCAAGCATGTTGAAGAAGAAGAAGGAAAGCTGCTGAAGCTACATGCATCGGACGTCCGACCAAGTCCGGACGTCCGACGACTCCTAGGCCACGGACGACCGACGCCCTCCGGACGTCCGGCAGCTGGGCACCCGAATGGAAACTCACGGACGACCGAAGCCTCCGGACGTCCGAGCGAGGCATGCCCGAACCGGATCTACGGACGTCCGATGATCCACGGACGTCCGGGCCTTCAAAGCCCCGGACGACCGGCGCACACCGATCAGAGCCAAATCTACGGAAGACCGAAGTCTCCGGACGACCGACTGACCAGCACCCGAGCCGGATTTACGGACGTCCGGACCGTCCCGAAGCCCGGGACGTCCGACGCCTTCCGGACGTCCGACACCTGTGTGACCGCGATCGCGGGCTGGAGCCCTTGTACCCGTTCACTTCGTCCCCATTTGCACTCAGACTATAAATAGACCTACTCCTCCACCTAGTGAGGTGATGAGGACATCAATACCATTGTTACACCCACAGCCCCTGCTGCTATACATACTGGACCAATTACTAGAGCTCGCGCACGCCAATTGAATTATCAGGTACTTTCGCTTCTTGGTAACGATTCCAATGTTCATGAGAATATGATGCTGCCTAAATTGGATACATTTGTTTTGCTTACAAATGAAGGGCCTACCATGGACAAGAAAGATGAACCTTGGAGCAAGTTCAAGCATGGAGATGTTGGCATGCGCAAGGGGAACAAGAACGGAGTTACAAGTGATGATTCCAGGACTTTGAAGCCACCCTAATGAAAGCATGAGGCCTTGGACGAAATATAAAAGATGCCACTTCATAATATTCGTCCATAGGCTAATCTAGGTGCTGTGTCACCTTATTATTGGGCCAGGCCCATGTAATTTCGAAATACTTAAGTATAGGCTGTTTTTAGAGTCCGTATGTGTGGGGAAACAAGAGTTAGGGTTGGTTTGGACCCCTCCCTCAAGGGCCACGAAATTCCTCCTCTTCCTCCATATATACAGCCCTTAGGGCGTCGTTTAGACTTTGGGTTTTGTTTAGATTAAAAGTTCGCCATAGCTGCAACTTCGCGTGCTTCGCTTTGTTTTCAACGACTGCACAAAGGCGTCCACAGTAACCCCACCTTGATCAATAAAGCTTTCATCTTATATTCGCAATATCCAGATTGCAATCTCAGTTTCTTGCTTGTTCTTCGATTGCTCGCAGGAAGCAGCAGACCCTCGTGGTCGTTGATCGTGTTCGGCGTGGTCAATAACCTCTCGGAGTTGGTTTAGCGATTGCTAAGGCGCGACGTCCTCGCACGTTCGTACTCGGATCGTCAAAGTCGACTTCCTCCAAAGCGAAAACCAACATCTCATCGAAACACGGGACACCTTTGCCTCTATCAAGTGGTATCAGATTTTCAGGTTACTCGGTGAGATTTTACAGTTTTTTGTAGATTAGATCGAGTCTGTTCTTCATACCTAAATTCCACGAAAAAGCCACACAAAAAAAATTAGGGTTAGTTCATCATATCCGAACCAATCTGAGCCTTCGCGTAATCTTTTTAGGGTTTTTGCTTTGTTGAATTTGCGGTTGCATCGTCGTGTCAAGTTGCTGGTCTTAGAGTCTAGTCTTTTAGAGTTTCGAGTTACGGTCATAAGTTGTCACGCCGCCGCACCATCATCATCGCCTTTGCCATCTACCACCAATCCATATCCATATACCACCACCAATCCGTATCCATATACCACCACCGCTACCATATACCACCACCGCTGCCATATACCACCACCATATATCCACCACCAATCCGAGTTCTTCTCATATTAGGTTTGTTTTCGAGATCCATCTAAATTCCAATTCGTGTTTCCTTGCCTGAGTAGGTTTCGGAAAAAAAAAGAGTCTGGAAACCACCCTCCGTTTAGGCCCAAAATTTTCCGAAAACGCACTTGTCGAAAAAATTTTACGGCTATCCTATTTTTAGGTGTTTCTAAGCGTATTGAGACAATGGCCATTATAGAAAGTTTTTTGACCCGCTTCAGCTTTTTGGGTCCGGCAAATAAAAAAAATTTGGTCGAAATAATTTCCTGCCTATCCTGTCAGTTTGACCTTGGAAGAGTTTTGAGACACTCGCCATTATAGTGATTTTTCGCAAAAAAAAAGAGCAGCGCAAAAAAAAGGGCGGAAAAGAAAATTCCAGAGTGTGCTTTTCCGTTGTTTCCGTGCAGCGCCGTGATTTTGTTAGTGTTCTAGGCTCGCGTCTCTAGCACGGTCTAGCCTAGGACCAAAGACAAAGACTGTCGTTGAGCGTTTATTCAACTTTGCATCTCTGAATTGATTATTGCTGACCCTTTTTGCTACCATATTATAAGCCTTCCCAGCTCCACATACATCTACATCGTATGCTTGACTCTCCCCGGTAATCTCTCTATCCAAGCTTTGAGAGTTTTGACTACATCGGTTGCCGATCACCGCTGCTGGGTAAGAACTGGTAAGAATTTGAGATTTGCTTGACGGATTTGTATCGGCCCACCACACCACCACCACCACTTCCTAGTAGTCCGTCGAATCATATTCTTACGTGTTTCTATTATCGCTAACCATGGCAGGATCACAAGCCAACGAGACTGACTGGGAGAACATGACAAACAATGCGCTACATGATAAGTTTCAACAAATGATGAGTGGGCAGGTGGAAGATGTGCTTAATAGATTTGAAGAGGCCATGGAGAAGATAGATGGCATTGAGAAGGCGTCAAACAAAGCTCGATAACAGGTTTAATGAATTGCTCGCTGCGTCTACCACCACCACCGGCTGCACCGACGCACCTCTACAACAACAACAACGACTACCTCCACGTCATGAAGCAGCCCTTCGCCGAAGCGAGCCGTGTCCCTCTTCACTGGCCAAGCTTTGGTGCTGCTGTTGATACTTCTGTGGCTCCTGCTGCTGATGTGGAGGAGGATGATTATGTGAGAGAGTACGAGGATGAGGTTGATCAACTTCAGAACTACGTGCAACCACCAGCACCACAACCACCCGGTCGTCCACATGCAAATAATGGCAATGTTAGGGCTCCCCCTCAGGTACGAGATCATGACCATCTCCCTAAATTGAAGTTGAATATTCCACCATTTGAGGGTAGATATGTTCTGATATATATCTTACTTGGGAGTTAGAAATCGAACAACGATTTACATGTTTACAATATCCCGAGGAGAGACGTGTTCCCGTCATTGCTTGTGCTTTCACTAGCTTTGCATGTGTTTGGTGGTACGAACATTGTAGATTATATCCTGTTCCAGCTACTTGGGCTGCTTTCAAAACTGCTATGCATACTGCTTGGGTTCCACCATATTATCAGCGTGAATTACTTCAAAAATTGCAGCGCTTAAGACAAGGAAAAAATTCGCAGAAGAATATTATCGTGAATTACAAACCGGCTTGATTAGATGTGGTATTTTGAGGAGAATGAAGCTATGCTTGCACGTTTTACGGGTGGATTAAATAGAGAGATTCAGACCATTCTAGACTACAAGGATTATAATAATATCACTCGATTATTCCATCTTGCTTGTAAAGCTGAACGTGAAGTGCAGGATCGACAGCGTTGGCGCGGACTAACTTTTCTCGCAGTCGACCTTCATCATGGACACCACGTGCATCATCTACTTCCACACGTTCTACTACGCCGCACCTCCGCCGCTGCCACCTCCAACCGTGATACAAGAAAGCAGGCACAACCACCACTATCTCGCCAAGAGCGCACTTCGGGCCTACAGAGCTCTTCTTCTTCCATGGCGTCAACAGGCACACAAGTGATATTATTTGTCGTCGTTGTAAGGGAAGAGGACATTTTGCCGTGAGAATGCCAATCTCAGCGATGTGATGATTGCTATCGAGGATGGTGGGTATGAGTCCGCTAGTGACTATGATGAAGAGACTTTGGCTCTTATTACACATGAAGAACATGGTGGAGATGATTACGATCATGAGACGCAATACATGGCTGTCAAGATGCCGACAGTGTATGAATGTTTAGTTGCTCAACGTGTTTTGAGTGTGCAGGTTACATAAGTCGAGCAAAATCAGAGGCATAACTTGTTCCATACAAAGGGAGTTGTGAAGGAACGTTCTATTCAAGGCCATCATAGATGGCGGAGCTGCAACAACTTGGCTAACATGGATATGGTGGAGAAGCTTTCTCTCACCACAAGACCACATCCACATCCTTACTACATCCAATGGTTCAACAACAGCGGCAAGGTTAAGGTAACACGTCTCGCTCGTGTGTATTTTAGTATCTCTACATATGCTGATTATGTTGATTGTGATGTGGTACCTATGCAAGCATGTTCCTTATTACTTGGTAGACCATGGCAATTTGATAAAAATTCTGTACACCATGGTAGAAACAATCAAGATACTCTTGTTCACAAGGATAAAAATATTACTTTGCTTCCTATGACTCGATTCCATTTTGAAAGATGATATTAATAGAGCTAATAAAGCAAAACAGGAGAAAAATAAGAGTGAAAATCAGATTGTGGCAAAAGAATTTGAGCAACAAATGAAGCCTAATAATAAATCATCTAATGTTGCTTCTGAAATTAAACTGAAAAGTGCATGTTTACTTGCCACCAAATCTGATATTGAGGAGCTAGATTCTAGCAAATCTGTTTGCTATGCTTTTGTGTGCAAAGAGGTATTATTTTCATTCGAGGGCGTGTTTTCCTCTTTGCCCCTCGCTGTCACTAACATTTTGCAGAGTTCACGACGTCTTCCCACAAGACGTGCACCGGATTACCACCTATTCGAGGGATTGAGCATCAAATTGACTTAAGTCCCGGTGCATCGCTACCCAACCAGGCACCATACCGTACCAATCCAGAGGAGACGAAGGAGATTATGCGTCAAGTACAGCTGCTCGACAAAGGTTATATACGCGAATCTCTTAGTCCTTGTGCTGTTCCTATTATACTAGTGCCTAAAAAGGATGGTACGTCGCGTATGTGTGTTGATTGTAGAGGCATTAATAATATTACTATTCTTTATCGTCATCCTATTCCTAGGCTAGATGATATGCTTGATGAATTGAGTGGCTCTACAATATTCTCCAAAGTTGATTTGCGTAGTGGATACCATCAAATTCGTATGAAATTGGGAGATGAATGGAAAACAACATTTAAAACTAAGTTTGGTTTATATGAGTGGTTAGTCATGCCTTTTGGGTTAACTAATGCACCTAGTACTTTCATGAGACTAATGAACGAAGTTTTACGTGCTTTCATTGGACGATTTGTGGTAGTCTATTTTGATGATATACTGATTTATAGCACATCTTTGTGATGAGGACATGACTACCTTGGATAAGACCAAAAATATTGCATACATGCATATTTGTCAGGTGATTTCTAGTGCAAACTATTCAATAATCTATTTATGTTATCCAGAACAAAAATACATCACATACTTTTGTGTTTTGTCTAATTGTAGGTGTATGGGACATTTGTACAATACACATATGAAGATAAGGGAAAAGGAGAAGTTTAGGTGCTGTTCAAAAGTCCTCTCACGTCACTTTTGGACCAAGAGAAGATAGAGTCCAAGTCTCTCACGTTACGGACTCAGATTCGGACCGCAGACATACCTGACTCAAAACGTCAATAACGTTTTCATCCGGACTCCAAATTGGGTGATTCTTTTTTGTTGGAAAATAGATTTCGTGCACCTTCCAACCCAATTGGATTCACCTTCAAATTCGTCCGGAGCGTTGAGTTATGGACGAAACAATCTGATGCTGCAGCAGAATCCGAGTCAAACTACAAGTCCAAAGGTGTTACGTCACCTCCGCTTGGGGCCCATGGGCCTTGTACGACCTAGGGTTAGTTTTAGGCTGCCTTGGGACGTCCTACCACCTCCTTGGCCGCCACCCCTTGATCCTATATAAGTAGATCCATCTAGTAGCTTTTTCCTTGGGATTTGTTTAGTTAAAAGTTAGCCATTGCAACTTCGTGTACTTCCTTTGTATCCAACGACCAGACCAAGACCGCTTACGGATCCCACCTTTATCAATACTTCATATATACTCGCAATATTCAGATTGCTTTATCATATTCTTGCTTGTTTTTCGATTGCTTGCAGGAATAGACCTTCGTGGTCGGTCGACTGCAAGCTTGCTTGATCGCCAAGAACCTTAGGAGATTGGTTTAGCGATTGCTAAGGCGCAACGTCGTGCACGTTTGTAGTCGGATCATCAAAGTCATCTCCACCAAATCGATAGTTATCATCTCATCGAAAGATCGGGACCCTCGCCTCTATCAAGTGGTATCAGTTTTCAGGTTGCTCGGTGAGAATTTTCAGTTTTCCCTAGATTAGATTTATTTTCTTACCTATTGTCCAAGAAAAAGCCACAAAAAAAGTTAGATCTATTCATCCTTTGTCCAAGCCACCGAGCCTTTGCAATTTTCTTTTCATTGTTTGCATTATTGAATTATCGGTTGCATCGTCGTGTCGAGTTGCTGGTCTTAGTGTCTAGTTCCTTTAGAGTTTCGAGTTCTGTTCACATTAGTCACGCCGCTGCATCATTATCCTTCCACTGTCCCACCATACCATCCATCAATTTCCACCACGTGCTATGCACTATTCATTGTCATAATCATAGTTGAGGTCATTCACATCTTCGCTTGATCCAATCTGCATCTTATCTAGTTTGTTTTGGAAAAGAGAAAAAAGAGAGAAAAAAGAGAAAAAAGTAAAAAAAGTCAGAGAAAAAAGAGAAAGAAAAGGAAAAAAAGTGTGAGAAAAAAAGAGAGAAGAAAAAAAAACAAAGTTTGGATCTATCTAGACTCAATCTTGTAGCTGAATTCGGATTGGAATCGCTTTTGTGCACTGTTCAAGAAACAGGCATAACTTCCTCATATGAAGTCCGCTTTGGCTCATGAGTACTCAAATTAAAGCTAGAGACGAGCCGCATCTAAATAGTTGCAGAAGCTAGTTCAATATTTGGCACCTCAAAATCGGCTCCTAAATAGGTCTTTTGCCCTCCAAAGTTCGTGAACACAGCTTATTCCAGCTTTTTCAAATCAGTTTTAGAATTTTTGACTCCTCATATCAACTCGGAATTGAGTGATTCTTTTTGCATTGGAAAGCTTGAGTTAGTAGCATTCTTTGAAAAAGTTATCAGAAAATTGGCTCAAACTTTTCAAGAGGAAAAGCGAGAGAGAGTTGTTGTGCTTGGCGCTTGTTTTTCATCATTATCTTTACCGCCGTTGTGCTCTTCACTTATATCTTGCTGTCTAGAGCTACTCATTATCCTTCATTGATGCTAGTTGTGCTACGCCGTGACCTCATTAGTGTTCTAGGCTCGCGTCTCTAGTCCGGTCTAGCCTAGGACCAAAGACAAAGACCGTCGTTGAGCGTTTATTCAACATTGCATCTTTGAATTGATTATTGCTAATCTTACGCTACCATATATAGCCAACCCAGCTCCACATATTTCTACACCGTATACGACGCCCCCGGCAATCTCTTTACACAATCTTCAGAGTTACTTGACACCGCTTGGTTGCTGTCACCGCTTTCTTTGCATGGTAAGAACTTGTAAGACATTGATATTTGCTTTACTGTGAGCGTTTTACCACCACATCCTAGTAGTTATAGAAACATTATTTTTGGATTTTGTTTCTTGTTCTACTAATCATGACAGGATCGAGAGTCAGTTCATGGGCTTTGTCGATCGTGGGAGACATGCCACCACCTATGCAAATACCACAACCGTCACGAGAGGTGCACAAACATCCAAATGCACATGATCAGATTCATGTTTCTATACCACCATTTAATGGCCGTTTTAGACCTCCTTTATATATTGAATGGGAGTTAGACATAAATAATATATTTGCTTCCCATAATTTTGATGAACGTAAAAAGTTATGGTTGCGGTTGGTTCTTTCACCGGGTTATGCTCTAGTTTGGTGGAGTGAATATTGTCGGTTACACCTGATTATGTACCTAATACTTGGGATGATTTAAAACATGTCATGAAAGATAGATTCGTCGATGTTTATTATACTCGTGGCATGATTAAAAACTGGAACATTTAAAACAAGGTAGTGACACCGTAACAAAATATTATGATGATTTACAAACTACCTTGTTGCACTCATTTTTAGAAGAAAGTGAAGAAGATTTTATGGATAGACTTTGGGGAGGATTAAACCATAATATTCAGGAGATACTAATTCATGAAGAGTGTTATCCTATGGACCATTTGTTTGCCTTGCTTGCAAAGCTGAACAGGAAATAAAACGACGTGTTGCCCACAAGGAGAACAAGCGACGGTGCACATTCCAACTGTTGATACAGATGTTTATTCAACTACTAGGCGCATTTATGACAACCACATCCGTTGTTGCGAGGACTACATCATCTCCACCATGTGACACATCATCATCGAGAGTGCCTGCATCATCTGAGTTGACTATAAGAGGTAATGACAAAGGTACAGATTTTCCACTTTTACATGAGAATGATGCATGCCTAGTTAACTTGAATACATCATGTGTTGAGCTACCCACTACTTTGATCACACCACCTATTTTAGAGGATTATATTGATAATTTGACTTTGCCATGTGATCAAACAACTGAAATACCAACAATTTTGAGTGCACCCATTCAATTAATTGTTGATGCAAAAGAATCAATATTTAATCATTTTGATATGACCTCTAATCTTGGTGATGATTCTGTCGAATGACTTATTGCATGTTTACTTATTTAAGCATGTTGTAGCATGTAAACTTGATGCAAGTAAGGTTTATTCACCAATGTTGGGATGGTTTAATGATGAACATTGTCAATCTTTTGAAATGAATAAGAGCTTCACTTATATGTGCAAACTGAGTTGCAATATTTTCATGCCTTCTACTTCTTGTGATAATGTTTTGGCTTTAGATTTTATGAACTATGCAAGTTACTCATCTATTTATGTGTCATATGTGCAAAAATCAAGGGAAATAATAATGGATGACATATACATATACAACATGTACACCTTGTCTCTTTTGTTAGCCACATTTCAGAGTAAGAACCGCCGAGGACGGCTTTGTTTTATAGAAGTGGAGGATGATGAGGACATGACTACCTTGGATAAGACCAAAATATTGCATACATGCATATTTGTCGTGTGATTTCTAGTGCAAACTATTCAATAATCTATTTATGTTATCCGAACAAAAATACATCACATACTTTTGTGTTTTGTCTAATTGTAGGTGTATGGGACATTTGTACAATACACATATGAAGATAAGGGAAAAGGAGAAGTTTAGGTGCTGTTCAAAAAGTCCTCTCACGTCACTTTTGGACCAAGAGAAGATAGAGTCCAAGTCTCTCACGTTACTGGACTCAGATTCGGACCGCAGACATACCTGACTCAAAACGTCAATAACTTTTTCATCCGGACTCCAAATTGGGTGATTCTTTTTGTTGGAAAATAGATTTCGTGCACCTTCCAACCCAATTGATTCACCTTCAAATTCGTCCGGAGCGTTGAGTTATGGACGAAACAATCTGATGCTGCAGCAGAATTCGAGTCAAACTACAAGTCCAAAGGTGTTACGTCACCTCCGCTTGGGCCCATTGGCCTTGTACGACCTAGGGTTAGTTTTAGGCTGCCTTGGGACGTCCTACCACCTCCTTGGCCGCCACCCCTTGATCCTATATAAGTAGATCCATCTAGTAGCTTTTTCCTTGGGATTTGTTTAGTTAAAAGTTAGCCATTGCAACTTCGTGTACTTAGTTTGTGTCCAACGACTGCACCAAGACCGCTTACGGATCCCCACCATTATCAATACTTCATATATATTTGCAATATTCAAATTGCTTTATCATATTCTTGCTCGTTCTTCGATTGCTTGCAGGAATAGACCTCCGTGGTCAGTCGACCGTGCTTCCCAGATCGCCAAGAACCTCAGGAGATTGGTTTAGTGATTGCTAAGGCGCAACGTCGTGCACGTTTGTAGTCGGATCATCAAAGTCATCTCCACCAAATCGATAGTTATCATCTCATCGAAAGATCGGGACCCTCGCCTCTATCACTTTGGAAGAACATTTGGAACATTTACGTGTTGTTTTTAATGCTCTACGTGATGCACGTTTGTTTGGTAACCTTGGGAAGTGCACCTTTTGCACCGACCGAGTATCTTTTCTTGGCTATGTTGTTACACCTCAGGGAATTGAAGTTGATAAAGCCAAGATTGAAGCTATTGAGAGTTGGCCGCAGCCCAAAACGGTCACGCAAGTGAGGAGTTTTCTTGGACTCGCTGGTTTCTATAGGCGTTTTGTGAGAGACTTTAGCACCATTGCTGCACCTCTCAATGAACTTACAAAGAAGGATGTGCCTTTTGTTTGGGGTACCGCATGTGAAGAAGCCTTCACGGTATTGAAAGATAAGTTGACACATGCTCCTTTACTCCAACTTCCCGACTTTAATAAGACTTTTGAGCTTGAATGTGATGCTAGTGGAATTGGATTAGGAGGTGTGTTATTACAAGATGGCAAACCTGTTGCATACTTTTCTGAAAAATTGAGTGGGCCTAGTCTGAACTATTCTACTTATGACAAAGAATTATATGCTCTTGTTCGGACTTTAGAGACATGGCAACATTATTTATGGCCCAAAGAATTTGTTATACATTCTGATCATGAATCTTTGAAACATATTAAAAGTCAAGCTAAACTGAATCGTAGACATGCTAAATGGGTTGAATTCATTGAGACTTTCCCTTATGTCATTAAACACAAGAAGGGTAAAGAAAATGTTATTCTTGATGCTTTGTCTCATCGCTATACTATGCTTTCACAACTTGACTTCAAAATATTTGGTTTGGAGACCATCAAAGATCAATATGTGCATGATGCTGATTTTAAAGATGTAATGCAGAATTGTAAAGAAGGAAGAACATGGAATAAGTTCGTTATTAATGATGGTTTTGTGTTCCGTGCTAACAAGCTATGCATTCCTCGCTAGCTCGTTTCGCCTTTTGTTGTTGCAGGAGGCGCATGGAGGAGGATTAATGGGACACTTTGGCATGAAGAAGACAGAGGATATACTTGCTACACATTTCTTTTGGCCAAAGATGAGACGGGATGTTGAGCGCTTTGTTGCTCGCTGCACTACATGTCAAAAAGCTAAGTCACGACTCAATCCTCATGGTTTATATATGCCTTTGCCTGTACCTAGTGTTCCTTGGGAGGATATATCTATGGACTTTGTTTTAGGTTTACCTCGAACAAAGAAGGAGGGATAGCATATTTGTTGTCGTGGATAGATTCTCAAAATGGCACACTTTATACCATGTCATAAAAGCGATGATGTCGTTAATGTTGCTGATTTGTTCTTTCGTGAAATTATTCGCTTGCATGGTGTGCCAAATACTATTGTTTCAGATCGTGATACTAAATTTCTTAGCCACTTTTGGAGATGTTTATGGGCTAAGTTGGGGACTAAACCGCTTTTTAGTACTACTTGTCACCCCAAACCGATGGATAAACTGAAGTAGTCAATAGAACATTGTCTACTAAGCTTAGGGCTGTTTTGAAGAATAATAAGAAAATGTGGGAAGAATGCTTGCCTCATATTGAATTTGCTTATAATCGTTCATTGCATTCTACTACTAAGATGTGCCCTTTTGAAATTGTGTATGGCTTCCTACCTCGTGCATCTATTGATTTGTTGCCTCTTCCATCTTCGGAGAAGGTTAATTTTGATGCCAAAGAACGTGCTGAATTGATTTTTAAAATGCATGAGTTAACTAAGGAAAACATTGAGCGTATGAATGCTAAATATAAACTTGCTGGAGATAAGGGTAGAAAACATGTTGTCTTTGCACTGGAGATCTTGTTTGGTTACATTTGCGTAAGGATAGGTTTCCTAATTTGCGAAAATCAAAGCTAATGCCACGTCGATGGTCCATTTAAGGTGTTAGAGAAAATAAATGATAATGCATATAAACTTGAGCTGCTCGCAGATTTTGGGGTTAGTCCCACTTTTAACATTGCAGATTTGAAGCCTTATTTGGGTGAGGAAGATGAGCTTCCGTCGAGGACGACTTCATTTCAAGAAGGGAGGATGATGAGGACATCAATACCATTGTTACACCCACATCCCCGCTGCTATACATACCGGACCAATTACTAGAGCTCACAAGACGCCAATTGAATTATCGTACTTTCGCTTTCTTGGTAACGATTCCAATGTTCATGAGAATATGATGCTACCTAAATTGGATACATTTGTTTTGCTTACAAATGAAGGGCCTACCATGGACAAGAAAGATGAACCTTGGAGCAAGTTCAAGCATGGAGATGTTGGCATGCTAAGGGGAACAAGAACGGAGTTACAAGTGATGATTCCAGGACTTTGAAGCCACCCTAATGAGAGCATGAGGCCTTGGACGAAATATACAAGATGCCACTTCATAATATTCGTCCATAGGCTAATCTAGGTGATGTGTCACCTTATTATTGGGCCAGGCCCATGTAATTTCGAAATACTTAAGTATAGGCTGTTTTTAGAGTCCGTATGTGTGGGGAAACAAGAGTTAGGATTGGTTTCGGACCCCTCCCTCAAGGGCCACGAAATTAACTCCTCTTCCTCCATATATACATCCCTTAGGGCGTCGTTTATACTTTGGGTTATGTTTAGATTAAAATTTCGCCATAGCTGCAACTTCGCGTGCATTTCGCTTTGTTTTCAACGACTGCATAAAGGCGCCATGTAACCCCACCTTGATCAATAAAGCTTTCATCTTATATTCGCAATATCCAGATTGCAATCTCAGTTTCTTGCTTGTTCTTCGATTGCTCGCAGGAAATGCAGACCCTCGTGGTCAGGTTGATCGTGTTCGGCGTGGTCAATAACCTCTCGGAGTTGGTTTAGCGATTGCTAAGGCGCGACGTCCTCGCACGTTCGTAGTCGGATCGTCAAAGTCGACTTCCTCCAAAGCGAAAACCAACATCTCATCGAAAGATGGGACACCTTTGCCTCTATGATGAGGGTTAGCAAAGGATTAGCTCATATTTGTGTGAGAGCTTTGCTCATCCACTTGGTCACCTTCTCCTCAGAGATCGCGCCTCCTCGGAGAAGATCCTTCCAAGAGGATTCAAGACCCCCTTCTAGGGTGGACCCCCATCAAGACCTCCTCTCGGAGAAGAACGGCTACTCGTGTATCTTACCTTTGTTGATTTTGAATCTTGTGCTACCTTATGTGTTCGATGATCTAGCCCTTTTGTGATCGATACTTGTCGGTTTAGTGTTCCTCTTGTGTGTTCTTCTTCGTGTTCTTCCGCTTGTTCGTGTTCTTCCCGTAGATTCCCCTCCAAACGTGAAAGATCTCCGACTAGGGCTCTGCCCTACATCAACCGGGTTCTTCTCCGTGAGGAGGTCTTGATAGGGGCCACCCATGAGGGGGTCTTGAGCTAGGTCACTCCAAGAGGAGGTCTTGATCTCCTAGTGGAGTGGATCCATGGAGCAAAGCTCTCATATGTCTAACATATCCTTTGCTAACCCTAACAAATGGTCTAGGTACGGAATATATAGGCTTGGGGACGAAGTGGAGGAAGAGGAGGCCCAAACAGCAATCACAAATGGCCCATCTCAGAGGGCCCGTGCAAGACGGGGTAAGTTGGGCCTGGCAAGACGGGGTCCTGTGGGCACGCAGTACATGCCTGCGCAAGACGGGGTGCTCCAACAAGAAACTCTCCGAGGAGCCTGCAAGACGGGGTCTTCGAGGCCCGTGGGCACGGGGTCGCCTGGGAGGTGCAGAGTTGCTCTCGTTGCCCTCCTTCTTCCTTCTTGTGGCCTTGTGGTCCTTCTCCAACTCCTTTGGGGTGTTCCTCACCAGCTTGTGGTCGTCGGTCTTTGTATCTAAGGACACATAGAACTCTTTGGTGAGGTAGCAAGCAAGTCCAATGGATATTCATGATATTCTTGAAGAAGAGCGGGTTCACCTTAATTCCGGTAGGTCCACTTGGGGCTTGATGTGCTATGATGGTGTACATGGAGATGAACGTAGGATGCTCTGTATCATCTCCTCCTCCTTTGGAAAGATCCGACCTCGGATCGTAAACCGTATCGCCATGTACACGGTAGGCATGGATGTATCATAGGTTGATGTCGTGCCACTCCCCAACGTGAAGGTCCAAAGGGTCCATCTCCAATGTCGGTCCTCCATCCAATATACGTAGCATGTAGACAAGAAGAAGGAAACAACAATGAAAGTATGGCCCATCCAATATGCATATGTGAGGATGGTTTAAAGGAAATGAGTTCACCTTTAGGAGATGCTCGCCAATGTTGGTGTTGGCCATCATGTACGCCTTCACATAACCAAAACGTCTCTTTATGGTACCGCCTTGTGAATCCTTCAAAATAAAGAACATGAGAAACACTTGGAAAAACAAATGATGTTAATGCAAAAGCAAGACCTATCATTCAAGGGGCGAGATACCCAACAAGTGTATGCATCATGCTCATCATAAGAAAGGACAAGGGAGCAATGCATAGTATGTAGGCATGTGATACAAGAACAACCAAAAACAATGGGCTCAATCAAACAAGCATGCTTCACAAGTAAAGTGTCCAAGTCTCCGAGATCAATAGGCATAGCCAGGTGGCACTCAATACAAGGTGATATGAGAGGTGCAAGTAATGGAGACAATAGACAATGACCGATATAAATCATGTGAGAGGCATGAATATAGGTGCTATCAACCCAAGAAAGCGAGTAATGGAACATGGGTGATGCGACAAAGCAATCATTCATAGCGATCAAGTCAATCAAGCTAGTAGTGCGAAGATGCAACATACTAGAAGGAATCAAGGCAAGCATGTCATTGGTGCAAATAGTGGGCATGAATAATTCACATGTTGTAGCACAAGCATGAAAGCAAGATATGAGTAGAATGGCATGAATGTATTGGCGAGAGGCCATATGTCAATAGCAATGGGGCCTCATGACTCTCCCAACACAACAAGCATCAAAAGCATGGGGCACATGATAAACATGCCAATAGCAACAAGGATCTCTACCAAGCATGCAAATACACATAGAAGTAGCATAATGATGAAACATGGGTAGATGCAAGCAAGGGTCACAATTGCATGGCAAAGGCATAGAAGCAAGCATAGCATGCAAAGTGAACACGGTAAAATGAGCATAATGTGACAAGTGGTAAATGGCCCATAGCCGTGTGAGAGCCAAGTAGAGGAGATGCGCATAGTCCTTGCGCGAAGGGGACGTTGGTAAGGATTGTCCATTGGATCCCAAAGCGTCATTGCTCTCAAGAGCTCGTTTCGTCAACTCATGGGATTAAGAAGTTGACGAGAAGACATGAGTACCTACACAAAACAAAGACAAAGGAAAAATTGTGTGTGCGTGGTAGATGTACACATCATACATCATGATGCATACGTGCTTGTGTTGGTTAGCACCAAATATCCAATGCTCAAATAAATGAGATGTGTGATATAGAAACATGTCATCTATCATGATAGGTTTGTTGTTATGTATAGCATAATGGAGACTCAAAGGTGTAATGCATCAGAAATATCGAGAGCATTGTTATTCACGGAATGCATATGGTGCAAGCAACCATGGAAATCATGCAAAGTATGGAATGCATCAAGATCTCCTAATATGTACGAGGAAACTATGGGGGTCTCCTCATGAGCATTAGTGGAAACTTCAAACGGAGAATATTGACAACATCCAAAACAATGCATATTTGGAACAATGTGATCATGGCATGACATAGTAGATGAATTGGGCAAATCATGTAAAGGGAGCATGGCAATATCATCACATGGAAAACAATAGCCAATGACCATCAACTTGTCATCTATGCCATAGGTGCAAATGGGATTTATTTGAATGGGGCATGCATAGTTACTATGTTGATATTGAAATTATGCAATATTGGATATCTCACTCATAGCATACGACAAGTTCAATGGATTGTCAAACATGACGTGACCAATAGAATTTTCACAAGATATCCTATGAAGCATAGCATCACAACTAGGCAACTCAACATGCTCATCATCATATTCATCATAAATAGGTAAGTCATGACATGAAGAAGTCGCACTAGCATGAAGCATGGGAATAGGTGGGTCAACATCATGGGAGCAATCGATGTCAAGAGAGTCCACTAGTGGGACAAGAGAAGCACCATCACCTATGTTACCATTGGAAGGTCGCTCATGTGTTGTAGGTGAGGTAATGAAGATCCACTCGTTGTCATCTTCATATTGATGGAACCATGTGGGGTGTGCATCATCGTCCATCATGGCCATCGTCGTCTCCAATGGAGGAATGGACTTAGCAAAGGTAGGCGTGTCGTCATGTAGGAGACCTAGCATCAAAGGAGAAAACACACTAGGAGTAGAGGGTAAGTCGTTAGAAATCACAATGGCCTCAAGTGCCGTGTCAACTACCTCACTCACTAAGTGTTGTGGCTCACTCACTCCCTCAAGGATGCTCTCACTCGTATGGTTGGTGGAGTCACTCAAATGGCTCTCAGCCTCACATAGGATGTGTTGCATGCTCTCATGTGTGGGGCTAGTGGTGGTCACACTCATCCTCTCATAGGAAATGCACTCAATGTCATATATGGTGGAGTCACTCATCTCACTTATGGGTTGGTGGCTCTCCTCACATGGCAATTGGGTCATCTCATGATATGTGGGTGTCGGAGAGATGTTGGTGCAAATGTCTCCATGCTCAACTACTATCGTCGCCTTGGTTGAAGGGATAGTCCTGTGCTCAACCTTCTTTTCACCGTCTTGGTGTTGGAGGTCCATACGATGTGGCACCTCGTAGCTCGTCTCCATGACCGAAGGGAATGTCCCATGCTCGGCCATCTTCCTTGGGGGGCTTCCGAAGATGGAAGTGTCACCCTCGCCGTAGAGGTAGTCGCCTTGGACTTGTTGAAGTCGATGTAGGGGTACTCGTGGGAAGTAGGCGAAGATGTCGCTCATTCAAAGGCGACGATGCCTTGATAGCACTTGGCGAAGATGTCGAAGTGGTTGGTGTAGCCGTAGCGCCTGCCTTGGTGGTGGCGCCTCGCGGTCTTCTTTTGTGCTCTTGAAGCTTGGACTTGGCATGAAGTAGGGCTTGTTGGGACTTGTGCACTTGCGCTTGTGGAGCATCTTCATGATGATGATGTCGTTGTCGTGCTTGAGCTCGATGGAGATGTCATTCGTCGTCGTCGTGCACATGTTGCTTGGAGGTGACTAGCCCTTCATGACGATGTTGATCACGGACGTGATGGTGGTCGCCATGTAGATGTGGACGACTTGCGCTTGCATCGCTTGGGCGCTCCGAAGACTTGTGGCTTGAACGTCGCCGCCTTGAAGATGACGAAGGGGAGGAAGACTTGATCAAGGCCCGAATCTCTTCCATCCTCGCATCTTGCTCCTCCTTTTGTGCGGAAAGCTTGTTGCCGATGTAGTCCCTTTTCCTTGCTTCGGAGAGATGAATGTCGATGGAGAGGTTCTCGATGCGCGCTTGCAAGGTGGATTGTGCTCCTTGCATTTCGTGTTGTAGTCCGAAGATAGACCTTTTGGTGATGTAGTTGTTCACGCCGTTGTTGTTGTCGAAGACTGGAGAGGAAATGCCTTGCCTATCCATCACAAGACTCGAGCAAATATGAGTGGGAGAAAGAGAAGAACTTATACCAAATGTACCTTGACCGATGTTGAAAATGGATCAATGATCACTCAATGTGTAACAAGGAAATAGCACAATTGGTACCAATTCTTGTCGGTTTCTCACACCTACACAAATAAGGCTTATGGTGGAGCTTGGTGAGGATAGTGGCACAAAAAAAATTGATGCAAAATGTTAGCAAAAGTCAATAATGTGGAAAGAGATTCACAAATTTGCAAGCGAAACAAGAAGACCAATAGCAATGAAAGGTACACGGAAACGCACACACAGATAGATAAATGATAGAGGCGAGGGTCCCGATCTTTCGATGAGATGATAACTATCGATTTGGTGGAGACGACTTTGACGATCCGACTACAAACGTGCACGACGTTGTGCCTTAGCAGTCGCTAAACCAATCTCCCGAGGTTACTGACGATGCCGAAGCACAATCAATCACCGACCACGAAGGTCTATTCCTCGCAAGCAATCGAAGAACGAGCAAGAATATGATAAAGCAACCTGAATATTGCGAATATATATGAAGTATTGATAATGGTGGGGATCCGTAAGCGGTCTTGGTCTGGTCGTTGGACACAAACGAAGTACACGGGTTGCAATGGCTAACTTTTAACTAAACAAATCCCAAGGAAAAAGCTACTAGATGGATCTACTTATATAGGATCAAGGGGTGGCGGCCAAGGAGGTGGTAGGACGTCCCAAGGCAGCCTAAAACTAACCCTAGGTCGTACAACGCCAATGGGCCCAAGCGGAGGTGACGTAACACCTTTGGACTTGTAGTTTGACTCGGATTCTGCTGCAGCATCAGATTGTTTCGTCCATAACTCAATGCTCCGGACGAATTTGAAGGTGAATCCAATTGGGTTGGAAGGTGCACGAAATCTATTTTCCAATAAAAAAAGAATCACCCAATTTGGAGTCCGGATAAAAAGTTATTGACGTTTTGAGTCAGGTATGTCTGTGCAGTCCGAATCTGAGTCCAGAACGTGAGAGACTTGGACTCTATCTTCTCTTGGTCCAAAAGTGACGTGAGAGGACTTTTGAACAGCACCTAAACTTCTCCTTTTCCCTTATCTTCATATGTGTATTGTACAAATGTCCCATACACCTACAATTAGACAAAACACAAAAGTATGTGATGTATTTTTGTTCGGATAACATAAATAGATTATTGAATAGTTTGCACTAGAAATCACCGACAAATATGCATGTATGCAATATTTTGGTCTTATCCAAGGTAGTCATGTCCTCATCATCCTCCACTTCTTGAAAACAAAGCCGTCCTCGGCGGTTCTTACTCTGAAATGTGGCTAACAAAAGAGACAAGGTGTACATGTTGTATATGTATATGTCATCCATTTTTATTTCCCTTGATTTTTGCACATATGACACATAAATAGATGAGTAACTTGCATAGTTCATAAAATCTAAAGCCAAAACATTATCACAAGAAGTAGAAGGCATGAAAATATTGCAACTCAGTTTGCACATATAAGTGAAGCTCTTATTCATTTCAAAAGATTGACAATGTTCATCATTAAACCATCCCAACATTGGTGAATAAACCTTACTTGCATCAAGTTTACATGCTACAACATGCTTAAATAAGTAAACATGCAATAAGTCATTCGACACGTAATCATCACCAAGATTAGAGGTCATATCAAAATGATTAAATATTGATTCTTTTGCATCAACAATTAATTGAATGGGTGCACTCAAAATTGTTGGTATTTCAGTTGTTTGATCACATGGCAAAGTCAAATTATCAATATAATCCTCTAAAATAGGTGGTGTGATCAAAGTAGTGGGTAGCTCAACACATGATGTATTCAAGTTAACTAGGCATGCATCATTCTCATGTAAAAGTGGAAAATCTGTACCTTTGTCATTACCTCTTATAGTCAACTCAGATGATGCAGGCACTCTCGATGATGATGTGTCACATGGTGGAGATGATGTAGTCCTCGCAACAACGGATGTGGTTGTCATAGTACGCCTAGTAGTTGAATAAACATCTGTATCAACAGTTGGAATGTGCACCGTGCCCTTTGTTCTCCTTGTGGGCAACACGTCGTTTTATTTCCTGCTCAGCTTTGCAAGCAAGACGAAACAAATGGTCCATAGGATAACACTCTTCATGAATTAGTATCTCCTGAATATTATGGTTTAATCCTCCCCAAAATCTATCCATAAAATCTTCTTCACTTTCTTCTAAAAATGAGTGCAACAAGGTAGTTTGTAAATCATCATAATATTTTGTTACGGTGTCACTACCTTGTTTTAAATGTTCCAGTTTTTTAATCATGCCACGAGTATAATAAAAATTGATGAATCTATCTCTCATGACATGTTTTAAATCATCCCAAGTATTAGGTACATAATCAGGGTGTAACCGACAATATTCACTCCACCAAACTAGAGCATAACCAGTGAAAGAACCAACCGCAACCATAACTTTTTACGCTCATCAAAATTATGGGAAGCAAATATATTATTTATGTCTAACTCCCATTCAATATATAAAGGAGGTCTAAAACGGCCATTAAATGGTGGTATAGAAACATGAACCTGATCATGTGCATTTGGATGTTTGTGCACCTCTCGTGACGGTTGTGGTATTTGCATAGGTGGTGGCATGTCTCCGCGATCGACAAAGCCCATGAATTGACTCGATCCTGTCATGATTAGTAGAACAAGAAACAAAATCCAAAAATAATGTTTCTATAACTACTAGGATGTGGTGGTAAAACGCTCACAGTAAAGCAAATATCAATGTCTTACAAGTTCTTACCATGCAGCAGACGGTGACAGGCAACCAGCGGTGTCAAGTAACACTGAAGATTGTGTAAAGAGATTGCCAGGGGAGCGTATGTATACACGGTGTAGAAATATGTGGAGCTGGGTTGGCTATATATGGTAGCAAAAGATTAGCAATAATCAATTCAAAGATGCAATGTTGAATAAACGCCAACAACGGTGATCAGGCCGGGTCCTAGGCTAGACCGGACTAGAGACGCGAGCCTAGAACACTAATGAGGTCACGGCGTAGCACAACTAGCATCAATGAAGGATAATGAGTAGCTCTAGATAGCAAGATATAAGTGAAGAGCACAACGGCAAAGAAAGATAATGATGAAAAACAACCGCCAAGCAGGATATACAACAACTCTCTCTCAGTTTTCCTCTTGAAAAGTTTGAGCCAATTTTCTGATAAATTCTTTCAAAGAATGCTACTAACTCAAGCTTTCCAATGCAAAAGAATCACTCAATTCCGAGTTGATATGAGGAGTCAAAGAATTCTAAAACTGGCCTGAAAAATTGGAACAAGCTGTGTTCACGAACTTCAGAGGGCAAAAAGACCTATTTAGAAGCCGATTTTCAGGTGTCAAATAATGAACTAGCTTCTGCAACTATTTAGATGCGGCTCGTTGCTAGCTTCAATTTGAGTACTCACGAAGCCAAAACGGACTTCAGATGAGGAAGATACACCTGTTTTACTGAACAGTGCGCAAAACAGATTCCAATCCGAATTCAAGTACGAGATTGATTCTAGATAGATCGGATTTTTTTTTTCTTCTGTCTTTTTTTCTCACACTTTTTTCCTTTTTCTTTCTTTTTTTTTCTCTAGCTTTTTTTACTTTTTTTCTTTTTTTTCTTTTTTTTTCTTTTTCCAAAACAAACTAGATAAGATGCAGATTGGATCAAGCAAAGATGTGAATGACCTCAACTATGATTATGACAATGAATAGTGCATAGCACGTGGTGGAAATTGATGGATGGTATGGTGGACAGTGGAAGGGATAATGATGCAGCGGCGTGACTAATGTGAACAGAACTCAAACTCTAAAGGAACTAGACACTAAGACCAAAGAACTCGACACATTTATGCAACCGATAATTCAATAATGCAAACAATGAAAAGAAAATTGCAAAGGCTTGGACTGGCTAGGACAAATGATGAATAGATCTAACTTTTCTGGTGGCCTTTTCTTGGATAATAGGTAAGAAAATAAATCAAATCTAGGGACAATTGGAAATTCTCACCGAGCAACCTGAAAACTGATACCACTTGATAGAGGCAAAGGTGTCCCGATGTTTCGATGAGATGGTGGCTATCGCTTACGTGGGAGTCGACCTTGATGATCCGACTACGACGCGGCGAGACGTCATACTTAGCAATCGCTAAACCAATCTCCCGAGGTTACCGATCTTATGCCGGAAGCACAATCACCGACCACGAAGGTCTATTCACGCAAGCAATCGAAGAACGAGCAAGAATATGATAAAGCAATCTGAATATTGCGAATATATATGAAGTATTGATAATGGTGGGGATCCGTAAGTGGCCTTGGTCTGGTCGTTGGACACAAACGAAGTACACGAAGTTGCAATGGCTAACTTTTAACTAAACAAATCCCAAGGAAAAAGCTACTAGATGGATCTACTTATATAGGATCAAGGGGTGGCGGCCAAGGAGGTGGTAGGACGTCCCAAGGCAGCCTAAAACTAACCCTAGGTCGTACATAAGGCCAATGGGCCCAAGCGGAGGTGACGTAACACCTTTGGACTTGTAGTTTGACTCGGCTTTTGCTGCAGCATCAGCTTGTTTCGTCCATCACTCACCGCACCGGACGAATTTGCAGGTGCATCCACTGGGGTTGGAAGGCGCACGACATCTATTTTCCAACAGAACAAGAATCACCCAATTTGGAGTCCGGATGAAAAAGTTATTGACGCTTTTGAGTCAGGTATGTCTGCAGTAGTCCGAATCTGAGTCCGTAACGTGAGAGACTTGGACTCTATCTTCTCTTGGTCCAAAAGTGACGTGAGAGGACTTTTTGAACAGCACCTAAACTTCTCCTTTTCCCTTATCTTCATATGTGTATTGTACAAATGTCCCATACACCTACAATTAGACAAAACACAAAAGTATGTGATGTATTTTTGTTCTGGATAACATAAATAGATTATTGAATAGTTTGCACTAGAAATCACCTGACAAATATGCATGTATGCAATATTTTTGGTCTTATCCAAGGTAGTCATGTCCTCATCAATAAATGGGGCCGTGCAACCAAGGAATGAGCTCAAAATGTGGAATCCACCAAAACGCTCGTGTTGCACAACTCAAGAGAGACGCTAGCACGATTGCTCAATAGGATACGACACTTGTGCACAACCTATAAGATGCAAAATGGATAAACTTTCTATCCCAAGTATGCTATGTATGTATGGTTCCCGGTGTTTCTCAAGATGATCCAAGATGATCGGATATGACAATCTTATGTGCAATGGTTATGATGCTATGGCACTTGCTTACAAGCTCTTTGCTCTCTCTTTATTTTGCTCAAAAGCTTATTCTTTTCTTTTTCTTTTTTTTCTCTATGGCCACTTTGCACAATGCACAAACCAAGATAGCCATTGTGTATATGCGGGAACAAAATTGTGACACAAAGGATGATATGATACCAATATGATATAGTATGTATGCAATGGAAGGGTGGATCACTAATGTGCACAAGTAACGTGGCCCGACAATACTCAAATGGCTAGTCTCGATAGGCAAGTAACGCAAAATGGGCTAGGGGTTATCAATGCAATTGCAAGGGGAATATACAATGGTGTCGTCGAGGTTACCGTCCTTTGCGATGATGAGTGGCGGTGTTCTTGATGTAGATACCAAGATGATGGAGACTCGTCCCTAAGTAGCCGAAACACCTTAGGAAACGGAAAAACCGCGAACTCAAAAATCTCAAGGATAAAAGTCAAATGGTGGTAGCGGAAAGCGGTGGTGTTGCACTAGGCAATGCGGAAGTGGAATGATGGGTTATGCGAGTCAATGTTGAAGTTGCCCTCCCTAAGTAGCCAAAACACCTTAGGAGACACAACACGCAACTCAAACAAGCTCAAACAAAATTGGGTTAAGTTGCGGAAGGCTATGGTGGTGGCTATGCGGATGATGTGATGGAAGCCCTAGGCAAAGATGCCAAAGTGTCAAAATTTTGGTGGATTCAAATGATGTTTGTACCTATCTAGGTGGATGGTGGATGTCAATAGCTACTCAACAAGCTAAAGAACGCGAAAATTGGACTCCGGATGTGGAAGTTATGGGCGAAACTGTGAACTGCTCGTGGCTGGCCTGGGGGGGCCGTGCGCGTGGGGTCTAGGGCCCGTGGGCACGGGGTCCCGTGCGCACGGTACACACACCGAGGGCACGGGGTCACCTGGGACATGCGGGTTTGGCGGATTTCGTCCCGATCTGGGCTCCAAGCGGATGGATCTCGTGGCTGGGGAGTAGGGGGGGTGGTATGGGAGGGTGGAAGGTCGAAGGGACGGCGGTAGGAATGCGCTGGAAGGGCCGTGCACATGGGGTCTGACAGGCCCGTGTGCACGGGGTCCCGATGGCCCGTGCGCACGGGGTCTTCTGAGAGCGGACGAACTGCTCCGGATCCGTGGAAAATTTCGCAATTGGGGGCAAATTCGAAGGGTGGAAGCTAGGGGAAGGTGGAGGAAAGCTAGATCCACTTGAAACCAAGCAAATCCGTGGATCAAATCCAACAAAATCACACTAAACCAACAAATCACAGAAAAATTTGGAGCTATTTTTGGTGGGGAAATTTTCGAATTTAGGACAAAAACAACAAAATCAAGCTAGAAGACACGGGGTAGGGGCTCCAAAAACGTGATCAACGTGGCTCATGATACCATATGATGTAGGGTGAAACCCTATGGGGATGATCTTTCATGTTTAGAGTGGATCCCTACGATGAACACAAAGAACGAGCGGAAGAGCACGAGGGAAATCACGGGGAGAACACAAGAGAATCACTTAAACCAACAAGATTCGATTACACATGCGCTAGAACGATGAACACAAAGAGAGATACACGATCCACGATCAACAAAGGACGATACAAGAGGTAACCGGGTTCTTCTCCGTGAGGAGGTCTTGATAGGGGCCACCCAAGAGGGGGTCTTGAGCTAGGTCACTCCAAGAGGAGGTCTTTATCTCCTAGTGGAGTGGATCCATGGAGCAAAGCTCTCATATGTCTAACATATCCTTTGCTAACCCTAACAAATGGTCTAGGTACGGAATATATAGGCATGGGGACGAAGTGGAGGAAGAGGAGGCCCAAGCAGCAATCACAGCCGTCCATCCTGTAGGGCCCGTGCGCACGGGGTAAGTTGGGCCCGTGCGCACGGGGGTCCCGTGGGCACGGTACATGCCTGCGGCAAGACGGGGTGCTCCAACAAGAAACTCTCGAGTAACCTGTGCTTGAAGTCTTCGAGGCCCGTGGGCACGGGGTCGCCTGGGAGGTGCAGAGTTGCTCTCGTTGCCCTCCTTCTTCCTTCTTGTGGCCTTGTGGTCCTTCTCCAACTTTTTTGGGGTGTTCCTCACCAGCTTGTGGTCGTCGGTCTTCGTATCTAAGGACACATATAGCACTTTGGTGAGGTAGCAAGCAAGTCCAATGGATATTCATGATATTCTCGAAGAAGAGCGGGTTCACCTTAATTCCGGTAGGTCCGCTTGGGGCTTGATGTGCTATGATGGTGTACATGGAGATGAACGTAGGATGCTCCGTATCAAAAGCTCACAAATATCTCATCTAATACTTTGCTAACCCTAAACATGGTCCCTGGTACGACTTATATAGGCTTGGGGTCGAAGGAGATGAAGAAGGAGCCGAAGAAGCGATCTCAGCCGACCATTCTGGGAGGCCCGTGCGCACAGGGTAAGTTGGGCCCGTCTGCGGCAAGACTGACAGTTCTGTCAAGACGGGTGCTCCAGCGCCAACTCCCTGAGTAGCCCGTGGGCACGGGGTCTCGGGGGGCCGTGCGCATGGGGTCACCTAGAGCTTCATGTGCTGCTGCTGTTGGCCTTCTTCTTGGCTTGCGTGGCCTCGGGGTGGTCCTCCCACTCCTTGGTGATGCTCCTGAGCGTTTGGTGATGTTCCTCTTCATACCTAAGGAGGCATAGCACATTTTGGTGAGGTAGTAAACATGTTCCATTCGTGTCCATATGCAAATCTAGTAGGAAGGAATTCACCTCGGTTTCCAAAGCACGTGCTCTTGCTCTTGTCATAGGTCCACGTGGGGCTTGATGTGTCGGTGTAGAGTCCATGGGGATGATGGAAGGATGCTCCGCATCAGGATGTGTGATTGGACTTGTTCTTGAGTGTTTCCCCTCGTGATCTCTCTCCGTTCTTCCCCGTGTTCTTCATGTCCCTCGAGGGATCCCACTCCAAACGTGAAAGATCGACCTACACCGGGTTAGCCCCGTATCAAGTGAGAGGCATGAACATATATGTCATCAACCCAAGAAAGCGAGTAATGGAACATGGGTGATGCGACAAAGCAAGCAATAATAGAGATCAAGTCAAGCAAGCTAGTAGTGTGAAGATGCAACATACTAGGAGGAATCATGGCAAGCATGTCATGTGTGCAAATAGTGGGCATACAAAATGCACATGTCATTTCACAAGCATAAAGGCAAGATATGAGCAAAATAGCATCAATAGCATGGGGCACATGATAAACATGGCAATAGCAACAAGGATCTCCACCAAGCATGCAAATACACATAGGAGTATCACAATGGTGAATCATGGGTAGATGCAAACAAGGATCACAATTGCATGGCAAAGGTATAGAAGCAAGCATAGAATGCAAAGTGAACACGGTAAAATGAGCATGAAGCGACAAGTGATATATAGCCCATAGCCGTGTGAGAGCCAAGTAGAAGAGATGCGCGTAGTCCTTGCGTGAAGGGAATGGTGGTAAGGATAGTCCACGGGATCCCAAAGCGTCGTTGCTCTCAAGAGCTCATTTCGTCAACTCTTGGGATTGAGAGGTTGACGAGTATATGTGAGTACCTACACAAAACAAAGGCAAAGGAAAATTGTGTGTGCATGGTATATGTACACATCATCCATCATAATGCGCACATGCATGTGCCGGTTAGCACAAAATATCCAATGCTCAAATAAATGAGATGTGTGATATAGAAACATGTCATCCATCATGATAGGTTTGTTGTTATGCATGGCATAATGGAGACTCAAATTGTGTAATGCATCATGAGAAATATCTATAGCATTGTTATTCATGGAATGCATATGGTGTACACTAGCATGGGAATCATGCAAAGTATGAAATGCATCAAGATCTCCTAATATGTATGAGGAAACTATGGGGGTCTCCTCATGAGCATTAATGGAAACATCAAATGGAGAATATTGACAACATCCAAAGTAATGCATATTTGGAACAATGTGATCATGGCATGTCATAGTAGATGAATTGCGCAAATCATGTAAAGGAAGCATGGCAATATCATCACATGAAAAAAAAAGCCAATGACCATCATCTCATCATCTATGCCATAAGTGCAAATGGGATTTATTTTAATGGGGCATGCATAGTTACTATGTTGAGACTGAAATGAAGCTATATGGGAGATCTCACTCATAGCATATGACAAGTTCTGATAGAGGCAAAGGTGTCCCGATGTTTCGATGAGATGGTGGCTATCGTTTCTGTGGGAGTCGACCTTGACGATCCGACTACGTACGTGCGAGACGTCGCGCCTTAGCAATCGCTAAACCAACTTCCGAGGGTTATTGACCACGCCGGAGCACGATCAACCTGACCACGAGGGCATGTTTCCTGCGAGCAAACGAAGAACAAGCAAGAAACTGAGATTGCAATCTGGATATTGCGAATATAAGATGAAAGCTTTATTGATCAAGGTGGGGTTCTGTGACGCCTTTGTCTGGTCGTTGAACACAAACGAAGTACGCGAAGTTGCAGCTATGGCGAACTTTTAATCTAAACAAAACCCAAAGTCTAAACGACGCCCTAAGGGCTGTATATATGGAGAAAGAGGAGAGAATTTCGTGGCCCTTGAGGGAGGGGTCCGAAACCAACCCTAACTCTTGTTTCCCCACATACGGACTCTAAAACAGCCTACACTTAAGTATTTCGAAATTACATGGGCCTGGCCCAATATTAAGGTGACGCAGCACCTAGAATAGCCTATGGACGAATATTATGAAGTGGCATCTTGTATATTTCGTCCAAGGCCTCATGCTCTCATTAGGGTGGCTTCAAAGTCCTGGAATCATCACTTGTAACTCCGTTCTTGTTTCCCTTGCGCATGCCAACATCTCCATGCTTGAACTTGCTCCAAGGTTCATCTTTCTTGTCCATGGTAGGCCCTTCATTTGTAAGCAAAACAAATGTATCCAATTTAGGCAGCATCATATTCTCATGAACATTGGAATCGTTACCAAGAAACGAAAGTACCTGATAATTCAATTGGTGTGCGCGAGCTCTAGTAATCGGTCCAGTATGTATAGTAGCAGGGGCTGTGGGTGTAACAATGGTATTGATGTCCTCATCAAGTTCAATGGATTGTCAAACATGAAGTGACCAATATAATTTTCACAAGATATCCTATGAAGCATAGCATCACAACTAGGCAACTCAACATGCTCATCATCATATTCATCATAAATAGGTAGTCAAGACATGAAGAAGTCGCACTAGCATGAAGCATGGGAATAGGAGGATCAACATCATGCAAGCAATCATTGTCAAGAGAGTCCACTAGTGGGACAAGAGAAGCACCATCACCTATGTTACCTTTGGAGCATCGCTCATGTGTTGTAGGTGAGGTGTCGAAGATCCAATCGTTGTCATCTTCATCTTGATGGTGCCATGTGGGGGGTGCATCATTGTCCACCATGGCCATCGTCATTTCCATTGGAGGTATGGACTCGTCGATGGTAGGCATGTCGTCATGTAGGAAACCTAGCACCAAAGAAGAAAACACACTAGGAGTAGAGGTTAAGTCATTAGAAATCATAGTGGCCTCACATGCCATGTCAACTACCTCACTCACTAAGTGTTGTGGCTCACTCACTCCCTCAAGGGATTGATGCGGAGCATCCCACGTTCATCCCCATGTACACTCCGACTACTCTCCAAACCCCAAGTGGACATATGACGAGACCTCAAACATACGCCATTGGACACAAGGTGAACTCGCTCCTCTCCGAACCATCACTTTCTACATGTGAGATATGGCTACTACCTCCAACGTGTGTTCTATGCATGATCAGGTATTTGGAGGAAAGCCAAAGCCACCACATCCAACGGAACAGCTAGCGAGGACGCCAAGTACAAGGACCAAGAGAAGAAGCTGCTGGCTTCTGACCACCGGACGACCGGCCCAGCCCGGACGTCCGGCCCTTGAGGACCCGAGACAAATCTACGGACGACCGGAGCCATCGGACGTCCGACGACTCCCAGCGCCCGGACGACTGCCAGACACCGGACGTCCTACACTCTCCAGCGGCCGGACGACCGACGCCGACCGAACGTCCGACACCACCTGTCGAGAGCCAAACGCCGGACGTCCGACATGCACCAGACGATCGGACCCTCCCGAGCCACCGAACGTCCGGTACTTCGCTTGACGTCTGACGCCTCAGGCGCTCGCCGTGTGTTGGGCCGAAGCCACTTACCCTTTCATTCACCTAGACTATATATACTCCTCCACCTCCTCCTAGTTAGGATTATCGTTGATTTAGCTCATTGTTAGATAGAGCTTCGCTCATCCATATCGGATCTCCTCCTCTTGAGAGACCGCGGCCTCTTCGGAGAAGATCCACCATGGATTCAAGACCCCTTTACGGGAAGATCCCTCGTGGATTCAAGACCTCCTCTCGGAGATGAGCTACCGCGACTTGTATCGTCCGTTGTTGACTTCGGATCATGTATCTCTCTTTGTGTTCATCGATATAGCACATGTGTAATCGAATCTTGTTGGTTTGAGTGATTCTCTTGTGTTTTCCCCCGTGATTTCCCTCGTGCTCTTCCGTTCGTTCTTCGTGTTCCTCGTAGGGATCCTCTCCAAACGTGAAAGATAGTCCCCATAGGGTTCCACCCTACATCATCTTGGTATCATGAGCCACGTTGATCACGTTTTTGGAGCCCCTACCCCTCTTTTTCTAGCTTGATTTTGTTGATTTCGTCCTAAATCCGAAAATCCCCACCAAAAATAGCCACAATTTTTTTTGTGATTTGTTAGTTTGATGAAGTTTTGTTGATTTTGATCCATGGATTTGCTTGGTTTCGAGTGGATCTAGCATTTCCCCAAGTTTCTCCACTTTCCATCCACGAAATCTCCTCAATTTTGACCCCGAAATCCCCATTTTGCGCCCAAAATCGCATCTCGCGTTGACCCCGACCCACCGGACGGCCGACGCTTTACGGACGTCCGGAGCCCCAGGAACGACCGGGCGTCCGACCTTTCCCGGACGACTGGAACCCCTAACCAGAACCGAAATCACGGATTTCCAACCTTCCCGGACGTCCGACGCCCGGACATCCGATCTTTCCCGGACGTCCGTAACCTGTAGTTTCAGACTTCGGCTGATTTTTGTTTTGTCCATAACTAATTCATCCGGACTCCAATTTTCGCGTTCTTTAGCTCGTTGAAAAAGCTCTTAACATCCCCCCTCCAACAAAAATACCACCAAAACCATTTGACCCAAAATATTTTTGGAACTTTGGCATCTTTGCCTATGGCTTCCACCACATCATCCGCTACACCACCACCGACTTCTGCAACCTATCCAATTTTGTTCCTCATGGTTGTTTGAGTTGTGATTCGAGTCTCCTAAGGTGTTTCGGCTACTTAGGGACGGTTGCTTCTTCATCAACCACCACCGCCACTTCCGCATAGGCTTACCCACCATACACTTCCACCAACCCAACTTAACCCAATTTTGTTTGTGTTGTGAGTACTTAGGGACCGTGCTTCCAACTCTGACACCATGTATAGTTCACCACCTTACCCTCCACTTTCGCATTGCATACTCCAAAACCACCATTGCATTTCCGCAATCCCATTGAGCTTCCACAACCATCACCGCATCCCGCTACCACCATTTGACATTTGTCATTTGAGATTTTGAGTTCGCGGTTTTTTTCCGTTTCCTAAGGTGTTTCGGCTACTTAGGGACGAGTCTCCATCATCTTGGTATCTACATCAAGAACACCGCCACTCATCATCTCCAAGGACGGTAACCTCGACGACACCATTGTATATTACCCTTGCAATTGCATTGTTAACCCCTAGCCCATTTTGCGTCACTTGCCTATCGAGACTAGCCATTTGAGTATTGCCGGGCCACGTTACTTGTGCACATTAGTGATCTACACCATCCATTGCATAGGGTTTAGGGTAAACCCTAAACGTCTCGCACGTTCGTAGTCGGATCGTCAAGGTCGACTCCCACAGAAAACGATAGCCACCTTATCATCGAAACATCGGGACACCTTTGCCTCTATCACTCTCTCTCTCTCTCTCTCTCTCTCTGTGTGTGTGTGTGTGTGTGTGTGTGTGTGTGTGTGTGTGTGTACAGGGAAACCCCATGACCGCCCGCGCCATCTCTCGTCCTTCTCCGGCAGCCGCGCCGGCGAGCGCCGCGCCGAACCCGCTCTTTTCCTGGCCTCCTCGCAGCCGAACCGTAGGTTCTCCTCAGGCCGCGCACCCCTGCCATCTCCCTGCGGTCCCTCTTCTTCCTTTGTTTCCCCTCTGAAATTCTCTGTCTTTTTTCTTCAGACAACAGCAGCTTCCATGGCCTTGTAGCTCGCCGCCGGCCTCCACAAGTCAAGCGCCACCAGATCTGGAGGATTCGGGCCTCCCTCGCTTTCTCGTATCCCTCCCCTGCCTCCTTGCTTCGCCGGAGTCCTGCCATGAGCCAGCATCATGAGCTCCAAAGACTGCTGCCTCCTGCTTTCACAAACAGAGGGCTACACGCCTGTAGCCTCCCCGCCTCACGCGTCTGGGCCCAGTCAGCGCCTCCCTTCGCCTCCCACCTCCACCGACCTGGGCTGAGCCCAGCTAGGTGAGCAGCCCAGTCGCCCATGCACTATTTAGATGCAGCCCTTGTCATGTTTTTTTCCCTGCCTGCGATTTTATCAATTATCCAGAGACTGCAGTTTTACAGAAAAACCCTCATGTTCATGCATGTAATAACTAATTAACCATGCATCGGTTTAAAATGTTTTATATATGTAAAATGCTTAGAATTTCATGTAGTTTCATAATTTGCAACTTTCATCCATGTTTAAAATGTTTAAACTTGTTGTTTGTTTAATTTTCCATAAATGCCATGCTAAAATGATTTAATTCACAACTAAATAACCGTAGCTCCGAATTTAATAAACTGTATATGTAAATGGGGTGAAAAAAATGACTAGTTTAACATGGTAGCATTACTTTGCATGTTTAACAACTCTACAATATGCTTTAGGACAGAACAGTACCAAATCTAAAATATGCACATGAGGTTTTTCCGGAATTGTTGTTGTTATTTCCGGCCTCATTTAAACTTGCCTAAAAAGTTAGATTAATTATGCTTCACCTCTTGCCATGTTAACCAACACTTAATCATGCCTTGTTCCTAAACGGGAGCAAACTAAATAACTTGAATGTGGTGTTTCGTCAATATGCAAGTCGTTGCATATTGAGCTCCACTTAATTTGTAGTATTGTTTGTTGCATTTTGCCATGCCATGCCTCATTTAAAATGGACATGCATCATACTTGATTGTGCATCATGCCATGTTTATGATTGCGTGTTTACCATGTTGTTTGCTTCTTTCCGGTTTGCCTCTCGTTAGCTTTGGTTTCGTTCCGGAGTTGTGAGGATTCGTTCGACTACGTCCGTTTGTCTTCTTCATGGACTCGTTCTTCTTCCTTGTGGGATTTCAGGCAAGATGACCATACCCTCGAAATCACTTCTATCTTTGCTTGCTAGTTGTTCGCTCTATTGCTATGTTGCGCTACCTATCACTTGCTCTTCAAGCCTCCCAAATTGCCATGTCAGCCTCTAACTTTTTTTTACTTTTCCTAGTACACCATTGCTTGGCTATGTTACCGCTTTGCTCAGCCCCTCTTATAGCATTGTTAGTTGCAGGTGAAGTTGAAGATTGCTCCATGATGGACAGGATTGTGTTGGGATATCACAATATCTCTTATTTAATTAATGCACCTATATACTTGGTAAAGGGTGGAATGCTCGGCCTCATGCCTGGTGTTTTGTTCCACTCTTGCCGCCCTAGTTTCCATCATACCGGTGTTATGTTCCTTGATTTTGCGTTCCTTACGCGGTTGGGTGATTTATGGGACCCCCTTGACAGTTCGCTTTGAATAAAACTCCTCCAAAGAAGGCCCAACATTGGTTTTAACATTTGCCACCTAAGCCTTTTTCCCTTGGGTTCTGCAGACTCAAGGGTCATCTTTATTTTAACCCCCCGGGCCAATGCTCCTCAGAGTGTTGGTCCAAACTAGAGCCCTTTGCAGCGCCACCTCGGGGAAACTTGAGGCCTGGTTTTAGTTGTACGGACTGCTCATCCGGTGTGCCCTGAGAACGAGATATGTGCAGCTCCTATCGGGATTTGTCGGCACATTCGGGTGGTCTTGCTGGTCTTGTTTTACCATTGTCGAAAAGTCTTGTAACCGGGATTCCGAGCCTGATCGGGTCTTCCCGGGAGAAGGAATATCCTTCGTTGACCGTGAGAGCTTATGATGGGCTAAGTTGGGACACCCCTGCAGGGTATAAACTTTCGAGAGACGTGCCCACAGTTATGTGGCAGATGGGAATTTGTTAATATCCGGTTGTAGAGAACTTGACACTTGACTTAATTAAAATGCATCAACCGCGTGTGTAGCCGTGATGGTATCTTCTCGGCGGAGTCCGGAAGTGAACACGGTCTTGGGTTATGTAAGAACGCAAGTAGTTTCAGGATCACTTCTTGATCACTTCTAGCTTCTCGACCGTTGCGTTGCTCCTCTTCTCGCTCTTATTTGCGTATGTTAGCCACCATATTTGCTTAGTGCTTGCTGGAGCTCCACCTCATTACCCCATCCTTCCTATAATCTTAAATAGTCTTGATCTCGCGGGTGTGAGATTGCTGAGTCCTCGTGACTCACAGATTCTACCAAAACAGTTGCAGGTGCCGATGACACCAGAGCAGGTGACGCAACCGAGCTCAAGTGGGAGTTCGACGAGGACCTTGGTCGTTACTATGTTTCATTTCCTGATGATCAATAGTGGTGCCCAGTTGGGACGATCGGGGATCTAGCAGTTGGGTTATCTTCCTTTTCTTTTGTTTGTCCGTAGTCGGACTATGTGTGTGCTCTGAATGATGTATGTTTAAGTAATGTCTTGTGTGAAGTGGCAATTGTAAGCCAACTCTTTATCCCATTCTTGTTCATTACATGGGATTGTGTGAAGATGACCCTTCTTGCGACAAAACCATCATGCGGTTATGCCTCCAAGTCGTGCCTCGACATGTGGGAGATATAGCCGCATCATGGGCGTTACATTCTACCTCAACCAAGCCATCTACAAGCAACGGCGACAAGTCAAGTTACAAGAAAACTCCGACAAGCTCAAGTCGTCCTCCTACCACAAGCTACTTCAAGAAAGCTTCATCATCATCTACCCCAACCGATGGGGCCATCAAGACAAGTTCGTTCAAATGCTTCACATGCGGCAGCCGAGGCCACAAGTCTTTCGAGTGCACCAACAAGCGCACCATGATTCTCAACGACGACGGAACCTATGACTCAATGAGTGAACGAGAAACGGAAGCCCTTGAGCAAGTGGCCATGCACCGAAAAGTGAACAACGAAGACGAGGATGATCAAGTTTTTTGTGACGAAGATTCAAGTCCCGCTCTTGTTGCTTCCAAGGTCTTGACTCTTCAACATCAACAAGATGAAGACCAAAGATGCCATATCTTCCACACGAAGGCCGGTATCAATGGACGATCCGTCAAGGTCATCATCGACAGAGGGTGTTTGATGTAGGGTGGAACCCAATGGGGAGATCTTTCATGTTTGGAGAGGATCCCTACGAGGAACACGAAGAATGAGTGGGAGAGCACGAGGGAAATCACGAGGAAAACACAAGAGAATCACTCAAACCAACAAGATTCGATTACACATGCGCTAGTTCGATGAACACAAAGAGGGATGCACGATCCACGATCAACAAAGGACGATACAAGGGGTAACCGGGTTCTTCTCCGTGAGGAGGTCTTGATAGGGGCCACCCATGAGGGGGTCTTGAGTTAGGTCGCTCCAAGAGGAGGTCTTGATCTCCTAGTGGAGTGGATCCATGGAGCAAAGCTCACAAATGTGTATCAACTACTTTGCTAACCCTAAACATAGCCCTAGGTACGGAATATATAGTCTTGGGGACGAAGTGGAGGAAGAGGGGCTCGGATTGGAGATCACAGCCGTCCATCCTAAAGAGCCCGTGCGCATGGGGTTAGTTGGGCCCGTGCGCACGGGGTCCCGTGCGCATGGCGGTCCCGTGGGCACGGTACATGCCCGTGCGCACGGGGTGCTCCAGCGCAAACTCTCTGAGTAGCCCGTGTGCACGGGGTCTTCGAGGTCCGTGGGCACGGGGTCGCCTGGGAGGTGCAGAGTTGGTCTTGTTTCACTCCTTCTTCCTCCTTGTGGCCTTGGGGTCCTTCTCCTACTCCCTTGGGGTGTTCCTCACCAGCTTGTGGTCGTCGTTCTTCGTATCTAAGGGCACATAGAGCTCTTTGGTGTTAGCAAGCAAGCCCAATGGGTATTCATGATATTCTCGAAGAAGAGCGGGTTCACCTTAATTCCGGTAGGTCCACTTGGGGCTTGATGTGCTATGAAGGTGTACATGGAGATGACCGTAGGATGCTCCGCATCATCTCCTCCCCCTTGGGAAAGATCCGACCTCAGACCGTAAACCATATCGCCATGTACACGGTAGGCATGGATGTACCATAGGTCGATGTTGTGGCACTCCTCAACTTGAAAGTCCATAGGATCCACCTCCAATGTCGGTCCTCCATCCAATATATGCATCATGTAGACAAGAAGAAGGAAACAACAATGAAAGTATGGCCCATCCAATATGCGTATTTGAAGATGGCTCAAAGGGAAGGATTTCACCTTTAGGAGTTGCTCAAGGATGTTGGAGTTGCACATCTTATATGCCTTAGCATAACCAATATGTCTTGGGATGGTACCGCCTTGTGAATCCTTCGAAACGAAAGAACATGGCAAACACTCGGAAAAACAAATGAGGTTAGCGGAAATGCAAAACCTAACATTCGTGTGGTAAGATACCCAACAAGTGTCTGCATCATGCTCATCATAAGTAAGGACAAGGGAGTATGTCATAGTATGGAGGCATATGATGCGAGAACAACCAAATACAATAGGCTCAATCAAATAAGCATGCGTCACAAGTAAAGTGTCCAAGTCTCCAAGATCAATAAGCATAGCAAGTTGGCCCTCAATACAAGGTGATATGAGAGATGCAAGTAATGGAGACACGAGACAATGATCGATATAAATCATGTGAGAGGCATGAACATAGGTGCGATCAACCCAAGAAAGCAAGTAATAGTGGAACATGGGTGATGCAACATAGCAGGCTATCATAGCGATCAAGTCAAGCATGCTAGTAGTGCGAAGATGCAACATACTAGAAGGAATCATGGCAAACATGTCATTGGAGCAAATAGTGGGCATGAATAATTCACATGTCATAGCACAAGCATGAAAGCAAGATATGAGTAGAATGGCATGAATGTATTGGCGAGAGGCCATATGTAAATAGCAATGGGGCAGCATGACTCTCCCAACACAACAAGCATCAATAGCATGGGGCACATGATAAACATGGCCATAGTGATATATAGCCCATAGCCGTGTGAGAGCCAAGTAGAAGAGATGCGCGTAGTCCTTGCGCAAAAGGAATGGTGGGAATGAAAGTCCACGGGATGCCAAGTCATCGTTGCTCTCAAGAGCTCGTTTCGTCAACTCTTGGCATTGAGATGTTGACGAGTATACACAAAACAAAGACAAAGGAAAAATTGTGTGTGCGTGATATATGTACGCATCATCCAGCATGATGCGCACGTGCATGTGTTGGTTAGCACAAAATAGCCAATGCTCAAATAAATGAGATGCGTGATATAGAAACATGTCATCCATCATGAGAGGTTTGTTGTTATGCATAATGGAGACTCAAATTGTGTAATGCATCATGGGAAATATCTAGAGCATTGTTATTCATGGAATGCATATGGTGCACGCAATTATGGGAATCATGCAAAGTATGAGATGCATCAAAATCTCCTAATATGTATGAGGAAACTATGGGGGTCTCCTCATGAGCAAGAGTAGAAACATCACGTGGAGAATATTGACAACATCCAAAACAATGCATATTCGGAACAATGTGATCATGGCATGACATAGTAGATGAATTGCGCAAATCATGTAAAGGAAGCATGGCAATATCATCACAAGAGAAACAAAAGCCAATGACCATCATCTCGTCATCTATGCCATAAGTGCAAATGGGATTTATTTTAATGGGGCATGCATAGTTACTATGTTGAGATTGAACTGATGTAATATGGGAGATCTCACTCATAGCATATGACAAGTTCAATGGATTGTCAAACATGATGTGACCAATAGAATTTTCACATGATATCCTATGGAGCATAGCATCACAACTAGGCAACTCAACATGCTCATCATCATATTCATCATAAATAGGTAAGTCAAGGCATGAAGAAGTTTCACTAGCATGAAGCATGGTAATTGGTGGGTCAACATCATGGAAGCAATCGATGTCAAGAGAGTCCACTAGTGGGACAAGAGAAGCACCATCACCTATGTTACCTTTGGAGCATCGCTCATGTGTTGTAGGTGAGGTGTCGAAGATCCAATCGTTGTCATCTTCATCTTGATGGTACCATGTGGGGGGTGCATCATTGTCCACCATGGCCATCGTTGTCTCCATTGGAGGGATGGACTCGCCGAGGGTAGGCATGTAGTCATGTACAAGACCTAGCACCAAAGAAGAAAACACACTAGGAGTAGAGGTTAAGTCGTTAGAAATCATGGTGGCCTCACATGCCGTGTCAACTACCTCACTCACTAAGTGTTGTGGCTCACTCACTCCCTCTTGGATGCTCTCACTCATATGTTTGGTGGAGTCACTCAAATGGCGCTCAACCTCACATAGGATGTGTGGCATGCTCTCATGTGTGGGGCTAGTGGTGGTCACACTCATCCTCTCACAGGAAATGCACTCAATGTCACATATGGTGGAGTCACTCATATCACTCATGTGGTGGTGGCTCTCCTCACATGGGAATTGGGTCATCTCATGATGTGTGGGTGTCGGAGAGATGTTGGTGCAAATGTCTCCATGCTCAACTCCTATCGCCGCCTTAGTTGAAGGGATAGTCCCATGCTCAACCTTCTTGTCACCGTCTTGTGGTTGGAGGCCCATATGATGTGGCACTTCATAGCTCGTCTCCATGACCGAACGGAATTTCCCAAGCTCGGCCATCTTCCTTGAGGGGCTTCCGAAGATGGAAGTGTCGCCCTCGCTCGTAGGTGGTCGCCTTGTTGTTGAAGATGTCGATGTAGGCGAACTCACGGGAAGTAGGCAAAGATGCCGTACGTCCAAAGGCGAAGATGCCTTGAGAACACTTGGCGAAGATGCCGAAGTGGGTGATGTAGCCGTATCTCCGTCTTGTTGGTGCGCGTCTCGCAGTCTTCTCTTATGATCATGACGCTTGGACTTGGCGTGAAGTAGGGCTTGTTGGGACTTGTACGTTTGCGCTTGTGGAGCATCTTCATGTTGATGTTGTCGTTGTCGCACTTGAGCTCGTAGTAGATGTCATTCGTCGTAAATGCCGTGCACATGATGCTTGGAGGTGACTTGCCCTTCATGACGATGTGGATCACGAACGTGATGGTGGTCGCCATGGAGATGTGGACGTGGACGACTTGCGCTTGCATCGCTTGGGCGCTCCGAAGACTTGTGTCTTGAATGTCGCCGCCTTGAAGATGACGAAGGGGAAGAAGACTTGATCAAGGCTCTAATCTCCTCCATCCTTGCATCTTGCTCCTCTTTATGTGCAGAAAGCTTCTTGTCGATGTAGTCCCTTCTCCTTGCTTCGGAGTGACGAATGTCGATGGAGATATTCTCGATGCGCTCTCGCAATCTTGATTGTTTGCCTTGCATTTGTCGTTGTAGATCGTAGATGGACGCTTTGGTGATGTAGTTGTTCATGCCGTCGTTGTTGTCGAAGACCGGAGATGAAATGCCTTGCCTATCCATCACAAGACTCGAGCAAATATGAGTTGGAGAAAGAGAAGAACTTATACCAAATGTACCTTGACCGATGTTTAAAATGGACCAATGATCACTCAATGTGTAACAAGGAAATAGCACAATTGGTACCAATTGTTGTAGGTTTCTCACACCTACACAAGTAAAGTTTATGGTGGAGCTCGGTGAGGATAGTGGCACAAAAATTTGATGCAAAATGTTAGCAAGAGTCAATAATGTTGAAAGAGATTCACAAATTCGCAAGAGAAACAAGTAGACCAATAGCAAAGAATGGCACACGGAAACACACACACGGATAGATAAATGGGGTCGTGCAACCAAGGAATGAGCACAAAATGCGGAGTCCACCAAAACGCTCGTGTTGCACAACTCAAGAGAGACGCTAGAACGATTGCTCAATAGGCGGATACGACACTTGTGCACAATCTATAAAATGCAAAATGGATAAACTTTCTATCCCAAGTATGCTATGTATGTATGGTTCCCGATGTTTCTCAAGATGATCCAAAATGATCGGATATGAAAATCTTATATGCATTGTGGTATGATGCTATGGCTATTGCTTACAAGCTTCTTTGCTCTCTCTCTTTTGCTTAAAAGCTTATTCTTTTTTTTCTATGGCCACTTTTGCACAATGCACAAACCAAGATAGCAATTGTGTATATGCGGGAACGATATTGTGACACAATGGATGATATGATACCAATATGATATGGTATGTATGCAATGGATGGTGTAGATCACTAATGTGCACAAGTAACGTTACCGGCAATACTCAAATGGCTAGTCTCGATAGGCAAGTAACGCAAAATGGGCTAGGGGTTATCAATGCAATTTGCAAGGGGAATATACAATGGTGTTGTCGAGGTTACTGTCCTTTGCGATGATGAGTGGCGGTGTTCTTGATGTAGATACCAAGATGATGGAGACTCATCCCTAAGTAGCCGAAACACCTTAGGAAACGGAAAACCGCGAACTCAAAATCTCAAACGACAAATGTCAAATGATGGTGACGGAATGCGGTGGTGGTTGCGGAAGCTCAATGGGATTGCGGAAATGCAATGATGGGTTATGGAGTACGCAATGCGGAAGTGGAGGGTAAGATGGTGGACTATACACGGTGTCGGAGTTGGAAGCACGGTCCCTAAGTAGCCGAAACACCTTAGGAGACACAACTCACAACACAAACAAAATTTGGTTAAGTTGGGTTGGTGGAAGTGTATGGTGGGTAAGCCTATGCGGAAGTGGTGGTGGTGGTTGATGAAGAAGCAACCGTCCCTAAGTAGCCGAAACATCTTAGGAGACCCGAATCACTACTCAAGCAACCACTAATGCTATGGGGAACAAAATTGGTTAGATTGCGGAAGTCGGTGGTGGAGTAGCGGAGGATGTGGTGGAAGCCCTAGGCAAAGATGCCAAAGTTCCAAAATATTTATGGAGTCAAATGGTTTTGGTGGTATTTCTGTTGGAAGGGTGATGTCAAGAGCTTTTTAACGAGCTAAAGAACGCGAAAATAGGAGTCTGGATGAATTAGTTATGGACAGAACAAAAATCAGCCGAAATGGGAAACTACAGGTATCGGACATCCGGGAAAGGTCGGATGTCCGGGGGCCGGACGTCCGGGAGGCTCGGAAATCCATGAATTCAGTTCGGGTTAGGGGTTTCGGTCGTCCGGAAAGGTCGGACGTTCGGGGGTCGGGGGCCAACGCCGGATTTGAGCTCCGGGACGCGATTTTGGGCAGAATTTTGGGATTTTGGGGTCAAAATTGAGGAGATTTTGTGAATGGAAAGTGGAGAAACCTGGGGAAATGCTAGATCCACTTGAAACCAAGCAAATCCATGGATCAAAATCAACAAAACATCATCACAACAACAAATCACAAAAAAAAAGTTGGGGCTATTTTTGGTGGGGATTTTCGGATTTAGGACGAAAACAACAGAATCAAGCTAGAAAACACGGGGTAGGGGCTCCAAAAACGTGATCAACGTGGCTCATGATACCAAGATGATGTAGGGCGGAACCCTATGTGGACGATCTTTCACGTTTGGAGAGGATCCCTACGAGGAACACGAAGAACGAGCGGAAGAGCACAAGGGAAATCACGGGGGAAAACACAAGAGAATCACTCAAACCAACAAGATTCGATTACTGATAAGGACATGACTACCTTGGATACGACCAAAAATATTGCATATATGTATATTTGTGAGGTGATTTCTAATGCAAACTATGCAATAATTTATTTATGTCATCCAGGACAAAAATACTTCACAAACTTTTGTGCCATGTCTAATTGCAGGTGTATGGGACATTTGTACAATCCAAATATGAAGATAAGGGAGAAAGAGATGTTTACCTGCTGTTCAAAAAGTTCTCTCATGTCACTTTTGGCCCAAGAGAAGATAGAGTCCAAGTCTCTCACGTTCTGGACTCAGATTCGGACTGCACAGACATACCTGACTCAAAACGTCAATAACTTTTTCATACGGACTCCAAATTGGATGATTCTTTTTTTGTTGGAAACTAGATTTCGTGCAATTTCCAACCCAATTGGATTCACCTTAAAATTTGTCCGGAGCGTTGAGTTATGGACGAAACAATCTGATGCTGCAGCAGAATCCGAGTCAAACTACAAGTCCAAAGGTGTTATGTCACCCCCAATTGGGCCCATTGGCCTTGTACGACCTAGGGTTAGTTTTAGGCTGCCTTGGGACGTCCTCCCACCTCCTTGGCCGCCACCCCTTGCTCCTATATAAGTAGATCCATCTAGTAGCTTTTTCCTTGGGATTTGTTTAGTTAAAAGTTAGCCATTGCAACTTCGTGTACTTCGTTTGTGTCCTACGACCAGACCAAGACCGCTTACGGATCCCCACCATTATCAATACTTCATATATATTCGCAATATTCAGATTGCTTTATCATATTCTTGCTCGTTCTTCGATTGCTTGCAGGAATAGACCTTCGTGGTCAGGTTGATCGTGCTCCGGCGTGGTGAATAACCTCTCGGAGTTGGTTTAGCGATTGCTAAGGCGCAACGTCGTGCATGTTTGTAGTTGGATCGTCAAAGTCGGCTCCACCAAATCGATAGTTATCATCTCATCAAAAGATCGGGACACCCTCGCCTCTATGAATTACACATGCGCTAGATCGATGAACACAAAGAGAGATACACGATCCACGATCAACAAAGGACGATACAAGAGGTAACGGGGTTCTTCTCCGTGCGGAGGTCTTGATTGTCTTTCCTTGAAGGTGATGCGGAGCATCCTTCGGTCATCCCCATGGACCTTCCAACGACTATCCAAACTCCAAGTGGACCCATGACAAGAGCAAGAGCTCGTGCTATTCAATCCGAGGTGACATCACTCCTATTCGATTTCCCCTTTCCTTCCAGTGAGACATGGCTACTACCTAAGTCAAAGACGCTATGCGTGATCAGGTACAACGTTCAAGCCAAGGAACCAGGAGTTGAAGAAGAAACGACAGGTGTCAACTCTCTGGACAGCCCGGAACTTCCGGCCACAGCCCGGAACTTCCGGCCACAGCCCGGAACTTCCCGCCCGACCGGAGCTTCCGGCCTCCGACAACATCAACAAGCCCGGGCGTGCCAACTTTCTGGTTAGCCCGGAACCAGCCCGGAACCAGTCCCGGACCTTCCGGCCCCCGGAACTTCCGGCCCACCCGGACCTTCCGGCCCTCGGAAGCCAGCCCAGCTCCACCTGCGCCAACTCTCGGCTTAGGCCGAACCCTGGCCGGACCTTCCGTCGCCCGGAACTTCCGGCCCCGCCCGGAACTTCCGGCCCTGCCTACGGGCAGCCACTTGGGCCGAGGCCGGTGTACCCTTTCGCCCCGTAAACTATATATACTCCCCCACTTCCTCCTAGTTAGGGTTAGCATTGGTTTAGCTAATATTTCGTGTGAGAGCCCTTGCTCATCCACTTGGTTACCTTCTCCTCGGAGATCGCGCCTCCTGAGAAGATCCTTCCAAGGGATTCAAGACCCCTCTAGGGTGGACCCCATCAAGACCTCCTCACGAAGAAGAACGGCTACTCGTGTATCTTTCCTTTGTTGGTTTTGAATCTTGGGCTACCTTATGATGTAGGGTGGAACCCTAATCGGAGATCTTTCACGTTTGGAGGGGATCCTACGGGGAAACACGATGAACGGGCGGAAGAACACAAGGAAACACACACAAGAGAAACACTAAACCGACAAGTTTCGATTATACAAGGGCTAGATCACCGAACACATAAGGTAGCACAGGGTTCAAAATCAACAAAGGAAAAGATACACGAGTTGCCGATCTTCTCCGAGAGGAGGTCTTGATGGTCTTCACTTGAAGGGGTCTTGAATCCGCTTGGGGGATCTTTTCCAAAGAGGTCGTGAACTCTGAGGAGGAGTACCAAGTGGATGAGCAAGGGCTCTCACACCAAAGATGAGCTAAACCAATGCTAACCCTAACTAGGAGGAGGTGGGAGAGTATTTATAGTTTACGGGACGAAAGGGTACACGGCCTCGCCCAAGTGGTCAGACGCAGGGCCGGAAGTTCCGGGCGCCGGAAGGTCCGGGCAGGATCCGGCCTAAGCCGAAAGTTGGCGCGGGTGGAGCTGGGCTGGCTTCCGGGGGTCGGAAGGTCCGGCCGGGCCGGGTTCCGGGCAGGTTCCGGGCTAACCAGAAAGTGGGCATGCCCGGGCTGGTCGAAGTCGTCGGAGGCCGGAAGTTCCGGGGGCCGGAAGTTCCGGGCTGAGGCCGGAAGTTCCGGGCTGAGGCCGGAAGTTCCGGGCTGTCCAGAGTGTTGACGCTTGTCGTTTCTTCTTCGGCTCCTGGTTCCTTGGCTTGAATGTTGTACCTGATCACGCATAGTGTTTCGGACTTAGGTAGTAGCCATGTCTCACTGGAAGGAAATGGGAAATCGAATAGGAGTGATGTCACCTCGGATTGAATAGCACGGGCTCTTGCTCTTGTCATGGGTCCACTTGGAGCTTGGATAGTTGACGGAAGGTCCATGGGGATGACCGAAGGATGCTCCGCATCGATATATTCATCACCATGGTACGGCGCGAGGTCCTTGACGTTGAGGATGTCGCTCACATTGTACTTGTCTCGTGGTAGGTCGATCTTGTAGGCATTGTCATTGTAGCGTGCGAGCACCTTGAAAGGTCCATCGGCTCGAGGTAGAAGCTTGGACTTGCGTTCGTTGGGGATGCGGTCCTTGCGAAGGTGTAGCCACACTAGATCACCAATGTTGAACACCATGGGTTGTTTTTTGACGTTGAGCTTCGTCAGTAGTCGTTGTACTTGGCGCTCGATGGTTTGTCTTGTATCCTCATGCATCTTCTTGATGTAGCTTGCCCGTGCACTTGCATCCATGTTGGTGCGCTCTTGGAGAGGAAGTGGTAGAATGTCCAATGGTGACAACAGGTTTAAGCCGTAGACGATCTCGAAGGGGGACTTGCCGGTAGTCGAGTGTGTTGCGTGATTGTAGGCGTACTCGGCGATGGGTAGACATGCCTCCCACTCCTTGATGTTCTTCTTGATCATGACACGAAGTAGAGTGGAGAGGGTGCGGTTCGTCACCTCCGTTTGGCCGTCGGTTTGAGGAGTGGTATGCGGATGATAACAAGAGCTGGATTCCGAGCTTGGCGCATAGGGTCTTCCAAAAGTAACTCAAGAACTTGACGTCACGATCGGAGACGATTGTCTTTGGTACTCCATGGAGTCGCAAGATTTCCCTACAAAAAAGATTAATAATATGTGAAGCATCGTCTATCTTGTTGCAAGGAATGAAATGTGCCATGTTGGAAAATCTGTCCACAACAAAAAACACGGAATCCTTTCCATTTTGAGTTCTAGGCAAACCAAGTACAAAATCCATGCTAATGTCTTCCCAAGGTTGATAGGGAATAGGGAGAGGCATGTATAGACCATGAGAATGAGCTTTAGATTTAGCTTTGCGACATGTAGAGCAACGGTTGGTGAAGCGTGAGACGTCACGGAACATCTTGGGCCAAAAGTAGTTCTTGGAGAGCCTGGCGAATGTCTTGTCGCGTCCAAAGTGTCCCATGAGTCCGCCTCCATGAGCCTCTTGCAAAAGGAGCAAACGAAGAGAAGACTCGGGAATGCATAGTTTGTTAGCTCTCATAAGATAACCATCCTTGATATAATATTGTTCCCAAGACGTATGCGGCAAACACTTAGCATCAGGAATAGCAAAAGATGGGTCATTAGCATACAAGTCTTTTATGTGCTCAAAGCCAAAAACATTCAACTCAAGTTTAGTGACAAGCGTGCATATGCGTGAAAGTGCATCGGCAACTACATTTTCCTTACCCTTAATGTATTTGATAACATAAGGAAAAGATTCAATAAATTCACTCCATTTGGCATGACGCTTGTTCGACTTAGTTTGACCTTTTAAGTACTTAAGCGTTTCGTGATCGGTATGGATGACAAACTCATGAGGTCTAAGGTAATGTTCCCAAACATGTAGCACACGCACTAGAGCATATAATTCCTTGTCATAGATGGGATAGTTAAGTTCAGCACCGGAGAGTTTTTCACTAAAATATGCAATTGCTCGTTTTTCTTGCATCAAAACTCCGCCAATTCAGGGGACCACTTGCATCACAATGAACCTCAAAAAATTTGTCAAAATTGGGCAAAGCAAGAATCGGAGCATGAGTAAGCAAAGACTTGAATTCATCAAAAGCGGTGGATTGCAAAGATACCATATGATGTAGGGTGGAACCCTAATCGGAGATCTTTCACGTTTGGAGGGGATCCTACGGGGAAACAAGATGAAAGGGCGGAAGAACACAAGGAAACACACAGAAGGGAAACACTAAAACGACAAGTTTCGATTACACAAGGGCTAGATCACCGAACACATAAGGTAGCACAAGGTTCAAAATCAACAAAGGAAAAGATACACGAGTAGCTGATCTTCTCCGAGAGGAGGTCTTGATGGTCTTCCCTTGAAGGGGTCTTGAATCCGCTTGGGAGATCTTCTCCGAAGAGGTCGTGAACTCCGAGGAGGAGTACCAAGTGGATGAGCAAGGGCTCTCACACCAAAGATGAGCTAAACCAATGCTAACCCTAACTAGGAGGAGGTGGGAGAGTATTTATAGTTTACGGGACAAAAGGGTACACGGGCCTCGGCCCAAGTGGTCAGACGAGCAGGGCCGGAAGTTCCGGGCTAGGCCGGAAGTTCCGGGCGCCGGAAGGTCCGGGAAGGGTCCGGCCTAAGCCGAAAGTTGGTGCGGGTGGAGCTGGGCTGGCTTCCGGGGGCCGGAAGGTCTGGGCGGGCCGGAAGTTCCGGGCCGGGTTCAGGGCAGGTTCCGGGCTAACCAGAAAGTGGGCACGCCCGGGCTGGTCGAAGTCGTCGGAGGCCGGAAGTTCCGGGCTGGCCGGAAGTTCCAGGGGCCGGAAGTTCCGGGCTGAGGCCGGAAGTTCCGGGCTGTCCAGAGTGTTGGCGCTTGTCGTTTCTTCTTTAGCTCCTAGTTCCTTGGCTTGAACGTTGTACCTGATCACACATAGTGTCTCGGACTTAGGTAGTAGCCATGTCTCACTGGAAGGAAAAGGGAAATCGAATAGGAGTGGTGTCACCTCGAATTGAATAGCAAGGGCTCTTGCTCTTGTCATGGGTCCACTTGGAGCTTGGATAGTTGACGGAAGGTCCATGGGGATGACCGAAGGATGCTCCGCATCACCTTATGTGTTCGGTGATCTAGCCCTTGTGTAATCGAAACTTGTCGGTTTAGTGTTCCTCTTGTGTGTTTTTTCCTTGTGATCTTCCGCCCGTCCATCGTGTTTTCCCTGTAGGATCCCCTCCAAACGTGAAAGATCTCCGATTAGGGTTCCGCCCTACATCATATGGTATCAGAGCCACGTTGATCACGTTTTTGGAACCCCTACCCCGTGTTTTCTAGCTTGATTTGTTGTTTTCGTCCTAAATCCGAAAATTCCCACCAAAAATAGCCCAATTTTTTTTTTGTGATTTGTTGGTGTGATGAAGTTTTGTTGGATTTGATCCATGGATTTGTTTTGCTTCGAGTGGGTCTAGCTTCCCCTACCTTCTTCTCTTCTAATTTCTTCTTTTTCCCCTCAGGATTTGGGTTTCCCCCCCCCCCCCCCCCCAATTTTTCCGCCCAAACCCTCGATCCCGAAGTCCCTATTCTTGGCATAATCGCGACCACCGGAATTTCCGGCCCAGCCCGAAACTTCCGGCCCCCGGACCTTCCGGCCCAGCCCGGAACTTCCGGACCCCGGACCTTCCGTCTTGCCCGGAACTTCCGGCCTAGACAGAAAGGTCGCGCATCTTCAGCGACTCCTGCTTCTTCGACAACTCTGACCACGGTGCAGTGGCATCTTCGCCAACGTACTGAAGACCGTGCATCACATCTTCGTCCACATTCGCATCCGTTTGGAACCTTTAACCGTAAGCAAGGGCGGTAATCTTGACGACATCTTTGTCCAAACCTTGCCATTGCATTGATAAACATCATAGCCATCTTTTGCGTTGCTTACCCATCAAGACTAGCCATTGAGTATTGCAGGCAACGTGACTTGTGCACATTAGTGATCATACTCCATAGCATACATACCATACCACCGTGGTGCATATCTTGGGATCCATTTGTGTCACAAAGTTGTCATCACATACACAATTGCTATCTTGGTTTGTGAAGTATTGCATGAGAAAAGAGCTCAAAAGTGAAAGAGCCACCCAAGCTTTTAAGGAAAGAGGAAAGATAAGCAAAGAGCTTTGAGCAAGAACCATAGCATCATTCTACATTAAGATTGTCATATTGGATAATCTTGGATCATAGCACCGAAATACCATACATATAGCATACGTGGGATAGAGATAGTTGCATTTTGCCTAGTAGGTTGTGCACAAGTTCCGTATCCGCCTATTGTGCAATCGTGCTAGCGTCTCTCTAGTATTGTGCAACAAGAGCATTTTCGTGGATTCCACATTTTGGCTCACTTTTGGTTTGCACAATCCCACTTATCTATTTGCGTGTGTGTTTCCGTACACCTACTTGCTTGGTCAACTTGTTGCATTTGCAAATTTGTGAATCTTTTCCAATATTATTGAAGCTCACTTACAATTGCATCAAATTTTGTGCCACCATCCTCACCAAGCTCCACCATAAGCTTTTATTTGTGTAGGTGTGAGAACCGACAAGGATTGGTACCAATAGTGCTATTTCATTCATCATCAACATCGGTCAAAGGTACATTGGTATAAGTTCTTCTCCTTCTACCACTCACATATTTTGCTTGGAATGATGGATAGGCCAAGTACTTCAACCAACCCACTCTTCATCGAGCAAGACGACGACATGTCTTCATACGTCACCAAGAGCCACCTCTTTGGTACACAACGAGCGTTGCACCAAGAGCAACAAGCAATGAGCGACCGCTTCGACAACCTCGCCACCGACTTGTGACTATTCGAGAAACGTACAAGAGACTACTTCGACAACAAGTTCGACGCTCACAAGCAAGAGAATGATGCAAGAATGGACGAGATCCGCGCCTTGATGAGGAACTGGCATCATTCCACTTCTTCGTCATCAAGACGGAGCCACTCGAGTCGACACTCCGATGACACCTTCTACGACTCAAGTACACCGTCATCGAGCACTCTTCGACGAGCCGCACGTCAAGACCGTCATGCATCTCGCAACCCGCTACATGACAAGCATTCACAAGAGCAAGTTGATGAGCAAGTCCCTCGTCCTCAATCAAACCAAGCAGCTTTTGCCCAAGCTCAAGAACGACAACGACTACGGCGCCAAGAGGAAGAACGAGCGCGTCTACACCAAGACGAACAAGACGCCGAGGCTCAACGTCTTCAACAACAACAACAAGAAGCGCAAGCCCTTGAGGCGCAACATGCTGATGAGGACATCAGTTCGACACAAAGCTCGATACCAAGTTTAATGAATTGCTCGCGCGTCTACCACCACCACCACCGGCGGCACCTAACGCACCTCTACTACAACAACAAGGACTACCTCCACATCGCGAAACAGCCCTCCGCCGAGCTTCCCGTGTCCCTCTTCAGCTGGCCAAGCTGCCGGTGCTGCTTGTTGATACTTATGTGGCTCCTGCTGCTGCGGTGGGGGAGGATGATTATGTGAGAGATTACGAGGATGAGGTTGATCAACATCAGAACTACGTGCAACCACCAGCACCACAACCACCAGGTCGTCCACATGCAAATAATGGCAATGTTCGGGCTCCCCTTCAGTACGATATCATGACCATCTCCCTAAACTGAAATTGAATATTCCACCATCTGAGGGTAGATATGTTCCTGATATATATCTTACTTGGGAGTTAGAAACTGAACAACGATTTACATGTTTACAATATCATGAGGAGAGACGTGTTCCTGCTGCTGTTTGTGCTTTCACTAGCTTTGCATGTGTTTGGTGGTCTGAACATTGTAGATTATATCCTGTTCCAGCTACTTGGGCTGCTTTGAAAACTGCTATGCGTGCTCGTTGGGTTCCACCATATTATCAACGTGAATTACTTCAAAAATTGCAGCGCTTAAGACAAGGAAAAATTCGGTAGAAGAATATTATCAGGAATTACAAACTGGCTTGATTAGATGTGGTATTGTTGAGGAGAATGAAGCTATGCTTGCACGCTTTTACGGGTGGATTAAATAGAGAGATTCAGACCATTCTAGACTACAAGGATTATAATAATATCACTCGATTATTCCATCTTGCTTGTAAAGCTGAACGTGAAGTGCAGGATCGACGAGCGTTGGCGCGAACTAACTTTTCTGCAGGTCGACCTTCATCATGGACACCACGTGCATCATCTACTTCCACACGTTCTACTACACCGGCACCTCCGTCGGCTGCCACCTCCAACCGTGATACAAGAAAGCAGGCACAACCACCACTATCTGCCAAGAGCACACCTGCTGGGCCTACACAGAGCTCTTCTTCTTCCATGTCAGTTCGGCGTGGTCAATAACCCTCGGAAGTTGGTTTAGCGATTGCGAAGGCGCGACGTCTCGCACGTTCGTAGTCGGATCGTCAAGGTCGACTCCCACAGAAACGATAGCCACCATCTCATCGAAACATCGGGACACCTTTGCTTCTATCACGTGCCCTTCAGGAATCAAGTCGATCCATCGCCAACCGCAATCGCGAACGTCGCAATCAAGAGGAAGCCCTTCGAGAAGAAATCCAAGAGAGGAACTACCAACCACGTGTGCAACGTCAAGTTCCTCAAGCTCCTCCACATGCTCGTCAAGCTTCTCCTCAACCTCAAGTTCAACAAGAGCAAGTTGATCATGGACTTCCCCCACACCAGGAGCAACATGAAGACGATTGTCATCCACGTCAAGGGCGTCATCATCACCATCGCCAACAACACAATGAAGAGCAACGATATGGAAAGCTCAAATTCACCATGCCCAAGTTCAATGGAAGCAATGACCCCGAAGAATACCTCTCATGGGCATTGAAGGTCGACAAAATCTTTCGTTTGCACAACTATGAGGAAGAGAAGAAGATCGCTATGGCATCACTTGAGTTCCAAGACTATGTGCTCATATGGTGGGAACAAATCCTTGAGAGGCGACAAGCAAGAGGTGAACCTCCAATCACTACTTGGGCTCAAACGAAAGATGTCATGAGAGCACGTTTTGTGCCAACCTACTACAACCGCGACCTCTTCAAGAAACCCCAACTCCTCAAGCAAGGAACAAAGAGTGTTGAAGAATACTACAAGGAAATGGAGATAGCCATGATTCGAGCCAATGTGAAGGAAGATGATGAGCAAACTATGGCACGCTTTCTTGAATGGACTCAATCATCCCATCAAGAAGATCGCCGACTTCCAACCCTACTCCACCCTCATTGAGCTCGTACATCAAGCTACAAAGGCGAACGTCAAGTGCAAGATGACTTCAAATGGCACGCCAAGTACTCGTCCAAGACGTACGGCTTCTCCAACAACCAATCTTCAACAACTCCTCCAACATCTACATCAACCAAACCTTCTACAAGTAACGACGACAAGTCAAGTTACAAGAAAACTTCGACAAGTTCAAGTCGTGCTCCTCCTACTACAAGCAACTTCAAGCCGCGTGCTTCGTCATCTACTCCGACCGGTGAGACCGTCAAGACAAGCTCCTTCAAGTGTTTCACTTGCGGCGGCCGAGGCCACAAGTCCTACGAATACACCAACAAGCGCACAATGATCCTCAACGACGATGGCACCTATGACTCAATGAGTGAAGAGGAGATGGAAGCTCTTGAGCAAGTGGCTATGCACCGGCGAGTGAACGAAGATGAAGATGATCAAGTCTTTTGTGATGAGGATTCGAGCCCCGCTCTCGTTGTCTCCAAGGTCTTGACTCTTCAACATCAACAAGAAGAAGACCAACGATGCCACATCTTCCACACAAAGGCCGGCGTCAATGGAAGGTCCGTCAAGGTCATCATCGACGGAGGTAGTTGCCACAACTTGGCAAGTGAAGAACTATGCTCCAAGCTTCAATTGGTCAACAAGAAGCACCCGCACCCATACAAGGTTCAATGGCTAATTGACTCCGGCACTATACGAGTAGAGCATATGGTCCAAGTCTCCTTCAAAATCGGTGCATATGAGGACACTTTGGAGTGTGATGTGGTCCCAATGACCGTTTGCCACCTTCTTCTTGGTCGACCATGGCAATTCGACCGTGGGGTCTTCCACAATGGGCGTACCAATCACTATAGCTTCAAGATGAAAGGGAAGGAATATGTGGTCCGACCTATGTCTCCTAGTGATGAGGACATCAATACCATTGTTACACCCACAGCCCCTGCTGCTATACATACTGGACCAATTACTAGAGCTCACAAGACGCCCAATTGAATTATCGGTACTTTCGCTTCTTGGTAACGATTCCAATGTTCATGAGAATATGATGCTGCCTAAATTGGATACATTTGTTTTGCTTACAAATGAAGGGCCTACCATGGACAAGAAAGATGAACCTTGGAGCAAGTTCAAGCATGGAGATGTTGGCATGCTAAGGGAAACAAGAACGGAGTTACAAGTGATGATTCCAGGACTTTGAAGCCACCCTAATGAGAGCATGAGGCCTTGGACAAATATACAAGATGCCACTTCATAATATTCGTCCATAGGCTATTCTAGGTGCTGCGTCACCTTATTATTGGGCCAGGCCCATGTAATTTCGAAATACTTAAGTGTAGGCTGTTTTTAGAGTCCGTATGGTGGGAAACAAGAGTTAGGGTTGGTTTCGGACCCCTCCCTCAAGGGCCACCAAATTCCCTCCTCTTTCTCCATATATACAGCCCTTAGGGCGTCGTTTAGACTTTGGGTTTTGTTTAGATCAAAAGTTCGACATAGCTGCAACTTCACAGACTTCGCTTTGTGTTCAACGACCGGACCAAGGCGTCTCGTAACCCCACCTTCATTAATAAAGCTTTCCTCTTATATTCGCAATATCCAGATTGCAATCTTAGTTTCTTGCTTGTTCTTCGTTTGCTCGCAGGAAGCAGGCCCTCGTGGTCGGAGTTGATCGTGCTCCGGCGTGGTCAATAACCCTCGGAAGTTGGTTTAGCGATTGCTAAGGCGCGACGTCTCAAGACGTCACGTAGTCGGATCGTCAAGGTCGACTCCACGTAAACGATAGCCACCATCTCATCGAAACATCGGGACACCTTTGCCTCTATCAAGTGGTATCAGATTTTCAGGTTGCTCGGTGAGATTTTCTTTTTCAGAGATTAGATTGAGTCTGTTCTTCATACCTAAAGTCCACGAAAAAGCCACAAAAAAAATAGGGTTAGTTCATCATATCCGAACCAATCGAGCCTTCGCATAATCTTTTGGGGTTTTTGCTTTGTTGAATTTCGGTTGCATCGTCGTGTCAAGTTCTGGTCTTAGAGTCTAGTCTTTTAGAGTTTCGAGTTCTGGTCATAAGTTGTCACGCCGCCAAGACCATCATCATCGCCTTGCCATCTACCACCCTTCTTATCCACCACCAATCCGTAGCCATATACCACCACCGCTGCCATATACCACAACCATATATCCACCACCAATCCGAGTTCTTCTCATATTAGGTTTGTTTTCGAGATCCATCTAGTTTCCGATTCGTGTTTCCTAGCCGGAGTAGGTTTCGGGAAAAAAAAAATTCCGAGTCTGGAAACCACCCTCCGTTTAGGCCAAAATTTTCCGAAAACGCACTTGTCGAAAAAAAAATTTCCTAGTCTGGAAACCACCCTCCGTTTAGGCCAAAATTTTCCGAAAACGCACTTGTCGAAAAATTTTCTGGCTATCCTATTTTTAGGTGTTTCTAAGCGTATTGAGACAGTCGCCATTATAGAAAGTTTTTTTTGACCCGTTTCCAGCTTTTGGGTCAAGGCGGTCGAAAAAAAAATTTGGTCGAAAAAATTTCGTGACCATCTGTCGGTTTGACACAGGAAGAGTTTTGAGACACTCGCCATTATAGTGATTTTTCGCAAAAAAAAAAGAGCAAAAAAAAAGCGCAAAAAAAAGAGCAAATTTTTTTTCCAGAGTGTGCTTTTCCGTTGTTTCCGCAGCCCGTGATTTTGTTAGTGTTCTAGGCTCGCGTCTCTAGCACGGTCTAGCCTAGGACCAAAGACAAGATCGTCGTTGAGCGTTTATTCAACTTTGCATCTCTGATTTGATTATTCTTGACCCTTTTTGCCACCATATTATAAGCCTTCCCAGCTCCACATACATCTACATCGTGTGTTTGACTCTCCCTGGTAATCGCTCTATCCAAGCTTTGAGAGTTTTGACTACATCGGTTGCCGATCACCGCCTGCTGCTGGGTAAGAACTGGTAAGAATTTGAGATTTGCTTGACGGATTTGTGACTGTCCACCACACCACCACCACCACTTCCTAGTAGTCTGTCGAATCATATTCCTGTGTGTTTCTATTGCTGCTAACCATGGCAGGATCACAAGCCGATTTAGACCGACCGGGAGAACATGACAAACAAAGCGCTACATGATAAGTTTCAACAAATGATGAGTGGGCAGGTGGAAGATGTTCTAAATAGATTTGAAGAGGCCATGGAGAAGATAGATGGCATTGAGAAGGCGTTCGAAACAAAGCTCGATAACAAGTTTAATGAATTGCTCGCGCGTCTACCACCACCACCACCGGCTGCACCTAATGCACCTCTACAACAACAACAACAACTACCTCCACATGGCGAAGCAGCCTTCCGCCGAGCGAGCCGTGTCCCTCTTCAGCCTGGCCAAGCTGCTGGTGTCTTGTTGATACTTCCGTGGCTCCTGCTGCTGATGTGGGGAGGATGATTATGTGAGAGAGTACGAGGATGAGGTTGATCAACTTCAGAACTACGTGCACGTGCAACCACCCGCAACACAACCACCCGGTCGTCCACATGCAAATAATGGCAATGTTAGGGCTCCCCCTCAGGTACGAGATCATGACCATCTCCCTAAACTGAAGTTGAATATTCCACCATTTGAGGGTAGATATGTTCCTGATCTATATCTTACTTGGGAGTTAGAAACTGAACAACGATTTACATGTTTACAATATCATGAGGAGAGACGTGTTCCCGCCGCTGTTTGTGCTTTCACTAGCTTTGCATGTGTTTGGTGGTCCGAACATTGTAGATTATATCCTGTTCCAGCTACTTGGACTGCTTTGAAAACTGCTATGCGTACTCGTTGGGTTCCACCATATTATCAACGTGAATTACTTCAAAAATTGCAGCGCTTAAGACAAGGAAAAATTCGGTAGAAGAATATTATCAGGAATTACAAACTGGCTTGATTAGATGTGGTATTGTTGAGGAGAATGAAGCTATGCTTGCACGTTTTCTCGGGTGGATTAAATAGAGATATTCAGACCATTCTAGACTACAAGGATTATACTAATATCACTCGATTATTCCATCTTGCTTGTAAAGCTGAGCGTGAAGTGCAGGATCGGCGAGCGTTGGCGCGGACTAACTTTTCTCGCAGGTCGACCTTCATCATGGACACCACGTGCATCATCTACTTCCACACGTTCTACTACACGGCACCTCCGCCGGCTGCCACCTCCAACCGTGATACAAGAAAGCAGGCACAACCACCACTATCTCGCCAAGAGCACACCTGTTGGGCCTACAGAGCTCTTCTTCTTCCATGGCGTCAACAGGACACACAAGTGATATTATTTGTCGTCGTTGTAAGGGAAGAGGACACTTTATGAGAGAATGCCAATCTCAGCGTGTGATGATTGCTACCGAGGATGGTGGGTATGAGTCCGCTTAGTGACTATGATGAAGAGACTTTGGCTCTTATTACGCATGAAGAACACGGTGGAGAGGATTACGATCATGAGACGCAATACATGGCTGGCCAAGATCTTGTGGTATGAATGTTTAGTTGCTCAACGTGTTTTGAGTGTGCAGGTTACACAAGCTGAGCAAAATCAGAGGCATAACTTGTTCCATACAAAGGGAGTTGTGAAGGAACGTTCTATTCAAGCGTCATCATAGATGGAGGGAGCTGCAACAACTTGGCTAGCATGGATATGGTGGAGAAGCTTTCTCTCACCACAAGACCACATCCACATCCTTACTACATCCAATGGTTCAACAACAGCGGCAAGGTTAAGGTAACACGTCTTTGTTCGGTGTGTATTTTAGTATCTCTACATATGCTGATTATGTTGATTGTGATGTGGTACCTATGCAAGCATGTTCCTTATTACTTGGTAGACCATGGCAATTTGATAAAAATTCTGTACACCATGGTAGAAACAATCAGTATACTCTTGTTCACAAGGATAAAAATATTACTTTGCTTCCTATGACTCCTGATTCAATTTTGAAAGATGATATTAATAGAGCTAATAAAGCAAAACAGGAGAAAAATAAGAGTGAAAATCAGATTGTGGCAAAAGAATTTGAGCAACAAATGAAGCCTAATAATAAACCATCTAATGTTGCTTCTGAAATTAAACTGGAAAGTGCATGTTTACTTGCCACCAAATCTGATATTGAGGAGCTAGATTCTAGCAAATCTGTTTGCTATGCTTTTGTGTGCAAAGAGGCATTATTTTCATTCGAGGACGTGCCTTCCTCTTTGCCCCTCGCTGTCACTAACATTTTGCAGAGTTCACCGACGTCTTCCCACAAGACGTGCCACCGGGATTACCACCTATTCGAGGGATTGAGCATCAAATTGACTTAATTCCGGTGCATCGCTACCCAACCGTGCACCATACCGTACCAATCCGGAGGAGACGAAGGAGATTATGCGTCAAGCATGTGAGCTGCTCGACAAAGGTTATATACGCGAATCTCTTAGTCCTTGTGCTGTTCCTATTATACTAGTGCCTAAAAAGGATGGTACGTCACAGATGTGTGTTGATTGTAGAGGCATTAATAATATTACTATTCGTTATCGTCATCCTATTCCTAGGCTAGATGATATGCTTGATGATTTGAGTGGCTCTACTATATTGTCCATAGTTGATTTAAGTAGTGGATTCAATCTTATTCGTATGAAATTGGGTGATGAATGGAAAACAACATTTAAAACTAAGTTTGGTTTATATGAGTGGTTAGTCATGCCTTTTGGGTTAACTAATGCACCTAGTACTTTCATGAGACTAATGAACGAAGTTTTACGTGCTTTCATTGGACGATTTGTGGTAGTCTATTTTGATGATATACTGATTTATAGCAAATCTTTGGAAGAACATTTGGAACATTTACGTGTTGTTTTTAATGCTCTACGTGATGCACGCTTTGTTTGGTAACCTTGGGAAGTGCACCTTTTGCACCGACCGAGTATCTTTTCTTGGCTATGTTGTTACACCACAGTGGAATTGAAGTTGATAAAGCCAAGATTGAAGCTATTGAGAGTTGGCGCAGCCCAAAACGGTCACACAAGTGAGGAGTTTTCTTGGACTCGCTGGTTTCTATAGGCGCTTTGTGAGAGACTTTAGCACCATTGCTGCACCTCTCAATGAACTTACAAAGAAGGATGTGCCTTTTGTTTGGGGTACCGCATGGGAAGAAGCCTTCACGGTATTGAAAGATAAGTTGACACATGCTCCTTTACTCCAACTTCCTGACTTTAATAAGACTTTTGAGCTTGAATGTGATGCTAGTGGAATTGGATTAGGAGGTGTGTTATTACAAGATGGCAAACCTGTTATGCATTTTTCTCGAAAAATTGAGTGGGCCTAGTCTGAACTATTCTACTTATGACAAAGAATTATATGCTCTTGTTAGGACTTTAGAGACATGGCAACATTATTTATGGCCCAAAGAATTTGTTATACATTCTGATCATGAATCTTTGAAACATATTAAAAGTCAAGCTAAACTGAATCGTAGACATGCTAAATGGGTTGAATTCATTGAGACTTTCCCTTATGTCATTAAACACAAGAAGGGTAAAGAAAATGTTATTGCTGATGCTTTGTCTCGTCGCTATACTATGCTTTCACAACTTGACTTCAAAATATTTGGTTTGGAGACCATCAAAGATCAATATGTGCATGATGCTGATTTTGAAGATGTAATGCAGAATTGTAAAGAAGGAAGAACATGGAACAAGTTCGTTATTAAGGATGGTTTTGTGTTCCGTGCTAACAAGCTATGCATTCCTGCTAGCTCTGTTCGTCTTTTGTTGTTGCAGGAGGCGCATGGAGGAGGATTAATGGGACACTTTGGCGTGAAGAAGACGGAGGATATACTTGCTACACATTTCTTTTGGCCAAAGATGAGACGGGATGTTGAGCGCTTTTGTTGCTCGCTGCACTACATGTCAAAAAAGCTAAGTCACGACTCAATCCTCATGGTTTATATATGCCTTTGCCTGTACCTAGTGTTCCTTGGGAGGATATATCTATGGACTTTGTTTTAGGTTTACCTCGAACAAAGAAGGGAGGGATAGCATATTTGTTGTCGTGGATAGATTCTCGAAAATGGCACACTTTATACCATGTCATAAAAGCGATGATGCTGTTAATGTTGCTGATTTGTTCTTTCGTGAAATTATTCGCTTGCATGGTGTGCCAAATACTATTGTTTCAGATCGTGATCTTAAATTTCTTAGCCACTTTTGGAGATGTTTATGGGCTAAGTTGGGGACTAAACTGCTTTTTAGTACTACTTGTCACCCCAAACTGATGGACAAACTGAAGTAGTCAATAGAACATTGTCTACTATGCTTAGGGCCGTTTTGAAGAATAATAAGAAAATGTGGGAAGAATGCTTGCCTCATATTGAATTTGCTTATAATCGTTCATTTCATTCTACTACTAAGATGTGCCCTTTTGAAATTGTGTATGGCTTCCTACCTCGTGCACCTATTGATTTGTTGCCTCTTCCATCTTGGAGAAGGTTAATTTTGATGCTAAAGAACGTGCTGAATTGATTTTAAAAATGCATGAGTTAACTAAGGAAAACATTGAGCGTATGAATGCTAAATATAAACTTCTTTGGAGATAAGGGTAGAAAACATGTTGTCTTTGCACCGGAGATCTTGTTTGGTTACATTTGCGTAAGGATAGGTTTCCTAATTTGCACAAATCAAAGCTAATGCCACGTCTTTGATGGTCCATTTAAGGTGTTAGAGAAAATAAATGATAATGCATATAAACTTGAGCTGCCCGCAGATTTTGGGGTTAGTCCCACTTTTAACATTGCAGATTTGAAGCCTTATTTGGGTGAGGAAGATGAGTTTCCGTCGAGGACGACTTCATTTCAAGAAGGGGAGGATGATGAGGACATCAATACCATTGTTACACCCACAGCCCCTCGCTGCTATACATCTTGGACCAATTACTAGAGCTCGCGACGCCAATTGAATTATCAGTACTTTCGTTTCTTGGTAACGATTCCAATGTTCATGAGAATATGATGCTGCCTAAATTGGATACATTTGTTTTGCTTACAAATGAAGGGCCTACCATGGACAAGAAAGATGAACCTTGGAGCAAGTTCAAGCATGGAGATGTTGGCATGCGAAGGGAAACAAGAACGGAGTTACAAGTGATGATTCCAGGACTTTGAAGCCACCCTAATGAGAGCATGAGGCCTTGGACGAAATATACAAGATGCCACTTCATAATATTCGTCCATAGGCTATTCTAGGTGCTGCGTCACCTTATTATTGGGCCAGGCCCATGTAATTTCGAAATACTTAAGTGTAGGCTGTTTTTAGAGTCCGTATGTGTGGGGAAACAAGAGTTAGGGTTGGTTTGGACCCTCCCTCAAGGGCCACGAAATTCCTCCTCTTTCTCCATATATACAGCCCTTAGGGCGTCGTTTAGACTTTGGGTTTTGTTTAGATCAAAAGTTACGCCATAGCTGCAACTTCACAGCATTTCGTTTGTGTTCAACGACCGGACCAAGGCGTCTCGTAACCCCACCTTCATTAATAAAGCTTTCCTCTTATATTCGCAATATCCAGATTGCAATCTTAGTTTCTTGCTTGTTCTTCGTTTGCTCGCAGGAAACAGGCCCTCGTGGTCAGGTTGATCGTGCTCGGCGTGGTCAATAACCCTCGGAAGTTGGTTTAGCGATTGCTAAGGCGCGACGTCTCGCACGTACGTAGTCGGATCGTCAAGGTCGACTCCCACAGAAACGATAGCCACCATCTCATCGAAACATCGGGACACCTTTGCCTCTATCACCTAGTCAAGTGATAGCCGACAAGCAAACCACACCATCATAGAGACAAGAGTGAGAAAGTGATCCACCAAAAAGTGAGTGAGAGCCACAAGCCAAACTTGAGCGCCTCTTCGCCTAGAGAGAAAAACCTCATCCTATTTTCCACCAAAAGTGAGATGAGAGAAGTGTGTGAGAACCCATCTAGTGTGATGCACTTTGTCCTTGTGTGCAAGGATGGAGAGCCAACAACTAACACCTCTCACGAGCTACCTTTAGTGTTTCAATCTCTTTTGCAAGAATTCCAAGATGTTTTCCTCGATGAGCTACCTCCGGGTCTACCTCCTCTTCGAGGCATTGAACATCGAATCGACCTCATGCCCGGAGCGCCTCTACCAAACAAAGCTCCATACCGAGTCAATCCCGAAGAAAGCAAGGAGATTCAACGGCAAGTACAACAACTCATCGACAACGGTCATGTACGTGAAAGCTTAAGCCCTTGTGCCGTTCACGGGATACTTGTGCATAAGCCCGATGGAAGTTTCCGCTTGTGTTCCGATTGTAGACCTATAAATGCTATTACCGTTCGCTATAGGCATCCCATTCCTCGCTTAGATGATATGCTTGATGAACTTAGTGGAGCCAACTTTTTCTCAAAAATTGGTCTTAAAAGTGGCTATTATCAAATCCACATTCAAGAAGGTGATGAATGGAAAACTGCTTTCAAAACCAAATTTGGTTTATATGAGTGGTTAGTCATGCCTATGGGTTTATCGGAAGCTCCCGGTACTTTTGTGCGTCTCATGCATTATGTCCTTGACCTTATATTGGAGTCTTTGTTGTGGTTTACTTGACGATATTCTTGTGTTTAGCAAAACCATGAAAGAACATCTTGATCATGTTAGGGCTGTTTTGCAAACCCTTCGCAAGGAAAGTCTTTATGCAAACATGAAAAAATGCACATTTGGTGTTCACAAAGTGGTTTTCTTGGGTTTTGTTGTATCGTCAAAGGGTGTCCATGTTGATGAATCTAGGATTGAAGCAATTAAAACTTCGCCCCAACCCACACATTTGCAACAAGTGCGTAGCTTTCTTGGTCTTGCAGGTTTTTATCGTCGCTTTGTGAAAAACTTTAGCACAATTGCCGCTCCTTTGCATGCCTTGAGTAAGAAGAATACTCCTTTTGTTTGGGGATCTTTGCAATCCACCGCTTTTGATGAGCTCAAGTCTTTGCTTACTCATGCTCCGATTCTTGCTTTGCCCAATTTTGACAAAACTTTTGAGGTTCATTGTGATGCAAGTGGTACCGGAATTGGCAGAGTTTTGATGCACGAAAAACGAGCAATTGCATATTTTAGTGAAAAACTCTCCGGTGCTCAACTTAACTATCCCATCTATGACAAGGAATTATATGCTCTAGTGCGTGTGCTACATGTATAGGAACATTACCTTAGACCTCATGAGTTTGTCATCCATACCGATCATGAAACGCTTAAGTACTTAAAAGGTCAAACTAAGTTGAACAAGCGTCATGCCAAATGGAGTGAATTTATTGAATCTGATGAGGACATTACTACCTTGGATACAACCGAAAATATTGCATACATGTATATTTGTGAGGTGATTTCTAATGCAAACTATGCAATAATTTATTTATGTCATCCAGGACAAAAATACTTCACAAACTTTTGTGCCATGTCTAATTGCAGGTGTATGAGACATTTGTTCAATCCACATATGAAGATAAGGGAGAAAGAGATGTTTACCTGCTGTTCAAAAAGTTCTCACGTCACTTTTGGCCCAAGAGAAGATAAGAGTCCAAGTCACTCACGTTCTGGACTCAGATTCGGACTGCACAGACATACCTGACTCAAAACGTCAATAACTTTTTCATACGGACTCCAAATTGGTTGATGTTTTTTGTTGGAAAATAGATTTCGTGCACTTTCCAACCCAATTGGATTCACCTTAAAATTCGTCCGGAGCGTTGAGTTATGGACGAAACAATCTGATGCTGCAGAAGAATCCGAGTCAAACTACAAGTCCAAAGGTGTTACGTCACCTCCACTTGGGCCCATTGGCCTTGTACGACCTAGGGTTAGTTTTAGGCTGCCTTGGGACGTCCTCCCACCTCCTTGGCCGCCACCCCTTGCTCCTATATAAGTAGATCCATCTAGTAGCTTTTTTCTTGGGATTTGTTTAGTTAAAAGTTAGCCATTGCAACTTCGTGTACTTTGTTTGTGTCCAACGACCAGACCAAGGCCGCTTACGGATCCCCACCATTATCAATACTTCATATATATTCGCAATATTCAGATTGATTTATCATATTCTTGTTCGTTCTTTGATTGCGTGCAGGAATAGACCTTCGTGGTAAGGCTGATTGTGCTTCCAGCATCGTCAATAACCTCGGGAGATTGGTTTAGCGATTGCTAAGGCACAACGTCGTGCACGTTTGTAGTCGGATCGTCAAAGTCGACTCCACCAAATCGATAGTTATCATCTTGATGAGGACATCAATACCATTGTTACACCCACAGCCCCTACTGCTACATATACTGGACCAATTACTAGAGCTCGCGCACGCCAATTAAATTATCAGGTACTTTCGTTTCTTGGTAATGATTCTAATGTTCATGAGAATATGATGCTGCCTAAATTGGATACATTTGTTTTGCTTACAAATGAAGGCCCTAGCTTGGAGAAGGATGGACATTGGAGCAAGAACAAGCATGGAGATAACGCCATGCTAAGGGGAACAAGAACGGAGTTACAAGTGATGATTTCAGGACTTTGAAGCCACCATAATGGGTGCATGAAGCCTTGGACGAAATATACAAGATGCCACTTCATAATATTCGTCCATAGGCTATTCTAGGTGCCTCGTCACCTTATTATTGGGCCAGGCCCATGTAATTTCGAAATACTTAAGTATAGGCTGTTTTTAGAGTCCGTATGTGTGGGGAAACAAGAGTTAGGGATGGTTTCGGACCCCTCCCTCAAGGGCCACGAAATTCCCTCCTCTTCCTCCATATATACAGCCCTTAGGGCGTCTTTTAGACTTCGTGTTTTGTTTAGATTAAAAGTTCGCCATAGCTGCAACTTCGCGTGCCGCTTTGTGTTCAACGACTGCACAAAGGCGTCACGTAACCCCACCTTGATCAATAAAGCTTTCATCTTATATTCGCAATATCCAGATTGCAATTTCAGTTTCTTGCTTGTTCTTCGTTTGCTCGCAGGAAGCAGACCCTCGTGGTCGAGTTGATCGTGCTCCGGCGTGGTCAATAACCTCTCGGAGTTGGTTTAGCGATTGCTAAGGCGCGACGTCCTCACACATTCGTAGTCGGATCGTCAAAGTCGACTTCCTCCAAAGCGAAAACCAACATCTCATCGAAAGACGGGACACCTTTGCCTCTAACAAGTGGTATCAGATTTTCAGGTTGCTCGGTGAGATTTTACAGTTTTTTCGTAGTTTAGATCGAGTCTGTTCTTCATACCTATTGTCCACGATAAAGCCACAAAAAAAATTAGGGTTAGTTCATCATATCCGAACCAATCTGAGCCTTTGCATAATCTTTTTAGGGTTTTGCTTTGTTGAGTTTGCGGGTACATCGTCGTGTCGAGTTGCTGGTCTTAGAGTCTAGTCTTTTAGAGTTTCGAGTTACGGTCATAAGTTGTCACGCCGCCGCCGCTTTCATCATCATCGCCTTGCCATCTTCCACCATTGCTTATCCGCCATCGCCCAATCCATATCCATATCCATATACCACCACCGCCATATACCACCACCGCTGCCATATACCACCACCATATATCCACCACCAATCCGAGTTCTTCTCATATTAGCTTTGTTTTCGAGATCCATCTAGTTTCCGATTCGTGTTTCCTTGCCTGCGTAGGTTTCGGAAAAAAAAAATTCCCGAAAACGCACTTGTCGAAAAAATTTCTGGCTATCCTATTTTTAGGTGTTTCTAAGCGTATTGAGACAGTCGCCATTATAGAAAGTTTTTTTTGACCCGTTTCCAGTTTTTGGGTCCGGCAAAAAAAAGAAAAAAATTTGGTCGAAAAATTCCGTGCCCATCCCGTCGGTTTGACACTGGAAGAGTTTTGAGACACTCGCCATTATAGTGATTTTTTAAAAAAAAAAAGAGCAGCGCAAAAAAAAAAAAAGCGAATTTTTTTCCAGAGTGTGCTTTTCCGTTGTTTCCGTGCGGCGCCGTGATTTTGTTAGTGTTCTAGGCTCGCGTCTCTAGCACGGTCTAGCCTAGGACCAAAGACCTGATCTGCGTCGTGAGCGTTTATTCAATTTTGCATCTCGACTTGATTATTGCTGACCCTTTTTGCTACCATATTATAAGCCTTCCCAGCTCCACATACATCTACATCGTATGCTTGACTCTCCCCGGTAATCGCTCTATCCAAGCTTTGAGAGTTTTGACTACATCGGTTGCCGATCACCGCTTTCTTCTTTGGGTAAGAACTGGTAAGAATTTGAGATTTGCTTGACGGATTTGTGATCGCCCACCACACCACCACCACCACTTCCTCGTAGTCCGTCGAATCATATTCTTGTGTGTTTCTATTGTCGCTAACCATGGCAGGATCACAAGCCGATTTAGACCGACCGGGAGAACATGACAAACAAAGCGCTACATGATAAGTTTCAACAAATGATGAGTGGGCAGGTGGAAGATGTTCTAAATAGATTTGAAGAGGCCATGGAGAAGATAGATGGCATTGAGAAGGCGTTCAAACAAAGCTCGATAACAAGTTTAATGAATTGCTCATGGCGTCTACCACCACCACCACTGTTGCACCTAATGCACCTCTACAACAACAACAACGACTACCTCCACATCGCGAAGCAGCCCTCCGCCGAAGCGAGCCGTGTCCCTCTTCGGCTGGCCAAGCTGCTGGTCTTCTGTTGATATACTGTGGCTCCTGCTGGCGATGTGGGGAGGATGATTATGTGAGAGAGTACGAGGATGAGGTTGATCAACTTGAACTACATGCAACCACCAGCACCACAACCACCAAAGACCACAACCACCCGGTCGTCCACATGCAAATAATGGCAATGTTAGGGCTCCCCTCAGTGCGAGATCATGACCATCTCCCTAAATTGAAGTTGAATATTCCACCATTTGAGGGTAGATATGTTCCTGATATATATCTTACTTGGGAGTTAGAAACTGAACAACGATTTACATGTTTACAATATCCCGAGGAGAGACGTGTTCCCATTGTTTGTGTTTTCACTAGCTTTGCATGTGTTTGGTGGTCTGAACATTGTAGATTATATCCTGTTCCAGCTACTTGGGCTGCTTTGAAAACTGCTATGCGTACTCGTTGGGTTCCACCATATTATCAATGTGAATTACTTCAAAAATTGCAGCGTAGACAAGGAAAAAATTCGGTAGAAGAATATTATCAGGAATTACAAACTGGCTTGATTAGATGTGGTATTGTTGAGGAGAATGAAGCTATGCTTGCACGTTTTCTGGGTGGATTAAATAGAGATATTCAGACCATTCTAGACTACAAGGATTATAATAATATCACTCGATTATTCCATCTTGCTTGTAAAGCTGAACGTGAAGTGCAGGGTCGACAGGCCTTGGCGCGGACTAACTTTTCTGCAGGTCGACCTTCATCATGGACACCACGTGCATCATCTACTTCCACACGTTCTACTACACGGCACCTCCGTGGCTGCCACCTCCAACCGTGATACAAGAAAGCAGGCACAACCACCACTATCCGCCAAGAGTACACTGCTTGGGCCTACAGAGCTCTTCTTCTTTCATGGCGTCAACAGGCACACAAGTGATATTATTTGTCGTCGTTGTAAGGGAAGAGGACATTTTACAGAGAATGCCAATCTCAGCGTGTGATGATTGCTCACGAGGATGGTGGGTATGAGTCTGCTAGTGACTATGATGAAGAGACTTTGGCTCTTATTACACATGAAGAACACGGTGGAGATGATTACGATCTTGAGACGCAATACATGGCTGCTTTGAAGATGCCGACAGTATGAATGTTTAGTTGCTCAACGTGTTTTGAGTGTGCGAGGTTACACAAGCTGAGCAAAATCAGAGGCATAACTTGTTCCATACACAGGGAGTTGTGACGGAACGTTCTATTCGCGTCATCATAGATGGAGGGAGCTGCAACAACTTGGCTAGCATGGATATGGTGGAGAAGCTGTCTCTCACCACAAGACCACATCCACATCCTTACTACATCCAATGGTTCAACAACAGCGGCAAGGTTAAGGTAACACGTTCTGTTCGTGTGCATTTTAGTATCTCTACATATGCTGATTATGTTGATTGTGATGTGGTACCTATGCAAGCATGTTCCTTATTACTTGGTAGACCATGGCAATTTGATAAAAATTCTGTACACCATGGTAGAAACAATCAAGATACTCTTGTTCACAAGGATAAAAATATTACTTTGCTTCCTATGACTCCTGATTCCATTTTGAAAGATGATATTAATAGAGCTAATAAAGCAAAACAGGAGAAAAATAAGAGTGAAAATCAGATTGTGGCAAAAGAATTTGAGCAACAAATGAAGCCTAATAATAAACCATCTAATGTTGCTTACGAAATTAAACTGAAAAGTGCATGTTTATTTGCCACCAAATCTGATATTGATGAGCTAGATTCTAGCAAATTTTTTGCTATGGTTTTGTGTGCAAAGAGGCATTATTTTCATTCGAGGACGTGCCTTCCTCTTTGCCCCCGTTGTCACTAACATTTTGCAGAGTTCACCGACGTCTTCCCACAAGACGTGCCACCGGATTACCACCTATTCGAGGGATTGAGCATCAAATTGATTTAATTCCGGTGCATCGCTACCCAACCGTGCACAATACCGTACCAATCCAGAGGAGACGAAGGAGATTATGCCTCAAGCATGTGAGCTGCTCGACAAAGGTTATATACGCGAATCTCTTAGTCCTTGTCTTGTTCCTATTATACTAGTGCCTAAAAAGGATGGTACGTCGTGTATGTGTGTTGATTGTAGAGGCATTAATAATATTACTATTCGTTATCGTCATCCTATTCCTAGGCTAGATGATATGCTTGATGAATTGAGTGGCTCTACAATATTCTCCAAAGTTGATTTATGTAGTGGATACCATCAAATTCGTATGAAATTGGGAGATGAATGGAAAACAGCATTTAAAACTAAGTTTGGATTATATGAGTGGTTAGTCATGCCTTTTGGGTTAACTAATGCACCTAGTACTTTCATGAGATTAATGAACGAAGTTTTACGTGCTTTCATTGGACGATTTGTGGTAGTTTACTTTGATGATATACTGATTTATAGCAAATCTTTGGAAGAACATTTGGAACATTTACGTCTTGTTTTTAATGCTCTACGTGATGCACGTTTGTTTGGTAACCTTGGGAAGTGCACCTTTTGCACCGAATGAGTATCTTTTCTTGGCTATGTTGTTACTCCACAGGGAATTGAAGTTGATACGGCCAAGATTGAAGCTATTGAGAGTTGGCCGCAGCCCAAAACGGTCACACAAGTGAGGAGTTTTCTTGGACTCGCTGGTTTCTATAGGCGTTTTGTGAGAGACTTTAGCACCATTGCTGCACCTCTCAATGAGCTTACAAAGAAGGATGTGCCTTTTGTTTGGGGTACCGCATGGAAGAAGCCTTCACGGTATTGAAAGATAAGTTGACACATGCTCCTTTACTCCAACTTCCCGACTTTAATAAGACTTTTGAGCTTGAATGTGATGCTAGTGGAATTGGATTAGGAGGTGTGTTATTACAAGATGGCAAACCTGTTGCATACTTTTACGAAAAATTGAGTGGGCCTAGTCTGAACTATTCTACTTATGACAAAGAATTATATGCTCTTGTTCGGACTTTAGAGACAAGGCAACAGTAATTATGGCCCAAAGAAAAAGATAAACAAACTGATCATGAATCTTTGAAACATATTAAAAGTCAAGCTAAACTGAATCGTAGACATGCTAAATGGGTTGAATTCATTGAGACTTTCCCTTATGTCATTAAACACAAGAAGGGTAAAGAAAATGTTATTGCTGATGCTTTGTCTCGTCGATATACTATGCTTTCCCAACTTGACTTCAAAATATTTGGTTTGGAGACCATCAAAGATCAATATGTGCATGATGCTGATTTTAAAGATGTAATGCAGAATTGTAAAGAAGGAAGAACATGGAACAAGTTCGTTATTAATGATGGTTTTGTGTTCCGTGCTAACAAGCTATGCATTCCTGCTAGCTCTGTTCGTCTTTTGTTGTTGCAGGAGGCGCATGGAGGAGGATTAATGGGACACTTTGGCGTGAAGAAGACGGAGGATATACTTGCTACACATTTCTTTTGGCCAAAGATGAGACGGGATGTTGAGCGCTTTTGTTGCTCGCTGCACTACATGTCAAAAAGCTAAGTCACGACTCAATCCTCATGGTTTATATATGCCTTTGCCAAAGTGCCTAGTGTTCCTTGGGAGGATATATCTATGGACTTTGTTTTAGGTTTACCTTTAACAAAGAAGGGAGGGATAGCATATTTGTTGTCGTGGATAGATTCTCGAAAATGGCACACTTTATACCATGTCATAAAAGCGATGATCTGTTAATGTTGCTGATTTGTTCTTTCGTGAAATTATTCGCTTGCATGGTGTGCCAAATACTATTGTTTCAGATCGTGATACTAAATTTCTTAGCCACTTTTGGAGATGTTTATGGGCTAAGTTGGGGACTAAACTGCTTTTTAGTACTACTTGTCACCCCCAAACCGATGGATAAACTGAAGTAGTCAATAGAACATTGTCTACTATGCTTAGGGCTGTTTTGAAGAATAATAAGAAAATGTGGGAAGAATGCTTGCCTCATATTGAATTTGCTTATAATCGTTCATTGCATTCTACTACTAAGATGTGCCCTTTTGAAATTGTTTATGGCTTCCTACCTCGTGCACCTATTGATTTGTTGCCTCTTCCATCTTCGGAGAAGGTTAATTTTGATGCTAAAGACGTGCTGAATTGATTTTAAAAATGCATGAGATAACTAAGGAAAACATTGAGCGTATGAATGCTAAATATAAACGTGCTGGAGATCAGGGTAGAAAACATGTTGTCTTAGCACCGGAGATCTTGTTTGGTTACATTTGCGTAAGGATAGGTTTCCTAGTTTGCGCAAATCAAAGCTAATGCCACGTCTTGATGGTCCATTTAAGGTGTTAGAGAAAATAAATGATAATGCATATAAACTTGAGCTACCCGCAGATTTTGGGGTTAGTCCCACTTTTAACATTGCAGATTTGAAGCCTTATTTGGGTGAGGAATATGAGCTTCCGTCGAGGACGACTTCATTTCAAGAAGGGGAGGATGATGAGGACATCAATACCATTGTTACACCCACAGCCCCTACTGCTACATATCCTGGACCAATTACTAGAGCTCGCGCACGCCAATTAAATTATCGTGTACTTTCGCTTTCTTGGTAATGATTCTAATGTTCATGAGAATATGATGCTGCCTAAATTGGATACATTTGTTTTGCTTACAAATGAAGGCCCTAGCTTGGAGAAGGATGGACATTGAGCAAGAACAAGCATGGAGATAACGCCATGCTAAGGGGAACAAGAACGGAGTTACAAGTGATGATTTCAGGACTTTGAAGCCACCATAATGGGTGCATGAAGCCTTGGACGAAATATACAAGATGCCACTTCATAATATTTGTCCATAGGCTATTCTAGGTGCTGCGTCACCTTATTATTGGGCCAGGCCCATGTAATTTCGAAATACTTAAGTATAGGCTGTTTTTAGAGTCCGTATGTGTGGGGAAACAAGAGTTAGGGATGGTTTCGGACCCCTCCCTCAAGGGCCATGAAATTCCCTCCTCTTCCTCCATATATACAGCCCTTAGGGCGTCGTTTAGACTTCGGGTTTTGTTTAGATTAAAAGTTCGCCATAGCTGCAACTTCGCGTGCATTTCGCTTGTGTTCAACGACTGCACAAAGGCGCCATGTAACCCCACCTTGATCAATAAAGCTTTCATCTTATATTCGCAATATCCAGATTGCAATTTCAGTTTCTTGCTTGTTCTTCGTTTGCTCGCAGGAAATGCAGACCCTCGTGGTCGTTGATCGTGCTTCGGCGTGGTCAATAACCTCTCGGAGTTGGTTTAGCGATTGCTAAGGCGCGACGTCCTCGCACGTTCGTAGTCGGATCGTCAAAGTCGACTTCCTCCAAAGCGAAAACCAACATCTCATCGAAAGACGGGACACCTTTGCCTCTAACACATCTCATCGAAAGATCGGGACACCCTCGCCTCTATCAAGTGGTATCAGAGCCAGGTTGCTCGGTGAGAATTTCCAATTATCCCTAGATTAGATTTATTTTCTTATCTATTGTCCAAGAAAAAGCCACAAAAAAAGTTAGATCTATTCATCCTTTGTCCAAGCCAGTTTGAGCCTTTGCAGTTTTCTTTTCATTGTTTGCATTATTGAATTATCGGTTGCATCGTCGTGTCGAGTTGCTGGTCTTAGTGTCTAGTTCGTTTAGAGTTTCGAGTTCTGTTCACATTAGTCATGCCGCCCCTGCATCGTTATCCCCTCCGTTGACCACCATTCATCCCTTAATTTGCACCACATGCTACCCACCGTTCATTGTCATAATCATAGTTGAGATCGTTCACATCTTCACTTGATCCAATCTGCATCTTATCTAGTTTGTTTGGAAAGAGGGAGAGAGAAAAAAAAGATAAAAAAAGTTAAAAAAAAGTCAGAGAAAAAAAAAGAGAAAGAAAAAGGAAAAAAAGTGTGAGAAAAGAAAAGAGAGAAGAAAAAAACCCAAAGTTCGTATCTATCTAGACTCAGTCTCGTAGCTGAATTCGGATTGGAATCTGTTTTGTGCATTGTTTAGTAAAACAGGCATAACTTCCTCATATGAAGTCCGTTTTGGCTACGCGAGTACTCAGATTAAAGCTAGAGACGAGCCGCATCTAAATAGTTGCAGAAGCTAGTTCAATATTTGGCACCTCAAAATCGGCTTCTAAATAGGTCTTTTTGCCCTCCGAACTTCGTGAACACAGCTTATTCCAGTTTTTCAAACCAGTTTTAGAATTTTTTAACTCCTCATATCAACTCGGAATTGAGTGATTCTTTTTGCATTGGAAAGCTTGAGTTAGTAGCATTCTTTGAAAAAAGTTATCAGAAAATTGGCTCAAACTTTTCAAGAGGAAAATTGGAGAGAGAGTTGTTGTATATCCCGCTTGGCGCTTGTTTTTCATCATTATCTTTACCGCGTTGTGATCTTCACTTATATCTTGCTGTCCAGAGCTACTTATTATCCTTCATTTATGCTAGTTGTGCTACGCCGTGACCTCATTAGTGTTCTAGGCTCGCGTCTCTAGTCCAAATCTAGCCTAGGACCAAAGACAAGACCGTCGTTGAGCGCTTATTCAATATTGCATCTCTGAATTGATTATTGCTAATCTTTTTGCTACCATATATAGCCAACCTAGCTCCATATATTTCTACACCGTATAATGACGTCTCTCGCAATTGCTTTACACAATCTTCGGAGTTATTTGACACCGCTGGTTGCCCGACACCACCTGCCGCATGGTAGGAACTTGTAAGATATTGATATTTGCTTTACTGTGAGCACTTTACAACCACATCCTAGTAGTTCATCGGAACATTATTCTCGAATTTTGTTTCTAGTTTCTACTAATCATGACAGGTTCCGGAGATAGAAATTCTTGGACGACGGACACATCATCACCATCACGAGAGTTGGGACAACACACACAAGCACATGGTCAGGTTATCTCTTTACCGTCATTTGAGGGTAGATTTAATCCTGCTATTTATCTAGCTTGGGAGCTTGAAGTTGAACAAGTTTTTAGTCACCATGAATTTTCTGAACATGAGGGAGTACGAGTTGCCACTAGAGCATTTACTGGTTTTGCTTCTGTTTGGTGGAGTGTGCATTGTAAAAGAAACATTGATAACCAACCCACAACTTGGAAAGATTTGAAAGATGTAATGAGACAACAATTTTTCCCTCCTTACTATCGTCGTGAATTGCTTCGCAAATTTGAACAATTTAAACAAGGCAACAACACTGTTCATGCTTAATACCAAGAGTTCAAATCTTATATGCATCATTGTGACATTGAAGAATCTATGGATGATACAATGAATAGATTTTTTGGTGGTTTGAACCATGATATTCAGGCACGATTTCAGTATATTCCTCGTTGCATTACTGGTATGTATGTTCGTGCTTGTACCTTTGAGAGACAGTTACAGGAGGACGCATTGGGTGACTACAACAACTACTATTCCAGTTCATGCTCACCACCACCGCTTGGTTCCTCCACTGTTGCACCTACTAGAGCAGCCACACCTCAGATTGTGAGCGCGACATCATCTCAAGAGTATGGTACATTGCCATCATCCGTACCTACATCAGCTACATCTTTGCGACAAGTAACTGTAAAGATATTGATGATATAACTTCACATGAGAATGATGCATGCCTAGTTAACTTGAATACATCATGTGTTGAGTTACCTGTTGATTTGAGCACATCACCTATTTTAGATAATCATGTTACTGTCATGAATGCGTAATGTGATCAAACAACTAAAATACCAACAATTTTGAGTGCACCCAATGAATTAACTGTTGATGCAAAAGAACCAATGTTTACTCATTTTGATATGACCTCTAATCTTGGTGATGATTCTGTGTCAAATGAATTATTGCATGTTTGCTTATTTAAGCATGTTGTAGCATGTAAATTTGATGCAAATAATGTTTATTCACCAATGTTGGGATGGTTTAATGATGAATATTGTCAATCTTTTCATATAAATAAGAGCTTCACTTATATGTGCAAACTGAGTTGCAATACTTTCATGCCTTCTACTTCTTGTGATAATATATTGCTTTATATTTTACAAACTATGAAAGTTACTCATATATACATGTGTCATATGTGCAAAATCCACGGGAAGTTAAAATGGATGACACATACATATACAACATGTACACCTTGTCTCTTTTGTTAGACACATTTCAGATTAAGCAACGCCGAGGACGGCTTTGTTTTCAAGAACGGGAGGATGATGAGGACATGACTACCTTGGATACAACCGAAAATATTGCATACATGTATATTTGTGAGGTGATTTCTAATGCAAACTATGCAATAATTTATTTATGTCATCCAGGACAAAAATACTTCACAAACTTTTGTGCCATGTCTAATTGCAGGTGTAGGGGACATTTGTACAATTCACATATGAAGATAAGGGAGAAAGAGATGTTTACCTGCTGTTCAAAAAGTTCTCTCATGTCACTTTTGGCCCAAGAGAACATAGAGTCCAAGTCTCTCACGTTCTGGACTCAGATTCGGACTGCACAGACATACCTGACTCAAAACGTCAATAACTTTTTCATATTGACTCCAAATTGGTTGATTTTTTTTGTTGGAAAATGGATTTCGTGCACTTTCCAACCCAATTGGTTTCACCTTAAAATTCGTCCGGAGCGTTGAGTTATGGATGAAACAATCTGATGCTGCAGCAGAATCCGAGTCAAACTACAAGTCCAAAGGTATTACGTCACCTCCACTTGGGCCCATTGGCCTTGTACGACCTAGGGTTAGTTTTAGGCTGCCTTGGGACGTCCTCCCACCTCCTTGGCCGCCACCCCTTGCTCCTATATAAGTAGATCCATCTAGTAGCTTTTTTCTTGGGATTTGTTTAGTTAAAAGTTAGCCATTGCAACTTCGTACTACGCCTGTGTCCAACGACCAGACCAAGGCCGCCACGGATCCCCACCATTATCAATACTTCATATATATATTCGCAATATTCAGATTGATTTATCATATTCTTGTTCGTTCTTCGATTATGCGCAGGAATAGACCTTCGTGGTCGCTGATTGTGCTTCCAAAGATCGCCAAAGAACCTCGGGAGATTGGTTTAGCGATTGCTAAGGCACAACGTCGTGCATGTTTGTAGTCGGATCGTCAAAGTCGACTCCACCAAATCGATAGTTATCATCTCATCGAAAGATCGGGACACCCTCGCCTCTATCAGAATCTTTTCCTTATGTCATCAAGTACATTAAGGGTAAGGAAATGTAGTTGCCGATGCACTTTCACGCATATGCACGCTTGTCACTAAACTTGAGTTGAATGTTATAGGCTTTGAGCACATAAAAGACTTGTATGCTAACGACCCATCTTTTGCTATTCCTTATGATAAGTGTTCGACGCATACTTCTTGGGAACAATATTACATCAAGGATGGTTATCTTATGAGAGCTAACAAACTATGCATTCTCGAGTCTTCTCTTCGTTTGCTCCTTTTGCAAGAGGCTCATGGAGGTGGACTCATGGGACACTTTGGACGCGACAAGACATTCGCCACGCTCTCCAAGAACTACTTTTGGCCCAAGATGTTTTGAGACGTCTCACGCTTCACCAACCGATGCTCTACATGTCGCAAAGCTAAGTCTAAAGCTCAATCCCATGGTCCTTACATGCCCCTTCCTAGTCCTTATCAACCTTGGGAAGACATTAGCATGGATTTTGTACTTGGTTTGCCTAGAACCTAAAATGGAAAGGATTCCGTGTTTGTTGTTGTGGATAGATTTTCCAAGATGGCACATTTCATTCCTTGCAACAAGATAGACGATGCTTCACACACTGCAATCTCTTTTGTAGGGAAATCTTGCGACTCCATGGAGTACCAAAGACAATCATCTCCGATCGTGACGTCAAGTTCTTGAGTTACTTTTGGAAGACCCTATGCGCCAAGCTCGGAATCATGCTCTTGTTCTCATCCGCATACCATCCTCAAACCGACGGCCAAACGGAGGTGACGAACCGCACACTCTCCACTCTACTTCGCGTCTTGATCAAGAAGAACATCAAGGAGTGGGAGGCATGTCTACCCATCGCCGAGTACGCCGACAATCGCGCAAGACACTCGACTACCGGCAAGAAGTCCCCTTCGAGGTCGCTTCACGGCTTCAACCCGTTGTCACCATTGGTCATTCTACCTCTTCCTCTACAAGAGCGCACCAACATGGATGCGCAGTGCACGGCAAGCTACATCAAGAAGATGCATGAGGATACAAGGCACACCATCGAGCGCCAAGTACAACGACTAGCGACTAAGCTCAACGTCAACAAGCAATCCATGGTCTTCAACATTGGTGATCTAGTGTGGCTACACCTTCGCAAGGACCGCTTCCCAAACGAACGCAAGTCCAAACTTCTCCCTCGAGCCGATGGACCTTTCAAGGTGCTAGCAAGCTATAACGACAACGCCTACAAGATCGACCTACCACGAGACAAGTATAATGTGAGCGACATCTTCAACGTCAAGGACCTCGCGCCGTACCATGGTGATGAAGATTTTGATCCGAGGTCGGATCTTTCACAAGGGGGGGAGATGATGCGAGCATCCTTCGGTCATCCACATGGACCTTCCATCGACTATCCAAGCTCCAAGTGGACCCATGACAAGAGCAAGAGCTCGTGCTATTCAATCCGAGGTGACATCACTCCTATTCGATTTCCCCTTTCCTTCCAGTGAGACATGGCTACTACCTAAGTCAGAGATGCTATGCGTGATCAGGTACAACGTTCAAGCCAAGGAATGATAGAGGCAAAGGTGTCCCGATGTTTCGATGAGATGGTGGCTATCGTTTCTGTGGGAGTCGACCTTAACGATCCGACCATTTAACGCGGCGAGACGTCATACTTTAGCAATCGCTAAACCAACTTCCGAGGGTTATTGACCACGCCGAGCACGCATCAACTCGACCACGAGGGCCTGCTTCTCGCGAGCAAACGAAGAACAAGCAAGAAATCGAGATTGCAATCTGAATATTGCGAATATAAGATGAAAGCTTTATTGATCAAGGTGGGGTTTCGTGGACGCCTTTGTCCGGTCGTTGAACACAAACGGCACGCGAAGTTGCAGCTATGGCGAACTTTTAATCTAAACAAAACCCAAGGTCTAAACGGTGCCCTAAGGGCTGTATATATGGAGGAAGAGGGGGAATTTCGTGGCCCTTGGTGGAGGGGTCCAAATCAACCCTATCTCTTGTTTCCCCACACATACGGACTCTAAAAATAGCCTATACTTGTGTATTTCGAAATTACAAGGGCCTGGCCCACTAATAAGGTGACGAAGCACCTAGAATAGCCTCGGACGACATTTATGAAGTAGCATCTTGTATATTTCGTCCAAGGCTTCATGCACCCATTATGGTGGCTTCAAAGTCCTGAAATCATCACTTGTAACTCCGTTCTTGTTCCCCTTAGCATGGCATTATCTCCATGCTTGTTCTTGCTCCAATGTCCATCCTTCTCCAAGCTAGGGCCTTCATTTGTAAGCAAAACAAATGTATCCAATTTAGGCAGCATCATATTCTCATGAACATTAGAATCATTACCAAGAAACGAAAGTAACTGATAATTTAATTGGCATGCATGAGCTCTAGTAATTGGTCCAAAGATATGTAGCAAGAGGGGCTGTGGGTGTAACAATGGTATTGATGTCCTCATCATCCTCCCCTTCTTGAAATGAAGTCGCCTCGACGGAAGCTCATATTCCTCACCCAAATAAGGCTTCAAATCTGCAATGTTAAAAGTGGGACTAACCCCAAAATCTGCAGGCAGCTCAAGTTTATATGCATTATCATTTATTTTCTCTAACACCTTAAATGGACCATCAAGACGTGGCATTAGCTTTGATTTGCGCAAATTAGGAAACCTATCCTTACGCAAATGTAACCAAACAAGATCTCCAGTGCAAAGACAACATGTTTTCTACCCTTATCTCCAAAGACGCTTATATTTAGCATTCATACGCTCAATGTTTTCCTTAGTTATCTCATGCATTTTTAAAATCAATTCAGCACGTTCTTTAGCATCAAAATTAACCTTTCTCCGAAGATGGAAGAGGCAACAAATCAATAGGTGCACGAGGTAGGAAGCCATACACAATTTCAAAAGGGCACATCTTAGTTGTAGAATGCAATGAACGATTATAAGCAAATTCAATATGAGGCAAGCATTCTTCCCACATTTTCTTATTATTCTTCAAAACAGCCCTAAGCATAGTAGACAATGTTCTATTGACTACTTCAGTTTGTCCATCAGTTTGGGGTGACAAGTAGTACTAAAAGCAGTTTAGTCCCCAACTTAGCCCATAAACATCTCCAAAAGTGGCTAAGAAATTTAGTATCACGATCTGAAACAATAGTATTTGGCACACCATGCAAACGAATAATTTCGCGAAAGAACAAATCAGCAACATTAACAAAGATCATCGCTTTTATGACATGGTATAAAGTGTGCCATTTTCGAGAATCTATCCACGACAACAAATATGTTATCCTCCCTTCTTTGTTCGAGGTAAACCTAAAACAAAGTCCATAGATATATCCTCCCAAGGAACACTAGGCACAGTAAAGGCATATATAAACCATGAGGATTGAGTCGTGACTTAGCTTTTTGTCATGTAGTGCAGCGAGCTACAAAACGCTCAACATCCCGCCTCATCTTTGGCCAAAAGAAATGTGTAGCAAGTATATCCTCCGCCTTCTTCACGCCTAAGTGTCCCATTAATCCTCCTCCATGCGCCTCCTGCAACAACAAAAGACTAACAGAGCTAGCAGGAATGCATAGCTTGTTAGCACGAACACAAAACCATCATTAATAACGAACTTGTTCCATGTTCTTCCCTCTTTACAATTCTGCATTACATCTTTAAAATCAGCATCATGCACATATTGATCTTTGATGGTCTCCAAACCAAATATTTTGAAGTCAAGTTGTGAAAGCATAGTATATCGACGAGACAAAGCATTAGCAATAACATTTTCTTTACCCTTCTTGTGTTTAATGACATAAGGGAAAGTCTCAATGAATTCAACCCATTTAGCATGTCTACGATTCAGTTTAGCTTGACTTTTAATATGTTTCAAAGATTCATGATCAGAATGTATAACAAATTCTTTGGGCCATAAATAATGTTGCCATGTCTCTAAAGTCCTAACAAGAGCATATAATTCTTTGTCATAAGTAGAATAGTTCAGACTAGGCCCACTCAATTTTTTCGTAAAAGTATGCAACAGGTTTGCCATCTTGTAATAACACACCTCCTAATCCAATTCCACTAGCATCACAGTCAAGCTCAAAAGTCTTATTAAAGTCATGAAGTTGGAGTAAAGGAGCATGTGTCAACTTATCTTTCAATACCGTGAAGGCTTCTTCCTGTGCGGTACCCCAAACAAAAGGCACATCCTTCTTTGTAAGCTCATTGAGAGGTGCAGCAATGGTGCTAAAGTCTCTCACAGAACGCCTATAGAAACCAGCGAGTCCAAGAAAACTCCTCACTTGTGTGACCGCTTTGGCTGCGGCCAACTCTCAATAGCTTCAATCTTGGCTTTATCAACTTCAATTCTCGTGGAGTAACAACATAGCCAAGAAAAGATACTCGGTCGGTGCAAAAGGTGCACTTCCCAATGTTACCAAACAAACGTGCATCACGAGAGCATTAAAAACAGCACGTAAATGTTCCAAATGTTCTTCCAAAGATTTGCTATAAATCAGTATATCATCAAAGTAAACTACCACAAATCGTCCAATGAAAGCACGTAAAACTTCGCTCATTAATCTCATGAAAGTACTAGGTGCATTAGTTAACCCAAAAGGCATGACTAACCACTCATATAATCCAAACTTAGTTTTAAATGCTGTTTTCCATTCATCTCCCAATTTCATACGAATTTGATGGTATCCACTACGCAAATCAACTTTGGAGAATATTGTAGAGCCACTCAATTCATCAAGCATATCATCTAGCCTAGGAATAGGATGACGATAACGAATAGTAATATTATTAATGCCTCTACAATCAACACACATACGCCGACGCACCATCCTTTTAGGCACTAGTATAATAGGAACATCACAATGACTAAGAGATTCACAGATATAACCTTTGTCGAAAGCAGCCTCAGATTTGACGATAATCTCCTTCGCCTCCTCCGGATTGGTACGGTATGGTGCGCGGTTGGGTAGCGATGCACCGGGAATTAAGTCAATTTGATGCTCAATCCTCGAATAGGTGGTAATCCCGGTGGCACGCCTTGTGGGAAGACGCCGGCGAACTCTGCAAAATGTTAGTGACTAGGGGGCAAAGAGGAAGGCACGTCCTCGAATGAAAATAATGCCTCTTTGCACACAAAAGCATAGCAAACAGATTTGCTAGAATCTAGCTCATCAATATCAGATTTGGTGGCAAATAAACATGCACTTTTCAGCTTTAATTTCGTAAGCAACATTAGATGGTTTATTATTAGGCTTCATTTGTTGCTCAAATTCTTTTGCCACAATCTGATTTTCACTCTTATTTTTCTCCTGTTTTGCTTTATTAGCTCTATTAATATCATCTTTCAAAATGGAATCAGGAGTCATAGGAAGCAAAGTAATATTTTATCCTTGTGAACAAGAGTATACTGATTGTTTCTACCATGGTGTACAGAATTTTTATCAAATTGCCATGGTCTACCAAGTAATAAGGAACATGCTTGCATAGGTACCACATCACAATCAACATAATCAGCATATGTAGAGATACTAAAATGCACACGTAACAAGACGTGTTACCTTAACCTTGCCGCTGTTGTTGAACCATTGGATGTAGTAAGGATGTGGATGTGGTCTTGTGGTGAGAGAAAGCTTCTCCACCATATCCATGCTAGCCAAGTTGTTGCAGCTCCCTCCATCTATGATGACGCGAATAGAACGTTCCTTCACAACTCGCTTTGTATGGAACAAGTTATGCCTCTGATTTTGCTCAGCTTGTGTAACCTGCACACTCAAAACACGTTGAGCAACTAAACATTCATACTGCACAAGATCTTCAAAGCAGCCATGAATTGCGCCTCATGATCGTAATCATCTCCATCATGTTCTTCATGTGTAATAAGAGCCAAAGTCTCTTCATCATAGTCACTAGCGGACTCATACCCACCATCCTCGTGAGCAATCATCACACGCTGAGATTGGCATTCTCTCAAAATGTCCTCTTCCCTTACAACGACGACAAATAATATCACTTGTGTGCCCTGCTGACGCCATGGAAGAAGAAGAGCTCTGTAGGCCCAGCAGGTGTGCTCTTGGCGATAGTGGTGGTTGTGCCTCGCTTTCTTGTATCACGGTTGGAGGTGGCAGCCGACGGAGCTGCCGTTGTAGTAGAACCTGTGGACGTAGATGATGCACGTGGTGTCCAAAATGAAGCTCGACCTGCAGAAAAGTTAGTCCGCCAAGGCACGGCCGATCCTGCACTTCACGCTCAGCTTTACAAGCAAGATGGAATAATCGAGTGATATCATTATAATCCTTGTAGTATAGAACGGTCTGAATCTCTCTATTTTACCAACCCTGTAAACGTGCAAGCATAGCTTCATTCTCCTCAACAATCCCACATCTAATCAAGCAAGTTTGTAATTCCTGATAATATTCTTCTACCGAATTTTTTCCTTGTCTTAAGCGCTGCAATTTTTGAAGTAATTCACGTTGATAATATGGTGGAACCCAACGAGTACGCATAGCAGTTTTCAAAGCAGCCCAAGTAGTTGGAACAGGATATAATCTACAATGTTCAGACCACCAAACACATGCAAAGCTAGTGAAAGCACAAACAAAGAAGCAGAACACGCCTCTCCTCGGGTTATTGTAAACATGTAAATCGTTGTTCAGTTTCTAACTCCCAAGTAAGATATATATCAGGAACTTATCTACCCTCAAATGGTGGAATATTCAATTTCAGTTTAGGGAGATGGTCATGATCTCGCACTGAAGGGGAGCCCGAACATTGCCATTATTTGCATGTGGACGACACGGTGGTTGTGGTGCTGGTGGTTGCACGTAGTTCGATGTTGATCAACCTCATCCTCGTAATCTCTCACATAATCATCCTCCCCACCGCAGCAGTTAGGAGCCATGAAGTATCAACAAAGCACCAGCAGCTTGGCCAGGCTGAAGAGGGACACGGAAGCTCGGCGGAGGGCTGTTTGCGATGTGGAGGTAGTCCTTGTTGTTGTAGTAGAGGTGCGTTAGGTGCCGGTGGTGGTGGTGGTAGACGCGCGAGCAATTCATTAAACTTGTTATCGAGCTTTGTTTCAACGCCTTCTTAATGCCATCTATCTTCTCCATGGCCTCTTCAAATCTATTTAGCACATCGTCCACCGCCCACTCATCATTTGTTGAAACTTATCATGTAGCGCTTTGTTTGTCATGTTCTCCCGGTCTCGCTTGGCTTGTGATCCTGCCATGGTTAGCAGCAATAGAAACACACAAGAATATGATTCGACAGACTACTAGGAAGTGGTGGTGGTTGTGTGGTGGATAGTCACAAATCCGTCAAGCAAATCTCAAATTCTTACGGTTCTTACCCAAAGAAGAAAGCGGTGATCGGCAACCGATGTAGTCAAAACTCTCAAAGCTTGGATAGAGCGATTACTGTGGAGAGTCAAACGCACGATGTAGATGTATGTGGAGCTGGGAAGGCTTATAATATGGTAGCAAAAGGGTCAGCAATAATCAATTCAGAGATGCAAAGTTGAATAAACGCTCAACGACGGTAGATCAGTCGTGGTCCTAGGCTAGACCGTGCTAGAGACGCGAGCCTAGAACACTAACAAAATCACGGCTACCGCACGTAAACAAGGGAAAAGCACACTGGATTTTTTTTCGCTCTTTTTTTTTTGCGCTGCTTTTTTTTTTTGCGCTGCTCTTTTTTTTTTGCGAAAAATCACTATAATGGCGAGTGTCTCAAAACTCTTCCGAGGTCAAACTGACAGGATGGGCACGGAATTTTTGTCGACCAATATTTTTTTTTCGATCGCCCGACCCAAAACTGAAACGGGTCAAAAAACTTTCTATAACGGCGATCGCCTCAATACACTTAGAAACACTTAAAACAGGATAGCCGTAAATTTTTTCGACAAGTGCGTTTTCGGAAAATTTTGGGCCTAAACGGAGGGTGGTTTCGGACTTTTTTTTTCCAAACCTACTCGGCAAGGAAACACGAATCGGAAACTAGATGGATCTCGAAAACAAACCTAATATGAGAAGAACTCGGATTGGTGGTGGATATATGGTGGTGGTATATGGCGGTGGTGGTAGCGGTGGTAGTATATGGATATGGATCGGTGGTGGTATATGGACACGGATTGGTGGTGGTATATGGATACGGATTCGGAGCGGTGATGGTAGGTGGTGGGCGATGATGATGGTGCGGTATGGCGTGACAACTTATGACCGTAACTCGAAACCCTAAAAGACTAGACGCTAAGACCGGCAACTAGACACGCATTTACGCAACCGCAAATTCAACAAAGCAAAACCCAAAAAGATTATGCAAAGGCTCGATTGGTTCGGATATGATGAACTAACCCTAATTTTTTTGTGGCTTTTTCGTGGACTATAGGTATGAAGAATGACTCGATCTAAACTACGGAAAACTGTAAAATCTCACCGAGCAACCTGAAAATCTGATACCACTTGATAGAGGCAAAGGTGTCCCGATGTTTCGATGAGATGGTGGCTATCGTTTACGTGGGAGTCGACCTTGACGATCCGACCACGAACGGCGAGACGTCGGCGCCTTAGCAATCGCTAAACCAACTTCCGAGGGTTATTGACCACGCCGAGCACGATCAACTCCGACCACGAGGGCCTGTTTCCTGCGAGAAAACGAATAACACGCAAGAAACTGAGATTGCAATCTGAATATTGCGAATATAAGATGAAAGCTTTATTGATCAAGGTGGGGTTTCTGTGGACGCCTTTGTCCGGTCGTTGAACACAAACGGCACGCGAAGTTGCAGCTATGGCGAACTTTTAATCTAAACAAAACCCAAGGTCTAAACGGTGCCCTAAGGGCTGTATATATGGAGGAAGAGGGGGAATTTCGTGGCCCTTGGTGGAGGGGTCCAAATCAACCCTATCTCTAGTTTCCCCACAAATACGGACTCTAAAAATAGCCTATAATTGTTTATTAAGAAATTACAAGGGCCTGGCCCACTAATAAGGTGACGAAACAAATAGAATAGCCTCGGTACGACATTTATGAAGTAGCATCTTGTATATTTCGTCCAAGGCTTCATGCACCCATTATGGTGGCTTCAAAGTCCTGAAATCATCACTTGTAACTCCGTTCTTGTTCCCCTGGCGCATGGCATTATCTCCATGCTTGTTCTTGCTCCAATGTCCATCCTTCTCCAAGCTAGGGCCTTCATTTGTAAGCAAAACAAATGTATCCAATTTAGGCAGCATCATATTCTCATGAACATTAGAATCATTACCAAGAAACGAAAGTACCGATAATTTAATTGGCGGCGCGAGCTCTAGTAATTGGTCCAAGATATGTAGCAAGAGGGGTCATGGGTGTAACAATGGTATTGATGTCCTCATCAAGGAACCAGAGCTGAAGAAGAAACGACAAAGCGCCAACTCTCGACAGCCCGGAACTTCCGCCACAGCCCGAACTTCCGCCCGACCGAGCTTCCGGCCTCGACAACATCAACAAGCCCAAGGCGTGCCAACTTTCGTTAGCTCGGAACCAGCCCGGAACCCGTCCGGACCTTCCAAATTACCGGACCTTCCGGCCCTAAGCCACTAGCTCCACCACGCCAACTCTCGGCTTAGGCCGGACCCTGCCGGACCTTTCGCCGCCAGAACTTCCGCCCTCAGTAATCTCCGGCCACTGCAAGCGACCACTTGGGCCGAGGCCCGTGTACCCTTTCGCCCCGTAAACTATATATACTGATGTAGGGTGGAACCCTATGGTGACGATCTTTCACGTTTGGAGAGGATCCCTACGAGGAACATGAATAACGAGCGGAAGAACACGAGGGAAATCACGGGGAAAACACAAGAGAATCACTCAAACCAACAAGATCATTCACACATGTGCTAGATCGATGAACACAAAGGGAGATACATGATTCAAGGTCAACAAAGGACGATACAAACGGTAGCCGTTCTTCTCCGTGAGGAGGTCTTGATGATGGTCTTCTCCGCAACGGAGGTCTTGAATCCAAGGTGGATCTTCTCCAAAGAGGGGCCGCGGTCTCTCTCGTGGAGTAGATCCGATATGGATGAGCGAAGCTCTATCTAACAATGAGCTAAATCAACGCTAACTCTAACTAGGAGGAGGTGGAGGAGTATATATAGTCTTGGGCCACGAAGGGGTAAGTGGGGAATAAATGGACTCCTCCAATACACCGTATGCGTGAAACAGCGTCGGACGTCCAAGGGTTCCGTCGTCCGGAGGTTTCGGGAAGGTCCGGACGTCCGGTGCTCTTGGACTTCAGAGATTCGGCTCGGGGCACTTCGTCCGACGTCCAGAGGGCGGTCGTCCGGAGGTTTCGGGAAGGTGGGACGTCGGTGCTCTTCGGACTCAGAGATTCGGCTCGGAGTGCTTGATTGGACGTCCGGAGGGGTCGCCCTGAGCTCAGATTTCGGACGTCCGTCCTGGCTCTGGACGTCCACTGTAACCGGGCAGCTTCTTCTCTTGGTCCTTGTACTTGGTGTCCTCGCCGTCTTGTCCAATGCTCGTAGCTGTTCCATGGCCTTCCTCTTGGTTCCTGGACATACATAGCACACATGTTTGAGGTAGTAGCCATGTCTCACATATGGAAAGTGACGATTCGGAGAGGAGCGAGTTCACCTTGTGTCCATTGGCGTATGTTCGAGGTCTCGTCATATGTCCTCTTGGGGTTTGGAGAGTAGTCGGAGTGTACATGGGGATGAACGTGGGATGCTCCTCATCATATACTCCCCCACTTCCTCCTAGTTAGGGTTAGCATTGGTTTAGCTCATATTTCGTGTGAGAGCCCTTGCTCATCCACTTGGTTACCTTCTCCTCGGAGATAGCGCCTCCTCGGAGAAGATCCTTCCAAGGGATTCAAGACCCCCTCTATGGTGGACCCCATCAAGACCTCCTCACGGGGAAGAACGACTACTCGTGTATCTTTCCTTTGTTGGTTTTGAATCTTGTGCTACCTTATGTGTTCGGTGATCTAGCCCTTGTGTAATCGAAACTTGTCGGTTTAGTGTTCCTCTTGTGTGTTTTTTCCTTGTGTTCTTCCGCCCGTTCGTCGTGTTTTCCCCGTAGGATCCCCTCCAAACGTGAAAGATCTCCGATTAGGGTTCCTCCCTACATCAGAAGGGGTCTTGAATCCGCTTGGGGGATCTTCTCCGAAGAGGTCCTGAGCTCCGAGGAGAAGTAACCAAGTGGATGAGCAAGGCTCTCACACAAAATATGAGCTAAACCATCGCTAACCCTAACTAGGAGGAGGTGGAGGAGTATATATAGTCTAGCGGAGCGAAGGGTTACATGGCCTTCGGCCCAACACGAGATCAGCATACAGGCGTCGGACGTTCGGAGGTTACCGGTCGTCCGGAGGCTCGAGAGGGTCCGGACATCCGGTGCTCTCCGAACTTCCGTAGATTCGGCTCGGGTGTGGTAGTGTCGGACGTCCGGAGGGGGCCGGTCGTCCGGTGCCTGGAGTTCGTCGGACGTCCGGTCCTGGTCAGACGTCCGATCGCTGTAACATGCGTTGTGATGAGGACATCAATACCATTGTTACACCCACAACCCTTGCTGCTATACATACTGGACCTATTACTAGAGCTCGCGCACGCCAACTAAATTACCAGGTACTTTCGTTTCTTGGTAATGATTCTAATGTTCATGAGAATATGATGTTGCCTAAATTGGATACATTTGTTTTGCTTACAAATGAAGGGCCTAGCTTGGAGAAGGATGAACATTGGAGCAAGAACAAGCATGGAGATGATGGCATGCGCAAGGGGAACAAGAACGGAGTTACAAGTGATGATTTCAGGACTTTGAAGCCACCATAATGAGTACATGAAGCCTTGGACGAAATATACAAGATGCCACTTCATAAACTTCGTCCAAAGGCTATTCTAGGTGCTGCGTCACCTTATTATTGGGCCAGGCCCATGTAATTTCGAAATACATAAGTATAGGCTGTTTTAGAGTCCGTATGTGTGGGGAAACAAGAGATAGGGTTGGTTTCGACCCTTCCCCAAGGGCCACGAAATTCCCCCCCTCTTTCTCCATAAATACAACCCTTAGGGCACCGTTTAGACTTTGGGGTTTTGTTGAGATTAAAAGTTCGCCATAGCTGCAACTTCACAGCGTGCCGTTTGTGTTCAATCGACTGCACAAAGGCGCCACGTAACCCCACCTTGATCAATAAAGCTTTCATCTTATATTCGCAATATCCAGATTGCAATCTCAGTTTCTTGCTTGTTCTTCGTTTGCTCGCAGGAAATGGACCCTCGTGGTCGTTAATCATGCTCTGGCGTGGTCAATAACCTCTCGGAGTTGGTTTAGCGATTGCTAAGGCGCTGACGCCCTCGCACGCTCGTAGTCGGATCGCCAAAGTCGATTTCCACCAAAGCGATATCCATCATCTCATCGAACGACGGGACACCTTTGCCTCTATCAAGTGGTATCGATTTCCGTGTTGCTCGATGAGATTTTACAGTTTTCGTAGTTTAGATCGAGTGCATTCTTCATACCTATAGTCCACAAAAAGCCACAAAAAGAATTAGGGTTAGTTCATCATATCCCAACCAATCTGAGCCTTTGCATAATCTTTTTAGGGTTTTGCTTTGTTGATTTGCGGTTGCATCGCCGTGTCTAGTTGCTGGTCTTAGCGTCTAGTCTTTTAGAGTTTCGAGTTCTGGTCATAAGTTGTCACGCCGCCACCGTACCATCATCATCGCCCCTGCCACCTACCACCACCGCTCCGAATCCGTATCCATATACCACCACCAATCCGTGTCCATATACCACCACCGATCCATATCCATATACTCCCACCGCTACCACCACCGCTGCCATATACCACCACCATATATCCACCACCAATCCGAGTTCCTTGCATATTAGGTTTGTTTTCGAGATCCATCTAGTTTCCGATTCGTGTTTCCTTGCCGGAGTAGGTTTCGGAAAGAAAAGGAGTCCGGAGACCACCCTCCGTTTAGGCCCAAAATTTTCCGAAAATGCACTTGTCGAAAAAATTTCTGACTATCCTATTTTTAGGTGTTTCTAAGCGTATTGAGACAGTCACCGTTATAGAAAGTTTTTTTTGACCAGTTTCTAGTTTTTGGGTCCAGGCAGTCGAAAAAAAAAATTGGTCGAAAAAATTTCGTGCCCATCCTGTCAGTTTGACCTAGGAAGAGTTTTGAGACACTCGCCATTATAGTGATTTTTCGCAAAAAAATGCAGCGCAAAAAAAAAGCAGCGCAAAAAAAAAGAGCGAAAAAAAAATTCCAGTGTGTGCTTTCCCCTTGTTTACGTGCAGCACCGTGATTTTGTTAGTGTTCTAGGCTCGCGTCTCTAGCACGGTCTAGCCTAGGACCAACACAGTACCGTCGTTGAGCGTTTATTCAACTTTGCATCTCTGAATTGATTATTGCTGACCCTTTCTGCTACCATATTATAAGCCTTCCTAGTTCCACATACATCTACATCGTGCGTTTGACTCTCCCCGTAATCGCTTCTATCCAAGCTTTGAGAGTTTTGACTACAACGGTTGCCGATCACCGCTTCTTCTTTGGGTAAGAACTGGTAAAAATTTGAGATTTGCTTGACGGATTTGTGACACCCACCACCACCACGTGTTAGTAGTCAGAGGATCATATTCTTGTGTGTTTCTATTGTCGCTAACCATGCCAGGATCACAAGCCGATTTAGACTGACCGGGAGAACTTGATTTAACAAGGAGCTTCATGATAAATTTCAGCAAATGATGAGTGGACAGTGTGTGGATGTGCTAAACAGATTTGAAGAGGCCATGGAGAAGATAGATGGCATGGAGAAGACGTTTGAAACAAAGCTCGATAACAAGTTTAATGAATTGCTTGCGCGTCTTCCACCACCACCACCGGCTGCACCTAATGCACCTCTACAACAACAACAACAACAACGACGACTACCTCCACGTCATTTAAACAAAGACTACCGAAGCGAGCCGTGTCCCTCTTGCGCTTGGCCAAACTGTTGGTGCTGCTGTTGATACTTTGGTGGCTCCTGCTGCTGATGCGGAGGAGGATGATTATGTGGGAGATTACGAGGATGAGGTTGATCAAAATCAGAACTACATGCAACCACCAGCACAACAACCACCAGGTCGTCCACATGCAAATAATGGCAATGTTAGGGCTCCCCCTCAGGTACGAGATCATGACCATCTCCCTAAATCGAAATTGAATATTCCACCATTTGAGGGTAGATATGTTTCTGATATATATCTTACTTGGGAGTTAGAAACTGAACAACGATTTACATGTTTACAATATCCTGAGGGGAGACGTGTTCCTGCTGCTGTTTGTGCTTTCACTACCTTTGCATGTGTTTGGTGGTCTGAACATTGTAGATTATATCCTGTTCCAGCTACTTGGGCTGCTTTGAAAACTGCTATGCGTACTCGTTGGGTTCCACCATATTATCAACGTGAATTACTTCAAAAATTGCAGCGCTTAAGACAAGGAAAAATTATGTAGAAGAATATTATCAGGAATTACAAACTGGCTTGATTAGATGTGGTATTGTTGAGGAGAATGAAGCTATGCTTGCACGTTTTCTGGGTGGATTAAATAAAGATATTCAGACCATTCTAGACTATAAGGATTATAATAATATCACTCGTTTATTCCATCTTGCTTGTAAAGCTGAACGTGAAGTGCATGATCGACAGGCATTGGCACGAACTAACATTTCTGCAGGTCGACCTTCATCCTGGACACCACGCGGCATCCTCATCGCCATCGCACCATCACCTCCTTCAGTGCCACCTCCAACCGTGATACAAGAAAGCAGCACAACCACCACTATCTCGCCAAGAGCACACCGCCTGGCATGCACAGTAGCTCTTCTTCTTCCATGGCGTCTACGGGCACACAAGTGATATTATTTGTCGTCGTTGTAAGGGAAGAGGACATTTTGTGAGAGAATGCAAATCTCAGCGTGTGATGATTGCTCACGAGGATGGTGGGTATGAGTCCGCTTAGTGACTATGATGAGGAGACTTTGGCTCTTATTACACGTGAAGAACACGGTGGAGATGATTCTGATCATGAGACGCAATACATGGCTCCTCAAGATGCTTGTGGTAGGAATGTTTAGTTGCTCAACGTGTTTTGAGTGTGCAGGTCACGCAAGCTGAGCAAAATCAGAGGCATAATTTGTTCCATACAAAGGGAGTTGTGAAGGAACGTTTTATTCGCGTCATCATAGATGGATGGAGCTGCAACAACTTGGCTAGCATGGATATGGTGGAGAAGCTTTTTGCCCTTCGAAGTTCGTGAACACAGCTTATTCCAGTTTTTCAAACCAGTTTTAGAATTTTTTGACTCCTCATATCAACTCGGAATTGAGTGATTCTTTTTGAATTGGAAAGCTTGAGTTAGTAGCATTCTTTTAAAAAGTTATCAGAAAATTGGGTCAAACTTTTCAAGAGGAAAATTGAGAGAGTTGTTGTATATCCTGCTTGGCAGTTGTTCTTCATCATTATCTTTACTGCCGTTGTGATCTTCACTTATATCTTGCTGTCCAGAGCTACTTATTATCCTTCATTGATGCTAGTTGTGCTATGCCGTGACCTCATTAGTGTTCTAGGCTCGCGTCTCTAGTCTGGTCTAGCCTAGCACCAAAGACAAAGACCGTCGTTGAGCGCTTATTCAACATTGCATCTATGAATTGATTATTGCTAATGTTTTTGCTACCATATATAGCCAACCCAGCTCCACATATTTCTACACCGTGTATACGTACGTTCCCCTGCAATCGTTTTACACAATCTCCAGAGTTACTTGACACCGCTGGTTGCCTGTCACCACCTGCCGCATGGTAAGAACTTGTAAGATATTGATATTTGCTTTACTGTGAGCACTTTACAACCACATCCTAGTAGTTCATAGGAACATTATTCTCGAATTTTGTTTCTTGTTTCTACTAATCATGACAGAGTTCGGAGATAGAAGTTCTTGGATGGCGGACACATCTTCATCATCACGAGAGTTGGGACAACACACACAAGCATATGGTCGGGGTATGTCTTTACCATCATTTGAGGGTAGATTTAATCCTGCTATTTATCTAGCTTGGGAGCTTGAATTAGAAGAAGTTTTAGTCACCATGATTTTTACGAACTTGAGAGAGTACGAGCTACCACTAGAGCATTTCTTGGTTTTGCTTACATTTGGTGGAGTGTACATTGTAAGAAAAACATTGATAACCAACCCACAACTTGGAAAGTTTTGAAAGCTGTAATGAGACAACAATTTTTTCCTCCTTACTATAGTCGTGAATTGCTTCACAAATTTGAACAATTAAAACAAGGCAAAGAATAATCGCTCATGCTTACTACAAAGAGTTCAAATCTTATATGCATCATTGTGACATAGAAGAATCTGAGGATGATACAATGAATAGATTTTTGGTGGTTTGAACCATGATATCCGTGCAAGATTTCACTATATTCCTCGTTCCATTATTGGTATGTATGTTCGGCGCTTGTACCTTTTGAGAGACGACTACAGGAGGATGCATTGGGTGACTACAACAACCACTATTCCAGTTCATGCTCACCATCGTCAGTTGGTTCCTCCACCGTTGCACCTACTAGAGCAGCCCCACCCAGCATTGTGAGCGTGACATCATCTCAAGTGTATGGTGCATTGTCAAGGCCTGCACTCTACATCAGCTACGTCTTTGCGACAAGGTAATAGTAAAGGTATTAATGATATAACTTCACATGAGAATGATGCATCCCTAGTTAACTTGAATGCATCATGTGTTGAGTTACACAGTGATTTGAGCACATCACCTATTTTAGAGAATCTTGATACTATCATGAATGCGTCATGTGATCAAACAACTGAAATACCAACAATTTTGAGTGCACCCATTGAATTAACTGTTGATGCAAAAGAATCAATGTTTAATCATTTTGATATGACCTCTAATCTTGGTGATGATTCTGTGTCGAATGACTTATTGCATGTTTGCTTATTTAAGCATGTTGTAGCATGTAAACTTGATGCAAGTAAGGTTTATTCACCAATGTTGGGATGGTTTAATGATGAACATTGTCAATCTTTTGAAATGAATAAGAGCTTCACTTATATGTGCAAATTGAGTTGTAATATTTTCATGCCTTCTACTTCTTGTGATAATGTTTTGGCTTTAGATTTTATGAACTATGCAAGTTACTCATCTATTCATGTGTCATATGTGCAAAAATCAAGGGAAGTAAAATGGATGACATATACATATACAACATGTACACCTTGTCTCTTTTGTTAGCCATATTTCAGACTAAGCAACGCCGAGGACGGCTTTTGTTTTCAAGAAGGGAGGATGATGAGGACATGATTACCTTGGATACGAACAAAAATATTGCATACATGTATATTTGTGAGGTTATTTCTAATGCAAACTATGCAATAATTTATTTATGTCATCCAGGACAAAAATACTTCACAAACTTTTGTGCCATGTCTAATTGCAGGCGTATGGGACATTTGTACAATCCACATATGAAGATAAGGGAGAAAGAGATGTTTACCTGCTGTTCTAAAAGTTCTCTCACGTCACTTTTGGCCCAAGAGAAGATAGTGTCCAAGTCTCTCACGTTCTGGACTCAGATTCGGACTGCATGTACATACCTGACTCAAAACATCAATAACTTTTTCATCCGGACTCCAAATTGGGTGATTCTTTTTTTGTTGAAAAATAGATTTCGTGCACCTTCCAACCCAATTGGATTCACCTTCAAATTCGTCAGGAGCGTTGAGTTATGGACGAAACAATCTGATGCTGCAGCAGAATCCGAGTCAAACTACAAGTCCAAAGGTGTTACGTCACCTCCGCTTGGGCCCATTGGCCTTGTACGACCTAGGGTTAGTTTTAGGCTGCCTTGGGACATCCTATCACCTCCTTGGCCGCCACCCCTTGCTCCTATATAAGTAGATCCATCTAGTAGCTTTTTCCTTGGGATTTGTTTAGTTAAAAGTTAGCCATTGCAACTTCGTGTACTTCGTTTGTGTCCAACGACCAGACCAAGGCCGCTGACGGATCCCCACCATTATCAAGACGTCAGATATATTCGCAATATTCAGAGTGCTTTATCATATTCGTGCTCGTTCTTCGATTGCGTGCAGGAATAGACCTTCGTGGTCATCTTGATTGTGCTTCCAAAGATCGTCAAGAACCTCGGGAGATTGGTTTAGCGATTGCTAAGGCACAACGTCGTGCACGTTTGTAGTCGGATCGTCAAAGTCGACTCCACCAAATCGATAGTTATCATCTCATCGAAAGATCGGGACACCCTCGCCTCTATCACCAACCGTGCACCATACCGTACCAATCCAGAGGAGACGAAGGAGATTATGCGTCAAGTACAGGAGCTGCTCGACAAAGGTTATATACGTGAATCTCTTAGTCCTTGTGTTGTTCCTATTATACTAGTGCCTAAAAAAGGATGGTACGTCGCGTATGTGTGTTGATTGTAGAGGCATTAATAATATTACTATTCGTTATCGCCATCCTATTCCTAGGCTAGATGATATGCTTGATGAATTGAGTGGCTCTACAATATTATCCAAAGTTGATTTGCGTAGTGGATACCGTCAAATTCGTATGAAATTGGGAGATGAATGGAAAACAACATTTAAAACTAAGTTTGGTTTATATGATTGGTTAGTCATGCCTTTTGGGTTAACTAATGCACCTAGTACTTTCATGAGACTAATGAACGAAGTTTTACGTGCTTTCATTGGACGATTTGTGGTAGTCTATTTTGATGATATATTGATTTATAGCAAATCTTTAGAAGAACATTTGGAACATTTACGTGCTGTTTTTATTGCTCGACGTGATGCACGTTTGTTTGGTAACCTTGGGAAGTGCACCTTTTGCACCGACCGAGTATCTTTTCTTGGCTATGTTGTTACTCCACAGGGAATTGAAGTTGCTAAAGCCAAGATTGAAGCTATTGAGAGTTGGCCGCAGCCCAAAATGGTCACACAAGTGAGGAGTTTTCTTGGACTCACTGGTTTCTATAGGTGTTTTATGAGTGATTTTAGCACCATTGCTGCACCTCTCAATGAGCTTACAAAGAAGGATGTTCCTTTTGTTTGGGGTACCGCACAGGAAGAAGCCTTCACGGTATTGAAAGATAAGTTGACACATGCTCCTTTACTCCAACTTCCTGATTTTAATAAGACTTTTGAGCTTGAATGTGATGCTAGTGGAATTGGATTAGGAGGTGTGTTATTACAAGATGGCAAACCTGTTGCATACTTTTCTGAAAAATAGAGTGGGCCTAGTCTGAATTATTCTACTTATGAGAAAGAATTATATGCTCTTGTTCGGACTTTGGAGACATGGCAACATTATTTATGGCCCAAAGAATTTGTTATACATTCTGATCATGAATCTTTGAAACATATTAAAAGTCAAGCTAAACTGAATCATAGACATGCTAAATGGGTTGAATTCATTGAGACTTACCCTTATGTTATTAAACACAAGAAGGGTAAAGAAAATGTTATTGCTAATGCATTGTCTCGTCGCTATACTATGCTTTCACAACTTGACTTCAAAATATTTGGTTTGGAGACCATCGAAGATCAATATGTGCATGATTCTGATTTTAATGGTGTATTGCAGAATTGTAAAGAAGGGAGAACGAGGAACAAGTTCGTCGTTAATGATGGATTTGTGTTTCGTGCTAACAAGCTATGCATTCCAGCTAGCTCTATTCGTCTTTTGTTGTTGCAGGAGGCGCATGGAGGGGGATTAATGGGACACTTTGGCGTCAAGAAGACGGAGGACGTTCTTGCTACACATTTCTTTTGGCCAAAGATGAGACGGGATGTTGAGCGTTTTATTGCTTGCTGCACTACATGTCAAAAAGCTAAGTCACGACTCAATCCTCATGGTTTATATATGCCTTTGCCTGTACCTAGTGTTCCTTGGGAGGATATATCTATGGACTTTGTTTTAGGTTTACCTCGAACAAAGAAGGGGAGGGATAGCATATTTGTTGTCGTGGATAGGTTCTCCAAAATGGCACACTTTATACCATGTCATAAAAGCGATGATGTCGTTAATGTTGCTGATCTGTTCTTTCGTGAAATTATTCGCTTGCATGGTGTGCCCAATACTATTGTGTTAGATCGTGATACTAAATTTCTTAGCCACCTTTGGAGATGTTTATGGGCTAAGTTGGGGACTAAACTGCTTTTTAGTACTACTTGTCACCCCCAAACTGATGGACAAACTGAAGTAGTCAATAGAACATTGTCTACTATGCTTAGGGCTGTTTTGAAGAATAATAAGAAAATGTGGGAAGAATGCTTGCCTCATATTCAATTTGCTTATAATCATTCATTGCATTCTACTACTAAGATGTGCCTTTTTGAAATTGTGTATGGTTTCCTCCCTCATGCACCTATTGATTTGTTGCCTCTTCCATCTTCGGAGAAGGTTAATTTTGATGCTAAAGAACATGCTGAATTGATTTAAAAAATGCATGAGTTAACTAAGGAAAACATTGAGCGTATGAATGCTAAATATAAACTTGCTGGAGATAAGGGTAGAAAACATGTTGTGTTTGCACCTAGAGATCTTGTTTGGTTACATTTGCGTAAGGATAGGTTTCCTAATTTGCGCAAATCAAAGCTAATGCCACGTCTTGATGGTCCATTTAAGGTGTTAGAGAAAATAAATGATAATGCATATAAACTTGAGCTGCCCTCAGATTTTGGGGTTAGTCCCACTTTTAACATTGCAGATTTGAAGCCTTATTTGGGTGAGGAAGATGAGCTTCCGTCGAGGCCGACTTCATTTCAAGAAGGGGAGGATGATGAGGACATCAATACCATTGTTACACCCACAGCCCGTGCTGCTATACATACTGGACCAATTACTAGAGCTGGCAATTTTTTTTTGGAAATGATTCTAAGGTTCATGAGAATATGATTCTAATGTAATATACATTTGTTTTGCTTACAAATGAAGGGCCTAGCTTGGAGAAGGATGAACATTGGAGCAAGAACAAGCATGGAGTTGATGGCATGCGCAAGGGGAATAAGAACAGAGTTACAAGTGATGATTTCAGGACTTTGAAGCCACCATAAGGAGTGAATGAAGCCTTGGACGAAATATACACGATGCCACTTCATAAATTTCGTCCAGAGGCTATTCTAGGTGCTGCGTCACCTTATTATTGGGCCAGGCCCATGTAATTTCGAAATACCTAAGTATAGGCTGTTTTTAGAGGCCGTATGTGTGGGGAAACAAGAGATAGAGTTGGTTTCGGACCCCTTCCCCAAGGGCCACGAAATTCCCCCCCCCCCCCCCTCTTCCTCCATATATACTGCCCTTAGGGCACCGTTTAGACTTTGGGTTTTGTTTAGATCAAAAGTTCGACATAGCTGCAACTTCACGTACTTCGTTTGTGTTCAACGACCAGACCAAGGCGTCACAGAACCCCACCTTCATTAACAAAGCTTTCCTCTTTTATTCGCAATATCCAGATTGCAATCTCAGTTTCTTACTTGTTCTTCATTTGCTCGTAGGAAATAGACCCTCGTGGTCAGGTTGATCGTGCTCCGGCGTGGTCAATAACCCTCGAAGTTGGTTTAGCGATTACTAAGGCGCGACGTCTTCGCACGTTCGTAGTCGGATCGTCAAAGTCGACTCCCATAGAAAATGATTGCTATCTCATCGAAACATCGGGATACCTTTGCCTCTATCAGAAAGTGAAGGTTCGGAGAGGAGCGAGTTCACCTTGTGTCCAATGGTGTATCTTCGAGGTCTCGTCATATGTCCTCTTGGGGTTTGGAGAGTAGTCAGAGTGTACATGGGGATGAACGTGGGATGCTCCGCATCAGGTGGTTGTGCCTGCTTTCTTGTATCACGGTTGGAGGTGGCACCTGAAGGAGGTGATGGTGCAGTGGAAATAGATGATGCTCGTGGTGTCCATGATGAAGGTCGACCTGCAGAAAAGTTAGCTCGCGCCAATGCCTGTCGATCCTGCACTTCACGTTCAGCTTTACAAGCAAGATGGAATAAACGAGTGATATTATTATAATTCTGAATCTCTCTATTTAATCCACCCATAAAACGTGCAAGCATAGCTTCATTCTCCTCAACAATACCACATCTAATCAAGCCAGTTTGTAATTCCTGATAATATTCTTCTACAGAATTTTTTCCTTGTCTTAAGCGCTGCAATTTTTGAAGTAAGTCACGTTGATAAAATGGTGGAACCCAACGAATACACATAGCAGTTTTCAAAGCAGCCCAAGTAGCTGGAACAGGATATAATCTACAATGTTCAGACCACCAAACACATGCAAAGCTAGTGAAAGCACAAACAGCGGCAGGAACACGTCTCTCCTCAGGATATTGTAAACATGTAAATCGTTGTTCAATTTCTAACTTGATACGGGGCTAACCCGGTGTAGGCCGATCTTTCACATTTGGAGTGGGATCCCTCGAAGAGCATGAAGAACAACGGGAAGAACGGGGAGAAATCACAAGGGAAAACACTCAAGAACAAGTCCAATCACACATCCTCTAGACAATCAAACACACAAGATCCACAAGGTACATGAACAACAAAAGGAAAGATACAAGGTAGCGTTCATCCCAAATCCAAGAGAGATGAGGTCTTGACGATATCCTAGACGGATCTTCCCCCGAGGGGGTCTTGATGATATCCCGCAGGATCTTCTCCTAGATGGAGGTCTTGGCCTCCAATGGAGTAGTGGTCTCTCTCTCTCTCTCTCTCTCAAGAGTAGAGATAGGTAGGAGCAAAGCTCACATACAAATGATGATGCGGAGCATCCCACGTTCATCCCCATGTACACTCTGACTACTCTCCAAGCCCCAAGAGGACATATGACGAGACCTTGACCATACGCCAAAGGGCACAAGGTGAACTCACTCCTCTTCGAACCGTCACTTTCCACATGTGAGACATGGCTAATACCTCATGCATGGACCTTGCATACACTCAGGTACAACCGAGACGTCCATGGAGGATACAAGGACCAAGGCCAAGCATGGAAGAGGAGAAGGAAGAAGAAGCCGGGAGCAAGCGGTACTACCGCCCAGGCCCAGCGGTACTACCGCTTATCATCACAAAAGGCACTACCGCTTTACATCCGCTCCACTTCCGCAAAGTCCGACAAACTTCGGAGATCGAATGGCTCCAGAGCGGTACTACCGCCCATCATAGCGGTACTACCGCTTGCGCGCCTCAAGCGGTACTACCGCCGGAAGGACCGGTACTACAGCCCTATCTGTGCACAGTGTATTGGGCCGAGCCCATGTACCCCTTCGCCCTCACTTACCCCTTCGTGGCTCTAGACTATATATACTCCTCCACCTCCTCCTAGTTAGGGTTAGCAAAGGATTAGCTCATGTTTGTGTGAGAGCTTTGCTCATCCACTTGGTTACCTTCTCCTCGGAGACGCGCCTCCATCGGAGAAGATCCTTCCAAGCGGATTCAAGACCCCCTCTTGGGTGGCCCCCATCAAGACCTCCTCACGGAGAAGAACCTGGTTACCTCTTGTATCATCCTTTGTTGACCGTGGATCGTGTATCTCTCTTTGTGTTCATCGATCTAGCGCATGTGTAATCGAATCTTGTTGGTTTGAGTGATTCTCTTGTGTTTTCCCCCGTGATTTCCCTCGTGCTCTTCCGCTTGTTCTTCGTGTTCCTCGTAGGGATCCTCTCCAAACGTGAAAGATCGTCCACATAGGGTTCCGCCCTACATCATCTTGGTATCATGAGCCACGTTGATCACGTTTTTGGAGCCCCTACCCCGTGTTTTCTAGCTTGATTTTGTTATTTTCATCCTAAATCCGAAAATCCCCACCAAAAATAGCCCCCAATTGTTTTTGTGATTTGTTGGTTTGATGATGTTTTGTTGATTTTGATCCGTGGATTTGCTTGGTTTCGAGCGGATCTAGCATCCCCCAAGTTTCCCCTCTTTCCATCCACGAAATCCATCCAATTTTGCTCCCGAAATCATCCTTTTCCGCCCCAAAATCACGCCCCGATTCGATCTGCGAAGAATCCCGACACGAGTGGTACTACCACCCTCCAAGCGGTACTACCGCTTAGTACCACAAGCGGTACTACCGCCAGGCCCTGTTCCAGCCCGAAACAGTTGAAAAATCGCGACACGAGCGGTACTACCGCCCATCCGAGCGGTACTACCGCCCATGCCAATTTCAGCATCAGCCTTCTTCACCGTTTTCATCATAACTTTTCACTCTAAACTCTGATTTCAGTGTTCTTTGGCTCGTTTTGAAGCTATCGACGTGCCCGAGGTCCTCACCTTGGTTTCACCACCCTTTGAAACCATCAAATTTTTGGTACTTTGGCATCTTTGCCTAGGGCTTCCACCACATCATCCGCAATACCACCATAGCCTTCCGCAAACTAACCCTTTTTATTCACCATAGCATTTGAGGTTGTTTGAGTTGTGACTTGAGTCTCCTAAGGTGTTTAGGCTACTTAGGGATGGTTGCTTCTTCATCAACCACCTCCATAACTTCCGCATAGGCTTGCCCACCATACACTTCCGCCACCCCAACTTAACCCAATCTTGTTGTGTCGAGAGTTGTGTCTCCTAAGGTGTTTCGACTACTTTGGGACCGTGCTACCAACTCTGACACCGTGTATAGCCCATCATTCCACTTCCGCATTGCCAAGTGCACACTACCACCGCTTTCCGCTACCACCATTTTGACATTTGACGTTTGAGATTTTGAGTTCACGGTTTTTCCGTTTCCTAAGGTGTTTCGACTACTTAGGGACGAGACTCCATCATCTTGGTTTCTACATCAAGAACACCGCCACTCATCATCGCCGGACGGTAACCTCCATATCATCTTGGTATCGTGGTATCCCTCCATTTTATATTCCCCTTGCCACTGCATTGTTAACCCCTAGACCGTTTTGTGTTACTTGCCTATCGAGACTAGCCATTTGAGTATTGCCGTCAACGTTACTTGTGCACATTAGTTATCATACTTCCCATAGCATACATACCATATCATCGTGGTGCACATATTGCTATCATATCTTGTGTCACAAGTTTGTTCCCGCATATAGACAATTGCTATCTTGGTTTGTGCATTGTGCAAAAGTGGCCATACAAAAAAAGAGAATAAGCTTTTAAGCAAAGAAAAAGAGAGAGCAAAGGGCTTGTAAGCAAGTGCCATAGCATCATACCACATTGCATATAAGATTGTCATATCCGATCATCTTGGATCAAACACCGGGAACCATACATACATAGCATACTTGGGATACAAAGTTTATCCATTTTGCATCTTATAGGTTGTGCACAAGTGTCGTATCCGCATATTGAGCAATCATGCTAGCGTCTCTCTTGAGTTGTGCAACACGAGCGTTTTCCGTGGATTCCACATTTTATGCTCATTCCTTGGTTGCACGACCCCATTTATCTATCCGTGTGTGTGTTTCTGTGTGCCATTCATTGCTATTGGTCTACTTGTTTTGCTTGCGAATTTGTGAATCTCTTTCAACATTATTGACTCTTGCTAACATTTTGCATCAAATTTTTTGTGCCAGTATCCTCACCGAGCTCCACCAAAAGCTTTACTTGTGTAGGTGTGAGAAACCAACAAGAATTGGTACCAATTGTGCTATTTCCTTGTTACACATTGAGTGATCATTGATCCATTTTCAACATCGGTCAAGGTACATTTGGTATAAGTTCTTCTCTTTCTCCCACTCATATTTGCTCGAGTCTTGTGATGGATAGGCAAGGCATTTCATCTCCGGTCTTCGACAACAACAACGGCGCGAACAACTACATCACCAAAATGTCCATCTTCGGACTACAACACGAAATGCAAGGAGCACAATCTACCTTGCAAGAGCGCATCGAGAACCTTTCCATCGACATTCATCTCTCCGAAGCAAGGAAAAGGGACTACATCGACAACAAGCTTTCCGCACAAAAGGAGGAGCAAGATGCAAGGATGGAGGAGATTCGGGCCTTGATCAAGTCTTCTTCCCCTTCGTCATCTGCAAGGCAGCGACGTTCAAGCCACAAGTCTTCTCGGAGCCCAAGCGATGAAAGCGCAAGTCGTCCACGTCCACATCTCCATGGCGACCACCATCACGTTCGTGATCCACATCGCCATGAAGGGCAAGTCACCTCCAAGCAACATGTGCACGACGAGGACGAACGACATCTACTACGAGCTCAAGTGTGACATCGACACCATCAACATGAAGATGCTCCACAAGCGCAAATGCACAAGTCCCAACAAGCCCTACTTCACGCCAAGTACAAGCTTCATGAGCAAAAGAGAAGACCGCGAGACGGCCACCACCAAGACGGTGCTACGACTACAACAACCACTTCGGCATCTTCTCCAAGTGCTATCAAGGCATCTTCGCCTTTGGACGTACGGCATCTTCGCCTACTTCCCACATGTACGCCTACATCGACTTCATCAAGTCCAAGGCGACTACCTACGAGCGAGGGTGACACTTCCATCTTCGTAGAGCCCCCCAAGGAAGATGGCCGAGCATGGGAAACTCCCTTCGGTCATGGAGACGAGCTACGAGGTGCCACATCATGTGGGCCTCCAACAACAAGACGGTGACAAGAAGGTTGAGCATGGGACTATCCCTTCAACCAAGGTGGTGATAGGAGTTGAGCATGGAGACATTTGCACCAACATCTCTCCGACACCCACATATCATGAGATGACCCAATTGCCATGTGAGGAGAGCCACCAACCCATGAGTGAGATGAGTGACTCCACCCTATATGACATTGAGTGCATTTCCTATGAGAGGATGAGTGTGACCACCACTAGTCCCACACTTGAGAGCATGCCACACATCCTATGTGAGGTTGAGCACCATTGGAGTGACTCCACCAACCATATGAGTGAGAGCATCCAAGAGGGAGTGAGTGAGCGACAACACTTAGTGAGTGAGGTAGTTGACACGGCATGTGAGACCACTATGATTTCTAACGACTTACCCTCTATTCCGAGTGAGTTTTCTTCTTTGGTGCTAGGTCTCCTACATGACGATATGCCTATCCTCGACGAGTCCATACCTACAATGGAGACAGCGATGGCCATGGTGGACGATGATGCACCCCCCACATGGTTCCATCAAGATGAAGATGACAACGAGACGATCTTCAACACCTCACCTACAACACATGAGCGACGCTCCAACGGTAACATAGGTGATGTCGCTTCTCTTGTCCCCCTTTGGTGGACTCTCTTGACAATGATTGCTTGCATGATGTTGATCCTCCTATTCCCATGCTTCATTCTAGTGCGACTTCTTCATGTCTTGACTTACCTATTTATGATGAATATGATGATAAGCATGTTGAGTTGCCTAGTTGTGATGCTATGCTTCATAGGATATCTTGTGAAAATTCTATTGGTCACTTCATGTTTGACAATCCATTGAACTTGTCATATGCTATGAGTGAGATCTCCCATTGATGAGGACATGACTACCTTGGATAAGACCAAAAATATTGCATACATGCATATTTGTCAGGTGATTTCTAGTGCAAACTATGCAATAATTTATTTATATCATCCAGGACAAAAATACTTCACAAACTTTTGTGCCATGTCTAGTTGCGGTGTATGGGACATTTGTACAATCCACATATGAAGATAAGGGAGAAAGAGATGTTTACTTGCTATTCAAAAAGTTCTCTCACGTCACTTTTGGCCCAAGAGAAGATAGAGTCCAAGTCTCTCACGTTCTGGACTCAGATTCGGACTGCACAGACATACCTGACTCAAAACGTCAATAACGTTTGTCTAGTTGCAGGTGTATGACGTTATTGACGTTTGTGCAGTCCGAATCTGAGTCCAGAACGTGAGAGACTTGGACTCTATCTTCTCTTGGGCCAAAAGTGACGTGAGAGAACTTTTTGAATAGCAAGTAAACATCTCTTTCTCCCTTATCTTCATATGTGGATTGTACAAATGTCCCATACACCTGCAACTAGACATGGCACAAAAGTTTGTGAAGTATTTTGTCTGGATGATATAAATAAATTATTGCATAGTTTGCACTAGAAATCACCTGACAAATATGCATGTATGCAATATTTTTGGTCTTATCCAAGGTAGTCATGTCCTCATCACCCATATAGCCTCATTTCAATCTCAACATAGTAACTATGCATGACCCATTAAAATAAATCCCATTTGCACTTATGGCATAGATGACGAGATGCTGGTCATTGGCTTTTGTTTTTCATGTGATGATATTGCCATGCTTCCTATACATGATTTGCGCAATTAATCTACTATGTCATGCCATGATCACATTGAACCAAATATGCTTTCTTTTGGACGTTGTCAATATTTTCCATGTGATGTTGCTACTCATGCTCATGAGGAGACCCCCATAGTTTCCTCATACATATTAGGAGATCTTGATACATTCCATACTTTACATGATTCCCATGATTGCGTGCACCTTATGCATTCCATGAATAACAATGCTATAGATATTGCTCATGATGCATGACACAATTTGAGTCTCCATTATGCTATACATAATACCAAACCTCTCATGATGGATGACATGTTTCTATATCACGCATCTCATTTATTTGATCATTGTATATTTTGTGCTAACTGACACATGCACGCGCGCATCATGATGGATGATGTGTACATCTATCACGCACACACAATTTTCCCTCTGCCTTTGTTTTCTGTAGGTACTCACATAAACTCGTCAACCTCTCAATCTCAAGAGTTGACGAAACGAGCTCTTGAGAGCCTCTTGAGAGCAAGGATGATTTGGGATCCCGTGGACTACCATTACCACCGCTCTCTTCGCGCAACGACTACGCGCATCTCTCTCACTTGGTTCTCACATGGCTATGGGCTATATACCGCTTGTCGCTTCGTGCTCATTTTACCGTGTTCACTTTGCATGCTATGCTTATGCCTTTGCCATGCAATTGTGACCCTTGCTTGCATCTACCCATGATTCACCATTATGATAATTCTACGTGTATTTGCATGCTTGGTGGAGATACTAGTAGCTATTGGCATGATTTCTTTGTGCCCCATGCTATTGATGCTTGTTGTGTTGGGAGAGTCATGATGACCCATTGCTATTTACATATGGCCTCTCGCCAATACATTGATGATACTTTCCTCATATCTTGCTTTCATGCTTGTGCTATGTCATGTGAAGTATTCATGCACACTATTTGATGTAGGGTGGAACCCTAATCGGAGATCTTTCACGTTTGGAGGGGATCCTACGGGAGAAACACGACGAACGGGCGGAAGAACAAAAGGGAAAACTCAAAAGAGGAACACTAAACCGACAAGTTTCGATTACACAAGGGCTAGATCACCGACCACACAAGGTAGTACAAGATTCAAAATCAACAAAGGAAAAGATACACAAGTAACCGATCTTCTCCGTGAGGAGGTCTTGATGGGGTCCACCCTAGAGGGGGTCTTGAATCCGCTTGGGGGATCTTCTCACTAGTAGAAAACAGGGCTATGGTTCCGGACCAAATTTCACATTAGTCCCGGTTCAATCACGAACCGGGACTAATGTGAGCATTTATCTCGGTTCGTGCGGCTAAGGCATTAGTCCCGGTTCACCTGTGCCCTTTAGTCCCGGTTTGTGCCTCAAACCGGGACTAAAGGGTGCGATGCCCATTAGTCCCGGTTCATGCCTCAAACCGGGACTAAAGATTAGACCTTTAGTCCCGGTTTGAGGCACGAACCGGGACTAATGGGGTTGAGATCTTTAGTCCCGGTTCGTGCCATGAACCGGTACTAAAGGTCCCATTTTCAAACTCTACCCCCCCGGTGGATCGCCTTTTCAATTTAAGAAAATGATGGAAATGTCAAAAAAATAAAAGAAAATAAGTTTCCCATGTGATATGTGGTCTAGTTGTTGGGAAAATTTGCAAATGTGAATTTCGACTTTATTTCCAAAATCTCTCTGGAATTTGTAAATATGGGCATAACTTTTGCATACTAACTCGGATGAAAAGTTTTTATATGAAAAATCATCTACTCGAAAAGTTACATCCAAATTTAACGGGGGGAACCCCGTTAAACATTTTCAAAATCCTCAAAAACCTAACAGAATAAAAGTTACGGGGCTTTTAATATCTAGAGTGGAAAAAATCGAAAAAATTTCAAACTGTGGTCAAACTAATTATTCTAGAATATTAGTGTTACTAAATAATTTGTTCAGTTATTTTGAATTTTGGTCAAATCTGGTCAAATTGTGGTCAAACTATGGTCAAACAATGGTCAAACTATGGTCAAACCATGGTCAAACCATGGTCAAACTAATTATTCTAGAATATTAGTGTTACTAAATAATTTATTCAGTTATTTTGAATTTTGGTCAAATCTGGTCATACTGTGGTCAAACTATGGTCAAATCATGGTCAAACTAATTATTCAAAATAACTATTGTTTTCTAAATAATTATTGTTTTTGAAAACAATAGTTTGAAACTCAAACAGTGAAATGTGTTAATTCATGCTCAAGCAAAATTCCTGAGGGTTAATAGGATTGACATCTTACTATTGTCAGGAAAACAACAAGTGCAGACTTGGAAACGAGGGAGAATAGAACCCGGAAGTTAAGCGTGCTCAGTGGGGAGTGGGAGGATGGGTGACCGTTCGGGAAGTTAGGTGATTTGGAATGATGAGGGTGATTAGAGAAGAGGATAAATTGAGCAGTGATGAGGGTGCAGATTAGAGATTAGGGGTTAAAATAATTCAGAAATTTGAAAATAAAAATTTATTCAAAAAAAATTTCAAAAAAAAATTTCAAAAAGAATCATAAAATTTCCATTAGTCCCGGTGGTGTTACCAACCGGGACTAAAGGTGGAGCTCCACGTGGCCGCGGCCTTTAGTCCCGGTTCTGGATTGAACCGGGACTAAAGGGGGGAGGCATTAGTACCGACCCTTTAGTCCCGGTTCACCAACCGGGACTAAAGGCCCTTACCAACCGGGACAATAGGCCCTTTTTCTACTAGTGTCTCCGAAGAGGTCGTGAACTCCGAGGAGAAGTACCAAGTGGATGAGCAAGTGCTCTCACACCAAAGATGAGCTAAACCAATGCTAACCCTAACTAGGAGGAGGTGGGAGAGTATTTATAGTTTAGGGACAAAAGGGTACACGGGCCTCGGCCCAGGTGGCTGCTCGCAGGCAGGGCCGGAAGTTCCAGGCAAGGTCCGGCCTAATCCGAGAGTTGGCGCGGGTGGAGCTGGGCTGGCTTCCGGGGGCCGGAAGGTCCGTGCCGGGTTCCGGGCTGGTTCCAGGCTAACCAGAATGTTGGCAGGCCCGGGCTGGTCGATGTCGACGGGGGCCGGAAGCTCCGGGCGGGCCGGAAGTTCCGGGCTGTGGCCAAAAGTTCCGGGCTGTCCAGAGAGTTGACGCCTGTTGTTTCTTCTTCGGCTCCTGGTTCCTTGGCTTGAACGTTGTACCTGATCACGCATAGTGTCTCGGACTTAGGTAGTAGCCATGTCTCACTGGAAGGAAAAGGGAAATCGAATAGGAGTGATGTCACCTTGGATTGAATAGCACGAGCTCTTGCTCTTGTCATGGGTCCACTTGGAGCTTGGATAGTTGATGGAAGGTCCATGGGGATGACCGAAGGATGCTCCGCATCATATCCCCCCCCCCCCCCCCTTGTGAGAGATCCGACCTCGGATCAACATCTTCATCACCATGGTACGGCGCGAGGTCCTTGACGTTGAAGATGTCGCTCACATTGTACTTGTCTCGTGGTAGGTCGATCTTGTAGGCGTTGTCGCTAGAAGCGTGCATAGCACCTTGAAAGGTCCATCGGCTCGAGGGAGAAGCTTGGACTTATGCTCGTTGGGGAAGCGGTCCTTGCGAAGGTGTAGCCACACTAGATCACCAATGTTGAAGATCATGGGTTGCTTGTTGACGTTGAGCTTGGTCGCTAGTCGTTGTACTTGGCGCTCGATGGTTTGTCTTGTATCCTCATGCATCTTCTTGATGTAGCTTGCTCGTGCACTTGCATCCATGTTGGTGTGCTCTTGTAGAGGAAGTGGTAGAATGTCCAATGGTGACAACGGGTTGAAGCCGTAGATGATCTCGAAGGGGGACTTGCCGGTAGTCGAGTGTGTTACGCGATTGTAGGCGTACTCGGCGATGGGTAGACATGCCTCCCACTCCTTGATGTTCTTCTTGATCAAGACGCGAAGTAAAGTGGAGAGTGTGCGGTTCGTCAACCTCCGTTTGGCCGTCGGTTTGAGGATGGTATGCGGATGAGAACAAGAGCTGGATTCCGAGCTTGGCGCATAGGGTCTTCCAAAAGTAACTCAAGAACTTGACGTCACGATCGGAGACGATTGTCTTTGGTACTCCATGGAGTCGCAAGATTTCTACAAAAAGATTAGCAATATGTGAAGCATCGTCTATCTTGTTGCAAGGAATGAAATGTGCCATCTTGGAAAATCTATCCACAACAACAAACACGAAATCCTTTCCATTTTGAGTTCTAGGCAAACCAAGTACAAAATCCATGCTAATGTCTTCCCAAGGTTGATAAGGGATAGGAAGGGGCATGTAAAGACCATGAGATTGAGCTTTAGACTTAGCTTTGCGGCATGTAGAGCATCGGTTGGTGAAGCATGAGACGTCGCGGAACATCTTGGGCCAAAAGTAGTTCTTGGAGAGCGTGGTGAATGTCTTGTCGCGTCCAAAGTGTCCCGTGAGTCCGCATCCATGAGCCTCTTGCAAAAGGAGCAAACGAAGAGAAGACTCGGGAATGCATAGTTTGTTAGCTCTCATAAGATAAGCATCCTTGATATAGTATTGTTCCCAAGACGACAAGGCCAAACACTTAGCATATGGAATAGCAAAAGATGGGTCATTAGCATACAAGTCTTTTATGTGCTCAAAGCCAATAACATTCAACTCAAGTTTAGTGACAAGCGTGCATATGCGTGAAAGTGCATCGGCAACTACATTTTCCTTACCCTTAATGTACTTGATGACATAAGGAAAATATTCAATAAATTCACTCCATTTGGCATGACGCTTGTTCAACTTAGTTTGGCCTTTTAAGTACTTTAGCGTTTCATGATCGGTATGGATGACAAACTCATGAGGTCTAAGGTAACGTTCCCAAACATGTGGCACACGCACTAGAGCATATAATTCCTTGTCATAGATGGGATAGTTAAGTTGAGCACCGGTGAGTTTTTCACTAAAGTAAGCAATGGCTCGTTTTTCTTGCATCGAAACTCCTCCAATTCCGGTACCACTTGCATCATAATGAACCTCAAAAGTTTTGTCAAAATTGGGCAAGGCAAGAATCGGAGCATGAGTAAGCATAGACTTGAGCTCTTCAAAAGCGGTGGATTGCAAAGATCCACAAACAAAAGGAGTATTCTTCTTACTCAAGGCATGCAAAGGAGCAATTGTGCTAAAGTTTTTCACAAAGCGACGATAAAAACCCAAGAAGACCAAGAAAGCTACGCACTTGTTGCAAATTGGTGGGTTGGGGCCAAGTTTTAATTGCTTCAATTTTAGATTCATCAACATGGACAACCTTTGAGGATACAACAAAACCCAAGAAAACCACTTTGTCAACACCAAATGTGCATTTTTTTATGTTTGCATAAAGACTTTCCTTGCGAAGGGTTTGCAAAACTGCCCTAGCATGATCAAGGTGTTCTTTCATGGTTTTGCTAAACACAAGAATATCGTCGAAGTAAACCACAACAAAGACTCCAATATAAGGGCGAAGCACATGATGCATAAGACGCACTAAAGTACCGGGAGCCTCCGATAGACCCATAGGCATCACTAACCACTCATAGAAGCCAAATTTGGTTTTGAAAGCAATTTTCAATTCATCACCCTCTTGTATGTGAATTTGATAATAGCCACTTTTAAGATCAATTTTTGAGAAAAAGTTGGCTCCACTAAGTTCATCAAGCATATCATCTAAGCGAGGACTGGGATGCCTATAGCGAACGGTAATAGCATTTATAGGTCTACAATCGGAACACAAGCGGAAACTTCCATCGGGTGTAGGCACAAGTATAACGGGAACGGCACAAGGGCTTAAGCTTTCAGGTACATGACCGTTGTCGATTAGTTATTGTACTTGCCTTTGAATCTCCTTTGTTTCTTCGGGATTCACTCGGTATGGAGCTTTGTTTGGAAGTGGCGCTCCGGGGATGAGGTCGATCCGATGTGCAATGCCTCGTAGAGGAGGTAGACCCGGAGGTAGCTCATCGGGGAAAACATCTTGGAATTCCTGCAAAAGAGATTGAAACACTAAAGGTAGCTCATGAGAGGTGTTAGTTGTTGGCTCTCCATCCTTGCACACAAGGACAAAGTGCATCACACTAGACGGGTTCTCACACACTTCTCTTATCTCACTTTTGGTGGCAAATAGGATGAGGTTTTTCTCTCTAGGCGAAGAGGCGCTCAAGTTTGGCTTGTGGCTCTCACTCAATTTTTGGTGGATCACTTTCTCACTCTTTTCTCCATGATGGGTGGCTTGCTTGTCGGCTAACACTTGACTAGGAGACATAGGTCGTAGCACATATTCCTTCCCTTTCATCTTGAAGCTATAGTGATTGGTACGCCCGTTGTGGAAAACACCACGGTCGGATTGCCATGGTCGACCAAGAAGGAGGCGGCAAACGGTCATTGGGACCACATCACACTCCAAAGTGTCCTTATATGCACCGATTTTGAAGGAGACTTGGATCGTATGCTCGACTCGTATAGTGCCAGAGTCACTTAGCAATTGCACCTTGTATGGGTGCGGGTGCTTCCTCTTGACCAATTGAAGCTTGGAGCATAGTTCTTCACTTGCCAAGTTGTGGCAACTACCTCTGTCGATGATGACCTTGACGGATCTCCCCTTGACGCCGGCCTTTGTGTGGAAGATGTGGCATCTTTGGTCGTCTTCTTGTTGATGTTGAAGAGTTAAGACCTTAGAGACCACGAGAGTGGGGCTCGAATCCTCAACACAAAAGACTTGATCATCTTCATCTTCGTTCACTCGCCGGTGCATGGCCACTTGCTCAAGAGCTTCCATCTCCTCTTCACTCATTGAATCATAGGTGCCATCGTCGTTGAGGATCATGGTGCGCTTGTTGGTGCATTCGTAGGACTTGTGGCCTCGGCCGCCGCAAGTGAAACACTTGAAGGAGCTTGTCTTGACGGTCTCATCGTTTGGAGTAGATGATGAAGCACGCGGCTTGAAGTTGCTCGTAGTAGGAGGAAGACGACTTGAACTTGTCGAAGTTTTCTTGTAACTTGACTTGTCGTCGTTGCTTGTAGAAGGTTTGGTTGATGTAGATGTTGGAGGAGTTGTTGAAGATTGGTTGTTGGAGAAGCCGTACGTCTTGGACGAGTACTTGGCGTACTTGAAGTCATCTTGCACTTGACGTTCCTCCTTTATAGCTTGATGCACGAGCTCAATGAGAGTGGAGTACAGTTGGAAGTCGGCGATCTTCTTGATGGGATGATTGAGTCCATTCAAGAAACGTGGCATAGTTTGCTCATCATCTTCCTTCACATTGGCTCGAATCATGGCTATCTCCATTTCCTTGTAGTATTCTTCAACACTCTTTGTTCCTTGCTTGAGAAGTTGGAGTTTCTTGAAGAGGTCGCGGTTGTAGTAGGTTGGCACAAAACGTGCTCTCGTGACATCCTTCATTTGAGCCCAAGTGGTGATTGGAGGTTCAACTCTTGCTTGTCGTCGCTCAATGTTTTGTTCCCACCATATGAGCACATAGTCTTGAAACTCAATTGAGGCCATAGCGATCTTCTTAGCTTCCTCATAGTTGTGCAAACGAAAGATTTTGTCGACCTTTAATGCCCATGAGAGGTACTCTTCGGGGTCATTGCTTCCGTTGAACTTGGGCATGGTGAATTTGAGCTTTCCATATCGGTGCTCTTCATTTTGTTGTGGTCGAGGATGATGACGCCCTTGACGTGGATGACAATCATCTTCTTGTTGCTCTTGGTGTGGAGGAAGTCCATGATCAACTTGCTCTTGTTGAACTTGAGGTTGAGGTGGAGCTTGATGATCTTGTGGAGGAGCTTGAGGAACTTGACGTTGCACACGCGGTTGCTAGTTCCTCTCTTGGATTTCTTCTCGAAGGGCTTCCTCCTGATTGCGCCGTTCGTGATTGCGGTTGGCGATGGCTCGACTTGATTCTTGAAGGCCACGTTGCGCCTCAAGGGCTTGCGCTTCTCGTTGTTGTTGTTGAAGGAGTTGAGCCTCGGCATCTTGTTCGTCTTGGTGTAGACGCGCTCGTTCTTCCTCTTGGCGCCTTAGTCGTTGTCGTTCTTGAGCTTGGGCAAAAGCGGCTTGGTTTGATTGAGGACGAGGGACTTGTGCATCGACTTGCTCTTGTGAATGCTTGTCATGTAGCGGGTTGCGAGATGCATGACGGTCTTGACGCGCGGATCGTCGAATGGTGTTCGATGACGGTGTACTTGGGTCGTAGAAGGTGTCGTCGGAGTGTCGACTCGAGCGGCTCCGTCTTGATGATGACGAAGTGGAATGATGTCGGTTCCTCATCAAGGTGCGGATCTCGTCCATTCTTGCATCATTCTCTTGCTTGTGAGCGTCGAACTTGTTGTCGAAGTAGTCTCTTGTACGTTGCTCGGAGAGTCGCAAGTCGGTGGCGAGGTTGACGATGTGGTCGCTCATTGCTTGTTGCTCTTGCTGCAACGCTCGTTGTGCACCAAAGAGGTGGCTCTTGGTGACGAATGAAGACATGTCGTCGTCTTGCTCGATGAAGAGTGGGTTGGTAGAGCTACTTGGCCAATCCATCATTCCAAGCAAAAAGATGTGAGTGGTAGAAGGAGAAGAACTTATACCAATGTACCTTTGACCGATGTTGAGATGAATCAAGTTCACCCAAATGCGGACAATGAAATAGCACTATTGGTACCAATCTTTGTCGGTTCTCACACCTACACAAATAAAAGCTTATGGTGGAGCTTGGTGAGGATGGTGGCACAAAATTTGATGCAATTGTAAGTGAGATTCAATAATGTTGGAAAAGATTCACAAATTTGCAAATGCAACAAGTTGACCAAGCAAGTAGGGGTACACGGAAACACACTCGCAAATAGATAAGTGGGATTGTGCAAACCAAAAGTGAGCCAAAATGTGGAATCCACGAAAATGCTCTTGTTGCACAATACTAGAGAGACGCTAGCACGATTGCATAATAGGCGGATATGGAACTTGTGCACAACCTACTAGGCAAAAATGCAACTATCTCTATTCCATGTATGCTATATGTATGGTATTTCGATGCTATGATCCAAGATGATCCAATATGACAATCTTAATGTAGGATGATGATATGGTTCTTGCTCAAATCTCTTTGCTTATCTTTCCTCTTTGCTTAAAAGCTTGGGTGGCTCTTTCACTTTTGAGCTCTTTTCTCATGCAAAACTTCACGAACCAAGATAGCAATTGTGTATGCTATGACAACTTTGTGACACACAAATGGATCCCAAGATATGCACCACGGTGGTATGGTATGTATGCTATGGAGTATGATCACTAATGTGCACAAGTCATGTTGCCTGCAATACACAATGGCTAGTCTCGATGGGTAAGCAACGCAAAAGATGGCTATGATATTTATCAATGCAATGGCAAGGTTTGGACAAAGATGTCGTCGAGATTACCGTCCTTGCTTACGGTCGAGGTTCCAAACAGATGCGAATGTGGACGATGATGTGATGCACGGTCTTCAGTACATTGGCGAAGATGCCGCTGCACCGTGGTCAAAGTTGCCGAAGAAGCGGGGGTCACCGAAGATGCGCGACCTTTATGTCTAGGCCGGAAGTTTCGAGCAAGACGGAAGGTCCGGGGTCCGGAAGTTCTGGGCTGGGCCGGAAGGTCCTGGGGCCGGAAGTTCTGGGCTGGGCCGGAAGTTCTGGCGGTCGGGATTCTGCCAAGAACAGGGACTTCGGGATCGAGGGTTTGGGCGGAAAAATTGGGGGAAAACCCCAAATTCCGAGGGGAAAAAGAAGGAGTTAGAAGGGAAGAAGGGCAGGGATGCTAGATCCACTCGAAGCAAAGCAAATCCATGGATCAAATCCAACAAAACTTCGTCACACCAACAAATCACAAAAAAAATTTGGGGCTATTTTTGGTGGGGAATTTTCAGATTTAGGACGAAAACAACAAAATCAAGCTAGAAAGCACGGGGTAGGGGCTCCAAAAATGTGATCAACATGGCTCTGATACCATATGATGTAGGGTGGAACCCTAATCGGAGATCTTTCACGTTTGGAGGGGATCCTACGGGGGAAACACGACGAACGGGCGGAAGAACAAAAGGGAAAACTCAAAAGAGGAACACTAAACCGAGAAGTTTCGATTACACAAGGGCTAGATCACCGAACACACAAGGTAGCACAAGATTCAAAATCAACAAAGGAAAAGATACACGAGTAACCGATCTTCTTGGTGAGGAGGTCTTGATGGGGTCCCCCCTAGAGGGGGTCTTGAATTCGCTTAGGGGATCTTCTCCGAAGAGGTCGTAAATCCGAGGAGAAGTACAAAGTGGATGAGCAAGGGCTCTCACACCAAAGATGAGCTAAACCAATGCTAACCCTAACTAGGAGGAGGTGGGAGAGTATTTATAGTTTACGGGACGAAAGGGTACACTGGCCTCGGCCTGTGGCTGCTTTCATGACGGTAGGAAGTTAGGGCTAGGCCGGAAGTTCCGGCGCCAAGGTCCGGCAGGTCGGCCTAATCCGAGAGTTGGCGCGGGTGGAGCTGGGCTGGCTTCTGGGGGCCGGAAGGTCCGGGCGGGCCGGAAGTTCCGGGGGCCAGAAGGTCCGGGCCGGGTTCCGGGCTGGTTCCGGGCTAAACAGAATGTTGGCAGGCCCGGGCTGGTCGATGTCGTCGGGGGCCGGAAGGTCCGGGCGGGCCAGAAGTTCCGGGCTGTCCAGAGAGTTGACGCCCGTCGTTTCTTCTTCAGCTCCTGGTTCCTTGGCTTGAACGTTGTACCTGATCACGCATAGTGTCTCGGACTTAGGTAGTAGCCATGTCTCACTGGAAGGAAAAGGGAAATCGAATAGGAGTGATGTCACCTCAGATTGAATAGCACGAGCTCTTGCTCTTGTCATGGGTCCACTTGGAGCTTGGATAGTTGATGGAAGGTCCATGGGGATGACCGAAGGATGCTCCGCATCACTATTTGCACCCATGACATGATTGCCATGATTCCTTCTAGTACGTTGCATCTTCGCACTACTAGCTTGCTTGAATTGACCACTATGATTACTTGCTTGGTTGCATCACCCATGTTCCACTCTTACTCGCTTTCTTGGGTTGATGACACATATGTTCATGCCTCTCACATGATATATCTTGTTCATTGTCGATTGCCTCCAATTGTTGCATCTATGCTTATTGCTCTTGGATACTTTGACACTTTACTTGTGATGCATGCTTGTTTGATTGAGCCTATTGTATTTGGCTGTTCTCGCATCATATGCCACCATACTATGAAATGATCCCTTGTTCTTTCTTATGATGAGCATGATGCATACACTTGTTGGGTATCTTACCACATGAATGTTAGGTTTTGCATTTACGCTAACCTCATTCGTTTTTCCGAGTGTTTGTCATGTTCGTTCATTTTGAAGGATTCACAAGGCGATACCGTCATGAGACATATTGGTTATGTGAAGGCATACAAGATGCGCAACTCCATAATCCTTGAGAAACTCCTAAAGGTGATGATGCGGAGCATCCTACGGTCATCACCATGTCAAGAGTCCGTTTGGCAAGTGACACGTGCGACCTCTTCTTCACATACACAAAGGTGAATCTTCTCCTTTACACGTGCTCACTTGACCCCTTCGAGGATGGTATACTACTTGACACTTCCCCCGTATGCATGCATGTGTATTGTCGGAGCTTCTCGGATGTCGAGGACGAGTGCAAGCGCCAAGGAACAACTACACCATCCGCGAGGGAAGCACAGAAGCGATGCGGAAGAAGAGCTACTACATAGGCCCGGACATCCGGCCACAGCCGGACATCTGCCCTGCCGGACATCCGGCCACAGCCCGGACATCCGGCGCCCATCACAGCAGCCGCAGCCCTGCCAGGAAGATTACAGGACCCGGACATCCGGCCCCCAGGCCCCGGACATCCGGCCTCCTACGAATCCCCGGATATCCGGCCACTTGCCCGGAAATCCGGCGCCCCGCACCCGAATCGGCAGATCCAGCCGCGCCAGCCCGGACATCCGGCCGGCTAGCCCGGACATCCGGCGTCTCGGGAAAGCCCGGACATCCGGCCCGACGCCCGGACATCCGGCCTCCCACTGCGTCACGATGCATCCGGCCAAGGCCCTTGTACCCCTTCGCCCCTAGACTATATATACTCCTTCCCTTCCTCTTCGAGGGTTAATGAGGTTTAGCTCATGTTTGTGTGAGAGCCTTGCTCATCCACTTGGTCACTTCTCCTCGAGCCTGGGACCTCTTCGGAGAAGATCCCCCAAGCGGATTCAAGACCCCCTTCTAGGGTGGACCCCATCAAGACCTCCTCTCGGAGATGAACCATACCTTGTATCTTTCCTTTTGTTGTTCATGTACCTTGTTGATCTTGCGTGTTTGATTGCCTAGTGGATGTGTGATTGGACTTGTTCTTGAGTGTTTCCCCTCGTGATTTCTCTCCGTTCTTCCCCGTGTTCATCGTGATTCCCCGTAGGATCCGCTCCAACGTGAAAGATCATACACGTAGGGTTCCGCCCTACATCATCTATGGATCAGAGCTTAGGTTGATCACGTTTTTGGAGCCCCTACCACTCTTTTTCTAGCTTGATTTTGTTGTTTTTGTCCTCATTCCGAAAATCCCCACCAAAAATAGCCCCAAATTTTTTTGTGATTTGTTAGTTTTGATGATGTTTTGTTGATTTTGATCCATGGATTTGCTTGGTTTCGAGTGGATCTAGCATTTCCCCAAGTTTCCCCACCTTCTATCCACGAAATCTCTCCAATTTTGACCTTGAAATCATCAATTTCCGCCCGCAATTCAAAAATTTCCGCCCCAAACGAGATCTGGAATCGTCGGGCCGGACATCCGGGCCTCAGGCCGGACATCCGGGCCATCCGGCCGGACATCCGGGGCCCAAGCCGGACATCCGGGCCCGGGAGCACCAAAATAGCTCCGGTCTGGACATTCACCCCCGGAAATCCGGCCCCGAGCCCCGGATATCCGGCCCCTGTACATTTCAGCTTTCCCATTTCACCGTTTTGTCCATAACTAATTCATCCGGAGTCTGATTTTGACGTTCTTTAGCTCGTTTTGAAGCTATTGACACCCCCCTTCCCACAAAAATACCAGCAACACAATTTGACTCCATTAAATTGTGTGAATTTTGGCATCTTTGCCTAGGGCTTCCGCCACATCCTCCGCATAACCACCACCGACTTCCGCAACCTAACCCATTTTGTTCCCCATAGCATTAGTGGTTGCTTGAGTAGTGATTCGAGTCTCCTAAGGTGTTTCGGCTACTTAGGGACGATGGCTTCTTCATCAACCACCACCACCACTTCCAAATAGGCGTACCCACCATACACTTCCGCCACACCCCCAACTTAACCCAATTTTGTATGAGTTGTGGCTTGTGTCTCCTAAGGTGTTTCGGCTACTTAGGGACGACAACTTCAACTCCGACACGTGTATAGCCCATCATTCCACTTCCGCATTGCCAAGTGCAAACCACCGCATTCCCGCTACCACCAATTTGACATTTGTCATTTGAGATTTTGAGTTTGCGGTTTTTTCGTTTCCTAGGGTGTTTCGGCTAACTAGGAACGGCTATACATCAGGAACACCGCCACTCATCATCGCCAAGGACGGTAACCTCGACGACACCATTGTATTTTCCCATTGCAAATTGCATTGATAACCCCTAGCCCATTTTATGCGTTACTTGCCTATCGAGACTAGCCATTTGAGTATTGCCGCAATGTTACTTGTGCACATTAGTGATCATACCTTCCATTACATACCATACCATATCATATTGGTATCATATCATCCATTGTGTCTCAAGTTTGTTCCCGCATACACACAATTGCTATCTTGGTTTGTGCATTGTGCAAAGTGGCCATAGAAAAAAAAGAGAATAAGCTTTTAAGCAAAAGAGAAATAGCAAAGAGCTTGTAAGCAAGTGCCATAGCATCATACCATATTGCATATAAGATTGTCATATCCGATCATCTTAGATCATCTTGAAAGAAACACCGGGAACCATACATACATAGCATACTTGGGATAGAAGTTTATCCATTTTGCATCAAATAGGTTGTGCACAAGTGTCGTATCCGCCTATTGAGCAATCGTGCTAGCGTCTCTCTTGAGTTGTGCAACACGAGCGTTTTCCGTGGATTCCACATTTTGTGCTCATTCCTTGGTTGCACGACCCCATTTATCTATTCGTGTGTGTGTTTCCGTGTGCCATTCTTTGCTATTGGTCCATTTGTTTCGCTTGCGAATTTGTGAATCTCTTTCAACATTATTGACTCTTGCTAACATTTTGCATTAAATTTTTGTGCCACGATCCTCACCGAGCTCTACCATAAGCTTTCATTGATAGGTGTGAGTGAACAAGTCCGGTACCAATTCCACTATTCTTTCATTTCACATTGAGTGAAACGGGATACATCCTCAACTTTGGGAAAAGGTAACTTGGTATTGTTTATCTCATTTCCTACTCACCTCTACTCGAGTCTTGTGATGGATAGGCAAGGCATTTCACCTTCGGTCTACAACAACAACGACGAGTTCGATGCCACGAACAACAACTACGACGCCAAGATGCAAGCTCAAATGGAGGAGATCAAAGCCCTCATCAAGGCCTACAAGCGATCTTCCTCATCTTTGAGAAGACGCTCAAGAGCACATGCTTCCGAGCTACCGTCTCCGGCAAGATCACATCGGCATCGACACCATCACCAACAAGAACGTGAAGGTCAAGAGCTCTACATCAACAACCGCTCAATGACTTCACCACCTCCCTTGGCATCTTCGCCAAGCGACTTCAAGGCATCTTCGCCTACGGACATACGGCATCTTCGCCAACAAGAACCTCAAGGCTACGCTCAAGAGAAGCTCCCCAAGCTCAAGTCCGCGACTTCCACGAGCTACTACGACCTCGACATCGACCACGAGATTCCTTTCTATGGGACTCAATGATGTAGGGCGGAACCCTACGTGGACGATCTTTCACGTTGGAGCGGATCCTACGGGGAAATCACGAAGAACGAGCGGAAGAACACGAGGAAATCACGGGGAGGAACGAGGGAAAAATCACTAAACCAACAAGAGATCAATCACACAAGTGCTAGATCATCGATCACATAGAGTGGCACAAGATTCAAGGTCAACAAAGGTACGATACAAAAGGTAACCGTTCTTCTCCGTGAGGAGGTCTTGATGATGGTCTTCTCCGCAAAGGGAGGTCTTGAATCCAAGGTGGATCGTCTCCAAGAGGGGCCGCGGTCTCTCTCGTGGAGTAGATCCGGTATGGATGAGCCAAGCTCTATCTATGAGCTAAATCAACGCTAACCCTAACTAGGAGGAGGTGGAGGAGTATATATAGTGCTAAGCCACGAAGGGGTAAGTGAGGGCGAAGGGGTACACGGCTCGGCCCAATACAAAGGTGTGCAGGCACAGGCGGTAGTACCGGTCCTTCGGGCGGTAGTACCGCTTGAGGCGCTGTAAGCGGTAGTACTGGCTATGATGGGCGGTAGTACCGCTCTGAGCCGTTCGAACTCAAGTTTGTCGGACTTTCATGGAAGTGGAGTGGATGTAGAGCGGTAGTGCCGCTTGTGATGATAAGCGATGAGTACCGGCTGGGCCCGGGCGGTAGTACCGCTTGCTCCCAGCCTTCTTCTTCCTTCTCCTCTTCCATGCTTGGCCTTGGTCCTTGGATCCTCCATGGTCGCCCTCGGTTGTACCCGAGTGTATGCAAGGTCCATGCATGAGGTAGTAGCCATGTCTCACATGTGGAAAGTGACGGTTCAAGAGGAGTGAGTTCACCTTGTGCCCTATGGCGTATGGTCGAGGTCTCGTCATAAGTCCTCTTGGGGCTTGGAGAGTAGTTGGAGTGTACATGGGGATGAACGTGGTATGCTCCGCATCATCTCCCTCCCTTGGGAAAGATCCGACCTCGGATCGTGATCCTCATCACCATGGAAAGCGGTTGTCGTAGACACACTTGTAGTTGGACGAAGTTGAAGACATGGTGCAATCCAAGTAGTCCAAGGTGTCGCCGAGTGATAGACATGCAAAAGAGCAAACACAAGCAACACTCGGAAATACAATGGTTAGCGCCGCATAAAGTGTCCATCATGTAAGAATGAGTCAGTGCGACAATATAGTTCGTGACAAAGCGCATGAAGCTTATCAAAATGATCTAGAATGGTATGCAAAGCATTCATGGGAACAAATGCAATCATTATGCGCACAATTGTGTTATGAGTATGGGCAATGCAACCACGGTGCAATATGATGTCATAATGGGATGGTGCATCAAAAGCATGAACATAGCAATGGATGCTCAATATGTGAATGTCATCATGCAATTGATGGTAGGCAATGTGATCATTATGTATGAATATGCCATCAAGAAAGATCACAACAAATTTGCTAAGGAAGTGAACAAGCTCAAATATCATGGATGACATGGGAATACAAGATGCAACAAGGCAATCATAATGTGTGTCAATCCATGCATAGGGTGCAAACTTGTGGTGAGAATGATATATCCATCGAGCATGACATGTATGAGCACAATCAACAAATATGGAGATGGTGGTGTACCAATGCTCGATGTCGTGGCATGAGTGGAATTCCGAAGGTGCATCCCATAAGTCCGAAAGCGCTCCTCAAAGTAAAGGTCCATAGAGCCAATCTCCAATGTCGATCCTCCATCCAATAGATGTATCATGTGGACAATAAGAAGGAAACAACAATGAAAGAATGACCCATCCAATATGCAAACTTGAGGATGGCTCAAGAAGAAGGAGTTCACCTTTATGAGGATGTCGAAAATGTTGGTGTCGCACATCATGTATGCCTTCACGTAACCAATATGTCTCATGACGGTAATGCCTTGTGAATCCTTCAAAACGAAAAGAACATGACAAACACTCGGAAAAACAAATGAGGTTAGCGGAAGTGCAAAACCTATCATTCAAGTGGTAAGATACCCAACAAGTGTATGCATCATGCTCATCATAAGAAAGTACAACGGAGCATTTCATAGTATGGAGGCATATGATGCGAGAACAACCAAATACAATAGGCTCAAGTAAACAAGCATGCATCACAAGTGAAGTGTCCAAGTCTCCAAGATCATGAAGCATAGAGGCAACTATAGGAGGCAAGCGACAATAAACAAGATATATCATGTGAGAGGCATGAACATATATGTCATCAACCCAAGAAAGCAAGTGATAGAGGAACATGGGTGATGCAACATAGTAAGAAATCATAGCGATCAAGTCAAGCAAGCTAGTAGTGCGAAGATGCAACATACTAGAAGGGATCATGGTAAGCATGTCATGTGTGCAAATAGTGGGCATGAATAATTCACATGTCATAGCACAAGCATGAAAGCAAGATATGAGCAAAATAGCATCAATAGCATGGGGCACATGATAAACATGGCAATAGCAACAAGAATCTCCACCAAGCATGCAAATACACATAGAAGTAGCATAATGATAAAACATGGGTAGATGCAAGCAAGGGTCACAAGTGCATGGCAAAGGCATAGAAGCAAGCATAACATGCAAAGTGAGCAGCGGTAAAATGAGCATAAGGTGGCAAGTGGTAAATAGCCCATAGCCGTGTGAGAGCCAAGTAGAAGAGGTGCGGCGTAGTCCTGGCGCGAAAGGAATGGTGGTAAGGATAGTCCACGGGATCCCAAGTCATCATTGCTCTCAAGAGCTCGTTTAAATCAACTCATGGGATTGAGATGTTGACGATCGTATGTGGGTACCTACACAAAACAAAGACAAAGAGAAAATTGTGTGTGCGTGGTAGATGTACACATCATCCATCATGATGCATACGTGCATGTGTCGGTTAGCACAAAATATATAGTGCTCAAATAAATGAGATGCGTGATATAGAAACATGTCATCCATCATGATAGGTTTGTTGTTATGTACGGCATAATGGAGACTCAAATTGTGCAATGCATCATGGGAAATATCTAGAGCATTGTTATTCATGGGAAGCATATGGTGCACGCAATTATGGGAATCATGCAAAGTATGGCATGTATCAAAATTTCCTAATATGTATGAGGAAACTATGGGGGTCTCCTCATTAGTATGAGTAGCAACATCACATGGAGAATATTGACAACATCCAAAACAAAGCATATTTGGAACAATGTGATCATGGCATGGAATAGTAGACGAATGCATGCAAATCATGTAAAGGAAGCATGGCAATATCATCACAAGAGAAGCAAAAGCCTATGACCATCATCTCGTCATCTATGCCATAAGTGCAAATGGGATTTATTTTAATGGGGCATGCATAGTTACTATGTTGAGATTGTAATGATGCAATATGGGAGATCTCACTCATAGCATATGACAAGTTCAATGGATTGTCAAACATGAAGTGACCAATAGAATTTTCACAAGATATCCTATGAAGCATAGCATCACAACTAGGCAACTCAACATGCTCATCATCATATTCATCATAAATAGGTAAGTCAAGGCATGAAGAAGTTTCACTAGCATGAAGCATGGTAATAGGTTGGTCAACATCATGGGAGCAATCGATGTCAAGAGAGTCCACTAGTGGGACAAGAGAAGCACGATCACCTATTTTACCTTTGGAGCATCGCTCATGTGTTGTAGGTGAGGTGTCAAAGAACAAGTCATTGCCATCTTCATCATGATGGAACCATGTGGGGGGTGCCTCATCGTCCACCATGGCCATCGGTTTTCCCATTGGAGGGATGGACTCATCGAGGATAGGCATGTCGTCGTGTAGGAGACCTAGCACCAAAGAAGAAAACACACTAGGAGTAGAGGTTAATTCGTTAGGAATCATAGTGGCCTCACATGCCGTGTCAACTACCTCACTCACTAAGTGTTGTGGCTCACTCACTCCCTCAAGGATGCTCTCACTCGTATGGTGGGTGGAGTCATGGCGCTCAACCTCACATAGGATGTGTGGCATGCTCTCATGTGTGGGGCTAGTGGTGGTCACACTCATCCTCTCACAGGAAATGCTCTCAATGTCACGTATGGTGGAGTCACTCATCTCTCTCATGGGGTGGTGGCTCTCCTCACATGGCAATTGGGGCATCTCGACATATGTGGGTGTCGGAGAGATGTAGGTGAAAATGTCTCCATGCGCGGTCGCGTAGCTTGACTCGGAGTATGAGTCCAATGTGGGCGTCGTCTTCATGTTGTTGAAGAGGTTCGCGCTCATCGCCGTGGTCGAAGTGGATGGCCCTTGCTCGACCGTCTTGTCACCGTCTTGGTGTTGGAGGCCCATATGATGTGGCACCTCATAGCTCGTCTCCTTGACCGAAGGGAGTTTCCCATGCTCGGCCATCTTCCTTGAGGGGCTTCCGAAGATGGAAGTGTCGCCCTCGCTCGTAGGTGGTCGCCTTGGACTTGATGAAGTCGATGTAGGCGTACACGTGGGAAGTAGGCGAAGATGTCGTACGTCCAAAGGCGAAGATGCCTTGAGAACACTTGGCGAAGATGCCGAAGTGGCAGATGTAGCCGTAGCGCCGTCTTGGTGGTGGTCGTCTCGCGGTCTTCTCTTGTGCTTATGAAGCTTCGACTTGGCGTGTTGGGACTTGTGCATTTGCGCTTGTGGAGCATCTTCATGATGATGATGTCGTTGTCGTGCTTGAGCTCGTAGTAGATGTCGTTAAATGGTAAATGCGTGCACATGATGCTTGGAGGTGACTTTCCCTTCATGACGATGTTGATCACGAACGTGATGGTGGTCGCCATGGAGATGTGGACGACTTGCGCTTGCATCGCTTGGGCGCTCCGAAGACTTGTGGCTTGAACGTCGCCGCCTTGAAGATGACGAAGGGGAAGTAGACTTGAGAAAGGTCCTAATCTCCTCCATCCTTGCATCTTGCTCCTCTTTATCTGCGGCAAGTTTCTTGTCGAAGTAGTCCCTTCTCCTTGCTTCGGAGTGACGAATGTCGATGGAGATGTTCTCGGCGCGCTCTCGCAATCTTGATTGTGTGCCTTGCACTTGTCGTTGTAGATCGAAGAGAGACGCTTTGGTGATGTAGTTGTTCACGCCGTCGTTGTTGTCGAAGACCGGAGATGAAATGCCTTGCCTATCCATCACAAGACTCGAGCAAATATGAGTGGGAGAAAGAGAAGAACTTATACCAATGTACCTTGACCGATGTTGAAAATGAATCAAGTTCACTCAAATGCGGACAATGAAATAGCACTATTGGTACCAATCCTTGTCGGTTCTCACACCTACACAAGTAAAGCTTATGGAGGAGCTCGGTGAGGATAGTGGCACAAAAATTTAATGCAAAATGTTAGCAAGAGTCAATAATGTTGAAAGAGATTCACAAATTACATAAGTGAAACAAATGGACCAATAGCAAAGAATGGCACACGGAAACACACACACGGATAGATAAATGGGGTCGTGCAACCAAGGAATGAGCACAAAATGTGGAATCCACGGAAAACGCTCGTGTTGCACAACTCGAGAGAGACGCTAGCACGATTGCTCAATAGGCGGATACGACACTTGTGCATAACCTATAAGATGCAAAATGGATAAACTTCTATCCCAAGTATGCTATGTATGTATGGTTCCCGGTGTTTCTCTCAAGATGATCCAAGATGATCGGATATGGTAATTATATGCAATGTGGTATGATGCTATGGCACTTGCTTACAAGCTTCTTTGCTCTTTCTCTTTTGCTTAAAAGCTTTATTTCTTCTTCTTTTTTTGGCCACTTTGCACAATGCACAAACCAAGATAGCAATTGTGTATATGCGGGAACAAACTTGAGACACAATGGATGATATGATACCAATATGATATGGTATGTATGCAATGGATGGTGTAGATCACTAATGTGCACAAGTAACGTTGCGGCAATACTCAATGGCTAGTCTCGATAGGCAAGTAACGCATAAAATGGGCTAGGGGTTATCAATGCAATTTGCAAGGAGAATATACAATGGTGTAAATCGAGGTTACCGTCGCTGCGATGATGAGTGGCGGTGTTCTTGATGTAGATACCAAGATGATGGAAACTCGTCCTAAGTGGCGAAAACACCTTAGGAAACGGAAAAACTGCGAACTCAAAATCTCAAATGACAAATGTCAAATGGTGGTAGCGGGAATGCGGTGGTGGTTTGCACTTGGCAATGCGGAAGTGGAATGATGGGCTATACACGTGTCAGAGTTGAAGTTGCCGTCCCTAAGTAGCCGAAACACCTTAGGAGACACCAGCCACAACTCGAAAAAGCTCAAACAACTATTGGGTTAAGTTGGGTTGTCGGAAATGTATGGTGGGCAAGGTTATGTGGAAGTGGTGGTGGTGGTTGATGAAGAAGCAATCGTCCCTAAGTAGCCGAAACACCTTAGGAGACTCGAATCACTACTCAAGCAACCACTAATGCTATGGGGAACAAATTGGTTAGGTTGCGGAAGTCGGTGGTGGTTATGCGGAGGATGTGGTGGAAGCCCTAGGCAAAGATGCCAAAGTTCCAAAACTTTGATGGAGTCAAATTGTGGTGGTAGTATTTTTATGGGAAGGGGGATGTCAATAGCTTCAAAACGAGCTAAAGAACGTCAAAATCGGAGTTCGGATGAATTAGTTATGGGTAAAACGGTGAAACTCGGAAAGCTGAATCGGCCAGGGCGGTAGTACTATTTGGGGAGGGCGGTAGTACCGCTCGTGTCGGGATTTTTTCACCATTGTTTCGGCTGAAACGGGGCCTGGCGGTAGTACCGCTCGCTGGCCGGTAGTACCGCTTGAGGTTCTCAGCGGTAGTACCGCTTGGAGGGCGGTAGTACCGCTTGTGTCGGGATTTTCTCGATTGTTCGAATCGTTGCGCGATTTTGGGGCGGAAATGGGTGATTTCGGGGGCAAAATTTGATGGATTTTGTGGAGGAAAGATGGGGAAACTTGGGGGAATGCTAGATCCACTTGAAACCAAGCAAATCCACGGATCAAAATCAACAAAACATCATCAAAACTAACAAATCACAAAAAAAATTTGGGGCTATTTTTGGTGGGGATTTTCGGATTTAGGACGAAATCAACAAAATCAAGCTAGAAAAAGAGGGGTAGGGGCTCCAATAACGTGATCAACATGGCTCATGATACCATGATGATGTAGGGCCGAACCCTACGTGGACGATCTTTCACGTTGGAGCGGATCCTACGGGGAAATCACGAAGAACGAGCGGAAGAACACGAGGAAATCACGGGGAGGAACGAGGGAAAAATCACTAAACCAACAAGAGATCAATCACACAAGTGCTAGATCATCGATCACATAGAGTGGCACAAGATTCAAGGTCAACAAAGGTAAGATACAAAAGGTAACCGTTCTTCTCCGTGAGGAGGTCTTGATGATGGTCTTCTCCGCAAAGGGAGGTCTTGAATCCAAGGTGGATCGTCTCCGAAGAGGGGCCGCGGTCTCTCTCGTGGAGTAGATCCGGTATGGATAATGAAGCTCTATCTATGAGCTAAATCAACGCTAACCCTAACTAGGAGGAGGTGGAGGAGTATATATAGTGCTAAGCCACGAAGGGGTAAGTGAGGGCGAAGGGGCACGGGCTCGGCCCAATACAAGGTAATGCACAGACAGGCGGTAGTACCGGTCCTTGGGGCGGTAGTACCGCTTGAGGCTGTAAGCGGTAGTACCGCTATGATGGGCGGTAGTACCGCTCTGGAGCCGTTCGAACTCAAGTTTGTCGGACTTTGCGGAAGTGGAGTGGATGTAGAGCGGTAGTGCCGCTTGTGATGATAAGCGGTAGTATGGCTGGGCTGGGCGGTAGTACCGCTTGCTCCCAGCTTCTTCTTCCTTCTCCTCTTCCATGCTTGGCCTTGGTCCTTGGATCCTCCATGGTGCGTCTCGGTTGTACCCGAGTGTATGCAAGGTCCATGCATGAGGTAGTAGCCATGTCTCACATGTGGAAAGTGACGGTTCAAGAGGAGTGAGTTCACCTTGTGCCCTATGGCGTATGGTCGAGGTCTCGTCATAAGTCCTCTTGGGGCTTGGAGAGTAGTTGGAGTGTACATGGGGATGAACGTGGTATGCTCCGCATCACTCAAGAACCCGAGGAGTACCTCGAGTGGGAGCGTTTGATGGACGACTACCTCAAGCTACATCAAGTTCCTCCTGAAGATCAAGTGAAGTGCGCCACAAGAAACTTCCACGACTACGCCTCGACATGGTGGCTTCACACACCTTGGAGTGCTACGAGATGAGTTGGTCCAAGATGAAGAGAGCTTTGCGGCGAGAGTTCGTGCCTCCAACCTACACGGAACAACTTCGACGCCAATTGGAGAACACCATCCAAGGATCCAAGTCCATCGACAAGTACTTCAAGGAGATGAAGATTGCCTTGCGACAGTGGCGTGGGCGACCCCATTTCGATGAAGTTCCACTTCATGATGGGATTACAACGACATCTCCAAGACCATCTTCCTCGAGAACTACAAGTCCATTGACGACTACTACATTGGCGCTCTCAAGGCGGAACAAGAACTCATGAAGGCCAAGGCTTCTCCACCCCAAGCACACTTTGCGGCGACCAAGCTCTACGACAAGCATGAGGCTAGTACCACCAAGATGCCCAAGCCCGACAAGCTCCAAGACGATGCTCCCAAGTACAACTTCACCGCCATCCCTCTTTGTGGTATTGATGATGCCGAGTCTACCTTGACTCTTTTTCAAGATGGTGCGGCGACAAGTACAACTACGGAGACCTTCAAGGACCAAGCTTTGGAGGCAAGCGACAAGGTGGCGAGCAAGGATGATGCTTCCATCTTAGGAGGCGAGAGTTATGTTGAGCCATCTTGGCCTTCATCCACGATTTAGAGCGATGATGTGCCATCTTCGGCCTTCATCCACGACGACGACTACGAGACGGTTGAGCATGGAATTTTCCCTTCGACCACGGCGACGTCCGATGACTTGAGTGACTTTTGCCACCATATTGAGAGTGAGAGTGACTTCACCACTAGCCCCATATAAGATGAGCTGCCCCAATTCCCATGTGAGGAGAGCCACAACCCCCACCACTTGAGTGACATGAGTGACTACACCATATGTGAGATCGAGTGCACCTATTTTGAGGGAGTGAGTGAACCACCACATAGAGAGAGTGAGATAGTTGATAGGTCTAGTGAGGCCATTTGCATTTCTAACAACTTTACCTCTACCTCTATTGTGTCTTCTCATTTGGTGCTAGGTCCCATTTATGATGACGCGCCAATCCTCGACGACTTCGTCCCTCCCATTGGACAAGACGATGGCCATGGTGGAATATGATGCACCCCCCACATGGTTCCATCAAGATGAAGATGACCACCATTTGGTCTTTCCCACCTCACCTACACCACTTGAGTGGAATGACAAAGGTAACAAAGGTGACGGTGATGCTCTCGTCCCACTAGTGGACTATTTTGACATTGATTGCTTGCATGATGTTGATCACCCTATTGACATGCTTCATTCTAGTATGATTTACCCATGTGATGATTTGCCCATTTATGATGAATATGATGATTCTCATGTGGAGTCTATTAGTTGTGATGCTATGTTACATAGGATTTCTTGTGACAATTCTTTAGGTCACATCATGTTTGCTAATCCGCTTGATTTGTCATATGCTATGCATGAGATCAACCATATGTCTTATTTGCAATCTCTCCATAGTGACTATGCATATGCCATTAAAATAAACCCAATTTGCACATATGGCATAGATGACAAGCCCATGGTTATTGGCATTTGTTTTTCTTGTGATGATATTGATATGCTCCCTTTGCATCATTTATCTCATATGCCATGCCATGCCCACCTAGCTTCGGATATGCATTGTTTTGGATGTTGTCCATTTTCTCCAAATGATGTTTCCAATATTGCTCATGAGGAGACCCCCATAGTTTCCTCACACATGTTAGGAGAATTTGATCCATCCTATTCATTGCATGATTCCCATACTTGTGTGCACCATATGCTCCCCATGAAGAAACATGCTTTTGATGTGCCATATACTTGCATTCTCAATTTGTGTCCCCATCGTGTCATATACAATAACTATTCTTTCATGATGGATGACATGTTCTTATACCATGCATCAAATTTCTTTGAGCAATGCTTATCTTGTGCTAACACTCACTTGCACATACACATCATGATGGATGATGTGTACATTTACCACACACACAATTTCTTTCGTTTGTGTCTCTTTTGTGTAGGTACCCAAGAATACTTGTCAACTTCGCAATCCCACGAGTTGACAAAGCGAGCTCTAGAGAGCAATGATGACTTGGGATCCCATGGATTGCCTTTCCCACCGCTCACTTTATGCAAACACTTGGCGCATCTCTTTTACATGGCCCTCACATGGTTATGGGTTGTTGTTCATTACATATCATATGCCCATCTTGCCATGTTCACTTTGCATGATATGCTCATTCCTATACCTTTGACATGCATTTGTGACCCATGCTTTGCATTACACATGATGATTGATTCTCGTACTTGTATGTGTATTTGCAAGCTTGGTGGAGATATTGCTTGTTATTGCCATGTTTCTTTTGTGCACCATTCCTATGATGATACTTTCATCTTGCTTTGTGTTCGTGCTTGCGATATGTCATGTGCATTCCCTATGCCTATTATTTGCTCACATGACATGATTGCCATGATTTAATCTAGTGTGTTGCATCTTCGCTCCACTAGTTTGCACGACTTGATTACAATGCTTGCTTATGTTGCATCACCAATGATTCATACTTGCTCATTTCATGCGGTTGATGACAACCATCTATATGCTTTGCACATGATTCATATTGCTTCTTGTCATATATCTCTATGTGTTGCCTCCCTCATGCTAGATGATTTGCCATGTATTGAGTGCAACAATGATTCTCTTCTTGCTCATGAGATTGCCCCCATAGCATTCTCGCATATATTTGGAGATTTTGACATAATTCTTGTGAAGCATGCTTGTCTTAATTCTTGGATTACTTGCTCCTCTCATATGTTTGGTTGCAACAATGTCATTACTTCACATACGCCATATCCCATTGATTGCTACATGCTTGACTTGATGGCCTCACACATGATGAATAATTGCTCTTTCTATTGCGTTGAGCGCCACACTATATTCACTACACCCTATGCACATTATGCTTGGATTGTCTTGCACTTGACCCATGTGTTTAGACACTTCATTTTATTTGGTGTTGTGAATACTTCCTATGCCTACCATCGACCATTTGTCGAGCGCTTTATGCATGCTTGCTATGACCTTGAGGTGGATGCTTATGCTCTTGTCACACATATTTGCATCTCTACCTCACATTTACATGCTTGTTCCCATGATATTTTTGCTTGTGCTCGATTGATATGCTTACATGCCATGTCACAATCCTTTGTCACACCAAAAGCTATGCTTGATGACAACACTTGTTTGGTGAATCACCTCTTGAATGCTTGGTTTTGCACTAACGCTAACCACATTTGTTTTTCCAAGTGTTTGTTCTATTTACTCCTTTTGAAGGAATCACAAGATGGTGCGACATTGGAGAGTGCCCATTTCGAGCTTCAAGATGACGAGAGCTTGGTGATCGACCACTTTGACACGGCACCACCATCTCTTTCCCATGGTGATTTGGTTTTCGATCCGAGGTCGGATCCTTTCCAAGGGGGAGGGGATGATGCGGAGCATCCTACGGTCATCACCATGTCAAGAGTCCGTTTGGCAAGTGACACGTGCGACCTCTTCTTCACATACACAAAGGTGAATCTTCTCCTTTACACGTGCTCACTTGACCCCTTCGAGGATGGTATACTACTTGACACTTCCCCCGTATGCATGCATGTGTATTGTCGGAGCTTCTCGGATGTCGAGGACGAGTGCAAGCGCCAAGGAACAACTACACCATCCGCGAGGAAGCCTGGAAGCGACGACGGAAGAAGAGCCAGCTACTACAGGCCCCGGACATCCGGCCACAACCCGGACATCCGGCCACAGCCCGGACATCCGGCCCTGCCCGGACATCCGGCCACAGCTCGGACATCCGGCGGCCATCACAGCAGCCGCAGCCCTGCCAGGAAGACTACAGGACCCGGACATCCGGCCCCCAGGCCCCGGACATCCGGCCTCCCACGAATCCCCGGATATCCGACCACTCGCCCGGAAATCCGGCGCCCCGCACCCGAATCGGCAGATCCAGCCGCGCCAGCCCGGACATCCGGCGTCTCGGGAAAGCCCGGACATCCGGCCCGACGCCCGGACATCCGGCCTCCCCTGCCTGCGTGCAGTGCATCCGGGCCGAGGCCCTTGTACCCCTTCGCCCCCTAGACTATATATACTCCTTCCCCTTCCTCTTTCGAGGGTTAGCTGAGGTTTAGCTCATGTTTGTGTGAGAGCCTTGCTCATCCACTTGGTCACTTCTCCTCGGAGCCCAGGACCTCTTCGGAGAAGATCCCCAAGCGGATTCAAGACCCCTTCTAGGGTGGACCCCATCAAGACCTCCTCTCAGAGGTGAACCTTACCTTGTATCTTTCCTTTTGTTGTTCATGTACCTTGTTGATCTTGCGTGTTTGATTGTCTAGTGGATGTGTGATTGGACTTGTTCTTGAGTGTTTCCCCTCGTGATTTCTCTCCGTTCTTCCCCGTGTTCATCGTGATTCCCCGTAGGATCCGCTCCAACGTGAAAGATCATACACGTAGGGTTCCGCCCTACATCAGGTGACCTCCTTCCCTTTGAGCCATCCTCAAGTACGCATATTAGATGGGCCATTCTTTCATTGTTGTCTACATGATACATCTATGATAGAGGCGAGGGTCCCGATCTTTCGATGAGATAATAACTATCGATTTGGTGGAGTCGACTTTGACGATCCGACTACAAACGTGCACGACGTTGCGCCTTAGCAATCGCTAAACCAATCTCCTGAGGTTACTGACGATGCCGGAAGCACGATCAGCTGACCACGAAGGTCTATTCCTGCAAGCAATCGAAGAACGAGCAAGAATATGATAAAGCAATCTGAATATTGCGAATATATATGAAGTACTGATAATGGTGGGGATCCGTAAGCGGTCTTGGTCTGGTCGTTGGACACAATCGAAGTACACGAAGTTGCAATGGCTAACTTTAACTAAACAAATCCCAAGGAAAAAGCTACTAGATGGATCTACTTATATAGGAGCAAGGGGTGGCGGCCAAGGAGGTGGGAGGACGTCCCAAGACAGCCTAAAACTAACCCTATGATGCGGAGCATCCCACATTCACCCCCATGTACACTCCGTCTACTCTCCAAACCCCAAGAGGACATATGACGAGACCTCGAACATACGCCAATGGACACAAGGTGAACTCGCTCCTCTCCGAATCGTCACTTTCCATATGTGAGACATGGCTACTACCTCAAACATGTGTGCTATGCTTGTCCAGGAACCAAGAGGAAGGCCATGGAACAGCTACGAGCATTGGACAAGACGGCGAGGACACCAAGTACAAGGACCAAGAGAAGAAGCTGCCCGAAGCTACAGCGGCCGGACGTCCGACGAACTCCAGGCACCGGACGACCGACCCCCTCCGGACGTCCGACAGAAGCGCACCCGAGCCGAATCTACGGATGTCCGAAGAGCACCGGACGTCCGGACCCTCCGGACGACCGGAACTGATGCGGAGCATCCCACGATCATCCCCATGGATCTACAACCGTCTCATCAAGAGCCAAGAGGACCCATGACACGAGCTAGACCTAGAGCTCTCGAGAACGAGGTGACTTCCTTCCTTAGTGATATCACATATGACCCACTCGAGACATGGCTACTACCTAAGTCCGATATGCTATGCATGATTAGGTGTCAAGGGGAACCTCTCGAGGATGCACGTGAAGACGGACAAGCCGCCAAGTCCATGGATGAAGAAAACCAACGGAAACAGGCAAGTTCACCTTCCAGGCCCCGGACATCCGGCCAAGGCCCCGGACATCCGGCCCCTGGAGCGTCTACCTCAGCATCAGCCAAGCTGCCCAAGTCTACAGGGCCCGGACATCCGGCCCCCAGCCCGGATATCCGGCCAATGGCCCGGAAATCGGCGCCCCGCACCCGAATCAGCAGAAGTGGCCGCACCAGCCCGGACATCCGGCCGGCTAGCCCGGACATCCGGCGCCTCGTGAAGGCCCGGACATCCGGCCCGACGCCCGGACATCCGGCCCGACGCCCGGACATCCGGCCTCCCCTGCCTGCGTGCAGTGCATCCGGGCCGAGACCCATGTACCCCTTCGCCCCCTAGACTATATATACTCCATCCCCTTCCTCTTTCTAGGGTTATCATTGGATTAGCTCATATTTTGTGTGAGAGCCTTTGCTCATCCACTTCGCTACTTCTCCTCGGAGCTCAGGACCTCTACGGAGAAGATCCCCCAAGCGGATTCAAGACCCCCTTCTAGGGTGGACCCCATCAAGGCCTCCTCACGGAGAAGAACGGCTACCGTTTGTATCTTTCCTTTGTTGATTTTGAATCTTGTGCCACCTTATGTGATCGGTGATTTAGCACTTGTGTGATTGATCTCTTGTTGGTTAAGTGATTTATCTCTCGTTTTCCCCGTGTTTCCCTCTTGTTCTTCCACGTGTTCTTCGTGATTCCCTGTAGGATCCGCTCCAACGTGAAAGATCATCCACGCAGAGTCCCGCCCTACATCATCTTGTTATCAGAGCCAGGTTGATCACATTTTTGGAGCCTCTACCCCTATTTTTCCAGCTTGATTTTGTTGTTTTTGTCCTAATTCCGAAAATTCCCCACCAAAAATAGACCCAAATATTTTTTGTGATTAGTTGGTGTGATGAAGTTTTGTTGGATTTGATCCACGGATTTCGTGTGTTGCAGGTAGATCTAGCATTCCCCCATCATTTCCACAATTTTCTTCCACAAAATCGCCCGAATTTTGCCCCGGATTTGACCTCTCCACGCGGTGTTCATCGAATTCGTCCACGGATCCAGAGCCCGGACATCCAGCCCGACCAGCTCGGACATGCGGCACCCCGGACATCTGGCCCGACCAGCCCGGACATCCGGCACCCTGGACATCCGGCTTCCTGCCCGGACATCCGGCTCCTGGCAGCAGCAATCCCCATCCACCACCCCGTTTACCGCCTAACTCTCGCCAAATTTAGTCCCGTGACCACATACACTTCCACTTACCTTCACCACTTCCGCATAACACCACCATAGCCTTTCCCACTACCAATTCCGACAATGTTGCCAAATTTTGCCTTGAGAATTTGAGTTGGGGTTTCCGTATCCTTTTGTGTTTCGGCTATCTTGGTACGGTTCAACATCAACATCACCACCGCTCATCTTCGCCAAGGACGGTAACATCGTCGACATCTTTTCATTACTTGCAATTGCATTGATAACCATCATAGCCCATCTTTTGCGTTGCTTACCCATCGAGACTAGCCATTGAGTATTGCCGGCAACATGACTTGTGCACATTAGTGATCATACTCCATAGCATACATACCATACCAAAGTGGTGCATATCTTGGCATCAACTCGTGTGTCACAAAGTTGTCATCGCATACACAATTGCTATCTTGGTTCGTGAAATTTTGCATGAGAAAAGAGCTCAAAAGAAAGAGCCAATCAATCTTTTAAGCAAATAGAGAAAGATAAGCAAAGAGCTTATGAGCAAGAACCATAGCATCATACAACATTAAGATTGTCATACTTGATCATCTTGGATCAACACGTCGAAACACCATACATATAGCATACTTGGGATAGAAGTCGTTGCATTTTTGCTTAGTAGGTTGTGCACAAGTTCGTATCCGCCTATTGTGCAATCGTGCTAGCGTCTCTCTAGTGTTGTGCAACAAGAGCATCTTGGTGAATTCACATTTTGGCTCATCCTTGGTTGCATAACCCCATGTTATCTATTTGCGTGTGTGTTTCCGTGTACCATATCTTGGTATTGGTCTACTTGTTGCATTTGCAAATTTGTGAATCATTTCCAACATTATTGAGTCTCACTTACAATTGCATCAAATTTTGTGCCACCATCCTAACCGAGCTCCACCATAAGCTTTTATTTGTGTAGGTGTGAGAACCGACAAGAATCGGTACCAATAGTGCTATTTCATTGTCCGCATTTGAGTGAACTTGATTCATCATCAACATCGGTCAAAGGTACATTGGTATAAGTTCTTCTCCGTTCTACCACTCACATTTTTGCTTGGAATGATGGATAGGCCAAGTACTTCTACCAACCCACTCTTCATCGAGCAAGACGACGACATTTCATCATACGTCACCAAGAGCCACCTCTTTGGTGCACAACGAGCGTTGCACCAAGAACAACAAGCAATGTGCGACCGCATCCACAATCTCGCCACCGACTTGCGACTCTCCGAGCAACGTACAAGAGACTACTTCGACAACAAGTTCGACGCTCACAAGCAAGAGAATGATGCAAGAATGGACGAGATCCGCGCCTTGATGAGAAGCCGGCATCATTCAACTTCTTCATCATCAAGACGGAGCCGATCAAGTCGACACTCCGATGACACCTTCTACGACTCAAGTACACCTACTTCGAATACTCTTCGTCTTGCTTGCGTCAAGACCGTCATGCATCTCGCAACCCACTACATGACAAGCATTCACAAGAGCAAGTTGACGATCAAGTTCCTCGTCCTCAATCAAACCAAGACGCTTTTACTCAAGCTCAAGAACGACAACGTCTTCGTAGCCAACAAGAGGAAGAACGAGCGCATCTACACCAAGACGAACAAGACGCCAAGGCTCACCGTCTTCAACAACAACAACGTGAAGCGAGGGCTCTTGAGGCGCAACGTGCCCTTCAAGAATCAAGTAGAGCCTTCGCCAACCGCAATCGCGAACGGCGCAATCAAGAGGAAGATGATGCGGAGCATCCCACGATCATCCCCATGGATCTACAACCGTCTCATCAAGAGCCAAGAGGATCCATGACACGAGCTAGAGCTAGAGCTCTCGAGAACAAGGTGACTTCCTTCCTTAGTGATATCACATATGATCCACTCGAGACATGGCTACTACCTAAGTCCGATATGCTATGCATGATTAGGTGTCAAGGGAACCTCACGAGGATGCACGTGAAGGCGGACAAGCCGCCAAGTCCATGGATGAAGAGAACCAACGGAACAGAGCAAGTTCACCTTCCGGGCCCGGACATCCGCCCCTGGGCGTCTACCTCGGCATCGGCCAAGCTGCCCAAGTCTCTGAGGCCCGGACATCTGGCGTCCGGCCGGACATCCGACCCCGGCCGGATATCCGGCCAATGGCCCGAAATCCGGCGCCCCGAATCGGCAGAAGTGGCCGCACCAGCCCGGACATCCGGCGCCTCGTGAAGGCCGGACATCCGCCCGACGCCTTGGACATCCGGCCTCCCACACTGCGTCAAGATGCATCCGGGCCGAGACCCATGTACCCCTTCGCCCCCTAGACTATATATACTCCATCCCCTTCCTCTTTCTAGGGTTATCATTGGATTAGCTCATATTTTGTGTGAGAGCCTTTGCTCATCCACTTCGCTACTTCTCCTCGGAGCTCAGGACCTCTACGGAGAAGATCCCCAAGCGGATTCAAGACCCCCTTCTAGGGTGGACCCCATCAAGGCCTCCTCACGGAGAAGAACGGCTACCGTTTGTATCTTTCCTTTGTTGATTTTGAATCTTGTGCCACCTTATGTGATCGGTGATTTAGCACTTGTGTGATTGATCTCTTGTTGGTTAAGTGATTTATCTCTCGTTTTCCCCGTGTTTCCCTCTTGTTCTTCCACGTGTTCTTCGTGATTCCCTGTAGGATCCGCTCCAACGTGAAAGATCATCCACTGAGGTCCGCCCTACATCATCTTGGTATCGAGCCAGGTTGATCACATTTTGGAGCCTCTACCCTATTTTTCCAGCTTGATTTTGTTGTTTTTGTCCTAATTCCGAAAATTCCCCACCAAAAATAGACCCAAATATTTTTTGTGATTAGTTGGTGTGATGAAGTTTTGTTGGATTTGATCCGCGGATTTCGTGTGTTGCAAGTAGATCTAGCATTCCCCCACCATTTCCACAATTTTCTTCCACAAAATCGCCCGAATTTTGCCCCGGATTTGACCTCTCCACGCGGTGTTCATCGAGTTCGTCCACGGATCCAGAGCCCGGACATCCGGCCCGACCAGTCCGGACATCCGGCACCCGGACATCCGGCTTCTGCCGGACATCCAAACCGGACGGCAGCAATCCCCATCCACCACCCCGTTTACCGCCTAACTCTCGCCAAATTTTGTCCCGTGACCACATACACTTCCACTTACCTCCACCACTTCCGCATAACACCACCATAGCCTTTACCACTACCAATTCCGACAATGTTGCCAAATTTTGCCTTGAGAATTTGAGTTGGGGTTTCCGTATCCTTTTGTGTTTCGGCTATCTAGGTACGGTTCCACATCAACATCACCACCGCTCATCTTCTGATAGAGGCGAGGGTGTCCCGATCTTTCGATGAGATGATAACTATCGATTTGGTGGAGTCGACTTTGACGATCCGACTACAAACGTGCACGACGTTGCGCCTTAGCAATCGCTAAACCAATCTCCACGAGGTTCTTGGCGATGGGAAGCACGATCAACTCCGACCACGAAGGTCTATTCACGCAAGCAATCGAAGAACGAGCAAGAATATGATAAAGCAATCTGAATATTGCGAATATATATGAAGTATTGATAATGGTGGGGATCCGTAAGCGGTCTTGGTGCAGTCGTTGGACACAAACGAAGTACGAAGTTGCAATGGCTAACTTTTAACTAAACAAATCCCAAGGAAAAAGCTACTAGATGGATCTACTTATATAGGATCAAGGGTGGCGGCCAAGGAGGTGGTAGGACGTCCCAAGGCAGCCTAAAACTAACCCTAGGTCGTACAAGGCCAATGGGCCCAAGCGGAGGTGACGTAACACCTTTGGACTTGTAGTTTGACTCGGATTCTGCTGCAGCATCAGATTGTTTCGTCCATAACTCAACGCTCCGGACGAATTTGAAGGTGAATCCAATTGGGTTGGAAGGTGCACGAAATCTATTTTCCAACAAAAAAAGAATCACCCAATTTGGAGTCCGGATGAAAAAGTTATTGACGTTTTGAGTCAGGTATGTTTGTGCAGTCCGAATCTGAGTCCAGAACGTGAGAGACTTGGACTCTATCTTCTCTTGGTCCAAAAGTGACGTGAGAGGACTTTTGAACAGCACCTAAACTTCTCCTTTTCCCTTATCTTCATATGTGTATTGTACAAATGTCCCATACACCTACAATTAGACAAAACACAAAAGTATGTGATGTATTTTTGTTACGGATAACATAAATAGATTATTGAATAGTTTGCACTAGAAATCACACGACAAATATGCATGTATGCAATATTTTGGTCTTATCCAAGGTAGTCATGTCCTCATCATCCTCCACTTCTTGAAAACAAAGCCGTCCTCGGCGGTTCTTAGTCTGAAATGTGGCTAACAAAAGAGACAAGGTGTACATGTTGTATATGTATATGTCATCCATTTTATTTCCCTTGATTTTTGCACATATGACACATAAATAGATGAGTAACTTGCATAGTTCATAAAATCTAAAGCCAAAACATTATCACAAGAAGTAGAAGGCATGAAAATATTGCAACTCAGTTTGCACATATAAGTGAAGCTCTTATTCATTTCAAAAGATTGACAATGTTCATCATTAAACCATCCCAACATTGGTGAATAAACCTTACTTGCATCAAGTTTACATGCTACAACATGCTTAAATAAGTAAACATGCAATAAGTCATTCAACACAGAATCATCACCAAGATTAGAGGTCATATCAAAATGATTAAATATTGATTCTTTTGCATCAACAATTAATTCAATGGGTGCACTCAAAATTGTTGGTATTTCAGTTGTTTGATCACATGGCAGTCAAATTATCAATATAATCCTCTAACATAGGTGGTGTGATCAAAGTAGTGGGTAGCTTAACACATGATGTATTCAAGTTAACTAGGCATGCATCATTCTCATGTAAAAGTGGAAAATCTGTACCTTTGTCATTACCTCTTATAGTCAACTCAGATGATGCAGGCACTCTCGATGATGATGTGTCACATGGTGGAGATGATGTAGTCCTCGCAACAACGGATGTGGTTGTCATAGTACGCCTAGTAGTTGAATAAACATCTGTATCAACAGTTGGAATGTGCACCGTGCGCTTGTTCTCCTTGTGGGCAACACGTCGTTTTATTTCCTGTTCAGCTTTGCAAGCAAGACGAAACAAATGGTCCATAGGATAACACTCTTCATGAATTAGTATCTCCTGAATATTATGGTTTAATCCTCCCCAAAATCTATCCATAAAATCTTCTTCACTTTCTTCTAAAATGAGTGCAACAAGGTAGTTTGTAAATCATCATAATATTTTGTTACGGTGTCACTACCTTGTTTTAAATGTTCCAGCTTTTTAATCATGCCACGAGTATAATAAACATCGATTTAATCTATCTCTCATGACATGTTTTAAATCATCCCAAGTATTAGGTACATAATCAGGGTGTAACCGACAATATACACTCCACCAAACTAGAGCATAACCAGTGAAAGAACCAACCGCAACCATAACTTTTTTACGTTCATAAAAATTATGGGAAGCAAATATATTATTTATGTCTAACTCCCATTCAATATATAAAGGAGGTCTAAAACGGCCATTAAATGGTGGTATAGAAACATGAACCTGATCATGTGCATTTGGATGTTTGTGCACCTCTCGTGACGGTTGTGGTATTTGCATAGGTGGTGGCATGTCTCCTGCGATCGACAAAGCCCATGAATTGACTCTGGATCCTGTCATGATTAGTAGAACAAGAAACAAAATCCAAAAATAATGTTTCTATAACTACTAGGATGTGGTGGTAAAACGCTCACGATAAAGCAAATATCAATGTCTTACAAGTTCTTACCATGCAAAGAAAGCGGTGACAGCAACCAAATGTCAAGTAACTCTGAAGATTGTGTAAAGAGATTGCCAGGAGGCGTCGTATACGGTGTAGAAATATGTGGAGCTGGGTTGGCTATATATGGTAGCAAAAGATTAGCAATAATCAATTCAAAGATGCAATGTTGAATAAACGCTCAACGACGGTCTTGTGCGGGTCCTATGCTAGACCGGACTAGAGACGCGAGCCTAGAACACTAATGAGGTCACGGCGTAGCACAACTAGCATCAATGAAGGATAATGAGTAGCTCTAGACAGCAAGATATAAGTGAAGAGCACAACGGCAAAGAAAGATAATGATGAAAAACAAGCGCCAAGCAGGATATACAACAACTCTCTCTCCAGTTTTCCTCTTGAAAAGTTTGAGCCAATTTTCTGATAACTTTTTCAAAGAATGCTACTAACTCAAGCTTTCCAATGAAAAAAGAATCACTCAATTCCGAGTTGATATGAGGAGTCAAAAAAATTATAAAAATGGTTTGAAAAACTGGAATAAGATGTGTTCGCGCACTTCGGAGGGCAAAAGACCTATTTAGGAGCCGATTTTGAGGTGCCAAATATTGAACTAGCTTCTGCAACTATTTAGATGCGGCTCGTCTCTAGCTTTAATTTGAGTACTCATGGAGCCAAAACGGACTTCGTATGAGGAAGTTATGCCTGTTTTACTGAACAGTGCACAAAACAGATTCCAATCCGAATTCAGCTACGAGATTGAGTCTAGATAGATCCAAACTTTGTTTTTTCTTCTCTCTTTTTTTCACACTTTTTTCCTTTTTCTTTCTCTCTTTTTCTCTGACTTTTTTACTTTTTTCTCTTTTTTCTCTTTTTTTTCTCTTTTTCCAAAACAAACTAGATAAGATGCAGATTGGATCAGCGAAGATGTGAATGACCTCAACTATGATTATGACAATGAATAGTGCGTAGCACATGGTGGAAATTGATGGATGGTATGGTGGACAGCGGAAGGGATAATGATGCAGCGGCGTGATTAATGTGAACAGAACTCGAAACTCTAAAGGAACTAGACACTAAGACCAAAGAACTCGACACGCGATTTATGCAACCGATAATTCAATAATGCAAACAATGAAAAGAAAATTGCAAAGGCTTGGACTGGCTAGGACAAATGATGAATAGATCTAACTTTTACGGTGGCCTTTTCTTGGATAATAGGTAAGAAAATAAATCGAATCTAGGGATAATCGGAAAATCTCACCGAGCAACCTGAAAACCGATACCACTTGATAGAGGCAAGGGTGTCCCGATCTTCGATGAGATGATAACTATCGATTTGGTGGAGTCGACTTTGACGATCCGACTACAAACGCAGCACGACGTTGCGCCTTAGCAATCGCTAAACCAATCTCCACGAGGTTCTTGACGATGCGGAAGCACGATCACCGACCACGAATGTCTATTCCTGCAAGCAATCGAAGAACAAGCAAGAATATGATAAAGCAATCTGAATATTGCGAATATATATGAAGTATTGATAATGGTGGGGATCCGTAAGCGGTCTTGGTTTGGTCGTTGGACACAAACGAAGTACACGAAGTTGCAATGGCTAACTTTTAACTAAACAAATCCCAAGGAAAAAGCTACTAGATGGATCTACTTATATAGGATCAAGGGGTGGCGGCCAAGGAGGTGGTAGGACGTCCCAAGGCAGCCTAAAACTAACCCTAGGTCGTACAAGGCCAATGGGCCCAAGCGGAGGTGACGTAACACCTTTGGACTTGTAGTTTGACTCGGATTCTGCTGCAGCATCAGATTGTTTCGTCCATAACTCAACGCTCCGGACGAATTTGAAGGTGAATCCAATTGGGTTGGAAGGTGCACAAAATCTATTTTCCAACAAAAAAAGAATCACCCAATTTGGAGTCCGGATGAAAAAGTTATTGACGTTTTGAGTCAGGTATGTCTGTGCAGTCCGAATCTGAGTCCATAACGTGAGAGACTTGGACTCTCTCTTCTCTTGGTCCAAAAGTGACGTGAGAGGACTTTTGAACAGCACCTAAACTTCTGCTTTTCCCTTATCTTCATATGTGTATTGTACAAATGTCCCATACACCTACAATTAGACAAAACACAAAAGTATGTGATGTATTTTTGTTCTGGATAACATAAATAGATTATTGAATAGTTTGCACTAGAAATCACCTGACAAATATGCATGCATGCAATATTTTTGGTCTTATCCAAGGTAGTCATGTCCTCATCATCTTCGCCAAGGACGGTAACATCGTCGACATCTTTTCCATTACTTGCAATTGCATTGATATTCATCATAGCCCATCTTTCGCGTTGCTTACCCATCGAGACTAGCCATTGAGTATTGCCGGCAACATGACTTGTGCACATTAGTGATCATACTCCATAGCATACATACCATACCAAAGTGGTGCATATCTTGGCATCAACTCGTGTGTCACAAAGTTGTCATCGCATACACAATTGCTATCTTGGTTCGTGAAATTTTGCATGAGAAAAGAGCTCAAAAGAGAAAGAGCCAATCAAGCTTTTAAGCAAAAAGAGAAAGATAAGCAAAGAGCTTATGATCAAGAACCATAGCATTATATGATAGAGGCAAAGGGGTCCCGATGTTTCGATGAGATGGTGGCTATCGTTTCTGTGGGACTCGACCTTGACGATCCGACTACGTACGTGCGAGACGTCGCGCCTTAGCAATCGCTAAACCAACTTCCGAGGGTTATTGACCACGCCGGAGCACGATCAACCTGACCACGAGGGCCTGTTTCCTGCGAGCAAACGAAGAACAAGCAAGAAACTAAGATTGCAATCTGGATATTGCGAATATAAGAGGAAAGCTTTATTAATGAAGGTGGGGTTACGAGACGTCTTGGTGCAGTCGTTGAACACAAACGGCACGCGAAGTTGCAGCTATGGCGAACTTTTGATCTAAACAAAACCCAAAGTCTAAACGATGCCCTAAGGGCTGTATATATGGAGAAAGAGGAGGGAATTTCGTGGCCCTTGAGGGAGGGGTCCGAAACCAACCCTAACTCTTGTTTCCCACACATACGGACTCTAAAAACAGCCTACACTTAAGTATTTCGAAATTACATGGGCCTGGCCTAATAATAAGGTGATGCAGCACCTAGAATAGCCTATGGACGAATATTATGAAGTGGCATCTTGTATATTTCGTCCAAGGCCTCATGCTCACATTAGGGTGGCTTCAAAGTCTTGGAATCATCACTTGTAACTCCGTTCTTGTTCCCCTCGCGCATGCCAACATCTCCATGCTTGAACTTGCTCCAAGGTTCATCTTTCTTCTCCATGGTAGGCCCTTCATTTGTAAGCAAAACAAATGTATCCAATTTAGGCAGCATCATACTCTCATGAACATTGGAATCGTTACCAAGAAACGAAAGTACCTGATAATTCAATTGGCGTGCATGAGCTCTAGTAATTGGTCCAAGATGTATAGCAGCAGGGGCTGTGGGTGTAACAATGGTATTGATGTCCTCATCATCCTCCCTTCTTGAAATGAAGTCGCCCTCGGAAACTCATCTTCCTCACCCAAATAAGGCTTCAAATCTGCAATGTTAAAAGTGGGACTAACCCCAAAATCTGCAGGCAGCTCAAGTTTATATGCATTATCATTTATTTTCTCTAACACCTTAAATGGACCATCAGCACGTGGCATTAGCTTTGATTTGCGCAAATTAGGAAACCTATCCTTATGCAAATGTAATCAAACAAGATCTCCAGGTGCAAAGACAACATGTTTTCTACCCTTATCTCCAGCAAGTTTACATTTAGCATTCATACGCTCAATGTTTTCCTTAGTTAACTCATGCATTTTTAAAATCAATTCAGCACGTTGTTTAGCATCAAAATTAACCTTCTCCGAAGGTGGAAGAGGCAACAAATCAATAGGTGTACGAGGTAGGAAACCATACACAACTTCAAAAGGGCACATCTTAGTAGTAGAATGCAATGAACGATTATAAGCAAATTCAATATGAGGCAAGCATTCCTCCCACATTTTCTTATTATTCTTCAAAACAGCCCTAACCATAGTAGACAATGTTCTATTGACTACTTCAGTTTGTCCATCAGTTTGGGGGTGACAAGTAGTACTAAAAAGCAGCTTAGTCCCCAACTTAGCCCATAAACATCTCCAAAAGTGGCTAAGAAATTTAGTATCACGATCGAAACAATAGTATTTGGCACACCATGCAAGCGAATAATTTCACGAAAGAACAAATCAGCAACATTAACAAAGATCATCGCTTTTATGACATGGTATAAAGTGTGCCATTTTCGAGAATCTATCCACGACAACAAATATGCTATCCTCCCTTCTTTGTTCTAGGTAAACCTAAAACAAAGTCCATAGATATATCCTCCCAAGGAACACTAGGTACAGTGCAAAGGCATATATAAACCATGAGGATTGAGTCGTGACTTAGCTTTTTGACATGTAGTGCAAATGAGCAACAAAACGCTCAACATCCCGGCCTCATCTTTGGCCAAAAGAAATGTGTAGCAAGTATATCCTCCGTCTTCTTCACGCCAAAGTGTCCCATTAATCCTCCTCCATGCGCCTCCTGCAATAACAAAAGACGAACAGAGCTAGCAGGAATGCATAGCTTGTTAGCACGAACACAAAACCATCCTTAATAACGAACTTGTTCCATGTTCTTCCTTCTTTACAATTCTGCATTACATCTTTAAAATCAGCATCATGCACATATTGATCTTTGATGGTCTCCAAACCAAATATTTTGAAGTCAAGTTGTGAAAGCATAGTATAGCTGACGAGACAAAGCATCAGCAATAACATTTTCTTTACCCTTCTTGTGTTTAATGACATAAGGGAAAGTCTCAATGAATTCAACCCATTTAGCATGTCTACGATTCAGTTTAGCTTGACTTTTAATATGTTTCAAAGATTCATGATCAGAATGTATAACAAATTCTTTGGGCCATAAATAATGTTGCCATGTCTCTAAAGTCCGAACAAGAGCATATAATTCTTAAGTAGAATAGTTCAGACTAGGCCCACTCAATTTTTCAGAAAAGTATGCAACAGGTTTGCCATCTTGTAATAACACACCTCCTAATCCAATTCCACTAGCATCACATTCAAGCTCAAAAGTCTTATTAAAGTCAGGAAGTTGGAGTAAAGGAGCATGTGTCAACTTATCTTTCAATACCGTGAAGGCTTCTTCCCATGCGGTACCCCAAACAAAAGGCACATCCTTCTTTGTAAGTTCATTGAGAGGTGCAGCAATGGTGCTAAAGTCTCTCACAAAACGCCTATAGAAACCAGCGAGTCCAAGAAAACTCCTCACTTGTGTGACCGTTTTGGGCTGAGGCCAACTCTCAATAGCTTCAATCTTGGCTTTATCAACTTCAATTCCCTGTGGTGTAACAACATAGCCAAGAAAAGATACTCGGTCGATTGCAAAAGGTGCACTTCCCAAGGTTACCAAACAAACGTGCATCACGTAGAGCATTAAAAACAGCACGTAAATGTTCCAAATGTTCTTCCAAAGATTTGCTATAAATCAGTATATCATCAAAATAGACTACCACAAATCGTCCAATGAAAGCACGTAAAACTTCGTTCATTAGTCTCATGAAAGTACTAGGTGCATTAGTTAACCCAAAAGGCATGACTAACCTCTCATATAAACCAAACTTAGTTTTAAATGCTGTTTTCCATTCATCTCCCAATTTCATACGAATTTGATGGTATCCACTACGCAAATCAACTTTGGAGAATATTGTAGAGCCACTCAATTCATCAAGCATATCATCTAGCCTAGGAATAGGATGACGATAACGAATAGTAATATTATTAATGCCTCTACAATCAACACACATACGCCGACGTACCATCCTTTTTAGGCACTAGTATAATAGGAACAGCACAAGGACTAAGAGATTCACAGATATAACCTTTGTCGAGCAGCTCCTGTACTTGACGCATAATCTCCTTCGTCTCCTCCGGATTGGTACGGTATGGTGCACGGTTGGGTAGCGATGCACCGGGAATTAAGTCAATTTGATGCTCAATCCCTAGAATAGGTGGTAATCCTTGGCACGCCTTGTGGGAAGACGTCAGTGAACTCTGGAAAATGTTAGTGACAGAGGGGCAAAGAGGAAGGCACGTCCTCGAATGAAAATAATGCCTCTTTGCACACAAAAGCATAGCAAACAGATTTGCTAGAATCTAGCTCCTCAATATCAGATTTGGTGGCAAGTAAACATGCACTTTTCAGTTTAATTTCAGAAGCAACATTAGATGGTTTATTATTAGGCTTCATTTGTTGCTCGAATTCTTTTGCCACAATCTGATTTTCACTCTTATTTTTCTCCTGTTTTGCTTTATTAGCTCTATTAATATCATCTTTCAAAATTGAATCAGGAGTCATAGGAAGCAAAGTAATATTTTTATCCTTGTGAACAAGAGTATACTGATTGTTTCTACCATGGTGTACATAATTTTTATCAAATTGCCATGGTCTACCAAGTAATAAGGAACATGCTTGCATAGGTACCACATCACAATCAACATAATCAGCATATGTAGAGATACTAAAATACACACGAACAATACGTGTTACCTTAACCTTGCCGCTGTTGTTGAACCATTGGATGTAGTAAGGATGTGGATGTGGTCTTGTGGTGAGAGAAAGCTTCTCCACCATATCCATGCTAGCCAAGTTGTTGCAGCTCCCTCCATCTATGATGACGCTTGAATAGAACGTTCCGTCACAACTCCCTTTGTATGGAACAAGTTATGCCTCTGATTTTGCTCAGCTTGTGTAACCTGCACACTCAAAACACGTTGAGCAACTAAACATTCATACCTGTCAACATCTCCAGCAGCCATGTATTGCGTCTCATGATCGTAATCATCTCCACCATGTTCTTCATGTGTAATAAGAGCCAAAGTCTCTTCATCATAGTCACTAGCGGACTCATACCCACCATCCTCGTGAGCAATCATCACACGCTGAGATTGGCATTCTCTGGCAAAATGTCCTCTTCCCTTACAACGACGACAAATAATATCACTTGTGTGCCCTGTTGACGCCATGGAAGAAGAAGAGCTGTGTAGGCTCAAAGAAAGCGCTCTTGGCGAGATAGTGGTGGTTGTGCTCGCTTTCTTGTATCACGGTTGGAGGTGGCAGCCGACGGAGGTGCGGTGTAGTAGAACGTGAGGAAGTAGATGATGCACGCGGTGTCCGTGATGAAGGTCGACCTGCGAGAAAAGTTAGTCCGCGCCAACGCCTGGCCGATCCTGCACTTCACGCTCAGCTTTACAAGCAAGATGGAATAATCGAGTGATATTAGTATAATCCTTGTAGTCTAGAATGGTCTGAATATCTCTATTTAATCCACCCAGAAAACGTGCAAGCATAGCTTCATTCTCCTCAACAATACCACATCTAATCAAGCCAGTTTGTAATTCCTGATAATATTCTTCTACCGAATTTTTTCCTTGTCTTAAGCGCTGCAATTTTTGAAGTAATTCACGTTGATAATATGGTGGAACCCAACGAGTACGCATAGCAGTTTTCAAAGCAGCCCAAGTAGCTGGAACAGGATATAATCTACAATGTTCAGACCACCAAACACATGCAAAGCTAGTGAAAGCACAAACAGCAGCGGAACACGTCTCTCCTCGTGATATTGTAAACATGTAAATCGTTGTTCAGTTTCTAACTCCCAAGTAAGATATATATCAGGAACATATCTACCCTCAAATGGTGGAATATTCAACTTCAATTTAGGGAGATGGTCATGATCTCGCACTGAGGGGAGCCCTAACATTGCCATTATTTGCATGTGGACGACCGGGTGGTTGTGGTGCTGGTGGTTGCACGTAGTTACGAAGTTGATCAACCTCATCCTCGTACTCTCTCACATAATCATCCTCCCCACATCGCCAGCAGGAGCCACAGAAGTATCAACAGCAGCACCAGCAGCTTGGCCAGGCTGAAGAGGGACACGGCTCGCTCGGCGGAGGGCTGTTTCGCGATGTGGAGGTAGTCGTTGTTGTTGTTGTAGAGGTGCGTTAGGTGCAGCCGGTGGTGGTGGTGGTAGACGCGCGAGTAATTCATTAAACTTGTTATCGAGCTTTGTTTCGAACGCCTTCTCAATGCCATCTATCTTCTCCATGGCCTCTTCAAATCTATTTAGCACATCTTCCACCTGCCCACTCATCATTTGTTGAAACTTATCATGTAGCGCTTTGTTTGTCATGTTCTCCCGGTCGGTCTAAATGGCTTGTGATCCTGCCATGATTAGCAGCAATAGAAACACACAAGAATATGATTGACGGACTACTAGGAAGTGGTGGTGGTGGTGTGGTGGACAGTCACAAATCCACAAGCAAATCTCAAATTCTTACCAGTTCTTACCAAAGAAGAAAGCGGTGATCGGCAACCGATGTAGTCAAAACTCTCAAAGCTTGGATAGAGCGATTACTGTGGAGAGTCAAACGTACGATGTAGATGTATGTGGAGCTGGGAAGGCTTATAATATGGTAGCAAAAGGGTCAAGAATAATCAATTCAGAGATGCAAAGTTGAATAAACGCTCAACGACGCAGATCTTGTCTTTGGTCCTAGGCTAGACCGTGCTAGAGACGCGAGCCTAGAACACTAACAAAATCACGGCGCTGCACGGAAACAACGGAAAAGCACACTCTGGAATTTTTTTTTCGCTCTTTTTTTTGCGCTGCTTTTTTTTTGCGCTGCTCTTTTTTTTTGCGAAAAATCACTATAATGGCGAGTGTCTCAAAACTCTTCCTGTGTCAAATCGACAAGATGGGCACGAAATTTTTCGACCAAATATATATTTTTTTTCGATCGCCGGACCCAAAAGCGGAAACGGGTCAAAAAACTTTCTATAATGGCGACTGTCTCAATACGCTTAGAAACACCTAAAAATAGGATAGCCGTAAAATTTTTCGACAAGTGCGTTTTCGGAAAACTTTGGGCCTAAACGGAGGGTGGTTTCGGACTTTTTTTGAAACCTACTCAGGCAAGGAAACACGAATCGGAATTTAGATGGATCTCGAAACAAACCTAATATGAGAAGAACTCGGATTGGTGGTGGATATATGGTGGTGGTATATGGCAGCGGTGGTGGTATATGGTAGCGGTGGTGGTATATGGATACGGATTGGTGGTGGTATATGGATACGGATTGGTGGTGGTATATGGATACGGATTGAGCGGTGGCGGATAAGAAGGGTGGTAGATGGCAAGGCGATGATGATGGTGCGGCGGCGTGACAACTTATGACCAGAACTTCGAAACTCTAAAAGACTAGACTCTAAGACCAGCAACTTGACACGACGATGCAACCGCAAATTCAACAAAGCAAAAACCCTAAAAAGATTATGCGAAGGCTCAGATTGGTTCGGATATGATGAACTAACCCTAATTTTTTTTGTGGCTTTTTCGTGGACTTTAGATATGAAGAACAGACTCGGTCTAATCTACGAAAAACTGTAAAATCTCACCGAGCAACCTGAAACTCTGATACCTCTTGATAGAGGCAAAGGGGTCCCGATGTTTTGATGAGATGGTGGCTATCGTTTCTGTGGGAGTCGACCTTGACAATCCGACTACGTACGTGCGAGACGTCGCGCCTTAGCAATCGCTAAACCAACTTCCGAGGGTTATTGACTACGCCCGAGCACGATCAACCTGACCACGAGGGCCTGTTTCCTGCGAGCAAACGAAGAACAAGCAAGAAACTAAGATTGCAATCTGGATATTGCGAATATAAGAGGAAAGCTTTATTCTTGAAGGTGGGGTTACGAGACGCCTTGGTGCATTCGTTGAACACAAACGGCACGCGAAGTTGCAGCTATGGCGAACTTTTGATCTAAGCAAAACCCAAAGTCTAAACGACGCCCTAAGGGCTGTATATATGGAGAAAGAGGAGGAATTTCGTGGCCCTTGAGGGAGGGGTCCAAACCAACCCTAACTCTTGTTTCCCCACACATACGGACTCTAAAAACAGCCTACACTTAAGTATTTCGAAATTACATGGGCCTGGCCCAATAATAAGGTGACGCAGCACCTAGAATAGCCTATGGACGAATATTATGAAGTGGCATCTTGTATATTTCGTCCAAGGCCTCATGATCGCATTAGGGTGGCTTCAAAGTCCTGGAATCATCACTTGTAACTCCGTTCTTGTTCCCCTCGCGCATGCCAACATCTCCATGCTTGAACTTGCTCCAAGGTTCATCTTTCTTGTCCATGGTAGGCCCTTCATTTGTAAGCAAAACAAATGTATCCAATTTAGGCAGCATCATATTCTCATGAACATTGGAATCGTTACCAAGAAACGAAAGTACCGATAATTCAATTGGCGATGCGCGAGCTCTAGTAATTGGTCCAAGATGTATAGCAGCAGGGGCTGTGGGTGTAACAATGGTATTGATGTCCTCATCATCCTCCCTTCTTGAAATGAAGTCGCCCTCGACGGAAACTCATCTTCCTCACCCAAATAAGGCTTCAAATCTGCAATGTTAAAAGTGGGACTAACCCCAAAATCTGCAGGCAGCTCAAGTTTATATGCATTATCATTTATTTTCTCTAACACCTTAAATGGACCATCAGCACGTGGCATTAGCTTTGATTTATGCAAATTCGGAAACCTATCCTTATGCAAATGTAACCAAACAAGATCTCCGGTGCAAAGACAACATGTTTTCTACCCTTATCTCCAAAGAAGTTTATATTTAGCATTCATACGCTCAATGTTTTCCTTAGTTAACTCATGCATTTTGAAAATCAATTCAGCACGTTCTTTAGCATCAAAATTAACCTTCTCCGAAGATGGAAGAGGCAACAAATCAATAGGTGCACGAGGTAGGAAGCCATACACAATTTCAAAAGGGCACATCTTAGTAGTAGAATGCAATGAACGATTATAAGCAAATTCAATATGAGGCAAGCATTCTTCCCACATTTTCTTATTATTCTTCAAAACAGCCCTAAGCATAGTAGACAATGTTCTATTGACTACTCCAGTTTGTCCATCGGTTTGGGGTGACAAGTAGTACTAAAAAGCAGTTTAGTCCCCAACTTAGCCCATAAACATCTCCAAAAGTGGCTAAGAAATTTAGTATCATGATCTGAAACAATAGTATTTGGCACACCATGCAAGCGAATAATTTCACGAAAGAACAAATCAGCAACATTAACAAAGATCATCGCTTTTATGACATGGTATAAAGTGTGCCATTTTCGAGAATCTATCCACGACAACAAATATGCTATCCCTCCCTTCTTTGTTCGAGGTAAACCTAAAACAAAGTCCATAGATATATCCTCCCAAGGAACACTAGGTACAGTGCAAAGGCATATATAAACCATGAGGATTGAGTCGTGACTTAGCTTTTTGACATGTAGTGCAAATGAGCAACAAAACGCTCAACATCCCCTCTCATCTTTGGCCAAAAGAAATGTGTAGCAAGTATATCCTCCGTCTTCTTCACGCCAAAGTGTCCCATTAATCCCCCTCCATGCGCCTCCTGCAATAACAAAAGACGAACAGAGCTAGCAGGAATGCATAGCTTGTTAGCACGGAACACAAAACCATCCTTAATAACGAACTTGTTCCATGTTCTTCCTTCTTTACAATTCTGCATTACATCTTTAAAATCAGCATCATGCACATATTGATCTTTGATGGTCTCCAAACCAAATATTTTGAAGTCAAGTTGTGAAAGCATAGTATAGCGACGAGACAAAGCATCAGCAATAACATTTCCTTTACCCTTCTTGTGTTTAATGACATAAGGGAAGTCTCAATGAATTCAACCCATTTAGCATGTCATTTATTCTGGGCTTTAGCTTGACTTTTAATATGTTTCAAAGATTCATGATCAGAATGTATAACAAATTCTTTGGGCCATAAATAATGTTGTCATGTCTCTAAAGTCCGAACAAGAGCATATAATTCTTTGTCTTGAGCGACCGCATCGACAATCTCGCCACCGACTTGCGACTCTCCGAGCAACGTACAAGAGACTACTTTGACAACAAGTTCGACGCTCACAAGCAAGAGAATGATGCAAGAATGGACGAGATCCGCGCGTTGATGAGAAGCCGGCATCATTCAACTTCTTCATCATCAAGACGGAGCCGATCAAGTCGACACTCCGACGACACCTTCTACGACTCAAGTACACCTACTTCGAACACTCTTCGTCGTGCCGCACGTCAAGACCGTCATGCATCTCGCAACCCACTACATGACAAGCATTCACAAGAGCAAGTTGACGATCAAGTTCCTCGTCCTCAATCAAACCAAGACGCTTTTGCTCAAGCTCAAGAACGACAACGTCTTCGTCGCCAACAAGAGGAAGAACGAGCGCGTCTACACCAAGACGAACAAGACGCCAAGGCTCAACGTCTTCAACAACAACAACGTGAAGCGCAAGCTCTTGAGGCGCAACGTGCCCTTCAAGAATCAAGTAGAGCCTTCGCCAACCGCAATCGTGAACGGCGCAATCAAGAGGAAGCCCTTTGAGAAGAAATCCAAGAGAGGAACTACCAACCTCATGTACAACGTCAAGTTCCTCAAGCCCCTCCACAAGCTCGTCAAGCTCCACTTCAACCTCAATTTCAACAAGAGCAAGTGGACCATGGTCATGTACGTGAAAGCTTAAGCTCTTGTGCCGTTCCCGTTATACTTGTGCCTAAGCCCGATGGAAGTTTTCGCTTGTTTCCGATTGTAGACCTATAAATGCGATCACCGTCCACTATAGGCATCCCATTCCTCGCTTAGATGATATGCTTGATTAACTTAGTGGAGCCAACTTTTTCTCAAAAATTGACCTTAAAAGTGGCTATTATCAAATCCGCATACAAGAGGGTGATGAATGGAAAACTGCTTTCAAAACCAAATTTGGTTTATATGAGTGGTTAGTGATGCCTATGGGTCTTTCGGAGGCTCCGTACTTTCGCAAGGCCTTATGCATCATGTGCTTCGTCCTTACATTGGAGTCTTTGTTGTGGTTTACTTTGATGATATTCTTGTGCTTAGCAAAACCATGAAAGAGCACATCAATCATGTAAAATCTGTGTTGCAAACTCTTCGCATGGAAAGCCTTTATGCAAACTTGAAAAAATGCACTTTTGGCGTTGACAAAGTGGTTTTCTTGGGTTTTGTAGTATCCTCAAAGGGTGTCCATGTTGATGAATCTAAAATTGAAGCAATTAAAACTTGGCCCCAACCCACCAATTTGCAACAAGTGCGAAGTTTTCTTGGTCTTGCGGGCTTTTATCATCGCTTTGTGAAAGATTTTAGCACAATTGCCGCTCCTTTGCATGCCTTAAGTAAGAAGAATACTCCCTTTGTTTGGGGAACTTTGCAATCAACCGCTTTTGATGAGCTCAAGTCTTTGCTTACTCATGCTCCGATTCTTGCTTTGCCCAATTTTGACAAAACCTTTGAGATTCATTGTGATGCAAGTGGTACCGGAATTGGCGGAGTTTTGATGCAAGAAAAACGAGCCATTGCTTATTATAGTGAAAAACTCTCCGGTGCTCAACTTAATTATCCCATCTATGACAAAGAATTGTATGCTTTAGTGCGTGTGCTACATGTTTGGGAACATTACCTTAGACCTCATGAGTTTGTCATCCACATCGATCATGAAACGCTTAAATACCTCAAAGGTCAAACTAAATTGAACAAACGCCATGCAAAATGGAGTGAATTTATTGAATCTTTTCCTTATGTGATCAAGTACATTAAAGGTAAAGAAAATGTAGTTGCCGACGCGCTTTCACGCATAAGCATGCTTGTCACTCAGCTTGAGTTGAATGTTATTGGTTTTGAGCATATAAAAGACTTGTATGAGCATGATCCATCTTTTGCTTCTCCTTATGCTAAGTGTTCGACGCATACGTCTTGGGAACAATATTACATCAAGGATGGTTATCTTATGAGAGCTAACAAACTTTGCATTCCAGTCTTCTCTTCGCTTGCTCCTTTTGCAAGAGGCTCATGGAGGCGGACTCATGGGACACTTTGGACGTGACAAGACATTCGCCACGCTCTCCAACAACTACTTTTGGCCCAAGATGTTCATGACGTCTCACGCTTCACCACCCGATGCTATACATGTCGCAAAGCTAAGTCTAAAGCTCAATCTCATGGTCTTTACATGCCTCTTCCTATTCCTTATCAACCATGGGAAGACATTAGTATGGATTTTGTACTTGGTTTGCCTAGGACTCAAAATGGCAAGGATTCCGTATTTGTTGTTGTGGATAGATTTTCTAAGATGGCACATTTCATTCTTTGCAACAAGATAGACGATGCTTCACATGTTGCAAATCTCTTTTGTAGGGAAATCTGCGACTCCATGGCGTACCAAAGACAATCGTCTCCGATCGGGACGTCAAGTTCTTGAGTTACTTTTGGAAGACCCTATGCGCCAAGCTCGGAATCAAGCTCTTGTTCTCCTCGGCATACCATCCTCAAACCGACGGCCAAACGGAGGTGACAAACCGCACACTATCCACTCTACTTCGTGTCTTGATCAAGAAGAACATCAAGGAGTGGGAAGCATGTCTACCCATCGCCGAGTACGCCTACAACCATGCAAGACATTCGACTACCCGCAAGTCCCCCTTCGAGGTCGTCTACGGTTTCAACCCGTTGTCCCCATTGGACATTCTACCACTTCCTCTCCAAGAGCGCACCAACATGGATGCGAGCGTACAAGCAAGCTACATCAAGAAGATGCACGAAGATACAAGACACACCATCGAGCGCCAAGTACACCGACAAGCAACCAAGCTCAACGCCAACAAGCAACACGTGGTATTCAACATTGGTGATCTAGTGTGGCTACACCTTCACAAGAACCGCTTCCCCAAAGAACGCAAGTCCAAGCTTCTCCCTCGAGCCGATGGACCTTTCAAGGTGCTATGCACGCTTCTAGCGACAACGCTTACAAGATCGACCTACCTCAAGACAAATACAAAGTGAGCAACATCTTCAACGTCAAGGACCTCGCACCATACCATGGAGATGAAGCTTTTGATCCGAGGTCGGATCTCTCCCAAGGGGGGGGGGGAGATGATGCGGAGCATCCCACGATCATCCCCATGGATCTACAACCGTCTCATCAAGAGCCAAGAGGACCCATGACACAAGCTAGAGCTAGAGCTCTCGAGAACGAGGTGACTTCCTTCCTTAGTGATATCACATATGATCCACTCGACACATGGTGATGCGGAGCATCCCACGATCATCCCCATGGACTTACAACAGTCTCATCAAGAGACACGAGGACCCATGACACGAGCTAGAGCTAGAGCTCTCGAGAACGAGGTGACCTCTTTCCTTATTGATATCACATATGATCCACTCGAGACATGGCTACTACCTAAGTCCGATATGCTATGCATGATTAGGTGTCAAGGGTAACCTCCCGAGGATGCACGTGAAGATGGACAAACCACCAAGTCCGCGGATGAAGAGAACCAACGGAGAAGGCCGAGAACACCTTCCAGGCCCCGGACATCCGGCCATGGCCCCGGACATCCAGCCCCTGGAGCTTCTACCTCAACAGGATCCAATCTGGCCAAGTCTCCAGGGCGGACATCCGGCGCCCAAGCCCGGACATCTCGCCTCAGCCGGATATCCGTGCCCTAGCTCGAAATCCGGCGCCTTTTCCCGATTCGGTGAACGGTCGCCCTAGCCCGGACATCCGGGCTGAGAGCCCGGACATCCGGCGCCTCGCGAAGGCCCGGACATCCGGCCCGACGCCCGGACGTCCGGCCTCCCCTGCCTGCGCGCAGTGCCTCAGGGCCTTGTCCCTTGTACCCCTTCGCCCGAGACTATATATACTTGTTCCCTTTCCTCTTTCTAGGGTTAGCATTGGATTAGCTCATATTCTTGTGTGAGAGCCTTTGCTCATCCACTTGGCTACTTCTCCTCGGAGATCAGGACCTCTACGGAGAAGTTCCCCAAGCGGATTCAAGACCCCTTCCGTGGTGGACCTCCTCAAGGCCTCCTCACGGAGAAGAACGGCCACCGCTTTGTATCTTACCTTTGTTGATCTTGAATCTTGTGCCACTCTATGCGATCGATAATCTAGCACTTGTGTGATTGATCTCTTGTCGGTTTCGTGATTTCTCTCTCGTTTCTCTCGTGTTCTTCCGCGTGTCCTTCGTGATTCCCCGTAGGATCCGCTCCAACATGAAAGATCGTCCACGTAGGGTTCCGCCCTACATCATCTATGGTATCATGAGCCACGTTGATCACGTTATTGGAGCCCCTACCCCTCTTTTTCTAGCTTGAATTTGTTGTTTTTGTCCTAAATTCGAAAATTCACCACAAAAATAGACCCAAATTTTTTGTGATTTGTTAGGTGTGATGAAGTTTTGTTGAATTTGATCCGTGGATTTCGTGTGTTGCGGTAGATCTAGCTTTCTCCCACCATTTCCACAATTTCCGTCCACAAAATCCCGCGAATTTTGCCGGTTCCCACCTTCCCCATGGTGTTCATCGAGCCGGACATCCGGCTCGAGCAGCGGACATCCGCCCGATCAGCCCGGACATCCGGCGCCCGGACATCCGGCTTCGACTGGATTTCCTACCGGTAACAACAATCCTTCCACCACCCGATCACCGCTTAACTTTCGCCAAATTTTGTCCCGTGCCCACATACACTTCCACTTACCTCCACCATTTCCACATAACACCACCTTAGCCTTTCCCACTTCCAATTCCGACAACGTTGCCAAATTTTGCCTTGAGAATTTGAGTTGGGGTTTTCCGTATCCTTTTGTGTTTCGGCTATCTAGGTACGGTTCAACATCAACATCACCACCGCTCATCTTCGTCAAGGACGGTAACATCGTCGACACCTTTGACATTACTTGCAATTGCATTGATAACCATCATAGCCCATCTTTCGCGTTGCTTACCCATCGAGACTAGCCATTGAGTATTGCCGGCAACGTGACTTGTGCACATTCGTGATCATACTCCATAACATACATACCAAAGTGGTGCATATCTTAGCATCAACTTGTGCGTCGCAAAGTTGTCATCGCATACACAATTGCTATCTTGGTTCGTGAAGTTTTGCATGAGAAAAGAGCTCAAAAGAGAAAGAGACATTCAAGCTTTTAAGCAAAGAGAGGAAGATAAGCAAAGAGCTTATGAGCAAGAACCATAGCATCATACAACATTAAGATTGTCATACTTGATCATCTGGGATCAACACATCGAAACACCACATATATAGCATACTTGGGTAGAAGTCGTTGCATTTTGCTTAGTAGGTTGTGCACAAGTTCGTATCCGCCTATTGTGCAATCGTGCTAGCGTCTCTCTAGTGTTGTGCAACAAGAGCATCTTGGTGAATTCCACATTTTGGCTCATCCTTAGTTGCATAACCCCATATTATCTTTTGCGTGTGTGTTTCCGTGTACCTTATCTTGCTAGTGGTCTACTTGTTGCATTTGCAAATTTGTGAATCATTTCCAACTTTATTGAGTCTCACTTACAATTGCATCAAATTTTGTGCCACCATCCTAACCGAGCTCCACCATAAGCTTTTACTTGTGTAGGTGTGAGAACCAACAAGAATCGGTACCAAGAGTGCTATTTCATTGTCCGCATTTGAGTGAACTTGATTCATCTTCAACATCGGTCAAAGGTACATTGGTATAAGTTCTTTCCGTTCTACCACTCACATTTTGCTTGGAATGATGGATAGGCCAAGTTCTTCTACCAACCCACTCTTCAACGAGCAAGACGACGACATGTCTTCATATGTCACCAAGAACCACCTCTTTGGTGCACAACGAACGTTGCACCAAGAACAACAAGCAATGAGTGACCGCATCGACAACCTCGCCACCGACTTGCGACTCTCCGAGCAACGTACAAGAGACTACTTCGACAACAAGTTCGAGGCTCACAAGCAAGAGAATGATGCAAGAATGGACGAGATCCGCGCGTTGATGAGAAACCGACATCATTCAACTTCTTCATCATCAAGACGGAGCCGCTCGAGTCGACATTCCGACGACACCTTCTACGACTCAAGTACACCGTCATCGAACACTCTTCGACGAGCCGCGCGCCAAGACCGTCATGCATCTCGCAACCCGCTACATGTCAAGCATTCACAAGAGCAAGTTGATGATCAAGTTCCTCGTCCTCAATCTAATCAAGAGGCTTTTGCTCAAGCTCAAGAACGACAACGTCTTCGTCCGCCAACAAGAGGAAGAACGAGCACGTCTTCACCAAGATGAACAAGACGCCAAGGCTCAACGCGTCTTCAACAACAACAACGTGAGGCGCAAGCTCTTGAGGCTAAGCGTGCCCTTCAAGAATCAAGTAGAGCCTTCGCCAACCGCAATCGCGAACGGCGCAATCAAGAGGAAGCCCTTCGAGAAGAAATTCAAGAGAGGAACTACCAACCTCATGCACAACGACAAGTTCCTCAAGCTCCTCCACAAGCTCGTCAAGCTCCACCTCAACCTCAAGTACAACAAGAGCAAGTTGACCATGGTCTTCCTCCACGCCAAGAGCAACATGAAGACGACTACAATCCACGTCAAGGACGTCATCATCAACATCGTCAACAACACAATGAAGAGCAACGCTACGACAAGCTAAAATTCACCATGCCCAAGTTCAATGGAAGCAATGACGCCGAAGACTACCTCTCATGGGCATTGAAGGTTGACAAAATCTTCCGGTTGCACAACTACGATGAAGCAAAGAAAATTGCTATGGCATCTCTTGAGTTCCAAGACTATGTGCTCATATGGTGGGAACAAATCATTGAGCGACGACAAGCAAGAGGTGAACCTCCAATCACCACTTGGGCTCAAATGAAGGATGTCATGCGAGCACGTTTTGTGCCAACCTACTACAACCGTGACCTCTTCAAGCAACTCCAACTACTCAAGCAAGGAACAAAGAGTGTTGAAGAATACTACAAAGAAATGGAGATAGCCATGATTCGAGCCAATGTCAAGGAAGATGATGAGCAAACTATGGCACGTTTCTTGAACGGACTCAATCATCCCATCAAGAAGATCACCGACTTCCAACCATACTCATCCCTCATTGAACTCGTGCATCAAGCTACAAAGGCGGAACGCCAAGTACTCATCCAAGACCTACGGCTTTTCCAACAACCAAGCGTCAACGACTCCTTCAACATCTACATCAACCAAGCTTTCTTCAAGAAATGACGACAAGTCAAGTTACAAGAAGACTTCGACAAGCTCAAGTCGTCCTCCTCCTACTACAAGCAACATCAAGCCGCTGCGTGCTTCATCCTCTACTCCGACCGATGAGACCATCAAGACAAGCTCCTTCAAGTGTTTCACTTGCGCGGCCGAGGCCACAAGTCATCTGAATGCACCAACAAGCGCACCATGATCCTCAACGACGATGGCACATATGACTCCATGAGTGAAGAGGAGATGGAAGCTCTTGAGCAAGTGGCCATGCACCGGCAAGTGAGCGAAGAAGAAGATGATCAAGTCTTTTGTGATGAGGATTCGAGCCCCGCCTCGTTGTCTCCAAGGTCTTGACTCTTCAACATCAACAAGAAGAAGACCAACGATGCCACATCTTCCACACAAAAGCCGGCATCAATGGACGGTCCATCAAGGTCATCATCGATGGAGGTAGTTGCCACAACTTGGCAAGTGAAGAACTATGCTCCAAGCTCCAATTGGTCAAGAGGAAGCACCCGCACCCTACAAGGTTCAATGGCTAAGTGACTTCGGCACTATACGAGTCGAGCATACGGTCCAAGTCTCCTTCAAAATTGGTGCTTATGAAGACACGTTGGAATGTGATGTGGTCCCAATGACCGTTTGCCACCTACTTCTAGGTCGACCATGGCAATTCGACCGTGGTGTCATCCACAATGGGCGCACCAATCACTATAGCTTCAAGATGAAAGGGAAGGAATATGTGCTACGACCTATGTCTCCTACTCAATTGATAGCCGATAAGCAAGCCACACATCATAGAGAAAAGAGTGAGAAAGTGATCCACCCAAAAGTGAGTGAGAGCCACAAGCCAAATTTGAGCGACTCTTAGCCTAGAGAGAAAAAACCTCATTCTATTTGCCACCAAAAGTGAGATGAGAGAAGTGTGTGAAAACCCATCGAGTGTGATGCACTTTGTCCTTGTGTGCAAGGATGGAGAACCAAAAACTAACACCATTCACGAGCTACCTTTGGTGTTTCAATCTCTTATGCAGGAATTTCAAGATGTTTTTCCCGATGAGCTACCTCCGGGTCTACCTCCTCTTCGAGGCATAGAGCATCGAATTGACCTCATCCCCGAGCACCTCTACCAAACAAAGCTCCATACCGAGTCAATCCGGAAGAAACCAAGGAGATTCAACGGCAAGTACAACAACTCATCGACAACGGTCATGTACGTGAAAGCTTAGCCCTTGTGCCGTTCCGGTTATTCTTGTGCCTAAGCCCGATGGAAGTTTCCTCTTGTGCTCCGATTGTAGACCTATCAATGCTATTACCGTTCGATATAGGCATCCCATTCCTCGCTTAGATGACATGCTTGATGAACTTAGTGGAGCCAACTTTTTCTCAAAAATTGATCTTAAAAGTGGCTATTATCAAATCCGCATACAAGAGGGTGATGAATGGAAAACTGCTTTCAAAACCAAATTTGGTTTATATGAATGGTTAGTGATGCCTATGGGTCTTTCGGAAGCTCCCGGTACTTTTGTGCGTCTTATGCATCATGTGCTTCGTCCTTATATCGGAGTCTTTGTTGTGATTTACTTTGATGATATTGTTGTGTTTAGCAAAACCATGAAAGAGCACATCAATCATGTAAAATCTGTGTTGCAAACTCTTCGCAAGGAAAGCCTTTATGCAAACTTGAAAAAATGCACTTTTGGGGTTGACAAAGTGGTTTTCTTGGGTTTTGTAGTTTCCTCAAAGGGTGTCCATGTTGATGAATCTAAAATTGAAGCAATTAAAACTTGGCCCCAACCCACCAATTTGCAACAAGTGCGAAGTTTTCTTGGTCTTGCGGGTTTCTATCGTCGCTTACGAAAGATTTTAGCACAATTGTCGCTCCTTTGCATGCTTTGAGCAAGAAGAATACTCCCTTTGTTTGGGGAACTTTGCAATCAACCGCTTTTGATGAGCTCAAGTCTTTGCTTACTCATGCTTCGATTCTTGCTTTGCCCAATTTTGACAAAACTTTTGAGGTTCATTGTGATGCAAGTGGTACCGGAATTGGCGGAGTTTTGATGCAAGAAAAACGAGCCATTGCTTATTTTAGTGAAAAACTCTCCGGTGCTCAACTTAATTATCCCATCTATGACAAAGAATTGTATGCTTTAGTGCGTGTGCTACATGTTTGGGAACATTACCTTAGACCTCATGAGTTTGTCATCCATACCGATCATGAAACGCTTAAGTACCTCAAAGGTCAAACTAAATTGAACAAGCGTCATGCCAAATGGAGTGAATTCATTGAATCTTTTCCTTATGTGATCAAGTACATTAAGGGTAAAGAAAATGTAGTTGCCGACGCGCTTTCACGCATATGCATGCTTATCACTCAACTTGAGTTGAATGTTATTGGTTTTGAGCATATAAAAGACTTGTATGAGCATGATCCATCTTTTGCTTCTCCTTATGCTAAGTGTTTGACGCATACGTCTTGGGAACAATATTACATCAAGGATGGTTACCTTATGAGAGCTAACAAACTTTGCATTCCCGAGTCCTCTCTTCGTTCGCTCCTTTTGCAAGAGGCCCATGGAGGCGGACTCATGGGACACTTTGGACGCGACAAGACATTCGCCACGCTCTCCAACAACTACTTTTGGCCCAAGATGTTCATGACGTCTCACGCTTCACCAACCGATGCTATACATGTCGCAAAGCTAAGTCTAAAGCTCAATCTCATGGTCTTTACATGCCCTTCCAATTCCATATCAACCATGGGAAGACATTAGTATGGATTTTGTACTCGGTTTGCCTAGGACTCAAAATGGCAAGGATTCCGTTTTGTTGTTGTGGATAGATTTTCTAAGATGGCACATTTCATACCTTGCAACAAGATAGAGCGATGCTTCACATGTTGCCAATCTCTTTTGTAGGGAAATCTTGCGACTCCACGGCATCAAAGACAATCGTCTCCGATCGTGACGTCAAGTTCTTGAGTTACTTTTGGAAGACCCTATGCGCCAAGCTTCGAATCAAGCTCTTGTTCTCCTCGGCATACCATCCTCAAACCGACGGACAAACGGAGGTGACGAACCGCACACTATCAACTCTACTCCGTGTCTTGATCAAGAAGAACATTAAGGAATGGGAAGCATGTCTACCCATCGCCGAGTACGCCTACAATCGTGCAAGACATTCAACTACCGGCAAGTCCCCCTTCGAGGTCGTCTACGGTTTCAACCCCTTGTCTCCATTGGACATTCTACCACTTCCTCTCCTCGGCGCACCAACATGGATGCAAGTGAACGAGCAAGCTACATCAAGAAGATGCTGCGAAGACACAAGGCACACCATTGAGCGCCAAGTACAACGTCAAGCAAACAAGCTCAATGCCAACAAGCAACCCATCGTCTTCAACATCGGTGATCTCGTGTGGCTACACCTTCGCAAGGACCGCTTCCCCAAAGAACGCAAGTCCAAGCTCCTCCCTCGAGCCGATGGACCTTTCAAGGTGCTAGCACGCTACAACGACAACGCCTACAAGATCGACCTACCTCGAGACAAATACAACGTGAGCGACATCTTCAACGTCAAGGACCTCGCACCATTCCATGGAGATGAAGCTTTTGATCCGAGGTCGGATCTCTCCCAAGGGGGGAGATGATGTGGAGCATCCCACGATCATCCCCATGGACTTACTTGGTCTCATCAAGAGCCAAGAGGACCCATGACACGAGCTAGAGCTAGAGCTCTCGAGAACGAGGTGACCTCTTTCCTTATTGATATCACATATGATCCACTCGAGACATGGCTACTACCTAAGTCCGATATGCTATGCATGATTAGGTGTCAAGGGAACCTCCCGAGGATGCACGTGAAGATGGACAAACCACCAAGTCCGCGGATGAAGAGAACCAACGGAGAAGGCCGAGAACACCTTCCGGGCCCGGACATCCGCCATGGCCCGGACATCCGCCCTGGAGCTTCTACCTCAACAGGATCCAATCGGCCAAGTCTCCAGGGCGGACATCCGGCGTCAAGCCGGACATCCGCCCCAGCCGGATATCCGGCCCCACCGAAATCCGGCGCCCCTTTCTGATTCGGCTGAAGCAGTCGCCCCAGCCGGACATCCGGCTGAGAGCCGGACATCCGGCCCCTCGAAGGCCGGACATCCGGCCCGACGCGGACGTCGTGGCTCCCACACTGCCTGTGATGCCTCGTGGCCTTGTCCCTTGTACCCCTTCGCCCGAGACTATATATACTTGTTCCCTTTCCTCTTTCTAGGGTTAGCATTGGATTAGCTCATATTCTTGTGTGAGAGCCTTTGTTCATCCACTTGGCTACTTCTCCTCGGAGATCAGGACGTCTACGGAGAAGATCCCCCAAGCGGATTCAAGACCCCCTTCCAGGGTGGACCCCCTCAAGGCCTCCTCACGGAGAAGAACGGCCACCGTATGTATCTTACCTTTGTTGATCTTGAATCTTGTGCCACTCTATGCGAACGATAATCTAGCACTTGTGTGATTGATCTCTTGTCGGTTTCGTGATTTCTCTCTCGTTTCTCTCGTGTTCTTCCGCGTGTCCTTCGTGATTCCCCGTAGGATCCGCTCCAACGTGAAAGATCGTCCACGTAGGGTTCCCCCCTACATCACATGGCTACTACCTAAGTCCGATATGCTATGCATGATTAGGTGTCAAGGGGAACCTCACGAGGATGCACGTGAAGACGGACAAGCCGCCAAGTCCATGGATGAAGAGAACCAACGGAAACAGGCAAGTTCACCTTCCAGGCCCCAGACATCCGGCCAAGGCCCCGGACATCCGCCCCTGAGCGTCTACCTCGGCATCGCCAAGCTGCCCAAGTCTCTGAGGCGGACATCCGGCGTCCGGCCCCGGACATCCGGCCCCCAGCCCGGATATCCGGCCAATGGCCCGGAAATCCGGCGCCCCCCACCCGAATCGGAAGAAGTGGCAGCACCAGCCCGGACATCCGGCCGGCTAGCCCGGACATCCGGCGCCTCGTGAAGGCCCGGACATCCGCCCGACGCCGGACATCCGGCCTCCTCACTGCGTAAAGGTGCATCCGGGCCGAGACCCATGTACCCCTTCGCCCCCTAGACTATATATACTCCATCCCCTTCCTTTTTCTAGGGTTAGCATTGGATTAGCTCATATTTTGTGTGAGAGCCTTTGCTCATCCACTTGGCTACTTCTCCTCGGAGCTCAGGACCTCTACGGAGAAGATCCCCCAAGCGGATTCAAGACCCCCTTCTAGGGTGGACCCCATCAAGGCCTCCTCACGGAGAGGAACGGCTACCGTTTCTATCTTTCCTTTGTTGATTTTGAATCTTGTGCCACCTTATGTGATCGGTGATCTAGCACTTGTGTGATTGAACTCTTGTTGGTTAAGTGATTTCTCTCTCGTTTTCCCCGTGTTTCCCTCTTGTTCTTCCACGTGTTCTTCGTGATTCCCTGTAGGATCCGCTCCAACGTGAAAGATCATCCACGTAGGGTTCCGCCCTACATCAGAAGCCCTTCGAGAAGAAATCCAAGAGAGGAACTACCAACCTCATGTACAACGTCAAGTTCCTCAAGCCCCTCCAAAAGCTCGTCAAGCTCCACTTCAACCTCAAGTTCAACAAGAGCAAGTGGACCATGGTGTCCGTCCACGCCAAGAGCAACATGAAGACGATTACAATCCACGTCAAGGACGTCATCATCAACATCGCCAACAACACAATGAAGAGCAACGCTACGGCAAGCTCAAATTCACCATGCCCAAGTTCAATGGAAGCAATGACCCCGAAGACTACCTTTCATGGGCATTGAAGGTTGACAAAATCTTCCGGTTGCAAACTACGATGAAGCGAAGAAAATCGCTATGGCATCACTTGAGTTCCAAGACTATGTGCTCATATGGTGGGAACAAATCATTGAGCGACGACAAGCAAGAGGTGAACCTCCAATCACCACTTGGGCTCAAATGAAGGATGTCATGCGAGCACGCTTTGTGCCAACCTACTACAACCGCGACCTCTTCAAGAAACTCCAACTACTCAAGCAAGGAACAAAGAGTGTTGAAGAATACTACAAGGAAATGGAGATAGCCATGATTCGAGCCAATGTCAAGGAAGATGATGAGCAAACTATGGCACGCTTTCTTGAATGGACTAAATCATCCCATCAAGAAGATCGCCGACTTCCAACCATACTCAACCCTCATTGAGCTCGTGCATCAAGCTATAAAGGCGGAACGTCAAGTGCAAGATGACTTCAAGTACGCCAAGTACTCATCCAAGACCTACGGCTTCTCCAACAACCAAGCTTCAACGACTCCTCCAACATCTACATCAACCAAACCTTCTACAAACAACAACGACAAGTCGAGTTACAAGAGAAAGTCGACAAGTTCAAGTCGTCCTCCTCCTACTACAAGCAACTTCAAGCCGCGTGCTTCATCATCTACCCCGACCAATGAGACCATCAAAACAAGCTCCTTCAAGTGTTTCACTTGCGGCGGCCGAGGCCACAAGTCCTACGAATGAACCAATAAGCGCACCATGATCCTCAACGACGACGACACATATGACTCAATGAGTGATGAGGAGATGGAAGCCCTTGAGCAAGTGGCCATGCACCGGCAAGTGAACGAAGATGAAGATGATCAAGTCTTTTGCGATGAGGATTCGAGCCTCGCTCTCGTTGTCTCCAAGGTCTTGACCCTTCAACATCAACAAGAAGACGACCAAAGATGCCACATCTTCCACACAAAGGCCGGCATCAACGGAAGATCCGTCAAGGTCATCATCGATGGAGGTAGTTGCCACAACTTGGCAAGCGAACAACTATGTTCCAAACATCAATTGGTCCAAAGGAAGCACCCGCACCCCTACAAGGTTCAATGGCTAAGTGACTCCGGCACTATATGAGTCGAGCATACGGTCCAAGTCTCCTTCAAAATTGGTGCTTATGAAGACACGTTACAGTGTGATGTGGTCCCAATGACCGTTTGCCACCTACTTCTAGGTCGACCATGGCAATTCGACCGTGGTGTCATCCACAATGGGCGCACCAATCACTATAGCTTCAAGATGAAAGGGAAGGAATATGTGCTACGACCTATGTCTCCTACTCAAGTGATAGCCGACAAGCAAGCCACCCATCATAGAGACAAGAGTGAGAAAGTGATCCAACCAAAAGTGAGTGAGAGCCACAAGCCAAACTTGAGCGCCTCTTCGCCTAGAGAGAAAAACATCATCCTATTTGCCACCAAAAGTGAGATGAGAGAAGTGTGTGAGAACCCATCGAGTGTGACGCACTTTGTCCTTGTGTGCAAGGATGGAGAACCAAAAACTAACGCCATTCACGAGCTACCTTTGGTGTTTCAATCTCTTTTGCAGGAATTCCAAGATGTTTTCCCCGATGAGCTACCTCCGGGTCTACCTCCTCTTGAGGCATTGATCATCGAATCGACCTCATCCACGTAGCGCGTCTACCAAACAAAGCTCCATACCGAGTCAATCCCGAAGAAACCAAGGAGATTCAACGGCAAGTACAACAACTAATCGACAACGGTCATGTACGTGAAAGCTTAAGCCCTTGCCTAAGCCCGATGGAAGTTTTCGCTTGTGTTCTGATTGTAGACCTATAAATGCTATCACCGTCCGCTATAGGCATCCCATTCCTCGCTTAGATGATATGCTTGATTAACTTAGTGGAGCCAACTTTTTCTCAAAAATTGACCTTAAAAGTGGCTATTATCAAATCCGCATACAAGAGCGTGATGAATCGAAAACTGCTTTCAAAACCAAATTTGGTTTATATGAGTGGTTAGTGATGCCTATGGGTCTTTCAGAGGCTCCCGGTACTTTCGTGCGTCTTATGCATCATGTGCTTCGTCCTTACATTGGAGTCTTTGTTGTGGTTTACTTTGATGATATTCTTGTGTTTAGCAAAACCATGAAAGAGCACATCAATCATGTAAAATCTGTGTTGCAAACTCTTCACAAGGAAAGCCTTTATGCAAACTTGAAAAAATGCACTTTTAGGCGTTGACAAAGTGGTTTTCTTGGGTTTTGTAGTATCCTCAAAGGGTGTCCATGTTGATGAATCTAAAATTGAAGCAATTAAAACTTGGCCCCAACCCACCAATTTGCAACAAGTGCGAAGTTTTCTTGGTCTTGCGGGTTTTTATCGTCACTTTGTGAAAGATTTTAGCACAATTGCCGCTCCTTTGCATGCCTTGAGTAAGAATAATACCCCCTTTGTTTGGGGAACTTTGCAATCAACCGCTTTTGATGAGCTCAAGTCTTTGCTTACTCATGCTCCGATTCTTGCTTTGCCCAATTTTGACAAAACTTTTGAGGTTCATTGTGATGCAAGTGGTACCGGAATTGGCGGAGTTTTGATGCAAGAAAAACGAGCCATTGCTTATTTTAGCGAAAAACTCTCCGGTGCTCAACTTAATTATCCCATCTATGACAAAGAATTGTATGATTTAGTGCGTGTGCTACATGTTCGGGAACATTACCTTAGACCTCATGAGTTTGTCATCCACACCGATCATGAAACGCTTAAATACCTCAAAGGTCAAACTAAATTGAACAAACGCCATGCAAAATGGAGTGAATTTATTGAATCTTTTCCTTATGTGATCAAGTACATTAAAGTTAAAGAAAATGTAGTTGCCGACGCGCTTTCACGCATAAGCATGCTTGTCACTCAACTTGAGTTGAATGTTATTGGTTTTGAGCATATAAAAGACTTGTATGTGCATGATCCATATTTTGCTTCTCCTTATGCTAAGTATTTGACGCATACTTCTTGGGAACAATATTACATCAATGATGGTTATCTTATGAGAGCTAACAAACTATGCATTCCCGAGTCTTCTCTTCGTTTGCTCCTTTTGCAAGAGGCTCATGGAGGCGGACTCATGGGACACTTTGGACGTGACAAGACATTCGCCACGCTCTCCAACAACTACTTTTGGCCCAAGATGTTCATGACGTCTCACGCTTCACCACCCGATGCTATACATGTCGCAAAGCTAAGTCTAAAGCTCAATCTCATGGTCTTTACATGCCTCTTCCTATTCCTTATCAACCATGGGAAGACATTAGTATGGATTTTGTACTTGGTTTGCCTAGGACTCAAAATGGCAAGGATTCCGTATTTGTTGTTGTGGATAGATTTTCTAAGATGGCACATTTCATTCCTTGCAACAAGATAGACGATGCTTCACATGTTGCAAATCTCTTTTGTAGGGAAATCTTGCGACTCCATGGCGTACCAAAGACAATCGTCTCCGATCGGGACGTCAAGTTCTTGAGTTACTTTTGGAAGACCCTATGCGCCAAGTTCGGAATCAAGCTCTTGTTCTCCTCGGCATACCATCCTCAAACCGACGGCCAAACGGAGGTGACGAACCGCACACTATCCACTCTACTTCGTGTCTTGATCAAGAAGAACATCAAGGAGTGGGAAGCATGTCTACTCATCGCCGAGTACGCCTACAACCGTGCAAGACATTCGACTACCGCAAGTCCCCTGCGAGGTCGTCTCACGGTTTCAACCCGTTGTCCCCATTGGACATTCTACCACTTCCTCTCCAAGAGCGCACCAACATGGATGCGGCGACGAGCAAGCTACATCAAGAAGATGCACGAAGATACAAGGCACACCATCGAGCGCAAAGTACACCGACAAGCAACCAAGCTCAACGCCAACAAGCAACCCATGGTCTTCAACATTGGTGATCTAGTGTGGCTACACCTTCGCAAGAACCGCTTCCCGAAAGAACGCAAGTCCAAGCTTCTCCCTCGAGCCGATGGACCTTTCAAGGTGCTAGCACGCTACAACGACAACGCTTACAAGATCGACCTACCTCAAGACAAATACAACTTCAGCGACATCTTCAACATCAAGGACCTCGCACCATACCATGGAGATGAAGCTTTTGATCCGAGGTCGGATCTCTCCCAAGGGGGGGGGGGGGAGATGATGCGGAGCATCCCACGATCATCCCCATGGATCTACAACCGTCTCATCAAGAGCCAAGAGGACCCATGAGACGAGCTAGAGCTAGAGCTCTCGAGAACGAGGTGACTTCCTTCCTTAGTGATATCACATATGACCCACTCGAGACATGGCTACTACCTAAGTCCGATATGCTATGCATGATTAGGTGTCAAGGGGAACCTCCCGAGGATGCACGTGAAGACGGACAAGCCGCCAAGTCCATGGATGAAGAGAACCAACGGAAACAGGCAAGTTCACCTTCCAGGCCCCAGACATCCGGCCAAGGCCCCGGACATCCGGCCCTGGAGCGTCTACCTCGGCATCGCCAAAGCTGCCCAAGTCTCTGAGGGCGGACATCCGGCGTCTGCCCGGACATCCGGCCCCGGCCCAGAGATATCCGGCCAATGGCCCGGAAATCCGGCGCCCCGCACCCGAATTGGCAGAAGTGGCCGCACCAGCCCGGACATCCGGCTAGCTAGCCCGGACATCCGGCGCCTCGTGAAGGCCCGGACATCCGACCCGACGCCCGAACATCCGGCCTCCCCTGCCTGCGTGCAGTGCATCCGGGACGAGACCCATGTACCCCTTCGCCCCCTAGACTATATATACTCCATCCCCTTCCTCTTTCTAGGGTTAGCATTGGATTAGCTCATATGTTGTGTGAGCCTTTGCTCATCCACTTGGCTACTTCTCCTCGAGCTCGGGACCTCTACGGAGAAGATCCCCAAGCGGATTCAAGACCCCTTCTAGGGTGGACCCCATCAAGGCCTCCTCACGGAGAAGAACGGCTACCGTTTGTATCTTTCCTTTGTTGATTTTGAATCTTGTGCCACCTTATGTGATCGGTGATCTAGCACTTGTGTGATTGATCTCTTGTTGGTTAAGTGATTTCTCTCTCGTTTTCCCCGTGTTTCCCTCTTGTTCTTCCACGTGTTCTTCGTTATTCCCCGTAGGATCCGCTCCAACGTGAAAGATCATCCACGTAGGGTCCCGCCCTACATCAGGAACCCTCCGGACGTCCGACCGAAGCGCACCCGAGCCGAATCTACGGAAGTCCGGAGATGGCCGGACGTCCGGACGCCCACGAGCCACTGGACGACCGGAACCCTCCGGACGTCCGACGCCTTTGTCTCACAAGATGTTGTTTCGGCCGAGGCCCATGTACCCCTTCACTTCGCCCCCATTTGCACTATGACTATAAATAGACCTCCTCCTCCTCCTAGTTAGGGTTAGCGTTGATTTAGCTCATTGTTAGATAGAGCTTCGCTCATCCATACCGGATCTACTCCACGAGAGAGACCGCGGCCCCTCTTCGGAGAAGATCCACCTTGGATTCAAGACCCCCTCTTGGGTGGCCCCCATCAAGACCTCCTCACGTTTGTTGATCTTTCGATGAGATGATAACTATCGATTTGGTGGAGTCGACTTTGACAATCCGACTACAAACGTGCACGACGTTGCGCCTTAGCAATCGCTAAACCAATCTCCTGAGGTTACTGACGATGCGGAAGCACGATCGGCGACCACGAAGGTCTATTCCTGCAAGCAATCGAAGAACGAGCAAGAATATGATAAAGCAATCTGAATATTGCGAATATATATGAAGTATTGATAATGGTGGGGATCCGTAAGCGGTCTTGGTCTGGTCGTTGGACACAAACGAAGTACCGCGAAGTTGCAATGGCTAACTTTAACTACACAAATCCCAAGGAAAAAGCTACTAGATGGATCTACTTATATAGGATCAAGGGGTGGCGGCCAAGGAGGTGGTAGGACGTCCCAAGGCAGCCTATAACTAACCCTAGGTCGTACAAGGCCAATGGGCCCAAGCGGAGGTGACGTAACACCTTTGGACTTGTAGTTTGACTCGGATTCTGCTGCAGCATCAGATTGTTTCGTCCATAACTCAACGCTTCGGACGAATTTTAAGGTGAATCCAATTGGGTTGGAAGGTGCACGAAATCTATTTTCCAACAAAAAAAGAATCACCCAATTTGGAGTCCGGATGAAAACGTTATTGACGTTTTGAGTCAGGTATGTCTGTGCAGTCCGAATCTGAGTCCGTAACGTGAGAGACTTGGACTCTATCTTCTCTTGGTCCAAAAGTGACGTGAGAGGACTTTTGAACAGCACCTAAACTTCTCCTTTTCCCTTATCTTCATATGTGTATTGTACAAATGTCCCATACACCTACAATTAGACAAAACACAAAAGTATGTGATGTATTTTTGTTCGGATAACATAAATAGATTATTGAATAGTTTGCACTAGAAATCACGACAAATATGCATGTATGCAATATTTTGGTCTTATCCAAGGTAGTCATGTCCTCATCATCCTCCACTTCTTGAAAACAAAGCCGTCCTCGGCGGTTCTTAGTCTGAAATGTGGCTAACAAAAGAGACAAGGTGTACATGTTGTATATGTATATGTCATCCTTTTTATTTCCCTTGATTTTTGCACATATGACACATAAATAGATGAGTAACTTGCATAGTTCATAAAATCTAAAGCCAAAACATTATCACAAGAAGTAGAAGGCATGAAAATATTGCAACTCAGTTTGCACATATAAGTGAAGCTCTTATTCATTTCAAAAGATTGACAATGTTCATCATTAAACCATCCCAACATTGGTGAATAAACCTTACTTGCATCAAGTTTACATGCTACAACATGCTTAAATAAGTAAACATGCAATAAGTCATTCGACACAGAATCATCACCAAGATTAGAGGTCATATCAAAATGATTAAATATTGATTCTTTTGCATCAACAATTAATTCAATGGGTGCACTCAAAATTGTTGGTATTTCAGTTGTTTGATCACATGGCAAAGTCAAATTATCAATATAATCCTCTAAAATAGGTGGTGTGATCAAAGTAGTGGGTAGCTCAACACATGATGTATTCAAGTTAACTAGGCATGCATCATTCTCATGTAAAAGTGGAAAATCTGTACCTTTGTCATTACCTCTTATAGTCAACTCAGATGATGCAGGCACTCTCGATGATGATGTGTCACATGGTGGAGATGATGTAGTCCTCGCAACAACGGATGTTGTTCTCATAGTACGCCTAGTAGTTGAATAAACATCTGTATCAACAGTTGGAATGTGCACCGTGCGCTTGTTCTCCTTGTGGGCAACACGTCGTTTTATTTCCTGTTCAGCTTTGCAAGCAAGACGAAACAAATGGTCCATAGGATAACACTCTTCATGAATTAGTATCTCCTGAATATTATGGTTTAATCCTCCCCAAAATCTATCCATAAAATCTTCTTCACTTTCTTCTAAAAATGAGTGCAACAAGGTAGTTTGTAAATCATCATAATATTTTGTTACGGTGTCACTACCTTGTTTTAAATGTTCCAGTTTTTTAATCATGCCACGAGTATAATAAACATCGACGAATCTATCTCTCATGACATGTTTTAAATCATCCCAAGTATTAGGTACATAATCAGGGTGTAACCGACAATATTCACTCCACCAAACTAGAGCATAACCGATTGAAAGAACCAACCGCAACCATAACTTTTTTACGTTCATCAAAATTATGGGAAGCAAATATATTATTTATGTCTAACTCCCATTCAATATATAAAGGAGGTCTAAAACGGCCATTAAATGGTGGTATAGAAACATGAACCTGATCATTTGCATTTGGATGTTTGTGCACCTCTCGTGACGGTTGTGGTATTTGCATAGGTGGTGGCATGTCTACCGCGATCGACAAACCCCATGAATTGACTCTGGATCCTGTCATGATTAGTAGAACAAGAAACAAAATCCAAAAATAATGTTTCTATAACTACTAGGATGTGGTGGTAAAACGCTCACGATAAAGCAAATATCAATGTCTTACAAGTTCTTACCATGCAAAGCGGTGACAGCAAACCAGCGGTGTCAAGTAACTCGAAGATTGTGTAAAGAGATTGCCGGGGGAGCACGTATACACGGTGTAGAAATATGTGGAGCTGGGTTGGCTATATATGGTAGCAAAAGATTAGCAATAATCAATTCAAAGATGCAATGTTGAATAAGCGCTCAACGACGGTGATCTTGTGCTGGTCCTAGGCTAGACCGGACTAGAGACGCGAGCCTAGAACACTAATGAGGTCACGGCGTAGCACAACTAGCATCAATGAAGGATAATGAGTAGCTCTAGACAGCAAGATATAAGTGAAGAGCACAACGGCGGTAAAGATAATGATGAAAAACAAGCGCCAAGCAGGATATACAACAACTCTCTCTCCAGTTTTCCTCTTGAAAAGTTTGAGCCAATTTTCTGATAACTTTTTCAAAGAATGCTACTAACTCAAGCTTTCCAATTCAAAAAGAATCACTCAATTCCGAGTTGATATGAGGAGTCCAAAAATTCTAAAACTGATTTGAAAAACTGGAATAAGCTGTGTTCACGAACTTCGGAGGGCAAAAAGACCTATTTAGGAGCCGATTTTGAGGTGCCAAATATTGAACTAGCTTCTGCAACTATTTAGATGCGGCTCGTCTCTAGCTTTAATTTGAGTACTCGCGGAGCCAAAACGGACTTCGTATGAGGAAGTTATGCCTGTTTTACTGAACAGTACACAAAACAGATTCCAATCCGAATTCAGCTACGAGATTGAGTCTAGATAGATCCAAACTTTGTTTTTTTTCTCTCTTTTTTTTCTCACACTTTTTTCCTTTTTCTTTCTCTCTTTTTTTTCTCTGACTTTTTTTTACTTTTTTTTCTCTTTTTTTCTCTCTTTTTTTTCTCTTTTTCCAAAACAAACTAGATAAGATGCAGATTGGATCAAGCGAAGATGTGAATGACCTCAACTATGATTATGACAATGAATAGTGCATAGCACGTGGTGGAAATTGATGGATGGTATGGTGGACAGTGGAAGGGATAATGATGCAGCGGCGTGACTAATGTGAACAGAACTTCGAAACTCTAAAGGAACTAGACACTAAGACCAGCAACTCGACACGACGATGCAACCGATAATTCAATAATGCAAACAATGAAAAGAAAATTGCAAAGGCTTGGACTGGCTAGGACAAATGATGAATAGATCTAACTTTTCTAGTGGCCTTTTCTTTGACAATAGGTAAGAAAATAAATCGAATCTAGGGATAAATGTAAAATCTCACCGAGCAACACGAAAACCGATACCACTTGATAGAGGCGAGGGTGTCCCGATCTTCGATGAGATGATAACTATCGATTTGGTGGAGTCGACTTTGACGATCCGACTACAAACATGCACGACGTTGCGCCTTAGCAATCGCTAAACCAATCTCCACGAGGTTCTTGGCGATCTGGGAAGCACGATCACCGACCACGAAGGTCTATTCCTGCAAGCAATCGAAGAACGAGCAAGAATATGATAAAGCAATCTGAATATTGCGAATATATATGAAGTATTGATAATGGTGGGGATCCGTAAGCGGTCTTGGTCTGGTCGTTGGACACAAACGAAGTACACGAAGTTGCAATGGCTAACTTTAACTAAACAAATCCCAAGGAAAAAGCTACTAGATGGATCTACTTATATAGGATCAAGGGGTGGCGGCCAAGGAGGTGGTAGGACGTCCCAAGGCAGCCTAAAACTAACCCTAGGTCGTACAAGGCCAATGGGCCCAAGCGGAGGTGACGTAACACCTTTGGACTTGTAGTTTGACTCGGATTCTGCTGCAGCATCAGATTGTTTCGTCCATAACTCAACGCTCCGGACGAATTTTAAGGTGAATCAATTGGGTTGGAAGGTGCACGAAATCTATTTTCCAACAAAAAAGAATCGCCCAATTTGGAGTCCGGATGAAAACGTTATTGATGTTTTGAGTCAGGTATGTCTGCGGTCCGAATCTGAGTCCGTAACGTGAGAGACTTGGACTCTATCTTCTCTTGGTCCAAAAGTGACGTGAGAGGACTTTTGAACAGCACCTAAACTTCTCCTTTTCCCTTATCTTCATATGTGTATTGTACAAATGTCCCATACACCTACAATTAGACAAAACACAAAAGTATGTGATGTATTTTTGTTCTGGATAACATAAATAGATTATTGAATAGTTTGCGCTAGAAATCACCTGACAAATATGCATGTATGCAATATTTTTGGTCTTATCCAAGGTAGTCATGTCCTCATCACACGCTCATCCCCATGTACACTCCATCTACTCTCCAAGCCCCAAGGATACATAAGATGAGACCTCGACTATGCGCCATTGGACCTAAGGTGAACTCGCTCCTTTCCGAATCGTCCCTTTCCGCATGTAAGACATTGATGCTACTTCAGCGCGGACATTGTGCATACTCAGGTACACCCGAGGAGATCATGGAGAGCCCAAGGACCAAGGCCAAGCGTGCTGGAGCGAGGGAAGGAGAAGGAATAAAGGGACCAGGACAGCCGGACATCGGCCCTTGGCGGACATCCGCCCTTCCAAAGAAGCCGGACATCCGCCCCCATCACAGCAGCCAAGAAGCTACAGGGCGGACATCCGCCCCAGCCCCGGACATCCGGCTCTTCCGAAGCCCGGATATCCGCCCCTCGCCGGAAATCCGGCCCCCATCACCGATTGCGTTTGGAAGACCCGCCAGCCGGACATCCGCCCCTAGCCCGGACATCCGGCGTCTCGAAAGCCGGACATCCGGCCCAACGCCCGGACATCCGACCTCCCGCCACGCCAAGGTGCATCCGGACTTGTCCCTTGTACCCCTTCGCCCCCAAGACTATATATACTTCATCCCTTCCTCTTTTTAGGGTTAGCGTTGATTTAGCTCATAGATAGAGCTTGGCTCATCCATACCGGATCTATTCCACGAGAGAGACCGCGGCCCCTCTTGGAGACGATCCACCTTGGAATCAAGACCTCCCTTTGCTGAGAAGACCATCATCAAGACCTCCTCACGGAGAAGAACTGCTACCGTTTGTATCGTCCTTTGTTGACAATGAATCATGTATCTCCCTTTGTGTTCTTTGATCTAGCATTTGTGTGGTGATTCCTTGTTGGTTGAGTGTTTTCCCTCGTTCCTCCCGTGATTTCCTCGTGTTCTTCCGCTCGTTCTTCGTAATCCACCGTAGGATCCGCTCCAACGTGAAAGATCGCCCACGTGAGGTTCCGCCCTACATCATCTATGGATCGAGCTTAGGTTGATCACGTTTTGGAGCCCCTACCCTCTTTTTCTAGCTTGATTTTGTTGATTTCGTCCTAAATCCGAAAATCCCCACCAAAAATAGCCCCCAATTTTTTTGTGATTTGTTAGTTTTGATGATGTTTTGTTGATTTTGATCCGTGGATTTGCTTGGTTTCAAGTGGATCTAGCATTCCACCAAGTTTCCCCATCTTTCCTCCACAAAATCCATCAAATTTTGCCCCCGAAATCATCAATTTCCGCCCCCAATTCGAAAATTTCCGCCCCAAACGAGATCGGGATTCGTCGGGCCGGACATCCGGGCCTCAGGCCGGACATCCGGGCCTCAGGCCGGACATCCGGGCCATCCGGCCGGACATCCGGGCCCCAAGCCGGACATCCGGGCCCTGGAGCACCAAATCCGCTCGGTTCTGGACATACACCCCCGGAAATCCGGGCTCAACCCGGATATCCGGCCCCGAGACTTCGCTTTTTTCCGTTTCACCGTTTTGTCCATAACTAATTCATCCGAGTCCGATTTTGACGTTCTTTAGCTTGTTTTGAAGCTATTGACATTCCCCTTCCCACAAAAATACTACCACCACCATTTGACTCCATCAAATTTTTGAAAATTTGGCAAGTTTGCCTAGGCCTTCCACCACATCCTCCGCATAACCACCACCGACTTCCGCAACCTAACCAATTTTGTTCCCCATAGCATTAGTGGTTGCTTGAGTAGTGATTCGAGTCTCCTAAGGTGTTTCGGCTACTTAGGGACGATTGCTTCTTCATCAACCACCACCACCACTTCCACATAACATTGCCCACCATACACTTCAACCACACCAACTTAACCCAATTTTTGATTGAGCTTTTTCGAGTTGTGACTTGTGTCTCCTAAGGTGTTTCGCCACTTAGGGACGGCAACTTCAACTCCGACACGTGTATAGCCCATCATTCCACTTCCGCATTGCCAAGTGCAAACCACCACCAATTCTCGCTACCACCATTTTGACATTTGACGTTTGAGATTTTGAGTTCGCGGTTTTCCGTTTCCTAAGGTGTTTCTGCCACTTAGGGACGAGTCTCCATCATCTTGGTATCTACATCAAGAACACCGCTACTCATCATCGCGGACGGTAACCTCCATATCATCTTGGTATCGTGGTATCCCTCCATTGTATATTCCCTTGCTATTGCATTGTTAACCCCTAGCCTTACTTTTGCGTTACTTGCCTATCGAGACTAGCCATTTGAGTATTGCCGCAACGTTACTTGTGCACATTAGTGATCATACCTTCCATTACATACCATACCATATCATATTGGTATCATATCATCCATTGTGTCTCAAGTTTGTTCCGCATATACACAATTGCTATCTTAGTTTGTGCATTGTGCAAAGTGGCCATACAAAAAAAGAAAAAGAAATAAAGCTTTTAAGCAAAAGAAAGAGAGCAAAGAAGCTTGTAAGCAAGTGCCATAGCATCATACCATATTGCATATAAGATTGTCATATCCGATCATCTTGGATCATCTTGAGAGAAACACCGGGAACCATACATACATAGCATACTTGGGATAGAAGTTTATCCATTTTGCAATAAATAGGTTGTGCACAAGTGTCGTATCCGCCTATTGAGCAATCGTGCTAGCGTCTCTCTCGAGTTGTGCAACACGAGCGTTTTTCGTGGATTCCACATTTTGTGCTCATTCCTTGGTTGCACGACCCCATTTATCTATCCGTGTGTGTGTTTCCGTGTGCCATTCTTTGCTATTGGTCCATTTGTTTCACTTGCGAATTTGTGAATCTCTTTCAACATTATTGACTCTTGCTAACATTTTGCATTAAATTTTTGTGCCACTATCCTCACCGAGCTCCTCCATAAGCTTTACTTGTGTAGGTGTGAGAACCGACAAGGATTGGTACCAATAGTGCTATTTCATTGTCCGCATTTGAGTGAACTTGATTCATTGTCAACATCGGTCAAGGTACATTGGTATAAGTTCTTCTCTTTCTCCCACTCATATTTGCTCGAGTCTTGTGATGGATAGGCACGGCATTACATCTCCGGTCTACAACAACAACGACGGCGTGAACAACTACATCACCAAAGCGTCTATCTTCGATCTACAACGACAAGTGCAAGGCACACAATCAAGATTGCGAGAGCGCATCGAGAACATCTCCATCGACATTCATCACTCCGAAGCAAGGAGAAGGGCCTACATTGACAAGAAGCTTGCCGCACATAAAGAGGAGCAAGATGCAAGGATGGAGGAGATTAGAGCCTTGATCAAGTCTACTTCCCCTTCGTCATCTTCAAGGCGGCGACATTCAAGCCACAAGTCTTCGGGGCGCGGAAACGATGCAAGTGCACATCGTCCTCGTCCACATTTACATGGCGACCACCATCACGTTCGTGATCAACATCGTCATGAAGGGCAAGTCAACGCCAAGCATCATGTGCACGACGACGACGAACGCCAAGGAGCTCAAGCACGACAACGACATCATCATCATGAAGATGCTCCACAAGCGCAAATGCACAAGTCCCAACACGCCAAGTCGAAGCTTCATAAGCACAAGAGAAGACCGCGAGACGACCACCACCAAGACGGCACTACGGCTACATCAACCACTTTGGCATCTTCGCCAAGTGTTCTCAAGGCATCTTCGCCTTTGGACGTACGGCATCTTCGCCTACTTCCCACGTGTACGCCTACATCGACTTCATCAAGTCCAAGGCGACCACCTATAAGCGAGGGCGACACTTCCATCTTCGGAAGCCCCTCAAGGAAGATGGCCGAGCATGGGAAACTCCCTTCGGTCATGGAGACGAGCTATGAGGTGCCACATCATATGGGCCTCCAACACCAAGGCGGTGACATAGCCCGGTTGAGCAAGGGCCATCCCCTTCGACCACGGCTGACAGCGCGAACCTCTTGAGCGACATGAAGACGACGCCCACTTTGGACTCATACTCCGAGTCAAGCTACAGCGACCGCGCATGGAGACAATAGCACCTACATCACTCCGACACCCATATATGTCGAGATGCCCCAATTGCCATGTGAGGAGAGCCACCACCCGATGAGTGACATGAGTGACTCCACCATACGTGACATTGAGAGCATTTCCTATGAGAGGATGAGTGTGACCACCACTAGCCCCACACATGAGAGCATGCCACACATCCTATGTGAGGTTGAGCGCCATTTGAATGACTCCACCCACCATACGGTGAGAGCATCCTTGAGGGAGTGAGTGAGCCACAACACTTAGTGAGTGAGGTAGTTGACCACGGCACATGAGGCCACTATGATTTCTAACGACTTAACCTCTACTCCTAGTGTGTTTTCTTCGTTGGTGCTAGGTCTCCTACATGACGACATGCCTATCCTCGACGAGTCCATCCCTACACTGGAGACGCATTTATGGCCATGGTGGACGATGATGCACCCCACATGGTTCCATCAAGATGAAGATGACAACGAGGCGATCTTCAACACCTCACCTACAACTCATGAGCGACCTTCCAAAGGTAACATAGGTGATGGTGCTTCTCTTGTCCCACTAGTGGACTCTCTTGCCATCGATTGCTCCCATGATGTTGACCCACCTATTACCATGCTTCACGCTAGTGAAACTTCTTCATGCCTTGACTTACCTATTTATGATGAATATGATGATGAGCATGTTGAGTTGCCTAGTTGTGATGCTATGCTCCATAGGACATCTTGTGAAAATTCTATTGGTCACTTCATGCTTGACAATCCATTGAACTTGTCATACGCTATGAGTGAGATCTCCCATATTGCATCTTTACAATCTCAACATAGTAACTATGCATGCCCCATTAAAATAAATCCCATTTGCACTTATGGCATAGATGACGAGATGATGGTCATTGGCTTTTGCTTCTCTTGTGATGATATTGCCATGCTTCCTTTACATGATTTGCAATTCGTCTACTATGTCATGCCATGATCACATTGTTCCAAATATGCATTGTTTTGGATGTTGTCAATATTCTCCACATGATGTTTCTACTCTTGCTCATGAGGAGACCCCATAGTTTCCTCATACATGTTAGGAGATTTTGATTCATCCCATCCTTTGCATGATTCCCATAATTGCGTGCACCATATGCATTCCATGAATAACAATGCTCTACATATTTCTCATGATGCATTACACAATTTGAGTCTCCATTATGCTATACATAACAACAAACCTATCATGATGGATGACATGTTTCTATATCACGCATCTCATTTATTTGAGCATTGGATATTTTGTGCTAACCGACACATGCACGTGCGCATCATGATGGATGATGTGTACATCTACCACGCACACACAATTTTCCCTTTGTCCTTGTTTTGTGTAGGTACCCACATACACTCGTCAACATCTCAATCCCATGAGTTGACGAAACGAGCTCTTGAGAGCAACGATGACTTGGGATCACGTGGACTTTCATACCCACCATTCCTTTTGCGCAAGGACTACGCGCATCTCTTCTACTTGGCTCTCACACGGCTTTGGGCTATTTACCACTTGTTACCTTATGCCCATTCTATCGTGTTCACTTTGCATGTTATGCTTACCTCTATGCCTTTGCCATGCAATTGTGACCCTTGCTGCGTTGATTTAGCTCATAGATAGAGCTTCGCTCATCCATACCGGATCTACTCCACGAGAGAGACCGCGGCCCCTCTTCGAAGACGATCCACCTTGGATTCAAGACCTCCCTTTGCGGAGAAGACCATCATCAAGACCTCCTCACGGAGAAGAACGGCTACCGTTTGTATCGTCCTTTGTTGACCTTGAATCATGTATCTCCCTTTGTGTTCTTTGATCTAGCATTTGTGTGACCGATTCCTTGTTGGTTGAGTGTTTTCCCTCGTTCCTCCCCGTGATTTCCTCGTGTTCTTCCGCTCGTTCTTCGTAATCCACCGTAGGATCCGCTCCAACGTGAAAGATCGCCCACGTAGGGTTCCGCCCTACATCAGACGGCGCTACGGCTACATCAACCACTTTGGCATCTTCGCCAAGTGCTATCAAGGCATCTTCTCCTTTGGACGTACGGCATCTTCGCCTACTTCCCACGTGTACGCCTACATCGACTTCATCAAGTCCAAGGCGACCACCCTCTGAGCGAGGTGACACTTCCATCTTCGGAAGCCCCTCAAGGAAGATGGCCGAGCATGGGAAACTCCCTTCGGTCATGGAGTCGAGCTACGAGGTGCCACATGATATGGGCCTCCAACAACAAGACGGCGACAAGAAGGTCGAGCAAGGGCCATCCCCTTCGACCAAGGCGATAGGAGTTGAGCATGGAGACATTTGCACCTACATCTCTCTGACACCCACATATGTTGAGATGCCCCAAGTGCCATGTGAGGAGAGCCACCACCACATGAGTGACATGAGTGACTCCACCATACGTGACATTGAGAGCATTTCCTATGAGAGGATGAGTGTGACCACCACTAGCCCCACACATGAGAGCATGCCACACATCCTATGTGAGGTTGAGAGCCATTTGAGTGACTCCACCAACCATATGAGTGAGAGCATCCGTGAGGGAGTGAGTGAGCCACAACACTTAGAGAGTGAGGTAGTTGACACGACATGTGAGGCCACTATGATTCCTAACGACTTAACCTCTACTCCTAGTGTGTTTTCTTCTTTGGTGCTAGGTCTCCTACATGACGACATGCCTACCCTTGACGAGTACATCCCTACAATGGGAAAACCGATGGCCATGGTGGACGATGATGCACCCCCCACATGGTTCCATCAAGATGAAGATGACAACGATTGGATCTTCGACACCTCACCTACAACACATGAGCAATGCTCCAAAGGTAACATAGGTGATGGTGCTTCTCTTTCCCACTAGTGGACTCTCTTGACATCGATTGCTCCCATGATGTTGACACACCTATTACCATGCTTCATGCTAGTGAAACTTCTTCATGCCTTGACTTACCTATTTATGATGAATATGATGATGAGCATGTTGAGTTGCCCAGTTGTGATGATATGCTCCATAGGATATCTTGTGAAAACTCTATTGGTCACTTCATGTTTGACAATCCATTGAACTTGTCATATGCTATGAGTGAGATCTCCCATATTGCATCATTTCAATCTCAACATAGTAACTATGCATGTGATGAGGACATCAATACCATTGTTACACCCACAGCCCCTGCTGCTATACATACTGGACCAATTACTAGAGCTCGCACACACCAACTAAATTACCAGGTACTTTCGTTTCTTGGTAATGATTCTAATGTTCATGAGAATATGATGCTGCCTAAATTGGATACATTTGTTTTGCTTACAAATGAAGGGCCTAGCTTGGAGAAGAATGAACATTGGAGCAAGAACAAGCATGGAGATGATGGCATGCGCAAGGGGAACAAGAACGGAGTTACAAGTGATGATTTCGGGCTTTGAAGCCACCATAGCAGGTGCATGAAGCCTTGGACGAAATATACAAGATGCCACTTCATAAATTTCGTCCAGAGGCTATTCTAGGTGCTGCGTCACCTTATTATTGGGCCAGGCCCATGTAATTTCGAAATACATAAGTATAGGCTATTTTAGAGTCCGTATGTGGGGAAACAAGAGATAGGGTGGATTTCGGACCCCTCCACCAAGGGCCACGAAATTCCCCCCTCTTTCTCCATATATACAGCCCTTAGGGCGTCGTTTAGACGTTGGGTTTTGTTTAGATTAAAAGTTCGCCATAGCTGCAACTTCGCGTGCATTTCGTTTGTGTTCAACGACCGGACAAAAGGCGCCACAGAACCCCACCTTGATCAATAAAGCTTTCGTCTTATATTCGCAATATCCAGATTGCAATCTTAGTTTCTTGCTTGTTCTTCGTTTCCTCGCAGGAAACAGACCCTCGTGGTCAGGTTGATCGTGCTCCGGCGTGGTCAATAACCTCTCGGAGTTGGTTTAGCGATTGCTAAGGCGCGACGTCCTCGCACGTTCGTAGTCGGATCGTCAAAGTCGACTTCTTCCAAAGCGAAAACCAACATCTCATCGAAAGACGGGACACCTTTGCCTCTATCAAGTGGTATCAGATTTCCAGGTTGCTCGGTGAGATTTTACAGTTTTCCGTAGTTTAGATCGAGTCTGTTCTTCATACCTATAGTGATGTAGGGCGGAACCCTACGTGGGCGATCTTTCACGTTGGAGCGGATCCTACGGTGGATTACGAAGAACGAGCGGAAGAACACGAGGAAATCACGGGGAGGAACGAGGGAAAACACTCAACCAACAAGGAATCGGTCACACAAATGCTAGATCAAAGAACACAAAAGGAGATACATGATTCAAGGTCAACAAAGGACGATACAAACGGTAGCCGTTCTTCTCCGTGAGGAGGTCTTGATGTTGGTCTTCTCCGCAAAGGGAGGTCTTGAATCCAAGGTGGATCGTCCCGAAGAGGGGCGCGGTCTCTCTCGTGGAGTAGATCCGGTATGGATAATGACTCTATCTATGAGCTAAATCAACGCTTACCCTAGAAAGAGGAGGGGATCAAGTATATATAGTCTCGGGGCGAAGGGGTACAAGGGACGAGTCCCGGAGGCACTGCACGCAGGCAGGGAGGCCGGACGTCCGGGCGTCGGGCCGGATGTCCGGGCCTTCGCGAGGCGCCGGATGTCCGGGCTCTCAGCCCAGATGTCCGGGCTAGAGCGACCGTTTCAGCAGAACCGGGAGAGGGGCGCCGGATTTCCGGGCTAGGGAGCCGGATATCCGGGCTTCATGAGGCCGGATGTCCGGCCTGGGGCGGATGTCCATGTGGTAATCAACTGTTTCAGCCGGATCGGAGAGGGGTGCCGGATTTCGGGCTTGAGGCCGGATATCCGGGCTCTCGAGACGCCGGATGTCCGGGCGGTTGGCGGATTCCGGGCTTTGGTGAGGCGCCGGATGTCCGCCTGCCCGGATGTCCGGCTGTTGTAACTTCAGCTCCGTCTTCTTCCGTCGTCGCTTCCATGCTTCCTCGCGGATGGTGTAGTCGTTCCTTGGCGCTTGCACTCCTCCTTGACATCCGAGAAGCTCCGACAATACCTATGCATGCACACGGGGGAAGTGTCAAGTAGTATACCATCCTCGAAGGGGTCAAGTGAGCACGTGTAAAGGAGAAGATTCACCTTTGTGTATGTGAAGAAGAGGTCGCACGTGTCACTTGCCAAACGGACTCTTGACATGGTGATGACCGTAGGATGCTCCGCATCATCCCCTCCTCCCCCTTGGAAAGGATCCGACCTCGGATCGAAAACCAAATCACCATGGGAAAGAGATGGCGGTGCCGTGTCAAAGTGGTCGATCACCAAACTCTCGTCATCGTGAAGCTCGAAATGGGCACTCTCCAATGTCGCACCATCTTGTGATTCCTTCAAAAGGAGTAAATAGAACAAACACTTGGAAAAACAAATGTGGTTAGCGTTAGTGCAAAACCAAGCATTCAAGAGGTGATTCACCAAACAAGTGTTGTCATCAAGCATAGCATAGGGTGTGACAAAGGATTGTGACATGGCATGTAAGCATATCAATCGAGCACAAGCAAAAATATCATGGGAACAAGCATGTAAATGTGAGGTAGAGATGCAAATATGTGTGACAAGAGCATAAGCATCCACCTCAAGGTCATAGCAAGCATGCATAAAGCGCCGCAAATGGTCGATGGTAGGCATAGGAAGTATTCACAACACCAAATAAAATGAAGTGTCTAAACACATTGGTCAAGTGCAAGACAATCCAAGCATAATGTGCATAGGGTGTAGTGAAGATAGTATGGCACTCAACACAATAGAAAGAGCAATTGTTCATCATGTGTGAGGCAATCAAGTCAAGCATGTAGCAATCAATGGGACATGGCATATGTGAAGTAATGACATTGTTGCAACCAAACATATGAGAGGAGCAAGTAATCCAAGAATTGGATGCAACACACAAGGTACATATGTCATGATGCATGGGAATGTGATAATGGCAAGTCAAAGCAAGATCTCTACTAAGTGCGCAATCAAGTGGTCCAAGATGACCAATAAGTCTCATCGTGCAAGCAACACAAGTAGTATGATCCGCAATATCCATGCTCAAGAAAGATGTCACCTTGAAGGCATGTCCTTGTGCATTCTTCACAATGTCAAGTGGAAGCAAATGCGGTGTAGAAGCGATTCGTGGTAGAATGTATGAGGCTCGCTCTCAAGAGCTCGAATGGTCAACTCACGTGAAGTGGAAGTCGACACAAAGTCCAAATATCCTACACATGTACAAAACAAAACAAAGAACGTATGCGCATGGTAGATGAACTCATCATCCATCATGATGGTTCTCATCTTTTGCACAAAACCATTAGAAGGACAAGTGCATGAATAATATGATGCAACAATGGCAATATTCATGGCACTAGGTATATGGTGCAAAGAGTTAAGACAAGCATGCTTCACAAGAATAATGTCAAAATCTCCAAATATATGCGAGAATGCTATGGGGGCAATCTCATGAGCAAGAAGAGAATCATTGTTGCACTCAATACATGGCAAATCATCTAGCATGAGGGAGGCAACACATAGGGATATATGACAATAAGCAATATGAATCATGTGCAAAGCATATAGATGGTTGTCATCAACCGCATGAAATGAGCACGTATGAATCATTGGTGATGCAACATAAGCAAGCATTGTAATCAAGTCGTGCAAACTAGTGGAGCGAAGATGCAACACACTAGAGTAAATCATGGCAATCATGTCATGTAAACTAATAATATGCATAGGGAATGCACATGACATATCGCAAGCACGAACACAAAGCAAGATCATAGTGTCATCATAGGCATGGGGCACAAAGCAATCATGGCAATACCAAACAATATCTCCACCACGCGTGCAAATACACATACAAGTACTAGAATCAATCATCATGTGTAATGCAAAGCATGGGTCACAAATGCATGGCAAAGGCATAGGAATGGGCATATCATGCAAAGTGAACATGGCAAGATGGGCAAAGGATATATAATGGAGAACAACCCATAGCCAAGTGAGGGCCATGTAGAAGAAATGCGCGAAGTGTTTGCGCGAAGTGAGCGGTGGGAAAGGCAATCCATGGGATCCCAAATCATCGTTGCTCTCTAGAGCTCGTTTTGTCAACTCGTGGGATTGCGAGGTCGACAAGTATTCATCGGTACCTACACAAAAGAGACAAAAACCAAAGAAATTGTGCGCGTGGTAAATGTACACATCATCCATCATGATGTGTATGTGCACGTGTGAGTTAGCATAAGATAAGCATCGCTCAAAGAAATTTGATGCATGGTATAAGAACATGTCATCCATCATGAAAGAATAGTTATTATGTATGACACGATGGGGATACAAATTGAGAATGCAAGTATATGGGCGCATCGATAGCATTTTCATTCATGGGGAGCATGTGGTGCACACAAGTATGGGGATCATGCAATGAATGGGATGGATCAAATTCTCCTAACATGTATGAGGAAACTATGGGGGTCTCCTCATGAGCAATATTGGAAACATCATTTGGAGAAAATGGACAACATCCAAAACAATGCATATCCGAAGCTAGGAGTGCATTGCATGGCATATGAGATAAAGGATGCAAAGGGAGCATATCAATATCATCACAAGAAAAACAAATGCCAATAACCATGGGCTTGTCATCTATGCCATATGTGCAAATTGGGTTTATTTTAATGGCATATGCATAGTCACTATGAAGAGATTGCAAATAAGACATATGATGGATCTCGTGCATAGCATATGACAAGTCAAGCGGATTAGCAAACATGATGTGACCTAAAGAATTGTCACAAGAAATCCTATGTAACATAGCATCACTACTAATAGACTCCACATGAGAATCATCATATTCATAAATGGGCAAATCATCACATGGGGAAATCATACTAGAATGAATCATGTCAATAGGGTGATCAACATCATGCAAGCAATCAATGTCAAAATAGTCCACTAGTGGGACGAGAGCATCACCGTCACCTTTGTTACCCTTGTCATTCCACTCAAGTGGTGTAGGTGAGGTGGGAAAAACCAAATGGTGGTCATCTTCATCTTGATGGAACCATGTGGGGGTGCATCATATTCCACCATGGCCATCGTCTTGTCCAAAGGGAGGACGGAGTAAATCGAGGATCGGCAGCGTCATCATAAATGGGACCTAGCACCAAATGAGAAGACACAATAGAGGTAGAGGTCAAGTTGTTAGAAATGCAAATGGCCTCACTAGACCTATCAACTATCTCACTCTCTCTATGTGGTGGTTCACTCACTCCCTCAAAATAGGTGCACTCAAACTCACGTATGGTGGTCTCACTCATCTCACTCAAGTGGTGGGGTTGTGGCTCTCCTCACATGGGAATTGGGGCAACACATATATGGGGCTAGTGGTGAAGTCACTCTCACTCTCAATATGCTTTGGCTCAAGTCACTCAAGTCATCGGACGTCGCCCGTGGTCGAAGGGAAAATCCCATGCTCAACCGTCTCGTAGTGAGTAAATCGTGGATGAAGGCCGAAGATGGCACATCATCGCTCTCGTCGTGGATGAAGGCCGAAGATGGCTCAACATCACTCTCGTCGTGGATGAAGGCCGAAGATGGCACAACATCACTCTCGCCTCCTAAGATGGAAGCATCATCCTTGCTCGCCACCTTGTCGCTTGCCTCCAAAGCTTGGTCCTTGAAGGTCTCCGTAGTCGTACTTGTCGTCGCACCATCTTGAAGAGTCAAGGTAGACTCGGCATCAACAATGCCACAAAGAGGGATGGCGGTGAAGTCGCACTTGGGAGCATCGTCTTGGAGCTTGTCGGGCTTGGACATCATGGTGGTACTAGCCTCATGCTTGTCGTAGAGCTTGATCTCCACGAAGTTTGCTTGGGGTGGAGAAGCGTTGGCCTTCATGAGTTCTTGTTCCGCCTTGAGAGCACCAATGTAGTAGTCGTCGATGGACTTGTAGTTCTCGAGGAAGATGGTCTTGGAGATGTCGTTGTGCAATCCCATCATGAAGTGGAACTTCATTGACATGGGGTAAATCACGCCCGGCTCGTCGCAAGGCTCTCTTCATCTCCTTGAAGTACTTGTCGATGGACTTGGATCCTTGGGTGGTGTTCTACATTTGGCATCGAAGTTGTTCCGTGTATGTTGGTGGCACGAACTCTCGCCGCAAAAGCTCTCTTCATCTTGGACCAACTCATCTCGTAGCACTCCGAAGGTGTGTGAGGCCACCATGTCGAGGCGTGGTCGTGGAAGTTTCTTGTGGCGCACTTCACTTGATCTTCGGGAGGAACTTGATGTAGCTTGAGGTAGTCGTCCATCAAACGCTCCCACTCGAGGTACTCCTCGGGTTCTTGAGTCCCATAGAAAGGAATCTCGTGGTCGATGTCGAGGTCGTAGTAGCTCGTGGAAGTCGCGGACTTGAGCTTGGGGAGCTTCTCTTGAGCGTAGTCTTGGGGTGCTTGTTGGCGAAGATGCCGAATATCCGAAGGCGAAGATGCCTTGAAGTCGCTTGGCGAAGATGCCAAGGGAGATGGTGAAGTCGTGGAGCGGTTGTTGATGTTGAGCTCTTGACCTTCACGTTCTTGTTGATGATGGTGTCGATGCCGATGTGATCTTGCCGGAGACGGTAGCTCGGAAGCATGTGCTCTTGAGCGTCTTCTCAAAGATGAGGAAGATCGCTTGTAGGACTTGATGAGGGATTTGATCTCCTCCATTTTAGCTTGCATCTTGGCGTCGTAGTTGTTTTCCATGGCATCGAACTCGTGCGTTGTTGTTGTAGACCGAAGATGAAATGCCTTGCCTATCCATCACAAGACTCAAGCAAATATGAGTGGGAGAAAGGGAAGAACTTATACCAATGTACCTTGACCGATGTTAAAAATGAATCAAGTTCACCCAAATGCGGACAATGAAATAGCACTATTGGTACCAATCCTTGTCGGTTCTCACACCTACACAAGTAAAGCTTATGGAGGAGCTCGGTGAGGATAGTGGCACAAATATTTAATGCAAAATGTTAGCAAGAGTCAATACTGTTGAAAGAGATTCACAAATTCGCAAGCGAAACAAGTAGACCAATAGCAATATGTGGCACACGGAAACACACACACGGATAGATAAATGGGGCCGTGCAACCAAGGAATGAGCTCAAAATGTGGAATCCACCAAAACGCTCGTGTTGCACAACTCAAGAGAGACGCTAGCACGATTGCTCAATAGGCGGATCGACACTTGTGCACTACCTATAAGATGCAAAATGGATGAACTTTCTATCCCAAGTATGCTATGTATGTATGGTTCGGTGTTTCTCTCACAATGATCCAAGATGATCAAGTATGATATCATATGATATATTTGATGCTATGGCTATTGCTTACAAGCTCTTTGCTCTTTTGCTTAAAAGCTTATTCTCTTTTTTTTATGGCCACTTTGCACAATCCACAAACCAAGATAGCAATTGTGTGTATGCGGGAACAAACTTGAGACACAATGGATGATATGATACCAATATGATATGGTATGGTATGTAATGGGAGGTATGATCACTAATGCGCACAAGTAACGTTGCCGGCAATACTCAAATGGCTAGTCTCGATAGGCAAGTAACGCATAAAATGGGCCAGGGGTTATCAATGCAATTTGCAATGGGAAAATACAATGGTGTCGTCGAGGTTACCGTCGCTGCGATGATGAGTGGCGGTGTTCTTGATGTAGATACCAAGATGATGGAGACTTCGTCCCTAAGTAGCGAAACACCTTAGGAAGCGGAAAAACCGCGAACTCAAAATCTCAAATGACAAATGTCAAATGGTGGTAGCGGAATGCGGTGGTGGTTTGCACTTGGCAATGCGGAAGTGGAATGATGGGCTATACACGTGTCGGAGTTGAAGTTGCCGTCCCTAAGTAGCGAAACACCTTAGGAGACACAATCCTCTACTCGATAAAGCTCAGTCAACATTTTGGTTATGTTGGGTTGTTGGTAGTGTATGGTGGGGAAGGTTATGTGGAAGTGGTGGTTGTGGTGGATGAAGTAGCCATCGTCCCTAAGTAGCCGAAACACCTTAGGAGACTCGAATCACTACTCAAGCAACCACTAATGCTATGGGGAACAAAATTGGTTAGGTTATGGAAGTCGGTGGTGGTTATGCGGAGGATGTGGCGGAAGCCCTAGGCAAAGATGCCAAAGTTCATAAAATTTGATGGAGTCAAATGGTGATGGTAGTATTTTTATGGGAAGGGGGATGTCAATAGCTTTAAAACGAGCTAAAGAACGTCAAAATCGGACTCGGATGAATTAGTTATGGACAAAAGCGGTGAAATGGGAAAGCTGAAATGTACAGGGGGCCGGATATCGGGGCTCGGGGCCGGATTTCGGGGGGTGAATGTCCAGAACCGAGCGATTTTGGTGCTCCAGGGTCCGGATATCCGGCTTGGGGCCCGGATGTCCGGCCGGCTGGCCCGGAGGTCCGGCCCGACGGATCCCGATCTCGTTTTGGGCGGAAATTTTTTGAATTGGGGGCGGAAATTGATGATTTCAAGGTCAAAATTGGAGAGATTTCGTGGATGAAAAGTTGGGGAAACTTGGGGGAATGCTAGATCCACTCGAAACCAAGCAAATCCATGGATCAAAATCAACAAAATATCATCAAAACTAACAAATCACAAAAAAAATTGGGGCTATTTTTGGTGGGGATTTTCGGATTTAGGACGAAATCAACAAAATCAAGCTAGAAAAAGAGGGGTAGGGGCTCCATGATAGAGGCAAAGGTGTCACGTCTTTCGATGAGATGTTGGTTTTCGCTTTGGAGGAAGTCGACTTTGACGATCCGACTACGAACGTGCTAGGACGTCTCGCCTTATCAATAGATAAACCAACTCCTAGAGGTTATTGACCACGCCGAGCACGATCAACGACCACGAGGGTCTGCATTTCCTGTGAGCAAACGAAGAACAAGCAAGAAACTGAGATTGCAATCTGGATATTGCGAATATAAGATGAAAGCTTTATTGATCAAGGTGGGGTTCTGTGGACGCCTTTATGCAGTCGTTGAACACAAACGAAATGCACGCGAAGTTGCAGCTATGGCGAACTTTTAATCTAAACAAAACCCAAAGTCTAAACGACGCCCTAAGGGCTGTATATATGGAGGAAGAGGAGGGAATTTCGTGGCCCTTGAGGGAGGGGTCCGAAACCAACCCTAACTCTTGTTTCCCCACACATACGGACTCTAAAAACAGCCTATACTTAAGTATTTCGAAATTACATGGGCACGGCCCAATAATAAGGTGACGCAGCACCTAGAATAGCCTATGGACGAATATTATGAAGTGGCATCTTGTATATTTCGTCCAAGGCCTCATGCTCTCATTAGGGTGGCTTCAAAGTCCTGGAATCATCACTTGTAACTCCGTTCTTGTTCCCCTTAGCATGCCAACATCTCCAGGCTTGAACTTGCTCCAAGGTTCATCTTTCTTGTCCATGGTAGGCCCTTCATTTGTAAGCAAAACAAATGTATCCAATTTAGGCAGCATCATATTCTCATGAACATAGGAATCGTTACCAAGAAACGAAAGTACCTGATAATTCAATTGGCGTGCGCGAGCAAAAGTAATTGGTCCAGTAGGTATAGCAGCAGGCGCTATGTGAGTAACAATGTTATTGATGTCCTCATCATCCTCCCTTCTTGAAATGAAGTCGTCCTCGTGGAAGCTCATCTTCCTCACCCAAATAAGGCTTCAAATCTGCAATGTTAAAAGTGGGACTAACCCCAAAATCTGCAGGCAGCTCAAGTTTATATGCATTATCATTTATTTTCTCTAACACCTTAAATGGACCATCAAGACGTGGCATTAGCTTTGATTTGCGCAAATTAGGAAACCTATCCTTACGCAAATGTAACCAAACAAGATCTCCAGTGCAAAGACAACATGTTTTCTACCCTTATCTCCAAAGCAAGTTTATATTTAGCATTCATACGCTCAATGTTTTCCTTAGTTAACTCATGCATTTTTAAAATCAATTCAGCACGTTCTTTAGCATCAAAATTAACCTTCTCCGAAGATGGAAGAGGCAACAAATCAATAGGTGCACGAGGTAGGAAGCCATACACAATTTCAAAAGGGCACATCTTAGTAGTAGAATGCAATGAACGATTATAAGCAAATTCAATATGAGGCAAGCATTCTTCCCACATTTTCTTATTATTCTTCAAAACAGCCCTAAGCATAGTAGACAATGTTCTATTGACTACTTCAGTTTGTCCATCAGTTTGGGGGTGACAAGTAGTACTAAAAAGCAGTTTAGTCCCCAACTTAGCCCATAAACATCTCCAAAAGTGGCTAAGAAATTTAGTATCACGATCTGAAACAATAGTATTTGGCACACCATGCAAGCGAATAATTTCACGAAAGAACAAATCAGCAACATTAACAAAGATCATCGCTTTTATGACATGGTATAAAGTGTGCCATTTTCGAGAATCTATCCACGACAACAAATATGCTATCCCTCCCTTCTTTGTTCGAGGTAAACCTAAAACAAAGTCCATAGATATATCCTCCCAAGGAACACTAGGTACAGGCAAAGGCATATATAAACCATGAGGATTGAGTCGTGACTTAGCTTTTTGACATGTAGTGCAGCGAGCAACAAAACGCTCAACATCCCGTCTCATCTTTGGCCAAAAGAAATGTGTAGCAAGTATATCCTCCGTCTTCTTCACGCCAAAGTGTCCCATTAATCCTCCTCCATGCGCCTCCTGCAACAACAAAAGACGAACAGAGCTAGCAGGAATGCATAGCTTGTTAGCACGGAACACAAAACCATCATTAATAACGAACTTGTTCCATGTTCTTCCTTCTTTACAATTCTGCATTACATCTTTAAAATCAGCATCATGCACATATTGATCTTTGATGGTCTCTAAACCAAATATTTTGAAGTCAAGTTGCGAAAGCATAGTATAGCGACGAGACAAAGCATCAGCAATAACATTTTCTTTACCCTTCTTGTGTTTAATGACATAAGGGAAAGTCTCAATGAATTCAACCCATTTAGCATGTCTACGATTCAGTTTAGCTTGACTTTTAATATGTTTCAAAGATTCATGATCAGAATGTATAACAAATTCTTTGGGCCATAAATAAAGTTGCCATGTCTCTATAGTCCTAACAAGAGCATATAATTCTTTGTCATAAGTAGAATAGTTCAGACTAGGCCCACTCAATTTTTCAGAAAAGTATGCAACAGGTTTGCCATCTTGTAATAACACACCTCCTAATCCAATTCCACTAGCATCACATTCAAGCTCAAAAGTCTTATTAAAGTCGGGAAGTTGGAGTAAAGGAGCATGTGTCAACTTATCTTTCAATACCGTGAAGGCTTCTTCTGCGGTACCCCAAACAAAAGGCACATCCTTCTTTGTAAGTTCATTGAGAGGTGCAGCAATGGTGCTAAAGTCTCTCACAAACGCCTATAGAAACCAGCGAGTCCAAGAAAACTCCTCACTTGTGTGACCGTTTTGGGCTGCGGCCAACTCTCAATAGCTTCAATCTTGGCTTTATCAACTTCAATTCCCTGTGGTGTAACAACATAGCCAAGAACATACTCGGTCGGTGCAAAAGGTGCACTTCCCAAGGTTACCAAACAAACGTGCATCACGTAGAGCATTAAAAACAGCACGTAAATGTTCCAAATGTTCTTCCAAAGATTTGCTATAAATCAGTATATCATCAAAATAGACTACCACAAATCGTCCAATGAAAGCACGTAAAACTTCGTTCATTAGTCTCATGAAAGTACTAGGTGCATTAGTTAACCCAAAAGGCATGACTAACCACTCATATAAACCAAACTTAGTTTTAAATGCTGTTTTCCATTCATCTCCCAATTTCATACGAATTTGATGGTATCCACTACATAAATCAACTTTGGAGAATATTGTAGAGCCACTCAATTCATCAAGCATATCATCTAGCCTAGGAATAGGATGACGATAACGAATAGTAATATTATTAATGCCTCTACAATCAACACACATACGCGACGTACCATCCTTTTTAGGAACTAGTATAATAGGAACAGCACAAGGACTAAGAGATTCGCGTATATAACCTTTGTCGAGCAGCTCCTGTGCTTGACGCATAATCTCCTTCGTCTCCTCTGGATTGATGCGGTATGGTGCATGGTTGGGTAGCGACGCACCGGGAATTAAGTCAATTTGATGCTCAATCCCTCGAATAGGTGGTAATCCGGTGGCACGTCTTGTGGGAAGACGTCGTGAACTCCTGCAAAATGTTAGTGACAGAGGGGGCAAAGAGGAAGGCACGTCCTCGAATGAAAATAATGCCTCTTTGCACACAAAAGCATAGCAAACAGATTTGCTAGAATCTAGCTCCTCAATATCAGATTTGGTGGCAAGTAAACATGCACTTTTCAGTTTAATTTCAGAAGCAACATTAGATGGTTTATCATTAGGCTTCATTTGTTGCTCAAATTCTTTTGCCACAATCTGATTTTCACTCTTATTTTTCTCACGTTTTGCTTTATTAGCTCTATTAATATCATCTTTCAAAATTGAATCAGGAGTCATAGGAAGCAAACTAATATTTTTATCCTTGTGAACAAGAGTATACTGATTGTTTCTACCATGGTGTACAGAATTTTTATCAAATTGCCATGGTCTACCAAGTAATAAGGAACATGCTTGCATAGGTACCACATCACAATCAACATAATCAGCATATGTAGAGATACTAAAATACACACGAGCGATGCGTGTTACCTTAACCTTGCCGCTGTTGTTGAACCATTGGATGTAGTTAGGATGTGGATGTGGTCTTGTGGTGAGAGAAAGCTTCTCCACCATATCCATGCTAGCCAAGTTGTTGCAGCTCCCTCAATCTATGATGACGAGAATAGAACGTTCCTTCACAACTCCCTTTGTATGGAACAAGTTATGCCTCTGATTGTGCTCAGCTTGTGTAACCTGCACACTCAAAACACGTTGAGCAACTAAACATTCATACCTGTCAGCATCTTCAGCAGCCATGTATTGCGTCTCATGATCAGAATCATCTCCACCATGTTCTTCATGTGTAATAAGAGCCAAAGTCTCTTCATCATAGTCACTAGCGGACTCATACCCACCATCCTCAGTAGCAATCATCACACGCTGAGATTGGCATTCTCTGGCAAAATGTCCTCTTCCCTTACAACGACGACAAATAATATCACTTGTGTGCCCTGTTGACGCCATGGAAGAAGAAGAGCTCTGTGTAGGCCCAGCAGGTGCGCTCTTGGCAGATAGTGGTGGTTGTGCCTGCTTTCTTGTATCACGGTTGGAGGTGGCGGTAAGCGGAGGTGCCGGTGTAGTAGAACGTGTGGAAGTAGATGATGCACGTGGTGTCCATGATGAAGGTCGACCTGCAGAAAAGTTAGTCCGCGCCAACGCACCGTCGATCCTGCACTTCACGTTCAGCTTTACAAGCAAGATGGAATAATCGAGTGATATTAGTATAATCCTTGTAGTCTAGAATGGTCTGAATATCTCTATTTAATCCACCTAGAAAGCGTGCAAGCATAGCTTCATTCTCCTCAACAATACCACATCTAATCAAGCCAGTTTGTAATTCGATAATATTCTTCTACCGAATTTTTCCTTGTCTTAAGCGCTGCAATTTTGAAGTAATTCACGTTGATAATATGGTGGAACCCAACTAGTACGCATAGCAGTTTTCAAAGCAGCCCAAGTAGCTGGAACAGGATATAATCTACAATGTTCAGACCACCAAACACATGCAAAGCTAGTGAAAGCACAAACAGCAGCGGAACACGTCTCTCCTCGGGATATTGTAAACATGTAAATCGTTGTTCAGTTTCTAACTCCCAAGTAAGATATATATCAGAACATATCTACCCTCAAATGGTGGAATATTCAACTTCAATTTAGGGAGATGGTCATGATCTCGTACCTGAGGGGGAGCCCTAACATTGCCATTATTTGCATGTGGACGACCGGGTGGTTGTGATGCTGGTGGTTGTGGAGCCGGTGGTTGCACGTAGTTCTGAAGTTGATCAACCTCATCCTCGTACTCTCTCACATAATCATCCTCCCCACATCGCCAGCAGGAGCCACTGTAAGTATCAACAGCAGACCAAAGCAGCTTGGCGGTGAAGAGGGACACGGCTCGCTTCGGCGGAGGGCTGCTTCGCGATGTGGAGGTAGTCGTTGTTGTTGTTGTAGAGGTGCATTAGGTGCAGCCGGTGGTGGTGGTGGTAGACGCGCGAGCAATTCATTAAACTTGTTATCGAGCTTTGTTTCGAACGCCTTCTCAAGGCCATCTATGTTCTCCATGGCCTCATCAAATCTATTTAGCACATCTTCCACCTGTCCACTCATCATTTGCTGAAACTTATCATGTAAATACGAACGAGGATGCTGCCTTGGTCAATCAAAAAAAAATTCGCTCTTTTTTTTTGCGCTCCTCCTTTTCTTTTTTGCGAAAAATCACTATAATGGTGAGTGTCTCAAAACTCTTCCCAGGTCAAACTGACAGGATGGGCACGAAATTTTTTCGACAAATTTTTTTTTTTCGACTGTCCGGACCCAAAAACTGGAAACGGGTCAAAAAAACTTTCTATAATAGCGGTGGTGGTATATGGAGACGGATTGGTGGTAGATGGCCAGGCGATGATGATGGTGCGGCGGCGGCGTGACAACTTATGACCAGAACTCGAAACTCTAAAAGACTAGACTCTAAGACCAGCAACTTGACACGACGATGCAACCGCAAATTCAACAAAGCAAAAACCCGTGCCCATCCTGTCATTATAGAAAGTTTTTTTTGACCCGTTTCCAGTTTTTCGGTCCGGGCAGTCGAAAAAAAAAAATTGGTCGAAAAAATTCCGTGCCCATCCTGTCAGTTTGACCTGGGAAGAGTTTTGAGACACTCGCCATTATAGTGATTTTTCACACAAAAAAAAGAGCGGTATAAAAAAAAGCGGTATAAAAAAAAAGCGAAAAAAAAATCCAGTGTGCTTTTCCGTTGTTTCCGTGCGGCGCCGTGATTTTGTTAGTGTTCTAGGCTCGCGTCTCTAGCACGGTCTAGCCTAGGACCCGACCTGATCTGCGTCGTTGAGCGTTCATTCAACTTTGCATCTACGAATTGATTATTTGACCCTTTTGCTACTATATTATAAGCCTTCCCAGCTCCACATACATCTACATCGATGCGTTGACTCTGCCAGGCAATCGCTCTATCCAAGCTTTTAAGAGTTCTTGACTACAACGGTTGCCGATCACCGCCTGCTGCTGGGTAAGAACTGGTAAGACTTTGAGATTTGCTTGACGGATTTGTGACACCACCACCACCACAATTTCCTAGTAGTCTGTAGAATCATATTCTTGTGTGTTTCTATTGCTGCTAACCATGGCAGGATCACAAGCCGACGAGATTGACTGGGAGAACATGACAAACAAAGAGTTACATGATAAGTTTCAGCAAATGATGAGTGGACAGGTGGAAGATGTGCTAAATAGATTTGATGAGGCCATGGAGAAGATAGATGGCATTGTGATGCGGAGCATCCCACGCTCATCCCCACGTACACTCCATCTACTCTCCAAGCCCCAAGGATACATAAGATGAGACCTCGACTATGCGCCATTGGACCTAAGGTGAACTCGCTCCTTTCCGAATCGTCCCTTTCCGCATGTAAGACATGGATGCTACTTCAAGCGCGGACATTGTGCATACTCAGGTACACCCGAGGAGATCATGGAGAGCCCAAGGACAAAGGCCAAGCGTCTTGGGAGGCGAGGAAGGAGAAGGAAGAAAGGGACGGGGACAGCCGGACATCCGCCCTTGGCGGACATCCGCCCCAGCCGGACATCCGGCCCCCATCACAGCCCGCATAAAGCTATAGGGCCGGACATCCGCCCCAGGCCGGACATCCGGCTCTTCCGGAAGCCCGGATATCCGGCCCCCTCGCCAAAATCCGGCCCCCCATCACCGATTGCGTTTGGAAGACCCGTCGGCCGGACATCCGGCCCCTTAGCCCGGACATCCGGCGTCTCGGGAAAGCCCGGACATCCGGCCTCCCCTGCCTACGCGCAGTGCATCCGGGACTTGTCCCTTGTACCCCTTCGCCCCCAAGACTATATATACTTCATCCCTTCGTCTGTTTAGGGTTAGCATTGGATTAGCTCATGTTTGTGTGAGAGCCTTGCTCATCCACTTGGTTACTTCTCCTCGGAGCTCGGGACCTCTACGGAGAAAGATCCCCAAGCGGATTCAAGACCCCCTTCTAGGGTGGACCCCATCAAGACCTCCTCTCGGAGAAGAACGGCTACTCGTGTATCCTTACCTTTGTTGATTGTGGATCATATGTACCTCTTTGTGTTCGATGATCTAGCACTTGTGTGATTGATCCCTTGTTGGTTGAGCGATCTCTCTCTCGTTTCCTCCGTGTTTCCCTCTTGTTCTTCCGCGTGTTCTTCGTGATTCCCCGTAGGATCCGCTCCAACGTGAAAGATCATCCACGTAGGGTTCCGCCCTACATCATCTATGGATCAGAGCTTAGGTTGATCACGTTTTTGGAGCCCCTACCCAACTTTTTCTAGCTTGATTTTGTTGATTTAGTCCTAAATCCGAAAATCCCCACCAAAAATAGCCCCAATTTTTTTTTGTGATTTGTTAGTTTTGATGATGTTTTGTTGATTTTGATCCATGGATTTGCTTGGTTTCGAGTGGATCTAGCATTTCCCCCAAGTTTCCCCACTTTCCATCCACGAAATCTCTCCAATTTTGACCTTGAAATCATCAATTTCCGCCCCAATTCGAAAATTTCCGCCCCAAACGAGATCGGGATCCGTCGTGCCGGACATCCGGGCCTCAGGCCGGACATCCGGGCCAGCCGGCCGGACATCCGGGCCCCAAGCCGGACATCCGGGCCCTGGAGCGCCAAATCAGCTCGGTTACGGACATAAACCCCGGAAATCCGGCCCTAACCCCGGATATCCGGCCCTGGGATTTCAGTTTTTCCATTTCACCGTTTTGTCCATAACTAATTCATCCGGAGTCCGATTTTGACGTTCTTTAGCTCGTTTTAAAGCTATTGACATCCCCCTTCCCATAGAAATACTACCATCACCATTTGACTCCATCAAATTTTGTGAACTTTGGCATCTTTGCCTAGGGCTTCCGCCACATCATCCGCATAACCACCACCGACTTCCGCAACCTAACCAATTTTGTTCCCCATAGCATTAGTGGTTGCTTGAGTAGTGATTCGAGTCTCCTAAGGTGTTTCGGCTACTTAGGGACGATTGCTTCTTCATCAACCACCACCACCACTTCCACATAACCTTGCCCACCATACACTTCCGACAACCCAACTTAACCCAATTGTTGATTGAGCTTTTTCGAGTTGTGGCTTGTGTCTCCTAAGGTGTTTGACTACTTAGGGACGGCAACTTCAACTCCGACACGTGTATAGCCCATCATTCCACTTCCGCATTGCCAAGTGCAAACCACTACCGCATTCCCGCTACCACCATTTGACATTTGTCATTTGAGATTTTGAGTTCGCGGTTTTTCCGTTTCCTAAGGTGTTTGACTACTTAGGGACGAGTCTCCATCATCTTGGTATCTACATCAAGAACACCGCCACTCATCATCGCAAAGCGACGGTAACCTCGACGACACCATTGTATATTCCCCTTGCAAATTGCATTGATAACCCCTAGCCCATTTTGCGTTACTTGCCTATCGAGACTAGCCATTTGAGTATTGCCGGCAACGTTACTTGTGCACATTAGTGATCATACTTCCCATAGCATATATACCATATCATTGTGGTGCATATATTGGTATCATATCTTGTGTCACAAGTTTTTCCGCATACACACAATTGCTATCTTGGTTTGTGCATTGTGCAAAGTGGCCATACAAAAAAAAAAAAGAAATAAAGCTTTTAAGCAAAAGAAAGAGAGCAAAGAAGCTTGTAAGCAAGTGCCATAGCATCATACAACATTGCATATAAGATTGTCATATCCGATCATCTTGGATCATCTTGAGAAAAACACCGGGAACTATACATACATAGCATACTTGGGATAGAAATTTATCCATTTTGCATCAAATAGGTTGTGCACAAGTGTCGTATCCGCCTATTGAGCAATCATGCTAGCGTCTCTCTTGAGTTGTGCAACACGAGCGTTTTTCGTGGATTCCACATTTTGTGCTCATTCCTTGGTTGCACGACCCCATTTATCTATCCGTGTGTGTGTGTTTCCATGTGCCATTATTTGCTATTGGTCCATTTGTTTCACTTGCGAATTTGTGAATCTCTTTCAACATTATTGACTCTTGCTAATATTTTGCATTAAATTTTTGTGCCACTATCCTCACCGAGCTCCTCCATAAGCTTTACTTGTGTAGGTGTGAGAACCGACAAGGATTGGTACCAATAGTGCTATTTCATTGTCCGCATTTGAGTGAACTTGATTCATTGTCAACATCGGTCAAGGTACATTGGTATAAGTTCTTCTCTTTCTCCCACTCATATTTGCTCGAGTCTTGTGATGGATAGGCAAGGCATTTCATCTCCGGTCTTCGACAACAACGACGGCGTGAACAACTACATCACCAAAGCGTCTCTCTTTGATCTACAACGACAAGTGCAAGGAACACAATCAAGATTGCGAGAGCGCATCGAGAACATCTCCATCGACATTCATCACTCCGAAGCAAGGAGAAGGGACTACTTCGACAAGAAGCTTGCCGCACATAAAGAGGAGCAAGATGCAAGGATGGAGGAGATTCGGGCCTTGATCAAGTCTTCTTCCCCTTCGTCATCTTCAAGGCGGCGACATTCAAGCCACAAGTCTTCGGAGCGCGCAAACGACGCAAGTACAAATCGTCCTCGTCCACATCTACATGGCGACCACCATCACGTTCATGATCAACATCGTCATGAAGGGCAAGTCAACTCCAAGCATCATGTGCACAACGACGACGAACGACATCTACTACGAGCTCAAGCACGACAACGACATCATCATCATGAAGATGCTCCACAAGCGCAAATGCACAAGTCCCAAGAAGCCCTACTTCACGCCAAGTCGAAGCTTCATAAGCACAAAAGAAGACCGCGAGACGAGCACCACCAAGACGGCGCTACGGCTACATCAACCACTTCGGCATCTTCGCCAAGTTTTCTCAAGGCATCTTCGCCTTTGGACGTACGGCATCTTCGCCTACTTCCCACGAGTACGCCTACAACAACTTCTTCAAGTCCAAGGCGACCACCCACGATCGAGGGCTTACACTTCCATCTTGGAAGCCCCTCAAGGAAGATGGCCGAGCATGGGAAACTCCCTTCGGTCATGGAGACGAGCTATGAGGTGCCACATCATATGGGCCTCCAACACCAAGGCGGTGACACGACGGTCGAGCAAGGGCCATCCCCTTCGACCACGGCAGCCGAACCTCTTCAACAACATGAAGACGACGCCCACTTTGGACTCATACTCCGAGTCAAGCTACGCGACCGCATGGAGACATTTGCACCTACATCTCTCCGACACCCATATATGTCGAGATGCCCCAATTGCCATGTGAGGAGATCCACCACCCCATGAGTGACATGGTGACTCCACCATACGTGACATTGAGAGCATTTCCTATGAGAGGATGAGTGTGACCACCACTAGCCCCACACATGAGAGCATGCCACACATCCTATGTGAGGTTGAGCGCCATTTGAGTGACTCCACCCACCATACGAGGGAGAGCATCCTTGAGGGAGTGAGTGAGCCACAACACTTAGTGAGTGAGGTAGTTGACCACGACACATGAGGCCACTATGATTTCTAACGACTTAACCTCTACTCCTAGTGTGTTTTCTTGTTTGGTGCTAGGTCTCCTACATGACGACATGCCTATCTCTCGACGAGTCTATTCCTCCATTGGAGGCGACGATGGCCATGGTGGATGATGATGCACCCCCACATGGTTCCATCAAGATGAAGATGACAACGAGACGATCTTCAACACCTCACCTACAACTCATGAGCGACCTTCCAAAGGTAACATAGGTGATGGTGCTTCTCTTGTCCCACTAGTGGACTCTCTTGCCATCGATTGCTCCCATGATGTTGACCCACCTATTACCATGCTTCATGCTAGTAAAACTTCTTCATGCCTTGACTTACCTATTTATGATGAATATGATGATGAGCATGTTGAGTTGCCTAGTTGTGATGCTATGCTTCATAGGATATCATGTGAAAATTCTATTGGTCACATTATGTTTGACAATCCATTGAACTTGTCATATGCTATGAGTGAGATCTCCCATATTGCTTCATTTCAATCTCAACATAGTAACTATGCATGCCCCATTAAAATAAATCCCATTTGCACTTATGGCATAGATGACGAGATGATGGTCATTGGCTTTTGCTTCTCTTGTGATGATATTGCACTACTTCTTTGCGCAATTCGTCTACTATTCCATGCCATGATCACATTGTTCCAAATATGCATTGTTCTGGATGTTGTCAATATTCTCCATGTGATGTTTCCATTAATGTTCATGAGGAGACCCCCATAGTTTCCTCATACATATTAGGAAGTCTTGATGCATTTCATACTTTGCATGATTCCCATAATTGCTTGAACCATATGCATTCCATGAATAACAATGCTCTAGATATTTCTCATGATGCATTGCACAATTTGAGTCTCCATTATGCCATACATAATAACAAACCTATCATGATGGATGACATGTTTCTATATCACGCATCTCATTTATTTGAGCATTGGCTATTTTGTGCTAACCGACACATGCACGTATGCATCATGATGGATGATGTGTACATCTACCACGCACACACAATTTTCTCTTTGTCTTTGTTTTGTGTAGGTACCCACATACACTCGTCAACATCTCAATCCCATGAGTTGACTTAAACGAGCTCTTGAGAGCAATGATGCTTTGGGATCCCGTGGACTATCCTTACCACGTTCCCTTGGCGCAAGGACTACGCGCATCTCTTCTACTTGGCTCTCACACGGCTATGGGCTATTTACCACTTGTCACCTTTTGCTCTTTTTCTCGTGTTCTGTTTGCATGTTATGCTTGCTCCTATGCCTTTGCCATGCAATTGTGACCCTTGCTTGCATATACCCATGATTAACCATTATGCTACTTCTATGTGTATTTGCATGCTTGGTGGAGATCCTTGTTGCTTTTGCTATGTTTATCATGTGCCCCATGCTATTGATGCTATTTTGCTCATATCTTGCCTTCATGCTTGTGACATGTCATGTGAAGTATTCATGCACACTATTTGCACCCATGACATGATTGCCTTGATCCCTTCTAGTACGTTGCATCTTCGCACTACTAGCTTGCTTCACTTGATTGATACGATTGCTTGCTATGTTACATCACCCATGTTCCACTATTACTTGCTTTCTTGGGTTGATGACATATATGCTCATGCCTCTCACATGATATATCTTGATCATTGTCTCTTGTGTCCATTAGTTGCCTCTCTCATATCCACTTGTATTGAGTGCAACCATACTAGGCTTATTGATCTTGGAGACTTTGACACTTTACTTGTGATGCATGCTTGTTTGATTGAGCCTCTTGTATTTGGATGTTCTTACATCATATGCCTCCATACTTTGAAATGCTCCCTTGTACTTTCTTATGATGAGCATGATGCATACACTTGTTCGGTATCTTACCACACGAATGATAGGTTTTGCACTTGCGCTAACCTCAGGTGTTTTTCGAGTGTTTGTCATGTTCTTTCATTTTGAAGGATTCACAAGGCATTACCGTTAGGAGACATATTGGTTATGTGAAGGCATACATGATGTGCAACTCCAACATCTTAGGAACATTCATAAGGTGAACTCCTTCCCTTTGAGCCATCCTCAAATACGCATATTGGATGGGTCACTCTTTCATTGTTGTTTCCTTCTTATTGTCTACATGATACATCTCACGGACGGAGGAGCGACATTGGAGATTGGCTCTATGGACCTTTACATTGAGGAGCGCTTGGACTTATCGGATGCACCTTGAACCTCCACTCATGCCACGACATCGAGCATTGGTACATCAACACTCCTTTGACACATTGTACCCACACATCCATATTTGTTGCTTGTGCTCATACATGTCATGCTCGATCGACATATCATACTCACCACAAGTTTGCACCCCATGCATGGATTGACACACATTATGATTGCCTTGTTGCATCTTGTATTCCCATGTCATCCATGATATATGAGCTTGTGCATTTTCTTAGCAAATTTGTTGTGATCTTCCTTGATGGCATATTCATACATCATGATCATATTGCCAATCATCAATTGCATGATAACATACACATGTTGAGCATCCATTGCCATATTCATGCTATTGATAAAACCATCTCACTATGACATCATTTTGCACCGTGGTTGCATTCATCATATTCACAACAAAATTGTGTGCACAATGATTGCATTTGTTCCCATGAATGCTTTACATCTCATTTCATATTATCTTGCTAACCTTCATGTGCTTTGTCATGAACAATCTTGCCTCACGGACTCATTCTTACATGATGGACACTTGTGTGCGCTAACCATTGTATTTCCGAGTGTTGCTTGTGTTTGCTCTTTTGCATGTCTATCACTCCGGCGACACCGTGGACTACTTGGATTGCGCCATGTCTTCAACCGTCCAACTACAAGTCCGTCTCGACAACCGCTTCCATGGTGATGAGGATCACGATCCGAGGTCGGATCTTTCCCAAGGGAGGGAGATGATGCGGAGCATCCCACGCTCATCCCCATGTACACTCCATCTACTCTCCAAGCCCCAAGGATACATAAGATGAGACCTCGACTATGCGCCATTGGACCTAAGGTGAACTCGCTCCTTTCCGAATCGTCCCTTTCCGCATGTAAGACATGGATGCTACTTCAAGCGCGGACATTGTGCATACTCAGGTACACCCGAGGAGATCATGGAGAGCCCAAGGACCAAGGCCAAGCGTCTTGGAGCGAGGGGGTATAAGGAAGAAAGGGACCAGACAGCCGGACATCCGGCCCTTGGCGGACATCCGGCCCTCCCAGCAAGTCGGACATCCGCCCCAGCCGGACATCCGGCCCCCCATCACAACCGCAAAGGCTGAGGGCGGACATCCGGCCCAGGCCCCGGACATCCGGCTCTTAGGAAGCCGGATATCCGGCCCCCTCGCCCGGAAATTCGCCCCCATCACCGATTGCGTTTGGAAGACCCGTCGGCCGGACATCTGGCCCCTAGCCGGACATCTGGCGTCTGGAAAGCCGGACATCCGCCCGGCCTTGAACATCCGGCCTCCCACCGCCTCTGTGATGCATCCGGGACTTGTCCCTTGTACCCCTTCGCCCCCAAGACTATATATACTTCATCCCCTTCCTCTTTTTAGGGTTAGCTTAGGTTTAGCTCATGTTTGTGTGAGAGCCTTGCTCATCCACTTGGTTACTTCTCCTCGGAGCTCAGGACCTCTACGGAGAAGATCCCCCAAGCAGATTCAAGACCCCCTTCTAGGGTGGACCCCATCAAGACCTCCTCTCGGAGAAGAACGGCTACTCGTGTATCCTTACCTTTGTTGATTGTGGATCATATGTACCTCTTTGTGTTCGATGATCTAGTACTTGTGTGATTGATTCCTTGTTGGTTGAGCGATCTCTCTCTCGTTTCCTCCGTGTTTCCCTCTTGTTCTTCCGCGTGTTCTTCGTGATTCCCCGTAGGATCCGCTCCAACGTGAAAGATCATCCACGTAGGGTTCCGCCCTACATCACATTGAGAAGGCGTTTGAAGCAAAGCTCGATAACAAATTTAATGAATTGATCGCGCGTCTTCCACCACCACCACCGGCTGCACCTGACGCACCTCTACAACAACAACGACGACTACCTCCACGTCGCGAAACAGCCCTCCGCCGAGCGAGCCGTGTCCCTCTTCAGCCTGGCCAAGCTGCTGGTGCTGCTGTTGATACTTCTGTGGCTCCTGCTGCTGATGTGGAGGAGGATGATTATGTGGGAGATTACGAGGATGAGGTTGATCAACATCAGAACTACGTGCAACCACCAGCACCACAACCACCAGGTCGTCCACATGCAAATAATGGCAATGTTAGGGCTCCCGTCAGTACGAGATCATTACCATCTCCCAAAATTGAAGTAGAATATTCCACCATTGGAGGGTAGATATGTTCCTGATATATATCTTACATGGGAGTTAGAAACTGAACAACGAGTTACATGTTTACAATATCACGAGGAGAGACGTGTTCCCGCTGTTTGTGCTTTCACTAGCTTTGCATGTGTTTGGTGGTGCGAACATTGTAGATTATATCCTGTTCCAGCTACTTGGGCTGCTTTGAAAACTGCTATGCGTACTCGTTGGGTTCCACCATATTATCAACGTGAATTACTTCAAAAATTGCAGCGCTTAAGACAAGGAAAAATTCGGTAGAAGAATATTATCAGGAATTACAAACTGGCTTGATTAGATGTGGTATTGTTGAGGAGAATGAAGCTATGCTTGCACGTTTTCTGGGTGGATTAAATAGAGAGATTCAGACCATTCTAGACTACAAGGATTATACTAATATCACTCGATTATTCCATCTTGCTTGTAAAGCTGAACGTGAAGTGCAGGATCGACAGGCGTTGGCGCGGACTAACTTTTCTGCAGGTCGACCTTCATCATGGACACCACGTGCATCATCTACTTCCACACGTTCCACTACACGGCACCTCCGTCGGCTGCCACCTCCAACCGTGATACAAGAAAGCAGGCACAACCACCACTATCGCCAAGAGCGCTTTTCTTTGGGCCTACCGAGCTCTTCTTCTTCCATGGCGTCAACAGGGCACACAAGTATTTGTCGCCGTTGTAAGGGAAGAGGACATTTTGCCGGAAGAATGCCAATCGCAGCGTGTGATGATTGCTCACGAGGATGGTGGGTATGAGTCCGCTAGTGACTATGATGAAGAGACTTTGGCTCTTATTACACATGAAGAACATGGTGGAGATGATTACGATCATGAGACGCAATACATGGCTCTTGAAGATGTGACAGGTATGAATGTTTAGTTGCTCAACGTGTTTTGAGTGTGCAGGTTACACAAGCTGAGCAAAATCAGAGGCATAACTTGTTCCATACAAAGGGAGTTGTGAAGGAACGTACTATTCGCGTCATCATAGATGGAGGGAGCTGCAACAACTTGGCTAGCATGGATATGGTGGAGAAGCTTTCTCTCACCACAAGACCACATCCACATCCTTACTACATCCAATGGTTCAACAACAGCGGCAAGGCTAAGGTAACACGTCTTGTTCGGTGTGTATTTTAGTATCTCTACATATGCTGATTATGTTGATTGTGATGTGGTACCTATGCAAGCATGTTCCTTATTACTTGGTAGACCATGGCAATTTGATAAAAATTCTGTACACCATGGTAGAAACAATCAGTATACTCTTGTTCACAAGGATAAAAATATTACTTTGCTTCCTATGACTCCTGATTCAATTTTGAAAGATGATATTAATAGAGCTAATAAAGCAAAACAGGAGAAAAATAAGAGTGAAAATCAGATTGTGGCAAAAGAATTTGAGCAACAAATGAAGCCTAATAATAAACCATCTAATGTTTCTTCTGAAATTAAACTGAAAAGTGCATGTTTACTTGCCACCAAATCTGATATTGAGGAGCTAGATTCTAGCAAATCTGTTTGCTATGCTTTTGTGTGCAAAGAGGCATTATTTTCATTCGAGGACGTGCCTTCCTCTTTGCCCCTGCTGTCACTAACATTTTGCAGAGTTCACGGCGTCTTCCCACAAGGCGTGCCACCGGATTACCACCTATTCGAGGGATTGAGCATCAAATTGACTTAATTCCCGGTGCATCGCTACCAACCGTGCACCCTACCGTACCAATCCGGAGGAGACGAAGGAGATTATGCGTCAAATGCAGGGAGCTGCTCGACAAAGGTTATATCGCGAATCTCTTAGTCCTTGTGCTATTCCTATTATACTAGTGCCTAAAAAGGATGGTACGTCGGCGTATGTGTGTTGATTGTAGAGGCATTAATAATATTACTATTCGTTATCGTCATCCTATTCCTAGGCTAGATGATATGCTTGATGAATTGAGTGGCTCTACAATATTCTCCAAAGTTGATTTGCGTAGTGGATACCATCAAATTCGTATGAAATTGGGAGATGAATGGAAAACAGCATTTAAAACTAAGTTTGGTTTATATGAGTGGTTAGTCATGCCTTTTGGGTTAACTAATGCACCTAGTACTTTCATGAGACTAATGAGCGAAGTTTTACGTGCTTTCATTGGACGATTTGTGGTAGTCTATTTTGATGATATACTGATTTATAGCAAATCTTTGGAAGAACATTTGGAACATTTACGTGCTGTTTTTAATGCTCTACGTGATGCACGTTTGTTTGGTAACCTTGGGAAGTGCACCTTTTGCACCGACCGAGTATCTTTTCTTGGCTATGTTGTTACACCACAGGAATTGAAGTTGATAAAGCCAAGATTGAAGCTATTGAGAGTTGGCCGCAGCCTAAAACGGTCACACAAGTGAGGAGTTTTCTTGGACTCGCTGGTTTCTATAGGCGTTTTGTGAGAGACTTTAGCACCATTGCTTGCACCTCTCAATGAACTTACAAAGAAGGATGTGCCTTTTGTTTGGGGTACCACAGGAAGAAGCCTTCACGGTATTGAAAGATAAGTTGACACATGCTCCTTTACTCCAACTTCACGACTTTAATAAGACTTTTGAGCTTGAATGTGATGCTAGTGGAATTGGATTAGGAGGTGTGTTATTACAAGATGGCAAACCTGTTGCATACTTTTACGAAAAATTGAGTGGGCCTAGTCTGAACTATTCTACTTATGACAAAGAATTATATGCTCTTGTTAGGACTTTAGAGACATGGCAACATTATTTATGGCCCAAAGAATTTGTTATACATTCTGATCATGAATCTTTGAAACATATTAAAAGTCAAGCTAAACTGAATCGTAGACATGCTAAATGGGTTGAATTCATTGAGACTTTCCCTTATGTCATTAAACACAAGAAGGGTAAAGAAAATGTTATTCTTGATGCTTTGTCTCGTAAGCTATACTATGCTTTCACAACTTGACTTCAAAATATTTGGTTTGGAGACCATCAAAGATCAATATGTGCATGATGCTGATTTTAAAGATGTAATGCAGAATTGTAAAGAAGGAAGAACATGGAACAAGTTCGTTATTAAGGATGGTTTTGTGTTCCGTGCTAACAAGCTATGCATTCCTGCTAGCTATGTTCGTCTTTTGTTGTTGGAGGAGGCGCATGGAGGAGGATTAATGGGACACTTTGGCGTGAAGAAGACGGAGGATATACTTGCTACACATTTCTTTTGGCCAAAGATGAGACGGGAGTTGAGCGTTTTGTTGCTCGCTGCACTACATGTCAAAAAGCTAAGTCACGACTCAATCCTCATGGTTTATATATGCCTTTGCCTGTACCTAGTGTTCCTTGGGAGGATATATCTATGGACTTTGTTTTAGGTTTACCTAGAACAAAGAAGGGAGGATAGCATATTTGTTGTCGTGGATAGATTCTCGAAAATGGCACACTTTATACCATGTCATAAAAGCGATGATCCGTTAATGTTGCTGATTTGTTCTTTCGTGAAATTATTCGCTTGCATGGTGTGCCAAATACTATTGTTTCAGATCGTGATACTAAATTTCTTAGCCACTTTTGGAGATGTTTATGGGCTAAGTTGGGGACTAAACTGCTTTTTAGTACTACTTGTCACCCCCAAACTGATGGACAAACTGAAGTAGTCAATAGAACATTGTCTACTATGCTTAGGGCTGTTTTGAAGAATAATAAGAAAATGTGGGAGGAATGCTTGCCTCATATAGAATTTGCTTATAATCGTTCATTGCATTCTACTACTAAGATGTGCCCTTTTGAAATTGTGTATGGTTTCCTACCTCGTGCACCTATTGATTTGTTGCCTCTTCCATCTTCGGAGAAGGTTAATTTTGATGCTAAACAACGTGCTGAATTGATTTTAAAAATGCATGAGTTAACTAAGGAAAACATTGAGCGTATGAATGCTAAATATAAACTTGCTGGGGATAAGGGTAGAAAACATGTTGTGTTTGCACCTGGAGATCTTGTTTGGTTACATTTGCGTAAGGATAGATTTCCTGATTTTCCCAAATCAAAGCTAATGCCACGTACTGATGGTCCCTTTAAGGTGTTGGAGAAAATAAATGATAATGCATATAAACTTGAGCTGCCTGCAGATTTTGGGGTTAGTCCCACTTTTAACATTGCAGATTTGAAGCCTTATTTGGGTGAGGAAGATGAACTTCCGTCGAGGGCGACTTCATTTCAAGAAGGGGAGGATGATGAGGACATCAATACCATTGTTACACCCACAGCCCCTGCTGCTATACATCTTGGACCAATTACTAGAGCTCACAAGACGCCAACTAAATTACCGGTACTTTTGTTTCTTGGTAATGATTCTAATGTTCATGAGAATATGATCTTGCCTAAATTGGATACATTCGTTTTGCTTACAAATGAAGGGCCTAGCTTGGAGAAGGATGAACATTGGAGCAAGAACAAGCATGGAGATGATGGCATGCGCAAGGGGAACAAGAACGGAGTTACAAGTGATGATTTCAGGGCTTTGAAGCCACCCTAACGTGTGCATGAAGCCTTGGACGAAATATACAAGATGCCACTTCATAAATTTCGTCCAGAGGCTATTCTAGGTGCTGCGTCACCTTATTATTGGGCCAGGCCCATGTAATTTCGAAATACATAAGTATAGGCTATTTTTAGAGTCCGTATGTGTGGGGAAATAAGAGATAGGGTGGATTTCGGACCCGTCCACCAAGGGCCACGAAATTCCCCCCTCTTCCTCCATATATACCGCCCTTAGGGCGCCGTTTAGACTTTGGGTTTTGTTTAGATTAAAAGTTCGCCATAGCTGCAACTTCGCGTACTTCGTTTGTGTTCAACGACCAGACAAAGGCGTCACAGAACCCCACCTTGATCAATAAAGCTTTCATCTTATATTCGCAATATCCAGATTGCAATCTCAGTTTCTTGCTTGTTCTTTGTTTGCTCGCAGAAACAGACCCTCGTGGTCGGAGTTGATCGTGCTTTCTGGCGTGGTCAATAACCTCTCGGTGTTGGTTTAGCGATTGCTAAGGCGCGACGTCCTCGCACGTTCGTAGTCGGATCGTCAAAGTCGACTTCCTCCAAAGCGAAAACCAACATCTCATCGAAAGACGGGACACCTTTGCCTCTATCAGCATGACCCATTAAAATCAATCCCATTTGCACTTATGGCATAGATGACGAGATGATGGTCATTGGCTTCTGTTTTTCATGTGATGATGTTGCCATGCTTCCTTTACATGATTTACGCAATTCATCTACTATGTCATGCCATGATCACATTGAACCAAATATGCATTGTTTTGGATGTTGTCAATATTCTCCATGTGATGTTTCCATTAATGCTCATGAGGAGACCCCCATAGTTTCCTCATGCATATTAGGAGATTTTGATTCATCCCATATTTTGCATGATTTCCATGATTGCTTGCACCATATGCATTCCATGAATAACAATGCTCTAGATATTGCTCATGATGCATTACACAATTTGAGTCTCCATTATGCTATACATAACAACAAACCTATCATGATGGATGACATATTTCTATATCACGCATCTCATTTATTTGAGCATTGGATATTTTGTGCTAACCGACACATGCACGTATGCATCATGATGGATGATGCGTACATCTACCACGCACATACAATTTTCCCTCTGTCTTTGTTTTGTGTAGGTACTCATGTATACTCGTTAACTTCTCAATCCCAAGAGTTGACGAAACGAGCTCTTGAGAGCAACGATGATTTGGGATCCCGAGGATTATCATTCCCACCGTTCCCTTCGCGCAAGGACTACGCGCACCTCTTTTACTTGGCTCTCACACGGCTATGGGCTTTATACCATTTGTCCCATTATGCCCATTCTATCGTGTTCACTATGCACGTTAGTTTTACTCCTATGCCTTTACCATGCAATTGTGACCCTTGCTTGCATCTACCCATGATTCACCATTAAGCTACTCCTATGTGTATTTGCATGCTTGGTGGAGATCCTTGTTGCTATTGCCATGTTTATCATGTGCCCCATGCTATTGATGCTATTTCGCTCATCTCTTGCCTTTATGCTTGTGAAATATCATGTGCATTTTATATGCCCAGTATTTGCACACATGACATGATTGCCATGATTACATCTAGTATGTTGCATCTTCGCACTACTAGCTTGCTTGACTTGATCGCTATGATTGCTTGCTATGTTGCATCACCCATGTTCCACTATCACTTGCTTTCTTGGGTTGATGACATATATGTTCATGCCTCTCACTTGATTTGTCTTGATCGTTGTCTCTTGTCTCCATTAGTTGCATCTCTCATATCACCTTGTGTTGAGTGCCAACTTGCTATGCTTATTGATCGTGGAGACTTGGACATATTACTTGTGATGCATGCTTGCTCACTTGAGCCTATTGTCTTTGGTTGTAGTTGCATCATATGCTTTCATACCATACCACACCTTGTTCTTTCTTATGATAAGAATGATGAAAACACTTGTTGGGTATCTCGCCTGATAGAGGCAAAGGTGTCCCGATGTTTCGATGAGATGGTGGCTATCGTTTCTGTGGGAGTCGACCTTGACGATCCGACTATGAGCGTCTTGAGACGTCGCGCCTATAGCAATCGCTAAACCAACTTCCGAGGGTTATTGACCACGCCGAGCACGATCAACCCGACCACGAGGGCCTGCTTTCCTGCGAGCAAACGAAGAACAAGCAAGAAACTGAGATTGCAATCTGAATATTGCGAATATAAGATGAAAGCTTTATTGATCAAGGTGGGGTTCTGTGGACGCCTTTGTGCGGTCGTTGAACACAAACGGCACGCGAAGTTGCAGCTATGGCGAACTTTTAATCTAAACAAAACCCAAGGTCTAAACGGTGCCCTAAGGGCTGTATATATGGAGGAAGAGGGGGAATTTCGTGGCCCTTGGTGGAGGGGTCCGAAATCAACCCTAACTCTTGTTTCCCCACACATACGGACTCTAAAAACAGCCTATACTTAAGTATTTCGAAATTACATGGGCCTGGCCCAATAATAAGGTGACGCAGCACCTAGCATAGCCTATGGACGCATATTATGAAGTGGCATCTTGTGTATTTCGTCCAAGGCCTCATGCACTCATTAGGGTGGCTTCAAAGTCCTGGAATCATCACTTGTAACTCCGTTCTTGTTCTCCTTGCATGCCAACATCTCCATGCTTGAACTTGCTCCAAGGTTCATCTTTCTTGTCCATGGTAGGCCCTTCATTTGTAAGCAAAACAAATGTATCCAATTTAGGCAGCATCATATTCTCATGAACATTGGAATCGTTACCAAGAAACGAAAGTACACGATAATTCAATTGGCGTCATGTGAGCTCTAGTAATTGGTCCAGTATGTATAGCCGCAGGGGCTGTGGGTGTAACAATGGTATTGATGTCCTCATCATCGCCCCTCTAATAATAGGTGTTGCATTTGCACTACCCTCATTTGTTTTTCCGAGTGTTTGTCATGTTCTTTCATTTTGAAGGATTCACAAGGCGGTACCATAAAAAGACATTTTGGTTATGTGAAGGCGTACATGATGTGCAACACCAACATTTACGAGAATCTCCTAAAGGTGAACTTCCCTTTGAGCCACCCTCAATTATGCATATTGGATGGGCCATTCTTTCATTGTTGTTTCCTTCCTGTTGTCTACATGATACATCTATTGGATGGAGGACCAGCATTGGAGATGGACCCTATGGACCTTATAGTTGAGGAGTGCCACGACATCGAGCTATGGTACAACACCACCCATGACAAATTTGCACCCCATGCATGGATTGACTCACATTATGCTTGTCTTGTTGCATCTATTTCCAAGTCATCCATGATATATGAGCTCGTGCATTTTCTTAGCAAATTTGTTGTGATCTTTCTTGATGGCATCTTCATACATAATGATCACATTGCCTATCATAAATTGCATGATAACATAATCATGTTGAGCATCCATTGCCATATTCATGCTATTGATAAACCGTCTCACTATGACATCATTTTGCATCGTGGTTGCATTGATCATATTTACAACACATTTGTGTGCACAATGATTGCATTTCCTCCCACGAATGCTTTGCATCTCATTCTAGATCATCTTGATAAGCTTCATGCGTTTTGTCACGACCAATCTTGCCGCACGGACTCATTCTTACATGATGGACACTTTGTGTGCGCTAACCATTGTATTTCCGAGTGTTGCTTGTGTTTGCTCTTTTTGCATGTCTTATCACTCCGGCGACACCTTGTACTACTCGGATTGCGCCATGTCTTCAACTTCGTCCAACTACAAGTCCGTCTACGACAACCGTTTCCATGGTGATGAGGATCACGATCCGAGGTCGGATCTTTCCCAAGGGAGGGGAGATGATGCGGAGCATCCCATGTTCATCCCCATGTACACTCCGTCTACTCTCCAAACCCCAAGAGGACATATGACGAGACCTCGAACATACGCCAATGGACACAAGGTGAACTCGCTCCTCTCCGAATCGTCACTTTTCATATGTGAGACATGGCTACTACCTCAAACATGTGTGCTATGCTTGTCTAGGAACCAAGAGGAAGGCCATGGAACAGCTACGAGCATTGGACAAGACGGCGAGGACACCAAGTACAAGGACCAAGAGAAGAAGCTGCCCGAAGCTACAGCAGCCGGACGTCCGACCAGGACCGGACGTCCGACGAACTCCAGGCACCGGATGACCGACCCCTCCAAGGCGTCCAATGAAGCACACCTGAGCCGAATCTACGGATGTCCGAAGAGCACCGGACGTCCGGACCCTCGACGACCGGAACCCTCCGGACGTCCGACCAAGCGCACTGAGCTGAATCTCACGGAAGTCCGGAGATGGCGGACGTCCGGACGCCCACGAGCCACCGGACGGCCGGAACCCTCCGGACGTCCGACGCCTGCTCACAAGATGTTTGGGCTGAGGCCCATGTACCCCTTCACTTCGCCCCCATTTGCACTAAGACTATAAATAGACCTCCTCCTCCTCCTAGTTAGGGTTAGCGTTGATTTAGCTCATTGTTAGATAGAGCTTCGCTCATCCATACCGGATCTACTCCACGAGAGAGACCGCGGCCCCTCTTCGGAGAAGATCCACCTTGGATTCAAGACCCCCTCTTGGGTGGCCCCCATCAAGACCTCCTCACGGAGCAGAACGGCTACCATTTGTATCGTCCTTTGTTGACCTTGAATCATGTATCTCCCTTTGTGTTCATCGACCTAGCACATGTGTGATTGATCTTGTTGGTTTAAGTGATTCTCTTATGTTTTCCCCGTGATTTCCCTCATGCTCTTCCGCTCGTTCTTCGTGTTCCTCGTAGGGATCCTCTCCAAACGTGAAAGATCGTCCACATAGGGTTCCGCCCTACATCACCCTAGGTCGTACAAGGCCAATGGGCCCAAGTGGAGGTGACGTAACACCTTTGTACTTGTAGTTTGACTCGGATTCTGCTGCAGCATCAGATTGTTTCGTCCATAAGTCAACGCTCCGGTGGAATTTTAAGGTGAATCCAATTGGGTTGGAAAGTGCACGAAATCTATTTTCCAAAAAAAAAGAATCAACCAATTTGGACTCCGTGTGAAAAAGTTATTGACGTTTTGAGTCAGGTATGTCTGCAGTCCGAATCTGAAAATTTAACGTGAGAGACCTCTATCTTCTCTTGGGCCAAAAGTGACGTGAGAGAACTTTTTGAACAGCAGGTAAACATCTCTTTCTCCCTTATCTTCATATGTGGATTGTACAAATGTCCCATACACCTGCAATTAGACATGGCACAAAAGTTTGTGAAGTATTTTTGTCCTGGATGACATAAATAAATTATTGCATAGTTTGCATTAGAAATCACCTCACAAATATACATGTATGCAACATTTTTGGTCGTATCCAAGGTATTCATGTCCTCATCATCCTCCCCTTCTTAAAAACAAAGCCGTCCTCGGCGGTTCTTAGTCTGAAATGTGGCTAACAAAAGAGACAAGGTGTACATGTTGTATATGTATATGTCATCCATTTTTACTTCCCTTGATTTTTGCACATATGACACATAAATAGATGAGTAACTTGCATAGTTCATAAAATCTAAAGTCAAAACATTATCACAAGAAGTAGAAGGCATGAAAATATTGCAACTCAGTTTGCACATATAAGTGAAGCTCTTATTCATTTCAAAAGATTGACAATGTTCATCATTAAACCATCCCAACATTGGTGAATAAACCTTACTTGCATCAAGTTTACATGCTACAACATGCTTAAATAAGTAAACATGCAATAAGTCATTCTACACAGAATCATCACCAAGATTAGAGGTCATATCAAAATGATTAAATATTGATTCTTTTGCATCAACAATTAATTCAATGGGTGCACTCAAAATTGTTGGTATTTCAGTTGTTTGATCACATGGCAAAGTCAAATTATCAATATAATCCTCTAAAATAGGTGGTGTGATCAAAGTAGTGGGTAGCTCAACACATGATGTATTCAAGTTAACTAGGCATGCATCATTCTCATGTAAAAGTGGAAAATATGTACCTTTGTCATTACCTCTTATAGTCTACTCAGATGATGCAGGCACTCTCGATGATGATGTGTCACATGGTGGAGATGATGTAGTCCTCGCAACAACGGATGTGGTTGTCATAGTACGCCTAGTAGTTGAATAAACATCTGTATCAACAGTTGGAATGTGCACCGTGCGCTTGTTCTCCTTGTGGGCAACACGTCGTTTTATTTCTGTTCAGCTTTGCAAGCAAGACGAAACAAATGGTCCATAGGATAACACTCTTCATGAATTAGTATCTCCTGAATATTATGGTTTAATCCTCCCCAAAATCTATCCATAAAATCTTCTTCACTTTCTTCTAAAAATGAGTGCAACAAGGTAGTTTGTAAATCATCATAATATTTTGTTACGGTGTCACTACCTTGTTTTAAATGTTCCAGTTTTTTAATCATGCCACGAGTATAATAAACGTCGTGAATCTATCTCTCATGACATGTTTTAAATCATCCCAAGTATTAGGTACATAATCAGGGTGTAACCGACAATATTCACTCCACCAAACTAGAGCATAACCATGAAAGAACCAACCGCAACCATAACTTTTTTACGTTATCAAAATTATGGGAAGCAAATATATTATTTATGTCTAACTCCCATTCAATATATAAAGGAGGTCTAAAACGGCCATTAAATGGTGGTATAGAAACATGAACCTGATCATGTGCATTTGGATGTTTGTGCACCTCTCGTGACGGTTGTGGTATTTGCATAGGTGGTGGCATGTCTCCCGCGATCGACAAAGCCCATGAATTGACTCTGGATCCTGTCATGATTAGTAGAACAAGAAACAAAATCCAAAAATAATGTTTCTATAACTACTAGGATGTGGTGGTAAAACGCTCACAAGAAAGCAAATATGAATGTCTTACAAGTTCTTACCATGCAAAGCGGTGACAGGCAACCAATGGTGTCAAGTAACTCTGAAGATTGTGTAAAGAGATTGCGGGGAGCGTGCGTATACACGGTCTAGAAATATGTGGAGCTGGGTTGGCTATATATGGTAGCAAAAGATTAGGAATAATCAATTCAAAGATGCAATGTTGAATAAACGCTCAACGACAGTCTTGTCTTGGTCCTAGGCTAGACCGGACTAGAGACGCGAGCCTAGAACACTAATGAGGTCACGGCGTAGCACAACTAGCATCAATGAAGCATAATGAGTAGCTCTAGACAGCAAGATATAAGTGAAGAGCACAACGGCAGTAAAGATAATGATGAAAAACAACTGCAAAGCAGGATATACAACAACTCTCTCTCCAGTTTTCCTCTTGAAAAGTTTGAGCCAATTTTCTGATAACTTTTTTCAAAGAATGCTACTAACTCACGCTTTCCAATGCAAAAAGAATCACTCAATTCCGAGTTGATATGATGATGAGGACATCAATACCATTGTTACACCCACAGCCCCTACTGCTACATATACTGGACCAATTACTAGAGCTCGCGCACGCCAATTAAATTATCAGGTACTTTCGTTTCTTGGTAATGATTCTAATGTTCATGAGAATATGATGCTGCCTAAATTGGATACATTTGTTTTGCTTACAAATGAAGGCCCTAGCTTGGAGAAGGATGGACATTGGAACAAGAACAAGCATGGAGATGTTGGCATGCGTAAGGAGAACAAGAACGGAGTTACAATTGAAGATTTCAGGACTTTGAAGCCACAATAATGGGTGCATGAATCCTTGGACGAAATATAAAAGATGCTACTACATAAAAGTCGTCCCGAGGCTATTCTAGGTGCTGCGTCAACTTATTAGTGGGCCAGGCACTTGTAATTTCTAAATACACAAGTATAGGCTATTTTTAGAGTCCGTATGTGTGGGGAAACAATAGATAGGGTTGATTTCGGACCGCTCCACCAAGGGCCACTAAATTCCCCTCTTCCTCCATATATACAGCCCTTAGGGCACCGTTTAGACCTTGGGTTTTGTTTAGATTAAAAGTTCTCCATAGCTTCAACTTCGCGTACTTCGTTTGTGTTCAACGACCAGACAAAGGCATCACAGAACCCCACCTTGATCAATAAAGCTTTCATCTTATATTCGCAATATTCAGATTGCAATCTCAGTTTCTTGCTTGTTCTTCGTTTGCTCGCAGGAAACAGGCCCTCGTGGTCGAGTTGATCGTGCTCGGCGTGGTCAATAACCCTCGGAAGTTGGTTTAGCGATTGCTAAGGCGCTGACGTCTCGCCGCGTTAAGTAGTCGGATCGTCAAGGTCGACTCCACGAAACGATAGCCACCATCTCATCGAAACATCGGGACACCTTTGCCTCTATCAAGTGGTATCAGATTTTCAGGTTGCTCGGTGAGATTTTACAGTTTTCCGTAGTTTAGATCGAGTCTGTTCTTCATACCTATAGTCCACGAAAAAGCCACAAAAAATTAGGGTTAGTTCATCATATCCGAACCAATCTGAGCCTTTGCATAATCTTTTTAGGGTTTTGCTTTGTTGAATTTGCGGTTGCATCGTCGTGTCTAGTTGCTTGTCTTAGCGTCTAGTCTTTTAGAGTTTCGAGTTATGGTCATAAGTTGTCACGCCGCCACCGCAACATCATCATCGCCTCGCCACCTACCATCACCGCTCCGAATCCGTATCCATATACCACCACCAATCCGTGTCCATATACCACCACCGATCCATATCCGTATACTACCACCGCTACCACCACCGCTGCCATATACCACCACCATATCCCCACCACCAATCCGAGTTCTTCTCATATTAGGTTTGTTTTCGAGATCCATCTAGTTTCCGATTCGTGTTTCCTTGCCGGAGTAGGTTTCGGAAAAAAAAAAATATTGGTCGAAACCACCCTCCGTTTAGGCCCAAAATTTTCCGAAAACGCACTTGTCGAAAAATTTTCTGGCTATCCTGTTTTTAAGTGTTTCTAAGTGTATTGAGGCGATCGCCGTTATAGAAAGTTTTTTTGACCCGTTTCAGTTTTTGGGTCCGGCAATCGAAAAAAAAATTTGGTCGAAAAAATTTCGTGCCCATCCTGTCAGTTTGACCTGGGAAGAGTTTTGAGACACTCGCCATTATAGTGATTTTTCGCAAAAAAAAAAAAAAAAAAAAAAAAGCAGCGCAAAAAAAAAAAAAAAAAAGCGCAAAAAATCCAGAGTGTGCTTTTCCCTTGTTTACGTGCAGTAGCCGTGATTTTGTTAGTGTTCTAGGCTCGCGTCTCTAGCACGGTCTAGCCTAGGACCAAGACAAAGATCTGTCGTTGGCGTTTATTCAACTTTGCATCTCTGAATTGATTATTGCTGACCCTTTTTGCTACCATATTATAAGCCTTCCCAGCTCCACATACATCTACATCGATGCGTTTGACTCTCCACAGTAATCGCTCTATCCAAGCTTTGAGAGTTTTGACTACATCGGTTGCCGATCACCTTTCTTCTTTGGGTAAGAACTGGTAAGAATTTGAGATTTGCTTGACGGTTGTATTTGTCCACCACACAACCACCACCACTTCCTAGTAGTCTGTCAAATCATATTCTTGTGTGTTTCTATTGCCGCTAACCATGGCAGGATCACAAGCCGATTTAGACCGACCGGGAGAACATGACAAACAAAGCGCTACATGATAAGTTTCAACAAATGATGAGTGGGCAGGTGGACGATGTGCTAAATAGATTTGAAGAGGCCATGGAGAAGATAGATGGCATTGAGAAGGCGTTTGAAACAAAGCTCGATAACAAGTTTAATGAATTGCTCGGGCGTCTACCACCACCACCACCGGCGGCACCTAACGCACGTCTACTACAACAACAAGGACTACCTCCACATCGCGAAACAGCCCTCCGCCGAGCTTCCCGTGTCCCTCTTCACTGGCCAAGCTGCTGGTGCTGCTTTGTTGATATACGTGGCTCCTGCTGCTGCGGTGGGGAGGATGATTATGTGAGAGATTATGAGGATGAGGTTGATCAACATCGATTACTACGTGCAACCACCAGCACCACAACCACCAGGTCGTCCACATGCAAATAATGGCAATGTTGGGCTCCCCTTAGATGCGAGATCATGACCATCTCCCTAAACTGAAATTGAATATTCCACCATTTGAGGGTAGATATGTTCACGATATATATCTTACTTGGGAGTTAGAAACTGAACAACGATTTACATGTTTACAATATCACGAGGAGAGGCGTGTTCCTGCTGCTCTTTGTGCTTTCACTAGCTTTGCATGTGTTTGGTGGTGCGAACATTGTAGATTATATCCTGTTCGACTACTTGGGCTGCTTTGAAAACTGCTATGCGTACTCGTTGGGTTCCACCATATTATCAACGTGAATTACTTCAAAAATTGCAGCGCTTAAGACAAGGAAAAAATTCGGTAGAAGAATATTATCGGGAATTACAAACTGGCTTGATTAGATGTGGTATTGTTGAGGAGAATGAAGCTATGCTTGCACGTTTTACGGGTGGATTAAATAGAGAGATTCAGACCATTCTAGACTACAAGGATTATAATAATATCACTCGATTATTCCATCTTGCTTGTAAAGCTGAGCGTGAAGTGCAGGATCGACAGGCGTTGGCGCGAACTAACTTTTCTGCAGGTCGACCTTCATCATGGACACCACGTGCATCATCTACTTCCACACGTTCTACTACACGGCACCTCCGTCGGCTGCCACCTCCAACCGTGATACAAGAAAGCTGCACAACCACCACTATCGCCAAGAGCACACCTGCTAGGCCTACAGAGCTCTTCTTCTTCCATGGCGTCAGCAGGGCACACAAGTGATATTATTTGTCGTCGTTGTAAGGGAAGAGGACATTTTCTTGAGAGAATGCCAATCTCAGCGTGTGATGATTGCTCACGAGGATGGTGGGTATGAGTCCGCTTAGTGACTATGATGAAGAGACTTTGGCTCTTATTACACATGAAGAACACGGTGGAGATGATTACGATCATGACACGCAATACATGGCTCTTTGAAGATCTTTGGCGGTATGAATGTTTAGTTGCTCAACGTGTTTTGAGTGTGCAGGTTACACAAAATTTGAGCAAAATCAGAGACATAACTTGTTCCATACAAAGGGAGTTGTGAAGGAACGTTCTATTCAGCGTCATCATAGATGGAGGGAGCTGCAACAACTTGGCTAGCATGGATATGGTGGAGAAGCTTTCTCTCACCACAAGACCACATCCACATCCTTACTACATCCAATGGTTCAACAACAGCGGCAAGGTTAAGGTAACACGTCTTTGTTCGTGTGTATTTTAGTATCTCTACATATGCTGATTATGTTGATTGTGATGTGGTACCTATGCAAGCATGTTCCTTATTACTTGGTAGACCATGGCAATTTGATAAAATTCTGTACACCATGGTAGAAACAATCAGTATACTCTTGTTCACAAGGATAAAAATATTACTTTGCTTCCTATGACTCCTGATTCCATTTTGAAAGATGATATTAATAGAGCTAATAAAGCAAAACAGGAGAAAAATAAGAGTGAAAATCAGATTGTGGCAAAAGAATTTGAGCAACAAATGAAGCCTAATAATAAACCATCTAATGTTGCTACGAAATTAAACTGAAAAGTGCATGTTTATTTGCCACCAAATCTGATATTGATGAGCTAGATTCTAGCAAATCTGTTTGCTATGCTTTTGTGTGCAAAGAGGCATTATTTTCATTCGAGGACGTGCCTTCCTCTTTGCCCCTCTGTCACTAACATTTTGCGGGGAGTTCGGACGTCTTCCCACAAGGCGTGCCACCGGGATTACCACCTATTCGAGGGATTGAGCATCAAATTGACTTAATTCCCGGTGCATCGCTACCCAACCGCGCACCATACCGTACCAATCCGGAGGAGGCGAAGGAGATTATCGTCAAGTACAGGAGCTGCTCGACAAAGGTTATATACGCGAATCTCTTAGTCCTTGTGCTGTTCCTATTATACTAGTGCCTAAAAAGGATGGTACGTCGGCGTATGTGTGTTGATTGTAGAGGCATTAATAATATTACTATTCGTTATCGTCATCCTATTCCTAGGCTAGATGATATGCTTGATGAATTGAGTGGCTCTACAATATTCTCCAAAGTTGATTTGCGTAGTGGATACCATCAAATTCGTATGAAATTGGGAGATGAATGGTAAACAGCATTTAAAACTAAGTTTGGATTATATGAGTGGTTAGTCATGCCTTTTGGGTTAACTAATGCACCTAGTACTTTCATGAGATTAATGAACGAAGTTTTACGTGCTTTCATTGGACGATTTGTGGTAGTTTACTTTGATGATATACTGATTTATAGCAAATCTTTGGAAGAACATTTGGAACATTTACGTGCTGTTTTTAATGCTCTACGTGATGCACGTTTGTTTGGTAACCTTGGGAAGTGCACCTTTTGCACCAACCGAGTATCTTTTCTTGGCTATGTTGTTACTCCACAGGAATTGAAGTTGATAAAGCCAAGATTGAAGCTATTGAGAGTTGGCCGCAGCCAAAACGGTCACACAAGTGAGGAGTTTTCTTGGACTCGCTGGTTTCTATAGGCGTTTTGTGAGAGACTTTAGCACCATTGCTGCACCTCTCAATGAGCTTACAAAGAAGGATGTGCCTTTTGTTTGGGGTACCGCATGGGAAGAAGCCTTCACGGTATTGAAAGATAAGTTGACACATGCTCCTTTACTCCAACTTCACGACTTTAATAAGACTTTTGAGCTTGAATGTGATGCTAGTGGAATTGGATTAGGAGGTGTGTTATTACAAGATGGCAAACCTGTTGCATACTTTTACGAAAAATTGAGTGGGCCTAGTCTGAACTATTCTACTTATGACAAAGAATTATATGCTCTTGTTAGGACTTTAGAGACATGGCAACATTATTTATGGCCCAAAGAATTTGTTATACATTCTGATCATGAATCTTTGAAACATATTAAAAGTCAAGCTAAACTGAATCGTAGACATGCTAAATGGGTTGAATTCATTGAGACTTTCCCTTATGTCATTAAACACAAGAAGGGTAAAGAAAATGTTATTCTTGATGCTTTGTCTCGTCGATATACTATGCTTTCACAACTTGACTTCAAAATATTTGGTTTGGAGACCATCAAAGATCAATATGTGCATGATGCTGATTTTAAAGATGTAATGCAGAATTGTAAAGAAGGAAGAACATGGAACAAGTTCGTTCTTAATGATGGTTTTGTGTTCCGTGCTAACAAGCTATGCATTCCTGCTAGCTCTGTTCGTCTTTTGTTGTTGCAGGAGGCGCATGGAGGAGGCTTAATGGGACACTTTGGCGTCAAAAAGACGGAGGATATACTTGCTACACATTTCTTTTGGCCAAAGATGAGGCGGGATGTTGAGCGTTTTGTTGCTCATTGCACTACTGTCAAAAAGCTAAGTCACGACTCAATCCTCATGGTTTATATATGCCTTTGCACTGTGCCTAGTATTCCTTGGGAGGATATATCTATGGACTTTGTTTTAGGTTTACCTCGAACAAAGAAGGGAGGGATAGCATATTTGTTGTCGTGGATAGATTCTCGAAAATGGCACACTTTATACCATGTCATAAAAGCGATGATCTTTGTTAATGTTGCTGATTTGTTCTTTCGTGAAATTATTCGCTTGCATGGTGTGCCAAATACTATTGTTTCAGATCGTGATAATAAATTTCTTAGCCACTTTTGAAGATGTTTATGGGCTAAGTTGGGGACTAAACTGCTTTTTAGTACTACTTGTCACCCCAAACCGATGGACAAACTGAAGTAGTCAATAGAACATTGTCTACTATGCTTAGGGCTGTTTTGAAGAATAATAAGAAAATGTGGGAAGAATGCTTGCCTCATATTGAATTTGCTTATAATCGTTCATTGCATTCTACTACTAAGATGTGCCCTTTTGAAATTGTGTATGGCTTCCTACCTCGTGCACCTATTGATTTGTTGCCTCTTCCATCTTGAGCAGGTTAATTTTGATGCTAAAGAACGTGCTGAATTGATTTTAAAAATGCATGAGTTAACTAAGGAAAACATTGAGCGTATGAATGCTAAATATAATCGTCTTTGGAGATAAGGGTAGAAAACATGTTGTCTTTGCACTGGAGATCTTGTTTGGTTACATTTGCGTGAGGATAGGTTTCCTAATTTGCGCAAATCAAAGCTAATGCCACGTCTTGATGGTCCATTTAAGGTGTTAGAGAAAATAAATGATAATGCATATAAACTTGAGCTGCCTGCAGATTTTGGGGTTAGTCCCACTTTTAACATTGCAGATTTGAAGCCTTATTTGGGTGAGGAAGATGAGCTTCCGTCGAGGGCGACTTCATTTCAAGAAGGGAGGATGACGAGGACATCAATACCATTGTTACACCCACGGCCCCTGCTACTATATATATTGGACCAATTACTAGAGCTCGCGCACGCCAATTGAATTACCAGGTACTTTCGTTTCTTGGTAATGATTCTAATGTTCATGGGAATATGATGCTGCCTAAATTGGATACATTTGTTTTGCTTACAAATGAAGGCCCTAGCTTGGAGAAGGATGGACATTGGAACAAGAACAAGCATGGAGATGTTGGCATGCGCAAGGAGAACAAGAACGGAGTTACAAGTGATGATTTCAGGACTTTGAAGCCACCATAATGGGTGCATGAAGCCTTGGACAAAATATACAAGATGCTACTTCATAAATGTCGTCCCGAGGCTATTCTAGGTGCTGCGTCACCTTATTAGTGGGCCAGGCCCTTGTAATTTCGAAATACACAAGTATAGGCTATTTTTAGAGTCCGTATGTGTGGGGAAACAAGAGATAGGGTTGATTTCGGACCCCTCCACCAAGGGCCATGAAATTCCCCCCCTCTTCCTCCATATATACAGCCCTTAGGGCACCGTTTAGACCTTGGGTTTTGTTTAGATTAAAAGTTCGCCATAGCTGCAACTTCGCATGCCGTTTGTGTTCAACGACCGGACAAAGGCGTCCACGTAACCCCACCTTGATCAATAAAGCTTTCATCTTATATTCGCAATATTCAGATTGCAATCTCAGTTTCTTGCTTGTTCTTCGTTTGGTCGCAGGAAACAGGCCCTCGTGGTCAGTTGATCGTGCTCGGCGTGGTCAATAACCCTCGGAAGTTGGTTTAGCGATTGCTAAGGCGCGACGTCTCGCACGTTCGTAGTCGGATCGTCAAGGTCGACTCCCACAGAAACGATAGCCACCATCTCATCGAAACATCGGGACACCTTTGCCTCTATCATATGAGGAGTCAAAAAATTCTAAAACTGATTTGAAAAACTGGAATAAGCTGTGTTCACGAACTTCGGAGGGCAAAAAGACCTATTTCAGAGCCGATTTTGAGGTGCCAAATATTGAACTAGCTTCTGCAACTATTTAGATGCGGCTCGTCTCTAGCTTTAATTTGAGTACTCGCGGAGCCAAAACGGACTTCGTATGAGGAAGTTATGCCTGTTTTATTGAACAGTGCACAAAACAGATTCCACTCCGAATTCAGCTACGAGATTGAGTCTAGATAGATCCAAACTTTGTTTTTTTTCTTCTCTCTTTTTTTTCTCACACTTTTTTTTCCTTTTTCTTTATCTTTTTTTTCTCTGACTTTTTTTTTACTTTTTTTTCTTTTTTTTCTCTCTTTTTTTCTCTTTTTCCAAAACAAACTAGATAAGATGCAGATTGGATCAAGCGAAGATGTGAATGACCTCAACTATGATTATGACAATGAATAGTGCATAGCACGTGGTGGAAATTGATGGATGGTATGGTGGGCGGTGGAAGGGATAATGATGCGGCGGCGTGACTAATGTGAACAGAACTTGAAACTCTAAACGAACTAGACACTAAGACCAGCAACTCGACACGACGATGCAACCGATAATTCAATAATGCAAACAATGAAAAGAAAACTGCAAAGCCTCAGACTGGCTTGGACAAAGGATGAATAGATCTAACTTTTTTTGTGGCTTTTTCTTGGACAATAGGTAAGAAAATAAATCTAATCTAGGGATAATTGGAAATTCTCACCGAGCAACCTGAAAACTGATACCACTTGATAGATGGCGAGGGTCCCGATCTTTCGATGAGATGATAACTATCGATTTGGTGGAGACGACTTTGATGATCCGACTACAAACATGCACGACGTTGCGCCTTAGCAATCGCTAAACCAACTCCGAGAGGTTATTGACCATATTTGGAGCATGATCAACTCGACCACGAAGGTCTATTCCTGCAAGCAATCGAAGAACAAGCAAGAATATGATAGAGCAATCTGAATATTGCGAATATATATGAAGTATTGATAATGGTGGGGATCCGTGGCGGTCTTGGTCTGGTCGTTGGACACAAACAAAGTACACGAAGTTGCAATGGCTAACTTTTAACTAAACAAATCCCAAGGAAAAAGCTACTAGATGGATCTACTTATATAGGATCAAGGGGTGGCGGCCAAGGAGGTGGTAGGACGTCCCAAGGCAGCCTAAAACTAACCCTAGGTCGTACAAGGCCAATGGGCCCAAGCGGAGGTGACGTAACACCTTTGGACTTGTAGTTTGACTCGGATTCTGCTAAGCATCAGGTTGTTTCGTCCATAACTCAACGCTCCGGACGAATTTGAAGGTGAATCCAATTGGGTTGGAAGGTGCACGAAATCTATTTTCCAACAAAAAACGAATCACCCAATTTGGAGTCCGGATGAAAAAGTTATTGACGTTTTGAGTCAGGTATGTCTGTGCAGTCCAAATCTGAGTCTAGAACGTGAGAGACTTGGACTCTATCTTCTCTTGGTCCAAAAGTGACGTGAGAGGACTTTTTGAACAGCACCTAAACTTCTCCTTTTCCCTTATCTTCATATGTGTATTGTACAAATGTCCCATACACCTACAATTAGACAAAACACAAAAGTATGTGATGTATTTTTGTTCTGGATAACATAAATAGATTATTGAATAGTTTGCACTAGAAATCACCTGACAAATATGCATGTATGCAATATTTTTGGTCTTATCCAAGGTAGTCATGTCCTCATCATCGGCCCTTTACTGTGCGCAGACAGGCGGAGCCGGATGTCCGGGCGTCGGGCCGGATGTCCGGGGCTTCAGGAGGCGCCGGATGTCCGGGCTGGGGGCCGGATGTCCGGGCTGGAGGTTGCCACTTCTGCCGAATCGGGTGCGTGGCGCCGGATTTCCGGGCTTCTGGCCGGATATCTGGGCTGGGGCCGGATGTCCGGGGCCTGGTGGCCGGACGTCCGGGGCCTGTAGGGTTCCTGGCTGGGCTGCGGCTGCGGTGTTGGCGTCTTCAGGGGCCGGATTTCCGGGGCCTTGGCCGGATGTCCGGGGCCTGGAGGGTGAACTTGCCCGTTTCCGTGGTTCTCTTCATCCGTGGACTTGGCGGCTCGTCCGTCTTCACGTGCATCTTCGGAAGGTTCCTCTTGACACCTAATGATGCATAGCATATCGGACATAGGTAGTAGCCATGTCTCGAGTGGACCATATGTGATATAACTAAGGAAAGAAGTCACCTCGTTCTCGAGAGCTCTAGCTCTAGCTCGTGTCATGGGTCCTCTTGGCTCTTGATGAGACGGTTGTAGATCCATGGGGATGATCGTGGGATGCTCGCATCATCTCCCCACAGGAGAGATCCGACCTCGGATCAAAAGCTTCATCTCCATGGTATGGTGCGAGGTCCTTGACGTTGAAGATGTCGCTCACGTTGTATTTATCTCGAGGTAGGTCGATCTTGTAAGCGTTGTCGTTAGAAGCGTGCTAGCACCTTGAAAGGTCCATCGGCTCGAGGGAGAAGCTTGGACTTGCGTTCTTTGGGGAAGCGGTCCTTGCGAAGGTGTAGCCACACTAGATCACCAATGTTGAAGACCATGGGTTGCTTGTTGGCGTTGAGCTTGGTTGCTAGTCGTTGTACTTGGCGCTCGATGGTGTGCCTTGTATCTTCGTGCATCTTCTTGATGTAGCTTGCCCGTGCACTCGCATCCATGTTGGTGCGCTCTTGGAGAGGAAGTGGTAGAATGTCCAACGGGGACAACGGGTTGAAACCGTAGACGACCTCGAAGGGGGACTTGCCGGTAGTCGAATGTTTTGCACGGTTGTAGGCGTACTCGGTGATGGGTAGACATGCTTCCCACTCCTTGATGTTCTTCTTGATCAAGACACGAAGTAGAGTGGATAGTGTGCGGTTCGTCACCTCCGTTTGGCCGTCGGTTTGAGGATGGTATGCCGATGAGAACAAGAGCTTGATTCCGAGCTTGGCGCATAGGGTCTTCCAAAAGTAACTCAAGAACTTGATGTCACGATCGGAGACGATTGTCTTTGGTACTCCATGGAGTCGCAAGATTTCCCTAGAAAAGAGATTTGCAATATGTGAAGCATCGTCTATCTTGTTGCAAGGAATGAAATGTGCCATCTTAGAAAATCTATCCACAACAACAAACACGGAATCCTTTCCATTTTGAGTCCTAGGCAAACCAAGTACAAAATCCATACTAATGTCTTCCCATGGTTGATAAGGAATAGGAAGAGGCATGTAAAGACCATGAGATTGAGCTTTAGACTTAGCTTTGCGACATGTATAGCATCGGTTGGTGAAGCATGAGACGTCGCGGAACATCTTGGGCCAAAAGTAGTTGTTGGAGAGCGTGGCGAATGTCTTGTCACGTCCAAAGTGTCCCATGAGTCCGCCTCCATGAGCCTCTTGCAAAAGGAGCAAACGAAGAGAAAACTCGGGAATGCATAGTTTGTTAGCTCTCATAAGATAAGCGTCCTTGATGTAATATTGTTCCCAAGAAGTATGCGTCAAACACTTAGCATAAGGAATAGCAAAAGATGGATCATGCTCATACAAGTCTTTTATATGCTCAAAACCAATAACATTCAACTCAAGTTGAGTGACAAGCATGCATATGCGTGAAAGTGCGTCGGCAACTACATTTTCTTTACCCTTAATGTACTTGATCACATAAGGAAAATATTCAATAAATTCACTCCATTTTGCATGACGCTTGTTCAATTTAGTTTGACCTTTGAGGTACTTAAGCGTTTCATGATCGGTATGGATGACAAACTCATGAGGTCTAAGGTAATGTTCCCAAACATGTAGCACACGCACTAAAGCATACAATTCTTTGTCATAGATGGGATAATTAAGTTGAGCACCTGAGAGTTTTTCACTAAAATAAGCAATGGCTCGTTTTTCTTGCATCAAAACTCCACCAATTCCGGTACCACTTGCATCACAATGAACCTTAAAAGTTTTGTCAAAATTGGGCAAAGCAAGAATTGGAGCACGAGTAAGCAAAGACTTGAGCTCATCAAAAGCGGTTGATTGCAAAGTTCCCCAAACAAAGGGAGTATTCTTCTTACTCAAGGCATGCAAAGGAGCGGCAATTGTGCTAAAATCTTTCACAAAGCGACGATAAAAACCACAAGACCAAGAAAACATCGCACTTGTTGCAAATTGGTGGGTTGGGGCCAAGTTTTAATTGCTTCAATTTTAGATTCATCAACATGGACACACTTTGAGGATACTACAAAACCCAAGAAAACCACTTTGTCAATGCCAAAAGTGCATTTTTCAAGTTTGCATAAAGGCTTTCCTTGCGAAGAGTTTGCAACACAGATTTTACATGATTGATGTGCTCTTTCATGGTTTTGCTAAACACAAGAATATCATCAAAGTAAACCACAACAAAGACTCCAATGTAAGGACGAAGCACATGATGCATAAGGCCTTGCGAAAGTGCAAGAGCCTCAAGAAAGACCCATAGGCATCACTAACCACTCATATAAACCAAATTTGGTTTTGAAAGCAGTTTTACATTCATCACCCTCTTGTATGCGGATTTGATAATAGCCACTTTTAAGGTCAATTTTTGAGAAAAAGTTGGCTCCACTAAGTTCATCAAGCATATCATCTAAGAGAGGAATGGGATGCCTATAGCAGACGGTGATACCATTTATAGGTCTACAATCGGAACACAAGCGAAAACTTCCATCGGGCTTAGGCACAAGTAGAACGGGAACGGCACAAGGGCTTAAGCTTTCACGTACATGACCGTTGTCGATTAGTTGTTGTACTTGCCGTTGAATCTCCTTGGTTTCTTCGGGATTGACTCGGTATGGAGCTTTGTTTGGTAGAGGCGCCCGGGGATGAGGTCGATTCGATGCTCAATGCCTCGAAGAGGAGGTAGACCCGGAGGTAGCTCATCGGGGAAAACATCTTGAAATTCCTGCAAAGAGATTGAAACACCAAAGGTAGCTCGTGAATGGTGTTAGTTTTTGGTTCTCCATCCTTGCACACAAGGACAAAGTGCATCACACTCGATGGGTTCTCACACACTTCTCTCATCTCACTTTTGGTGGCAAATAGGATGAGGTTTTTCTCTCTAGGCGAAGAGGCACTCAAGTGTGTTCTGTGGCTCTCACTCACTTTTGGGTGGATCACTTTCTCACTCTTGTCTCTATGATGGGTGGCTTGCTTGTCGGCTATCACTTGAGTAGGACACATAGGTCGTAGCACACATTCCTTCCCTTTCATCTTGAAGCTATAGTGATTGGTGCGCCCATTGTGGATGACACCACGGTCGAATTGCCATGGTCGACCTAGAAGTAGGTGGCAAACGGTCATTGGGACCACATCACACTCCAACGTGTCTTCATAAGCACCAATTTTGAAGGAGACTTGGACCGTATGCTCGACTCGTATAGTGTCGGAGTCACTTAGCCATTGAACCTTGTAGGGGTGCGGGTGTTTCCTCTTGACCAATTGAAGTTTGGAACATAGTTCTTCACTTGCCAGGTTGTGGCAACTACCTCCATCGAAGATGACCTTGACGGACCTTCCGTTGATGCCGGCCTTTGTGTGGAAGATGTGGCATCTTTGGTCGTCTTCTTGTTGATGTTGAAGGGTCAAGACCTTGGAGACAACGAGAGCGGGGCTCGAATCCTCATCGCAAAAGACTTGATCATCTTCATCTTCGTTCACTTGCCGGTGCATGGCCACTTGCTCAAGGGCTTCCATCTCCTCATCACTCATGGAGTCATATGTGCCGTCGTCGTTGAGGATCATGGTCCGCTTGTTGGTGCATTCATAGGACTTGTGGCCTCGGCCGCCGCAAGTGAAACACTTGAAGGAGCTTGTTTTGATGGTCTCATCGGTTGGAGTAGATGATGAAGCACGCGGCTTGAAGTTGCTTGTAGTAGGAGGAGGACGACTTGAACTTGTCGACTTTCTCTTGTAACTCGACTTGTCGTCGTTGTTTGTAGATGTTGGAGGAGGTGTTGAAGCTTGGTTGTTGGAGAAGCCGTAGGTCTTGGATGAGTACTTGGCGTACTTGAAGTCATCTTGTACTTGACGTTCCGCCTTTGTAGCTTGATGTACGAGCTCAATGAGGGTGGAGTATGGTTGGAAGTCGGCGATCTTCTTGATGGTATGATTTAGTCCATTCAAGAAACGTGCCATAGTTTGCTCATCATCTTCCTTGACATTGGCTCGAATCATGGCTATCTCCATTTCCTTGTAGTATTCTTCAACACTCTTTGTTCCTTGCTTGAGAAGTTGGAGTTTCTTGAAGAGGTCGCGGTTGTAGTAGGTTGGCACAAAGCGTGCTCGCATGACATCCTTCATTTGAGCCCAAGTGGTGATTGGAGGTTCACCTCTTGCTTGTCGTCGCTCAATGATTTGTTCCCACCATATGAGCACATAGTCTTGGAACTCAAGTGATGCCATAGCGATTTTCTTCGCTTCCTCGTAGTTGTGCAATCGGAAGATTTTGTCAACCTTCAATGCCCATGCGAGATAGTCTTCGGGGTCATTGCTTCCGTTGAACTTGGGCATGGTGAATTTTAGCTTGCCGTAGCGTTGCTCTTAATTGTGTTGTTGGCGATGTTGATGATGACGCCCTTGACGTGGATTGCAATCGTCTTCATGTTGCTCTTGGCGTGGAGTAAGACCATGATCAACTTGCTCTTGTTGAACTTGAGGTTGAAGTGTAGCTTGACGAGCTTGTGGAGGAGCTTGAGGAACTTGACGTTGTCTATGAGGTTGGTAGTTCCTCTCTTGGATTTATTCTCGAAGGGCTTCCTCTTGATTGCGCCGTTCGCGATTGCAGTTGGCGAAGGCTCTACTTGATTCTTGAAGGGCACGTTGCGCCTCAAGAGCTTGCGCTTCACATTGTTGTTGTTGAAGACGTTGAGCCTTGGCGTCTTGTTCATCTTGGTGTAGACGCGCTCGTTCTTCCTCTTGGCGCCGTAGTCGTTGTCGTTCTCGAGCTTGAGCAAAAACGTCTTGGTTTGATTGAGGACGAGGAAATTGATCATCAACTTGCTCTTGTGAATGCTTGTCATTTAGCGGGTTGCGAGATGCATGACGGTCTTGACGTGCGGCACGACGAAGAGTGTTCAAGTAGGTGTACTTGAGTCGTAGAAGGTGTCGTCGGAGTGTCGACTCGATCGGCTCCGTCTTGATGATGAAGAAGTTGAATGATGCCAGTTTCTCATCAAGGCGCGGATCTCGTCCATTCTTGCATCATTCTCTTGCTTGTGAGCGTCGAACTTGTTGTCGAAGTAGTCTCTTGTATGTTGCTCGGAGAGTCGTAAGTCGGTGGCGAGGTTGTCGATGCGGTCGTTCATTGCTTGTTGTTCTTGGTGCAATGCTCGTTGTGCACCAAAGAGGTGGCTCTTGGTGACGTATGATGACATGTCGTCGTCTTATTCGATGAAGAGTGGGTTGGTAGAAGTACTTGGCCTATCCATCATTCCAAGCAAAATGTGAGTGGTAGAACGGAGAAGAACTTATACCAATGTACCTTTGACCGATGTTGATGATGAATCAAGTTCACTCAAATGCGGACAATGAAATAGCACTATTGGTACCAATTCTTGTCGGTTCTCACACCTACACAAATAAAAGCTTATGGTGGAGCTCGGTTAGGATGGTGGCACAAAATTTGATGCAATTGTAAGTGAGACTCAATAATGTTGGAAATGATTCACAAATCTGCAAATGCAACAAGTAGACCAATAGCAAGATACGGTACACGGAAACACACACGCAAATAGATAATATGGGGTTATGCAACCAAGGATGAGCCAAAATGTGGAATTCACCAAGATGCTCTTGTTGCACAACACTAGAGAGACGCTAGCACGATTGCACAATAGGCGGATACTGAACTTGTGCACAACCTACTAAGCAAAAATGCAACGACTTCTATCCCAAGTATGCTATATGTATGGTGTTTCGATGTGTTGATCCAAGATGATCAAGTATGACAATCTTAATGTTGTATGATGCTATGGTTCTTGCTCATAAGCTCTTTGCTTATCTTTCTCTTTTTGCTTAAAAGCTTGATTGGCTCTTTCTCTTTTGAGCTCTTTTCTCATGCAAAACTTCACGAACCAAGATAGCAATTGTGTATGCGATGACAACTTTGTGACACACAAGTTGATGCCAAGATATGCACCACTTTGGTATGGTATGTATGCTATGGAGTATAATCACTAATGTGCACAAGTCACGTTGCCGGCAATACTCAATGGCTAGTCTCGATGTGTAAGCAACGCAAAAGATTGGCTATGATGGTTATCGATGCAATTGCAAGTTATGAAAAAGATGTCGACGATGTTACCGTCCTTGGCGAAGATGAGTGGTGGTGATGTTGATGTTGAACCGTACCTAGATAGCCGAAACACAAAAAGATACGGAAACCCCAACTCAAATTCTCAAAGCAAAATTTGGCAACATTGTCGGAGTTGGTAGTGGGAAAGCCTATGGTGGTGTTATGCGGAAGTGGTGGAGGTATGTGGAAGTGTGTGTGGGCACCGGGACAAAATTTGGCGAGAGTTAGGCGGTAAACGGGGTGGTGGATGGGAGTTGCTGCTGCCAGGGGCCGGATGTCCGGGCTGGTCGGGCCGGATGTCCGGGCTCTGGATCCGTGGACGAACTTGATGAACACCGCGTGGAGAGGTCAAATCCGGGGCAAAATTCAGGCGATTTTGTGGATGGAAATTGTGGAAAAGGTGGGGGAATGCTAGATCTACCTGCAACACACGAAATCCGCGGATCAAATCCAACAAAACTTCATCACACCAACAGATCACAAAAAAAAATTGGGGCTATTTTTGGTGGGGATTTTCGGATTTAGGACGAAAACAACAAAATCAAGCTAGAAAACACGGGGTAGGGGCTCCAAAAACGTGATCAACGTGGCTCATGATACCAAGATGATGTAGGGCGGAACCCTACGTGGATGATCTTTCACGTTTGGAGTGGATCCTACGGAGAATCACGAAGAACACGCGGAAGCACAAAGGGAAAACACGGGGAAAACGAGAGAGAATCACTAAACCGACAAGGAATCAATCACACAAGTGCTAGACCACCGATCACATAAGGTGTTACAAGATTCAAAATCAACAAAGGTAAGGATACACGAGTAGCCGTTCTTCTCCGAGAGGAGGTCTTGATGGGGTCCACCCTAGAAGGGGGTCTTGAATCCGCTTGGGGATCTTCTCCGTAGAGGTCCTGAGCTCCGAGGAGAAGTAGCCAAGTGGATGAGCAAGGGCTCTCACACAAACATGAGCTAAACCTAAGCTAACCTGATAGAGGCAAAGGTGTCCCGATGTTTCGATGAGATGGTGGCTATCGTTTCTGTGGGAGTCGACCTTGACGATCCGACTACGTACGTGCGAGACGTCGCGCCTTAGCAATCGCTAAACCAACTTCCGAGGGTTATTGACCACGCCGGAGCACGATCAACTCGACCACGAGGGCCTGCTTTCTGCGAGCAAACGAAGAACAAGCAAGAAACTAAGATTGCAGTCTGGATATTGCGAATATAAGAGGAAAGCTTTATTAATGAAGGTGGGGTTACGAGACGCCTTGGTCCGGTCGTTGAACACAAACGAAGTACGCGAAGTTGCAGCTATGGCGAACTTTTGATCTAAACAAAACCCCAAAGTCTAAACGACGCCCTAAGGGCTGTATATATGGAGGAAGAGGAGGAAATTTCGTGGCCCCTGAGGGAGGGGTCCGAAACCAACCCTAATTCTTGTTTCCCCACACATACGGACTCTAAAAACAGCCTATACTTAAGTATTTCGAAATTACATGGGCCTGGCCCAATAATAAGGTGACGTAGCACCTAGAATAGCCTATGGACGAATATTATGAAGTGGCATCTTGTATATTTCGTCCAAGGCCTCATGCTCTCATTAGGGTGGCTTCAAAGTCCTGGAATCATCACTTGTAACTTCGTTCTTGTTCCCCTTGCATGCCAACATCTCCATGCTTGAACTTGCTCCAAGGTTCATCTTTCTTGTCCATGGTAGGCCCTTCATTTGTAAGCAAAACAAATGTATCCAATTTAGGCAGCATCATATTCTCATGAACATTGGAATCGTTACCAAGAAACGAAAGTACCTGATAATTCAATTGGCGTGCGCGAGCTCTAGTAATTGGTCCAGTATGTATAGCAGCAGGGGATGTGGGTGTAACAATGGTATTGATGTCCTCATCATCCTCCCCTTCTTGAAATGAAGCCGTCCTCGACGGAAGCTCATCTTCCTCACGCAAATAAAGCTTCAAATCTGCAATGTTAAAAGTGGGACTAACCCCAAAATCTGCAGGCAGCTCAATTTTATATGCATTATCATTTATTTTTTCTAACACCTTAAATGGACCATCAGCACGTGGCATAAGCTTTTATAAGCGCAAATTAGCAAACCTAACCTAACGCAAAAGTAACCAAACAAGATCTCCGGTGCAAAGACAACATGTTTTCTACCCTTATCTCCAGCAAGTTTATATTTAGCATTCATACGCTCAATGTTTTCCTTAGTTAACTCATGCATTTTTAAAATCAATTCAGCACGTTCTTTAGCATCAAAATTAATCTTCTCCGAAGATGGAAGAGGCAACAAATCAATAGGTGCACGAGGTAGGAAGCCATACACAATTTCAAAAGGGCACATCTTAGTAGTAGAATGCAATGAACGATTATAAGCAAATTCAATATGAGGCAAGCATTCTTCCCACATTTTCTTATTATTCTTCAAAACAGCCCTAAGCATAGTAGACAATGTTCTATTGACTACTTCAGTTTGTCCATCAGTTTGGGGGTGACAAGTAGTACTAAAAGCAGTTTAGTCCCCAACTTAGCCCATAAACATCTCCAAAAGTGGCTAAGAAATTTAGTATCACGATCTGAAACAATAGTATTTGGCAAACCATGCAAGCGAATAATTTCACGAAAGAACAAATCAGCAACATTAACAAAGATCATCGCTTTTATGACATGGTATAAAGTGTGCCATTTTCGAGAATCTATCCACGACAACAAATATGCTATCCCTCCCTTCTTTGTTCGAGGTAAACCTAAAACAAAGTCCATAGATATATCCTCCCAAGGAACACTAGGTACAGTGCAAAGGCATATATAAACCATGAGGATTGAGTCGTGACTTAGCTTTTTGACATGTAGTGCAGCGAGCAACAAAACGCTCAACATCCTGGTCTCATCTTTGGCCAAAAGAAATGTGTAGCAAGTATATCCTCCGTCTTCTTCACGCCAAAGTGTCCCATTAATCCTCCTCCATGCGCCTCCTACAACAACAAAAGACGAACAGAGCTAGCAGGAATGCATAGCTTGTTAGCACGGAACACAAAACCATCATTAATAACAAACTTGTTCCATGTTCTTCCTTCTTTACAATTCTGCATTACATCTTTAAAATCAGCATCATGCACATATTGATCTTTGATGGTCTCCAAACCAAATATTTTGAAGCCAAGTTGTGAAAGCATAGTATAGCGACGAGACAAAGCATCAGCAATAACATTTTCTTTACCCTTCTTGTGTTTAATGACATAAGGGAAAGTCTCAATGAATTCAACCTATTTAGCATGTCTACGATTCAGTTTAGCTTGACTTTTAATATGTTTCAAAGATTCATGATCAGAATGTATAACAAATTCTTTGGGCCATAAATAATGTTGCCATGTCTCTAAAGTCGAACAAGAGCATATAATTCTTTATCATAAGTAGAATAGTTCAGACTAGGCCCACTCAATTTTTCAGAAAAAGTATGCAACAGGTTTGCCATCTTGTAATAACACACCTCCTAATCCAATTCCACTAGCATCACATTCAAGCTTAAAAGTCTTATTAAAGTCGGGAAGTTGGAGTAAAGGAGCCTGTGTCAACTTATCTTTCAATACCGTGAAGGCTTCTTCACGTATGCGGTACCCCAAACAAAAGGCACATCCTTCTTTGTAAGTTCATTGAGAGGTGCAGCAATGGTGCTAAAGTCTCTCACAAAACGCCTATAGAAACCAGCGAGTCCAAGAAAACTCCTCACTTGTGTGACCGTTTTGGGCTGCGGCCAACTCTCAATAGCTTCAATCTTGGCTTTATCAACTTCAATTCCCTGTGGTGCAACAACATAGCCAAGAAAAGATACTCGGTCGGTGCAAAAGGTGCACTTCCCAAGGTTACCAAACAAACGTGCATCACGTAGAGCATTAAAAACAGCACGTAAATGTTCCAAATGTTCTTCCAAAGATTTGCTATAAATCAGTATATCATCAAAATAGACTACCACAAATCGTCCAATGAAAGCACGTAAAACTTCGTTCATTAGTCTCATGAAAGTACTAGGTGCATTAGTTAACCCAAAAGGCATGACTAACCACTCATATAAACCAAACTTAGTTTTAAATGTTGTTTTCCATTCATCTCCCAATTTCATACGAATTTGATGGTATCCACTACGCAAATCAACTTTGGAGAATATTGTAGAGCCACTCAATTCATCAAGCATATCATCTAGCCTAGGAATAGGATGACGATAACGAATAGTAATATTATTAATGCCTCTACAATCAACACACATACTGTGACGTACCATCCTTTTTAGGCACTAGTATAATAGGAACAGCACAAGGACTAAGAGATTCGCGTATATAACCTTTGTCGAGCAGCTCCTGTATTTGACGCATAATCTCCTTCGTCTCCTCTGGATTGGTACGGTATGGTGCACGGTTGGGTAGCGATGCACCGGGAATTAAGTCAATTTGATGCTCAATCCCTCGAATAGGTGGTAATCCCGGTGGCACGTCTTGTGGGAAGACGTCGGCGAACTCCTGCAAAATGTTAGTGACAGCGAGGGGCAAAGAGGAAGGCATGTCCTCGAATGAAAATAATGCCTCTTTGCACACAAAAGCATAGCAAACAGATTTGCTAGAATCTAGCTCCTCAATATCAGATTTGGTGGCAAGTAAACATGCACTTTTCAGTTTAATTTCGGAAGCAACATTAGATGGTTTATTATTAGGCTTCATTTGTTGCTCAAATTCTTTTGCCACAATCTGATTTTCACTCTTATTTTTCTCCTGTTTTGCTTTATTAGCTCTATTAATATCATCTTTCAAAATTGAATCAGAGTCATAGGAAGCAAACTAATATTTTTATCCTTGTGAACAAGAGTATACTGATTGTTTCTACCATGGTGTACAGAATTTTATCAAATTGCCATGGTCTACCAAGTAATAAGGAACATGATTGCATAGGTACCACAAAACAATCAACATAATCAGCATATGTAGAGATACTAAAATACACACGAACAGAACGTGTTACCTTAACCTTGCCGCTGTTGTTGAACCATTGGATGTAGTAAGGATGTGGATGTGGTCTTGTGGTGAGAGAAAGCTTATCCACCATATCCATGCTAGCCAAGTTGTTGCAGCTCCCTCCATCTATGATGACGTGAATAGAACGTTCCTTCACAACTCCCTTTGTATGGAACAAGTTATGCCTCTGATTTTGCTCAGCTTGTGTAACCTGCACACTCAAAACACGTTGAGCAACTAAACATTCATACCTGTCAGCATCTTCAGCAGCCATGTATTGCGTCTCTTGATCATAATCATCTCCACCATGTTCTTCATGTGTAATAAGAGCCAAAGTCTCTTCATCATAGTCACTAGCGGAATCATACCCACCCTCCTCGTGAGCAATCATCACACGCTGAGATTGGCATTCTTCCGCAAAATGTCCTCTTCCCTTACAACGACGACAAATAATATCACTTGTGTGCCCTGTTGATGCCATGGAAGAAGAAGAGTTACATGTAGGCCCAAAGAGTGCGCTCTTGGCGGAATAGTGGTGGTTGTGCCCGCTTTCTTGTATCACGGTTGGAGGTGGCAGCCGACGGAGGTGCAGGTATAGTAGAACGTGTGGAAGTAGATGATGCACGTGGTGTCCATGATGAAGGTCGACCTGCGAAAAAGTTAGTCCGCAACAACGCTGTCGATCCTCAAGACTTCACGCTCAGCTTTACAAGCAAGATGGAATAATCGAGTGATATTATTATAATCCTTGTAGTCTAGAATGGTCTGAATCTCTCTATTTAATCCACCCAGAAAAGCGTGCAAGCATAGCTTCATTCTCCTCAACAATACCACATCTAATCAAGCCAGTTTGTAATTCACGATAATATTCTTCACCGAATTTTTTCCTTGTCTTAAGCGCTGCAATTTTTGAAGTAATTCACGCTGATAATATGGTGGAACCCAACGAGTACGCATAGCAATTTTCAAAGCAGCCCAAGTAGCTGGAACAGGATATAATCTACAATGTTCAGACCACCAAACACATGCAAAGCTAGTGAAAGCACAAACAGCAGCGGGAACACGTCTCTCCTCAGGATATTGTAAACATGTAAATCGTTGTTCAGTTTCTAACTCCCAAGTAAGATATATATCAGGAACATATCTACCCTCAAATAGTGGAATATTGAACTTCAATTTAGGGAGATGGTCATGATCTCGTACCTGAGGGGGAGCCCTAACATTGCCATAATTTGCATGTGGAAGACAGGGTGGTTGTGGTGCTGGTGGTTGTGGTGCTTTGGTGGTTGCACGTCTTGAAGTTGATCAACCTCATCCTCGTACTCTCTCACATAATCATCCTCCTCCACATCGCCAGCAGGAGCCACAGAAGTATCAACAAAGGCACCGGCAGGTTGGCCAGCTGAAGAGGGACACGGCTCGCTCGGCGAAGGGCTGCTTCGCGACGTGGAGGTAGTCGTTGTTGTTGTTGTAGAGGTGCGTCAGGTGCAGCCGGTGGTGGTGGTGGTAGACGCGCGAGCAATTCATTAAACCTATTACCGAGCTTTGTTTCGAACGCCTTCTCAATGCCATCTATCTTCTCCATGGCCTCTTGAAATCTATTAAGCACATCTTCCACCTGCCCACTCATCATTTGTTGAAACTTATCATGTAGCGCTTTGTTTGTCATGTTCTCCCAGTCAGTCTAAATGGCTTGTGATCCTGCCATGGTTAGCAGCAATAGAAACACACAATAATATGATTCGACAGACTACTAGGAAGTGGTGATGGTGGTGTGGTGGACAGTCACAAATCCGTCAAGCAAATCTCAAATTCTTACCAGTTCTTACCAAAGAAGAAAGGCGGTGATCGGCAACCGATGTAGTCAAAACTCTCAAAGCTTGGATAGAGCAATTACCAGGGAGAGTCAAACGACGATGTAGATGTATGTGGAGCTGGGAAGGTTTATAATATGGTAGCAAAAAGGGTCAGCAATAATCAATTCAGAGATGCAAACTTGAATAAACGCTCAACGACGGTACTGTGCTGGTCCTAGGCTAGACCGTGCTAGAGACGCGAGCCTAGAACACTAACAAAATCACGGCGCTGCGGAAACAACGGAAAAAGCACACTCTGGAATTTTTTTCGCTCTTTTTTTTCATCGCCGGACCCAAAAGCTGGAAACGGGTCAAAAAAACTTTCTATAATGGCGATTGTCTCAATACGCTTAGAAACACCTAAAAATAGGATAGCCAGAAAATTTTTTCGACAAGTGCGTTGGAAAATTTTGGGCCTAAACGGAGGGTGGTTTCAGACTCTTTTTTTTTCCAAACCTACGCAGCAAGGAAACACGAATCGAATTTAGATGGATCTCGAAAACAAACCTAATATGAGAAGAACTCGGATTGGTGGTGGATATATGGTGGTGGTATATGGCAGCGGTGGTGGTATATGGTAGCGGTGGTGGTATATGGATACGGATTGGTGGTGGTATATGGATACGGATTGGTGGTAGTATATGGATACGGATTGAGAGCGGTGGCGGATAAGAAGGGTGGTAGATGGCAAGGCGATGATGATGGTGCGGCGGCGTGACAACTTATGACCGAACTTCGAAACTCTAAAAGACTAGACTCTAAGACCAGCAACTTGACACGACGATGCAACCGCAAATTCAACAAAGCAAAAACCCTAAAAAGATTATCACGAAGGCTCAGATTTGTTCGGAAATGATGAACTAACCCTAAATTTTTTTTGTTGATTTATCGAGCACATTAGGGATGAAGAAAAGACTCGATCATATCTACGAAAAACTGCAAAATCTCACCGAGCAACCTGAAAATCTGATACCACTTGATAGAGGCAAAGGTGTCCCGATGTTTCGATGAGATGGTGGCTATCGTTTCTGTGGGAGTCGACCTTGACGATCCGACTACGTACGTGCGAGACGTCGCGCCTTAGCAATCGCTAAACCAACTTCCGAGGGTTATTGACCATGCCGAGCACGATCAACTCGACCACGAGGGCTGTTTCCTGCGAGCAAACGAAGAACAAGCAAGAAACTAAGATTGCAGTCTGGATATTGCGAATATAAGAGGAAAGCTTTATTAATGAAGGTGGGGTTACGAGACGCCTTGGTCCGGTCGTTGAACACAAGCGAAATCTGTGAAGTTGCAGCTATGGCGAACTTTTGATCTAAACAAAACCCCAAAGTCTAAACGACGCCCTAAGGGCTGTATATATGGAGGAAGAGGAGGAATTTCGTGGCCCCGAGGGAGGGGTCCGAAACCAACCCTAATTCTTGTTTCCCCACATACGGACTCTAAAAACAGCCTATACTTAAGTATTTCGAAATTACATGGGCCTGGCCCAATAATAAGGTGACGCAGCACCTAGAATAGCCTATGGACGAATATTATGAAGTGGCATCTTGTATATTTCGTCCAAGGCCTCATGCTCTCATTAGGGTGGCTTCAAAGTCCTGGAATCATCACTTGTAACTCCATTCTTGTTCCCCTTGCGCATGCCAACATCTCCATGCTTGAACTTGCTCCAAGGTTCATCCTTCTTGTCCATGGTAGGCCCTTCATTTGTAAGCAAAACAAATGTATCCAATTTAGGCAGCATCATATTCTCATGAACATTGGAATCGTTACCAAGAAACGGAAGTACCTGATAATTCAATTGGCGTGCGCGAGCTCTAGTAATTGGTCCAGTATGTATAGCAGCAGGGGCTGTGGGTGTAACAATGGTATTGATGTCCTCATCATAACCCTAGAAAGAGGAAGGGGACGGAGTATATATAGTCTGATGAGGACATGATTACCTTGGATACGACCAAAAATATTGCATACATGTATATTTGTGAGGTGATTTCTAATGCAAACTATGCAATAATTTATTTATGTCATCCAGGACAAAAATACTTCACAAACTTTTGTGCCATGTCTAATTGCAGGTGTATGGGACATTTGTACAATCCACATATGAAGATAAGGGAGAAAGAGATGTTTACCTGCTGTTCAAAAGTTCTCTCACGTCACTTTTGGCCCAAGAGAAGATAGAGTCCAAGTCTCTCACGTTACGGACTCAGATTCGGACTGCACAGACATACCTGACTCAAAACGTCAATAACTTTTTCATACGGACTCCAAATTGGTTGATTCCTTTTTTGTTGGAAAATAGATTTCGTGCATTTTCCAACCCAATTGGAATCACCTTAAAATCCGCCCGGAGCGTTGAGTTATGGACGAAACAATCTGATCTGCAGCAGAATCCGAGTCAAACTACAAGTCCAAAGGTGTTACGTCACCTCCACTTGGGCCCATTGGCCTTGTACGACCTAGGGTTAGTGTTAGGCTGCCTTGGGACGTCCTCCCACCTCCTTGGCCGCCACCCCTTGCTCCTATATAAGTAGATCCATCTAGTAGCTTTTTCCTTGGGATTTGTTTAGTTAAAAGTTAGCCATTGCAACTTCGTGTACTTTGTTTGTGTCCAACGACCAGACCAAGACCGCTTACGGATCCCCACCATTATCAATACTTCATATATATTCGCAATATTCAGATTGCTTTATCATATTCTTGCTTGTTCTTCGATTGCTTGCAGGAATAGACCTTCGTGGTCGAGTTGATCGTGCTCCAGCGTGATCAATAACCTCTCGGAGTTGGTTTAGCGATTGCTAAGGCGCAACGTCGTGCACGTTTGTAGTCGGATCGTCAAAGTCGTCTCCACCAAATCGATAGTTATCATCTCATCGAAAGATCGGCACACCCTCGCCTCTATCAAGTGGTATCGGTTTTCAGGTTGCTCGGTGAGAATTTCCAATTATCCCTAGATTAGATTTATTTTCTTACCTATATTCCAAGAAAAAGCAACAAAAAAAAAGTTAGATCTATTCATCCTTTGTCCAAGCCAGTCTGAGCCTTTGAAGTTTTCTTTTCATTGTTTGCATTATTGAATTATCGGTTTGCATAAATGCGTGTCGAGTTGCTGGTCTTAGTGTCTAGTTCGTTTAGAGTTTCAAGTTCTGTTCACATTAGTCACGCCGCCGCTGCATCGTTATCCCTTTCGTTGACCACCATACATCCATCAATTTCCACCACGTGCTACCCACCGTTCATTGTCATAACCATAGTTGAGATCATTCACATCTTCACTTGATCCAATCTGCATCTTATCTAGTTTGTTTGGAAAGAGGGAGAGAGAGAAAAAGAGAGAAAAAAGTAAAAGAAAAAAGTCAGAGAAAAAAAGAGAGAAAGAAAAAGAAAAAATTAGTGTGAGAAAAAAAAAGAGAAGAAAAAAAACAAAGTTCGGATCTATCTAGACTCAATCTCGTAGCTGAATTTGGATTGGAATCTGTTTTGTGCACTCGCTCAGTAAAACAGACATAACTTCCTCATACGAAGTCCGTTTGACTCATGAGTACTCAAATTAAAGCTAGAGACGAGCCGCATCTAAATAGTTGCAGAAGCAAGTTCAATATTTGGCACCTCAAAATCGGCTCCTAAATAGGTCTTTTGCCCTCCGAAGTTCGTGAACACAGCTTATTCCAGCTTTTTCAAACCAGTTTTAGAATTTTTGACTCCTCACATCAACTCGGAATGGAATTGAGTGATTCTTTTTGAATTGGAAAGCTTGAGTTAGTAGCATTCTTTTAAAAAAGTTATCAGAAAATTGGCTCAAACTTTTCAAGAGGAAAATTAGAGAGAGCGTTGTTGTATATCCTGCTTGGCGCTTGTTCTTCATCATTATCTTTCTTGCCGTTGTGATCTTCACTTATATCTTGCTGTCCAGAGCTACTTATTATCATTCATTGATGCTAGTTGTGCTACGCCGTGACCTATTAGTGTTCTAGGCTCGCGTCTCTAGTCTGGTCTAGCATAGGACCAGCACAGTACCGTCGTTGAGCGTTTATTCAACATTGCATCTATGAATTGATTATTGCTAATTTTTTTGCTACCATATATAGCCAACCCAGCTCCACATATTTCTACACCGTGTATACGACGTTCCTCGGCAATCGCTTTACACAATCTTGAGTTACTTGACACATTGGTTGCTGTCACCACCGCCGCATGGTAAGAACTTGTAAGATATTGATATTTGCTTCTTGTGAGCACTTTACAACCACATCCTAGTAGTTCATAGGAACATTATTCTCGAATTTTGTTTCTTGTTTCTACTAATCATGACAGGTTCGAGAGATAGAAGTTCTTGAATGACGGACACATCTTCATCATCACGAGAGTTGGGACAACACACACAAGCATATGGTCAGGGTATGTCTTTACCATCATTTGAGGGTAGATTTAATCCTGCTATTTATCTAGCTTGGGAGCTTGAATTAGAAGAAGTTTTTAGTCACCATGATTTTTACGAACTTGAGAGAGTACGAGCTACCACTAGAGCATTTACTGGTTTTGCTTACATTTGGTGGAGTGTACATTGTAAGAAAAACATTGATAACCAACCCACAACTTGGAAAGTTTTGAAAGCTGTAATGAGACAACAATTTTTTCCTCCTTACTATAGTCGTGAATTGCTTCACAAATTTGAACAATTAAAACAAGGCAGTAACACTGTTCATGCTTACTACAAAGAGTTTAAATCTTATATGCATCATTGTGACATAGAAGAATCTGAGGATGATACAATGAATAGATTTTTGGTGGTTTGAACCATGATATCCGTGCAAGATTTCACTATATTCCTCGTTCCATTATTGGTATGTATGTTCGCTTGTACCTTTGAGAGACAGCTACAGGAGGATGCATTGGGTGACTACAACAACTACTATTCTAGTTCATGCTCACCATCGTCAGTTGGTTCCTCCACCGTTGCACCTACTAGAGCAGCCCCACCCCAGATTGTGAGCGCGACATCATCTCAAGTGTATGGTGCATTATCAAGGCCCGTACCTACATCAGCTACGTCTTTGCGACAAGGTAACGATAAAAGGTATTAATGATATAACTTCACATGAGAATGATGCATCCCTAGTTAACTTGAATGCATCATGTGTTGAGTTACTGGTGATTTGAGCACATCACCTATTTTAGAGAATCTTGATACTATCATGAATGCGTCATGTGATCAAACAACTGAAATACCAACAATTTTGAGTGCACCCATTGAATTAACTGCTGATGCAAAAGAATCAATGTTTAATCATTTTGATATGACCTCTAATCTTGGTGATGATTCTGTGTCGAATAACTTATTGCATGTTTGCTTATTTAAGCATGTTGTAGCATGTAACCTTGATGCAAGTAAGGTTTATTCACCAATGTTGGGTTGGTTTAATGATGAACATTGTCAATCTTTTGAAATGAATAAGAGCTTCACTTATATGTGCAAACTGAGTTGCAATATTTTCACGCCTTCTACTTCTTGTGATAATGTTTTGGCTTTAGATTTTATGAACTATACAAGTTACTCATCTATTAATCTGTCATATGTGCAAAAATCAAGGGAAGTAAAAATGGATGACATATACATATACAACATGTACACCTTGTCTCTTTTGTTAGCCACATTTCAGACTAAGCAACGCCGAGGACGGCTTTGTTTTCAAGAAGGGTAGGATGATGAGGACATGATTACCTTGGATAAGACCAAAAATATTGCATACATGTATATTTGTGAGGTGATTTCTAATGCAAACTATGCAATAATTTATTTATGTCATCCAGGACAAAAATACTTCACAAACTTTTGTGTCATGTCTAATTGCAGGTGTATGGGACATTTGTACAATCCACATATGAAGATAAGGGAGAAAGAGATGTTTACTCGATGTTCAAAAGTTCTCTCACGTCACTTTTGGCCCAAGAGAAGATAGAGTCCAAGTCTCTCACGTTACGGACTCAGATTCGGACTGCACAGACATACCTGACTCAAAACGTCAATAACTTTTTCATACGGACTCCAAATTGGTTGATTCCTTTTTTGTTGGAAAATAGATTTCGTGCATTTTCCAACCCAATTGGAATCACCTTAAAATCCGCCCGGAGCGTTGAGTTATGGACGAAACAATCTGATGCTGCAGCAGAATCCGAATCAAACTACAAGTCCAAAGGTGTTACGTCACCTCCACTTGGGCCCATTGGCCTTGTACGACCTAGGGTTAGTGTTAGGCTGCCTTGGGACGTCCTCCCACCTCCTTGGCCGCCACCCTTGCTCCTATATAAGTAGATCCATCTAGTAGCTTTTTCCTTGGGATTTGTTTAGTTAAAAGTTAGCCATTGCAACTTCGTGTACTTTGTTTGTGTCCAACGACCGGACCAAGACCGCTTACGGATCCCCACCATTATCAATACTTCATATATATTCGCAATATTCAGATTGCTTTATCATATTCTTGCTTGTTCTTCGATTGCTTGCAGGAATAGACCTTCGTGGTCGAGTTGATCGTGCTCCAGTGGTCAATAACCTCTCGGAGTTGGTTTAGCGATTGCTAAGGCGCAACGTCGTGCACGTTTGTAGTCGGATCGTCAAAGTCGTCTCCACCAAATCGATAGTTATCATCTCATCGAAAGATCGGGACACCCTCGCCTCTATCATAGTCTAAGGGGGCGAAGAGGTACATGGGCATCGGCCCTTCTTTGTCTTGTGACAGTGAGCCGGATGTCCGGCGTCGAGCCGGATGTCCGGAGCTTCGAGGCGCCGGATGTCCGGCCGGGGCGGATGTCCGGCTGGAGGTTGCCACTTCGCCGAATCGGGTGCGTGGCGCCGGATTTCCGCTTCGGCCGGATATCCGGCCGGGCGGATGTCCGGGGCCTGGTGGCCGGATGGCCGGGCCCTGTAGGGTTGCTGGCTGGGCTGCGGCTGCGGTGTTGGCGTCTCCAGGGGCCGGATGTCCGGGGCCTTGGCCGGATGTCTGGGGCCTGGAGGGTGAACTTGCCCGTTTCCGTGGTTCTCTTCATCCGTGGACTTGGCGGCTCGTCCGTCTTCACGTGCATCTTCGAAAGGTTCCTCTTGACACCTAATGATGCATAGCATATCGGACTTAGGTAGTAGCCATGTCTCGAGTGGATCATATGTGATATAACTAAGGAAGGAAGTCACCTCGTTCTCGAGAGCTCTAGCTCTAGCTCGTGTCATGGGTCCTCTTGGCTCTTGATGAGACGGTTGTAGATCCATGGGGATGATCGTGGGATGCTCCGCATCACGTTGACAATGCACCATACTCTTGAGATGATGTCGCACTCACAATCTGAGGTGGGGCTGCTCTAGTAGGTGCAACGGTGGAAGAACCGACCGGCGGTGGTGAGCACGAACTGGAATAGTAGTTGTTGTAGTCATCCAATGCATCCTCCTGTATCTGTCTCTCAAAGGTACAAGCACGAACATACATACCAAAGAATGCAACGAGGAATATACTGAAATCTTGCACGAATATCATGGTTCAAACCACCAAAAATCTATTCATTGTATCATCCTTAGATTCTTCTATGTCACAATGATGCATATAAGATTTGAACTCTTGGTAGTAAGCGTGAACATTGTTGTTGCTTGTTTAAATTGTTCAAATTTGCGAAGCAATTCACGACGATAGTAAGGAGGGAAAAATGTTGTCTCATTACATCTTTCAAATCTTTCCAAGTTGTGGGTTGGTTATCAATGTTTTTCTTACAATGCACACTCCACCAAATGAAGCAAAACCAGTAGAATGCTCTAGTGGCAGCTATTACTCGCTCAAGTTCAGAAAAGTCATGGTTACTAAAAACTTGTTCTACTTCAAACTCCCAAGCTAGATAAATAGCAGGATTAAATCTACCCTCAAATGACGGTAAAGAGATAACCTGACCATGTGCTTGTGTGTGTTGTCCCAACTCTCGTGATGGTGAAGATGTGTCCGTCGTCCAAGAACTTCTATCTTCGGAACCTGTCATGATTAGAAGAAACAAGAAACAAAATTCGAGAATAATGTTCCTATGAACTACTAGGATGTGGTTGTAAAGTGCTCACAGTAAAGCAAATATCAATATCTTAAGTTCTTACCATGCGGCAGGTGGTGACAGGCAACCAGCGATGTCAAATAACTCCGAAGATTGTGTAAAGCAATTGCCTGGGGAACGTACATATACACGGTGTAGAAATATGTGGAGCTGGGTTGGCAATATATGGTAGCAAAAGATTAGCAATAATCAATTAAAAGATGCAATATTGAATAAACGCTCAACGATGGTACTGTGCTGGTCCTAGGCTAGACTGGACTAGAGACGCGAGCCTAGAACACTAATGAGGTCACGGCGTAGCACAACTAGCATCAATGAAGGATACTAAGTAGCTCTGGACAGCAAGATATAAGTGAAGACCACAACGGCATTAAAGATAATGATGAAAAACAAGTGCCAAGCAGGATTTACAACAGCTCTCTCTCCCATTTTCCTCTTGAAATGTTTGAGCCAATTTTCTAATAACTTTTTTCAAAGAATGCTACTAACTCAAGCTTTCCAATGCAAAAAAGAATCACTCAATTCCGAGTTGATATGAGGAGTCAAAAAATTCTAAAACTGGTTTGAAAAACTGGAATAAGCTGTGTTCACGAACTTCGGAGGGCAAAAATACCTATTTAGAAGCCGATTTTGTGGTGCCAAATATCAAATTAGCTTCTGCAACTATTTAGATGAGGCTCGTCTCTAGCTTTAATTTGAGTACTCTCGGAGCCAAAACGGACTTCGTATGAGGAAGTTATGCCTGTTTTACTGAACAGTACACAAAACATATTCTAATCCGAATTCAGCTACGAGATTGAGTCTAGATAGATCCGAACTTTGTTTTTTTTTTCTTCTCTCTTTTTTTTTCTCACACTTTTTTCCTTTTTCTTTCTCTCGTTTTTTCTCTGACTTTTTTTTTACTTTTTTTCTCTCTTTTTTTCTCTCTTCCTCTTTCCAAACAAACTAGATAAGTTGCAGATTGGATCAAGTGAAGATGTGAACGATCTCAACTATGATTATGACCATGAACGGTGGGTAGCACGTGGTGGAAATTGATGGATGGATGGTGGTCAACGAAAGGGATAACGATGCAGCGGCGGCGTGACTAATGTGAACAGAACTCGAAACTCTAAACGAACTAGACACTAAGACCAGCAACTCGACACATTTATGCAACCGATAATTCAATAATGCAAACAATGAAAAGAAAACTGCAAAGGCTCAATCGGCTTGGACAAAGGATGAATAGATCTAACTTTTTTGTGGCTTTTTCTTGGACAATAGGTAAGAAAATAAATCTAATCTAGGGATAATTGGAAATTCTCACCGAGCAACCTGAAAACTGATACCACTTGATAGAGGCGAGGGTCCCGATCTTTCGATGACATAATAACTATCGATTTGGTGGAATTGACTTTGACGATCAGACACCAAACGTGCACGACGTTACGCCTTAGCAATCGCTAAACCAATCTCCTGAGGTTACTGACGATGCCGGAAGCACGATCAGCCTGACCACGAAGGTCTATTCCTGCAAGCAATCGAAGAACGAGCAAGAATATGATAAAGCAATCTGAATATTGCGAACATATATGAAGTATTGATAATGGTGGGGATCCGTAAGCGGTCTTGGTCTGGTCGTGGACACAAACGAAGTACATGAAGTTGCAATGGCTAACTTTTGGTGAGGACATCAATACCATTGTTACACCCACAGCCCCTACTGTTACATATACTGGACCAATTACTAGAGCTCGCGCACGCCAATTGAATTACAAGGTACTTTCGCTCCTTGGTAATGATTCTAATGTTCATGAGAATATGATACTGCCTAAATTGGATACATTTGTTTTGCTTACAAATGAAGGGCCGAGCATGGAGAAGGATGAACATTGGAGCAAGAACACGCATGGAGTTGATGGCATGCGCAAGGGGATCAAGGACGGAGTTACAAGTGATGATTTCAGGACTTTGAAGCCACCATAAGGAGTGCATGAAGCCTTGGACGAAATATACAAGATGCCACTTCATAATATTCGTCCATAGGCTATTCTAGGTGCTGCGTCACCTTTTTATTGGGCCAGGCCCATGTAATTTCGAAATACGTAAGTATAGGCTATTTTTAGAGTCCGTATGTGTGGGGAAACAAGAGTTAGGGTTGGTTTCGGACCCCACCCTCACGGGCCACGAAATTCCCTCCTCTTCCTCCATATATACAGCCCTTAGGGCGTCGTTTAGACTTTGGGTTTTGCTTAGATTAAAAGTTCGCCATAGCTGCAACTTCGCGCTCTTCGTTTGTGTTCAACGACCAGACCAAGGCATCACAGAACCCCACCTTGATCAATAAAGCTTTCCTCTTATATTCGCAATATCCAGATTGCAATCTTAGTTTCTTGCTTGTTCTTCGTTTGCCTGCAGGAAACAGACCTTCGTGGTCAAGTTGATCGTGCTCTGGCGTGGTCAATAACCTCTCGGAGTTGGTTTAGCGATTGCTAAGGCGCGACGTCCTCGCACGTTCATAGTCGGATCGTCAAAGTCGACTTCATCCTAAACGATAGCCACCATCTCATCGAAAGACGGGACACCTTTGCCTCTATCAAGTGGTATCAGATTTCCAGGTTGCTCGGTGAGATTTTATAGTTTTTCATAGTTTAGATCGAGTCTGTTCTTCATATCTATAGTCCACGAAAAAGCCAAAAAAAATTAGGGTTAGTTCATCCCATCCGAACCAATCTGAGCCTTTGCATAATCTTTTCTGTATTTTCTTTGTTGAATTTGCGGTTGCATCGTCGTGTCAAGTTGCTGGTCTTAGCGTCTAGTCCTTTAGAGTTTCGAGTTCTGTTCACATGTTGTCACGTCGCCGCTGCCATATATCACCACCGCATCATCATCGCTGCTGCCATATACCACCACCGCACCAACTTCATCACCGCTGCCATATACCACCACCACATATCCGCCACCAGTCTGAGTTCCACCAGATTCATATCTGCCACCAGTCCGAGATTCCACCAGATTCCTCTCCGCCACCAGTCCTAGTCCGAGTCCAGTAATTGTTGCTTTGTTTTGGATTTCCAGATCACGCCATACTCCAAGTCATGACAGAGAAGGACTCCCCAACTTCCGTGTTACCCGCAATAGAAAAATAGTTCCAAACTCAAAAAAAAATTCTGGCAGAGAAGGACTCCCCAACTAAGTTTGGAAAATTCCGGCTAGGCAGTTTTTAGACCATTTGTAGACTTTTTCGAAAAAAATTGTTGCAGAGCAAAAAAAAAGAGGAAAAAAAGTGCAAAAAAAGAGAAAAAAATTCAGAGTGTGCTCCTCCCTTGTTTACGTGCAGCGCCGTGATTTTGTTAGTGTTCTAGGCTCGCGTCGGAGAGCACGGTCTAGCCTAGGACCAACACAGTACCGTCGTTCAGCGTTTATTCAACTTTGCATCTCTGAATTGATTATTGCTGACCCTTTTTGCTACCATATTATAAGCCTTCCCAGCTCCACATACATCTACGTCGTGCGTTTGACTCTACCTGGCAATCGCTCTATCCAAGCTTTTGAGAGTTTTGACTACAACGGTTGCCGATCACCGCCTGCTGCTGGATAAGAACTGGTAAGAATTTGAGATTTGCTTGACGGATTTGTGACACCCACCACCACCTCTTGTTAGTAGTCTGTAGGATCATATTCTTGTGTGTTTCTATTGCTGCTAACCATGCCAGGATCACAAGCCGACGAGACTGACTGGGAGAACATGACGAATAAAGAGTTGCATGATAAATTTCAGCAAATGATGAGTGGACAGCTGCAAGATGTGCTAAACAGATTTGAAGAGGCCATGGAGAAGATAGATGGCATGGAGAAGACGTTCGAAACAAAGCTCGACAACAAGTTTAATGAATTGCTCATGGCGTCTTCCACCACCACCACCGGCTGCACCTAACGCACCTCTACAACCACAACAACAGCAACGACTACCTCCACGTCGCGAAACAGCCCTCCGCCGAGCGAGCCGTGTCCCTCTTGCGCTTGGCCAAACTGTTGGTGCTTTGCCGATATACGTGGCTCCTGCTGGCGATGCGGAGGAGGATGATTATGTGGGAGATTACGAGGATGAAGTTGATCAAAATCGGAACTACGTGCAACCACCAGCACCACAACCACCAGGTCGTCCACATGCAAATAATGGCAATTTTAGGGCTCCCCTTCAGGTACGAGATCATGACCATCTCCCTAAACTAAAATTGAATATGCCACCATTTGAGGGTAGATATGTTCCTGATATATATCTTACTTGGGAGTTAGAAACTGAACAACGATTTACATGTTTACAATATCCTGAGGAGAGACGTGTTCCTGCTGCTGTTTGTGCTTTCACTAGCTTTGCATGTGTTTGGTGGACTGAACATTGTCGATTATATCCTGTTCGAGCTACTTGGGCTGCTTTGAAAACTGCTATGCGTACTCGTTGGGTTCCACCATATTATCAACGTGAATTACTTCAAAAATTGCAGCACTTAAAACAAGGAAAAAATTCGGTAGAAGAATATTATCAGGAATTACAAACTGGCTTGATTAGATGTGGTATTGTTGAGGAGAATGAAGCTATGCTTGCACGCTTTACGGGTGGATTAAATAGAGAGATTCAGACCATTCTAGACTATAAGGATTATAATAATATCACTCGTTTATTCCATCTTGCTTGTAAAGCTGAACGTGAAGTGCAGGATCGACAGGCATTGGCGCGCACTAACTTTTCTGCAGGTCGACCTTCATCATTGACACCACGTGCATCGTCTACTTCCACTGCACCATCATCTCCTTCAGGTGCCACCTCCAACCGTGATACAAGAAAGCAGGCACAACCACCACTATCTGCAAAGAGCACACCTGTCGGGCCTGCATAGAGCTCTTCTTCTTCCATGGCGTCAACAGGGCACACAAGTGATATTATTTGTCGTCGTTGTAAGGGAAGAGGACATTTTGCAAGAGAATGCAAATCTCAGCGTGTGATGATTGCTCACGAGGATGGTGGGTATGAGTCCGCTTAGTGACTATGATGAGGAGACTTTGGCTCTTATTACACATGAGGAACACGGTGGAGATGATTATGATCATGAGACACAATACATGGCTCTTGAAGATCTTTGGCGGTATGAATGTTTAGTTGCTCAACGTGTTTTGAGTGTGCAGGTTACACAAGCTGAGCAAAATCAGAGGCATAATTTGTTCCATACAAAGGGAGTTGTGAAGGAACGTTCTATTCGCGTCAACATAAATGGAGCGAGCTGCAACAACTTGGCTAGCATGGAGATGGTGGAGAAGCTATCTCTTACCACAAGACCACATCCACATCCTTACTATATCCAATGGTTCAACAACTGATGAGGACATCAATACCATTGTTACACCCACAGCCCCTGCGGCTATACATACTGGACCAATTACTAGAGCTCGCGCACGCCAATTGAATTATCAGGTACTTTCGTTTCTTGGTAACGATTCCAATGTTCATGAGAATATGATGCTGCCTAAATTGGATACATTTGTTTTGCTTACAAATGAAGGGCCTACCATGGACAAGAAAGATGAACCTTGGAGCAAGTTCAAGCATGGAGATGTTGGCATGCGCAAGGAGAACAAGAACGGAGTTACAAGTGATGATTCCAGGACTTTGAAGCCACCCTAATGAGTGCATGAGGCCTTGGACGAAATATACAAGATGCCACTTCATAATATGCGTCCATAGGCTATTCTAGGTGCTGCGTCACCTTATTATTGGGCCAGGCCCATGTAATTTCGAAATACTTAAGTATAGGCTGTTTTTAGAGTACGTATGTGTGGGGAAACAAGAGTTAGGGTTGATTTCGGACCCCTCCAACAAGGGCCACGAAATTCCCCCCTCTTCCTCCATATATACAGCCCTTAGGGCACCGTTTAGACCTTGGGTTTTGTTTAGATCAAAAGTTCGCCATAGCTGCAACTTCGCGTGCCGTTTGTGTTCAACGACCGGACCAAGGCGTCTCGTAACCCCACCTTCATTAATAAAGCTTTCCTCTTATATTCGCAATATCCAGATTGCAATCTTAGTTTCTTGCTTGTTCTTCGTTTGCTCGCAGGAAAGCAGGCCCTCGTGGTCAGGTTGATCGTGCTCCGGCGTGGTCAATAACCCTCGGAAGTTGGTTTAGCGATTGCTAAGGCGCGACGTCTCGCACGTTCGTAGTCGGATCGTCAAGGTCGACTCCCACAGAAACGATAGCCACCATCTCATCGAAACATCGGGACACCTCTGCCTCTATCAAGTGGTATCAGATTTTCAGGTTGCTCGGTGAGATTTTATAGTTTTCCGTAGTTTAGATCGAGTCTGTTCTTCATACCTATAGTCCACGAAAAAGCCACAAAAAAATTAGGGTTAGTTCATCATATCCGAACCAATCGAGCCTTTGCATAATCTTTTTAGGGTTTTGCTTTGTTGAATTTGCGGTTGCATCGTCGTGTCTAGTTGCCGGTCTTAGCGTCTAGTCTTTTAGAGTTTCGAGTTACGGTCATAAGTTGTCACGCCGCCACCGCACCATCATCATCGCCCACGCCACCTACCATCACCGCTCGAATCCGTATCCATATACCACCACCAATCCGTGTCCATATACCACCACCGATCCATATCCATATACTACCACCGCTACCACCACATTGCCATATACCACCACCATATATCCACCACCAATCCGAGTTCTTCTCATATTAGGTTTGTTTTCGAGATCCATCTAGTTTCCGATTTGTGTTTCCTTGCCGGAGTAGGTTTCGGAAAAAAAAATTCTGGAAACCACCCTCCGTTTAGGCCCAAAATTTTCCGAAAACGCACTTGTCGAAATTTTTTCTGGCTATCCTGTTTTTAAGTGTTTCTAAGTGTATTGAGACAGTCGCCGTTATAGAAAGTTTTTTTTGACCCGTTTCAGTTTTTGGGTCCGGCGGTCAAAAAAAATATTGGTCGAAAAAATTTCGTGCCCATCCTGTCGGTTTGACCTCGGAAGAGTTTTGAGACACTCGCCATTATAGTGATTTTTCGCAAAAAAAAAAAAAAAAGCGTATAAAAAAAAGCGCATAAAAAAAAAAGCGAAAAAAAAATCCAGTGTGCTTTTCCCTTGTTTACGTCTTGCGCCGTGATTTTGTTAGTGTTCTAGGCTCGCGTCTCTAGCACGGTCTAGCCTAGGACCAAGACAAGATCTGTCGTTGAGCCTTTATTCAACTTTGCATCTCTGAATTGATTATTGTTGACCCTTTTTGCTACCATATTATAAGCCTTCCCAGCTCCACATACATCTACATCGTGCGTTTGACTCTCCTGGTAATCGCTCTATCCAAGCTTTGAGAGTTTTGACTACATCGGTTGCCGATCACCGCCTGCTGCTGGGTAAGAACTGGTAAGAATTTGAGATTTGCTTGACGGATTTGAGACTGTCCACCACACCACCACCACCACTTCCTAGTAGTCTGTCGAATCATATTCTTGTGTGTTTCTATTGCTGCTAACCATGGCAGGATCACAAGCCGACGAGACAGACTGGGAGAACATGACAAACAAAGCGCTACATGATAAGTTTCAACAAATGATGAGTGGGCAGGTGGACGATGTGCTAAATAGATTTGAAGAGGCCATGGAGAAGATAGATGGCATTGAGAAGGCATTCGAAACAAAGCTCGATAACAAGTTTAATGAATTGCTCATGGCGTCTACCACCACCACCACCGGCGGCACCTAACGCACCTCTACTACAACAACAAGGACTACCTCCACATCGCGAAACAGCCCTCCGCCGAGCTTCCCGTGTCCCTCTTCAGCCTGGCCAAGCTGCTGGTGCTTTGTTGATACTTCGTGGCTCCTGCTGCTGCGGTGGGGAGGATGATTATGTGAGAGATTACGAGGATGAGGTTGATCAACATCGAACTACGTGCAACCACCCGGCACCACAACCACCAGGTCGTCCACATGCAAATAATGGCAATGTTCGGGCTCCCCTTCAGTACGAGATCATGACCATCTCCCTAAACTGAAATTGAATATTCCACCATTTGAGGGTAGATATGTTCACGATATATATCTTACTTGGGAGTTAGAAACTGAACAACGATTTACATGTTTACAATATCACGAGGAGAGGCGTGTTCCTGCTGCTGTTTGTGCTTTCACTAGCTTTGCATGTGTTTGGTGGTGCGAACATTGTAGATTATATCCTGTTCCAGCTACTTGGGCTGCTTTGAAAACTGCTATGCGTACTCGTTGGGTTCCACCATATTATCAGCGTGAATTACTTCAAAAATTGCAGCACTTAAGACAAGGAATATTATCAGGAATTACAAACTGGCTTGATTAGATGTGGTATTGTTGAGGAGAATGAAGCTATGCTTGCACGTTTTCTGGGTGGATTAAATAGAGAGATTCAGACCATTCTAGACTACAAGGATTATAATAATATCACTCGATTATTCCATCTTGCTTGTAAAGCTGAGCGTGAAGTCACCGAGGATCGACGAGCGTTGGCGCGAACTAACTTTTCTGCAGGTCGACCTTCATCATGGACACCACGTGCATCATCTACTTCCACACGTTCTACTACACCGGCACCTCCGTCGGCTGCCACCTCCAACCGTGATACAAGAAAGCAGGCACAACCACCACTATACGCCAAGAGCACACTGCTTTGGGCCTACACAGAGCTCTTCTTCTTCCATGGCGTCAACAGGGCACACAAGTGATATCATTTGTCGTCGTTGTAAGGGAAGAGGACATTTCTTGAGAATGCCAATCTCAGCGTGTGATGATTGCTCACGAGGATGGTGGGTATGAGTCCGCTAGTGACTATGATGAAGAGACTTTGGCTCTTATTACACATGAAGAACACGGTGGAGATGATTACGATCATGACACGCAATACATGGCTGCTGAAGATCTTGTGGTATGAATGTTTAGTTGCTCAACGTGTTTTGAGTGTGCAGGTTACACAAGCTGAGCAAAATCAGAGACATAACTTGTTCCATACAAAGGGAGTTGTGAAGGAGCGTTCTATTCAAGCGTCATCATAGATGGAGGGAGCTGCAACAACTTGGCTAGCATGGATATGGTGGAGAAGCTTTCTCTCACCACAAGACCACATCCACATCCTTACTACATCCAATGGTTCAACAACAGCGGCAAGGTTAAGGTAACACGTCTTTGTTCGTGTGTATTTTAGTATCTCTACATATGCTGATTATGTTGATTGTGATGTGGTACCTATGCAAGCATGTTCCTTATTACTTGGTAGACCATGGCAATTTGATAAAATTCTGTACACCATGGTAGAAACAATCAGTATACTCTTGTTCACAAGGATAAAAATATTACTTTGCTTCCTATGACTCCTGATTCCATTTTGAAAGATGATATTAATAGAGCTAATAAAGCAAAACAGGAGAAAAATAAGAGTGAAAATCAGATTGTGGCAAAAGAATTTGAGCAACAAATGAAGCCTAATAATAAACCATCTAATGTTGCTTCTGAAATTAAACTGAAAAGTGCATGTTTATTTGCCACCAAATCTGATATTTATGAGCTAGATTCTAGCAAATCTGTTTGCTATGCTTTTGTGTGCAAAGAGGCATTATTTTCATTCGAGGACGTGCCTTACTCATTGCCCCTCTTGTCACTAACATTTTGCAGGAGTTCGCCGACGTCTTCCCACAAGGCGTGCCACCGGGATTACCACCTATTCGAGGGATTGAGCATCAAATTGACTTAATTCCGGTGCATCGCTACCAACCGCGCACCATACCGTACCAATCCGGAGGAGACGAAGGAGATTATGCGTCAAGCATGTGAGCTGCTCGACAAAGGTTATATCTGTGAATCTCTTAGTCCTTGTGTTGTTCCTATTATACTAGTGCCTAAAAAGGATGGTACGTCGGCGTATGTGTGTTCATTGTAGAGGCATTAATAATATTACTATTCGTTATCGTCATCCTATTCCTAGGCTAGATGATATGCTTGATGAATTAAGTGGCTCTACAATATTCTCCAAAGTTGATTTGCGTAGTGGATACCATCAAATTCGTATGAAATTGGGAGATGAATGGAAAACAGCATTTAAAACTAAGTTTGGATTATATGAGTGGTTAGTCATGCCTTTTGGGTTAACTAATGCACCTAGTACTTTCATGAGATGAATGAACGAAGTTTTACGTGCTTTCATTGGACGATTTGTGGTAGTTTACTTTGATGATATACTGATTTATAATAAATCTTTGGAAGAACATTTGGAACATTTACGTGCTGTTTTTAATGCTCTACGTGATGCACGTTTGTTTGGTAACCTTGGGAAGTGCACCTTTTGCACCGACCGAGTATCTTTTCTTGGCTATGTTGTTACTCGACGGGGAATTGAAGTTGATAAAGCCAAGATTGAAGCTATTGAGAGTTGGCCGCAACCCAAAACGGTCACACAAGTGAGGAGTTTTCTTGGACTCGCTGGTTTCTATAGGCGTTTTGTGAGAGACTTTAGCACCATTGCTGCACCTCTCAATGAGCTTACAAAGAAGGATGTGCCTTTTGTTTGGGGTACCGCATACGGAAGAAGCCTTCACGGTATTGAAAGATAAGTTGACACATGCTCCTTTACTCCAACTTCCTGACTTTAATAAGACTTTTGAGCTTGAATGTGATGCTAGTGGAATTGGATTAGGAGGTGTGTTATTACAAGATGGCAAACCTGTTGCATACTTTTACGAAAAATTGAGTGGGCCTAGTCTGAACTATTCTACTTATGACAAAGAATTATATGCTCTTGTTAGGACTTTAGAGACATGGCAACATTATTTATGGCCCAAAGAATTTGTTATACATTCTGATCATGAATCTTTGAAACATATTAAAAGTCAAGCTAAACTGAATCGTAGACATGCTAAATGGGTTGAATTCATTGAGACTTTCCCTTATGTCATTAAACACAAGAAGGGTAAAGAAAATGTTATTCTTGATGCTTTGTCTCGTCGATATACTATGCTTTCACAACTTGACTTCAAAATATTTGGTTTGGAGACCATCAAAGATCAATATGTGCATGATGCTGATTTTAAAGATGTAATGCAGAATTGTAAAGAAGGAAGAACATGGAACAAGTTCGTTATTAATGATGGTTTTGTGTTCCGTGCTAACAAGCTATGCATTCCTGCTAGCTCTGTTCGTCTTTTGTTGTTGCAGGAGGCGCATGGAGGAGGCTTAATGGGACACTTTGGCGTCAAAAAGTCGGAGGATATACTTGCTACACATTTCTTTTGGCCAAAGATGAGACGGGATGTTGAGCGTTTTGTTGCTCATTGCACTACTGTCAAAAAGCTAAGTCACGACTCAATCCTCATGGTTTATATATGCCTTTGCTCGTGCCTAGTATTCCTTGGGAGGATATATCTATGGACTTTGTTTTAGGTTTACCTCGAACAAAGAAGGGAGGGATAGCATATTTGTTGTCGTGGATAGATTCTCGAAAATGGCACACTTTATACCATGTCATAAAAGCGATGATCTGTTAATGTTGCTGATTTGTTCTTTCGTGAAATTATTCGCTTGCATGGTGTGCCAAATACTATTGTTTCAGATCGTGATACTAAATTTCTTAGCCACTTCGGAGATGTTTATGGGCTAAGTTGGGGACTAAACTGCTTTTAGTACTACTTGTCACCCCAAACTGATGGACAAACTGAAGTAGTCAATAGAACATTGTCTACTATGCTTAGGGCTGTTTTGAAGAATAATAAGAAAATGTGGGAAGAATGCTTGCCTCATATTGAATTTGCTTATAATCGTTCATTGCATTCTACTACTAAGATGTGCCCTTTTGAAATTGTGTATGGCTTCCTACCTCGTGCACCTATTGATTTGTTGCCTCTTCCATCTTCGGAGAAGGTTAATTTTGATGCTAAAGAACGTGCTGAATTGATTTTAAAAATGCATGAGTTAACTAAGGAAAACATTGAGCGTATGAATGCTAAATATAAACTTGCTTTGGAGATAAGGGTAGAAAACATGTTGTCTTTGCACGGAGATCTTGTTTGGTTACATTTGCGTAAGGATAGGTTTCCTAAATTGCGCAAATCAAAGCTAATGCCACGTGTTGATGGTCCATTTAAGGTGTTAGAGAAAATAAATGATAATGCATATAAACTTGAGCTGCCTGCAGATTTTGGGGTTAGTCCCACTTTTAACATTGCAGATTTGAAGCCTTATTTGGGTGAGGAAGATGAGCTTCCGTCGAGGACGACTTCATTTCAAGAAGGGAGGATGATGAGGACATCAATACCATTGTTACACCCACAGCCCTGTGACTATACATCTTGGACCAATTACTAGAGCTCGCATACGCCAATTGAATTATCGGTACTTTCGTTTCTTGGTAACGATTCCAATGTTCATGAGAATATGATGCTGCCTAAATTGGATACATTTGTTTTGCTTACAAATGAAGGGCCTACCATGGACAAGAAAGATGAACCTTGGAGCAAGTTCAAGCATGGAGATGTTGGCATGCGCAAGGAGAACAAGAACGGAGTTACAAGTGATGATTCGGGACTTTGAAGCCACCCTAATGAGTGCATGAGGCCTTGGACGAAATATACAAGATGCCACTTCATAATATGCGTCCATAGGCTATTCTAGGTGCTGCGTCACCTTATTATTGGGCCAGGCCCATGTAATTTCGAAATACTTAAGTATAGGCTGTTTTTAGAGTCCGTATGTGTGGGGAAACAAGAGTTAGGGTTGATTTCGGACCCCTCCACCAAGGGCCACGAAATTCCCCTCTTCCTCCATATATACAGCCCTTAGGGCACCGTTTAGACCTTGGGTTTTGTTTAGATCAAAAGTTCGCCATAGCTGCAACTTGGCGTGCGCCGTTTGTGTTCAACGACTGGACCAAGGCGTCTCGTAACCCCACCTTCATTAATAAAGCTTTCCTCTTATATTCGCAATATCCAGATTGCAATCTTAGTTTCTTGCTTGTTCTTCGTTTGCTCGCAGGAAACACGCCCTCGTGGTCGAGTTGATCGTGCTCGGCGTGGTCAATAACCCTCGGAAGTTGGTTTAGCGATTGCTAAAGTATGACGTCTCAGACGTTCGTAGTCGGATCGTCAAGGTTGACTCCCACAGAAACGATAGCCACCATCTCATCGAAACATCGGGACACCTCTGCCTCTATCAACAACAGTGGCAAGGTTAAGGTAACGCGTACTGTTCGTGTGCATTTTAGTATCTCTACATATGCTGATTATGTTGATTGTGATGTGGTACCTATGCAAGCTTGTTCCTTATTACTTGGTAGACCATGGCAATTTGATAAAAATTCTGTACACCATGGTAGAAACAATCAGTATACTCTTATTCATAACGATAAAAATATTACTTTGCTTCCTATGACTCCTGATTCCATTTTAAAAGATGATATTAATAGAGCTAATAAAGCAAAATTGGAGAAAAATAAGAGTGAAAATCAGATTGTGGCAAAAGAATTTGAGCAACAAATGAAGCCTAATACTAAACCATCTACTGTTGCTTATACGAAATTAAATTGAAAAGTGCATGTTTACTTGCCACCAAATCTGATATTGATGAGCTAGATTTTAGCAAATCTGTTTGCTATGCTTTTGTGTGCAAAGAGGCATTATTTTCATTCGAGGACGTGCCTTCCTCTTTGCCCCTATTTGTCACTAACATTTTACAGAGTTCGCCGACGTCTTTCCACAAGACGTGCCAACGGGATTACCACCTATTCGAGGGATTGAGCATCAAATTGACTTAATTCCGGTGCATCGCTACCCAACCGTGCACCATACCGTACCAATCCGGAGGAGATGAAGGAGATTATGCGTCAAATGCAGGAGCTGCTTTCGACAAAGGTTATATACGCGAATCTCTTAGTCCTTGTGCTATTCCTATTATACTAGTGCCTAAAAGGATGGTACATCGGCGTATGTGTGTTGATTGTAGAGGCATTAATAATATTACTATTCGTTATCGTCATCCTATTCCTAGGCTAGATGATATGCTTGATTTAATTGAGTGGCTCTACAATATTCTCCAAAGTTGATTTGCGTAGTGGATACCATCAAATTCGTATGAAATTGGGAGATGAATGGAAAGCATTTAAAAGTAAGTTTGGTTTATATGAGTGGTTAGTCATGCCTTTTGGGTTAACTAATGCACCTAGTACTTTCATGAGACTAATGAACGAAGTTTTACGTGCTTTCATTGGACGATTTGTGGTAGTCTATTTTGACGATATACTGATTTATAGCAAATCTTTGGAAGAACATTTGGAACATTTACGTGCTGTTTTTAATGCTCTACGTGATGCACGTTTGTTTTGTAACCTTGGGAAGTGCACCTTTTGCACCGACGGAGTATATTTTTTTGGCTATGTTGTTACTCCACAGGGAATTGAAGTTGATAAAGCCAAGATTGAAGCTATTGAGAGTTGGCCGCAGCCGAAAACGGTCACACAAGTGAGGAGTTTTCTTGGACTCGCTGGTTTCTATAGCCGTTTTGTGAGAGATTTTAGCACCATTGCTGCACCTCTCAATGAGCTTACAAAGAAGGATGTGCCTTTTGTTTGGGGTACCGCATACGGAAGAAGCCTTCACGGTATTGAAAGATAAGTTGACACATGCTCCTTTACTCCAACTTCCTGATTTTAATAAGACTTTTGAGCTTGAATGTGATGCTAGTGGAATTGGATTAGGAGGTGTGTTATTACAAGATGGCAAACATGTTGCATACTTTTCTGAAAAATTGAGTGGGCCTAGTCTGAACTATTCTACTTATGATGAAGAATTATATGCTCTTGTTCGGACTTTAGAGACATGGCAACATTATTTATGGCCCAAAGAATTTGTTATACATTCTGATCATTAATCTTTGAAACATATTAAAAGTCAAGCTAAACTGAATCGTAGACATGCTAAATGGGTGGAATTCATTGAGACTTTCCCTTATGTCATTAAGCACAAGAAGGGTAAAGAAAATGTTATTGCTGATGCTTTGTCTCGTAAGCTATACTATGCTTTCACAACTTGACTTCAAAATATTTGGTTTGGAGACCATCAAAGATCAATATGTGCATGATGCTGATTTTAAAGATGTAATGCAGAATTGTAAAGAAGGAAGAACATTGAATAAGTTAGTTGTTAATGATGATTTTGTGTTCCATGCTAACAAGCTATGCATTCCTGCTAGCTCTGTTCGTCTTTTGTTGTTGCAGGAGGCGCATGGAGGAGGATTAATGGGACAATTTGGCATGAAGAAGACGGAGGACGTACTTGCTACACATTTCTTTTGGCCAAAGATGAGACGGGATGTTGAGCATTTTGTTGCTCGCTGCACTACATGTCAAAAAGCTAAGTCACAACTTAATCCTCATGGTTTATATATGCCTTTGCCTGTGCCAAGTGTTCCCTGGGAGGATATATCTATGGACTTTGTTTTAGGTTTACCACGAACAAAGAAGGGGAGGGATAGCATATTTGTTGTCATGGATAGATTCTCGAAAACGGCACACTTTATACCATGTCACAAAAGCGATGATGCTATTAATGTTGCTGATTTGTTCTTTCGTGAAATTATTCGCTTGCATGGTGTGCCAAATACTATTGTTCAGATCGTGATACTAAATTTCTTAGCCACTTTAGGAGATGTTTATGGGCTAAGTTGGGGACTAAACCGATTTTTAGTACTACTTGTCACCCCCAAACTAATGGACAAACTGAAGTAGTCAATAGAACATTGTCTACTATGCTTAGGGCTGTTTTGAAGAATAATAAGAAAATGTGGGAAGAATGCTTGCCTCATATTGAATTTGCTTATAATCGTTCGTTGCATTCTACTACTAAGATGTGCCCTTTTGAAATTTCCTACCTCGTGCACCCATTGATTTGTTGCCTCTTCCATCTTCGGACAAGGTTAATTTTGATGCTAAACAACGTGCTGAATTGATCTTAAAAATGCATGAGTTAACTAAGGAAAACATTGAGCGTATGAATGTTAAATATAAACTTGCTGGAGATAAGGGTAGAAAACATGTTGTCTTTGCACGGAGATCTTGTTTGGTTACATTTGCGTAAGGATAGGTTTCCTAATTTGCGCAAATCAAAGCTAATGCCACGTCTGATGGTCCATTTAAGGTGTTAGAGAAAATAAATGATAATGCATATAAACTTGAGCTGCCTGCAGAATTTGGGGTTAGTCCCACTTTTAACATTGCAGATTTGAAGCCTTATTTGGGTGAGGAAGATGAGCTTCCGTTGAGGACGACTTCATTTCAAGAAGGGGAGGATGATGAGGACATCAATACCATTGTTACACCCACAGCCCCTACTGTTACATATATTGGACCAATTACTAGAGCTCGCGCACGCCAATTGATTTACCAGGTAGTTTCATTTCTTGGTAATGATTCTAATGTTCATGAGAATATGATACTGCCTAAATTGGATACATTTGTTTTGCTTACAAATGAAGGGCCGAGCTTGGAGAAGGATGAACATTGGATCAAGAACACGCATGGAGTTGATGGCATGCGCAAGGGGATCAAGGACGGAGTTACAAGTGATGATTTCAGGACTTTGAAGCCACCATAAGGAGTGCATGAAGCCTTGGACGAAATATACAAGATGCCACTTCATAATATTCGTCTATAGGCTATTCTAGGTGCTGTGTCACCTTATTATTGGACCAGGCCCATGTAATTTCGAAATACTTAAGTATAGGCTATTTTTAGAGTCCGTATGTGTGGAGAAACAAGAGTTAGGGTTGGTTTAGGAACCCACCCTCAAGGGCCACAAAATTCCCTCCTCTTCCTCCATATATACAGCCCTTAGGGCGTCGTTTAGACTTTTGATTTTGCTTAGATTAAAAGTTCGCCATAGCTGCAACTTCGCGCACTTCGTTTGTGTTCAACGACCAGACCAAGGCGTCACAGAACCCCACCTTGATCAATAAAGCTTTCCTCTTATATTCGCAATATCCATATTGCAATCTTAGTTTCTTGCTTGTTCTTTGTTTGCCTACAGGAAACAGACCTTCATGGTCAGGTTGATCGTGCTCCGGCGTGGTCAATAACCTCTCGGAGTTGGTTTAGCGATTGCTAAGGCGCGACGTCCTCGCACGTTCGTAGTCGGATCGTCAAAGTCGACTTCATCCTAAACGATTGCCACCATCTCATCGAAAGACGGGACACCTTTGCCTCTATCAACTTTTAACTAAACAAATCCTAAGGAAAAAGGTACTAGATGGATCTACTTATATAGGAGCAAGGGGTGGCGGCCAAGGAGGTGGGAGGACGTCCCAAGGCAGCCTAAAACTAACCCTAGGTCGTACAAGGCCAATGGGCCCAAGTGGAGGTGACATAACACTTTTGTACTTGCAGTTTGACTCGGATTCTGCTGCAGCATCAGATTGTTTCGTCCATAACTCAACGCTCCGGATGAATTTTAAGGTGAATCCAATTGGGTTGGAAAGTGCACGAAATCTATTTTCCAACAAGAAAATAATCAACCAATTTGGAGTCCGTGTGAAAATGTTATTGACGTTTTGAGTCAGGTATGTCTGTGCAGTCCGAATCTGAGTCCAGAACGTGAGAGACTTGGACTCTATCTTCTCTTGGGCCAAAAGTGACGTGAGAGAACTTTTTGAACAGCAGGTAAACATCTCTTTCTCCCTTATCTTCATATGTGGATTGTACAAATGTCCCATACACCTGCAATTAGACATGGCACAAAAGTTTGTGAAATATTTTTATCCTGGATGACATAAATAAATTATTGCATAGTTTGCATTAGAAATCACCTCACAAATATACATGTATGCAACATTTTTGGTCGTATCCAAGGTAGTCATGTCCTCATCAATCTATTGGATGGAGGACCGGCATTGGAGATGGAACCTATGGACCTTCAAGTTGAGGAGTGCTCGGACTTAGTGGATTCACCAACGGACCACCATTTCTACCACGACATTGAGCCATGGTACAACAACTCGCATAACAAGTTTGCACTTTATACATGGATTGACTTGCATTATGATTGCCTTGGTGCATCTTGTATTTCTATGTCATCCATGATATATGAGCTTGTGCATTTCCTTAGCAAATTTGTTGTGATCTTTCATGATGGCATATTCATACATAATGATCACATTGCCTACCATCAATTGCATGATAACATAATCATATTGAGCATCCATTGCCATATTCATGCTATTGATAAACCGTCTCACTATGACATCGTTTTGCACCGTGGTTGCCTTGATCATATTCAAGACACATTTGTGTGCACAATGAATGCTTTTGCTCCCATGAATGCTTTGCATATCATTCTATATCATCTTGTTCAACTTCATGCGCTTTGTCATGAACAATCTTGCCTCACAGACTCATACTTCCTTGATGAACACTTTGTGTGCGCTAACCATTGTATTTCCAAGTGTCGCTTGTGTTTGCTCTTTTTGCATGTCTACCACTCCGACGACACCTTGGAGTACTTGGATTGCGCCATGTTTTCAACTCCGTCCAACTCCCACTCCGTCCACGTCAACCGTTTCCATGGTGATGAGGATTACGATCCGAGGTCAGATCTTTCCCAAGGGAGGGGAGATGATGCGGAGCATCCCACATTCATCCCCATGTACACTCCGACTACTCTCCAAGCCCCAAGAGGACATATGACGAGACCTCGACCATACGCCATAGGGCACAAGGTGAACTCACTCCTCTTCGAACCGTCACTTTCCACATGTGAGACATGGCTACTACCTCATGCATGGACCTTGCATACACTCAGGTACAACCGAGACGACCATGGAGGATCCAAGGACCAAGGCCAAGCATGGAAGAGGAGAAGGAAGAAGAAGCCGGGAGCAAGCGGTACTACCGCTCAGGCCCAGCGGTACTACCGCTTATCATCTAAAGCGGCACTACCGCCCTACATCCGCTCCACTTCCGCAAAGTCCGACAAACTTCGAAGATCGAACGGCTCCAGAGCGGTACTACCGCCCATCATAGCGGTACTACCGCCCGAAGGACCTGTATACCACCCTATCTATGCACAGTGTATTGGGCCGAGCCCATGTACCCCTTCGCCCTCACTTACCCCTTCATGGCTCTAGACTATATATACTCCTCCACCTCCTCCTAGTTAGGATTAGCAAAGGATTAGCTCATGTTTGTGTGAGAGCTTTGCTCATCCACTTGGTTACCTTCTCCTCGGAGACGCGCCTCCATCGGAGAAGATCCTTCCAAGCGGATTCAAGACCCCCTCTTGGGTGGCCCCATCAAGACCTCCTCACGGAGAAGAACCCGGTTACCTCTTGTATCATCCTTTGTTGATCGTGGATCATGTATCTCTCTTTGTGTTCATCGATCTAGCGCATGTGTAATCGAATCTTGTTGGTTTGAGTGATTCTCTTGTGTTTTCCCCGTGATTTCCCTCGTGCTCTTTCGCTCGTTCTTCGTGTTCCTCGTAGGGATCCTCTCCAAACGTGAAAGATCGTCCACATAGGGTTCCGCCCTACATCAAATGAGCTATCATATTTGCTAACCCTAGAAAGGAGGTGGAGGTAGTCTATTTATAGTCTAAGCCACGAAGGGGTAAGTGGGAGAGGGATACAAGGCCACAGGCAGGGCGGTAGTACCGGGCTCATGGGCGGTAGTACCGCATGGAGGGGCGGTAGTACCGGACTTGTACCACTCGATCACTGGAGTTTGTCGGGTTGAGCGGTAGTAGGGCGGATGCTGGGCGGTAGTGCCGCTTGGGTGGCCTTAGCGGTAGTACCGCTTGGAGTGGGTGGTAGTACCGCTCGTTATGGAGCGGCCAGGTTCTCTTCCTCCTTCTCTTCCATGCTTCCCTCGCGGATGGTGTAGTGGTTCCTTGGCGCTTGCACTCCTCCTCGACATCCGTGAAGCTCCAACAATACCTATGCATGCACACGGGAGAAGTGTCAAGTAGTATACCATCCTCGAAGGGGTCAAGTGAACACGTGTAAAGGAGAAGATTCACCTTTATGTATGAGAAGTAGAGGTCGCGCGTGTCACTTGCCAAACGGACTCTTGACATGGTGATGATCAGGAAGCTCCGCATCATCCCCTCCCCCTTGGAAAAGATCCGACCTCGGATCAAAAACCAAATCACCATGGGAAAGAGATGGCGTCGCCGTGTAGGAGTGGTCAATCACCAAGTTCTCGTCATCTTGAAGCTCGAAATGGGCACTCTCCAATGTCACAACATCTTGTGATTCCTTCAAAAGGAGCAAATAAAACAAACACTTGGAAAAACAAATGTGGTTAGCGTTAGTGCAAAACCAAGCATTCAAGAGGTGATTCACCAAACAAGTGTTGTCATCAAGCATAGCATAGGGTGTGACAAAGGATTGTGACATGGCATGTAAGCATATCAATCGAGCACAAGCAAAAATATCATGGGAACAAGCATGTAAATGTGAGTTAGAGATGCAAATATGTGTGACAAGAGCATATGCATATACCTCGAGGTCATAGCAAGAATTCACAAATTGCTCAATGAAAGGTCTATGGTAGGCATAGGAAGGATTCACAACACCAAATAAAATGAAGTGCCTAGACACATGGGTCAAGTGCAAGACAATCCAAACATAACGTGCATAGGGTGTAGTGAATATAGTGTAGCACTCAACACAATATAAAGAGCAATTGTTCATCATGTGTGAGGCAATCAAGTCAAGCATGATACAAGCAATGGGACATGGAATATGTGAAGAAATGACATTGGTGCAACCAAGCATATCATAGGGGCAAGTAATCCAAGAATTGGATGCAACACACAAGGCATATATATCATGATGCATGGGAATGTGATAATGGCAAGTCAAAGCAAGATCTCTAGCAAGTGCGCAACCAAGTGGTCCAAGATGACCAATAAGTCTCATGGTGCAAGCAACACAAGTAGTATGATCCGCAATATCCATGCTCAAGAAAGATGTCACCTTGAAGGCATGTCCTTGTGCATTCTTCACAATGCCGAAGTGGTAGGAAATGTGGTGTAGAAGCGAGTCGTGGTAGAATGTAAGAGGCTCGCTCTCAAGAGCTCGAATGGTCAACTCACGTGAAGTGGAAGTCGACACAAAGTCCAAGTATCCTACACATGCACACAACAAAAAAAGAACGTATGCGCATGGTAGATAAACACATCATCCATGATGATGGTTCTCTTCTCTTGCACATAACCATTAGAAGCACAAGTGCATGAATCAACAATGGCAATATTCATGGCTGATAGAGGCAAAGGTGTCCCGTCTTTCGATGAGATGATGGATATCGCTTTGGTGGAAATCGACTTTGACGATCCGACCAAGAACGTGCGAGGACGTCGCGCCTTAGCAATCGCTAAACCAACTTCGAGAGGTTATTGACCACGCCGGAGCACGATCAACCTGACCACGAGGGCCTGTTTCCTGCGAGCAAACGAAGAACAAGCAAGAAACAAAGATTGCAATATGGATATTGCGAATATAAGAGGAAAGCTTTATTAATGAAGGTGGGGTTCTGTGACGCCTTGGTGCAGTCGTTGAACACATACGAAGTCTGTGAAGTTGCAGCTATGGAGAACTTTTAATCTAAACAAAACCCAAAGTCTAAACGACGCCCTAAGGGTTGTATATATGGAGGAAGAGGAGGAATTTCGTGGCCTCGGAGGGTGGGGTCCAAACCAACCCTAACTCTTGTTTCCCCACACATCTGGGACTCTAAAAATAGCCTATACTTAAGTATTTCGAAATTACATGGGCCTGGCCCAATAATAAGGTGACACAGCACCTAGAATAGCCTATGGACGAATATTATGAAGTGGCATCTTGTATATTTCGTCCAAGGCTTCATGCACTCCTTATGGTGGCTTCAAAGTCCTGAAATCATCACTTGTAACTCTGTCCTTGATCCCCTTGCGCATGTCATCAACTCCATGCGTGTTCTTGCTCCAATGTTCATCCTTCTCCAAGCTCGGCCCTTCATTTGTAACAAAACAAATGTATCCAATTTAGGTAGTATCATATTCTCATGAACACTAGAATCATTTACCAAGAAACGAAAGTACCTCGTAATTCAATTGGCGTGCGCGAGCTCTAGTAATTAGTCCAGTATATGTAACAGTAGGGGATGTGGGTGTAACAATGGTATTGATGTCCTCATCATCCTCCCCTTCTTGAAATGAAGTCGTCCTCGACGGAAGCTCATCTTCCTCACCCAAATAAGGCTTCAAATCTGCAATGTTAAAAGTGGGACTAACCTCAAATTCTGCAGGCAGCTCAAGTTTATATGCATTATCATTTATTTTCTCTAACACCTTAAATGGACCATCAAGACGTGGCATTAGCTTTGATTTGCAAATTAGGAAACCTATCCTTACGCAAATGTAACCAAACAAGATCTCCGGTGCAAAGACAACATGTTTTCTACCCTTATCTCTAGCAAGTTTATATTTAACATTCATACGCTCAATGTTTTCCTTAGTTAACTCATGCATTTTTAAGATCAATTCAGACGTTGTTTAGCATCAAAATTAACCTTCTCCGAAGATGGAAGAGGCAACAAATCAATGGGTGCACGAGGTAGGAAACCATACACAATTTCAAAAGGGCACATCTTAGTAGTAGAATGCAACGAACGATTATAAGCAAATTCAATATGAGGCAAGCATTCTTCCCACATTTTCTTATTATTCTTCAAAACAACCCTAAGCATAGTAGACAATGTTCTATTGACTACTTTAGTTTGTCCATCAGTTTAGGGGTGACAAGTAGTACTAAAAAGTAGTTTAGTCCCCAACTTAGACCATAAACATGTCCAAAAGTGGCTAAGATATTTAGTATCACGATCTGAAACAATAGTATTTGGCACACCATGCAAGCGAATAATTTCACGAAAGAACAAATTAGCAACATTAACAGCATCATCGCTTTTATGACATGGTATAAAGTGTGCCATTTTCGAGAACCTCGATGTAGCATCTCCCAGGGCTCGGACGTCCGGGACCGGCCGGTCGTCCGGTGCCTGTAGCTTCACAAATGGCCCTTCTTCTTGATGTCTATGCTTGGCGTCCTTGCCACCTTGGCCATTGGGTGTAGCTGTCCCGTGGCTCTCCTCCAGTGCACTGATCACACACAGAGTGTCCATATGAGGTAGTAGCCAAGTCTCGTGAGTAGAGAGAGGAAGTTCGGAGAGGAGCGAGTTCACCTTGTCTTTGATAGCCTTAGCTCGAGCTCGAGTCATGGGTCCAAGTGGTGTTGAGGAAGATGTAGGTGCGTCCATGGGGATGAGCGAAGGATGCTCCGCATCATCTCCTCCCCCCCCCCTTGGGAGAGATCCGACCTCGGATCAAAATCTTCATCTCCATGGTATGGCGTGAGGTCTTTAACATTGAAGATGTCGCTCACATTGTACTTGTCTCGTGGTAGGTCGAAAAAGTGCGACAAAAAATTACTATGATGGCGAATGTCTCAAAACACTCCTGGGGACCTAAAAATAGGATAGGGAAAAATATTTTTGGTCGCCAAAATTTTGGCCTTAAAACTGCCCGGGGGTCGACAAAAAATCACAATTTTTTTTTCCGAAACCTACTCAGGCAAGGAAACACGAATTGAAAATTAGATGGATCTCGGAAACAAACCTAAAACGAAAAGAACTCGGATTGGTGGTGGATATATGGTGGTAGGATATGGCAGCGGTGGTGGTATATGATAGCGATGGTGGTATATGGATATGGATCGGTGGTATATGGCAGCGTTGGTGGGATATGGCAGCGTTGGTGGGATATGGCAGCGGTGGTGGTATATGGCACTGGTGGTGGTATAAGGCAGCGTTGGAGGGATATGGCAGCGGTGGTGGTATATGGCAACAACGATGAAGATGGTGCGGCGGCAGCGTGACAAACTGTGACAGAACTCGAAACTCTAAAGGACTAGACACTAAGACCAGCAACTAGACACGACGATGCAACCGCAAATTCAACAAAGCAAAACCCTAAAAAGATTATGCAAAGGCTCAGATTGGCTCGGATATGATGAACTAACCCTAAGTTTTTTTGTGGCTTTTTCATGGACTGTAGGTATGAAGAACCGACTCGATCTAAACTACGAAAAATTGTAAAATCTCACCGAGCAACCTGGGAATCTGATACCACTTGATAGAGGCAATGGTGTCCCATCTTTCGATGAGATGGTGACTATCGTTTAGGATGAAGTCGACTTTGACGATCCGACTACGAACGTGCGAGGATGTCGCGCCTTAGCAATCGCTAAACCAACTCCGAGAGGTTATTGACCACGCCGGAGCACGATCAACCTGACCACGAAGGTCTTTTCCTGCAGGCAAACGAAGAACAAGCAAGAAACTAAGAATGCAATCTGAATATTGCGAATATAAGAGGAAAACTTTATTGATCCAGGTGGGGTTCTGTGACGCCTTTGTCTGGTCGTTGAACATAAACGAAGTACGCGAAGTTGCAGCTATGGCAAACTTTTAATCTAAACAAAACCCAAAGTCTAAACGGTGCCCTAAGGGCTGTTGATGTAGGGTGGAACCCTATGTGGACGATCTTTCATGTTTGGAGTGGATCCTACGGGGAATCACGAAGAACACGCGGAAGAACAGAGGGAAACACGGAGGAAACGAGAGAGAGATCACTCAATGATAGAGGCAAAGGTGTCCCGTCTTTCGATGAGATGTTGGTTTTCGCTTTGGAGGAAGTCGACTTTGACGATCCGACTACGAACGTGCGAGGACGTCGCGCCTTAGCAATCGCTAAACCAACTCCGAGAGGTTATTGACCACGCCGAGCACGATCAACTCGACCACGAGGGTCTGCTTTCTCGCGAGCAAACGAAGAACAAGCAAGAAACCGAGATTGCAATCTGGATATTGCGAATATAAGATGAAAGCTTTATTGATCAAGGTGGGGTTCTGTGGACGCCTTTGTCCGGTCGTTGAACACAAACGAAATGCACGAAGTTGCAGCTATGGCGAACTTTTAATCTAAACAAAACCCAAAGTCTAAACGACGCCCTAAGGGCTGTATATATGGAGGAAGAGGAGGGAATTTCGTGGCCCTTGAGGGAGGGGTCCGAAACCATCCCTAACTCTTGTTTCCCCACACATACGGACTCTAAAAACAGCCTATACTTAAGTATTTCGAAATTACATGGGCCTGGCCCAATAATAAGGTGACGCAGCACCTAGAATAGCCTATGGACGAATATTATGAAGTGGCATCTTGTATATTTCGTCCAAGGCTTCATGCACCCATTATGGTGGCTTCAAAGTCCTGAAATCATCACTTGTAACTCCGTTCTTGTTCCCCTTAGCATGGCATTATCTCCATGCTTGTTCTTGCTCCAATGTCCATCCTTCTCCAAGCTAGGGCCTTCATTTGTAAGCAAAACAAATGTATCCAATTTAGGCAGCATCATATTCTCATGAACATTAGAATCATTACCAAGAAACGAAAGTACCTGATAATTTAATTGGCGTGCGCGAGCTCTAGTAATTGGTCCAGTATATGTAGCAGTAGGGGCTGTGGGTGTAACAATGGTATTGATGTCCTCATCACTCAACCAACAAGGAATCAATCACACAAGTGCTAGATCACCGAACACAAAGAGATACATATGATCCACAATCAACAAAGGTAAGGATACACGAGTAGTCGTTCTTCTCCGAGAGGAGGTCTTGATGGGGTCCACCCTAGAAGGGGGTCTTGAATCCGCTTGGGGGATCTTCTCTGAAGAGGTCCTGAGCTCCGAGGAGAAGTAACCAAGTGGATGAGCAAGGCTCTCACACAAACATGAGCTAAACCAAAGCTAACCCTAGAAAGTTGGGGAAGAAGGAGTATATATAGTCTAGGGGCGAAGGGGTACAAGGGCTGCGGCCCAAACGAAGTCAACCCACAGTGTCGGACGTCCGGAAGGCGTCGGATGTCCGGAGGCTCGGACGGTCCGGACGTCCGGACGGGCTCAAGGCGTCCGTAGAATCAGTTCGGTCAGAAGGCTTGGACGTCCGGAGAGGGTCGGTCGTCCGGAGCCAGGACGGTCCGGACGTCCGGAAGTTGTCGGTCGTCCGTAGATTCGGTTCGGGCGTGCGTCGGTCGGACGTCCGGAGGCTTCGGTCGTCCGTAGTTTTGGTTCGGGTGGCAAAGTGCCGGACGTCCGGAGAGTCCGGTCGTCCGGGTCCTGGGACTCGTCGGACGTCCGAAAGGCGTCGGACGTCCGGCGCTGTGTTTTCAATGACATCTCTTCTTCTTCTTCAATATGCTTGGAGTCCTCGCGGTCTTGGCTCTCGCAAGTAGTTGATCCTTGGCTCACCTTCATGTACCTGATTACACATAGAGTCTCCGAATGAGGTAGTAGCCATGTCTCGTGAGTAGGAAGAGGGAGTTTGGAGAGGAGCGAATTCACCTTATCTTCTATGGCCTTCGCTCGGGCTCGTGTCATGGGTCCGAGTGGTGTTGAGGGAGATGTAGGCACGTCCATGGGGATGAGTGAGGGATGCTCCGCATCATCTCCCCTCCCTTGGGAGAGATCCGACCTCGGATCAAAAGCTTCATCTCCATGGTAAGGTGCGAGGTCCTTGACGTTGAAGATGTCGCTCACATTGTACTTGTCTCGAGGTAGGTCGATCTTGTAGGCGTTGTCGTTATAGCGTGCTAGCACCTTGAAAGGTCCATCGGCTCTAGGAAGAAGCTTGGACTTGCGTTCTTTGGGGAAGCGGTCTTTGCGAAGGTGTAGCCACACTAGATCACCAATGTTGAAGACCATGGGTTGTGATAGAGGCGAGGGTCCCAATCTTTCGATGAGATGATAACTATCGATTTGGTGGAGATGACTTTGACGAACCGACTACAAACGTGCACGACGTTGCGCCTTAGCAATCGCTAAACCAACTCTGAGAGGTTATTGACCACGCCGGAGCATGATCAACCTGACCACGAAGGTCTATTCCTACAAGCAATCGAAGAACAAGCAAGAATATGATAAAGCAATCTGAATATTGCAAATATATATGAAGTATTGATAAAGGTGGGGATCCGGAAGCGGTCTTGGTGCAGTCGTTGGACACAAACGAAGTACACGAAGTTGCAATGGCTAACTTTTAACTAAACAAATCCCAAGGAAAAAGCTACTAGATGGATCTACTTATATAGGAGCAAGGGTGGCGGCCAAGGAGTTGGGAGGACGTCCCAAGGCAGCCTAACACTAACCCTAGGTCGTACAAGGCCAATGGGCCCAAGTGGAGGTGACGTAACACCTTTGGACTTGTAGTTTGACTCGGATTCTGCTGCAGCATCAGATTGTTTCGTCCATAACTCAACGCTCCGGACGGATTTTAAGGTGATTCCAATTGGGTTGGAAAATGCACGAAATCTATTTTCCAACAAAAAAAGAATCAACCAATTTGGAGTCCGTATGAAAAAGTTATTGGCGTTTTGAGTCAGGTATGTCTGTGCAGTCCGAATCTGAGTCCAAAACGTGAGAGACTTGGACTCTATCTTCTCTTGGCCCGAAAGTGACGTGAGAGGACTTTTTGAACAGCACCTAAACTTCTCCTTTTCCCTTATCTTCATATGTGTATTGTACAAATGTCCCATACACCTGCAATTAGACAAAACACAAAAGTATGTGATGTATATTTGTTACGGATAACATAAATAGATTGTTGAATAGTTTGCACTAGAAATCACACGACAAATAAGCATGTATGCAATATTTTTGGTCTTATCCAAGGTAGTCATGTCCTCATCATCCTCCACTTCTTGAAAACAAAGCCGTCCTCGGCGGTTCTTAGTCTGAAATGTGGCTAACAAAAGAGACAAGGTGTACATGTTGTATATGTATATGTCTTCCATTTTTATTTCCCTTGATTTTTGCACATATGACACATGAATAGATGAGTAACTTGCATGGTTCATAAAATCTAAAGCCAAAACATTATCACAAGAAGTAGAAGGCATGAAAATATTGCAACTTAGTTTGCACATATAAGTGAAGCTCTTATGCATTTCAAAAGATTGACAATGTTCATCATTAAACCATCCCAACATTGGTGAATAAACCTTACTTGCATCAAATTTACATGCTACAACATGCTTAAATAAGCAAACATGCAATAAGTCATTCGACACAGAATCATCACCAAGATTAGAGGTCATATCAAAATGATTAAACATTGATTCTTTTGCATCAACAGTTAATTCAATGGGTGCACTCAAAATTGTTGGTATTTCAGTTGTTTGATCACATGACGCATTCATGATAGTATCAAGATTCTCTAAAATAGGTGATGTGGTCAAATCACGGGTAACTCAACACATGATGCATTCAAGTTAACTAGGGATGCATCATTCTCATGTGAAGTTATATCATTAATACCTTCTTTTGTTACCTTGTCGCAAAGACGTAGCTGATGTAGGTACGGGCCTTGACAATGCACCATACACTTGAGATGATGTCGCTCACAACTGGGTGGGGCTGCTCTAGTAGGTGCAACGGTGGAGGAACCAATCGGCGATGGTGAGCATGAACTGGAATAGTAGTTGTTGTAGTCACCCAATGCATCCTCCTGTATTTGTCTCTCAAAGGTACAAGCGCTTGAACATACATACCAATAATGGAACGAGGAATATAGTGAAATCTTGCACGGATATCATGGTTCAAACCACCAAAAAATATATTCATTGTATCATCCTCAGATTCTTCTATGTCACAATGATGCATATAAGATTTGAACTCTTTGTAGTAAGCATGAATAGTGTTACTGCCTTGTTTTAATTGTTCAAATTTGCGAAGCAATTCACGCATTTATAGTAAGGAGGAAAAAATTGTTGTCTCATTACAGCTTTCAAAACTTTCCAAGTTGTGGGTTGGTTATCAATGTTTTTCTTACAATGTACACTCCACCAAATGAAGCAAAACCAGTAAATGCTCTAGTGGTAGCTCGTACTCTCTCAAGTTCGTAAAAATCATGGTGACTAAAAACTTCTTCTAATTCAAGCTCCCAAGCTAGATAAATAGCAGGATTAAATCTACCCTCAAATGATGGTAAAGACATACCACGACCATATGCTTGTGTGTGTTGTCCCAACTCTCGTGATGATGAAGATGTGTCCGTCGTCCAAGAACTTCTATCTCCAGAACCTGTCATGATTAGTAGAAACAAGAAACAAAATTCGAGAATAATGTTCCTATGAACTACTAGGATGTGGTGGTAAAACGCTCACAGTATAGCAAATATCAATATCTTACAAGTTCTTACCATGCAGCAGGTGGTGACAGGCAACCAGATATGTCAAATAACTACGAAGATTGTGTAAAGCGATTGCCAGGGGAACGTACGTATACACGGTGTAGAAATATGTGGAGCTGGGTTGGCTATATATGGTAGCAAAAGATTATCAATAATCAATTCAGAGATGCAATGTTGAATAAACGCTCAATGACGCAGATCTTGTCTTTGGTCCTAGGCTAGACCGGACTAGAGACGCGAGCCTAGAACACTAATGAGGTCACGGTGTAGCACAACTAGCATCAATGAAGGATAATAAGTAGCTCTGGACAGCAAGATATAAGTGAAGATCACAACGGCAGTAAAGATAATGATGAAACACAACTGCCAAGCAGGATATACAACAACTCTCTCTCCAATTTTCCTCTTGAAAAGTTTGAGCCAATTTTCTGATAAATTTTTTCAAAGAATGCTACTAACTCAAGCTTTCCAATGCAAAAAGAATCACTCAATTCCGAGTTGATATGAGGAGTCAAAAAATTCTAAAACTAGTTTGAAAAACTGGAATAAGCTGTGTTCACGAACTTCGGAGGGCAAAAAGACCTATTTAGAAGCCGATTTTGAGGTGCCAAATATTGAACTAGCTTCTGCAACTATTTAGATGTGGCTCGTCTCTAGCTTTAATTTGAGTACTCGCGGAGCCAAAACGGACTTCGTATGAGGAAGTTATGCCTGTTTTACTGAACAGTACACAAAATAGATTCCAATCCGAATTCAGCTACGAGATTGAGTCTAGATAGATCCGATCTTTGTTTTTTTTCTTCTCTCTTTTTTTTCTCACACTTTTTTTTCCTTTTTCTTTCTCTCTTTTTTTTACTTTTTTTTTCTCTTTTTTTTCTCTCTTTTCCAAAACAAACTAGATAAGATGCAGATTGGATCAAGCGAAGATGTGAATGACCTCAACTATGATTATGACAATGAATAGTGCATAGCACGTGGTGGAAATTGATGGATGGTATGGTGGACAGCGGAAGGGATAATGATGCAGCGGTAGGCGTGACTAATGTGAACAGAACTTCGAAACTCTAAAGGAACTAGACACTAAGACCAGCAACTCGACACGACGATGCAACCGATAATTCAATAATGCAAACAATGAAAAGAAAATTGCAAAGGCTTGGACTGGCTAGGACAAATGATGAATAGATCTAACTTTTCTGGTGGCCTTTTCTTGGACAATAGGTAAGAAAATAAATCGAATCTAGGGATAACTGGAAAATCTCACCGAGCAACCTGAAAACTGATACAACTTGATAGAGGCGAGGGTCCCAATCTTTCGATGAGATGATAACTATCAATTTGGTGGAGATGACTTTGACGAACCGACTACAAACGTGCACGACGTTGCGCCTTAGCAATCGCTAAACCAACTCCGAGAGGTTATTGACCACGCCGGAGCACGATCAACTCGACCACGAAGGTCTATTCCTACAAGCAATCGAAGAACAAGCAAGAATATGATAAAGCAATCTGAATATTGCAAATATATATGAAGTATTGATAAAGGTGGGGATCCGGAAGCGGTCTTGGTGCAGTCGTTGGACACAAACGAAGTACACGAAGTTGCAATGGCTAACTTTAACTAAACAAATCCCAAGGAAAAAGCTACTAGATGGATCTACTTATATAGGAGCAAGGGTGGCGGCCAAGGAGTTGGGAGGACGTCCCAAGGCAGCCTAACACTAACCCTAGGTCGTACAAGGCCAATGGGCCCAAGTGGAGGTGACGTAACACCTTTGGACTTGTAGTTTGACTCGGATTCTGCTGCAGCATCAGATTGTTTCGTCCATAACTCAACGCTCCGGACGGATTTTAAGTTGATTCCAATTGGGTTGGAAAATGCACGAAATCTATTTTCCAACAAAAAAAGAATCAACCAATTTGGAGTCCGTATGAAAAAGTTATTGGCGTTTTGAGTCAGGTATGTCTGCAGTCCGAATCTGAGTCCGTAACGTGAGAGACTTGGACTCTATCTTCTCTTGGCCCAAAAGTGACGTGAGAGGACTTTTTGAACAGCACCTAAACTTCTCCTTTTCCCTTATCTTCATATGTGTATTGTACAAATGTCCCATACACCTGCAATTAGACAAAACACAAAAGTATGTGATGTATTTTTGTTACGGATAACATAAATAGATTGTTGAATAGTTTGCACTAGAAATCACACGACAAATAAGCATGTATGCAATATTTTTGGTCTTATCCAAGGTAGTCATGTCCTCATCATCCTCCACTTCTTGAAAACAAAAGCCGTCCTCATGGTTCTTAGTCTGAAATGTGGCTAACAAAAGAGACAAGGTGTACATGTTGTATATGTATATGTCTTCCATTTTATTTCCCTTGATTTTTGCACATATGACACATGAATAGATGAGTAACTTGCATGGTTCATAAAATCTAAAGCCAAAACATTATCACAACAAGTAGAAGGCATGAAAATATTGCAACTTAGTTTGCACATATAAGTGAAGCTCTTATGCATTTCAAAAGATTGACAATGTTCATCATTAAACCATCCCAACATTGGTGAATAAACCTTACTTGCATCAAATTTACATGCTACAACATGCTTAAATAAGCAAACATGCAATAAGTCATTCGACACGTAATCATCACCAAGATTAGAGGTCATATCAAAATGATTAAACATTGATTCTTTTGCATCAACAGTTAATTCAATGGGTGCACTCAAAATTGTTGGTATTTCAGTTGTTTGATCACATGACGCATTCATGATAGTATCAAGATTCTCTAAAATAGGTGATGTGGTCAAATCACGGGTAACTCAACACATGATGCATTCAAGTTAACTAGGGATGCATCATTCTCATGTGAAGTTATATCATTAATACCTTCTTTGTTACCTTGTCGCAAAGACGTAGCTGATGTAGGTACGGGCCTTGACAATGCACCATACACTTGAGATGATGTCGCGCTCACAACTGGGGTGGGGCTGCTCTAGTAGGTGCAACGGTGGAGGAACCAATCGACGATGGTGAGCATGAACTGGAATAGTAGTTGTTGTAGTCACCCAATGCATCCTCCTGTAGCTGTCTCTCAAAGGTACAAGCGCGAACATACATACCAATAATGGAACGAGGAATATAGTGAAATCTTGCACGGATATCATGGTTCAAACCACCAAAAAATATATTCATTGTATCATCCTCAGATTCTTCTATGTCACAATGATGCATATAAGATTTGAACTCTTTGTAGTAAGCATGAATAGTGTTACTGCCTTGTTTTAATTGTTCAAATTTGAGAAGCAATTCACGACGATAGTAAGGAGGAAAAAATTGTTGTCTCATTACAGCTTTCAAAACTTTCCAAGTTGTGGGTTGGTTATCAATGTTTTTCTTACAATGTACACTCCACCAAATGAAGCAAAACCAGTAAATGCTCTAGTGGTAGCTCGTACTCTCTCAAGTTCGGAAAAATCATGGTGACTAAAAACTTCTTCTAATTCAAGCTCCCAAGCTAGATAAATAGCAGGATTAAATCTACCCTCAAATGATGGTAAAGACATACCCTGACCATATGCTTGTGTGTGTTGTCCCAACTCTCGTGATGATGAAGATGTGTCCGTCGTCCAAGAACTTCTATCTCCGGAACCTGTCATGATTAGTAGAAACAAGAAACAAAATTCGAGAATAATGTTCCTATGAACTACTAGGATGTGGCGGTAAAACGCTCACAAGATAGCAAATATCAATATCTTACAAGTTCTTACCATGCAGCAGGTGGTGACAGGCAACCAGCAATGTCAAATAACTACGAAGATTGTGTAAAGCGATTGCCAGGGGAACGTACGTATACACGGTGTAGAAATATGTGGAGCTGGGTTGGCTATATATGGTAGCAAAATATTATCAATAATCAATTCAGAGATGCAATGTTGAATAAACGCTCAACGACGGTCTTGTCTTTGGTCCTAGTCTAGACCGGACTAGAGACGCGAGCCTAGAACACTAATGAGGTCACGGTGTAGCACAACTAGCATCAATGAAGGATAATAAGTAGCTCTGGACAGCAAGATATAAGTGAAGATCACAACGGCAAGAAAGATAATGATGAAACACAAGCGCCAAGGTGATATACAACAACTCTCTCTCAATTTTCCTCTTGAAAAGTTTGAGCCAATTTTCTGATAAATTTTTTCAAAGAATGCTACTAACTCAAGCTTTCCAATGCAAAAAGAATCACTCAATTCCGAGTTGATATGAGGAGTCAAAAATTCTAAAACTGGTTTGAAAAACTGGAATAAGCTGTGTTCACGAACTTCGGAGGGCAAAAGACCTATTTAGAAGCCGATTTTGAGGTGCCAAATATTGAACTAGCTTCTGCAACTATTTAGATGTGGCTCGTCTCTAGCTTTAATTTGAGTACTCGCGGAGCCAAAACGGACTTCGTATGAGGAAGTTATGCCTGTTTTACTGAACAGTACACAAAATAGATTCCAATCCGAATTCAGCTACGAGATTGAGTCTAGATAGATCTGATCTTTGTTTTTTTTTTCTTCTCTCTTTTTTTTCTCACACTTTTTTTTCCTTTTTCTTTCTCTCTTTTTTTTACTTTTTTTTTCTCTTTTTTTTCTCTCTTTTTTTTCTCTTTTTCCAAAACAAACTAGATAAGATGCAGATTGGATCAAGCGAAGATGTGAATGACCTCAACTATGATTATGACAATGAATAGTGCGTAGCACGTGGTGGAAATTGATGGATGGTATGGTGGGCAGCGGAAGGGATAATGATGCAGCAGCGGCGTGACTAATGTGAACAGAACTCAAACTCTAAAGGAACTAGACACTAAGACCAAAGAACTCGACGCATTTATGCAACCGATAATTCAATAATGCAAACAATGAAAAGAAAATTGCAAAGGCTTGGACTGGCTAGGACAAATGAGGAATAGATCTAACTTTTACGGTGGCCTTTTCTTGGACAATAGGTAAGAAAATAAATCGAATCTAGGGATAAGCTGGAAAATCTCACCGAGCAACCCAAAACCGATACAACTTGATAGAGGCGAGGGTCCCAATCTTTCGATGAGATGATAACTATCGATTTGGTGGAGATGACTTTGACGAACCGACTACAAACGTGCACGACGTTGCACCTTAGCAATCGCTAAACCAACTCCGAGAGGTTATTGACCACGCCGGAGCACGATCAACCTGACCACGAAGGTCTATTCCTACAAGCAATCGAAGAACAAGCAAGAATATGATAAAGCAATCTGAATATTGCAAATATATATGAAGTATTGATAAAGGTGGGGATCCGGAAGCGGTCTTGGTGCAGTCGTTGGACACAAACGAAGTACACGAAGTTGCAATGGCTAACTTTAACTAAACAAATCCCAAGGAAAAAGCTACTAGATGGATCTACTTATATAGGAGCAAGGGGTGGCGGCCAAGGAGTTGGGAGGACGTCCCAAGGCAGCCTAACACTAACCCTAGGTCGTACAAGGCCAATGGGCCCAAGTGGAGGTGACGTAACACCTTTGGACTTGTAGTTTGACTCGGATTCTGCTGCAGCATCAGATTGTTTCGTCCATAACTCAACGCTCCGGACGGATTTTAAGTTGATTCCAATTGGGTTGGAAAATGCACGAAATCTATTTTCCAACAAAAAGAATCAACCAATTTGGAGTCCGTATGAAAAAGTTATTGGCGTTTTGAGTCAGGTATGTAATGCAGTCCGAATCTGAGTCCGTAACGTGAGAGACTTGGACTCTATCTTCTCTTGGCCCAAAAGTGACGTGAGAGGACTTTTTGAACAGCACCTAAACTTCTCCTTTTCCCTTATCTTCATATGTGTATTGTACAAATGTCCCATACACCTGCAATTAGACAAAACACAAAAGTATGTGATGTATTTTTGTTCTGGATAACATAAATAGATTGTTGAATAGTTTGCACTAGAAATCACCTGACAAATAAGCATGTATGCAATATTTTTGGTCTTATCCAAGGTAGTCATGTCCTCATCATCCTCCACTTCTTGAAAACAAAGCCGTCCTCATGGTTCTTAGTCTGAAATGTGGCTAACAAAAGAGACAAGGTGTACATGTTGTATATGTATATGTCTTCCATTTTATTTCCCTTGATTTTTGCACATATGACACATGAATAGATGAGTAACTTGCATGGTTCATAAAATCTAAAGCCAAAACATTATCACAACAAGTAGAAGGCATGAAAATATTGCAACTTAGTTTGCACATATAAGTGAAGCTCTTATGCATTTCAAAAGATTGACAATGTTCATCATTAAACCATCCCAACATTGGTGAATAAACCTTACTTGCATCAAATTTACATGCTACAACATGCTTAAATAAGCAAACATGCAATAAGTCATTCGACACAGAATCATCACCAAGATTAGAGGTCATATCAAAATGATTAAACATTGATTCTTTTGCATCAACAGTTAATTCAATGGGTGCACTCAAAATTGTTGGTATTTCAGTTGTTTGATCACATGACGCATTCATGATAGTATCAAGATTCTCTAAAATAGGTGATGTGGTCAAATCACCAGGTAACTCAACACATGATGCATTCAAGTTAACTAGGGATGCATCATTCTCATGTGAAGTTATATCATTAATACCTTTACTGTTACCTTGTCGCAAAGACGTAGCTGATGTAGGTACGGGCCTTGACAATGCACCATACACTTGAGATGATGTCGCGCTCACAATCTGGGGTGGGGCTGCTCTAGTAGGTGCAACGGTGGAGGAACCAACTGACGATGGTGAGCATGAACTGGAATAGTAGTTGTTGTAGTCACCCAATGCATCCTCCTGTAGCTGTCTCTCAAAGGTACAAGCGCGAACATACATACCAATAATGGAACGAGGAATATAGTGAAATCTTGCACGGATATCATGGTTCAAACCACCAAAAAATATATTCATTGTATCATCCTCAGATTCTTCTATGTCACAATGATGCATATAAGATTTGAACTCTTTGTAGTAAGCATGAATAGTGTTACTGCCTTGTTTTAATTGTTCAAATTTATGAAGCAATTCACGATTTATAGTAAGGAGGAAAAAATTGTTGTCTCATTACAGCTTTCAAAACTTTCCAAGTTGTGGGTTGGTTATCAATGTTTTTCTTACAATGTACACTCCACCAAATGAAGCAAAACCAGTAAATGCTCTAGTGGTAGCTCGTACTCTCTCAAGTTCAGAAAAATCATGGTGACTAAAAACTTCTTCTAATTCAAGCTCCCAAGCTAGATAAATAGCAGGATTAAATCTACCCTCAAATGATGGTAAAGACATACCACGACCATATGCTTGTGTGTGTTGTCCCAACTCTCGTGATGATGAAGATGTGTCCGTCGTCCAAGAACTTCTATCTCCGGAACTGTCATGATTAATAGAAACAAGAAACAAAATTCGAGAATAATGTTCCTATGAACTACTAGGATGTGGTGGTAAAACGCTCACAGTATAGCAAATATCAATATCTTACAAGTTCTTACCATGCAGCAGGTGGTGACAGGCAACCAGCAATGTCAAATAACTACGAAGATTGTGTAAAGCGATTGCCAGGTGAACTTACGAATACACGGTGTAGAAATATTTTGAGCTGGGTTGGCTATATATGGTAGCAAAATATTATCAATAATCAATTCAGAGATGCAATGTTGAATAAACGCTCAACGACAGATCGGTCTTTGGTCCTAGTCTAGACCGGACTAGAGACGCGAGCCTAGAACACTAATGAGGTCACGGTATAGCACAACTAGCATCAATAAAGGATATGAAGTAGCTCTGGACATCAAGATATAAGTGAAGATCACAACGGCAGTAAAGATAATGATGAAAAACAACTGCCAAACAGGATATACAACAACTCTCTATCCAATTTTCATCTTGAAAATTTTGAGACAATATTCTTATAAATTTTTTAAAAGAATGCTACTAACTCAAGCTTTCCAATGCAAAAGAATCACTCAATTCCGAGTTGATATGAGGAGTCAAAAATTCTAAAACTGGTTTGAAAAACTGGAATAAGCTGTGTTCACGAACTTCGGAGGGCAAAAGACCTATTTAGGAGCCGATTTTGAGGTGCCAAATATTGAACTAGCTTCTGCAACTATTTAGATGTGGCTCGTCTCTAGCTTTAATTTGAGTACTCGCGGAGCCAAAACGGACTTCGTATGAGGAAGTTATGTCTGTTTTACTGAACAGTACACAAAATAGATTCCAATCCGAATTCAGCTACGAGATTGAGTCTAGATAGATCCGATCTTTGTTTTTTTTTCTTCTCTCTTTTTTTTCTCACACTTTTTTTTCCATTTTCTTTCTCTCTTTTTTTACTTTTTTTCTCTTTTTTTTCTCTCTTTTTTTTCTCTCTTTTCCAAAACAAACTAGATAAGATGCAGATTGGATCAGCGAAGATGTGAATGACCTCAACTATGATTATGACAATGAATAGTGCATAGCACATGGTGGAAATTGATGGATGGTATGGTGGACAGCGGAAGGGATAATGATGCGTGGTGGCGTGACTAATGTGAACAGAACTCGAAACTCTAAAGGAACTAGACACTAAGACCGGCAACTCGACACGACGATGCAACCGATAATTCAATAATGCAAACAATGAAAAGAAAATTGCAAAGGCTTGGACTGGCTAGGACAAATGATGAATAGATATAACTTTTCCAGTGGCCTTTTCTTGGACAATAGGTAAGAAAATAAATCGAACCTAGGGATAAGCTGGAAAATCTCACCGAGCAACCCGAAAACCGATACAACTTGATAGAGGCGAGGGTCCCAATCTTCGATGAGATGATAACTATCAATTTGGTGGAGATGACTTTGTGAACCGACTACAAACGTTACGACGTTGCGCCTTAGCAATCGCTAAACCAACTCCGAGAGGTTATTGACCACGCCGAGCACGATCAACGACCACGAAGGTCTATTCCTACAAGCAATCGAAGAACAAGCAAGAATATGATAAAGCAATCTGAATATTGCAAATATATATGAAGTATTGATAAAGGTGGGGATCCGGAAGCGGTCTTGGTCTGGTCGTTGGACACAAACGAAGTACACGAAGTTGCAATGGCTAACTTTTAACTAAACAAATCCCAAGGAAAAAGCTACTAGATGGATCTACTTATATAGGAGCAAGGGGTGGCGGCCAAGGAGTTGGGAGGACGTCCCAAGGCAGCCTAACACTAACCCTAGGTCGTACAAGGCCAATGGGCCCAAGTGGAGGTGACGTAACACCTTTGGACTTGTAGTTTGACTCGGATTCTGCTGCAGCATCAGATTGTTTCGTCCATAACTCAACGCTCCGGACGGATTTTAAGTTGATTCCAATTGGGTTGGAAAATGCACGAAATCTATTTTCCAACAAAAAGAATCAACCAATTTGGAGTCCGTATGAAAAAGTTATTGGCGTTTTGAGTCAGGTATGTCTGCAGTAGTCCGAATCTGAGTCCGTAACGTGAGAGACTTGGACTCTATCTTCTCTTGGCCCAAAAGTGACGTGAGAGGACTTTTGAACAGCACCTAAACTTCTCCTTTTCCCTTATCTTCATATGTGTATTGTACAAATGTCCCATACACCTGCAATTAGACAAAACACAAAAGTATGTGATGTATTTTTGTTCTGGATAACATAAATAGATTGTTGAATAGTTTGCACTAGAAATCACCTGACAAATAAGCATGTATGCAATATTTTTGGTCTTATCCAAGGTAGTCATGTCCTCATCAGGTTGCTTGTTGACGTTGAGCTTGGTCCCTAGTCGTTGTACTTAGCGCTCGATGGTTTGTCTTGTATCCTCATGCACCTTCTTGATGTAGCTTGCCCGTGCACTCCCATCCATGTTGGTGCGCTCTTATAGAGGAAGAGGTAGAATGTCCAATGGGGACAACGGGTTGAAGCCGTAGACGACCTCGAAAGGGGACTTGCCGGTAGTCGAATGTCTTGCACGGTTGTAGGCGTACTCGGAGATGGGTAGACATGCTTCCCACTCCTTGATGTTCCTCTTGATCAAGACACGAAGTATAGTGTGCGGTTCGTCACCTCCGTTTGGCCGTCGGTTTGAGGATGGTATGCGGATGAGAACAATAGCTTGATTCCGAGCTTGGCGCATAGGGTCTTCCAAAAGTAACTCAAGAACTTGACGTCACGATTGGAGACGATTGTCTTTGGTACTCCATGGAGTCGCAAGATTTCCCTACAAAAGAGATTTGCAATGTGTGAAGCATCGTCTATCTGTTGCAAGGAATGAAATGTGCCATCTTAGAAAATCTATCCACAACAACAAACACGGAATCCTTTCCATTTTGAATTCTAGGCAAACCAAGTACAAAGTCCATGCTAATGTCTTCCCAAGGTTGATAAGGAATAGGAAGGGGCATGTAAAGACCATGGGATTTAGCTTTAGACTTAGCTTTGCGGCATGTAGAGCAACGGTTGGTGAAGCGTGAGACGTCGCGGAACATCTTGGGCCAAAAGTAGTTGTTGGAGAGCGTGGCGAATGTCTTGTCGCGTCCAGAGTGTCCCATGAGTCCGCCTCCATGAGCCTCTTGCAAAAGGAGCAAACGAAGAGAAGACTCGGGAATGCATAGTTTGTTAGCTCTCATAAGATAAGCATCCTTGATGTAATATTGTTCCCAAGAAGTAAAAGGCCAAACACTTATCATAAGGAATAGCAAAAGATGGATCATTAGCATACAAGTCTTTGATGTGCTCAAACCCAATAACATTCAACTCAAGTTGAGTGACAAGCATGCATATGCGTGAAAGTGCATCGGCAAGTACATTTTCCTTACCCTTAATGTACTTGATAACATATGGGAAAGATTCAATAAATTCACTCCATTTGGCATGATGCTTGTTTAACTTAGTTTGACCTTTGAGGTACTTAAGCGTTTCATGATCGGTATGGATGACAAATTCATGAGGTCTAAGGTAATGTTCCCAAACATGTAGCACACGTACTAAAGCATACAATTCTTTGTCATAGATGGGATAGTTTTTCACTAAAATATGCAATGGCTTGTTTTTCTTGCATCAAAACTCCGCCAATTCCGGTACCGCTTGCATCACAATGAACCTCAATTTTTTTGTCAAAATTGGGCAAAGCAAGAATCGGAGCATGAGTAAGCAAAGGCTTGAGCTCATCAAAAGCGGTTGATTGCAAAGTTCCCCAAACAAAGGGAGTATTCTTCTTACTCAAGGCATGCAAAGGAGTGGCAATTGTGCTAAAATCTTTCACAAAGCGACGATAAAACCCGAAGACCAAGAAAGTCGCGCACTTGTTGCAAATTGGTGGGTTGGGGCCAAGTTTTGATTGCTTCAATTTTAGATTCATCAACATGGACACCCTTTGAGGATACTACAAAACCCAAGAAAACCACTTTGTCAACACCAAATGTGCATTTTTTCATGTTTGCATAAAGACTTTCCTTGCGAAGGGTTTGCAAAACAGCCCTAACATGATTAAGATGTTCTTTCATGGTTTTGCTAAACACAAGAATATCGTCGAAGTAAACCACAACAAAGACTCCAATGTAAGGATGAAGCACATGATGCATAAGACGCATTTAAAGTACCAGAGCCTCGAAAGACCCATAGGCATCACTAACCACTCATATAAACCAAATTTGGTTTTGAAAGCAGTTTTCCATTCATCACCCTCTTGTATGCAGATTTGATAATAGCCACTTTTAAGGTCAATTTTTGAGAAAAAGTTGGCTCCACTAAGTTCATCAAGCATATCATCTAAGCGAGGAATGGGATGCCTATAGCGAACGGTAATAGCATTTATAGGTCTACAATCAGAACACAAGCGGAAACTTCCATCGGGCTTAGGCACAAGTATAACGGGAACGACACAAGGGCTTAGGCTTTCACGTACATGACCGTTGTCGATAAGTTGTTGTACGTGTCGTTGAATCTCCTTGGTTTCTTCGGATTGACTCGGTATGGAGCTTTGTTTGGTAGATGCGCCCGGGGATGAGGTCGATTCGATGCTCAATGCCTCGAAGAGGAGGTAGACCCGAGGTAGCTCATCGGGGAAAATATCTTGGAATTCCTGCAAAAGAGATTTAAACACTAAAGGTAGCTCATGAGAGGTGTTAGTTGTTGGGTCTCCATCCTTGCACACAAGGACAAAGTGCATCACACTAGATGGGTTCTCACATACTTCTCTCATCTCACTTTTGGTGGCAAATAGGATGAGGTTTTTCTCTCTAGGCGAAGAGGCGCTCAAGTTTGGCTTGTGGCTCTCACTCACTTTTTGGTGGATCACTTTCTCACTTTTGTCTCTATGATGGGTGGCTTGCTTGTCGGCTATCACTTGACTAGGAGACATAGGTCGTAGCACATATTCCTTCCCTTTCATCTTGAAGCTATAGTGATTGGTGCGCCCATTGTGGATGACACCACGGTCGAATTGCCATGGTCGACCAAAAAGGAGGTGGCAAACCGTCTTGGGACCACATCACATTCCAAAGTGTCTTCATAAGCACCAATTTTGAAGGAGACTTGGACCGTATGCTCGACTCGTATAGTGCCGGAGTCACTTAGACATTGAACCTTGTAGGGGTGCGGGTGCTTCCTCTTGACCAAATGAAGTTTGGAACATAGTTCTTCACTTGCCAAGTTGTGGTAACTACCTCCATCAATGATGACCTTGACGGACCTTCCGTTGATGCCGGCCTTTGTGTGGAAGATGTGGCATCTTTGGTCGTCTTCTTGTTGATGTTGAAGAGTCAAGACCTTGGAGACAACGAGAGCGGGGCTCGAATCCTCATCACAAAAGACTTGATCATCTTCATCTTCGTTCACTCGCCGGTGCATGGCCACTTGCTCAAGGGCTTCCATCTCCTCATCACTCATTGAGTCATATGTGCCGTCGTCGTTGAGGATCATGGTGCGCTTGTTGGTGCATTCGTAGGACCTGTGGCCTCGGCCGCCGCAAGTAAAACACTTGAAGGAGCTTGTTTTGATGGTCTCATCGATCGGAGTAGATGATGAAGCACGCGGCTTGAGGTTGCTTGTAGTAGGAGGATGACGACTTGAACTTGTCGAATTTCTCTTGTAACTCGACTTGTCGTCGTTGTTTTTAGAAGGTTTGGTTGATGTAGATGTTGGAGGAGGTGTTGAAGCTTGGTTGTTGGAGAAGCCGTAGGTCTTGGATGAGTACTTGGCGTACTTGAAGTCATCTTGCACTTGACGTTCCGCCTTTGTAGCTTGATGTACGAGCTCAATGAGGGTGGAGTATGGTTGGAAGTCGGCGATCTTCTTGATGGGATGATTGAGTCCATTCAAGAAACGTGCCATAGTTTGCTCATCATCTTCCTTGACATTGGCTCGAATCATGGCTATCTCAATTTCCTTGTAGTATTCTTCAACACTCTTTGTTCCTTGCTTGAGAAGTTGGAGTTTCTTGAAGAGGTCGGTTGTAGTAGGTTGGCACAAAGCGTGCTCGCATGACATCCTTCATTTGAGCCCAAGTGGTGATTGGAGGTTCACCTCTTGCTTGTCGTCAGCTCAATGATTTGTTCCCACCATATGAGCACATAGTCTTGGAACTCAAGTGATGCCATAGCGATTTTCTTCGCTTCATCGTAGTTGTGCAACGGAAGATTTTGTCAACCTTCAATGCCCATGAGAGGTAGTCTTGAGGTCATTGCTTCCATTGAACTTGGGCATGGTGAATTTTAGCTTTCCGTAGCGTTGCACTTCATTGTGTTGTTGGCGATGCTGATGATGACGCCCTTGACGTGGATTGCAATCGTCTTCATGTTGCTCTTGGCGTGGAGGAAGACCATGATCAACTTGCTCTTGTTGAACTTGACGTTGAAGTGGAGCTTGACGAGCTTGTGGAGGAGCTTGAGGAACTTGACGTTGTCCATGAGGTTGGTAGTTCCTCTCTTGGATTTCTTCTCGAAGGGCTTCCTCTTGATTGCGCCGTTCGCGATTGCGGTTGGCGAAGGCTCGACTTGATTCTTGAAGGGCACGTTGCGCCTCAAGAGCTTGCGCTTCACGTTGTTGTTGTTGAAGACGTTGAGCCTCGGCGTCTTGTTCGTCTTGGTGTAGATGCGCTCGTTCTTCCTTTTGGCGCCGTAGTCGTTGTCGTTCTTGAGCTTGGGCAAAAGCGTCTTGGTTTGATTGAGGACGAGGGAATTGCTCATCGACTTGCTCTTGTGAATGCTTGTCATGTAGCGGGTTGTGAGATGCATGACGGTCTTGACGTGCGGCACGACGAAGAGTGTTCGAAGTAGGTGTACTTGAGTCGTAGAAGGTATCGTCGGAGTGTCTACTCGAGCGGCTCCGTCTTGAGGATGAAGAAGTGGAATGATGCCGGTTTCTCATCAAGGCGCGGATCTCGTCCATTCTTGCATCATTCTCTTGCTTGTGAGCGTCGAACTTGTTGTCGAAGTAGTCTCTTGTACGTTGCTCGGAGAGTCGCAAGTCGGTGGCGAGGTTGTCGATGCGGTCGCTCATTGCTTGTTGTTCTTGGTGCAACGCTTGTTGTGCACCAAAGAGGTGGTTCTTGGTGACGTATGATGACATGTCGTCGTCTTGTTCGATGAAGAGTGGGTTGGTAGAAGTACTTGGCCTATCCATCATTCCAAGCAAAATGTGAGTGGTAGAAGGAGAAGAACTTATACCAATGTACCTTTGACCGATGTTGATGATGAGTCAAGTTCACTCAAATGCGGACAATGAAAGAGCACTGTTGGTACCAATCCTTGTCGGTTCTCACACCTACACAAATAAAAGCTTATGGTGTGATGCGGAGCATCCTACAGTCATCACCATGTCAAGAGTCCGTTTGGCAAGTGACACGTGCGACCTCTTCTTCACATACACAAAGGTGAATCTTCCCCTTTACACGTGCTCACTTGACCCCTTCGAGGATGGTATACTACTTGACACTTCCCCTATGCATGCCTAGGTACCAAGGAGACCCTCTCGGAGATGCTCGGAAGGATGGACAAGTCCCCAAGTACAAGGATGAAGGAACTCGACGAGAGGAACCGGAGAAATCTGCAGAGCCGGACATCCGGCGTCGGCCGGACATCCGGCCCTTCCAAAGAAGCCGGACATCCGGCGGGACCCGGACATCCGGCCCTGGAGGCACCAACACGGCCGCAGAACTCAGCCACGAAGCTACAGGGGCCGGACATCCGGCTCTTCACGATGCCGGAAATCCGGCCCCCAGCCCGGAAATCGGCCTCACCCGCACCGAATCGGCAGAACCAGCCGGACATCCGGCCCCCTAGTCTGGACATCCGGCGTCTCGGGAAAGCCCGGACATCCGGCCCGACGCCCGGACATCCGGCCTCCCCTGCCTGCGCGCAGTGCATCCGGGACTCGTCCCTTGTACCCCTTCGCCCCGAGACTATATATACTTGATCCCCTACTCTTTCTAGGGTTAGCTTAGGTTTTAGCTCATGTTTGTGTGAGAGCCTTGCTCATCCACTTGATTACTTCTCCTCGGAGCCCAGGACCTCTTCGGAGAAGATCCCCCAAGCGGATTCAAGACCCCCTTCTAGGGTGGACCCCATCAAGACCTCCTCTCGGAGATGAACCTTACCTTGTATCTTTCCTTTTGTTGTTCATGTACCTTGTGGATCTTGTGTGTTTGATTGTCTAGTGGATGTGTGATTGGACTTGTTCTTGAGTGTTTCCCCTTGTGATTTCTCTCCGTTCTTCCCCGTGTTCATCGTGATTCCCCGTAGGATCCGCTCCAACGTGAAAGATCGCCCATGTAGGGTTCCACCCTACATTATCTATGGATCAGAGCTTAGGTTGATCACGTTTTTGGAGCCCCTACCCCTCTTTTTCTAGCTTGATTTTGTTGATTTCGTCCTAAATCCGAAAATCCCCACCAAAAATAGCCCCAATTTTTTTTGTGATTTGTTAGTTTTGATGATGTTTTGTTGATTTTGATCCATGGATTTGCTTGGTTTCGAGTGGATCTAGCAGTTCCCAAGTTTCCCCACTTTCCATCCACGAAATCTCTCCAATTTTGACCTTGAAATCATCAATTTCCGCCCCAATTCGAAAATTTCCGCCTAAACGAGATCGGGATCCGTCGGCCGGACATCCGTGCCTCAGTCGGACATCCGACCATCCGGCCGGACATCCGGGTCCCAAGCCGGACATCCGCCCTGAGCACCAAAATCGCTCGGTTCTGGACATTCACCCCGAAATCCGGCCCGAGCCCCGGATATCCGGCCTGTGACATTTCAGCTTTCCCATTTCACCGCTTTTGTCCATAACTAATTCATCCGAGTCCGATTTTGACGTTCTTTAGCTCGTTTTGAAGCTATTGACATCCCCTTCCCACAAAAAATACCACCAACACAATTTGACTCCATTAAAGTTTGTGAATTTTGGCATCTTTGCCTAGGGCTTCCGCCACATCCTCCTCATAACCACCACCGACTTCCGCAACCTAACCCATTTTGTTCCCCATAGCATTAGTGGTTGCTTGAGTAGTGATTCGAGTCTCCTAAGGTGTTTGACTGCCACTTAGGGACGATTGCTTCTTCATCAACCACCACCACCACTTCCACATAACCTTGCCCACCATACACTTCCACCACCCCAACTTAACCCAATTGTTGATTGAGCTTTTTCGAGTTGTGACTTGTGTCTCCTAAGGTGTTTCGGCTACTTAGGGACGGCAACTTCAACTCCGACACGTGTATAGCCCGTCATTCCACTTCCGCATTGCCAAGTGCAAACCACCACCGCATTTCCGCTTACCACCATTTTGACATTTGTCATTTGAGATTTTGAGTTCGCGGTTTTTCCGCTTTCCTAAGGTGTTTCGGCTACTTAGGGACGAAGTTTCCATCATCTTGGTATCTACATCAAGAACACCGCCACTCATCATCGCAGCGACGGTAACCTCGACAACACCATTGTATATTCCCCTTGCAATTGCATTGATAACCCTTATCTCATTTTGCGTCACTTACCTATCGAGACTAGCCATTTGAGTATTGCTTAAAACGCGTTACTTGTGCACATTAGGGATCTACACCATCCATTGCATACATACCATATCATCTTGGTATCATCATATCATCCATTGTGTCACAATATCGTTCCCGCATATACACAATAGCTATCTTGGTTTGTGTATTGTGCAAAAGTGGCCATACATAGAAAAAAAGAGAAGATAATAAGCTTTTAAGCAAAAGAGAAAGAGCAAAGAGCTTGTAAGCAATAGCCATAGCATCAAATATATCATATGATATCATACTTGATCATCTTGGATCATTGTGAGAGAAACACCGGAACCATACATACATAGCATACTTGGGATAGAAAGTTTATCCATTTTGCATCTTATAGGTTGTGCACAAGTGTCGTATCCGCCTATTGAGCAATCGTGCTAGCGTCTCTCTTGAGTTGTGCAACACGAGCATTTTGGTGGATTCCACATTTTGAGCTCATTCCTTGGTTGCACGACCCCATTTATCTATCCGTGTGTGTGTTTCCGCAGCCACATATTGCTATTGATCTACTTGTTTCGCTTATGAATTTGTGAATCTCTTTCAACATTATTGACTCTTGCTAACATTTTGCATAAAATTTTTGTGCCACTATCCTCACCGAGTTCTACCATAAGCTTTCATTGATAGGTGTGAGTGAACAAGTCCGGTACCAATTCCACTATTCTTTCATTTCACATTGAGTGAAGCAGGATACATCCTCAACTTTGGGAAAAGGTAACTTGGTATTGTTTATCTCATTTCCTACTCACCTCTACTCGAGTCTTGTGATGGATAGGCAAGGCATTTCACCTTCGGTCTACAACAACAACGACGAGTTCGATGCCACGAACAACAACTCCGACGCCAAGATGCAAGCTCAAATGGAGGAGATCAAAGCCCTCATCAAGGCCTACAAGCGATCTTCCTCATCTTCGAGAAGACGCTCAAGAGCACATGCTTCCGAGCTACCGTCTCCGGCAAGATCACATCGGCATCGACACCATCACCAACAAGAACGTGAAGGTCAAGAGCTCTACATCAACAACCGCTCAATGACTTCACCATCTCCCTTGGCATCTTCGCCAAGCGACTTCAAGGCATCTTCGCCACGGACATACGGCATCTTCGCCAACAAGCACCCCAAGACTACGCTCAAGAGAAGCTCCCCAAGCTCAAGTCCGCGACTTCCACGAGCTACTACGACCTCGACATCGACCACGAGATTCCTTTCTATGGGACTCAAGAACCCGAGGAGTACCTCGAGTGGGAGCGTTTGATGGACGACTACCTCAAGCTACATCAAGTTCCTCTCGAAGATCAAGTGAAGTGCGCCACAAGAAACTTCCACGACTACGCCTCGACATGGTGGCTTCACACACCTTGAGTGCTACGAGATGAGTTGGCCCAAGATGAAGAGAGCTTTGCGAGAGTTCGTGCCTCCAACCTACACGGAACAACTTCGACGCCAATTGGAGAACACCATCCAAGGATCCAAGTCCATCGACAAGTACTTCAAGGAGATGAAGATTGCCTTGCGACGAGCTAGCGTGGGCGACCCCATTTCGATGAAGTTCCACTTCATGATGGGATTGCACAACGACATCTCCAAGACCATCTTCTTCGAGAACTACAAGTCCATCGACGACTACTACATTGGTGCTCTCAAGGCGGAACAAGAACTCATGAAGGCCAACGCTTCTCCACCCCAAGCAAACTTCATGGAGACCAAGCTCTACGACAAGCATGAGGCTAGTACCACCATGATGTCCAAGCCCGACAAGCTCCAAGATGATGCTCCCAAGTGCGACTTCACCGCCATCCCTCTTTGTGGCATTGTTGATGCCGAGTCTACCTTGACTCTTTTTCAAGATGGTGCGGCGACAAGTACGACTACCACGGAGACCTTCAAGGACCAAGCTTTGGAGGCAAGCGACAAGGTGGCGAGCAAGGATGATGCTTCCATCTTAGGAGGCGAGAGCGATGATGTGCCATCTTCGGCCTTCATCCACGGCAGCGACTACGAGGCAGTTGAGCATGGGATTTTCCCTTCGACCACGGCGACGTCCGATGACTTGAGTGACTTTTGCCACCATATTGAGAGCGAGAGTGACTTCACCACTAGCCACATACATGGTGAGTTGCCCCAATTCTCATGTGAGGAGAGCCACCACCACCACCCGAGTGAGATGAGTGACTCCACCATACGTGAGTTTGAGTGCACCTATTTTGAGGGAGTGAATGAACCACCACATAGAGAGAGTGAGATAGTTGATAGGTCATGTGAGGCCACTTTCAACACTAACGACTTGACCTCTACCTCTATTGTGTCTTCTCATTTGGTGCTAGGTCCCATATATGATGACGCACCGATCCTCGACGACTTCGTCCTCCCTTTGGACAAGACGATGGCCATGGTGGACTATGATGCACCCCCCACATGGTTCCATCAAGATGAAGATGACCACCATTTGGTCTTTCCCACCTCACCTACACCACTTGAGTGGAATGACAAAGGTAACATAGGTGACAGTGATACTCTAGTCCCACTAGTGGACATTCTTGACATTGATTGCTTGCATGATGTTGATCACCCTATTGACATGCTTCATTCTAGTATGATTTCCCCATGTGATGATTTGCCCATTTATGATGAATATGATGATTCTCATGTGGAGTCTATTAGTTGTGATGCCATGTTACATAGGATTTCTTGTGACAATTCTTTAGGTCACATCATGTTTGCTAATCCGCTTGACTTGTCATATGCTATGCATGAGATCCATCATATGTCTTATTTGCAATCTCTTCATAGTGACTATGCATATGCCATTAAAATAAACCCAATTTGCACATATGGCATAGATGACAAGCCCATGGTTATTGGCATTTGTTTTTCTTGTGATGATATTGATATGCTCCCTTTGCATCCTTTATCTCATATGCCATGCCATGCCCTCCTAGCTTCCGGATATGCATTGTTTTGGATGTTGTCCATTTTCTCCATGTGATGTTTCCGCTTATTGCTCATGAGGAGGCCCCATAGTTTCCTCATACATGTTAGGAGATTTTGATCCATCCCATCCATTGCATGATCCCAATAATTATGTGCACCATATGCTCCCCATGAACAAACATGCTATTGATCTGCCATATACTTGCATTCTCAATTTGTGTCCCCATCGTGTCATACATAATAACTATTCTTTCATGATGGATGACATGTTCTTATACCATGCATCAAATTTCTTTGAGCGAAGCTTATCTTGTGCTAACTCACATGTGCACATACACATCATGATGGATGATGTGTACATTTACCACGCGCACAATTCCTTTGGTTTGTGTCTCTTTTGTGTAGGTACCAATGAATACTTGTCAAACTCGCAATCCCACGAGTTGACAAAACGAGCTCTAGAGAGCACCGATGATTTGGGATCCCATGGATTGACTTTCCCACCGCTCTCTTCACGCGAAGTCTTCGCGCATTTCTTCTACATGGCCCTCACTTGGCTATGGGTTATTGTCCATTACATATTCTATGCCCATCTAGCCATGTTCACTTTGCATGATATGCCCATTCCTATACCTTTGACATGCATTTGTGACCCATGCTTTGCATTACACATGATGATTGATTCTCGTACTTGTATGTGTATTTGCAAGCTTGGTGGAGATATTGCTTGTTATTGCCATGTTTCTTTTGTGCACCATTCCTATGATGATACTTTCATCTTGCTTTGTGTTCGTGCTTGCAATATGTCATGTGCATTTTATTTGCCTATTATTTGCTCACATGACATGATTGCCATGATTTATCCTAGTGTGTTGCATCTTCGCTCCACTAGTTTGCACGACTTGATTACTATGCTTGCTTATGTTGCATCACCAATGATTCATACTTTCTCATTTCATGCGGTTGATGACAACCATCTAAATGCTTTGCACATGATTGTTATTGCTTCTTGTCATATATCTCTATGTGTTGCCTCCCTCATGCTAGATGATTTGCCATGTATTGAGTGCAACAATGATTCTCTTCTTGCTCATGAGATTGCCCCCATAGCATTCTCGCATATATTTGGAGATTTTGACATAATTCTTGTGAAGCATGCTTGTCTTAACTCTTTGCACCATATACCTAGTGCCATGAATATTGCCATTGTTGCATCATATTATTCATGCACTTGTCCTTCTAATGGTTTTGTGCAAAAGATGAGAACCATCATGATGGATGATGTGTTTATCTACCATGCGCATACGTTCTTTGTTTTGTTTTGTGCATGTGTAGGATACTTGGACTTTGTGTCGACGTCCACGCCACGTGAGTTGACCATTCGAGCTCTTGAGAGCGAACCACCTTCTACCACGACGATTCTACATCGCACTTGTTTGTGCTTCGGCATTGTGAAGGACGCACAAGGACACACTTTCAAGGTGACATCCTTCTTGAGCTTGGATATTGTGGATCATACTTCATGTGTTGCTTGCACCATTTGCCCGCATGTTCGAGATATTGCTTTCACCAATGATTGCCACATTTCCATGCTTCATGATATATATACCTTGTGTGTTGCATCCAATTCTTGGACTACTTGCTACTATCATATGGTTGGTTGCACCAATATCATTTCTTCACATATGCCATGTCCCATTGATTGCTACATGCTTGACTTGATTGCCTCACACATGATGAACAATTGCTCTTTCTATTGTGTTGAGTGCCATACTATCTTCACTACACCCTATGCACATTATGCTTGGATTGTCTTGCACTTGACCAATGTGTTTAGACACTTCATTTTATTTGGTGTTGTGAATACTTCCTATGCCTACCATCGACCATTTGTCGAGCGCTTTATGCATGCTTGCTATGACCTTGAGGTGGATGCTTATGCTCTTGTCACACATATTTGCATCTCTACCTCACATTTACATGCTTGTTCCCATGATATTTTTGCTTGTGCTCGATTGATATGCTTACATGCCATGTCACAATCCTTTGTCACACCCTATGCTATGCTTGATGACAACACTTGTTTGGTGAATCACCTCTTGAATGCTTGGTTTTGCACTAACGCTAACCACATTTGTTTTTCCAAGTGTTTGTTCTATTTACTCCTTTTGAAGGAATCACAAGATGGTGCGACATTGGAGAGTGCCCATTTCGAGCTTCACGATGACGAGAGTTTGGTGATCGACCACTTTGACACGGCACCGCCATCTCTTTCCCATGGTGATTTGGTTTTCGATCCGAGGTCGGATCCTTTCCAAGGGAGGGATGATGCGGAGCATCCTACGATCATCACCATGTCAAGAGTCCGTTTGGCAAGTGACACGTACGACCTCTTCTTCACATACACAAAGGTGAATCTTCTCCTTTACACGTGCTCACTTGACCCCTTCGAGGATGGTATACTACTTGACACTTCCCCCTATGCATGCCTAGGTACCAAGGAGACCCTCTCGGAGATGCTCGGAAGGATGGACAAGTCCCCAAGTACAAGGATGAAGGAACTTGACGAGAGGAACCGGAGAAATCTACAGAGCCCGGACATCCGGCGTCAGCCCGGACATCCGCCCGGCCCAAAGAAGCCCGGACATCCGCCAGGACCCGGACATCCGGCCCTGGAGGCACCAACACAACCGCCAGAACTCAGCCACGAAAGCTACAGGTCGGACATCCGCCCCAGTGCCCGGACATCCGGCTCTTCACGATGCCCCGGAAATCCGGCCTCACCCGCACCGAATCGGCAGAACCAGCCCCGCCAGCCCGGACATCCGGCCCCCCTAGCCCGGACATCCGGCGTCTCGAAAGCTTGGACATCCAAGACGACGCCGGACATCCGGCCTCCACTGCTTGTGATGCATCCGGGACTCGTCCCTTGTACCCCTTCGCCCCGAGACTATATATACTTGATCCCCTACTCTTTCTAGGGTTAGCTTAGGTTTTAGCTCATGTTTGTGTGAGAGCCTTGCTCATCCACTTGGTTACTTCTCCTGAGCCCAGGACCTCTTCGGAGAAGATCCCCAAGCGGATTCAAGACCCCTTCTAGGGTGGACCCCATCAAGACCTCCTCTCGGAGATGAACCTTACCTTGTATCTTTCCTTTTGTTGTTCATGTACCTTGTGGATCTTGTGTGTTTGATTGTCTAGTGGATGTGTGATTGGACTTGTTCTTGAGTGTTTCCCCTTGTGATTTCTCTCCGTTCTTCCCCGTGTTCATCGTGATTCCCCGTAGGATCCGCTCCAACGTGAAAGATCGCCCACGTAGGGTTCCACCCTACATCATGGTGGAGCTTGGTGAGGATGGTGGCACAAAATTTGATGCAATTGTAAATGAGCGTCAATAATGTTGGAAAAGGTACACAAATTTGCAAATGCAACAAGTAGACCAAGCAACTAGTGGTACACGGAAATACACACGCAAATAGATAAGTGGGATTGTGCAAACCAAAAGTGAGCCAAAATGTGGAATCCACGAAAATGCTCTTGTTGCACAATACTAGAGAGACGCTAGCACGATTGCACAATAGGCGGATACGGAACTTGTGCACAACCTACTATGCAAAAATGCAACTATCTCTATCCCACGTATGCTATATGTATGGTTATTCGGTGCGATGATCCGAGATGATCCAATATGACAATCTTAATGTAGTATGATGCTATGGTTCTTGCTCATAAGCTGTTTGCTTATCTTTCCTCTTTGCTTAAAAGCTTGGGTGGCTCTTTCACTTTTGAGCTCTTTTCTCATGCAAAACTTCACAAACCAAGATAGCAATTGTGTATGCTATGACAACTTTGTGAGACACAAATGGATCCCAAGATATGCACCACGGTGGTATGGTATGTATGCTATGGAGTATGATCACTAATGTGCACAAGTCACGTTGCCGGCAATACTCAATGGCTAGTCTCGATAGGTAAGCTACGCAAAAATAAGGCCATGTGGGTATCAATGCAATTGCAATGTTTGACAAAGATGTCGTCGAAGTTACCGTCCTTGGCGATGATGAGACCCTTGCGAAGTTGAGCCGTGGTGATGATGAAATCGAACCGCACCTAGATAGCCGAAACTCAAGAGGATACGGAAGCCACAACTCAAAATCTCAAGGACCAAAATGTGGTAAAATCGTCATAGGATGTATTGGGGAGGATGGTGGTGTATGTGGTTTTGGAAGATGTGGTGGAAGGTGGGGCTGTGGTGGTGGCGAACTGACAAAGTTCAGTTTCGTCAGGGTTTTACGGACGTCCGGGCTTTTACGGTCGTCCGGACTTCGTCGGACGTCCGACCGTTTCCGGTCGTCCGGAGGCTGGGCGAAAAACTGGCTCGGGAAGAACTGCGAGATTTCGGGGAAGAATGAAATGGTGAGGTCGAAATCGAGTGATTTGGTGGATGGAAAAGGGTGGGGAGTGAGGGAAAAGCTAGATCCACACGTAGCAACTCAAATCCATGGACTAAATCCAACAAAATCTCAACTCACAAACAAATCACAAAAAAAAAATTGGGGCTATTTTTGGTGGGGAATTTTCAGAATTAGGACGAAAATAACAAAATCAAGCTAGAAAAAGAGGGGTAGGGGCTCCAAAAACGTGATCAACGTGGCTCATGATACCAAGATGATGTAGGGTGGAACCCTATGTGGACGATCTTTCACGTTTGGAGTGGATCCTACGGGGAATCACGAAGAACACGCGGAAGAACAAAGGGAAACACGGAGGAAACGAGAGAGAGATCACTCAACCAACAAGGAATCAATCACACAAGTGCTAGATCACCGAACACAAGGAGATACATATGATCCACAATCAACAAAGGTAAGGATACACGAGTAGCCGTTCTTCTTCGAGAGGAGGTCTTGATGGGGTCCACCCTAGAAGGGGGTCTTGAATCCGCTTGGAGGATCTTCTCCGTAGAGGTCCCGAGCTCGAGGAGAAGTAACCAAGTGGATGAGCAAGGCTCTCACACAAACATGAGCTAAACCAAAGCTAACCCTAGAAAGTTGGGGAAGAAGGAGTATATATAGTCTAGGGGGCGAAGGGGTACAAGGGTTGCGGCCCAAACGAAGTCAACACACAGGCGTCGGACGTTCGGAAGGCGTCGGACGTCCGGAGGCTCGGACGGTCCGGACGTCCGGACGGGCTCGGCGTCCGTAGAATCAGTCGATGCCAGGCGTCGGACGTCCGGAGAGGGTCGGTCGTCCGAGCCAGGACGGTCCGGACGTCCGGAAGTTGTCGGTCGTCCGTAGATTCGGTTCGGGCGTGCGTCGGTCGGACGTCCGGAGGCTTCGATCGTCCGTAGTTTTGGTTCGGGTGGCAAAGTGCCGGACGTCCGGAGAGTCCGGTCGTCCGGGTCCTGGGACTCGTCGGACGTCCGATGCCTTCCGGACGTCTGGTGCCTGTGCCTTCCCAGCATCTCTTCTTCTTCTTCAATATGCTTGGAGTCCTCGCCATCTTGGCTCTCGCAAGTAGTTGATCCTTGGCTCACCTCCATGTACCTGATTACACATAGTCTCCGAATGAGGTAGTAGCCATGTCTCGTGAGTAGGAAGAGGGAGTTCGGAGAGGAGCGAATTCACCTTATATCTTCGATAGCCTTAGCTAGGGCTCGTGTCATGGGTCCGAGTGGTGTTGAGGGAGATGTAGGCACGTCCATGGGGATGAGTGAGGGATGCTCCGCATCATCTATATATATGGAGGAAGAGGGGGTGAATTTCGTGGCCCTTGTGGAGGGGTCCGAAACTACCCCTATCTCTTGTTTCCCCACTCATACGGACTCTAAAAATAACCTATACTTATGTATTTCGAAATTACATGGGCCTGGCCCAATAATAAGGTGACGCAGCACCTAGAATAGCCTCTGGACAAAATTTATGAAGTGGCATCTTGTATATTTCGTCCAAGGCTTCATGCACTCATTATGGTGGCTTCAAAGTCCTGAAATCATCACTTGTAACTCTGTTCTTGTTCCCCTTGCGCATACCATCATCTCCATGCTTGTTCTTGCTCCAATGTTCATCCTTCTCCAAGCCAGGCCCTTCATTTGTAAGAAAAATAAATGTATCCAATTTAGGCAGCATCATATTCTCATGAACATTAGAATCATTACCAAGAAACAAAAGTACCTGGTAATTTAATTGGCGTGCGCGAGTTCTAGTAATTGGTCCAATATGTATAGCAGCAGGGGCTGTGGGTGTAACAATGGTATTGATGTCCTCATCAGGACGTCCGGGTGGGACCGGTCGTCCGTGGCCTGTAGTCCTGTCCTGTCTTCCTTCCCTCGCTGTAGCATCTCCCAGGGATCGGATGTCCGGGACCGGCCGGTCGTCCGGTGCCTGTAGCTTCACAAATGGCCCTTCTTCTTGATGTCCATGCTTGGCGTCCTTGCCACCTTGGCCATTGGGTGTAGCTGTCCCGTGGCTCTCCTCCAGGTACCTGATCACACACAGAGTGTCCATATGAGGTAGTAGCCAAGTCTCGTGAGTAGAGAGAGGAAGTTCGGAGAGGAGCGAGTTCACCTTATCTTCGTTAGCCTTAGCTCCAGCTCGAGTCATGGGTCCAAGTGGTGTTGATGAAGATGTAGGTGCATCCATGGGAATGAGCAAAGGATGCCCCGCATCAACCAAGCAGCCAGGAAGCTTCCCGGAGGCCAAGGAGAAGGACCCCAAGCCCACACGGAGGAAGAAGGAACCCAACAGGAGCTGGACAGGAAAGTCCCAGGCGACCCCGTGCGGACGGGCCTTCGAGACCCCGGGCGCTTGGACTACTCCGAGAGTTGGTGCTGGAGCACCTGCAAGACGGGCCTCAGACTGCAGGCAAGACGGGACCCCTGCAAGACGGGCCCAACTTACCCCATGAACATGGGCCCATCAAGAATGGACGGCTGTGAGCTACTGTTTGGGCCTCCTCTTCATCCACTTCGTCCCCATGCCTATGTATTCCGTACCTCGACTATATGTTAGGGTTAGCAAAGGATATGTTAGACATATGAGAGCTTTGCTCCATGGATCCACTCCACTAGGAGATCAAGACCTCCTCTTGGAGTGACCTACCTCAAGACCCCCTCATGTGTGGCCCCTATCAAGACCTCCTCACAGAGAAGAATCCGGTTACCCCTTGTATCGTCCTTTGTTGATCGTGGATCGTGTATCTCTCTTTGTGTTCATCGATCTAGCGCATGTGTAATCGAATCTTGTTGGTTTGAGTGATTCTCTTGTGTTTTCCTCGTGATTTCCCTCGTGCTCTCCCGCTCGTTCTTCGTGTTCCATGTAGGGATCCTCTCCAAACGTGAAAGATCGACCCCATAGGGTTCGACCCTACATCACATGGGATCCTAAGTCCTCATTTCTCTCTAGAGCTCGTTTTGTCAACTCGTGGGATTGCGAGGTTGACAAGTATTCATGGGTACCTACACAAAAGAGACACAAACCAAAAAATTTGTGCGCGTGGTAAATGTACACATCATCCATCATGATGTGTATGTGCACAATTGAGTTAGAACAAGATAAGTATCGCTCAAAGAAATTTGATGCATGGTATAAGAACATGTCATCCATCATGAAAGAATAGTTATTGTGTATGACACGATGGGGACACAAATTGAGAATGCAAGTATATGGCACATCAATAGCATGTTTCTTCATGGGGAGCATATGGTGCACACAAGTATGGTGATCAAGCAATGAATGGGATGGATCAAAATCTCCTAAAATGTACGAGGAAACTATGGGGGCCTCCTCATGAGCAATAGCGGAAACATCACATGGAGAAAATGGACAACATCCAAAACAATGCATATCCGAAGCTAGGTGGTCATGGCATGGCATATTAGATAAATGATGCAAAGGGAGCATATCAATATCATCACAAGAAAAACAAATGCCAATAACCATGGGCTTGTCATCTATGCCATATGTGTAAATTGGGTTTATTTTAACGGCATATGCATAGTCACTATGAAGAGATTGCAAATGAGACATATGGTGTATCTCATGCATAGCATATGACAAGTCAAGCGGATTATCAAACATGATGTGACCTAAAGAATTGTCACAAGAAATCCTATGTAACATGGCATCACAACTAATAGACTCCACATGAGAATCATCATATTCATCATAAATGGGCAAATCATTGCATGGTGAAATCATACTAGCATGAAGCATGGTACTAGGTGGATCAACATCATGCAAGCAATCAATGTCAAGAATGTCCACTAGTGGGACTAGAGCATCACCGTCACCTATGTTATCTTTGTCATTCCACTCAAGTGGTGTAGGTGAGGTGGGAAAGATCAAATGGTGGTCATCTTCATCTTGATGGAACCATGTGGGGGGTGCATCATATTCCACCATGGCAATCGTCTTTTCCAAAGGGAGGACGAAGTCGTCGAGGATCGGCGCGTCATCATAAATGGGACCTAGCACCAAATGAGAAGACACGATAGAGGTAGAGGTCAAGTTGTTAGAAATGCAAATGGCCTCACGAGACCTATCAACTATCTCACTCTCTCTATGTGGTGGTTCACTCACTCCCTCAAAGTAGGTGCACTCAAAGTCACATATGGTGGAGTCACTCATCTCACTTAAGTGGTGGGGGTTGTGGCTCTCCTCACATGGGATTTGTGGCAACACATCATATATGGGGCTAGTGGTGAAGTCACTCTCACTCTCAATTTGGTGGCACAATGATGCGGAGCATCCTACAGTCATCACCATGTCAAGAGTCCGTTTGGCAAGTGATAGAGGCGAGGGTGTCCCGATCTTTCGATGAGATGATAACTATCGATTTGGCGGAGTCGACTTTGACGATCTGACTACAAACGTGCACGACGTTGTGCCTTAGCAATCGCTAAACCAATCTCCCGAGGTTACTGACGATCTTTGGAAGCACAATCAGCCTGACCACGAAGGTCTATTCCTGCACGCAATCGAAAAACGAGCAAGAACATGATAAAGCAATCTGAATATTGTGAATATATATGAAGTATTGATAATGGTGGGGATCCGTAAGCGGCCTTGGTCTGGTCGTTGGACACAAATGAAGTACACGAAGTTGCAATGGCTAACTTTTAACTAAACAAATCCCAAGGAAAAAGATACTAGATGGATCTACTTATATAGGAGCAAGGGTTGGCGGCCAAGGAGGTGGGAGGACGTCCCAAGGCAGCCTAAAACTAACCCTAGGTCGTACAAGGCCAATGGGCCCAAGTGGAGGTGACGTAACACCTTTGGACTTGTAGTTTGACTCAGATTCTCTGCAAAGATCAGATTGTTTCGGCCCATAACTCAACGCTCCGGACGAATTTTAAGTTGAATCCAATTGGGTTGGAAATTGCACGAAATCTATTTTCGAACAAAAAAATCAACCAATTTGGAGTCCGTATGAAAAAAGTTATTGACGTTTTGAGTCGGTATGTCTGCAGTCCGAATCTGAGTCCAGAACATGAGAGACGTGGACTCTATCTTCTCTTGGACCAAAAGTGACGTGAGAGAACTTTTTAAACAGCAGGTAAACATCTCTTTCTCCCTTATCTTCATATGTGGATTGTACAAATGTCCCATACACCTGCAATTAGACATGGCACAAAAGTTTGTGAAGTATTTTTGTCCTGGATGACATAAATAAATTATTGCATAGTTTGCATTAGAAATCACCTCACAAATATACATGTATGAAATATTTTGGTCGTATCCAAGGTAGTCATGTCCTCATCCTCCCTTCTTGAAAACAAAGCCGCCCTCGGTGTTGCTTAGTCTGAAATGTGGCTAACAAAAGAGACAAGGTGTACATGTTGTATATGTATATGTCATCCATTTTACTTCCCTTGATTTTTGCACATATGATGATTAATAGATGAGTAACTTGTATAGTTCATAAAATCTAAAGCCAAAATATTATCACAAGAAGTAGAAGGCGTGAAAATATTGCAACTCAGTTTGCACATATAAGTGAAGCTCTTATTCATTTCAAAAGATTGACAATGTTCATCATTAAATCATCCCAACGTTGGTGAATAAACCTTACTTGCATCAAGGTTACATGCTACAACATGCTTAAATAAGCAAACATGCAATAAGTTATTCGACACAGAATCATCACCAAGATTAGAGGTCATATCAAAATGATTAAACATTGATTCTTTTGCATCAACAATTAATTCAATGGGTGCACTCAAAATTATTGGTATTTCAGTTGTTTGATCACCTGACGCATTCATGATAGTATCAAGATTCTCTAAAATAGGTGATGTGCTCAAATCACCAGGTAACTCAAGACATGATGCATTTAAGTTAACTAGGGATGCATCATTCTCATGTGAAGTTATATCATTAATACCTTCTGTTACCTTGTCGCAAAGACGAAATGATGTAGGTACGGGCGTTGACAATGCACCATACACTTGAGATGATATCGCGCTCACAATCTGAGGTGGGGCTGCTCTAGTAGATGCAACAGTGGAGGAACCAACCGGCGGCGGTGAGCATGAACTGGAATAGTAGTTGTTGTAGTCACCCAATGCATCCTCCTGTATCTGTCTCTCAAAGGTACAAGCGCGAACATACATACCAGTAATGCAACGAGGAATATAGTGAAATCTTGCACGGATATCATGGTTCAAACCACCAAAAATCAATTCATTTTATCATCCTCAGATTCTTCTATGTCACAATGATGCATATAAGATTTGAACTCTTGGTAGTAAGCATGAACAGTGTTACTGCCTTGTTTTAATTGTTCCAATTTGCGAAACAAATCACGACGATAGTAAGGAGGGAAAAATTGTTGTCTCATTACATCCTTCAAATCTTTCCAAGTTGTGGGTTGGTTATCATTGTTTTTCTTACAATGCACACTCCACCAAATGAAGCAAAACCAAGAATGCTCTAGTGGCAACTTCGTACTCGCTCAAGTTCAGAAAAGTCATGGTGACTAAAACTTGTTCTACTTCAAGCTCCCAAGATAGATAAATAGCAGGATTAAATCTACCACGAAATAACGGTAAAGAGATAACCTGACCATGTGCTTGTGTGTGTTGTCCCAACTCGTGATGGTGATGATGTGTCCGAGTCCAAGAATTTCTATCTCCGAACCTGTCATGATTAGTAGAAACAAGAAACAAAATTCGAGAATAATGTTCGATGAACTACTAGGATGTGGTTGTAAAGTGCTCACAAGAAAGCAAATAGCAATATCTTACAAGTTCTTACCATGCGGCGGTGGTGACAGGCAACCAGCGGTGTCAAATAATTCAAGATTGTGTAAAGCAATTGCTGGGAACGTACGTATACACGGTGTAGAAATATGTGGAGCTGGGTTGGCTATATATGGTAGCAAAAGATTAGCAATAATCAATTCAGAGATGCAATATTGAATAAACGCTCAACGACGGTACTGAGCTGGTACTAGGCTAGACCGGACTAGAGACGCGAGCCTAGAACACTGATGAGGTCACGGCGTAGCACAACTAGCATCAATGAAGGATAATAAGTAGCTCTGGACAGCAAGATATAAGTGAAGATCACAATGGCAGTAAAGATAATGATGAAAACAAGCGCCAAGGTGATATACAACAACTCTCTCTCCAATTGTTTCCTCTTGAAAAGTTTGAGCCAATTTTCTGATAACTTTTTTCAAAGAATGCTACTAACTCAAGCTTTCCAATGCAAAAAGAATCACTTAATTCCGAGTTGATATGAGGAGTCAAAAAATTCTAAAACTGGTTTGAAAAACTGAAATAAGCTGTGTTCACGAACTTCGGAGGGCAAAAAGACCTATTTAGAAGCCGATTTAGAGGTGCCAAATATTGAACAAGCTTCTACAACTATTTAGATGCGGCTCGTCTCTAGCTTTAATTTGAGTACTCATGAGCCAAAGCGGACTTCGTATGAGGAAGTTATGCCTGTTTTACTTGAATAGTGCACAAAATGATTCAAATCCGAATTCAGCTACGAGATTGAGTCTAGATAGATCCGAACTTTGTTTTTTCTTCTTCTCTTTTTTTCTCACACTTTTTTCCTTTTCTTTCTCTTTTTTTTTCTCGACTTTTTTACTTTTTTCTCTCTTTTTTCTCTCTCCCTCTTTCCATACAAACTAGATAAGATGCAGATTAGATCAAGTGAAGATGTGAACGATCTCAACTATTATTATGACAATGAACGGTGGGTAGCACGTGGTGGAAATTGATGGATGGATGGTGGTCAACGGAAGGGATAACGATGCAGCGGCGGCGTGACTAATGTGAACAGAACTCGAAACTCTAAACAAACTAGACACTAAGACCAGCAACTCGACACGACGATGCAACCGATCAAACAATGAAAAGAAAACTACAAAGACTCAGACTGGCTTGGACAAAGGATGAATAGATCTAACTTTTTTTTGTGGCTTTTTCTTTGACAATAGGTAAGAAAATAAATCTAATCTAGGGATAATTGGAAATTCTCACCGAGCAACGTGAAAACTGATACCACTTGATAGAGGCGAGGGTGTCCTGATCTTTCGATGAGATGATTACTATCGATTTGGTGGAGTCGACTTTGACGATCCGACTACAAACGTGCACGACGTTGTGCCTTAGCAACCGCTAAACCAATCTCCCGAGGTTACTGACGATGCTAGAAGCACAATCAGCCTGACCACGAAGGTCTATTCCTGCACGCAATCAAAAAACGAGCAAGAATATGATAAAGCAATCTTAATATTGCGAATATATATGAAGTATTGGTAATGGTGGGGATCCGTAAGCGGCCTTGTTCTGGTCGTTGGACACAAACCAAGTACACGAAGTTGCAATGGCTAACTTTTAACTAAACAAATCCCACGGAAAAATCTACAAGATGGATCTACTTATATAGGAGCAAGGGTTGGCGGCCAAGGAGGTGGGAGGACATCCCAAGGCAGCCTAAAACTAACCCTAGGTCGTACAAGGCCAATGTGCCCAAGTGGAGGTGATGTAACACCTTTGGACTTGTAGTTTGACTCGGATTCTGTTGCAGCATCAGATTGTTTCGTCCATAACTCAACGATCCGGACGAATTTTAAGGTGAATCCAATTGGGTTGGAAAGTGCACGAAATCTATTTTCCAACAAAAAAAGAATCAACCAATTTGGAGTCCGTATGAAAATGTTATTGACGTTTTGAGTAAGGTATTTCTGTAGTCCGAATCTGAGTCCGTAACGTGAGAGACTTGGACTCTATCTTCTCTTGGGCCAAAAGTGACGTGAGAGAACTTTTTGAACAGCAGGTAAACATCTCTTTCTCCCTTATCTTCATATGTGGATTGTACAAATGTCCCATACACCTGCAATTAGACATGGCACAAAAGTTTGTGAAGTATTTTTGTCCTGGATGACATAGATAAATTATTGCATAGGTTGCATTAAAAATCACCTCACAAATATACATGTATGCAATATTTTTGGTCATATCCAAGGTAGTCATGTCCTCATCAGCAAGTGACATGTGCGACCTCTACTTCACATACACAAAGGTGAATCTTCTCCTTTACACGTGCTCACTTGACCCCTTCGAGGATGGTGTACTACTTGACACTTCTCCTGTGTGCATGCATAGGTATTGTCGGAGCTTCACAGATGTTGAGGAGTGCAAGTGCCAAGGAACAACTACCCCATCCGCGAGGGAAGCATGGAAGAGAAGACGGAAGAAGACGGAGCTGCGGCGACTACAGCGGCCCGACGACCGACGTGCCACCGGACGTCCGACACTCTATAGCGCCCGGACGACCGGCGTCCACCGGACGTCCGACACACTTTCCACCCAGCCAGACGAAGACGCTACAGCGGCTGGACGACCGACGACCACCGGACGTCCGACAAGTACCATGGACCGGACGACCGATGCCGACCGGACGACCGGAACCACCTGTCCAGAGCCAAAACGTCGGAAGTCTGACGCCCTCCGGACGTCCGGTCCCCCGTGAGCGACCGGACGTCCGACCCCGTCCGGAAGTTCGACACTGCCTGTGCGCAGCCGAGCCTTTGGCCTTGTATCCCTCTCCCACTTACCCCTTCGTGGCTTAGACTATAAATAGACCTTCCCCTCCTCCTTTCTAGGGTTAGCAAATATGATAGCTCATTCTTAGGTGGGCTTTCCTCCTACCTCTACTCTTGAGAGAGAGAGAGATAGACCACTACTCCATTGGAGGCCAAGACCTCCATCTAGGAGAAGATCCTGCGGGATATCATCAAGACCCCCTCACGGGCGGATGTAGGGTGGAACCCTATGGAGGAGATCTTTCACGTTTGGAGATGATCCCTACGAGGAACACGAAGAACGAGTGGCAGGGCACGAGGGAAATCACGAGGAAAGCACAAGAGAATCACTCAAACCAACAAGATTCGATTACACATGCGCTAGTTCGATGAACACAAAGAGAGATACACGATCCATGATCAACAAAGGACGATACAAGGGGTAACCGGGTTCTTCTCCATGAGGAGGTCTTGATAGGGGCCACCCATGAGGGGGTCTTGAGGTAGGTCACTCCAAGAGGAGGTCTTGATCTCCTAGTGGAGTGGATCCATGGAGCAAAGCTCATAAATGTGTATCAACTACTTTTCTAACCCTAAACATAGCCCTAGGTACGGAATATATAGTCTTGGGGACGAAGTGGAGGAAGAGGGGCTCGGATAGGAGATCACAGCCGTCCATCCTGATGAGCCCGTGTGCACGGGGTAAGTTGGGCCCGTGCGCACGAGGTCCCGTGCGCACGGGGGTCCCGTGGGCACGGTACAGGCCCGTGCGCACGAGGTGCTCCAGCCCAAACTCTGTGAGTAGCCCGTGCGCACGGGGTCTTCGAGGCCCGTGGGCACGGGGTCGCCTGGGAGGTGCAGAGTTGGTCTTGTTGCACTCCTTCCTCCTTGTGGCCTTGGGGTCCTTCTCCTACTCCTTTGGGGTGTTCCTCACCAGCTTTTGGTCGTCGGTCGTCGTATCTAAAGGCACATAGAACTCTTTGGTGAGGTAGCAAGCAATTCCAATGGATATTCATGATATTCTCGAAGAAGAGCGGGTTCACCTTAATTCCGGTAGGTCCGCTTGGGGCTTGATGTGCTATGAAGGTGTACATGGAGATGACCGTAGGATGCTCCGCATCATCTCATCCCCCTTGGGAAAGATCCGACCTCGGATCGCAAACCGTATCGCCATGTTCACGGTAGGCATGGATGTACCATATGTCGATGTTGTGGCGCTCCTCAACTTGAAGGTCCATAGGGTCCATCTCCAATGTCGGTCCTCCATCAAATATATGCATCATGTAGACAAGAAGAAGGAAACAACAATGGAAGTATGGCCCATTGATGTAGGGCGGAACCCTATGTGGACGATCTTTCACGTTTGGAGAGGATCCTGATGCGGAGCATCCCACGATCATCCCCACGGATCTACAACCGTCTCATCAAGAGCCAAGAGGACCCATGACACGAGCTAGAGCTAGAGCTCTCGAGAACGAGGTGACTTCTTTCCTTAGTGATATCACATATGATCCACTCGAGACATGGCTACTACCTAAGTCCAATATGCTATGCATCATTAGGTGTCAAGAGGAGCCTTCCGAAGATGCACGTGAAGACGGACGAGCCGCCAAGTCCATGGATGAAGAGAACCAACGGAAACAGGCAAGTTCACCTTCCAGGCCCCGGACATCCGGCCAAGGCCCTGGACATCCGACCCCTGGAGCATCTACCTCAGCCTCAGCCAAGCTGCCCAAGTCTACAGGGCTCGGACATCCGGCCCCCAGCCCGGATATCCGGCGATGGTCTGAAATCGGCGCCACCCACCCGATTCCAGAAGTGGCCGCTCCAGCCGGACATCTGGCCGGATAGCCCGGACATCCGGCGCCTCGCGAAGTGACATCCGGCCTGACGCCGACCATCCGGCCTCCCACACTGCGTGCAGTGCATCCGGGCCGAGTCCCATGTACCCCTTCGCCCCTAGACTATATATACTCCATCCCCTTCCTCTTTCTAGGGTTAGCATTGGATTAGCTCATATTTTGTGTGAGAGCCCTTGCTCATCCACTTGGCTGCTTCTCCTCGGAGCTCAGGACCTCTACAGAGAAGATCCCCCAAGCGGATTCAAAACCCCCTTCTAGGGTGGACCCCATCAAGGCCTCCTCGCGGAGAAGAATGGCTACCGTTTGTATCCTTCCTTTGTTGATTTTGAATCTTGTGCCACCTTATGTGATCGGTGATCTAGCACTTGTGTGATTGATCTCTTGTTGGTTACGTGATTTCTCTCTCGTTTTCCCCGTGTTTCCCTCTTGTTCTTCCGCGTGTTCTTCGTGATTCCCCGTAGGACCCGCTCCAACGTGAAAGATCATCCACGTAGGGTTCCGCCCTACATCATCTTGGTATCATGAGCCACGTTGATCACATTTTTGGAGCGCCTACCCCTCTTTTTCTAGCTTGATTTTGTTGTTTTTGTCGTAATTCCGAAAATTTCCCACCAAAAAATAGCCCCAATTTTTTTTGTGATTTGTTGGTGTGATGAAGTTTTGTTGGATTTGATCCGCGGATTTCGTGTGTTGCAGGTAGATCTAGCATTCCCCCACCATTTCCACAATTTTCTTCCACAAAATCGCCCGAATTTTGCCCCGGATTTGACCTCTCCACGCGGTGTTCATCGAGTTCGTCCACGGATCCAGAGCCCGGACATCCGGCCCGACCAGTCCGGACATCCGGCACCCCGGACATCCGGCACCCCGGACATCCGGCCCGACCAGCCTGGACAATTGGCACCCCGCAGATCCGGCTTCCTGCCCGGACATCCGGCTCCTGGCAGCAGCAATCCCCATCCACCACCCCGTTTACCGCCTAACTCTCGCCAAATTTTGTCCCGTGACCACATACACTTCCACTTACCTCCACCACTTCCCACTACCAATTCAGACAATGTTGCCAAATTTTGCCTTGAGAATTTGAGTTGGGGTTTCCGTATCCTTTTGTGTTTTGGCTATCTAGGTACGGTTCAACATCAACATCACCACCGCTCATCTTCGCCAAGGACGGTAACATAGTCGACATCTTTTTCATTACTTGCAATTGCATTGATAACCATCATAGCCAATCTTTTGCGTTGCTTACCCATCGAGACTAGACATTGGGTATTGCCGGCAATGTGACTTGTGCACATTAGTGATCATACTCCATAGCATACATACCATACCAAAGTGGTGCATATCTTGGCATCAACTCGTGTGTCACAAAGTTGGCATCGCATACTCAATTGCTATCTTGGTTCGTGAAATTTTGCATGAGAAAAGAGCTCAAAAGAGAAAGAGCCAATCAAGCTTTTAAGCAAAAAGAGAAAGATAAGCAAAGAGCTTATGAGCAAGAACCATAGCATCATACAACGTTAAGATTGTCATACTTGATCATCTTGGATCAACACATCGAAACACCATACATATAGCATACTTGGGATAGAAGTCGTTGCATTTTTGCTTAGTAGGTTGTCCACAAGTTCGTATCCGCCTATTGTGCAATCGTGCTAGCGTCTCTCTAGTGTTGTGCAACAAGAGCATCTTGGTGAATTCACATTTTGGCTAATCCTTGGTTGCATAACCCCATATTATCTATTTGCGTGTGTGTTTCTGTGTACCATATGTTGCTATTGGTCTACTTGTTGCATTTGCAAATTTATGAATCATTTCCAACATTATTGAGTCTCACTTACAATCGCATCAAATTTTGTGCCACCATCCTAACCGAGCTCCACCATAAGCTTTTATTTGTGTAGGTGTGAGAACCGACAAGAATTGGTACCAATAGTGTTATTTCATTGTCCGCGTTTGAGTGAACTTGATTCATCATCAACATCGGTCAAAGGTACATTGGTATAAGTTCTTCTCCGTTCTACCACTCACATTTTGCTTGGAATGATGGATAGGCCAAGTACTTCTACCAACCCACTCTTCATCGAACAAGACGACGACATGTCATCATACGTCACCAAGAGCCACCTCTTTGGTGCACAACGAGCGTTGCACCAAGAACAACAAGCAATGAGCGATCAGATCGACAATCTCGCCACCGACTTGCGACTCTCCGAGCAACGTACAAGAGACTACTTCGACAACAAGTTCGACGCTCACAAGCAAGAGAATGATGCAAGAATGGACGAGATCCGCGCATTCATGATGATGCGGAGCATCCCACGATCATCCCCATGCATCTACAACCGTCTCATCAAGAGCCAAGAGGACCCATGACACGAGCTAGAGCTAGAGCTCTCGAGAACGAGCTGACTTCCTTATTGATATCACATATGATCCACCCAAGACATGGCTACTACCTAAGTCCGATATGCTATGCATGATTAGGTGTCAAGGGGAACCTCCCGAGGGTGCACGTGAAGTCGGACAAGCCGCCAAGTCCATGGATGAAGAGAACCAACGGAAACGGGCAAGATCAACTCCCAGGCCCCGGACATCCGGCCGAAGCCGAGGACATCGGGCCCCTGGAGCATCCACCTCAGCATCGGCCAAGCTGCCCAAGTCTACAGGGCCCGGACATCCGGCCCCCAGCCCGGATATCCGGCCTGAAGCCCGGAAATCCAGCACCTCTCACCCGATTCAACAGAAGTGGCCGCCCCAGCCCGGACATCCGGCCGGATAGCCCGGACATTCGGCGCCTCGCGAAGGCCCGGACATCCGGTCCGACGCCCGGACATCCGGCCTCCCCTGCCTGCGTGCAGTGTTTCCGGGACGAGTCCCATGTACCCCTTCGCACCTAGACTATATATACTCCATCCCCTTCCTGTTTCTAAGGTAGCGTTGGATTATTTCAAATTTTGTGTGAGAGCCTTTGCTCATCCACTTGGCTACTTCTCCTCGGAGATCAGGACCTCTACGGAGAAGATCCCCCAAGCTGATTCAAGACCCCCTTCTAGGGTGGACCCCATCAAGGCCTCCTCACGGAGAAGAACGGCTACCATTTTTATCTTTCCTTTGTTGATCTTGAATCTTATGCCACCTTATGTGATCGGTGAACTAGCACTTGTGTGATTGATCTCTTGTTGGTTAAGTGGTTTCTTTCTCGTGTTCCCCGTGTTTCCCTCTTGTTCTTCCACGTGTTCTTCGTGATTCACCGTAGGATCCGCTCCAACGTGAAAGATCATCCACGTAGGGTTCCGCCCTACATCATCTTGGTATCATGATCCACGTTGATCACGTTTTTGGAGCCCCTACCCCTCTTTTTCTAGCTTGATTTTGTTGTTTTTTTCCTAATTCCGAAAATTCCCCACCAAAAAAATAGCCCCAAATTTTTTTTTCTGATTTGTTAGTGTGATGAAGTTTTGTTGGATTTGATCCGCGGATTTCGTGTGTTGCAGGTAGATCTAGCATTCCCACACCATTTCCACAATTTCCATCCACAAAATCGCCCAAATTTTGACCGGATTTGACCTCTCCACGCGGTGTTCTTCGAGTTCGTCCACGGACCCTGAGCCCGGACATCCGGCCCGACCAGCCCGGACATCCGACACCCCGGACATCCGGCTTCCTGCCCGGAAATCCGGCTCCTAGCAACAGCAATCCCCATCCACCACCCCGTTTACTGCCTAACTCTCGCCAAATTTTGTCCCGTGCCCACATACACTTCCACTTACATCCTCCACTTCCGCATAACACCACCATAGCCTTTCCCACTACCAATTCCGACAATGTTGCCAAATTTTGCTTTGAGAATTTGAGTTGGGGTTTCCGTATCCTTTTCGCTTTGGCTATCTAGGTGCGGTTCAACATCAACATCACCACCGCTCATAAATGCCAAGGACGGTAACATCATCGACATCTTTGTCATTACTTGCAATTGCATTGATAACCATCATAGCCCATCGTTTGCGTTGCTTACCCATCGAGACTAGCCATTGAGTATTGCCGGCAACGTGACTTGTGCACATTAGTGATCATACTCCATAGCATACATACAATACCAAAGTGGTGCATATCTTGGCATCAACTTTTGTGTCACAAAGTTGTCATCGCATACACAATTGCTATCTTGGTTCGTGAAGTTTTGAATGAGAAAAGAGCTCAAAAGAGAAAGAGCCAATCAAGCTTTTAAGCAAAGGGAGAAACATAAGCAAAGAGCTTATGAGCAAGAACCATAGCATCATACAACATTAAGATTGTCATTTTCATCATCTTGGATCAACACATCGAAACACCATACATATAGCATACTTGGAATAGAAGTCCTTGCATTTTTGCTTAGTAGGTTGTGCACAAGTTCGTATCCGCCTATTGTGCAATCGTGCTAGCGTCTCTCTAGTGTTGTGCAACAAGAGCATCTTGGTGAACTCCACATTTTGGCTCATCCTTGGTTGCATAACCCCATATTATCTATATGCGTGTGTGTTTCCGTGTACCATATCTTGCAAATTTGTGAATCATTTCCAACATTATTGAGTCTCACTTACAATTGCATCAAATTTTGTGCCACCATCCTAACCGAGCTCCACTATAAGCTTTTATTTGTGTAGGTGTGAGAACCGACAAGAATCGGTACCAAAAGTGCTATTTCATTGTCCGCATTTGAGTGAACTTGATTCATCTTCAACATCGGTCAAAGGTACATTGGTATAAGTTCATCTCCGTTCTACCACTCACATTTTGCTTGGAATGATGGATAGGCCAAGTACTTCTACCAACCCACTCTTCATCGAGCAAGACGACGACATGTCATCATACGTCACCAAGAGCCACCTCTTTGGTGCAAAACGAGCGTTGCACCAAGAACAACAAGCAATGAGCGACCGCATCGACAACCTCGCCACCGACTTGCGACTCTCCGAGCAACATACAAGGGACTACTTCGACAACAAGTTCGACGCTCACAAGCAAGAGAATGATGCAAGAATGGACGAGATCCGCGCTTTGATGAGAAACCGGCATCATTCAACTTCTTCATCATCAAGACGGAGCCGCTCGAGTCGACATTCCGATGACACCTTCTACGACTCAAGTACACCTACTTCGAACACTCTTCGTCGTGCCGCTCGTCAAGACCGTCATGCATCTCGCAACCCGCTACATGACAAGCATTCACAAGAGCAAGTCGATGATCAAGTTCCTCGTCCTAAATCAAACCAAGACGCTTTTGCTCAAGCTCAAGAACAACAACGTCTTCGTCGCCAACAAGAGGAAGAACGAGCGCGTCGACACCAAGACGAACAAGACGCCAAGGCTCAACGTCTTCAACAACAACAACGTGAAGCGCAAGCTCGTGAGGCGCAACCTGCCCTTCAAGAATCAAGTAGAGCCTTCGCCAACCGAAATCGCGATCGGCGCAATCAAGAGGAAGCCCTTCGAGAAGAAATCCAAGAGAGGAATGTACAACGTCAAGTTCCTCAAGCCCCTCCACAAGCTCGTCAAGCTCCACTTCAACCTCAAGCTCAACAAGAGCTAGTTGATCATGGTCTTCCTCCACGACAAGAGCAACATGAAGATGAATGCAATCCACGTCAAGGGCGTTATCATCAACATCGCCAACAACACAATGAAGAGCAACGCTACGGCAATCTAAAATTCACCATGCCCAAGTTCAATGGAAGCAATGACCCCGAAGACTACCTCTCATGGGCATTGAAAGTTGACAAAATCTTCCGGTTGCACAACTACGATGAAGCGAAGAAACTCGCTATGGCATCACTTGAGTTCCAAGACTATGTGCTCATATGGTGGGAACAAATCATTGAGCGACGACAAGCAAGAGGTGAATCTCCAATCACCACTTGGGCTCAAATGAAGGATGTCATGCGAGCACGTTTTGTGCCAACCTACTACAACCGCGCCCTCTTCAAGAAACTCCAACTACTCAAGCAAGGAACAAAGAGTGTTGAAGAATACTAAAAGGAAATGGAGATAGCCATGATTCGAGCCAATGTCAAGGAAGATGATGAGCAAACTATGGCACGTTTCTTGAATGGACTAAATCATCCCATCAAGAAGATCACCGACTTCCAACCACACTCAACCCTTATTGAGCTCGTGCATCAAGCTACAAAGGCGGAACGTCAAGTGCAAGATGACTTCAAGTACGCGAAGTACTCATCCAAGACCTACGGCTTCTCCAACAACCAAGCTTCAACGACTCCTCCAACATCTACATCAACCAAACCTTCTACAAACAACGACGACAACTCGAGTTACAAGAGAAAGTTGACAAGTTAAAGTCCTCCTCCTCCTACTACAAGCAACTTCAAACCGCGTGCTTCATCATCTACTCCAACCGATGAGACCATCAAAACAAGCTCCTTCAAGTGTTTCACTTGCGGCGGCCGAGGCCACAAGTCATATGAATGCACCAACAAGCGGACCATGATCCTCAACGACGACGGCACATATGACTCAATGAGCGATGAGGAGATGGAAGCCCTTGAGCAAGTGGCCATGCACCGGCAAGTGAACGAAAATGAAGATGATCAAGTCTTTTGCGATGAGGATTCGAGCCCCGCTCTCGTTGTCTCCAAGGTCTTGACCCTTCAACATCAACAAGAAGACGACCAAAGATGCCACATCTTCCACACAAAGGCCGGCATCAACGGAAGATCCGTCAAGGTCATCATCGATGGAGGTAGTTGCCACAACTTGGCAAGTGAAGAACTATGTTCCAAACTTCAATTGGTCAAAAGGAAGCACCCGCACCCCTACAAGGTTCAATGGCTAAGTGACTCCGGCACTATACGAGTCGAGCATACGGTCCAAGTCTCCTTCAAAATTGGTGCTTATGAAGACACGTTAGAGTGTGATGTGGTCCCAATGACCGTTTGCCACCTACTTCTAGGTCGACCATGGCAATTCGACCGTGGTGTCATCCACAATGGGCGCACCAATCACTATAGCTTCAAGATGAAAGGGAAGGAATATGTGCTACGACCTATGTCTCCTACTCAAGTGATAGTCGACAAGCAAGCCACCCATCATAGAGACAAGAGTGAGAAAGTGATCCAACCAAAAGTGAGAAAGAGCCACAAGCCAAACTTGAGCGCCTCTTCGCCTAGAGAGAAAAACCTCATCCTATTTGCCACCAAAAGTGAGATGAGAGAAGTGTGTGAGAACCCATCGAGTGTGATGCACTTTGTCCTTGTGTGCAAGGATGGAGAACCAAAAACTCAAACCATTCACGAGCTACCTTTGGTGTTTCAATCTCTTCTGCAGGAATTCCAAGATGTTTTCCCCGATGAGCTACCTCTGGTCTACCTCCTCTTGAAGCATTGAGCATCGAATCGACCTCATCCCAGGCGCCTCTACCAAACAAAGCTCCATACCGAGTCAATCCCGAAGAAACCAAGGAGATTCAACGGCAAGTACAACAACTAATCGACAACGGTCATGTATGCGTGAAAGCTTAAGCCCTTGTGTCGTTCCCGTTATACTTGTGCCTAAGCCCGATGGAAGTTTTCGCTTGTGTTCCGATTGTAGACCTACAAATGCTATCACCGTCCGCTATAGGCATCCCATTCCTCGCTTAGATGATATGCTTGATGAACTTAGTGGAGCCAACTTTTTCTCAAAATTGACCTTAAAAGTGGCTATTATCAAATCCGCATACAAGAGGGTGATGAATGGAAAACTGCTTTCAAAACCAAATTTGGTTTATATGAGTGGTTAGTGATGCCTATGGGTCTTTGGGAGGCTCCCGGTACTTTCGTGCGTCTTATGCATCATGTGCTTCGTCCTTACATTGGAGTCTTTGTTGTGGTTTACTTTGATGATATTCTTGTGTTTAGCAAAACCATGAAAGAGCACATCAATCATGTAAAATCTGTGTTGCAAACTCTTGCAAGGAAAGCCTTTATGCAAACTTGAAAAAATGCACTTTTGGAGTTGACAAAGTGGTTTTCTTGGGTTTTGTAGTATCCTCAAAGGGTGTCCATGTTGATGAATCTAAAATTGAAGCAATTAAAACTTGGCCCCAACCCACCAATTTGCAACAAATGCGAAGTTTTCTTGGTCTTGCGGGTTTTTATCGTCACTTATGAAAGATTTCAAAGACAATTGCCGCTCCTTTGCATGCCTTGAGTAAGAAGAATACGCCCTTTGTTTGGGGAACTTTGCAATCAACCGCTTTTGATGAGCTCAAGTCTTTGCTTACTCATGCTCCAATTCTTGCTTTGCCCAATTTTGACAAAACTTTTGAGGTTCATTGTGATGCAAGTGGTACCGGAATTGGCGGAGTCTTGATGCAAGAAAAACGAGACATTGCTTATTTTAGTGAAAAATTATCCGGTGCTCAATTTAATTATCCCATCTATGACAAAGAATTATATGCTTTAGTGCGTGTGCTACATGTTTGGGAACATTACCTTAGACCTCATGAGTTTGTCATCAATACCGATCATGAAACGCTTAAGTACCTCAAAGGTCAAACTAAATTAAACAAGCGTCATGCAAAATGGAGTGAATTCATTGAATCTTTTCCTTATGTGATCAAGTACATTAAGGGTAAAGAAAACGTAGTTGCCGACGCGCTTTCACGCATATGCATGCTTGTCACTCAACTTGAGTTGAATGTTATTGGTTTTGAGCATATAAAAGACTTGTATGAGTATGATCCATCTTTTGCTCTCCTTATGCTAAGTGTTTGACACATACTTCTTGGGAACAATATCACATCAAGGATGGTTATCTTATGAGAGCTAACAAACTATGCATTCCCGAGTCTTCTCTACGTTTGCTCCTTTTGCAAGAAGCTCATGGAGGCGGACTCATGGGACACTTTGGACGTGACAAGACATTCGCCACGCTCTCCAACAACTACTTTTGGCCCAAGATGTTCCAGGACGTCTCACGTTTCACCACCCGATGCTATACATGTCGCAAAGCTAAGTCTAAAGCTCAATCTCATGGTCTTTACATGCCTCTTCCTATTCCTTATCAACCATGGGAAGACATTAGTATGGATTTTATACTTGGTTTGCCTAGGACTCAAAATGGCAAGGATTCCATATTTGTTGTTGTGGATAGATTTTCTAAGATGGCACATTTCATTCCTTGCAACAAGATAGACGATGCTTCACATGTTGCAAATCTCTTTTGTAGGGAAATCTTACGACTCCATGGCGTACCAAAGACAATCGTCTCCGATCGGGACGTCAAGTTCTTGAGTTACTTTTGGAAGACCCTATGCGCCAAGCTCGGAATCAAGCTCTTGTTCTCCTCGGCATACCATCCTCAAACCGATGGCCAAACGGAGGTGACGAACCGCACACTATCCACTCTAATTCGTGTCTTGATCAAGAAGAACATCAAGGAGTGGGAAGCATGTCTACCCATCGCCGAGTACGCCTACAACCGTGCAAGACATTTGACTACCGGCAAGTCCCCCTTCGAGGTCGTCTACGGTTTCAACCCGTTGTCCCCATTGGACATTCTACCACTCCCTCTCCAAGAGCGCACCGACATGGATGCGAGTGCACGAGCAAGCTACATCAAGAAGATGCACGAAGATACAAGGCACACCATCGAGCGCCAAGTACACCGACAAGCAACCAAGCTCAACGCCAACAAGCAACCCATGGTCTTCAACGTTGGTGATCTAGTGTGGCTACACCTTCGCAAGGACCGCTTCCCCAAAGAACGCAAGTCCAAGCTTCTCCCTCGAGCCAATGGACCCTTCAAGGTGCTAGCATGCTACAACGACAACGCTTACAAGATCGACCTACCTCAAGACAAATACAACGTGAGCGACATCTTCAACGTCAAGGACCTCGCACCATACCATGGGGATGAAGCTTTTGATCCGAGGTCGGATCTCTCCCAAGGGGGGGGTGGGGAGATGATGCGGAGCATCCCACGATCATCCCCACGGATCTACAACCGTCTCATCAAGAGCCAAGAGGACCCATGACACCAGCTAGAGCTAGAGCTCTCGAGAACGAGGTGACTTCTTTCCTTAGTGATATCACATATGATCCACTCGAGACATGGCTATTACCTAAGTCCGATATGCTATGCATCATTAGGTGTCAAGAGGAGCCTTAGAAGATGCACGTGAAGACGGACGAGCCGCCAAGTCCATGGATGAAGAGAACCAACGGAAACAGGCAAGTTCACCTTCCAGGCCCCGGACATCCGGCCAAGGCCCCGGACATTCGGCCCCTGGAGCATCTACCTCAGCCTCAGCCAAGTTGCCCAAGTCTACAGGGATCGGACATCCGGCGTCCGGTCCCGGACATCCGGCCCCCAGCCCGGATATCCGGCCAGTGGCCCGGAAATCCGGCGCCACCCACCCGATTCGGCAGAAGTGGCCGCTCCAGCCCGGACATCCGCGGATAGCCGGACATCCGCCCGACGCCGGACATCCGGCCTCCCCACTGCGTCACAGTGCATCCGAGCCGAGTCCCATGTACCTTTTTCGCCCCTAGACTATATATACTCCATCCCTTCCTCTTTCTAGGGTTAGCATTGGATTAGCTCATATTTTGTGTGAGAGCCCTTGCTCATCCACTTGGCGACTTCTCCTCGAGCTCAGGACCTCTACGGAGAAGATCCCCCAAGCGGATTCAAGACCCCCTTCTAGGGTGGACCCCATCAAGGCCTCCTCACGGAGAAGAACGGCTACCGTTTGTATCCTTCCTTTGTTGATTTTGAATCTTGTGCCACCTTATGTGATCGGTGATCTAGCACTTGTGTGATTGATCTCTTGTTGGTTACGTGATTTCTCTCTCGTTTTCCCCGTGTTTCCCTCTTGTTCTTCCGCGTGTTCTTCGTGATTCCCCGTAGGATCCGCTCCAACGTGAAAGATCATCCACGTAGGGTTCCACCCTACATCAGATCCCTACGAGGAACACGAAGAACGAGCGGAGAGCACGAGGGAAATCACGGGGAAAACACAAGAGAATCAATCAAACCAACAAGATCAATCACACATGTGCCAGATCGATGAACACAAAGGGAGATACATGATCCAAAGTCAACAAAGGACGATACAAACGGTAGCCGTTCTTCTTCGGGAGGAGGTCTTGATGATGGTCTTCTCTGCAAAGGAGGTCTTGAATCCAAGGTGGATCTTCTCCAAAGAGGGGCCGCGGTCTTTCTCGTGGAGTAGATCCGATATGGATGAGCGAAGCTCTATCTCACAAATGAGCTAAATCAACGCTAACCCTAACTAGAAGGAGGTGGAGGAGTATATATAGTCTAGGGCCACGAAGGGGTAATTGAAGGGGTACATGGCCTCCGGCCCAACACATGGCAGCGCACAGGCGCCGGTTGTCCGACGGGTACCGGGCGTCCGGTGGCTCGCGAGGGTCCGGTCGTCCGGTACTTGTCGGACGTCCGGCGATTTGGCTCGGGTGTGGATTTGTCGGATTTCCGGACGTTGTCGGTCGTCCGGTGGCTGATGGTCGTCGGACGTCCGGCCTTGGTCGGTCGTCCGAACTCGAGTCGTCGGACGTCCGGTCTGGTCGGACGTCCGCCGCCATAAGCTTCAGCTTCTTCTCTTGGTCCTTGTACTTGGCGTCCTCGCTAGCTCGTCCATTGGGTGTGGTGGCTCTGTGGCTTTCCTCCAAGTACCTTGTCCACTGGCGTTTGTTCGAGGTCTCGTCATATGTCCACTTGAGGTTTGGAGAGTAGTCGGAGTATACATGGGGATGAACGTGGGATGCTCCGCATCATCTCCCCTCCCTTGGGAAAGATTCGACCTCGGATTGTGATCCTCATCACCATGGAAACGGTTGTGGTAGACGGACTTGTAGTTGGACGAAGTTGAAGACATGGTGCAATCCACGTAGTCCAAGGTGTCGCCGGAGTGATAGACATGCAAAAAGAGGAAACACAAGCAACACTTGGAAATACAATGGTTAGCGCACACTAAGTGTCCATCATGTAAGAATGAGTCCGTGCGGCAAGATTGGTCGTGACAAAGCGCATGAAGCATATCAAGATGATCTAGAATGAGATGCAAAGCATTCATGGGAGGAAATGCAATCATTGTGCACACAAATGTGTTGTAAATATGATCAATGCAACCACGGTGCAAAATGATGTCATAGTGAGACGGTTTATCAGTAGCATGAATATGGCAATGGATGCTCAACATGATTATGTTATCATGCAATTGATGGTAGGCAATATGATCACGACGTATGAATATGCCATCAAGAAAGATCACAACAAATTTGCTAAGAAAATGCATAAGCTCATATATCATGGATGACATGGGAATAGGTGCAACAAGACAATCATAATGTGTGTCAATCCATGCATAGGGTGCAAATTTGTCATGGGTGGTGTTGTACCATAGCTCGATGTTGTGGCACTCCTCAACTCGAAGGTCCATAGAGTCCATCTTCAAAGTCGGTCCTCCATCCAATATATGTATCATGTAGACAATAAGAAGGAAACAACAATGAAAGAATGACCCGTCCAATATGTGTATTTGAGGGTGGCTCAAAGGGAAGGAGGTCACCTTTAGGAGGTTCTCAAGGATGATGGAGTTGCGCATCTTGTATGCCTTCACATAACCAAGTTGTCTCGTGATGTTACCGCCTTGTGAATCCTTCAAAACGAAAGAACATGACAAACACTCGAAAAAACAAATGAGGTTAGCGGAAGTGCAAAACCTATCATTCGTGTGGTAAGATACCCAACAAGTGTATGCATCATGCTCATCATAAGAAAGTACAAGGGAGCATTTCATAGTATGGAGGCATATGATGCGAGAACAACCAAATACAATAGGCTCAATCAATAAAGCATGCATCACAAGTAAGTTGTCAAAGTCTCTGAGAGCAATAAGCATAGTATGGTTGCACTCAATACAAGGTGATATGAGAGATGCAACTAATGGAGACAAGAGACAATGTAGGGCGGTGCCCTAGTCGGCGATATTTCATGTTTGGAGAGGATCCCTACGAGGAACACGACGAACAAGTGGAAGAACACGAAGAAAAACACACAAGAGGAACACTAAACCGACAAGTATTGATCACACAAGGGCTAGATCATCAAACACATAAGGTAGAACAATATTAAAAATCAATAAAGGAAAGATACACGAGTAGCCGTTCTTCTCCGTGAGGTCTTGATGGGGGTCCACCCTAGAAGGGGGTCTTGAATCCTCTTGGAAGGATCTTCTCCGAGGAGGCGCGATCTCCGAGGAGAAGGTAACCAAGTGGATGAGCAAAAGCTCTCACACAAATATGAGCTAATCTGATGCGGAGCATCCCACGATCATCCCCATGCATCTACAACCGTCTCATCAAGAGCCAAGAGGACCCATGACACGAGCTAGAGCTAGAGCTCTCGAGAACGAGGTGACTTCCTTCCTTATTGATATCACATATGATCCACCCGAGACATGGCTACTACCTAAGTCCGATATGCTATGCATGATTAGGTGTCAAGGGGAACCTCCCGAGGGTGCACGTGAAGTCGGACAAGCCGCCAAGTCCATGGATGAAGAGAACCAACGGAAACGGGCAAGATCAACTCCCAGGCCCCGGACATCCGGCCGAAGCCGAGGACATCGGGCCCCTGGAGCATCCACCTCAGCATCGGCCAAGCTGCCCAAGTCTACAGGGCCCGGACATCCGGCGTCCGGCCTCGGACATCCGGCCCCCAGCCCGGAAATCCGGCACCTCTCACCCGATTCGGCAGAAGTGGCCGCCCCAGCCCGGACATCCGGCCGGATAGCCCGGACATCCGGCGCCTCGCGAAGGCCCGGACATCCGGCCCGACGCCCGGACATCCGGCCTCCCCTGCCTGCGTGCAGTGTTTCCGGGACGAGTCCCATGTACCCCTTCGCCCATAGACTATATATACTCCATCCCCTTCCACTTTCTAAGGTAGCATTGGATTAGCTCATATTTTGTGTGAGAGCCTTTGCTCATCGACTTGGCTACTTCTCCTCGGAGCTCAGGACCTCTACGGAGAAGATCCCCCAAGCGGATTCAAGACCCCCTTCTAGGGTGGACCCCATCAAGGCCTCCTCACGGAGAAGAACGGCTACCGTTTGTATCTTTCCTTTGTTGATTTTGAATCTTGTGCCACTTTGTGTGATCGGTGATCTAGCACTTGTGTGATTGATCACTTGTTGGTTTAGTGATTTCTCTCTCGTTTCCTCCATATTTTCCTCTTGTTCTTCCGCGTGTTCTTCGTGATTCCCCGTAGGATCCGCTCCAACGTGGAAGATCGTCCATGTAGGGTTCCGCCCTACATCATCTTGGTATCATGAGCCACGTTGATCACGTTTTTGGAGCCCCTACCCCTCTTTTTCTAGCTTGAGTTTGTTGTTTTGTCCTAATTCGAAAATTCCTCACCAAAAATAGCCCCAATTTTTTTGTGATTTGTTAGTGTGATGAAGTTTTGTTGGATTTGATCCGCGGATTTCGTGTGTTGCAGGTAGATCTAGCATTCCCCCACCATCTCCACAATTTCCATCCACAAAATCGCCCGAATTTTGCCCCGGATTTGACCTCCCCACGCGGTGTTCATCAAGTTCATCCACGGAGCCAGAGCCCGGACATCCGGCCCGACCAGCCCGGACATCCGGCGCCCCGGACATCCGGCGCCCCGGACATCCGGCTTCCTGCCCGGAAATCCGGCTCCTGGCAACAGCAATCCCCATCCACCACCCCGTTCACCGCCTAACTCTCGTCAAATTTTGTCCCGTGCCCACATACACTTCCACTTACATCCTCCACTTCCGAATAACACCACCATAGCCTCTCCCACTACCAATTCCGATAACGTTGCCAAATTTTGCTTTGAGAATTTGAGTTGGAGTTTCCGTATCCTTTTATGTTTCGGCTATCTAGGTACGGTTCAACATCAGCATCACCTCCGCTCATCTTCGCCAAGGACGGTAACATCGTCGACATCTTTGTCATTACTTGCAATTGCATTGATAACCATCATAGCCCATCTTTTGCGTTGCTTACCCACCGAGACTAGCCATTGAGTATTGCCGGCAACGTGACTTATGCACATTAGTGATCATACTCCATAGCATACATACCATCCCAAAGTGGTGCATATCTTAGCATCAACTTGTGTGTCACAAAGTTGTCATCGCATACACAATTGCTATCTTGGTTCGTGAAGTTTTGCATGAGAAAAGAGCTCAAAAGAGAAAGAGCCAATCAAGCTTTTAAGCAAAGAGAGAAATTTAAGCAAAGAGCTTATGAGCAAGAACCATAGCATCATACAACATTAAGATTGTCATACTTGATCATCTTGGATCAACACATCGAAACACCATACATATAGCATACTTGGGATAGAAGTCGTTGCATTTTTGCTTAGTAGGTTGTGCACAAGTTCGTATCCGCCTATTGTGCAATCGTGCTAGCGTCTCTCTAGTGTTGTGCAACAAGAGCATCTTGGTGAATTCCATATTTTGGCTCATCCTTGATTGCATAACCCCATATTATCTATTTGCGTGTGTGTTTCCGTGTACCATATCTTGCTATTGGTCTACTTGTTGCATTTGCAAATTTGCGAATCATTTCCAACATTATTGAGTCTCACTTACAATTGCATCAAATTTTGTGCCACCATCCTAACCGAGCTCCACCATAAGCTTTTATTTGTGTAGGTGTGAGAACAAACGAGAATCGGTACCAAGAGTCCTATTTCATTGTCCGCATTAGAGTGAACTTGATTCATCTTCAACATCGGTCAAAGGTACATTGGTATAAGTTCTTCTCCGTTCTACCACTCACATTTTGCTTGGAATGATGGATAGGCCAAGTACTTCTACCAACCCACTCTTCATCGAGCAAGACGACGACATGTCATCATACGTCACCAAGAGCCATCTCTTTGGTGCACAACAAGCATTGCACCAAGAACAACAAGCAATGAGCGACCGCATCGACAACCTCGCCACCGACTTGCGACTCTCCGAGCAACGTACAAGGGACTACTTCGACAATAAGTTCGACGCTCACAAGCAAGATAATGATGCAAGAATGGACGAGATACGCGCTTTGATGAGAAACCGGCATCATTCAACTTCTTCATCATCAAGACGGAGCCGCTCGAGTCGACACTCCGACGACACCTTCTACGACTCAAGTACACCTACTTCGAACACTCTTCGTCGTGCCGCTCGTCAAGACCGTCATGCATCTCACAACCCGCTACATGACAAGCATTCACAAGAGCAAGTTGATGATCAAGTTCCTCATCCTCAATCAAACCAAGACGCTTTTGCTCAAGCTCAAGAACGACAACGTCTTAAATGCCGCCAACAAGAGGAAGAACGGTAGCGTCTACACCAAGGCGAACAAGACGCCAAGACTCAACGTCTTCAACAACATCAACGTGAAGCGCAAGCTCTTGAGGCGCAACGTGCCCTTCAAGAATCAAGTAGAGCCTTCGCCAACCGCAATCGCGAGCAGGCGCAATCAAGAGGAAGCCCTTCGAGAAGAAATCCAAGAGAGGAACTACCAACCTCATGTACAACGTCAAGTTCCTCAAGCTCCTACACAAGCTCGTCAAACTCCACCTCAACCTCAAGTTCAACAAGAGCTAGTTGATCATGGTCTTCCTCCACGCCAAGAGCAACATGAAGACGATTACAATCCACGTCAAGGACGTCATCATCAACATCGCCAACAACACAATGAAGAGCAACGCTACGGCAAGCTAAAATTCACCATGCCCAAGTTCAATGGAAGCAATGACCCCGAAGACTACCTCTCATGGGCATTGAAGGTTGACAAAATCTTCTGGTTGCACAACTACGATGAAGCGAAGAAAATCGCTATGGCATCACTTGAGTTCCAAGACTATGTGCTCATATGGTGGGAACAAATCACTGAGCGACGACAAGCAAGAGATGAACCTCCAATCACCACTTGGGCTCAAATGAAGGATGTCATGCGAGCACGTTTTGTGCCAACCTACTACAACCGCGACCTCTTCAAGAAACTCCAACTACTCAAGCAAGGAACAAAGAGTGTTGAAGAATACTACAAGGAAATGGAGATAGCCATGATTCGAGCCAATGTCAAGGAAGATGACGAGCAAACTATGGCACGATTCTTGAATGGACTAAATCATCCCATCAAGAAGATCGCCGACTTCCAACCATACTCCACCCTCATTGAGCTCGTGCATCAAGCTACAAAGGCCGAACGTCAAGTGCAAGATGACTTCAAGTACGCCAAGTACTCGGCCAAGACCTACGGCTTCTCCAACAACCAAGCTTCAACGACTCCTCCAACATCTACATCAAGCAAACCTTCTACAAACAACGACAACAAGTCGAGTTACAAGAGAAAGTTGACAAGTTCAAGTCGTCCTCCTCCTACTACAAGCAACTTCAAGTCGCGTGCTTCATCATCTACTCCGACCGATGAGACCATCAAAACAAGCTCCTTCAAGTGTTTCACTTGCGGCGGCCGAGTCCACAAGTCCTACGAATGCACCAACAAGCGCACCATGATCCTCAACGACGACGGCACCTATGACTCAATGAGTGAGGAGGAGATGGAAGCCCTTGAGCAAGTAGCCATGCACCGCAAGTGAACGAAGATGAAGATGATCAAGTCTTTTGCGATGAGGATTCGAGCCCGCTCTCGTTGTCTCCAAGGTCTTGACTCTTCAACATCAACAAGAAGGCGACCAAAGATGCCACATCTTCCACACAAAGGCCGGCATCAACGGAAGGTCCGTCAAGGTCATCATCGATGGAGGTAGTTGCCACAACTTGGCAAGTGAAGAACTATGTTCCAAACTTCAATTGGTCAAGAGGAAGCACCGCACCCTACAAGGTTCAATGGCTAAGTGACTCGGCACTATAATGAGTCGAGCATACGGTCCAAGTCTCCTTCAAAATCTGTGCTTATGAAGACACGTTGGAATGTGATGTGGTCCCAATGACCGTTTGCCACCTACTTCTAGGTCGACCATGGCAATTCGACCGTGGTGTCATCCACAATGGGCGCACCAATCACTATAGCTTCAAGATGAAAGGGAAGGAATATGTGCTACGACCTATGTCTCCTACTCAAGTGATAGCCGACAAGCAAGCCACCCATCATAGAGACAAGAGTGAGAAAGTGATCCACCCAAAAGTGAGTGAGAGCCACAAGCCAAACTTGAGCGCCTCTTCGCCTAGAGAGAATAACCTCATCCTATTCGCCACCAAAAGTGAGACGAGAGAAGTGTGTGAGAACACATCGAGTGTGATGCACTTTGTCCTTGTGTGCAAGGATGGAGAACCAAAAACTAACACCATTCACGAGCTACCTTTGGTGTTTCAATCTCTTTTGCAGGAATTTCAAGATGTTTTTCCCGATGAGCTACCTCCGGTCTACCTCCTCTTGAGGCATTGAGCATCGAATCGACCTCATCCTCGAGCGCCTCTACCAAACAAAGCTCCATACCGAGTCAATCCCGAAGAAACCAAGGAGATACAACGGCAAGTACAACAACTAATCGACAACGGTCATGTACGTGAAAGCTTAAGCCCTTGTGCCGTTCCCGTTATACTTGTGCCTAAGCCCGATGGAAGTTTTCGCTTGCATTCCGATTGTAGACCTATAAATGCGATCACCGTCCGCTATAGGCATCCCATTCCTCGCTTAGATGATATGCTTGATGAACTTAGTGGAGCCAACTTTTTCTCAAAAATTGACCTTAAAAGTGGCTATTATCAAATTCGCATACAAGAGGGTGATGAATGGAAAACTGCTTTCAAAACCAAATTTGGTTTATATGAGTGGTTAGTGATTCCTATGGGTCTTTCGGAGGCTCCTGGTACTTTCGTGCGCCTTATGCATCATGTGCTTCGTCCTGACATTGGAGTCTTTGTTGTGGTTTACTTTGATGATATTCTTGTGTTTAGCAAAACCATGAAAGAGCACATCAATCATGTAAAATCTATGTTGCAAACTCTTCGCAAGGAAAGCCTTTATGAAAACTTGAAAAAATGCACTTTTGGAGTTGACAAAGTGGTTTTCTTGGGTTTTGTGGTATCCTCCATGTTGATGAATCTAAAATTGAAGCAATTAAAACTTGGCCCCAACCCACCAATTTGAAACAAGTGTGAAGTTTTCTTGGTCTTGCGGGTTTTTATCGTCGCTTTGTGAAAGATTTTAGCACAGTTGCAGCTCCTTTGCATGCCTTGAGTAAGAAGAATACTCCCTTTGTGTGGGGAACTTTGCAATCAACCGCTTTTGATGAGCTCAAGTCATTGCTTACTCATGCTCCCATTCTTGCTTTGCCCAATTTTGACAAAACTTTTGAGGTTCATTGTGATGCAAGTGGTACCGGAATTGGCGGAGTTTTGATGCAAGAAAAACGAGCCATTGCTTATTTTAGTGAAAAACTCTCCGGCGCTCAACTTAATTATCCCATCTATGACAAAGAATTGTATGCTTTAGTGCGTGTGCTACATGCTTGGGAACATTACCTTAGACCTCATGAGTTTGTCATCCATACCGATCATGAAACGCTTAAATACCTCAAAGGTCAAACTAAATTAAACAAGCGTCACGCAAATGGAGTGAATTCATTGAATCTTTTCCTTATGTGATCAAGTACATTAAGGGTAAAGAAAATGTAGTTGTCGACGCGCTTTCACGCATATGCATGCTTGTCACTCAACTTGAGTTGAATGTTATTGGTTTTGAGCATATAAAAGACTTGTATGAGCATGATCCATCTTTTGCTTCTCCTTATGCTAAGTGTTTGACGCATACTTCTTGGGAACAAATATTACATCAAGGATGGTTATCTTATGAGAGCTAACAAACTTTGCATTCCCGAGTCTTCTCTTCGTTTGCTCCTTTTGCAAGAGGCTCATGGAGGCGGACTCATGGGACACTTTGGACGTGACAAGACATTCGCCACGCTCTCCAACAACTACATTTGGCCCAAGATGTTCATGACGTCTCACGCTTCACCACCCGATGCTATACATGTCACAAAGGTAAGTCTAAAGCTCAATCTCATGGTCTTTACATGCCTCTTCCTATTCCTTATCAACCATGGGAAGACATTAGTATGGATTTTGTACTTGATTTGCCTAGGACTCAAAATGGCAAGGATTCCGTATTTGTTGTTGTGGATAGATTTTCTAAGATGGCACATTTCATTCCTTGCAACAAGATAGACGATGCTTCACATGTTGCAAATCTCTTTTGTAGGGAAATCTTGCGACTCCATGGCATACCAAAGACAATCGTCTCCGATCGTGACGTCAAGTTCTTGAGTTACTTTTGGAAGACCCTATGCGCCAAGCTCGGAATCAAGCTCTTGTTCTCCTCGGCATACCATCCTCAAACCGACGGCCAAACGGAGGTGATGAACCGCACACTATCAACTCTACTTTGTGTCTTGATCAAGAAGAACATCAAGGAGTGGGAAGCATGTCTACCCATCGCCGAGTACGCCTACAACCGTGCAAGACATTCGACTACCGGCAAGTCCCCCTTCGAGGTCGTCTACGGTTTCAACCCGTTGTCCCCATTGGACATTCTACCACTTCCTCTCCTAGAGCGCACCAACATGGATGCGAGTGCACGGGCAAGCTACATCAAGAAGATGCTGCGAAGATACAAGGCACACCATCGAGCGCCAAGTACAACGACAAGCAACCAAGCTCAACGCCAACAAGCAACCCATCGTCTTCAACATTGTTGATCTCACGGCTACACCTTCGCAAGGACCGCTTCCCCAAAGAACGCAAGTCCAAGCTTCTACCTCGAGCCGATGGACCCTTCAAGGTGCTAGCACGCTACAACGACAATGCTTACAAGATCGACCTACCTCGCGACAAATACAACGTGAGCGGCATCTTCAGCGTCAATGACCTCGCACCATACCATGGAGATGAAGCTTTTGATCCGAGGTCGGATCTCTCCCAAGGGGGGGGGGAGATGATGCGGAGCATCCCACGATCATCCCCATGCATCTACAACCGTCTCATCAAGAGCCAAGAGGACCCATGACACGAGCTAGAGCTAGAGCTCTCGAGCAAGAGGTGATTTCCTTACTTATTGATATCACATATGATCCACCCGAGACATGGCTACTACCTAAGTCCGATATGCTATGCATGATTAGGTGTCAAGGGGAACCTCCCGAGGGTGCACGTGAAGTCGGACAAGCCGCCAAGTCCATGGATGAAGAGAACCAACGGAAACGGGCAAGTTCAACTCCCAGGCCCCGGACATCCGGCCGAAGCCCCGGACATCCGCCCCCTGGAGCATCCACCTCAGCATCGGCCAAGCTGCCCAAGTCTACAGGGCCCGGACATCCGGCGTCCGGCCCCCAGCCCGGATATCCGGCCTGAAGCCCGGAAATCCGGCACCTCTCACCCGATTCCGCAGAAGTGGCCGCCCCAGCCCGGACATCCGGCCGGATAGCTCGGACATCCGGCACCTCGCGAAGGCCCGGACATCCGACCCGACGCCCGGACATCCGGCCTCCCACTGCGTCGATGTTTCCGGACGAGTCCCATGTACCCCTTCGCACCTAGACTATATATACTCCATCCCCTTCCTGTTTCTAAGGTAGCGTTGGATTATTTCAAATTTTGTGTGAGAGCCTTTGCTCATCCACTTGGCTACTTCTCCTCGGAGCTCAGGACCTCTACGGAGAAGATCCCCCAAGCAGATTCACGACCCCCTTCTAGGGTGGACCCCATCAAGGCCTCCTCACGGAGAAGAACGGCTACCGTTTGTATCTTTCCTTTGTTGATTTTGAATCTTGTGCCACTTTATGTGATCGGTGATCTAGCACTTGTGTGATTGATCTCTTGTTGGTTTAGTGATTTCCCTCTCGTTTCCTCCGTGTTTGCCTCTTGTTCTTCCGCGTGTTCTTCGTGATTCCCCGTAGGATCCGCTCCAACGTGAAAGATCGTCCACGTAGGGTTCCGCCCTACATCATAATCCTTTGCTACCTTAACTAGGAGGAGGTGGAGGAGTATTTATAGTCTAGAGCCACGAAGGGGTAAGTGAGGGCTAAGGGGTACATGGGCTTGGCCCATTACACTATGCGCAGACAGACCGGTTGTACCGGTCGAGGTGGCGGTTGTACCGCTGGCGACTCAGGGAGGGCGGATGTACCGGTCGAGGAAGGCGGTACTACCGCTGGGGTCAGGTGTTGGCTTCTGCAGATGGTCGTCGGGGGCCCCGGCGGTTGTACCGGTGGTTGGGCCGGTAGTTCCGGTCATTTGGGATTTACCGGTACATCCGGTGCTGTACCGGCCTTGCACCGCTTGATCACAGAATGGTGGCCGGTTGTTGGGCGGTAGTCGGCCGGTTGTTCCGCCCGGGCGGTTGTTGCGGTTGTACCGGTCCTTCGGTGACTGGGTAGAATGCCTCCTTGATCTAGATGTCCGTCTTGCACCACTCCTTCTCCTTGGTTGCTTACATGGTACCTGAGCACGCAAAGTGTCTCCGTTTGAGGTAGTAGCCATGTCTCGAATGGGTTAAAGGGAAGTTCAACAAGGAGAGAGTTAACCTCGGATTGGATGGCACGTGCTTGGGCTCTTGTCATGGGTCCTCTTGGAGCTTGTGTGGTCGAAGTAGTGTCCATGGGGATGATGGAGGGATGCTCCGCATCATCTCCCCCCCCCCCCCACTTTGGAGAGATCCGACCTGGGATCAAAAGCCTCATCTCCATGGTATGGCGCGAGGTCCTTGACGTTGAAGATGTCGCTCACATTTTACTTGCCTCGAGGTAGGTCGATCTTGTAGGCGTTGTCGTTGTAGCGTGCTAGCACCTTGAAAGGTCCATCGGCTCGAGGGAGAAGCTTGGACTTGCGTTCTTTGGGGAAGCGGTCCTTGCGAAGGTGTAGCCATACTAGATCACCAATGTTGAAGACCATGGGTTGCTTGTTGACGTTGAGCTTGGTCGCTAGTCTTTGTGCTTGGCGCTCGATGGTGCGTCTTGTATCCTCATGCATCTTCTTGATGTAGCTTGCCCATGCACTCGCATCCATGTTGGTGCGCTCTTGTAGAGGAAGAGGTAGAATGTCCAATGGGGACAACGGGTTGAAGCCGTAGACGACCTCGAAGGGGGGCTTGCCGGTAGTCGAATGTCTTGCACGGTTGTAGGAGTACTCGGCAATGGGTAGACATGCTTCCCACTCCTTGACGTTCTTCATGATCAAGACGCGAAGTAGAGTGGATAGTGTGTGGTTCGTCACCTCCGTTTGGCCGTCGGTTTAAGGATGGTATGCGGATGAGAACAAGAGCTTGATTCCGAGCTTGGCGCATAGGGTCTTCCAAAAGTAACTCAAGAACTTGACGTCACGATCGGAGACGATTGTCTTTGGTACTCCATGGAGTCGCTAGATTTCCCTACAAAAGAGATTTGCAATGTGTGAAGCATCGTCTATCTTGTTGCAAGGAATGAAATGTGCCATCTTAGAAAATCTGTCCACTACGACAAACACGGAATCTTTTCCATTTTGATTTCTAGGCAAACCAAGTATAAAATCCATGATAATGTCTTCCAAAGGTTGATAAGGAATAGGAAGAGGCATGTAAAGACCATGTGATTGAGCTTTAGACTTAGCTTTGCGACATGTAGAGCAACGGTTGGTAAAGCGTGAGACGTCGCGGAACATCTTGGGACAAAAGTAGTTCTTGGAGAGCGTGGCGAATGTCTTGTCGCGTCCAAAGTGTCCCATGAGTCTCTTGCAAAAGGAGCAAACGAAGAGAAGACTCGGGAATGCAAAGTTTGTTATCTCTCATAAGGTAATCATCCTTTATGTAGTATCGTTCCCAAGACGTGTGTGTCAAACACTTAGCATAAGGAGTAGCAAAAGAAGGATCATGCCCATACAAGTCTTTTATATGCTCAAAACCAATAACATTCAACTCAAGTTTAGTGACAAGCGTGCATATTCGTGAAAGTGCATCCGCAACTACATTTTCCTTACCCTTAATGTACTTGATGACATAGGGGAAAGATTCAATAAATTCACTCCATTTGGCATGACGCTTGTTCAACTTAGTTTGGCCTTTTAAGTACTTAAGCGTTTCATGGTCGGTATGGATGACAAACTCATGCGGTCTAAGGTAATGTTCCCAAACATGTAGCACACGCACTAAAGCATATAATTCTTTGTCATAGATGGGATAGTTAAGTTGAGCACCGGAGAGTTTTTCACTAAAGTAAGCAATTGCTTGTTTTTCTTGCATCAAAACTCCGCCAATGCCGGTACCACTAGCATCACAATGAACCTCAAAAGTTTTGTCAAAATTAGGCAAAGCAAGAATCAGAGCATGAGTAAGCAAACTCTTGAGCTCATCAAAAGCGGTGGATTGCAAATTTCCCCAAACAAAAGGAGTATTCTTCTTACTCAAAGCATGCAAAGGGGCGGCAATTGTGCTAAAATCTTTCACAAAGCGACGATAAAAACCCGCAAGACCAAGAAAGCTATGCACTTGTTGCAAATTGGTGGGTTGTGGCCAAGTTTTAATTGCTTCAATTTTAGATTCATCAACATGGACACCCTTTGAGGATACAACAAAACCCAAGAAAACCACTTTGTCAACGCCAAATGTGCATTTTTTCATGTTTGCATAAAGACTTTCCTTGCGAAGGGTTTGCAAAACAGCCCTAACATGATCAAGATGTTCTTTCATAGTTTTGCTAAACACAAGAATATCGTCGAAGTAAACCACAACAAAGACTCCAATATAAGGGCGAGGCACATAATGCATAAGACGCACGAAAGTACCGGGAGCTTCAGATAAACCCATAGGCATGACTAACCACTCATATAAGCCAAATTTGGTTTTGAAAGCAGTTTTCCATTCATCACCTTCTTGTATGCGGATTTGATAATAGCCACTTTTAAGATCAATTTTTGAGAAAAAGTTGGCTCCACTAAGTTCATCAAGCATATCATATAAGCGAGGAATGGGATGCCTATAGCGAACGGTAATAGCATTTATAGGTCTACAATCGGAACATAAGAGGAAACTTCCATCGGGCTTAGGCACAAGTATAACTGGAACGGCACAAGGACTTAAGCTTTCACGTACATGACCGTTGTCGATGAGTTGTTGTACTTGCCGTTGGATCTCTTTTGTTTCTTCGGGGTTGGCACGGTATGGAGCTTTGTTTGGAAGTGGCGTTCCGGGGATGAGGTCGATTCGATGCTCAATGCCTCGTAGAGAGGTAGACCCGGAGGTAGTTCATCGGGGAAAACATCTTGGAATTCCTGCAAAAGAGATTGAAACACTAAAGGTAGTTCGTGAGAGGTGTTAGTTTTTGGATCTCCATCCTTGCACACAAGGACAAAGTGCATCACACTCGATGGGTTCTCACACACTTCTCTCATCTCACTTTTTGTGGCAAATAATATGAGGTTTTTCTCTCTAGGCGAAGAGGCGCTCAAGTTTGGCTTGTGGCTCTCGCTCACTTTGTGGTGGATCACTTTCTCACTCTTCTCTCCATGATGGGTTGCTTTCTTGTCGGCTATCACTTGACTAGGAGACATAGGTCGTAGCACATACTCTTTCTCTTTCATCTTGAAGCTATAGTGATTGGTACGCCCATTGTGGATGACACCACGGTCGAATTGCCATGGTCGACCAAGAAGGAGGTGGCAAACGGTCATTGGGACCACATCACACTCCAAAGTGTCCTCATATGCACCAATTTTGAAGGAGACTTGGTGATAGAGGCAAAGGTGTCCCGATGTTTCGATGAGATGGTGGCTATCGTTTCTGTGGGAGTCGACCTTGACGATCCGACTACGTACGTGCGAGACGTCGTGCCTTAGCAATCGCTAAACCAACTTCCGAGGGTTATTGACCACGCCGGAGCACGATCAACCTGACCACGAGGGCCTGTTTCCTGCGAGCAAACGAAGAACAAGCAAGAAACTAAGATTGCAATCTGGATATTGCGAATATAAAAGGAAAGCCTTATTAATGAAGGTGGGGTTACGAGACGCCTTGGTCTGGTCGTTGAACACAAACGGCGCACGCTGAAGTTGCAGCTATGGAGAAGTTTTGATCTAAACAAAACCCAAAGTCTAAACGACGCCCTAATTGCTGTATATATGGATAAAGAGGAGGGAATTTCGTGGCCCTTGAGGGTGTGGTCAGAAACCAACCCTAACTATTGTTTCCCCACATCTGGACTCTAAAACAGCCTACACTTAAGTATTTCGAAATTACATGGGCCTGGCCCAATAATAAGGTGACGCAGCACCTAGAATAGCCTATGGACGAATATTATGAAGTGGCATCTTGTATATTTCGTCCAAGGCCTCATGCTCTCATTAGGGTGGCTTCAAAGTCCTGGAATCATCACTTGTAACTCCGTTCTTGTTTCCCTTGCGCATGCCAACATCTCCATGCTTGAACTTGCTCCAAGGTTCATCTTTCTTGTCCATGGTAGGCCCTTCATTTGTAAGCAAAACAAATGTATCCAATTTAGGCAGCGTCATATTCTCATGAACATTGGAATCGTTACCAAGAAACGAAAGTACATGATAATTCAATTGGCGTGCGCGAGCTCTAGTAATTGGTCCAGTATGTATAGCAGCAGGGGCTGTGGGTGTAACAATGGTATTGATGTCCTCATCACTTGGACCGTATGCTCAATTCGGATAGTGCCGGAGGCACTTAGCCATTGAACTTTGTAGGGGTGCGGGTGCTTCCTCTTGACCAATTGAAGCTTGGAGCATAGTTCTTCACTTGCCAAGTTGTGACAACTACCTCCATCGATGATGACCTTGACGGACCTTCTATTGATGCCGGCCTTTGTGTGGAAGATGTGGCATCGTTGGTCTTCTTCTTGTTGATGTTGAAGAGTCAAGACCTTGGAGACAACAAGAGCGGGGCTTGAATCTTCATCACAAAAGACTTGGTCATCTTCGTCTACGTTGTTCACTTGTCGGTGCATGCCACTTGCTCAAGGGCTTCCATTTCTCCTTCACTCATGGAGTCGAAGGTGCCGTCGTCGTTGAAGATCATGGTGCGCTTGTTTGTGCACTCAAAGGACTTGTGGCCTCGGCCGCAAGTGAAACACTTGAAGGAGCTTGTATTGACGGTCTCATCGTTTGGAGTAGATGATGAAGCACGCGGCTTGAAGTTGCTTGTAGTGGGAGGAAGACGACTTGAACTTGCCGAAGTTTTCTTGTAACTTGACTTGTCGCCATTGCTTGGAGAAGGCTTGGTTGAAGTAGATGTTGGAGTAGTTGTTGAAGCTTGGTTGTTGGAGAAGTCAGAGGTCTTGGATGAGTACTTGGCGTACTTGAAGTCATCTTGCACTTGACGTTCCTCCTTTGTAGCTTGATGCACGAGCTCAATGAGGGTGGAGTATGGTTGGAAGTCGGCGATCTTCTTGATGGGATGATTGAGTCCATTCAAGAAACGTGACATAGTTTGCTCATCATCTTCCTTTACATTGGCTCGAATCATGGCTATCTCCATTTCCTTGTAGTATTCTTCAACACTCTTTGTTCCTTGCTTGAGGAGTTGGAGTTGCTTGAAGAGGTCGCGGTTGTAGTAGGTTGGCACAAAACATGCTCTCATGACATCTTTCATTTGAGCCCAAGTGGTGATTGGAGGTTCACCTCTTGCTTGTCGCCTCTCAAGGATTTGTTCCCACCATATGAGCACATAGTCTTGGAACTCAAGTGATGCCATAGCGATCTTCTTCTCTTCATCGTAGTTGTGCAACCGGAAGATTTTGTCAACCTTCAATGCCCATGATAGGTACTCTTCGGGGTCATTGCTTCCATTGAACTTGGGCATGGTGAATTTTAGCTTTCCATAGTGTTTCTCTTCATTGTGTTGTGGTCGAGGATGATGACGTCGATGTCGTTGAGGATTAACAATCTCATGTTGCTCTTGGCGAGGAGGGTGGTTTTCTCATGTTGCTCTTGTCTTGGTGGATTCACATTGTCTTCATGCGCTTGATGAACTTGAGGTTCTTGGTGAGCACGTGGTGGAGCTTGTCGAGGCTTGTCGATGCACACGTGCTTGTTGTGGTGCTTGTCGATGCACACATGCTTGGTAGAGCCTATCTTGGACTTCCTCGCGGAGCGCTTCTTGATATTCACAAGCTTGGTGTCCTCGATCGGCAATGGTTCGACTTGAGTCGCGAAGTGCAAGTTGTGCCTCAAGTGCTTGAGCTTCCCGTAGTTGTTGTTCTCGATGTTGCGCCTCGGCGTCTTGTGCATCTTGATGTTGTCGCGCTCGCTCTTCTTGTTCTTGTTGTCGTTGGCGTTGCCGTGCTTGTGCTTGCGCAAATATAGCTTGGTTTTGATGATGTCGATGCTCTTGAGAGTTGGTGTCGTGTAGAGGATTGCGGTTTGCTTGACGGTCTTGACGTGCGGCACGACGAAGAGTGTTCGACGTAGGTGTACTTGAGTCGTAGAAGGTGTCGTCAGAGTGTCGACTCGAGCGGCTCCGTCTTGAGGGTGAAGAAGTGGAATGATGCCGGCTCCTCATCAAGGCGCGAATCTCGTCCATTCTTGCATCATTCTCTTGCTTGTGAGCGTCGAACTTGTTGTCGAAGTAGTCTCTTGTACATTGCTCGGAGAGTCGCAAGTCGGTGGCGAGGTTGTCGATGCACGATCGCTCATTGCTTGTTGCTCTTGGTGCAACGCTCACAGTACCAAAGAGGTGGCTCTTGGTGACGTATGATGACATGTCGTCGTCTTGCTCGAGGAAGAGTGGGTTGGTAGAAGTACTTGGCCTATCCATCATTCCAAGCAAAAATGTGAGTGGTAGCAGGAGAAGAACTTATAGCAATGTACCTTTGACCGATGTTGATGATGAATCAAGTTCACTCAAATGCGGACAATGAAATAGCACTATTGGTACCAATCCTTGTCGGTTCTCACACCTACACAAGTAAAAAGCTTATGGTGCAGCTTGGTTAGGATAGTGGCACAAAATTGATTGCAATCGTTAGTTTGACTCAAAGATGTTGAAAAAGATTCGCAAATTCGCAAATGCAACAAGTAGACCAAGCAATTAATGGTACACGGAAACACACACGCAAATAGATAAGTGGGATTGTGCAGACCAAAAGTGAGCCAAAATGTGGAATCCACGAAAATGCTCTTGTTGCACAATACTAGAGAGACGCTAGCACGATTGCACAATAGGCAGATATGGACCTTGTGCACAACCAACTAAGCGAAAATGCAACTATCTCTATCCCACGTATGCTATATGTATGGTATTTTGGTGCTATGATCCAAGATGATCCAATATGACAATCTTAATGTAGTATGTTGCTATGGTTCTTGCTTATAAGCTCTTTGCTTATCTTTCTTGTTTGCTTAAAAGCTTGGGTCGCTCTTTCACTTTTGAGCTCTTTTCTCATGCAAAACTTCACGGACCAAGATAGCAATTGTGTATGCGATGACAACTTTGTGACACACAAATGGATCCCAAGATATGCACCACGGTGGTATCGTATGTATGCTATGGAGTATGATCACTAATGTGCACAAGTCATGTTGCCGGCAATACTCAATGGCTAGTATCGATGGGTAAGCTACGCAAAAGTAAGGCCATGTGGGTATCAATACAATTGCAAGGTATGACAAAGATATCGACGATGTTACCGTCCTTGGCGATGATGTGACCCTTGCGAAGATGAGCCGAGGTGATGATGAAGTCCAACTGTACCTAGATAGCCGAAACACAATAGGACACGAGAACCACAACTCAAAATCTCAAGGACCAAAATGTGGCAAAATCGTCATAGGAGGTGGCGGTGAGCGGTGGTGGAAAGTGGTGTGGGTATGCGGAAGTAGGCGGGGGCTCCGGGCAAAATTTGGCGAAAATATGGTGAAACTGAGATGGCTGAAACTTGTATGGGCGGTAGTACCGCTCGGACGGGCGGTAGTACCGCTTGAGGTACCCAGCGGTAGTACCGCTTGGATGGGCGGTAGTACTGGTCGAGACTGGATTCTTCGCAGATTGTATCGTGGCGCATTTTTTTTGGGCGGAAATTGATGATTTCGGGGGCAAAATTGGAGAGATTTCGTGGAAGGGAAGTGGGGAAACTTGGGGAAAAGCTAGATCCACTTGAAACCGAGCAAATCCATGGATCAAAATCAACAAAACATCATCAAACCAACAAATCACAAAAAAAATTGGGGCTATTTTTGGTGGGGATTTTCGGATTTTAGGACGAAAACAACAAAATCAAGCTAGAAAACACGAGGTAGGGGCTCCAAAAACGTGATCAATGTGGCTCTGATATCAAGATGATGTAGGGTGGTGCCCTAGTCGACGATCTTTCACATTTGGGGAGGATCCCTACGAGGAACACGACGAACAAGTGGAAGAACACGAAGAAAAACACACAAGAGGAACACTAAACCGACAAGTATCGATCACACAAGGGCTAGATCATCGAACACATAAGGTTCAATAAAGGAAAGATACACGAGTAGCCGTTCTTCTCCGTGAGGAGGTCTTGATGGGGGTCCACCCTAGAAGGGGGTCTTGAATCCTCTTGGAAGGATCTTCTCCGAGGAGGCGCGATCTCCGATGATAGAGGCAAAGGTGTCCCGTCTTTCGATGAGATGTTGGTTTTCGCTTTGGAGGAAGTCAACTTTGACGATCCGACTACGAACGTGCGAGGACGTCGCGCCTTAGCAATCGCTAAACCAACTCCGAGAGGTTATTGACCACGCGGGAGCACGATCAACTTGAACACGAGGGTCTGTTTCCTGCGAGCAAACGAAGAACAAGCAAGAAACTGAGATTGCAATCTGGATATTGCGAATATAAGATGAAAGCTTTATTGATCAAGGTGGGGTTCTGTGACGCCTTTGTCCGTCGTTGAACACAAACGAAATGCACGCGAAGTTGCAGCTATGGCGAACTTTTAATCTAAACAAAACCCAAGGTCTAAACGGTGCCCTAAGGGCTGTATATATGGAGGAAGAGGCGGGGAATTTCGTGGCCCTTGGTGGACGGGTCCGAAATCAACACTATCTCTTGTTTCCCCACACATACGGACTCTAAAAATAGCCTATACTTGTGTATTTCGAAATTACAAGGGCCTGGCCCACTAATAAGGTGACGCAGCACCTAGAATAGCCTCGGACGAAATTTATGAAGTAGCATCTTGTATATTTCGTCCAAGGCTTCATGCACCCATTATGGTGGCTTCAAAGTCCTGAAATCATCACTTGTAACTCCGTTCTTGTTCCCCTTTGCGCATGGCATCATCTCCATGCTTGTTCTTGCTCCAATGTCCATCCTTCTCCAAGCTAGGCCCTTCATTTGTAAGCAAAACAAATGTATCCAATTTAGGCAGCATCATATTCTCATGAACATTAGAATCAATACCAAGAAACGAAAGTAACAGATAAATTAATTTGCGTGCGCGAGCTCTAGTAATTGGTCCAAGATATGTAGCAAGAGGGGCCGCGGGTGTAACAATGGTATTGATGTCCTCATCATCCTCCCCTTCTTGAAATGAAGTCGTCCTCGACGGAAGCTCATCTTCCTCACCCAAATAAGGCTTCAAATCTGCAATGTTAAAAGTGGGACTAACCCGAAAATCTGCAGGCAGCTCAAGTTTATATGCATTATCATTTATTTTCTCCAACACCTTAAAGGGACCATCAGCACGTGGCATTAGCTTTGATTTGCGCAAATCAGGAAATCTATCCTTACGCAAATGTAACCATACAAGATCTCCAGGTGCAAACACAACATGTTTTCTACCATTATCTCCAAAGCAAGTTTATATTTAGCATTCATACGCTCAATGTTTTCCTTAGTTAACTCATGCATTTTAAAATCAATTCAGCACGTTGTTTAGCATCAAAATTAACCTTCTCCGAAGATGGAAGAGGCAACAAATCAATAGGTGCACGAGGTAGGAAACCATACACAACTTCAAAAGGGCACATCTTAGTAGTAGAATGCAATGAACGATTATAAGCAAATTCAATATGAGGCAAGCATTCCTCCCACATTTTCTTATTATTCTTCAAAACAGCCCTAAGCATAGTAGATAATGTTCTATTGACTACTTCAGTTTGTCCATCAGTTTGGGGGTGACAAGTAGTACTAAAAAGCAGTTTAGTCCCCAACTTAGCCCATAAACATCTCCAAAAGTGGCTAAGAAATTTAGTATCACGATCTGAAACAATAGTATTTGGCACACCATGCAAGCGAATAATTTCACGAAAGAACAAATCAGCAACATTAATAGCATCATCGCTTTTATGACATGGTATAAAGTGTGCCATTTTCGAGAATCTATCCACGACAACAAATATGCTGTCCTCCCTTCTTTGTTCTAGGTAAACCTAAAACAAAGTCCATAGATATATCCTCCCAAGGAACACTAGGTACAGTGCAAAGGCATATATAAACCATGAGGATTGAGTCGTGACTTAGCTTTTTGACATGTAGTGCAGCGAGCAATAAAACGCTCAACATCCCGTCTCATCTTTGGCCAAAAGAAATGTGTAGCAAGTACATCCTCCGTCTTCTTCACGCCAAAGTGTCCCATTAGTCCTCCTCTATGCGCCTCCTGCAACAACAGAAGACGAACGGAGCTAGCTGGAATGCATAGCTTCTAAGCACGGAACACAAATCCATCATTAACGACGAACTTGTTCCACGTTCTTCCTTCTTTACAATTCTACAATGCATCTTTAAAATCAGCATCATGCACATATTGATCTTTGATGGTCTCCAAACCAAATATTTTGAAGTCAAGTTGTGAAAGCATAGTATAGCGCCGAGACAATGCATCAGCAATAACATTTTCTTTACCCTTCTTGTGTTTAATGACATAAGGGAAAGTCTCAATGAATTCAACCCATTTAGCATGTCTACGATTCAGTTTAGCTTGACTTTTAATATGTTTCAAAGATTCATGATCAGAATGTATAACAAATTCTTTTGGCCATAAATAATGTTGCCATGTTTCTAAAGTCCGAACAAGAGCATATAATTCTTTATCATATGTAGAATAATTCAGACTAGGCCCACTCAATTTTTCAGAAAAGTATGCAACAGGTTTGCCATCTTGTAATAACACACCTCCTAATCCAATTCCACTAGCATCACATTCAAGCTCAAAAGTCTTATTAAAATCAGGAAGTTGGAGTAAAGGAGCATGTGTCAACTTATCTTTCAATACCGTGAAGGCTTCTTCCTGTGTGGTACCCCAAACAAAAGGCACATCCTTCTTTGTAAGCTCATTGAGAGGTGCAGCAATGGTGCTAAAGTCTCTCACAAGACGCCTATAGAAACCAGTGAGTCCAAGAAAACTCCTCACTTGTGTGACCGTTTTGGGCTGCAGCCAACTCTCAATAGCTTCAATCTTGGCTTTATCAATTTCAATTCCCTGTGGAGTAACAACATAGCCAAGAAAAGATACTCGGTCGGTGCAAAAGGTGCACTTCCCAAGGTTACCAAACAAACGTGCATCACGTAGAGCATTAAAAACAGCACGTAAATGTTCCAAATGTTCTTCCAAAGATTTGCTATAAATCAGTATATCATCAAAATATACTACCACAAATCGTCCAATGAAAGCACGTAAAACTTCGTTCATTAGTCTCATGAAAGTACTAGGTGCATTAGTTAACCCAAAAGGCATGACTAACCACTCATATAAACCAAACTTAGTTTTAAATGCTGTTTTCCATTCATCTCCCAATTTAAATGCGAATTTGATGGTATCCACTACATAAATCAACTTTGGAGAATATTGTAGAGCCACTCAATTCATCAAGCAGATCATCTAGCCTAGGAATAGGATGACGATAACGAATACTAATATTATTAATGCCTCTACAATCAACACACATACGCGACGTACCATCCTTTCTAGGCACTAGTATAATAGGAACAGCACAAGGACTAAGAGATTCGCGTATATAACCTTTGTCGAGCAGCTCACATGCTTGACGATAATCTCCTTTGTCTCCTCCGGATTGGTACGGTATGGTGCACGGTTGGGTAGCGATGCACCGGGAATTAAGTCAATTTGATGCTCAATCCCTCGAATAGGTGGTAATCCTGGTGGCACGTCTTGTGGGAAGACGTTGGCGAACTCCTGCAAAATGTTAGTGACAGCAGGGGCAAAGAGGAAGGCACGTCCTCGAATGAAAATAATGCCTCTTTGCACACAAAAGCATAGCAAACAGATTTGCTAGAATCTAGCTCATCAATTTCAGATTTGGTGGCAAGTAAACATGCACTTTTCAGTTTAATTTCAGAAGCAACATTAGATGGTTTATTATTAGGCTTCATTTGTTGCTCAAATTCTTTTGCCACAATCTGATTTTCACTCTTATTTTTCTCCTGTTTTGCTTTATTAGCTCTACTAATATCATCTTTCAAAATGGAATCAGGAGTCATAGGAAGCAAAGTAATATTTTTATCCTTGTGAACAAGAGTATCTTGATTGTTTCTACCATGGTGTACAGAATTTTTATCAAATTGCCATGGTCTACCCAGTAATAAGGAACATGCTTGCATAGGTACCACATCACAATCAACATAATCAGCATATGTAGAGATACTAAAATACACACGAACAAAGACGTGTTACCTTAACCTTGTCGCTGTTGTTGAACCATTGGATGTAGTAAGGATGTGGATGTGGTCTTGTGGTGAGAGAAAGCTTCTCCACCATATCCATGCTAGCCAAGTTGTTGCAGCTCCCTCCATCTATGATGACGCGAATAGAACGTTCCTTCACAACTCCCTTTGTATGGAACAAGTTATGCCTCTGATTTTGCTCAACTTGTGTAACCTGCACACTCAAAACACGTTGAGCAACTAAACATTCATACCTGTCAGCATCCTCAGCAGCCATGTATTGCGTCTCATGATCAGAATCATCTCCACCGTGTTCTTCATGTGTAATAAGAGCCAAAGTCTCTTCATCATAGTCACTAGCGGACTCATACCCACCATCCTCAGTAGCAATCATCACACGCTGAGATTGGCATTCTCTCACAAAATGTCCTCTTCCCTTACAACGACGACAAATAATATCACTTGTGTGCCCTGTTGACGCCATGGAAGAAGAAGAGCTCTGTAGGCCAAGCAGTGTGCTCTTGGCGAGATAGTGGTGGTTGTGCACTGCTTTCTTGTATCACGGTTGGAGGTGGCAGCCGGAGAGGTGCCGGTGTAGTAGAACGTGTGGAAGTAGATGATGCACGTGGTGTCCATGATGAAGGTCGACCTGCAGAAAAGTTAGTCCGCCAGCACTGTCCGATCCTGCACTTCACGTTCAGCTTTACAAGCAAGATGGAATAATCGAGTGATATTAGTATAATCCTTGTAGTCTAGAATGGTCTGAATATCTCTATTTAATCCACCCAGAAAACGTGCAAGCATAGCTTCATTCTCCTCAACAATACCACATCTAATCAAGCCAGTTTGTAATTCCTGATAATATTCTTCTACCGAATTTTTCCTTGTCTTAAGCGCTGCAATTTTTGAAGTAATTCACGTTGATAATATGGTGGAACCCAACGAGTACGCATAGCAGTTTTCAAAGCAGCCCAAGTAGCTGGAACAGGATATAATCTACAATGTTCATACCACCAAACACATGCAAAGCTAGTGAAAGCACAAACATCAGCGGGAACACGTCTCTCCTCAGGATATTGTAAACATGTAAATCGTTGTTCAGTTTCTAACTCCCAAGTAAGATATATCAGGAACATATCTACCCTCAAATGGTGGAATATTCAACTTCAGTTTAGGGAGATGGTCATGATCTTGTACCTGAGGGGAAGCCCTAACATTGCCATTATTTGCATGTGGACGACCGGGTGGTTGTGGTGCTGGTGGTTGTGGTGCTGGTGGTTGCACGTAGTTCTGATGTTGATCAACCTCATCCTCGTACTCTCTCACATAATCATCCTCCCCACATCGCCAGCAGGAGCCACGAAGTATCAACAATGACAGACCAAAGAGCTTGGCCAGGGCTGAAGAGGGACACGGCTCGCTTCGGCGGAGGGTTGTTTCGCGATGTGGAGGTAGTCGTTGTTGTTGTTGTAGAGGTGCGTTAGGTGCAGCCGGTGGTGGTGGTGGTAGACGCCTTGAGCAATTCATTAAACTTGTTATCGAGCTTTGTTTGAACGCCTTCTCAATGCCATCTATCTTCTCCATGGCCTCTTCAAATCTATTTAGCACATCTTGCACCTGCCCACTCATCATTTGTTGAAACTTATCATGTAGCGCTTTGTTTGTCATGTTCTCCCGATTAGTCTAAATGGCTTGTGATCCTGCCATGGTTAGCGACAATAGAAACACACAAGAATATGATTGACAGACTACTAGGAAGTGGTGGTGGTGGTGTGGTGGGCGATCCACAAATCCGTCAAGCAAATCTCAAATTCTTACCAGTTCTTACCCAAAGAAGAAGCGGTGATCGGCAACCGATGTAGTCAAAACTCTCAAAGCTTGGATAGAGCGATTACCAGGGAGAGTCAAACGCATGATGTAGATGTATGTGGAGCTGGGAAGGCTTATAATATGGTAGCAAAAACGGTCAGCAATAATCAATTCAGAGATACAAAATTGAATAAACGCTCAACGACGCAGATCTTGTATTGGTCCTAGGCTAGACCGTGCTAGAGACGCGAGCCTAGAACACTAACAAAATCACGGCGCTGCACGTAAACAAGGGAAAAGCACACTCTGGAATTTTTTTTTTGCGTTGCTTTTTTTTTGCGCAGCTCTTTCTTTTCTTTTTTTTTTGCGAAAAATCACTATAATGGCGAGTGTCTCAAAACTCTTCCCAGGTCAAACTGACAGGATGGGCATGAAATTTTTTCGACCAAATTTTTTTTTTCGACTGCCCGGACCCAAAAACTGGAAACGGGTCAAAAAAAAACTTTCTATAACGGCGACTGTCTCAATACGCTTAGAAACACCTAAAAATAGGATAGCCAGAAATTTTTTCGACAAGTGCGTTTTCGGAAAATTTTGGGCCTAAACGGAGGGTGGTTTCCAGACTCCGGCAAGGAAACACGAATCGGAAACTAGATGGATCGCGAAAACAAACCTAATATGCAAGGAACTCGGATTGGTGGTGGATATATGGTGGTGGTATATGGCAGCGGTGGTGGTAGCGGTGGTAGTATATGGATATTGATCGGTGGTGGTATATGGACACTGATTGGTGGTGGTATATGGATACGGATTCGGAGCGGTGGTGGTAGGTGGCAGAGGCGATGATGATGGTGCGGTGGCGGCGTGACAACTTATGACCAGAACTTGAAACTCTAAAAGACTAGACGCTAAGACCAGCAACTAGACACGATGATGCAACCGCAAATTCAACAAAGCAAAACCCTAAAAAGATTATGCAAAGGCTCAGATTGGTTCGGATATGATGAACTAACCCTAATTTTTTGTGTGGCTTTTTCGTGGACTTTAGGTACGAAGAACAGACTCGATCTAATCGACGTAATACTGTAAAATCTCACCGAGCAACCTGAAACTCGATACCACTTGATAGAGGCAAAGGTGTCCCGTCTTCGATGAGATGTTGGTTTTCGCTTTGGAGGAAGTCAACTTTGACGATCTGACTCTGAACGGCGAGGACGTCGGCGCCTTAGCAATCGCTAAACCAACTCCGAGAGGTTATTGACCATGCGGAGCACGATCAATCTGACCACGAGGGTCTATTTCCTGCGAGCAAACGAAGAACAAGCAAGAAACTGAGATTGCAATCTGGATATTGCGAATATAAGATGAAATCTTTATTGATCAAGGTGGGGTTCTGTGACGCCTTTGTCTGGTCGTTGTACACAACGAAATCTGTGAAGTTGCAGCTATGGCGAACTTTTAATCTAAACAAAACCCAAGGTCTAAACGGTGCCCTAAGGGCTGTATATATGGAGGAAGAGGGGGAATTTCGTGGCCCTTGGTGGAGGGGTCCAAAATCAACCCTATCTCTTGTTTCCCACACATACGGACTCTAAAAATAGCCTATACTTGTGTATTTCGAGATTACAAGGGCCTGGCCCAATAATAAGGTGACGCAGCACCTAGAATAGCCTCGGGACGAAATTTATGAAGTAGCATCTTGTATATTTCGTCCAAGGCTTCATGCACCCATTATGGTGGCTTCAAAGTCCTGAAATCATCACTTGTAACTCCGTTCTTGTTCCCCTTGCATGGCATCATCTCCATGCTTGTTCTTGCTCCAAAGTCCATCCTTCTCCAAGCTAGGCCCTTCATTTGTAAGCAAAACAAATGTATCCAATTTAGGCAGCATCATATTCTCATGAACATTAGAATCATTACCAAGAAACGAAAGTACCTGATAATTTAATTGGCTTGCGCGAGCTCTAGTAATTGGTCCAGTATATGTAGTAGTAGGGGCTGCGGGTGTAACAGTGGTATTGATGTCCTCATCATCCGAGGAGAAGGTAACCAAGTGGATGAGCAAAGATCTCACACAAATATGAGCTAATCCTTTGCTACCTTAACTAGGAGGAGGTGGAGGGGTATTTATAGTCTAGAGCCACGAAGGGGTAAGTGAGGGCTAAGGGTACATGGGCTTGGCCCGTTACACTTGTCTTGTGAGACAGGCAGTTGTATGCAGGTCGAGGTGTGATTGTCTGGCGACTCGAGGAGGCGGATGTACTGGTCGAGGAAGGCGGTACTACTGGCTGGGGTCAGTCTTGGCCTGCAGATGGTTGTCGGGGCCCGGCGGTTGTACCGGTGGTTGGGCAGTAGTTCCGGTCATTTGGGATTTACGGTACATCCGGTCTGTACCGCCTTGCACCGCTTGATCACAGAATGGTGGCGGTTGTTGGGCGGTAGTCGGCGGTTGTTCCGCCCGGCGGTTGTTGGGCGGTTGTCTGGTCCTTCCAGGCTGGGTAGAATGCCTCCTTGATCTTGATGTCCGTCTTGCACCACTCCTTCTCCGTGGTTGCTTACATGGTACCTGAGCACGCAAAGTGTCTCCGTTTGAGGTAGTAGCCATGTCTCGAATGGGTTAAAGGGAAGTTCAACAAGGAGAGAGTCAACCTCGGATTGGATGGCACGTGCTTAGGCTCTTGTCATGGGTCCTCTTGGAGCTTGTGTGGTCGAAGTAGTGTCCATGGGGATGATGGAGGGATGCTCCGCATCACAATGATCATGGCAAATCAAGTGAGAGGCATGAAAATATATGTCATCAACCCAAAAAAGCAAGTGATAGTGGAACATGGGTGATGCAACATAGCTAGCAATCATAGCGATCAAGTCAAGCAAGCTAGTAGTGCGAAGATGCAACGTACTAGAAGGAATCATGGCAAGCATGTCATTGGTGCAAATAGTGGGCATGAATAATTCACATGTCATAGCACAGGTAGAAAGGCAAGATATGAGCAAAATAGCATCAATAGCATGGGTGATGTAGGGTGGAACCCTAATCGGAGATCTTTCACGTTTGGAGGGGATCCTACGGGGAAAACACGATGAACGGGCGGAAGAACACAAGGAAACACACACAAGAGGAACACTAAACCGACAAGTTTCGATTACACAAGGGCTAGATCACCGAACACATAAGGTAGCACAAGATTCAAAATCAACAAAGGAAAGATATACGAGTAGCCGATCTTCTCCGAGAGGAGGTCTTGATGGTCTTCCCTTGAAGGGGTCTTGAATCCGCTTGGGGATCTTCTCCAAGAGGTCGTGAACTCCGAGGAGAAGTACCAAGTGGATGAGCAAGGGCTCTCACACCAAAGATGAGCTAAACCAATGCTAACCCTAACTAGGAGGAGGTGGGAGAGTATTTATAGTTTACGGAGACGAAAGGGTACACGGGCCTCGGCCCAAGTGGTACCTGGCAGGGTAGGAAGTTCCGGCGCCGGAAGTTCGGGCAGGGTCCGCCTAAGCCGAGTTGGCGCTGGTGGAGCTGGGCTGGCTTCCGGGGCGGAAGTTCGGGCAGTTCCGGGCAGGTTAAGACTAGCAGGAAACTTGGCACGCCTGGCTGGTCAAGTCGTCGGAGGCCGGAAGCTCGGGCTGGCCGGAAGTTCCGGGCTGTCCAGGCGTTGACGCTTGTCGCTTTCTTCTTCAGCTCCTGGTTCCTTGGCTTGAACGTTGTACACGATCACGCATAGTGTCTCGGACTTAGGTAGTAGCCATGTCTCCTTTGGAAGGAAAAGGGAAATCGAATAGGAGTGATGTCACCTCGGATTGAATAGCACGAGCTCTTGCTCTTGTCATGGGTCCATTTGGAGCTTGGATAGTTGATGGAAGGTCCATGGGGATGACCGAAGGATGCTTCGCATCAATGGGGCACATGATAAACATTGCAATAGCAACAAGGATCTCCACCAAGCATGCAAATACACATAGGAGTAGCATAAAGGTGAATCATGGGTAGATGCAAGCAAGGGTCACAATTGCATGGCAAAGGCATAGGAGTAAAAATAACATGCAAAGTGAACACGGGAAAATGAGCATAAGGTGACAAGTGGTAAATAGCCCATAGCCATGTGAGAGACAAGTAAAAGACATGTGCGTAGTCCTTGCGCAAAAGGAATGGTGGGAATGAAAGTCCACGGGATCCCAAGTCATCATTGCTCTCAAGAGCTCGTTTCGTCAACTCATGGGATTGAGATGTTGACGAGTATACGTCTTGCACCTACACAAAACAAAGACAAAGGAAAAATTGTGTGTGCGTGATATATGTACACATCATCCATCATGATGCGCACGTGCATGTGTTGGTTAGCACAAAATAGCCAATGCTGAAATAAATGAGATGCGTGATATAGAAACATGTCATCCATCATGGGAGGTTTGTTGTTATGTATAGCATAATGGAGACTCAAATTGTGTAATGCATCTATTTAGAGCATTGTTATTCAAGGAATGCATATGGTGTACACTATCATGGGAATTATGCAAAGTATGGAATGTATCAAAATCTCCTAATATATATGAGGAAACTACGGGGGTCTCCTCATGAGCATGAGTAGCAACATCACATGGAGAATATTGACAACATCCAAAACAATGCATATTTGGAACAATGTGATCATGGCATGGAATAGTAGATGAATTGCGCAAATCATGTAAAGGAAGCATGGCAGTATCATCACAAGAGAAGCAAAAGCCAATGAACATCATCTCGTCATCTATGCCATAAGTGCAAGTGGGATTTATGTTAATGGGGCATGCATAGTTACTATGTTGAGATTGAAATGAGGCTATATGGGAGATCTCACTCATAGCATATGACAAGTTCAATGGATTGTCGAACATGATGTGACCAAAAGAATTTTCACAAGATATCCTATGAAGCATAGCATCACAACTAGGCAACTCAACATGCTCCTCATCATATTCATCATAAATAGGTAATTCATGACATGAAGAAGTCGCACTAGCATGAAGCATGGGAATAGGAGGATCGACATCATGCAAGCAATCATTGTCAAGAGGGTCCACTAGTGGGACAAGAGAAGCACCATCACCTATGTTATCGTTGGAGCGTCGCTCATGTGTTGTAGGTGAGGTGTTGAAGATCATCTCGTTGTCATCTTCATCTTGATGGAACCATGTGGGGGGTGCATCATCGTCCACCATGGCCATCGGTTTTTCCATTGGAGGGATGGACTCGTCGAGGGTAGGCATGTCGTCATGTACGAGACCTAGCACCAAAGAAGAAAACACACTAGGAGTAGAGTTAAGTCGTTAGAAATCAGAGTGGCCTCACGTGCCGTGTCAACTGCCTCACTCTCTAAGTGTTGTGGCTCACTCACTCCCTCAAGGATGCTCTCACTCATATGGTTGGTGGAGTCACTCAAATGGCGCTCAACCTCACATAGGATGTGTGGCATGCTCTCATGTGTGGGGCTAGTGTGGCCACACTCATCCTCTCAAAGGAAATGCTCTCAATGTCGCATATGGTGGACTCACTCATCTCACTCATGTGGTGGTGGCTCTCCTCACATGGGAATTGGGTCATCCTATGATGTGTGGGTGTCCGAGAGATATTGGTGCCAATGTCTCCATGCTCAACTCCTATCGCCGCCTTGGTTGAAGGGATAGTCCCATGCTCAACCTTCTTGTCACCGTCTTGTTGTTGGAGGCCCATATGATGTGGCACCTCGTAGCTCGTCTCCATGACCGAAGGGAATGTCCCATGCTCGGCCATCTTCCTTGAGGGTCTTCCGAAGATGGAAGTGTCGCCCTCGCTCGTAGGTGGTCGCCTTGTTGTTGAAGATGTCGATGTATGCGAACTCACGGGAAGTAGGCGAAGATGCCGTACATCCAAAGGCGAAGATGCCTTGAGAACACTTGGCGAAGATGCCGAAGTGGTTGGTGTAGTATCCGTAGCATTCTCGTGGTGGTGCTTGTCTCGCGGTCTTCTCTTGTGCTCATGAAGCTTAGACTTGTCGTGAAGTAGAGCTTGTTGGGACTTGTGCATTTGCGCTTGTTGAGCATCTTCATGATGATGGTGTCGTTGTCTTGCTTGAGCTCGTAGTAGATGTCGTTCGTCATCGTCGTGCACATGTTTCTTGGAGCTGACTTGCCCTTCATGACGATGTTGATCACGAACGTGATTGTGGTCGCCATGTAGATGTGGACGAGGACGATTTGCACTTGCATCGTTTCCGCGCTCCGAAGACTTGTGTCTTGAATGTCGCCGCCTTGAAGATGACGAAGGGGAAGAAGACTTGAGCAAAGTCCGAATCTCCTCCATTCTTGCATCTTGCTCCTCTTTATGTGCGGCAAGGTTCTTGTCGATGTAGTCCCTTCTCCTTGCTTCGGAGTGATGAATGTCGATGGAGATGTTCTCGATGCGCTCTCGCAATCTTGATTGTGTGCCTTGCACTTGTCGTTGTAGATCGGAGATAGACGCTTTGGTGATGTGGTTGTTCATGCCGTCGTTGTTGTCGTAGACCGGAGAGGGAATGCCTTGCCTATCCATCACAAAACTCGAGCAAATATGAGTGGGAGAAAGAGAAGAACTAGACCAAATGTACCTTGACCGATGTTGAAGATGGATCAATGATCACTCAAATGTGTAACAAGAAAATAGCACAATTGGTACCAATTCTTGTCAGTTTCTCACACCTACACAAATAAGGCTTATGGTGGAGCTTGGTGAGGATAGTGGCACAAAAATTTGATGCAAAATGTTAGCAAGAGTCAATAATGTTGAAAGAGATTCACAAATTTGCAAAGCGAAACAAGTAGACCAATAGCAATGAAAGGTACGGAAGCACACACGGATAGATAAATGGGGCCGTGCAACCAAGGAATGAGCTCAAAATGTGGAATCCACCAAAACGCTCATGTTGCACAACTCAAGAGAGACGCTAGCACGATTGCTCAATAGGCGGATACGACAGTTGTGCACAACCTATAAGATGCAAAATGGATAAACTTTCTATCCCAAGTATGCTATGTATGTATGGTTCTCGGTGTTTCTCTCAAGATGATCCAAGATGATCGGATATGACAATCTTATATGCAATGTGGTATGATGCTATGACACTTTCTTACAAGCTTCTTTGCTCTTTCTCTTTTCCTTAAAAGCTTATTCTTTTTTTCTATGGCTAATTTTTGCACAATGCACAAACCAAGATAGCAATTTTGTATATGCGGGAACAAACTTGTGACACAAGGGATGATATGATGATACCAATATGATATGGTATGTATGCAATGAAAGGGTGGATATGTGCACAAGTAACGTTGCCGGGCAATACTCAAATGGCTAGTCTCGATAGGCAAGTGACACAAAATGGGCTAGGGGTCATCAATGCAATTGCAAGGGGAATGTACAATGGTGTCGTCGAGGTTACCGTCCTTTGAGATGATGAGTGGCGGTGTTCTTGATGTAGATACCAAGATGATGGAGACTCGTCCCTAAGTAGCCGAAACACCTTAGGAAACGGAAAAACCACAACTCAAAATCTCAAATGACAAATGTCAAATGGTGGTAGCGTAATGCGGTGGTGGTTGCGGAAGCTCAATGGGATTGAAGAAATGCAATGATGGGTTATGGTGTACCCAATGCGGAAGTGGAGGGTAAGATGGTGGACTATACACGGTGTCGGAGTTGGAAGCACGGTCCCTAAGTAGCCTAAACACCTTAGGAGACACAACTCACAACACAAACAAAATTGGGTTAAATTGAGGTGGAAGTGTATGTTGGTCAAGCCTATGCGGAAGTGGCGGTGGTGGTTGATGACGAAGCAACCATCCCTAAGTACCCGAAACACCATAGGAGACTCGAATCACTTCTCAAGCAACCACTAATGCTATATGGAACAAAATTGGTTAGGTTACGGAAGTCGGTGGTGGAGTAGCGGAGGATGTGGTGGAAGCCCTAGGCAAAGATGCCAAAATTCAAAAAACTTGATGGAGTCAAATGATGTTGGTGGTATTTTTGTTGGAAGGGGATGTCAAGAGCTTTTCACCGAGCTAAAGAACGCGAAAATCGGAGTCCGGGTGAATTAGTTATGGACAAAACAAAAATCAGCCGAAATCTGAAACTACAGGTTACGGACGTCCATAAATGGACGGATGTCCGGTCGCCGGACGTCCGGGAAGGTCGGAAATCCGTAAATTCGGTTCGGGTTAGGGGTTCCGGTCGTTCGGGAAAGGTCGGACGTCCGGGGGTCGGGGGTCAACGCGGGATTTGAGCTCCGGGACGCGATTTTGGGCGGAATTTTGGAATCTTGGTGCCAAATTTGAGAAGATTTTGTGGATGGAAAGTGGAGAAACTTCGGGAAATGCTAGATCCACTCGAAACCAAGCAAATCCATGGATCAAAATCAACAAAACATCATCAAAACCAACAAATCACAAAAAAATTTGGGGCTATTTTTGGTGGGGATTTTTGGATTAAGGACGAAAACAACAAAATCAAGCTAGAAAAAGAGGGATAGGGGCTCCAAAAACGTGATCAACGTGGCTCTGATACCAAGATGATGTAGGGCGGAACCCTATGTGGACGATCTTTCACGTTTGGAGAGGATCCCTACGAGGAACACGAAGAACGAGCGGAAGAGCACCAGGGAAATCACGGGGAAAACACAAGAGAATCACTCAAACCAACAAGATAAATCACACATGTGCTAGATCGATGAACACAAAGGGAGATACATGATCCAAAGTCAACAAAGGATGATACAAACGGTAGCCGTTTTCTTCGGGAGTGATGCGGAGCATCCTTCGGTCATCCCCATGGACCTTCCATCAACTATCCAAGCTCCAAGTGGACCCATGACAAGAGCAAGAGCTCGTGCTATTCAATCCGAGGTGACATCACTCCCATTCGATTTCCCTTTTCCTTCCAGTGAGACATGGCTACTGCCTAAGTCCGAGACACTATGCGTGATCGGGTACAACGTTCAAGCCAAGGAACCAGGAGCTGAAGAAGGAACGACAGGCGTCAACTCTCTGGACAGTCCGGAACTTCCGCCCGCCGAGCTTCGACCTCCGACGACTTGACCAGCCGGCGTGCCAACTTTCTAGTTAGCTCGAACCAGCCGGAACCCGCCTCGAACTTCCGGCCCGCCTGACCTTCCGGCCCCGGAAGCCAGCCCAGCTCCACCAGCGCCAACTCTCGGCTTAGGCGGACCCTGCCCGAACTTCCGGCCTAGCCCGAAATTCCGCCACTGTGTGCAGCCACTTGGGCCGAGGCCCGTGTACCCTTTCGTCCCGTAAACTATAAATACTCTCCCACCTCCTCCTAGTTAGGGTTAGCATTGGTTTAGCTCATCTTTGGTGTGAGAGCCCTTGCTCATTCACTTGGTACTTCGGAGAAGATCCCCCAAGCGGATTCAAGACCCCCTCTAGGGTGGACCCCATCAAGACCTCCTCACGGAGAAGATCGGCTACTCGTGTATCTTTCCTTTGTTGATTTTGAATCTTGTGCTACCATATGTGTTCGGTGATCTAGCCCTTGTGTAATCGGAACTTGTCGGTTTAGTGTTCCTATTGTGTGTGTTTCCTTGTGTTCTTCCACCCGTTCATCGTGTTTTCCCCGTAGGATCCCCTCCAAACGTGAAAGATCTCCGATTAGGGTTTCACCCTACATCATATGGTATCATGAGCCACGTTGATCACGTTTTTGGAGCCCCTACCCCGTGTTTTCTAGCTTGATTTTGTTGTTTTCGTCCTAAATCCGAATATTCCCCACCAAAAATAGCCCCAAATTTTTTTGTGATTTGTTGGTGTGATGAAGTTTTGTTGGATTTGATCCGTGGATTTGCTTTGCTTCGAGTGGATCTAGCATCCCTGCCTTTCTTCCCTTCTAATTCCTTCTTTTCCCTCGATTTGGGTTTTCCCCAATTTTTCCGCCCAAACCCTCGATCCCAAAGCCCTGTTCTTGGCAGAATCCGACCCGGAACTTCCGCCCAGCCCGAACTTCTCGCCCAGCCCGAACTTCTGCCCCGGACCTCCCGTCTTGCCCGGAACTTCCGGCCTAGACAGAAAGGTCGCGCATCTTCGGTGACCCCCGCTTCTTCGGCAACTTCGACCACGGTGCAGCGGCATCTTCGCCAACGTACTGAAGACCGTGCATCACATCCTCGTCCACATTCGCATCCATTTGGAACCTCTACCGTAAGCAAGGACGGTAATCTCGACGACATCTTTGTCCGAACCTTGCCATTGCATTGATAAACATCATAACCATCTTTTGCGTTGCTTACCCATCGAGACTAGCCATTGAGTATTGCAGGCAACGTGACTTGTGCACATTAGTGATCATACTCCATAGCATACATACCATACCACGATTGGTGCATATCTTGGGATCCATTTGTGTGTCACAAAGTTGTCATAGCATACACAAGTGCTATCTTGGTTCGTGAAGTTTTGCATGAGAAAAGAGCTCAAAAGTGAAAGAGCCACCCAAGCTTTTAAGCAAAGAGGAAAGATAAGCAAAGAGCTTATGAGCAAAAACCATAGCATCATACTACATTAAGATTGTCATATTGGATCATCTTGGATCATAGTACCGAAATACCATACATATAGCATACGTGGGATAGAGATAGTTGCATTTTTGCCTAGTAGGTTGTGCACAAGTTCCGTATCCGCCTATTGTGCAATCGTGCTAGCGTCTCTCTAGTATTGTGCAACAAGAGCATCTTCGTGGATTCCACATTTTGGCTCACTTTTGGTTTGCACAATCCCACTTATCTATTTGCGTGTGTGTTTTCCGTGTACCCCTACTTGCTTGGTCAACTTGTTGCATTTGCAAATTTGTGAATCTTTTCCAACATTATTGAATCTCACTTGCGATTACATTAAATTTTGTGCCACCATCCTCACCAAGCTCCACCATAAGCTTTTATTTGTGTAGGTCTGAGAACCGACAAGGATTGGTACCAATAGTGCTATTTCATTGTCCGCATTTGGGTGAACTTGATTCATCATCAACATCGGTCAAAGGTACATTGGTATAAGTTCTTCTCCTTCTACCACTCACATATTCTTCTTGGAATGATGGCCAAGTACCTCTACCAATCCACTCTTCATCGAGCAAGACGACGACATGTCATCATACGTCACCAAGAGCCACCTCTTTGGTGCACAACGAGCGTTCCATCAAGAGCAACAAGCAATGAGCGACCGCATCGACAACCTCGCCACCGACTTGTGACTCTCCGAGCAGCGTACAAGGGACTACTTCGACAACAAGTTCGACGCGCACAAACAAGAGAATGATGCAAGAATGGATGAGACCCGCGCCTTGATGAAGAACCGACATCATTACACTTCGTCATCATCAAGACGGGGCCGCTCGAGTCGACACTCCGACGACACCTTCTACGACTCAAGTACACCGTCATCGAACACCCTTCGACGAGCCGCGCGTCAAGAGCGTCATGCATCTCGCAACCCGCTACATGACAAGCATTCACAAGAGCAAGTCGATGAGCAAGTCCCTCGTCCTCAATCAAACCAAGCCGCTTTTGCCCAAGCTCAAGAACGACAACGACTAAGGCGCCAAGAGGAAGAACGAGCGCGTCTACATCAAGACGAACAAGACGTCGAGGCTCAACGTCTTCAACAACAACAACGAGAAGCGCAAGCTCTTGAGGCGCAACGTGCCCTTCAAGATTCAAGTCGAGCCATCGCCAACCGCAATCGCGAACGGCGGAAACAAGAGGAAGCCCTTCGAGAAGAAATCCAAGAGAGGAACTACCAACCACGTGTGCAACGTCAAGTCCCTCAAGCTCCTCAACAAGCTCGTCAAGCTCCACCTCAACCTCAAGTTCAACAAGAGCAAGTTGATCATGGACTTCCTCCACACCAAGAGCAACAAGAAGATGATTGTCATCCACGTCAAGGGCGTCATCATCCTCGACCACAACAAAATGAACAGCACCGATATGGAAATCTCAAATTCACCATGACCAAGTTCAACGGAAGCAATGACCCCGAAGAGTACCTCTCATGGGCATTAAAGGTCGACAAAATCTTCCGTTTGCACAACTATGAGGAAGAGAAGAAGATCGCTATGGCCTCACTTGAGTCCCAAGACTATGTGCTCATATGGTGGGAACAAATCATTGAGCGACGACAAGCAAGAGGTGAACCTCCAATCACTACTTGGGCTCAAATGAAGGATGTCATGAGAGCACGTTTTGTGCCAACCTACTACAACCGCGACCTCTTCAAGAAACTCCAACTTCTCAAACAAGGAACAAAGAGTGTTGAAGAATACTACAAGGAAATGGAGATAACCATGATTCGAGCCAATGTGAAGGAAGATGATGAGCAAACAATGGCACGTTTCTTGAATGGACTCAACCATCCCATCGAGAAGATCGCCGACTTCCAACCCTACTCCACTCTCATTGAGCTCGTGCATCAAGCTACAAAGGCGGAACGTCAAGTGCAAGATGACTTCAAGTACACCAAGTACTCGTCCAAGACGTACGGCTTCTCCAACAACCAATCCTCAACAACCCCTCCAACATCTACATCAACCAAACCTTCTACAAGCAACGACGACAAGTCAAGTTACAAGAAAACTTCGACAAGTTCAAGTCGTCTTCCTCCTACTACAAGCAACTTCACACTACTAGGAAAAGGCTACTAGCAGCGGGGTTAAAATGGCTACTAGCAGCGCGGGTACCCGCGCTACTAGTATCGCGCTACAGCTAATAGTTAGTAGTAGCGCACCCCGCGCTACTACTAACATTTTACTAGTATCGCGGATGTGTCCCGCGCTACTACTAACGAAATAGTAGTAGCGCGTCTATAGTACCACACGCTACTAGTATCCTGAATACTAGTAGCGCTCCATTTCACCCCCACGCTACTACTAACTAATTAGGAATTAAAAAAATAAAATCCATCAATACCATTTTAGGCATACAATTCTAACAACTAAAACAAGCCCAGATTTGTAATAAACCAACATCATTACACATCATTCCAAATTGAAGATTTATAGTAAACCAGGAGCATTAGAGCATATCCATACATCTACACTTATTGCCTAGTCACTTATTCTCAGCTAGTGCAAACACAGTTGAAAGCAAACAAAAATGCATAAAAACACCAAATAGTGGCATTCTATCCCTCCAAATGATTTGCTCCCTCTCCATCCTTGCAATCATCTTCTTCTCCCTTATGTGCTTCTCCCATTTATGAATCCAAGATTTATGAATCCAAGATTTCTGTAAAGAGCAAAGAACAAATAAAATTAAATTTCAGCTGACATATATTTCCTTGCATGTTGTGATGTATAGTAGCTACGGGAATAAATATACGAAAACAAAAAAGTGAGTGATTTCTATTAACAAGAGATCGCCTATGTAATAGCTACAAAACTATATATTGCCAGGTAATAGGACATATCTAATTTTCACATTAATTGCCTTTAGTTTTCTTCAAAACTAAATATACTTAAACTTAGATCATTTCATATAGATGTTCAAAGGATAATACGGCTAAAAGAATCCAATTTGTTTGTTTTTTTGAAGTAGTTTAAAAGGAAAGCATTAACACATAATAGAAATGATTATCTACCATAGGGTGATGCTGGACAGCTAAAAAGCTCACAACCCATCAGTTCAATTGCTCGATAGGACACCACAAATCTTATAAGATGATTTTCCAAAACGAAAGCAGACCAATAATGACAAACAACGGCCCATCAGACCACTTGCTGTGAAATATAAGAACATTATTTCACCTCCTCATATGGTACTACTAAACTCGCAATGAACATCGACACTGAATTAAGTTGCAGTCCCCCCTCAACAATTGTGAGTTGTAATTAATTGACTGCGGCATCATTGGTAGTCTCAACAAAATAAAATAGCAGCACTGGTAGCAACACTATCAACACCATCCCTTCAAGCAGAATAAGTAGGAAAACATTGTGATCCCTTAAGGAGAACTTCCCATATCGTTCGTGTTTAACAACTAATTCTATGTGTTTCATTGGTAGTCAAATACTGTATTATATTTTTATTCTATCTGTATATACCAGGATAGCAGGGTTACCTTTGCTTCTTAACAGGAATGTGCAAGGAAAGAAGTGAAGATGCTGCGTCTGCATTCAGTAAATGAGATAAAAGTAGAGACTCTTGATAGCCAATATCCAATCTTACTTGTAATATTACAAATACAGAACTGATAAATGATCTTCATATTAAGCAGATACCACTTTCTAAGGTGCAAACTTTTTTTAAAACAGCCTCTACAAGGCCGTAAACTGGCATACGAAAACAATGCGCACAAGATACTACTTTCCGGACAGCAAACTAAAACGATGGCTGCTCTCAAACCATACATCCAAATGACGCAAATAAATACTCTACGGAAAGCTTGGAACTTGTTTTACAAATTTCATATAGAGGCAACTCGAAATTCTGAGAATAACTAACTCGTTTTTCACCTAGAAGCTGGCTTTCAAGATTTGTGATGCAGTTTTTACTGAACCAGATTCAGTTTACAGCCAGAGATACCCAACGCTCTAGATTTTTGCTAGAAGGCAATCAACACCTCGCAACATCATGGATGGGCTATATCCCTAACTGATTTGGCTAAGCAACAGAACTATCATAGAGAAGGTCCGACCAGGCACCAAAACCAAATAAGTATAAGCACTGAAATCACCAACGAATTTGCAAATTGGTTCAGGAATCCATCTCCAATTATCAAATCTAATTCTAATTAATCTATGAGCTGTTGCCACAGATCCTAGTTCTTACCTAGCCAGCACCATAGAGAAGGGGGCTGATACGTATCGCTGGTGCTCGCCTCAGACGAGAAGAAGCAGGAAAAGGTGCAGCGTGGCCAGCGCCATGGATTCTGACAACAAACTACAAAAATATATTCAGTGAGCTACAAAAGAATTGAAAGGAGCTGCAAATGAAGACATGTTTTAACAGCAGGCATGTCATGAATGGGCAAACTAAAGTGCATGGATTCTAACTACTAGCGAATGAGCTAGTGTAGGTTACTCCATTGAATGAACCCAGCTGGTGTATATATATGGACGCAGCCACCACCAGTGGATACAGGTTCTAGTCAAATCAAACTCACCTATTAACCGACTTGGACTACAAATTCCTAATCCTGGTATTATACTCCTACCAACGCAGCTAGATAGCTAGGACAAGTCCTAGTCGGACTCAAGTTAGTATTTTTCCTAATCTAATTATACGGCCACGTTGATCACACCTTACTAATTATGGCGGACACTAGTAACACAAGAAAAGCAAATCGACTCAAGCTAGTTTTCCTAGACTACTACACCGATGTAGATTTGTAGACTAATAAGTTTGGATTAAGCTAACAATGTTTATCACATCAGACGCAGCCAGTGGTAATGACCAGACTTCATGCATGAGTACTTCACAAATAAGCAAGCAAGCATATGTGTACATAGACACGTAACAGTGAGTAACGCCACTTAATTGCTTTAGCTATTTTTCAGGTAACCCGCATCAAGAGGATGAATGTGTTTCGAAGGATGTAGGAAATACAGCCCAACTGCTGAGCATAGAAGTTGCAGGTTTGCAGTCGTCTTCAAGCGTCGAGCGGCCACCGGGGGCACGCCCACAGGTCATGACTATAGGAGGCGCGGGAGTATAGGACATGGACAATGTCTTCGTCCGCAGCAGAGTAAAGAGGGGCAGGAAAGTTTGAAGATGCTTGCTCGAAACTATCTCAAATACATCAAGCCCATGAATTCATGTAGTTAGAAAACCATCTCAATTCTCAAATAAAGAGCTCTATGCTTTTCCTCCCGAGTAACCACAAATAGAAACCCGTAATCGCTTAGAGACGTAGAGGGACCTCCCAACTCCCCTCTCACACACATTACAAATATCTTGCAAAAACTATTTCGAGAATCATGGACCCTTTCCACCCAAGGACCTAGCATGCCAGGATTACTCCGCGTCTCCGCCAGAGGGAGAAGAAATCTAACTAAACTGCAGTAGCCGCGGGCATGCAAGCACCATAGTTTGCCATCAAAGCAACAACATGAATTGGTCTCGGAAGATGGAAATCTCCCCATAACCCAAGCAGCTAGAATTACTAGACCAAACAACCTGAGGGCCTCTACTAACCGCGGATATCTCGGGCCTCGCCCAAACCAAGCGATCTGGAGGCCCGTGATCGCACCCCTAACCACGCTGACAAAGAGCGGCAGCAAAGAAGAATAGCACGGCGTGGACAAGCCTTGGTAGCAGGAAGCGAGGCGGGTGAGGGAGGAAGGGGGCCATACCGACGCGCTCTCATGGAGCTCGAAGCTCCATGAGCGGCCGCCTCGGCCTCTGCGGCTTGGCGACAGCCGCCATGTCGCCCGGCCGGATCGGCCTGAGCCGCCGCCTTAGAACCCGAAACTCCAGCATAGCAGGACCGCGCCCGCTCCCTCCGAACCCTAAATCCCGGCCGGCAGCTTGAGGTAGAGCATTCCCACGGGCCTTTGGCGAATCAGAGCAACCCAGCGAGCCCTCCCCGCACGGAGCCGGAGCCGCGGGTCGGGAGAGGCTTCTGGAGCAGGAGGAGGTGGGAGGGGAGGAAATTTGGTGGACGACGGCGGCGGCGTGATGGGAGGGAGACGAGGGGTGAATCGGGAGAAGAGAGGAGGGGATCTGGATCAAGGATTGGGCGTTTTTTTAGACAAACAGTGGTGGGTGGACTGGGACGGTTGGTGGGGTGGATCGGTGGTGAGTGGTATGGGAATATACTAGTAACGTGGGCAGTTGACCTGCGCTACAGCTATTCACAAAGTAGTAGCGCAGGTTTATAACCCTCGCTACTACTATGGCATGTCCCGGGAGGGCATGGCAGAGACCACTTAGTAGTAGCGAGGGTTAAAAACCCGCGCTACTACTATCAACTTAGTAGTAGCGAGGGGTAAAAACCCGCGCTACTAGTAAGTAGTAGTAGCGAGGGATATAAACCCACGCTACTAGTAAGCGTCTGTGTATAAGCTTTTCCCTAGTAGTGTCAAGTTGCGTGCTTCATCATCTGCTCCAAACGATGAGACCGTCAAGACAAGCTCCTTCAAGTGTTTCACTTGCGGCGGCCGAGGCCACAAGTCCTACGAATGCACCAACAAGCGCATCATGATCCTCAACGACGATGGCACCTATGATTCAATAAGTGAAGAGGAGATGGAAGCTCTTGAGCAAGTGGCCATGCACCGGCGAGTGAACGAAGATGAAGATGATCAAGTCTTTTGTGATGAGGATTCGAGCCCCGCTCTTGTGGTCTCCAAGGTCTTAACTCTTCAACATCAACAAGAAGACGACCAAAGATGCCACATCTTCCACACAAAGGCCGGGATCAAGGGGAGATCCGTTAAGGTCATCATCGACGAATGTAGTTGCCACAACTTGGCAAGTGAAGAACTATGCTCCAAGCTTCAATTGTTCAAGAGGAAGCACCCGTATGCATACAAGGTTCAATGGCTAAGTGACTCCGGCACTATACGAGTCGAGCATACGGTCCAAGTCTCCTTCAAAATCGGTGCGTATGAGGACACTTTGGAGTGTGATGTGGTCCCAATGTCCGTTTGCCACCTCCTTCTTGGTCGACCATGGCAATTCGACCGTGGTGTCTTCCACAACGGGCGTACCAATCACTATTGCTTCAAGATGAAAGAGAAGGAATATGTGCTACGACCTATGTCTCCTGGTCAAGTGTTAGCCGACAAGCAAGCCACCCGTCATGGAGAGAAGAGTGAGAAAGTGATCCACCAAAAAGTAAGTGAGAGCCACAAGCCAAACTTGAGCGCCTCTTCACCTAGAGAGAAAAACCTCATCCTATTTGCCACCAAAAGTGAGATGAGAGAAGTGTGTGAGAACTCATCTAGTGTGATGCACTTTGTCCTTGTGTGCAAGGATGGAGAGCCAACAACTAACACATCTCATGAGCTACCTTTAGTGTTTCAATCTCTTTTGCAGGAATTCCAAGATATTTTCCCCGATGAGCTACCTCCGGGTCTACCTCCCCTTGAGGCATTGAACATCGAATCGACCTCATCCCCGGAGCGCCTCTACCAAACAAAGCTCCATACCGAGTCAATCCCGAAGAAACCAAGGAAATTCAACGGCAAGTACAACAACTCATCGACAACGGTCATGTACGTGAAAGCTTAAGCCCTTGTGCCGTTCCTGTTATACTTGTGCCTAAGCCCGATGGAAGTTTCCCCTTGTGTTCCGATTGTAGACCTATAAATGCTATTACCGTTCGCTATAGGCATCCCATTCCTCGCTTAGATGATATGCTTGATGAACTTAGTGGAGCCAACTTTTTCTTAAAAATTGATCTTAAAAGTGGCTATTACCAAATTCGCATACAAGAGGGTGATGAATGGAAAACTGCTTTCAAAACCAAATTCGGATTGTATGAGTGGTTAGTGATGCCTATGGGTCTATCGGAGGCTCCCGGTACTTTCGTGCGTCTTATGCATCATGTGCTTCGTCCTTATATTGGAGTCTTTGTTGTGGTTTACTTCGACGATATTCTTGTGTTTAGCAAAACCATGAAAGAACATCTTGATCATGTTAGGGCGGTTTTGCAAACTCTTCGCAAGGAAAGTCTTTATGGAAACATGAAAAAATGCACATTTGGTGTTGACAAAGTGGTTTTCTTGGATTTTGTTGTATCCTCAAAGGGTGTCCATGTTGATGAATCTAAGATTGAAGCAATTAAAACTTGGCCCCAACACACCAATTTGCAACAAGTGCGTAGCTTTCTTGGTCTTGCGGGTTTTTATCATCGCTTTGTAAAAAAATTTAGCACAATTTCCGCTCCTTTGCATGCCTTGAGTAAGAAGAATACTCCTTTTGTTTGGGGATCTTTGCAATCCACCGCTTTTGATGAGCTCAAGTCTTTGCTTACTCATGCTCCGATTCTTGCTTTGCCCAATTTGACAAAACTTTTGAGGTTCATTGTGATGCAAGTGGTGCCGGAATTGGCGGAGTTCTGATACAAGAAAAACGAGCAATTGCATATTTTAGTGAAAAACTCTCCGGTGCTCAACTTAACTATCCCATCTATGACAAGGAATTATATGCTCTAGTGCGTGTACTACATGTTTTGGAACATTACCTTAGACCTCATGAGTTTGTCATCCATACCGATCACGAAACGCTTAAGTACTTAAAAGGCCAAACTAAGTTGAACAAGCGTCATGCCAAATGGAGTGAATTTATTGAATCTTTTCCTTATGTCATTAAGTACATTAAGGGTAAGGAAAATGTAGTTGCCGATGCACTTTCTCGCATATGCATGCTTGTCACTAAACTTGAGTTGAATGTTATTGGCTTTGAGCACATAAAAGACTTGTATGCTAATGATCCATCTTTTGCTATTACTTATGCTAAGTGTTTGACGCATACGTCTTGAGAACAATATTATATCAAGGATGGTTATCTTATGAGAGCTAACAAACTATGCATTGCCGAGTCTTCTCTTCGTTTGCTCCTTTTGCAAGAGGCTCATGGAGGCGGACTCATGGGACACTTTGGACGCGACAAGACATTCGCCACGCTCTCCAAGAACTACTTTTGGCCCAAGATGTTCCACGACGTCTCACGCTTCACCAATCGTTGCTCTACATGTCGCAAAGCTAAGTCTAAAGCTCAATCCCATGATCTTTACATGCCTCTTCCTATTCCCTATCAACCTTGGGAAGACATTAGCATGGATTTTGTACTTGGTTTGCCTAGAACTCAAAATGGAAAGGATTCCGTGTTTGTTGTTGTGGATAGATTTTCCAAGATGGCACATTTCATTCCTTGCAACAAGATAGACGATGCTTCACATATTGCTATTCTTTTTGTAGGGAAATCTTGTGACTCCATGGAGTACCAAAGACAATCGTCTCCGATCGTGACGTCAAGTTCTTGAGTTACTTTTGGAAGACCCTATGCGCCAAGCTCGTAATCCAGCTCTTGTTCTCATCCGCATACCATCCTCAAACCGACGGCTAAACGGAGGTGACGAAACGCACCATCTCCACTCTACTTCGCGTCTTGATCAAGAAGAACATCAAGGAGTGGGAGGCATGTCTACCCATCGCCGAGTATGCCTACAATCACGCAACACACTCGACAACCGGCAAGTCCCCCTTCGAGATCGTCTACGGCTTCAACCCGTTGTCACCATTGGACATTCTACCACTTCCTCTACAAGAGCGCACCAACATGGATGCAAGTGCACGGGCAAGCTACATCAAGAAGATGCATGAGGATACAAGACAAACCATCGAGCGCCAAGTACAACGACTAGCGACCAAGCTCAACCTCAACAAGCAACCCATGGTCTTCAACATTGGTGATCTAGTGTGGCTACACCTTTGCAAGGTCCGCTTCAGCGAACGCAAGTCCAAGCTTCTCCCTCGAGCCGATGGACCTTTCAAGGTGCTAGCACGCTACAACGACAACGCCTACAAGATCGACCTACCACGAGACAAGTACAATGTGAGCGACATCTTCAACGTCAAAGACCTCGCGCCGTACCATGATGATGAAGATCTTGATCCGAGGTCGGATCTGATGTAGGGCGGAACCCTACGTGGGCAATCTTTCACGTTGGAGCGGATCCTACGGTGGATTACGAAGAACGAGCGGAAGAACACGAGGAAATCACGGGGAGGAACGAGGGAAAACATTCAACCAACAAGGAATCGGTCACACAAATGCTAGATCAAAGAACATAAAGGGAGATACATGATTCAAGGTCAACAAAGGACGATACAAACGGTAGCCGTTCTTCTCCGTGAGGAGGTCTTGATGATGGTCTTCTCCGCAAAGGGAGGTCTTGAATCCAAGGTGGATCGTCTCCGAAGAAGGGCCGCGGTCTCTCTCGTGGAGTAGATCCGGTATGGATGAGCGAAGCTCTATCTATGAGCTAAATCAACGCTAACCCTAGAAAGAGGAGGGATCAAGTATATATAGTCTCGGGCGAAGGGGTACAAGGGACGAGTCCGGAGGCACCGTGACGCAGTTGAGGAGGCCGGACGTCCGGGCGTCGGGCGGATGTCCGGCCTTCGCGAGGCGCCGGAAGTCCGGCTCTCAGCCGGATGTCCGGGCTAGAGCGACCGTTCAGCAGAACCGGAGAGGCGCCGGATTTCGGTGGGGAGCCGGATATCCAGGGGGCTTCGGAGGCCGGATGTCCGGGGCACTGGGCGGATGTCCGGGTGTGGCAACTATTTCAGCCGGATCGGGAGAGGGTGCCGGATTTCGGGCTTGAGGCGGATATCCGACTCTCGGAGACGCCGGATGTCCGGGCGGTTGGCGGATGTCCGGGCTTTGGTGAGGCGCGGATGTCCGCCTCTGCCCGAATGTCCATTCTTTGTAACCCGGCTCCGTCTTCTTCCGTCGTCGCTTCCATGCTTCCCTCGCGGATGGTGTAGTCGTTCCTTGGCGCTTGCACTCCTCCTTGACATCCGAAGCTCCGACAATACCTATGCATGCACACGGGAAGTGTCAAGTAGTATACCATCCTCGAAGGGGTCAAGTGAGCACGTGTAAAGGAGAAGATTCACCTTTGTGTATGTGAAGAAGAGGTCATACGTGTCACTTGCCAAACGGACTCTTGACATGGTGATGATCAGGATGCTCCGCATCATCCCCTCCCCCTTGGAAAGGATCCGACCTCGGATCGAAAACCAAATCACCATGGGGAAGAGATGGCGGTGCCGTGTCAAAGTGGTCGATCACCAAGCTCTCGTCATCTTGAAGCTCGAAATGGGCACTCTCCAATGTCGCACCATCTTGTGATTCCTTCAAAAGGAGTACATAGAACAAACACTTGGAAAAACAAATGTGGTTAGCGTTAGTGCAAAACCAAGCATTCAAGAGGTGATTCACCAAACAAGTGTTGTCATCAAGCATAGCATTTGGTGTGACAAAGGATTGTGACATGGCATGTAAGCATATGATTTGAGCAAAATCAAGGTCATCATGGAAACACGCATGTAAACGTGAGGTAGTGATGCAAATATGTGTGACAAGAGCATAAGCATCCACCTCAAGGTCATAGCAAGCATGCATAAAGAGCTCGACAAATGGTCGATGGTAGGCATAGGAAGTATTCACCACACCAAATAAAATGAAGTGTCTAAACACATGGTTTAAGTGCAAGACAATCCAAGCATAATGTGCATAGGGTGTAGTGAATATAGTGTGGCGCTCAACGCAATAGAAAGAGCAATTATTCATCATGTGTGAGGCCATCAAGTCAAGCATGTAGCAATCAATGGGATATGGCATATGTGAAGTAATGACATTGTTGCAACCCAACATATGAGAGGAGCAAGTAATCCAAGAATTGGATGCAACACACAAGGCATATATATCATGATGCATGGAACGGTGGAAATGACAAGTTGAAGCAAAATCTCTAACAAGTGTGCAATCAAGTGATCCAAGATGAACAATAAGTCTCATTGTGCAAGCAACACAAGTAGTATGATCCGCAATATCCATGCTCAAGAAAGATGTCACCTTGAAGGCGTGTCCTTGTGCGTCCTTCACAATGCCGAGGCACAAACAAGTGCGATGTAGAATCGTCGTGGTAGAAGGTGGTTCGCTCTCAAGAGCTCGAATGGTCAACTCACTTGACGTGGAAGTCGACACAAAGTCCAAGTATCCTACACATGCACAAAACAAAACAAAGAACGTGTCGCATGGTAGATAAACACATCATCCATCATGATGGTTCTCTTCTTTTGCACAAAACCATTAGTAACAAAAGTGCATGAATAATATGATGCAACAATGGCGATATTCCTGGCACTAGGTATATGGTGCAAAGAAGTAAGGCAAGCATGCTGCACAAGGGATATGTCAAAATCTCCAAACAAGTGTGAGAATGGTATGGGGGCAATCTCATGAGCAAGATGACAATCATGGTTGCACTCAATACATGGAAAATGATCTAGCATGAGAGAGGCAACATATGGAGATATGTGACAAGAAGCAATAACAATCATGTGCAAAGCATTTAGATGGTTGTCATCAACCGCATGAAATGAGCAAGTATGAATCATTGGTGATGCAACATAAGCAAGCATTGTAATCAAGTCGTGCAAACTAGTGGAGCGAAGATGCAACACACTAGGATAAATCATGGCAATCATGTCATGTGAGCAAATAATAGGCAAATAAAATGCACATGACATATTGCAAGCACGAACACAAAGCAAGATGAAAGTATCATCATAGGAATGGTGCACAAAAGAAACATGGCAATAACAAGCAATATCTCCACCAAGCTTGCAAATACACATACAAGTACGAGAATCAATCATCATGTGTAATGCAAAGCATGGGTCACAAATGCATGTCAAAGGTATAGGAATGGGCATATCATGCAAAATGAACATGGCTAGATGGGCACAGAATATGTAATGGACAATAACCCATAGCCAAGTGAGGGCCATGTAGAAGAAATGCGCGAAGACTTCGCGTGAAGAGAGCGGTGGGAAAGTCAATCCATGGGATCCCAAATCATCGGTGCTCTCTAGAGCTCGTTTTGTCAACTCGTGGGATTGCGAGTTTGACAAGTATTCATTGGTACCTACACAAAAGAGACACAAACCAAAGAAATTGTGCGCGTGGTAAATGTACACATCATCCATCATGATGTGTATGTGCACATGTGAGTTAGCACAAGATAAGCATCGCTCAAAGAAATTTGATGCATGGTATAAGAACATGGCATCCATCATGAAAGAATAGTTATTATGTATGACACGATGGGGACACAAATTGAGAATGCAAGTATATGGCAGATCAATAGCATGTTTGTTCATGGGGAGCATATGGTGCACATAATTATTGGGATCATGCAATGGGTGGGATGTATCAAAATCTCCTAACATGTATGAGGAAACTATGGGGGCCTCCTCATGAGCAATAGCGGAAAAATCACATGGAGAAAATGGACAACATCCAAAAAAATGCATATCCGAAGCTAGGAGGGCATGGCATGGCATATGAGATAAAGGATGCAAAGGGAGCATATCAATATCATCACAAGAAAAACAAATGCCAATAACCATGGGCTTGTCATCTATGCCATATGTGCAAATTGGGTTTATTTTAATGGCATATGCATAGTCACTATGAAGAGATTGCAAATAAGACATATGATGGATCTCATGCATAGCATATGACAAGTCAAGCGGATTAGCAAACATGATGTGACCTAAAGAATTGTCACAAGAAATCCTATGTAACATGGCATCACAACTAATAGACTCCACATGAGAATCATCATATTCATCATAAATGGGCAAACCATCACATGGGGAAATCATACTAGAATGAAGCATGTCAATAGGGTGATCAACATCATGCAAGCAATCAATGTCAAGAATGTCCACTAGTGGGACTAGAGTATCACCGTCACCTATGTTACCTTTGTCATTCCACTCAAGTGGTGTAGGTGAGGTGGGAAAGACTAAATGGTGGTCATCTTCATCTTGATGGAACCATGTGGGGGGTGCATCATAGTCCACCATGGCTATCGTCTTGTCCAAAGGGAGGACGAAGTCGTCGAGGATCGGCGTGTCATCATATATGGGACCTAGCACCAAATGAGAAGACACAATAGAGGTAGAGGTCAAGTCGTTAGTGTTGAAAGTGGCCTCACATGACCTATCAACTATCTCACTCTCTCTATGTGGTGGTTCACTCACTCCCTCAAAATAGGTGCACTCAAACTCACGTATGGTGGAGTCACTCATCTCACTCGGGTAGTGGTTGTGGCTCTCCTCACATGAGAATTGGGGCAACTCATCATGTATGTGGCTAGTGGTGAAGTCACTCTCGCTCTCAATATGGTGGCAAAAGTCACTCAAGTCATCGGACGTCGCCGTGGTCGAAGGGAAAATCCCATGCTCAACCGTCTCGTAGTCGCTGCCGTGGATGAAGGCGAAGATGGCACATCATCGCTCTCGTCGTGGATGAAGGCCGAAGATGGCACAACATCACTCTTGCCTCCTAAGATGGAAGCATCATCCTTGCTCGCCACCTTGTCGCTTGCCTCCAAAGATTGGTCCTTGAAGGTCTCCGTAGTCGTACTTGTCACCGCACCATCTTGAAAAAGAGTCAAGGTAGACTCGGCATCAACAATGCCACAAAGAGGGATGGCGGTGAAGTCGCACTTGGGAGCATCGTCTTGGAGCTTGTCGGGCTTGGACATCATGGTGGTACTAGCCTCATGCTTGTCGAGAGCTTGGTCTCCACGAAGTTTGCTTGGGGTGGAGAAGCGTTGGCCTTCATGAGTTCTTGTTCCGCCTTGAGAGCACCAATGTAGTAGTCGTCGATGGACTTGTAGTTCTCGAGGAAGATGGTCTTGGAGATGTCGTTGTGCAATCCCATCATGAAGTGGAACTTCATTGACATGGGGTCGTCCACGGGGCTCGTCAAGGCAATCTTCATCTCCTTGAAGTACTTGTCGATGGACTTGGATCCTTGGGTGGTGTTCTCCAATTGGCGTCGAAGTTGTTCCGTGTATGTTGGAGACACAACTCTCGCCGCAAAGCTCTCTTCATCTTGGACCAACTCATCTCGTAGCACTCCGAAGGAGTGTGAAGCCACCATGTCGAGGCGTAGTCGTGGAAGTTTCTTGTGGCGCACTTCACTTGATCTTCGTGAGGAACTTGATGTAGCTTGAGGTAGTCGTCCATCAAACGCTCCCACTCGAGGTACTCCTCGGGTTCTTGAGTCCCATAGAAAGGAATCTCGTGGTCGATGTCGAGGTCGTAGTAGCTCGTGGAAGTCGCGGACTTGAGCTTGGGAAGCTTCTCTTGAGCGTAGTCTTGGGGTGCTTGTTGGCGAAGATGCGAATATCCAAGGCGAAGATGCCTTGAAGTCGCTTGGCGAAGATGCCAAGGGAGATGGTGAAGTCGTGGAGCGGTTGTTGATGTTGAGCTCTTGACCTTCACGTTCTTGGTGATGATGGTGTCGATGCCGATGTGATCTTGCGGAGGCGGTAGCTCGGAAGCATGTGCTCTTGAGCGTCTTCTCGAAGATGAGGAAGATCGCTTGTAGGACTTGATGAGGGATTTGATCTCCTCCATTTTAGCTTGCATCTTGGCGTCGTAGTTGTTTTCCATGGCATCGAACTCGTCGTTGTTGTTGTAGACCGAAGATGAAATGCCTTGCCTATCCATCACAAGACTCAAGCAAATATGAGTGGGAGAAAGGAAGAACTTATACCAATGTACCTTGACCGATGTTGAAAATGAATCAAGTTCACCCAAATGCGGACAATGAAATAGCACTATTGGTACCAATCCTTGTCGGTTCTCACACCTACACAAGTAAAGCTTATGGAGGAGCTCGGTGAGGATAGTGGCACAAAAATTTAATGCAAAATGTTAGCAAGAGTCAATAATGTTGAAAAAGATTCACAAATTCACAAGCGAAACAAGTAGACCAATAGCAATATGAGGCACACGGAAACACACACACGGATAGATAAATGGGGCCGTGCAACCAAGGAATGAGCTCAAAATGTGGAATCCACCAACACGCTCGTGTTGCACAACTCAAGAGAGACGTTAGCACGATTGCTCAATGGGCGGATACGACACTTGTGCCACAACCTATAAGATGCAAAATGGATAAATTTCTATCCCAAGTATGCTATGTATGTATAGTTCCCGGTGTTTTTCTCAACATGATCCAAGATGATCGGATATGACAATCTTATATGCAATGTTGTATGATGCTATGGCACTTGCTTACAAGCTTCTTTGCTCTCTCTTTTCTTTGCTTAAAAGCTTATTCTCTTTTTTTTCTATGGCCACTTTGCACAATGCACAAACCAAGATAGCAATTGTGTGTATGCGGGAACAAACTTGAGACACAATGGATGATATGATACCAATATGATATGGTATGGTATGTAATGGGAGGTATGATCACTAATGTGCACAAGTAACGTTGCCGGCAATACTCAAATGGCTAGTCTCGATAGGCAAATAGCATAAAATGGGCTAGGGGTTATCAATGCAATTTGCAATGGGAAAATACAATGGTGTCGTCGAGGTTACCGTCCTTGGCAATGTTGAGTGGCGGTGTTCTTGATGTATAGCCGTTCCTAGTTAGCCGAAACACCCTAGGAAACGGAAAAACCGCAAACTCAAAATCTCAAATGACAAATGTCAAATGGTGGTAGCGGAAAGCGGTGGTGATTTGCACTTGGCAATGCGGAAGTGGAATGATGGGCTATACACGTGTCGGAGTTGAAGTTGTCGTCCCTAAGTGGCCAAACACCTTAGGAGACACAAGCCACAACTCAAACAAAATTGGGTTAAGTTGGGGTGTGGCGGAAGTGTATGGTGGGTACGCCTATTTGGAAGTGGTGGTGGTGGTTGATGAAGAAGCAATCGTCCCTAAGTGGCGAAACACCTTAGGAGACTCGAATCACTACTCAAACAACCACTAATGCTATGGGGAATAAAATTGGTTAGGTTGCGAAGTCGGTGGTGGCTATCACGGAGGATATGGTGGAAGCCCTAGGCAAAGATGCCAAAGTTCACAAAATTTGATGGATTCAAATGGTGGTGGTAGTATTTTTATGAGAAGGGGATGTCAATAGCTTGAAACGAGCTAAAGAACGTCAAAATCGGACTCCGTATGAATTAGTTATGGACAAAAGCGGTGAAGCGGAAAAACAGAACTCACGGGGCCGGATATCCGGGGTTAGGGGCGGATTTCCGGGGGTGTATGTCGAACCGAGCTGATTTGGCGCTCAGGGCGGATGTCCGGCTTGGGGCCCGGATGTCCGGCCGGCTGGCCCGGATGTCCGGCCTGAGGCCCGGATGTCCGGCCCGACGGATCCCGATCTCGTTTGGGGCGGAAATTTTCGAATTGGGGGCGGAAATTGATGATTTCAAGGTCAAAATTGGAGAGATTTCGTGGATGGAAAGTGGGGAAACTTGGGGAGATGCTAGATCCACTCGAAACCAAGCAAATCCATGGATCAAAATCAACAAAACATCATCAAAACTAACAAATCACAAAAAAATTTGGGGCTATTTTTGGTGGGGATTTTCGGATTTAGGACAAAATCAACAAAATCAAGCTAGAAAACACGGGGTAGGGGCTCCAAAAACGTGATCAACGTGGCTATGATACCATAGATGATGTAGGGCGGAACCCTACGTGGGCGATCTTTCACGTTGGAGCGGATCCTACGGTGGATTACTGATGCGGAGCATCCCACGCTCATCCCCATGTACACTCCATCTACTCTCCAAGCCCCAAGGATACATAAGATGAGACCTCGACTATGCGCCATTGGACCTAAGGTGAACTCGCTCCTTTCCGAATCGTCCCTTTCCGCATGTAAGACATGGATGCTACTTCAGCGGACATTGTGCATACTCAGTACACCCGAGGAGATCATGGAGAGCCCAAGGACCAAGGCCAAGCGTCTTGTGAGGCGAGGGAAGGAGAAGGAAGAAAGGGACCAGGACAGCGGACATCCGGCCCTTGGCGGACATCCGCCCCCATCACAGCAACCGCAAAGCTGCTGAGGCCGGACATCCGGCCCCAGAGCCCCGGACATCCGGCTCTTAGGAAGCCGGATATCCGGCCCCTCGCCCGAAATCCGGCCCCCATCACCGATTGCGTTTGGAAGACCCCGCCAGCCGGACATCCGCCCCTAGCCGGACATCCGGCGTCTCGAAAGCCCGGAAATCCGGCCCGTCGCCCGGAGATCCGGACTCCCCTGCCTACGCGAAGTGCATCCGGGACTTGTACCTTGTACACCTTCGCCCCCAAGACTATATATACGTCATCCCCTTCCTCTTTTTAGGGTTAGCGTTGATTTAGCTCATAGATAGAGCTGGCTCATCCATACCGGATCTACTCCACGAGAGAGACCGCGGCCCCTCTTCAGAGACGATCCACCTTGGATTCAAGACCTCCCTTTGCGGAGAAGACCATCATCAAGACCTCCTCACGGAGAAGAACGGCTACCGTTTGTATCGTCCTCTGTTGACCTTGAATCATGTATCTCCCTTTGTGTTGTTTGATCTAGCATTTGTGTGACCGATTCCTTGTTGGTTGAGTGTTTTCCCTCGTTCCTCCCCGTGATTTCCTCGTGTTCTTCCGCTCGTTCTTCGTAATCCACCGTAGGATCCGCTCCAACGTGAAAGATCGTCCACGTAGGGTTCCGCCTACATCATCTATGGATCGAGCTTAGGTTGATCACGTTTTTGGAGCCCCTACCCTCTTTTTCTAGCTTGATTTTGTTGATTTCGTCCTAAATCCGAAAATCCCCACCAAAAATAGCCCCAATTTTTTTGTGATTTGTTAGTTTTGATGATGTTTTGTTGATTTTGATCCATGGATTTGCTTGGTTTCGAGTGGATCTAGCATTTTCCCAAGTTTCCCCACTTTCCATCCACGAAATCTCTCAATTTTGACCTTGAAATCATCAATTTCCGCCCCAATTGAAAATTTCCGCCCCAAACGGGATCGGGATCCGTCGGGCGGACATCCAGACCTCGGGCGGACATCCGGCCAACCCGGCGGACATCCGCCCCAAGCCGGACATCCGGGCCTGGAGCGCCAAATCAGCTCGGTTCTGGACATACACCCCCGGAAATCCGGCCACTAACCCCGGATATCCGGCCCCTGTACATTTCAGCTTTCCCATTTCACCGTTTTGTCCATAACTAATTCATACGGAGTCCGATTTTGACGTTCTTTAGCTCATTTTGAAGCTATTGACATCCCCCTTCCCATAAAAATACTACCATCACCATTTGACTCCATCAAATTTTGTGAACTTTGGCATCTTTGCCTAGGGCTTCCGCCACATCCTCCGCATAACCACCACCGACTTCCGCAACCTAACCAATTTTGTTCCCCATAGCATTAGTGGTTGCTTGAGTAGTGATTCGAGTCTCCTAAGGTGTTTCGGCTACTTAGGGACGATTGCTTCTTCATCAACCACCACCACCACTTCCACATAACCTTGCCCACCATACGCTTCCGACAACCCAACTTAACCCAATTGTTGATTGAGCTTTTTCGAGTTGTGACTTGTGTCTCCTAAGGTGTTTCGGCTACTTAGGGACGGCAACTTCAACTCCGACACGTGTATAGCCCATCATTCCACTTCCGCATTGCCAAGTGCAAATCACCACCGCTTTCCGCTACCACCATTTGACATTTGTCATTTGAGATTTTGAGTTTGCGGTTTTTCCGTTTCCTAGGGTGTTTCGGCTAACTAGGAACGGCTATACATCAAGAACACCGCCACTCATCATCGCCAAGGACGGTAACCTCGACGACACCATTGTATTTTCCCATTGCAAATTGCATTGATAACCCCTAGCCCATTTTGCGTTACTTGCCTATCGAGACTAGCCATTTGAGTATTGCCGGCAACGTTACTTGTGCACATTAGTGATCTTACCTCCCATTACATACCATACCATATCATATTGGTATCATATCATCCATTGTGTCTCAAGTTTGTTCCCGCATACACACAATTGCTATCTTGGTTTGTGCATTGTGCAAAGTGGCCATAGAAAAAAAAGAAATAAAGCTTTTAAGCAAAAGAAAGAGAGCAAAGAAGCTTGTAAGCAAGTGCCATAGCATCATACCATATTGCATATAAGATTGTCATATCCGATCATCTTGGATCATCTTGAAAGAAACACCGGGAACCATACATACATAGCATACTTGGGATAGAAGTTTATCCATTTTGCATCAAATAGGTTGTGCACAAGTGTCGTATCCGCCTATTGAGCAATCGTGCTAAGCGTCTCTCTTGAGTTGTGCAACACGGCGTTTCCGTGGATTCCACATTTTGTGCTCATTCCTTGGTTGCGACCCCATTTATCTATTCGTGTGTGTGTTTCCGTGTGCCATTCTTTGCTATTGGTCCATTTGTTTCGCTTATGAATTTGTGAATCTCTTTCAACATTATTGACTCTTGCTAACATTTTATGTTAAATTTTTGTGCCACTATCCTCACCGACCTCCTCCATAAGCTTTACTTGTGTAGGTGTGAGAACCGGCAAGGATTGGTACCAATAGTGCTATTTCATTGTCCGCATTTGAGTGAACTTGATTCATTGTCAACATCGGTCAAGGTACATTGGTATAAGTTCTTCTCTTTCTCCCACTCATATTTGCTCAAGTCTTGTGATGGATAGGCAAGGCATTTCATCTCCGGTCTTCGACAACAACGACGGCGTGAACAACTACATCACCAAAGCGTCTCTCTTTGATCTACAACGACAAGTGCAAGGCACACAATCAAGATTGCGAGAGCGCATCGAGAACATCTCCATCGACATTCATCACTCCGAAGCAAGGAGAAGGGACTACTTCGACAAGAAGCTTGCCGCACATAAAGAGGAGCAAGATGCAAGGATGGAGGAGATTCGGGCCTTGATCAAGTCTTCTTCCCTTTCGTCATCTTCAAGGCGGCGACATTCAAGCCACAAGTCTTCGGAGCGCGCAAACGACGCAAGTGCACATCGTCCTCGTCCACATCTACATGGCGACCACCATCACGTTCGTGATCAACATCGTCATGAAGGGCAAGTCACCTCCAAGCATCATGTGCACGACGACGACGAACGACATCTACTACGAGCTCAAGCACGACAACGACATCATCATCATGAAGATGCTCCACAAGCGCAAATGCACAAGTCCCAAGAAGCCCTACTTCACGCCAAGTCGAAGCTTCATAAGCACAAGAGAAGACCGCGAGACGAGCACCACCTAGACGGCGCTACGGCTACATCAACCACTTCGGCATCTTCGCCAAGTGTTCTCAAGGCATCTTCGCCTTTGGACGTACGACATCTTCGCCTACTTCCCACGAGTACGCCTACAACGACTTCTTCAAGTCCAAGGCGCCCACCCATTTAGCGAGGCGACACTTCCATCTTGAAGCCCCTCAAGGAAGATGGCCGAGCATGGGAAACTCCCTTCGGTCATGGAGACGAGCTATGAGGTGCCACATCATATGGGCCTCCAACACCAAGACGGTGACAAGACGGTCGAGCAAGGGCCATCCCTTCGACCACGGCTGACGAGCGAACCTCTTCAACAACATGAAGACGACGCCCACTTTGGACTCATACTCCGAGTCAAGCTACGCGACCGCCCATGGAGACATTTGCACCTACATCTCTCCGACACCCATATATGTCGAGATGCCCCAATTGCCATGTGAGGAGAGCCACCACCCCATGAGTGACATGAGTGACTCCACCATACGTGACATTGAGAGCATTTCCTATGAGAGGATGAGTGTGACCACCACTAGCCCCACACATGAGAGCATGCCACACATCCTATGTGAGGTTGAGCGCCATTTGAGTGACTCCACCCACCATACGAGGGAGAGCATCCTTGAGGGAGTGAGTGAGCCACAACACTTAGTGAGTGAGGTAGTTGACACGACACATGAGGCCACTATGATTTCTAACGACTTAACCTCTACTCCTAGTGTGTTTTCTTCTTTGGTGCTAGGTCTCCTACATGACGACATGCCTATCTTTGACGAGTCTATTCCTCCATTGGAGACGACGATGGCCATGGTGGATGATGATGCACCCCCCACATGGTTCCATCAAGATGAAGATGACAACGAGACGATCTTCAACACCTCACCTACAACTCATGAGCGACCTTCCAAAGGTAACATAGGTGATGGTGCTTCTCTTGTCCCACTAGTGGACTCTCTTGCCATCGATTGCTCCCATGATGTTGACCCACCTATTACCATGCTTCATGCTAGTAAAACTTCTTCATGCCTTGACTTACCTATTTATGATGAATATGATGATGAGCATGTTGAGTTGCCTAGTTGTGATGCTATGCTTCATAGGATATCATGTGAAAATTCTATTGGTCACATTATGTTTGACAATCCATTGAACTTGTCATATGCTATGAGTGAGATCTCCCATATTGCCTCATTTCAATCTCAACATAGTAACTATGCATGCCCCATTAAAATAAATCCCATTTGCACTTATGGCATAGATGACGAGATGATGGTCATTGGCTTTTGCTTCTCTTGTGATGATATTGCACTACTTCCTTTCTTGAATTCGTCTACTATTCCATGCCATGATCACATTGTTCCAAATATGCATTGTTTTGGATGTTGTCAATATTCTCCATGTGATGTTTCCATTAATGCTCATGAGGAGACCCCCATAGTTTCCTCATACATATTAGGAGATCTTGATGCATTTCATACTTTGCATGATTCCCATAATTGCTTGCACCTTATGCATTCCATGAATAACAATGCTCTACATATTTCTCATGATGCATTACACAATTTGAGTCTCCATTATGCTATACATAACAACAAACCTATCATGATGGATGACATGTTTCTATATCACGCATCTCATTTATTTGAGCATTGGCTATTTTGTGCTAACCGACACATGCACGTATGCATCATGATGGATGATGTGTACATCTACCACGCACACACAATTTTCTCTTTGTCTTTGTTTTGTGTAGGTACCCACATACACTCGTCAACATCTCAATCCCATGAGTTGATCTAAACGAGCTCTTGAGAGCAACGATGACTTGGGATCACGTGGACTTTCATTCCCACCATTCCTTTTATGCAAGGACTTGGCGCATCTCTTCTACTTGGCTCTCACACGGCTTTGGGCTATTTACCACTTGTTACCTTATGCCCATTCTATCATGTTCACTTTGCATGTTATGCTTACTTCTATGCCTTTGCCATGCAATTGTGACCCTTGCTTGCATATACCCATGATTCACCATTATGCTACTCCTATGTGTACTTGCATGCTTGGTGGAGATCCTTGTTGCTTTTGCCATGACTATCATGTGCCCCATGCTATTGTTGATTGTTGTGTTGGGAGAGTCATGATGTCCCATTGCTATTTACATACGGCCTCTCGCCAATACATTGATGATAATTTTCTCATATCTTGCTTTCATGCGTGCTATGCCATGTGAATTATTCATGCCCACTATTTGCACATATGACATGCTTGCCATGATTCCTTCTAGTATGTTGCATCTTCGCACTACTAGCTTGCTTGACTTGATCGCTATGATTGCTTGCTATGTTGCATCACCCATGTTCCACTATCACTTGCTTTCTTGGGTTGATGACATATATGCTCATGCCTCTCACATGATATATCTTGATCATTGTCTCTTGTGTCCATTAGTTGCCTCTCTCATATCCACTTGTATTGAGTGCAACCATACTATGATTATTGATCTTGGAGACTTTGACATATTACTTGTGATGCATGCTTGTTTGATTGCGTCTATTGCATTTGGTTGTTCTTGCATCATATGCCTCCATACTATGAAACGCTCCCTTGTACTTTCTTATGATATGAATGATGAGAACACTTGTTGGGTATCTTACCACTCGAATGATAGGTTTTGCATTTCCGCTTAACCTCATTTGTTTTTCAGTGTTTGTCATGTTCTTTCATTTTGGAGGTGACACAAGGCGATGTCGTTATGCGACAACTTGGTCATCTGAAGGCATACGATGCACAACACCAACATTTGCGAGAACATTCATAAGGTGAACTCCTTCTCTTTGAGCCATCCTCAAATACGCATATTGGATGGGTCACTCTTTCATTGTTGTTTCCTTCTTGTTGTGTACATGTTACATCTATTGGACGGAGGAGCGACATTGGAGATTGGCTCTATGGACCTTTACATTGAGGAGCGCTTGGACTTATGGGATGCACCTTGAACCTCCACTCATGCCACGACATCGAGCATTGGTACATCAACACTCCTTTGACACATTGTACCCACACATCCATATTTGTTGCTTGTGCTCATACATGTCATGCTCGATGGACATATCATACTCACCACAAGTTTGCACCCCATGCATGGATTGACACACATTATGATTGCCTTGTTGCATCTTGTATTCCCATGTCATCCATGATATATGAGCTTGTGCATTTTCTTAGCAAATTTGTTGTGATCTTCCTTGATGGCATATTCATACATCATGATCATATTGCCAATCATCAATTGCATGATAACATACACATGTTGAGCATCCATTGCCATATTCATGCTATTGATAAACCGTCTCACTATGACATCATTTTGCACCGTGGTTGCATTCATCATATTCACAACACAATTGTGTGCACAATGATTGCATTTGTTCCCATGAATGCTTTACATCTCATTTCATATTATCTTGCTAAGCTTCATGTGCTTTGTCATGAACAATCTTGCCTCACGGACTCATTCTTACATGATGGACACTTTGTGTGCGCTAACCATTGTATTTCCGAGTGTTGCTTGTGTTTGCTCTTTTTGCATGTCTATCACTCCGGCGACACCGTGGACTACTTGGATTGCGCCATGTCTTCAACCGTCCAACTACAAGTCCGTCTCGACAACCGCTTTCCATGGTGATGAGGATCACGATCCGAAGGTCGGATCTTTCCCAAGGGAGGGAGATGATGCGGAGCATCCCACGCTCATCCCCATGTACACTCCATCTACTCTCCAAGCCCCAAGGATACATAAGATGAGACCTCGACTATGCGCCATTGGACCTAAGGTGAACTTCGCTCCTTTCCGAATCGTCCCTTTCCGCATGTAAGACATGGATGCTACTTCAAGCGCGCGGACATTGTGCATACTCAGTACACCCGAGGAGATCATGGAGAGCCCAAGGACCAAGGCCAAGCGTCTTGGAGCGAGGAAGGAGAAGGAAGAAAGGGACCAGGACAGGGACATCCGCCCTTGGCGGACATCCGCCCTTCCAAAGAAGCCCGGACATCCGGCCCCAGCCCGGACATCCGGCCCCCCATCACAGCAGCCGCAAAGCTACAGGGCCCGGACATCCGGCCCCAGGCCCCGGACATCCGGCTCTTCCGGAAGCCCCGGATATCCGGCCCCCCATCACCGATTGCGTTTGGAAGACCCCGCCAGCCCGGACATCCGGCCCCCTAGCCCGGACATCCGGCGTCTCGAAAGCTGGACATCCGCCCGACGCCTTGAACATCCGGCCTCCCCGCCACGCCAAGAGTGCATCCGGGACTTGTCCCTTGTACCCCTTCGCCCCCAAGACTATATATACTTCATCCCCTTCCTCTTTTTAGGGTTAGCGTTGATTTAGCTCATAGATAGAGCTTCACTCATCCATACCGGATCTACTCCACGAGAGAGACCGCGGCCCCTCTTCGGAGACGATCCACCTTGGATTCAAGACCTCCCTTTGCGGAGAAGACCATCATCAAGACCTCCTCACGGAGAAGAACGGCTACCGCTTTGTATCATCCTCTGTTGACCTTGAATCATGTATCTCCCTTTGTGTTCTTTGATCTAGCATTTGTGTGACCGATTCCTTGTTGGTTGAGTGTTTTCCCTCGTTCCTCCCCGTGATTTCCTCGTGTTCTTCCGCTCGTTCTTCGTAATCCACCGTAGGATCCGCTCCAACGTGAAAGATCGTCCACGTAGGGTTCCGCCCTACATCATCTATGGATCAGAGCTTAGGTTGATCACGTTTTTGGAGCCCCTACCCCTCTTTTTCTAGCTTGATTTTGTTGATTTCGTCCTAAATCCGAAAATCCCCACCAAAAATAGCCCCAATTTTTTTTTGTGATTTGTTAGTTTTGATGATGTTTTGTTGATTTTGATCCATGGATTTGCTTGGTTTCGAGTGGATCTAGCATTTCCCCAAGTTTCCCCACTTTCCATCCACGAAATCTCTCCAATTTTGACCTTGAAATCATCAATTTCCGCCCCCAATTCGAAAATTTCCGCCCCAAACGAGATCGGGATCCGTCGGGCCGGACATCCGGGCCTCAGGCCGGACATCCGGGCCAGCCGGCCGGACATCCGGGCCCCAAGCCGGACATCCGGGCCCTGGAGCGCCAAATCAGCTCGGTTCTGGACATACGCCCCCGGAAATCCGGCCCCTAACCCCGGATATCCGGCCCCTGTACATTTCAGCTTTCCCATTTCACCGTTTTGTCCATAACTAATTCATACGGAGTCCGATTTTGACGTTCTTTAGCTCGTTTTGAAGCTATTGACATCCCCCTTCCCATAAAAATACTACCATCACCATTTGACTCCATCAAATTTTGTGAACTTTGGCATCTTTGCCTAGGGCTTCCGCCACATCCTCGCATAACCACCACCGACTTCCATAACCTAACCAATTTTGTTCCCCATAGCATTAGTGGTTGCTTGAGTAGTGATTCGAGTCTCCTAAGGTGTTTCGGCTACTTAGGGACGATTGCTTCTTCATCAACCACCACCACCACTTCCACATAACCTTGCCCACCATACGCTTCCGACAACCCAACTTAACCCAATTGTTGATTGAGCTTTTTCGAGTTGTGACTTGTGTCTCCTAAGGTGTTTCGGCTACTTAGGGACGGCAACTTCAACTCCGACACGTGTATAGCCCATCATTCCACTTCCGCATTCCCAAGTGCAAATCACCACCGCTTTCCGCTACCACCATTTGACATTTGTCATTTGAGATTTTGAGTTTGCGGTTTTTCCGTTTCCTAGGGTGTTTCGGCTAACTAGGAACGGCTATACATCAAGAACACCGCCACTCATCATCGCCAAGGACGGTAACCTCGGCGACACCATTGTATTTTCCCATTGCAAATTGCATTGATAACCCCTAGCCCATTTTATGCGTTACTTGCCTATCGAGACTAGCCATTTGAGTATTGCCGCAACGTTACTTGTGCACATTAGTGATCTTACCTCCCATTACATACCATACCATATCATATTGGTATCATATCATCCATTGTGTCTCAAGTTTGTTCCGCATACACACAATTGCTATCTTGGTTTGTGCATTGTGCAAAGTGGCCATAGAAAAAAAGAAATAAAGCTTTTAAGCAAAAGAAAGAGAGCAAAGAAGCTTGTAAGCAAGTGCCATAGCATCATACCATATTGCATATAAGATTGTCATATCCGATCATCTTGGATCATCTTGAAAGAAACACCGGGAACCATACATACATAGCATACTTGGGATAGAAGTTTATCCATTTTGCATCAAATAGGTTGTGCACAAGTGTCGTATCCGCCTATTGAGCAATCGTGCTAGCGTCTCTCTTGAGTTGTGCAACACGGCGTTTTCCGTGGATTCCACATTTTGTGCTCATTCCTTGGTTGCACGACCCCATTTATCTATTCGTGTGTGTGTTTCCGTGTGCCATTCTTTGCTATTGGTCCATTTGTTTCGCTTGCGAATTTGTGAATCTCTTTCAACATTATTGACTCTTGCTAACATTTTGCGTTAAATTTTTGTGCCACTATCCTCACCGACCTCCTCCATAAGCTTTACTTGTGTAGGTGTGAGAACCGACAAGGATTGGTACCAATAGTGCTATTTCATTGTCCGCATTTGAGTGAACTTGATTCATTGTCAACATCGGTCAAGGTACATTGGTATAAGTTCTTCTCTTTCTCCCACTCATATTTGCTCGAGTCTTGTGATGGATAGGCAAGGCATTTCATCTCCGGTCTTCGACAACAACGACGGGCGTGAACAACTACATCACCAAAGCGTCTCTCTTTGATCTACAACGACAAGTGCAAGGCACACAATCAAGATTGCGAGAGCGCCGAGAACATCTCCATCGACATTCATCACTCCGAAGCAAGGAGAAGGGACTACTTCGACAAGAAGCTTGCCGCACATAAAGAGGAGCAAGATGCAAGGATGGAGGAGATTCGGCCTTGATCAAGTCTTCTTCCCTTCGTCATCTTCAAGGCGGCGACATTCAAGCCACAAGTCTTGGAGCAGCATAAGCGACGCAAGTGCACATCGTCCTCGCCCACATCTACATGGCGACCACCATCACGCTCGTGATCAACATCGTCATGAAGGGCAAGTCACCTCCAAGCATCATGTGCACGCATTTACCATTTAACGACATCTACTACGAGCTCAAGCACGACAACGACATCATCATCATGAAGATGCTCCACAAGCGCAAATGCACAAGTCCCAAGAAGCCCTACTTCACGCCAAGTCGAAGCTTCATAAGCACAAGAGAAGACCGCGAGACGAGCACCACCTAGACGGCGCTACGGCTACATCAACCACTTCGGCATCTTCGCCAAGTGTTCTCAAGGCATCTTCGCCTTTGGACGTACGACATCTTCGCCTACTTCCCACGAGTACGCCTACAACGACTTCTTCAAGTCCAAGGCGCCCACCTACGAGCGAGGGCGACACTTCCATCTTCGGAAGCCCCTCAAGGAAGATGGCCGAGCATGGGAAACTCCCTTCGGTCATGGAGACGAGCTATGAGGTTCCACATCATATGGGCCTCCAACACCAAGGCGGTGACAAGACGGTCGAGCAAGGGCCATCCCTTCGACCACGGCGGCAGCGCGACCTCTTCAACAACATGAAGACGACGCCCACTTTGGACTCATACTCCGAGTCAAGCTACGCGACCGCCCATGGAGACATTTGCACCTACATCTCTCCGACACCCATATATGTCGAGATGCCCCAATTGCCATGTGAGGAGAGCCACCACCCCATGAGTGACATGAGTGACTCCACCATACGTGACATTGAGAGCATTTCCTATGAGAGGATGAGTGTGACCACCACTAGCCCCACACATGAGAGCATGCCACACATCCTATGTGAGGTTGAGCGCCATTTGAGTGACTCCACCCACCATACGAGGGAGAGCATCCTTGAGGGAGTGAGTGAGCCACAACACTTAGTGAGTGAGGTAGTTGACACGACACATGAGGCCACTATGATTTCTAACGACTTAACCTCTACTCCTAGTGTGTTTTCTTCTTTGGTGCTAGGTCTCCTACATGACGACATGCCTATCTTTGACGAGTCTATTCCTCCATTGGAGACGACGATGGCCATGGTGGATGATGATGCACCCCCCACATGGTTCCATCAAGATGAAGATGACAACGAGACGATCTTCAACACCTCACCTACAACTCATGAGCGACCTTCCAAAGGTAACATAGGTGATGGTGCTTCTCTTGTCCCACTAGTGGACTCTCTTGCCATCGATTGCTCCCATGATGTTGACCCACCTATTACCATGCTTCATGCTAGTAAAACTTCTTCATGCCTTGACTTACCTATTTATGATGAATATGATGATGAGCATGTTGAGTTGCCTAGTTGTGATGCTATGCTTCATAGGATATCATGTGAAAATTCTATTGGTCACATTATGTTTGACAATCCATTGAACTTGTCATATGCTATGAGTGAGATCTCCCATATTGCCTCATTTCAATCTCAACATAGTAACTATGCATGCCCCATTAAAATAAATCCCATTTGCACTTATGGCATAGATGACGAGATGATGGTCATTGGCTTTTGCTTCTCTTGTGATGATATTGCACTACTTCCTTTGCCAATTCGTCTACTATTCCATGCCATGATCACATTGTTCCAAATATGCATTGTTTTGGATGTTGTCAATATTCTCCATGTGATGTTTCCATTAATGCTCATGAGGAGACCCCATAGTTTCCTCATACATATTAGGAGATCTTGATGCATTTCATACTTTGCATGATTCCCATAATTGCTTGCACCTTATGCATTCCATGAATAACAATGCTCTACATATTTCTCATGATGCATTACACAATTTGAGTCTCCATTATGCTATACATAACAACAAACCTATCATGATGGATGACATGTTTCTATATCACGCATCTCATTTATTTGAGCATTGGCTATTTTGTGCTAACCGACACATGCACGTATGCATCATGATGGATGATGTGTACATCTACCACGCACACACAATTTTCTCTTTGTCTTTGTTTTGTGTAGGTACCCACATACACTCGTCAACATCTCAATCCCATGAGTTGACGAAACGAGCTCTTGAGAGCAACGATGACTTGGGATCACGTGGACTTTCATTCCCACCATTCCTTTTGGCGCAAGGACTTGGCGCATCTCTTCTACTTGGCTCTCACACGGCTTTGGGCTATTTACCACTTGTTACCTTATGCCCATTCTATCGTGTTCACTTTGCATGTTATGCTTACTTCTATGCCTTTGCCATGCAATTGTGACCCTTGCTTGCATATACCCATGATTCACCATCATGCTACTCCTATGTGTACTTGCATGCTTGGTGGAGATCCTTGTTGCTTTTGCCATGACTATCATGTGCCCCGTGCTATTGTTGATTGTTGTGTTGGGAGAGTCATGATGTCCCATTGCTATTTACATACGGCCTCTCGCCAATACATTGATGATAATTTTCTCATATCTTGCTTTCATGCGTGTGCTATGCCATGTGAATTATTCATGCCCACTATTTGCACATATGACATGCTTGCCATGATTCCTTCTAGTATGTTGCATCTTCGCACTACTAGCTTGCTTGACTTGATCGCTATGATTGCTTGCTATGTTGCATCACCCATGTTCCACTATCACTTGCTTTCTTGGGTTGATGACATATATGCTCATGCCTCTCACATGATATATCTTGATCATTGTCTCTTGTGTCCATTAGTTGCCTCTCTCATATCCACTTGTATTGAGTGCAACCATACTATGATTATTGATCTTGGAGAATTTGACATATTACTTGTGATGCATGCTTGTTTGATTGCGTCTATTGCATTTGGTTGTTCTTGCATCATATGCCTCCATACTATGAAACGCTCCCTTGTACTTTCTTATGATATGAATGATGAGAACACTTGTTGGGTATCTTACCACTCGAATGATAGGTTTTGCATTTCCGCTAACCTCATTTGTTTTTCCGAGTGTTTGTCATGTTCTTTCATTTTGGAGGTGACACAAAAGGCGATGTCGTTATCGACAACTTGGTCATGAAGGCATACACGATGCACAACACCAACATTTGCGAGAACATTCATAAGGTGAACTCCTTCTCTTTGAGCCATCCTCAAATACGCATATTGGATGGGTCACTCTTTCATTGTTGTTTCCTTCTTGTTGTGTACATGTTACATCTATTGGACGGAGGAGCGACATTGGAGATTGGCTCTATGGACCTTTACATTGAGGAGCGCTTGGACTTATGGGATGCACCTTCGAACCTCCACTCATGCCACGACATAGAGCATTGGTACATCAACACTCCTTTGACACATTGTACCCACACATCCATATTTGTTGCTTGTGCTCATACATGTCATGCTCGATGGACATATCATACTCACCACAAGTTTGCACCCCATGCATGGATTGACACACATTATGATTGCCTTGTTGCATCTTGTATTCCCATGTCATCCATGATATATGAGCTTGTGCATTTTCTTAGCAAATTTGTTGTGATCTTCCTTGATGGCATATTCATACATCATGATCATATTGCCAATCATCAATTGCATGATAACATACACATGTTGAGCATCCATTGCCATATTCATGCTATTGATAAACCGTCTCACTATGACATCATTTTGCACCGTGGTTGCATTCATCATATTCACAACACAATTGTGTGCACAATGATTGCATTTGTTCCCATGAATGCTTTACATCTAATTTCATATTATCTTGCTAAGCTTCATGTGCTTTGTCATGAACAATCTTGCCTCACGGACTCATTCTTACATGATGGACACTTTGTGTGCGCTAACCATTGTATTTCCGAGTGTTGCTTGTGTTTGCTCTTTTTGCATGTCTATCACTCCCATGACACCGTGGACTACTTGGATTGCGCCATGTCTTCAACTTCGTCCAACTACAAGTCCGTCTCGACAACCGCTTTCCATGGTGATGAGGATCACGATCCGAGGTCGGATCTTTCCCAAGGGAGGGAGATGATGCGGAGCATCCCACGCTCATCCCCATGTACACTCCATCTACTCTCCAAGCCCCAAGGATACATAAGATGAGACCTCGACTATGCGCCATTGGACCTAAGGTGAACTCGCTCCTTTCCGAATCGTCCCTTTCCGCATGTAAGACATGGATGCTACTTCAAGCGCGGACATTGTGCATACTCAGGTACACCCGAGGAGATCATGGAGAGCCCAAGGACCAAGGCCAAGCGTGCGGAGCGAGGGAAGGAGAAGGAAGAAAGGGACCAGGACAGCGGACATCCGGCCCTTGGCGGACATCCGCCCTTCCAAAGAAGCCGGACATCCAGCCCCAGCCGGACATCCGCCCCCATCACAAAGCAAGAGCGCAGTTACAGGTCTTGACATCCGGCTCTTCCGAAGCCCGGATACCCGCCCTCGCCCGGAAATCCGCCCCCCATCACCGATTGCGTTTGGAAGACCCAGGCCCGGACATCCGCCCCTAGCCGGACATCCGGCGTCTCGAAAGCCGGACATCCGCCCGACGCCCAGACATCCGGCCTCCCACGCCACGCGATGCATCCGGGACTTGTCCCTTGTACCCCTTCGCCCCAAGACTATATATACTTCATCCCTTCCTCTTTTTAGGGTTAGCGTTGATTTAGCTCATAGATAGAGCTTCACTCATCCATACCGGATCTACTCCACGAGAGAGACCGCGGCCCCTCTTCGGAGACGATCCACCTTGGATTCAAGACCTCCCTTTGCGGAGAAGACCATCATCAAGACCTCCTCACGGAGAAGAACGGCTACCGTTTGTATCATCCTCTGTTGACCTTGAATCATGTATCTCCCTTTGTGTTCTTTGATCTAGCATTTGTGTGACCGATTCCTTGTTGGTTGAGTGTTTTCCCTCGTTCCTCCCCGTGATTTCCTCGTGTTCTTCCGCTCGTTCTTCGTAATCCACCGTAGGATCCGCTCCAACGTGAAAGATCGTCCACGTAGGGTTCCGCCCTACATCATCTATGGATCAGAGCTTAGGTTGATCACGTTTTTGGAGCCCCTACCCCTCTTTTTCTAGCTTGATTTTGTTGATTTCGTCCTAAATCCGAAAATCCCCACCAAAAATAGCCCCAAATTTTTTTTTTGTGATTTGTTAGTTTTGATGATGTTTTGTTGATTTTGATCCATGGATTTGCTTGGTTTCGAGTGGATCTAGCATTTCCCCAAGTTTCCCCACTTTCCATCCACGAAATCTCTCCAATTTTGACCTTGAAATCATCAATTTCCGCCCCCAATTCGAAAATTTCCGCCCCAAACGAGATCGGGATCCGTCGGGCCGGACATCCGGGCCTCAGGCCGGACATCCGGGCCCCAAGCCGGACATCCGGGCCCTGGAGCGCCAAATCAGCTCGGTTCTGGACATACGCCCCCGGAAATCCGGCCCCTAACCCCGGATATCCGGCCCCTGTACATTTCAGCTTTCCCGTTTCATCATTTTGTCCATAACTAATTCATACGGAGTCCGATTTTGACGTTCTTTAGCTCGTTTTGAAGCTATTGACATCACCCTTCCCATAAAAATACTACCATCACCATTTGACTCCATCAAATTTTGTGAACTTTGGCATCTTTGCCTAGGGCTTCCGCCACATCCTCCGCATAACCACCACCGACTTCCGCAACCTAACCAATTTTGTTCCCCATAGCATTAGTGGTTGCTTGAGTAGTGATTCGAGTCTCCTAAGGTGTTTTGCCACTTAGGGACGATTGCTTCTTCATCAACCACCACCACCACTTCCACATAACCTTGCCCACCATACGCTCCGACAACCCAACTTAACCCAATTGTTGATTGAGCTTTTTCGAGTTGTGACTTGTGTCTCCTAAGGTGTTTGGCTACTTAGGGACGGCAACTTCAACTCCGACACGTGTATAGCCCATCATTCCACTTCCGCATTCCCAAGTGCAAATCACCACCGCTTTCCGCTACCACCATTTGACATTTGTCATTTGAGATTTTGAGTTTGCGGTTTTTCCGTTTCCTAGGGTGTTTCGGCTAACTAGGAACGGCTATACATCAAGAACACTGCCACTCATCATCGCCAAGGACGGTAACCTCGACGACACCATTGTATTTTCCCATTGCAAATTGCATTGATAACCCCTAGCCCATTTTGCGTTACTTTGCCTATCGAGACTAGCCATTTGAGTATTGCCGCAACGTTACTTGTGCACATTAGTGATCTTACCTCCCATTACATACCATACCATATCATATTGGTATCATATCATCCATTGTGTCTCAAGTTTGTTCCGCATACACACAATTGCTATCTTGGTTTGTGCATTGTGCAAAGTGGCCATAGAAAAAAAGAAATAAAGCTTTTAAGCAAAAGAAAGAGAGCAAAGAAGCTTGTAAGCAAGTGCCATAGCATCATACCATATTGCATATAAGATTGTCATATCCGATCATCTTGGATCATCTTGAAAGAAACACCGGGAACCATACATACATAGCATACTTGGGATAGAAGTTTATCCATTTTGCATCAAATAGGTTGTGCACAAGTGTCGATTCGCCTATTGAGCAATCGTGCTAGCGTCTCTCTTGAGTTGTGCAACACGGCGTTTTCCGTGGATTCCACATTTTGTGCTCATTCCTTGGTTGCACGACCCCATTTATCTATTCGTGTGTGTGTTTCCGTGTGCCATTCTTTGCTATTGGTCCATTTGTTTCGCTTAAGTAATTTGTGAATCTCTTTCAACATTATTGACTCTTGCTAACATTTTGCGTTAAATTTTGTGCCACTATCCTCACCGACCTCCTCCATAAGCTTTACTTGTGTAGGTGTGAGAACCGACAAGGATTGGTACCAATAGTGCTATTTCATTGTCCGCATTTGAGTGAACTTGATTCATTGTCAACATCGGTCAAGGTACATTGGTATAAGTTCTTCTCTTTCTCCCACTCATATTTGCTCGAGTCTTGTGATGGATAGGCAAGGCATTTCATCTCCGGTCTTCGACAACAACGACGGCGTGAACAACTACATCACCAAAGCGTCTCTCTTTGATCTACAACGACAAGTGCAAGGCACACAATCAAGATTGCGAGAGCGCATCGAGAACATCTCCATCGACATTCATCACTCCAAGCAAGGAGAAGGGACTACTTCGACAAGAAGCTTGCCGCAAATATAGAGGATCACGATGCAAGTATGGAGGAGATTCGGGCCTTGATCAAGTCTTCTTCCCCTTCGTCATCTTCAAGGCGGCGACATTCAAGCCACAAGTCTTCGGAGCGCGCAAACGACGCAAGTGCACATCGTCCTCGTCCACATCTACATGGCGACCACCATCACGTTCGTGATCAACATCGTCATGAAGGGCAAGTCACCTCCAAGCATCATGTGCACGCATTTACGATTTAACGACATCTACTACGAGCTCAAGCACGACAACGACATCATCATCATGAAGATGCTCCTGGCGCAAATGCACAAGTCCCAAGAAGCCCTACTTCACGCCAAGTCGAAGCTTCATAAGCACAAGAGAAGACCGCGAGACGAGCACCACCTAGACGGCGCCATTTGCCACATCAACCACTTCGGCATCTTCGCCAAGTGTTCTCAAGGCATCTTCGCCTTTGGACGTACGACATCTTCGCCTACTTCCCACGAGTACGCCTACAACGACTTCTTCAAGTCCAAGGCGCCCACCTACGAGCGAGGGCGACACTTCCATCTTCGGAAGCCCCTCAAGGAAGATGGTCGAGCATGGGAAACTCCCTTCGGTCATGGAGACGAGCTATGAGGTGCCACATCATATGGGCCTCCAACACCAAGACGGTGACAAGACGGTCGAGCAAGGGCCATTCCCTTCGACCACGGCGACGAGCGCGAACCTCTTCAACAACATGAAGACGACGCCCACTTTGGACTCATACTCCGAGTCAAGCTACGCGACCGCCCATGGAGACATTTGCACCTACATCTCTCCGACACCCATATATGTCGAGATGCCCCAATTGCCATGTGAGGAGAGCCACCACCCCATGAGTGACATGAGTGACTCCACCATACGTGACATTGAGAGCATTTCCTATGAGAGGATGAGTGTGACCACCACTAGCCCCACACATGAGAGCATGCCACACATCCTATGTGAGGTTGAGCGCCATTTGAGTGACTCCACCCACCATACGAGGGAGAGCATCCTTGAGGGAGTGAGTGAGCCACAACACTTAGTGAGTGAGGTAGTTGACACGACACATGAGGCCACTATGATTTCTAACGACTTAACCTCTACTCCTAGTGTGTTTTCTTCTTTGGTGCTAGGTCTCCTACATGACGACATGCCTATCTTTGACGAGTCTATTCCTCCATTGGAGACGACGATGGCCATGGTGGATGATGATGCACCCCCCACATGGTTCCATCAAGATGAAGATGACAACGAGACGATCTTCAACACCTCACCTACAACTCATGAGCGACCTTCCAAAGGTAACATAGGTGATGGTGCTTCTCTTGTCCCACTAGTGGACTCTCTTGCCATCGATTGCTCCCATGATGTTGACCCACCTATTACCATGCTTCATGCTAGTAAAACTTCTTCATGCCTTGACTTACCTATTTATGATGAATATGATGATGAGCATGTTGAGTTGCCTAGTTGTGATGCTATGCTTCATAGGATATCATGTGAAAATTCTATTGGTCACATTATGTTTGGACAATCCATTGAACTTGTCATATGCTATGAGTGAGATCTCCCATATTGCCTCATTTCAATCTCAACATAGTAACTATGCATGCCCCATTAAAATAAATCCCATTTGCACTTATGGCATAGATGACGAGATGATGGTCATTGGCTTTTGCTTCTCTTGTGATGATATTGCACTACTTCCTTTGCTAATTCGTCTACTATTCCATGCCATGATCACATTGTTCCAAATATGCATTGTTTTGGATGTTGTCAATATTCTCCATGTGATGTTTCCATTAATGCTCATGAGGAGACCCCCATAGTTTCCTCATACATATTAGGAGATCTTGATGCATTTCATACTTTGCATGATTCCCATAATTGCTTGCACCTTATGCATTCCATGAATAACAATGCTCTACATATTTCTCATGATGCATTACACAATTTGAGTCTCCATTATGCTATACATAACAACAAACCTATCATGATGGATGACATGTTTCTATATCACGCATCTCATTTATTTGAGCATTGGCTATTTTGTGCTAACCGACACATGCACGTATGCATCATGATGGATGATGTGTACATCTACCACGCACACACAATTTTCTCTTTGTCTTTGTTTTGTGTAGGTACCCACATACACTCGCCAACATCTCAATCCCATGAGTTGATTTAAACGAGCTCTTGAGAGCAACGATGACTTGGGATCACGTGGACTTTCATTCCCACCATTCCTTTTGCGCAAGGACTTCGCAAGATCTCTTCTACTTGGCTCTCACACGGCTTTGGGCTATTTACCACTTGTTACCTTATGCCCATTCTATCGTGTTCACTTTGCATGTTATGCTTACTTCTATGCCTTTGCCATGCAATTGTGACCCTTGCTTGCATATACCCATGATTCACCATTATGCTACTCCTATGTGTACTTGCATGCTTGGTGGAGATCCTTGTTGCTTTTGCCATGACTATCATGTGCCCCATGCTATAGTTTATTGTTGTGTTGTGAGAGTCATGATGTCACATTGCTATATACATACGGCCTCGCCAATACATTGATGATAATTTTCTCATATCTTGCTTTCATGCGTGTGCTATGCCATGTGAATTATTCATGCCCACTATTTGCACATATGACATGCTTGCCATGATTCCTTCTAGTATGTTGCATCTTCGCACTACTAGCTTGCTTGACTTGATCGCTATGATTGCTTGCTATGTTGCATCACCCATGTTCCACTATCACTTGCTTTCTTGGGTTGATGACATATATGCTCATGCCTCTCACATGATATATCTTGATCATTGTCTCTTGTGTCCATTAGTTGCCTCTCTCATATCCACTTGTATTGAGTGCAAGCATACTATGATTATTGATCTTGGAGAATTTGACATATTACTTGTGATGCATGCTTGTTTGATTGCGTCTATTGCATTTGGTTGTTCTTGCATCATATGCCTCCATACTATGAAACGCCTCCCTTGTACTTTCTTATGATATGAATGATGAGAACACTTGTTGGGTATCTTACCACTTTCGAATGATAGGTTTTGCATTTCCGCTTAACCTCATTTGTTTTTCCGAGTGTTTGTCATGTTCTTTCATTTTGGAGGTGACACAAGGCGATGTCGTTATGCGACAACTTGGTCATGAAGGCATACACGATGCACAACACCAACATTTGCGAGAACATTCATAAGGTGAACTCCTTCTCTTTGAGCCATCCTCAACACGCATATTGGATGTGTCACTCTTTCTTTGTTGTTTCCTTCTTGTTGTGTAGATGTTTCTTCTATTGGACGGTGGAGCGACATTGGTGATTGGCTCTATGGAAATTTACTTTGAGGAGCGATTGGACTTATGGGATGCACCTTGAACCTCCACTCATGCCACGACATAGAGCATTGGTACATCAACACTCCTTTGACACATTGTACCCACACATCCATATTTGTTGCTTGTGCTCATACATGTCATGCTCGATGGACATATCATACTCACCACAAGTTTGCACCCCATGCATGGATTGACACACATTATGATTGCCTTGTTGCATCTTGTATTCCCATGTCATCCATGATATATGAGCTTGTGCATTTTCTTAGCAAATTTGTTGTGATCTTCCTTGATGGCATATTCATACATCATGATCATATTGCCAATCATCAATTGCATGATAACATACACATGTTGAGCATCCATTGCCATATTCATGCTATTGATAAACCGTCTCACTATGACATCATTTTGCACCGTGGTTGCATTCATCATATTCACAACACAATTGTGTGCACAATGATTGCATTTGTTCCCATGAATGCTTTACATCTCATTTCATATTATCTTGCTAAGCTTCATGTGCTTTGTCATGAACAATCTTGCCTCACGGACTCATTCTTACATGATGGACACTTTGTGTGCGCTAACCATTGTATTTCCGAGTGTTGCTTGTGTTTGCTCTTTTTGCATGTCTATCACTCGGCGACACCGTGGACTACTTGGATTGCGCCATGTCTTCAACTTCGTCCAACTACAAGTCCGTCACGACAACCGCTTCCATGGTGATGAGGATCACGATCCGAGGTCGGATCTTTCCCAAGGGAGGGAGATGATGCGGAGCATCCCACGCTCATCCCCATGTACACTCCATCTACTCTCCAAGCCCCAAGGATACATAAGATGAGACCTCGACTATGCGCCATTGGACCTAAGGTGAACTTCGCTCCTTTCCGAATCGTCCCTTTCCGCATGTAAGACATGGATGCTACTTCAAGCGCGGACATTGTGCATACTCAGTGTACACCCGAGGAGATCATGGAGAGCCCAAGGACCAAGGCCAAGCGTGCGCTGGAGCGAGGGAAGGAGAAGGAAGAAAGGGACCAGGACAGCCGGACATCCGGCCCTTGGCGGACATCCGCCCTTCCAAAGAAGCCCGGACATCCAGCCCAGCCCGACATCCGCCCCCATCACAGAGCCGCAAGTTACAGGGCCCGGACATCCGGCCCCAGGCCCCGGACATCCGGCTCTTCCGGAAGCCCCGGATATCCGGCCCCCCTCGCCCGGAAATCCGGCCCCCCATCACCGATTGCGTTTGGAAGACCCCGCCAGCCCGGACATCCGGCCCCCTAGCCCGGACATCCGGCGTCTCGGGAAAGCCCGGACATCCGGCCCGACGCCCGGACATCCGGCCTCCCACGCCTCTGTAGCAGTGCATCCGGACTTGTCCCTTGTACCCTCGCCCCCAAGACTATATATACTTCATCCCTTCCTCTTTTTAGGGTTAAGCGTTGATTTAGCTCATAGATAGAGCTTCACTCATCCATCTGGGATCTACTCCACGAGAGACCGCGGCCCCTCTTCGGAGGCGATCCACCTTGGATTCAAGACCTCCCTTTGCGGAGAAGACCATCATCAAGACCTCCTCACGGAGAAGAACGGCTACCGTTTGTATCATCCTCTGTTGACCTTGAATCATGTATCTCCCTTTGTGTTCTTGATCTAGCATTTGTGTGACCGATTCCTTGTTGGTTGAGTGTTTTCCCTCGTTCCTCCCCGTGATTTCCTCGTGTTCTTCCGCTCGTTCTTCGTAATCCACCGTAGGATCCGCTCCAACGTGAAAGATCGTCCACGTAGGGTTCCGCCCTACATCAATTACGAAGAACGAGCGGAAGAACACGAGGAAATGACGGGGAGGAACGAGGGAAAACACTCAACCAACAAGGAATCGGTCACACAAATGCTAGATCAAAGAACACAAAGGGAGATACATGATTCAAGGTCAACAAAGGACGATACAAACGGTAGCCGTTCTTCTCCGTGAGGAGGTCTTGATGATGGTCTTCTCCGCAAAGGGAGGTCTTGAATCCAAGGTGGATCGCCTCTCAAGAGGGGCCGCGGTCTCTATCGTGGAGTAGATCCAGATGGATGAGCGAAGCTCTATCTATGAGCTAAATCAACGCTAACCCTAGAAAGAGGAGGGGATCAAGTATATATAGTCTCGGGCGAGGGTACAAGGACGAGTCCCGAGGCATCAGACGCAGGCAGGGAGGCCGGACGTCCGGGCGTCGGGCCGGATGTCCGGGCCTTCGCGAGGCGCCGGAAGTCCGGGCTCTCAGCCCGGATGTCCGGGCTAGAGCGACCATTTCAGCAGAACCGGGAGAGGGGCACCGGATTTCCGGGCTGGGGAGCCGGATATCCGGGGCTTCGCGGGAGGCCGGATGTCCGGGGGCTGTGGCAACTGTTTCAGCCGGATCGAGAGAGGGGTGTCGGATTTCCGGGCTTGAGGCCGGATATCCGGGCTCTCGGGAGACGCGGATGTCCGGGGCGGTTGGCCGGATGTCCGGGCTTTGGTGAGGCGCCGGATGTCCGGCCTCTGGCCCGGATGTCCGGCTCTCAGAATTTCAGCAGCTCCGTCTTCTTCCGTCGTCGCTTCCATGCTTCCCTCGCGGATGGTGTAGTCGTTCCTTGGCGCTTGCACTCCTCCTTGACATCCGAGAAGCTCCGACAATACCTATGCATGCACACGGGGGAAGTGTCAAGTAGTATACCATCCTCGAAGGGGTCAAGTGAGCACGTGTAAAGGAGAAGATTCACCTTTGTGTATGTGAAGAAGAGGTTGCACGTGTCACTTGCCAAACGGACTCTTGACATGGTGATGACCGTTGGATGCTCCGCATCAGGATCTCTCACAAGGGGGGGGGGGGATATGATGCGGAGCATCCTTCGGTCATCCCCATGGACCTTCCATCAACTATCCAAGCTCCAAGTGGACCCATGACAAGAGCAAGAGCTCGTGCTATTCAATCCGAGGTGACATCACTCCTATTCGATTTCCCTTTTCCTTCCAGTGAGACATGGCTACTACCTAAGTCCGAGACACTATGCATGATCAGGTACAACGTTCAAGCCAAGGAACCAGGAGCGGAAGAAGGAACGACAGGCGTCAACTCTCTGGACAGCTCGGAACTTCCGGCCATAGCAGGGAACTTCCGGCCCGCCCGGAGCTTCCGGCCTCCGATGACTTCGACCAGCCCGGGCGTGCCAACTTTCTGGTTAGCCCGGAACCCGCCCAGAAACTTCCGGCCCCCGAAACTTCTGGCCCGCCCGGACCTTCCGGCCCCCGGAAGCCAGCCCAGGTCCACCCGCGCCAACTCTTGTCTTAGGCCGGACCCTGCCCGGAACTTCCGGCCTAGCCCGGAACTTCCGGACCTGCCTGCGTGCAACAACTTGGGCCGAGGCCCGTGTACCCTTTCGTCCCGTAAACTATAAATACTCTCCCACCTCCTCCTAGTTAGGGTTAGAATTGGTTTAGCTCATCTTTGGTGTGAGAGCCCTTGCTCATCCACTTGGTACTTCTCCTCGGAGTTAACGACCTCTTTGGAGAAGATCCCCCAAGCGGATTCAAGACCCCCTCTAGGGTGGACCCCATCAAGACCTCCTCACGGAGAAGATCGGCTACTCATGTATCTTTCCTTTGTTGATTTTGAATCTTGTGCTACCTTATGTGTTCGGTGATCTAGCCCTTGTGTAATCGAAACTTGTCGGTTTAGTGTTCCTCTTGTGTGTATTTCCTTGTGTTCTTCCGCCCGTTCATCGTGTTTTCCCCGTAGGATCCCCTCCAAACGTGAAAGATCTCGGATTAGGGTTTCACCCTACATCAGGGAGGAGGTCTTGATGATGGTCTTCTCCGCAAAGGAGGTCTTGAATCCAAGGTGGATCTTCTCCGAAGAGGGGCCGTGGTCTCTCTCGTGGAGTAGATCCGATATGGATGAGCGAAGCTCTATCTCACAAATGAGCTAAATCAACACTAACCCTAACTAGAAGGAGGTGGAGGAGTATATATAGTCTAGGGCCACGAAGGGGTAAGTGAAGGGGTACATGGGCTCCGGCCCAACACATGGTAAGACAGCGGCCGTCCGACCTGCACCGGACGTCCGGTGGCTCATGAGGGTCCTGGCCGCCCAGATTTGCCTGGACGTCCGGCGATTTGGCTCGGGTGTGGATTTGTCGGATTTCCGGACGTTATCGGTCGTCCGGTGGCTGATGGTCGTCGGACGTCCGGCCTTGGTCGGTCGTCCGGAGCCTGGGAGTCGTCGGATGTCCGGTCGCTGTAGCTTCGGGCAGCTTCTTCTCTTGGTCCTTGTACTTGGCGTCCTCGCTAGCTCGTCAGTTGGGTGTGGTGGCTCTGTGGCTTTCCTCCAAGTACCTTGTATCCACTGGCGTTTGTTCGAGGTCTCATCATATGTCCACTTGAGGTTTGGAGAGTAGTCGGAGTATACATGGGGATGAACGTGGGATGCTCCGCATCACCCATCCAATATGCGTATTTGAAGGTGGCTCAAAGGGAAGGAGTTCACCTTTAGGAGTTGCTCAAGGATGTTGGAGTTGCGCATCTTGTATGCCTTCACATAACCAATATGTCTCGGGATGGTACCGCCTTGTGAATCCTTCGAAATGAAAGAACATGGCAAACCCTCGGAAAAACAAACGAGGTTAGCGAAAATGCAAAACCTAACATTCATGTGGTAAGATACCCAACAAGTGTATGCATCATGCTCATCATAAGAAAGGACAAGGGAGTATGTCATAGTATGGAGGCATATGATGCGAGAACAACCAAATACAATAGGCTCAATCAAATATGCATGCTTCACAAGTAAAGTGTCCAAGTCTCCAAGATCAATAAGCATAGCAAGTTGGCCCTCAATACAAGGTGATATGAGAGATGCAAGTAATGGAGACAAGAGACAATGATCGATATAAATCATGTGAAATGCATGAACATAGGTGCTATCAACCCAAGAAAGCAAGTAATAGTGGAACATGGGTGATGCAACATAGCGGGCTATCATAGCGATCAAGTCAAGCATGCTAGTAGTGCGAAGATGCAACATACTACAAGGAATCATGGCAAACATGTCATTGATGCAAATAGTGGGCATGGATAATTCACATGTCATAGCACAAGCATGAAAGCAAGATATGAGTAGAATGGCATGAATGTATTGGCGAGAGGCCATATGTAAATAACAATGGGGCATCATGACTCTCCCAACACAACAAGTATCAATAGCATGGGGCACATGATAAACATGGCAATAGCAACAAGGATCTCCACCAAGCATGCAAATAGACATAGAAGTAGCATAATGATGAAACACGGGTAGATGCAAGCAAGGGTCACAATTTCATGGCAAAGGCATAGAAGCAAGCATATCATGCAAAGTGAACACGGGAAAATGAGCATAAGGTGACGAGTGGTGAATGGTCCATAGCCGTGTGAGAGCCAAGTAGAAGAGATGCGCGTAGTCATTGCGCAAAAGGAATGGTGGTAAGGCTAGTCCACGGGATCCCAAAGCATCATTGCTCTCAAGAGCTCGTTTTGTCAACTCTTGGGATTGAGAGGTCGACGAGTATACATGAGTACCTACACAAAACAAAGACAAAGGAAAATTTGTGTGTGCGTGGTAGATGTACGCATCATCCATCATGATGCGCACGTGCATGTGTCGGTTAGCACCAAATATCCAATGCTCAAATAAATGAGATGCGTGATATAGTAACATGTCATCCATCATGATAGGTTTGTTGTTATGTATAGCATAATGGAGACTCAAATTGTGTAATGCATCATGGGAAATACCTATAGCATTGTTATTCATGGAATGCATATGGTGTACACTATCATGGGAATCATGCAAAGTATGAAATGCATCAAGATCTCCTAATATGTATGAGGAAACTATGGGGGTCTCCTCATGAGCATTAATGGAAACATCACATGGAGAATATTGACAACATCCAAAACAATGCATATTTGGAATAATGTGATCATGGCATGATATATAGTAGATGAATTGCGCAAATCATGTACTGGAAGCATGGCAATATCATCACATGAAAAACAAAAGCCAATGACCATCATCTCATCATCTATGCCAGAAGTGCAAATGGGATTTATTTTAATGGGGCATGCATAGTTACTATGTTGAGATTGAAATGAGGCTATATGGGAGATCTCATTCATAGCATATGACAAGTTCAATGGATTGTCAAATATGATGTGACCAAAAGAATTTTCACATGATATCCTATGAAGCATAGCATCACAACTAGGCAACTCAACATGATCATCATCATATTTATCATAAATAGGTAAGTCAAGGCATGAAGGAGTTGCACTAGCATGAAGCATGGTAATAGGTGGGTCAACATCATGGGAGCAATCAATGTCAAGAGAGTCCACTAGTGGGACAAGAGAAGCACCATCACCTATGTTACCTTTGGAAGATCGCTCATGTGTTGTAGGTGAGGTGTTGAAGATCCACTCGTTGTCATCTTCATCTTGATGGAACCATGTGGGGGGGTGCATCATCGTCCATCATGGCCATCATCGTCTCCAATGGAGGTATGGACTCATCAATGGTAGGCATGTCGTCATGTAGGAGACCTAGCACCAAAGGAGAAAGCACACTAGGAGTAGAGGGTAAGTCGTTAGAAATCATAGTGGCCTCATGTGCCGTGTCAACTACATCACTCACTAAGTGTTGTGGCTCACTCACTCCCTCAAAGATGCTCTCACTCGTATGGTTGGTGGAGGCACTCAAATGGCTCTCAACCTCACATAGGATGTGTGGCATGCTCTCATGTGTGTGGCTAGTGGTGATCACACTCATCCGCTCATAGGAAATGCTCTTAATGTCATATAGGGTGGAGTCACTCATCTCACTCATGGGTTGGTGGCTCTCCTCACATGGCAATTGGGTCATCTCATGATATGTGGGTGTCGGAGCGGTGTAGGTGCAAATGTCTTCATGCGCGGTCGCGTAGCTTGACTCGGAGTATGAGTCCAATATGGGCGCCGTCTTCATGTTGTAGAAGAGATTCGCGCTCGTCGCCGTGGTCGAAGGGGATGGCCCTTGCTCGACCGTCTTGTCATCGTCTTGGTGTTGGAGGCCCATATGGTGTGGCACCTCGTAGCTCGTCTCCATGACCGAAGGGAATATCTCATGCTCGGCCATCTTCCTTGAGGGGCTTCCGAAGATGGAAGTGTCACCCTCTCTCGTAGGTAGTCGCCGTGGACTTCGTGAAGTCGATGTAGGCGAACTCACGGGAAATAGGCGAAGATGCCGTATGTCCAAAGGCGAAGATGCCTTGATTACACTTGGCGAAGATGCCGAAGTGGTTGGTGTAGTAGCCGTCGCGTTCTCGTGGTGGAGCTTGTCTCGCGATCTTCTTTTGTGCTCTTGAAGCTTGGACTTGGCGTGAAGTAGGGCTTGTTCGGACTTGTGCACTTGGGCTTGTAGATCATCTTCATGATGATGGTGTCGCTGTCACACTTGAGCTCGTAGTAGGTGTCGTTCGTCCTCGTCGTGCACATGGTGCTTGGAGGTGACTTGCCCTTTATGACGATGTGGATCACGAACGTGATGGTGGTCGCCATGGAGATGTGGACGTGGACGACTTGCGCTTGCATCGCTTGGGCGCTCCGAAGACTTGTGGCTTGAACGTCGTCGTCTTGAAGATGACGAAGTGGAAGATGACTTGATCAAGGCCCCAATCTCCTCCATCCTTGCATCTTGCTCCTCCTTTTGTGCGGATGATGAGGACATCAATACCATTGTTACACCCACAACCCCTACTGTTACATATACTGGACCAATTACTAGAGCTCGCGCACGCCAATTGAATTACCAGGTACTTTCGTTTCTTGGTAATGATTCTAATGTTCATGAGAATATGATACTGCCTAAATTGGATACATTTGTTTTGCTTACAAATGAAGGGCCGAGCTTGGAGAAGGATGAACATTGGAGCAAGAACACGCATGGAGTTGATGGCATGCGCAAGGGGATCAAGGACGAAGTTACAAGTGATGATTTCAGGACTTTGAAGCCACCATAAGGAGTGCATGAAGCCTTGGACGAAATATACAAGATGCCACTTCATAATATTCGTCCATAGGCTATTCTAGGTGTCGCGTCACCTTATTATTGGGCCAGGCCCATGTAATTTCGAAATACTTAAGTATAGGCTATTTTTAGAGTCCGTATGTGTGGGGAAACAAGAGTTAGGGTTGGTTTCGGACCCCACCCTCAAGGGCCACGAAATTCCTCCTCTTCCTCCATACATACAGCCCTTAGGGCGTCGTTAGACTTTGGGTTTTGTTTAGATTAAAAGTTCGCCATAGCTGCAACTTCACAGCATTTCGCTTTGTGTTCAACGACCGGACCAAGGCGTCCCGTAACCCCACCTTCATTAATAAAGCTTTCCTCTTATATTCGCAATATCCAGATTGCAATCTTAGTTTCTTGCTTGTTCTTCGCTTTGCTCGCAGGAAACAGGCCCTCGTGGTCGAGTTGATCGTGCTTTCGCGTGGTCAATAACCCTCGGAAGTTGGTTTAGCGATTGCTAAGGCGCTGACGTCTCGCACGTTCGTAGTCGGATTATCAAGGTCGATTCCCACAGAAAACGATAGCCACCATCTCATCGAAACATCGGGACACCTTTGCCTCTATCAAGTGGTATCAGATTTCCAGGTTGCTCGGGGAGATTTTACAGTTTTCAGAGATTAGATCGTTTCTGTTCTTCATACCTACAGTCCACGAAAAAGCCACAAAAAAATTAGGGTTAGTTCATCATATCCGAACCAATCTGAGCCTTTGCATAATCTTTTTATGGTTTTTGCTTTGTTGAATTTGCGGTTGCATCGTCGTGTCAAGTTGCTGATCTTAGAGTCTAGTCTTTTAGAGTTTTGAGTTCTGGTCATAAGTTGTCACGCCATCGCACCATCATCATCGCCTTGCCATCTACCACCATTGCTTTTCCGCCACCGCTCTGAATCCGTATCCATATACCACGACCAATCTGTATCCATATACCACCACCGCTGCCATATACCACCACCATATATCCACCACCAACCCGAGTTCTTCTCATACTAGGTTTGTTTTCGAGATCCATCTAAATTCCGATTCGTGTTTCCTTACCTGCGTAGGTCTCCGAAAAAAGTCTGGAGACCCCCGGGCAGTTTTTAGGCCAAATTTTCGGCGACCGAAAATATTTTTCCCTATCCTATTTTTAGGCTGTTCTGAGTCTTTTGAGACACTCGCCATCATAGTGATTTTTGGTCGCACTTTTTCGTCATCGTTGCCCTGATTTCCGAAAAAAAAATTGTCAAAAAAATTTCGTACCCATCCTGTCAGTTTGACCTTGGGAAGAGTTTTGAGACACTCGCCATTATAGTCAATTTTTGCAAAAAAAAAAGAGGAGCGCAAAAAAAAAAGAGAGCGCCAAAAAAAACAGAGCGAAAAAAAAATTCCAGAGTGTGCTTTTCCCTTGTTTCCGTGCAGCGCCGTGATTTTGTTAGTGTTCTAGGCTCGCGTCTCTAGCACGGTCTAGCCTAGGACCAAAGATCGCATCGTCGTTGAGCGTTTATTCAACTTTGCATCTCTGAATTGATTATTGCTGACCCTTTTTGCTACCATACTATAAGCCTTCCCAGCTCCACATACATCTACGTCGTGCGTTTGACTCTCTTGGCAATCGCTCTATCCAAGCTTTAGAGATTTTTGACTACAACGGTTGCCGATCACCGCCTGCTGCTGGGTAAGAACTGTGATACGGGGCTAACCCGGTGTAGGCCGATCTTTCACGTTTGGAGTGGGATCCCTCGAAGAACACGATGAACGCGGGGAAGAACGGAGAGAAATCACAAGGGGAAACACTCAAGAACAAGTCCAATCACACATCCACTAGACAATCAAACACACAAGATCACAAGGTACATGAACAACAAAGGGAAAGATACAAGGTAAGGTTCATCTCCAAGAGGAGGTCTTGATGATATCCTAGATGGATCTTCCCACGAGGGGTCTTGATGATATCCCGCAGGATCTTCTCACATGGAGGTCTTGAACTCCATGGGAGTGGTAGTCTCTCTCTCTCAAGAGTAGAGGTAGGAGCAAAGCTCACCTAAGAATGAGCTAACATATTTGCTAACCCTAACTAGAGGAAGGGATGGAGTATATATAGGCTAGTCCACGAAGGGGTAAGTGAGGACGGGATACATGGGCCTTTGGTCTGACTTCACTGCAGGCAGCACCGGATGTCCGGCCGGGGCGGGATGTCCGGGCGTTCGCGGGAGGCCGGATGTCCGGGGCATGGGCCGGATGTCCGGGCTGGTGAGGTCGGCCTCGGTGCTCTCTGGATAGGGGCGTCGGATTTCCGGGCTTGTGGCCGGATGTCCGGGCTTGTGGCCGGATGTCCGGGCTGTCGGGAGGCGCCGGATGTCCGGGCTTGCGGGCCGGATGTCCGGGGCCTGTAGGTACTTGGCGGCTGGGCGGCTGGGTGAAGCTCAGGGGCGGATGTCCGGGTCTGGCCGGATGTCCGGGTCCCGGGGTTGTCTCCATCTTCTTCGTCGCCGCTCCTCGGCTTCCCTTGCGGATGGTGTAGTTGTTCCTTGGCGCTTGCACTCCTCCTCAACATCCGTGAAGCTTCGGCAATACCTATGCATGCACACGGAGAAGTGTCAAGTAGTATACCATCCTCGAAGGGGTCAAGTGAGCACGTATAAAGGAGAAGATTCACCTTTGAGTATGTGAAGTAGAGGTCGCACATGTCACTTGCCAAACGGACTCTTGACATGGTGATGACCGTAGGATGCTCCGCATCATCCCCTCCCGCTTGGAAAAGATCCGACCTCGGATCGAAAACCAAATCACCATGGGAAAGAGATGGCGGTGCCGTGTCAAAGTGGTCGATCACCAAGCACTCAACGTCAAGTAGCTCGAAATGTGCACTCGCCAATGTCACACCATTTTGTGATTCCTTCAAAAGGAGCAAATAGAACAAACACTTGGAAAAACAAATGTGGTTAGCGTTAGTGCAAAACCAAGCATTCAAGAGGTGATTCACCAAACAAGTGTTGTCATCAAGCATAGCATAGGGTGTGACAAAGGATTGTGACATGACATGTAAGCATATGAATTGAGCAAAATCAAAGATATCATGGGGACAAGTATGGAAATGTGAGGTAGAGATGCAAATATGTGTGACAAGAGCATAAGCATCCACCTCAAGGTCATAGCAAGCATGCATAAAGCGCTCGACAAATGGTCGATGGTAGGCATAGGAATCATTCACAACACCAAATAAGATGAGATGTCTAAACACATGGGTCAAGTGCAAGACAATCCAAGCATAATGTGCATAGGGTGTAGTGAATATAGTGTGGCACTCAACACAATAGAAAGAGCAATTGTTCATCATGTGTGAGGCAATCAAGTGAAGCATGAGACAAGCAATGGGACATGGCATATTTGAAGAAATGACATTGGTGCAACCAAGCATATCATAGGGGCAAGTAATCCAAGAATTGGATGCAACACACAAGGCATATATATCATGATGCCTGGGAATGTGATAATGGCAAGTCAAAGCAAGATCTCTAGCAAGTGCGCAATCAAGTGGTCCAAGATGACCAATAAGTCTCACGGTGCAAGCAACACAAGTAGTATGATCCGCAATATCCATGCTCAAGAAAGATGTCACCTTGAAGGCATGTCCTTGTGCATTCTTCACAATGCCGAAGCGCAAGCAAACGCGGTGTAGAAGTGAGTGGAAGTGGTAGAATGTATGAGGCTCGCTCTCAAGAGCTCGAGTGGTCAACTCACGTGAAGTGGAAGTCGACACAAAGTCCAAGTATCCTACACATGCACAAAACAAAACAAAGAACGTATGCGCATGGTAGGTAAACACATCATCCATCATGATGGTTCTCTTCTTTTGCACAAAACCATTAGTAACAAAAGTGCATGAATAATATGATGCAACAATGGCGATATTCATGGCACTAGGTATATGGTGCAAAGAAGTAAGGCAAGCATGCTTCATAAGGGATATGTCAAAATCTCCAAACAAGTGTGAGAATGCTATGGGGGCAATCTCATGAGTAAGACGACAATCATGGTTGCACTCAATACATGGAAAATGATCTAGCATGAGAGAGGCAACATATGGAGATATGTGACAAGAAGCAATAACAATCATGTGCAAAGCATTTAGATGGTTGTCATCAACCGCATGAAATGAGCAAGTATGAATCATGGGTGATGCAAGACAAGCAAGCATATCAATCATGTCGTGCAAACTAGTGGAGCGAAGATGCAACACACTAGAGTAAATCATGGCAATCATGTCATGTGAGCAAATAATAGGCATAGGGAATGCACATGACATATCGCAAGCATGAACACAAAGCAAGATGAAAGTATCATCATAGGAATGGGTCATGAATAGAACATGGCAATAACAAGTGATATCTCCACCAAGCTTGCAAATACACATACAAGTACTAGAATCAATCATCATGTGTAATGCAAAGCATGGGTCACAAATGCATGGCAAAGGCATAGGAATGGGCATATCATGCAAAGTGAACATGGCAACATGGGCAAATTATATATAATGGAGAACAACCCATAGCCAAGTGAGGGCCATGTAGAAGAAATGCGCGAAGTCTTTGCGCGAAGAGAGCGGTGGGAAAGACAATCCATGGGATCCCAAATCATCGTTGCTCTCTAGAGCTCGTTTTGTCAACTCGTGGGATTGCGAGGTCGACAAGTATTCATGGGTACCTACACAAAAAGGGCACAAACCAAAGAAATTGTGTAAGCGTGGTAAATGTACACATCATCCATCATGATGTGTATGTGCACATGTGAGTTAGCACAAGATAAGCATCGCTCAAAGAAATTTGATGCATGGTATAAGAACATGTCATCCATCATGAAAGAATAGTTATTGTGTATGACACGATGGGGACACAAATTGACAATGCAAGTGTATGGCACATCAATAGCATGTTTGTTCATGGGGAGCATATGGTGCACATAATTATTGGGATCATGCAATGGATGGGATGGATCAAATTCTCCTAACATGTATGAGGAAACTATGGGGGTCTCCTCATGAGCAATATTGGAAACATCATTTGGAGAAAATGGGCAACATCCAAAACAATGCATATCCGAAGCTAGGTGGGCATGGCATGGCATATGAGATAAACGATACAAAGGGAGCATATCAATATCATCACAAGAAAAACAAATGCCAATAACCATGGGCTTGTCATGTATGCCATATGTGCAAATTGGGTTTATTTTAATGGCATATGCATAGTCACTATGAAGAGATTGTAAATAAGACATATGGTTGATCTCATGCATAGCATATGACAAGTCAAGCGGATTAGCAAACATGATGTGACCTAAAGAATTGTCACAAGAAATCCTATGTAACATGGCATCACTACTAATAGACTCCACATGAGAATCATCATATTCATCATAAATGGGCAAATCATCACATGGGGAAATCATACTAGCATGAAGCAAGGTACTAGGTGGATCAACATCATGCAAGCAATCAATGTCAAGAATGTCCACTAGTGGGACTAGAGCATCACCGTCACCTTTGTTACCTTTGTCATTCCACTCAAGTGGTGTAGGTGAGGTGGGAAAGACCAAATGGTGGTCAATATCATCATCTTGATGGAACCATGTGGGGGTGCATCATATTCCACCATGGCCATCATCTTGTCCAAAGGGAGGACGAAGTCGTCGAGGATCGGCGCGTCATCATAAATGGGACCTAGCACCAAATGAGAAGACACAATAGAGGTAGCGGTCAAGTTGTTAGAAATGCAAATGGCCTCACTAGACCTATCAACTATCTCACTCTCTCTATGTGGTGGTTCACTCACTCCCTCAAAATAGGTGCACTCAATCTCACATATGGTGGAGTCACTCATGTCACTCAAGTGGTGGGGGTTGTGGCTCTCCTCACATGGGAATTGGGGCAGCTCATCATGTATGGGGCTAGTGGTGAAGTCACTCTCACTCTCAATATGGTGGCAAAAGTCAATCAAGTCGCCGGACGTCGCCGTGGTCGAAGGAAAATCCCATGCTCAACCCGTCTCGTAGTCGTAAATGCGTGGATGAAGGCCGAAGATGGCACATCATCGCTCTCGTCGTGGATGAAGGCTGAAGATGGCTCAACATCACTCTCGTCGTGGATGAAGGCCGAAGATGGCACAACATCACTCTCGCCTCCTAAGGTGGAAGCATCATCCTTGCTCGCCACCTTGTCGCTTGCCTCCAAAGCTTGGTCCTTGAAGGTCTCCGTAGTTGTACTTGTCGCAGCACCATCTTGAAAAAGAGTCAAGGTAGACTCGGCATCATCAATGCCACAAAGACGGATGGCGGTGAAGTTGCACTTGGGAGCATCGTCTTGGAACTTGTCGGGCTTGGACATCTTGGTGGTACTAGCCTCATGCTTGTCGTAGAGCTTGGTCGCCGCGAAGTGTGCTTGGGGTGGAGAAGCCTTGGCCTTCATGAGTTCTTGTTCCGCCTTGAGAGCACCAATGTAGTAGTCGTCAATGGACTTGTAGTTCTCGAGGAAGATGGTCTTGGAGATGTCGCTGTGCAATCCCATCATGAAGTGGAACTTCATCGAAATGGGGTCGTCCACGCCGGCTCGTCGCAAGGCAATCTTCATCTCCTTGAAGTACTTGTCGATGGACATGGATCCTTGGGTGGTGTTCTCCAATTGGCGTTAAAGTTGTTCCATGTAGGTTGGAGGCACAAACTCTCGCCGCAAAGCTCTCTTCGTCTTGGGCCAACTCATGTCGTAGTACTCCGAAGGTGTGTGAAGCCACCATGTCAAGGCGTAGTCGTGGAAGTTTCTTGTGGCGCACTTCACTTGATCTTCGGGAGGAACTTGATGTAGCTTGAGGTAGTCGTCCATCAAACGCTCCCACTCGAGGTACTCCTCGGGTTCTTGAGTCCCATAGAAAGGAATCGCATGGTCGATGTCGAGGTCGTTGTAGCTCGGTGAAGTCGCAGACTTGAGCTTGGGGAGCTTCTCTTGAGCGTAGCCTTGAGGTTCTTGTTGGCGAAGATGCCGTATGTCCGTAGGCAAAGATGCCTTGAAGTCGCTTGGCGAAGATGCCAAGGGAGATGGTGAAGTCATTGAGCGGTTGTTGATGTAGAGCTCTTGACCTTCACGTTCTTGTTGGTGATGGTGTCGATGCCGATGTGATCTTGCCGGAGACGGTAGCTCGGAAGCATGTGCTCTTGAGCCGCCTTCTCGAAGATGAGGAGGATCGCTTGTAGGACTTGATGAGGGCTTTGATCTCCTCCATTTGAGCTTCCATCTTGGCGTCGGAGTTGTTGTTCGTGGCATCGAACTCGTCGTTGTTGTTGTAGACCGAAGGTGAAATGCCTTGCCTATCCATCACAAGACTCGACTAGAGGTGAGTAGGAGATGAGATAAACAATACCAAGTTACCTTTTCCCAAAGTTGATGATGTATCCCGTTTCACTCAATGTGAAATGAAAGAATAGTGGAATTGGTACCGGACTTGTTCACTCACACCTATCAATTAAAGCTTATGGTAGAGCTCGGTGAGGATAGTGGCACAAAAATTTGATGCAAAATGTTAGCAAGAGTCAATAATGTTGAAAGAGATTCACAAATTCGCAAGCGAAACAAGTAGACCAATAGCAATATGTGGCACACGGAAACACACACACGGATAGATAAATGGGGTCGTGCAACCAAGGAATGAGCTCAAAATGTGGAATCCACCAAAATGCTCGTGTTGCACAACTCAAGAGAGACGCTAGCACGATTGCTCAATAGGCGGATACGACACTTGTGCACAACCTATAAGATGCAAAATGGATAAACTTTCTATCCCAAGTATGCTATATATGTATGGTTCCTGGTGTTTCTCACACAATGATCCAAGATGATCAAGTATGATACCATATGATATATTTTGATGCTATGGCTATTGCTTACAAGCTTCTTTGCTCTCTTTCTGCTTAAAAGCTTTATTCTCTTTTTTGTATGTATGGCCACTTTGTAAATGCACAAACCAAGATAGCAATTGTGTATATCTTGTGAACAATCTTGTGACACAAGAGATGATATGATACCAATATGATATGGTATGTATGCAATGGAAGGTGTAGACCACTAATGTGCACAAGTCACGTTGACGGCAATACTCAAATGGCTAGTCTCGATAGGCAAGTAACGCAAAATGGGATAAGGGGTTATCAATGCAATTGCAAGGGTAATATACAATGGTGTCGTCGAGGTTACCGTCCTTGGCAATGATGAGTGGCGGTGTTCTTAATGTCGAGCCGTTCCTAGTTAGCCGAAACACCCTAGGAAACGGAAAAACCGCAAACTCAAAATCTCAAAGGCAAATGTCAAATGGTGGTAGCGGAAAGCGGTGGTGGTTTGCACTTGGCAATGCGGAAGTGGAATGATGGGCTATACATGTGTCGGAGTTGAAGTTGCCGTCCCTAAGTAGCCGAAACACCTAAGGAGACACAAGCCACAACTCAAACAAGCTCAAACAACTATTGGATTAAGTTGGGGGTGGCGGAAGTGTATGGTGGGCACGCCTATGCGGAAGTGGTGGTGGTGGTTGATGAAGAAGCAATCGTCCCTAAGTAGTCAAACACCTTAGGAGACTCGAATCACTACTCTAACAACCTCAAATGTAATGGGGTGCAATATGGGTTAGGTTGCGGAAGTCGGTGGTGGTAATGCGGATGATATGGTGGAAGGCCTAGGCAAACTTGCCAAATTTTGGAAACTTTGATGGAGTCAAATGATGTTGGTGGTATTTTTGTGGGATGGGGGATGTCAATAGCTTCAAAACGAGCTAAAGAACGTCAAAATCGGACTCCGGATGAATTAGTTATGGCCGAAACGGTGAAACGTGAAAAGCTGAAATCCCAGGGGCGGATATTATATGCATCATGTAGACAGGAACAAGGAAACAACAATGAAAGTATGGCCCATCCAATATGCATATGTGACGAGGGCTCAAATGGAAGGAGTTCACCTTTAGTAGTTTCTCGAGAATGTTGGTGTCGCACATCATGTACGCCTTCACATAACCAATATGTCTCATGATGGTACCGCTTGTGAATCCTTCAAAATGAAAGAACATGACAAACACTTGGAAAAACAAATGAGGTTAATGCAAATGCAAGACCTATCATTCGAGTGGTAAGATACCCAACAAGTGTTTTCATCATTCTTATCATAAGAAAGGACAAGGGAGCATTTCATAGTATGGAGGCATATGATGCGAGAACAACCAAATACAATAGGCTCAATCAACCAAGCATGCATCACAAGTGAAGTGTCCAAGTCTCCAAGATCATTAAGCATAGAGGCAACTATTGGAGACAAGTGACAAGGATCAAGATATATCATGTGAGAGGCATGAACATATATGTCATCAACCCAAGAAAGCGAGTAATGGAACATGGGTGATGCATCAAAGCAATCAATCATAGAGATCAAGTCAAGCAAGCTAGTAGTGCGAAGATGCAACGTACTAGAAGGAATCATGGCAATCATGTCATGGGTGCAAATAGTGTGCATGAATACTTCACATGACACGTCACAAGCATGAAGGCAAGATATGAGCAAAATAGCATCAATAGCATGGGGCACATGATAAACATGGCAATAGCAACAAGGATCTCCACCAAGCATGCAAATACACATAGAGGTATCATAATGGTGAATCATGGGTAGATGCAAGCAAGGGTCACAGTTGCATGGCCAAGGCATAGGAGCAAGCATAGCATGCAATGTGAACACGGTAAAATGAGCATAAGGTGACAAGTGGTAAATAGCCCATAGCCGTGTGAGAGCCAATTAGAAGAGATGCGCGTAGTCCTTGCGCAAAGGGAACGGTGGTAAGGATAGTCCACGGGATCCCAAAGCATCGTTGCTCTCAAGAGCTCGTTTCGTCAACTCATGGGATTGAGATGTTGATGAGCATACGTGCGTACCTACACAAAACAAAGACAAAGGAAAAATTGTGTGTGCGTGGTTGATGTACGCATCATCCATCATGATGCATACGTGCGTGTGTTTGTTAGCACAAAATATCCAATGCTCAAATAAATGAGATGCGTGATATAGAAACATGTAATCCATCATGATAGGTTTGTTGTTATGCATGACATAATGGAGACTCAAATTGTGTAATGCATCATTAGAAATATCTAGAGCATTGTTATCCATGGAATGCATATGGTGTACACAATCATGGGAATCATGCAAAGTATGAAATGCATCAAGATCTCCTAATATGTATGAGGAAACTATGGGGGTCTCATGAGCATTAATGGAAACATCACATGGAGAATATTGACAACATCCAAAACAATGCATATTTGGAACAATGTGATCATGTCATGGAATAGTAGACGAATTGCGCAAATCATGTAAAGGAAGCATGGCAATATCATCACAAGAGAAGCAAAAGCCTATGACCATCATCTCGTCATCTATGCCACAAGTGCAAATGGGATTTATTTTAATGGGGCATGCATAGTTACTATGTTGAGATTGTGAAGATGCAATATGGGAGATCTCACTCATAGCATATGACAAGTTCAATGGATTGTTAAATATGATGTGACCAAAAAAAATTTCACATGATATCCTATGGAGCATAACATCACAACTAGGCAACTCAACATGCTCATCATCATATTCATCATAAATAGGTAAGTCAAGGCATGAAGAAGTTTCACTAGCATGAAGCATGGTAATAGGTGGGTCGACATCATGGGAGCAATCAATGTCAAGATGGTCCCCTAGTGGGACAAGAGAAGTACCATCACCTATGTTACCTTTGGAGCATCGCTCATGTGTTGTAGGTGAGGTGTCAACGATCCATTCGTTGTCATCTTCATCTTGATGGAACCATGTGGGGGTGTATCATCGTCCACCATGGCCATCGTCTCCAATGCAGGGATGGACTCGTCGAGGATAGGCATGTCGTCATGTAGGAGACCTAGCACCAAAGAAGAAAACACACTAGGAGTAGAGGTTAAGTCGTTAGAAATCATAGTGGCCTCACATGCCGTCTCAACTACCGCACTCACTACGTGTTGTGGCTCACTCACTATCTCAAGGATGCTCTCACTCATATGGTTGGTGGAGTCACTCAAATGGCGCTCAACCTCACATAGGATGTGTGGCATGCTCTCATGTGTGGGGCTAGTGGTGGTCACACTCATCCTCTCATAGGAAATGCTCTCAATGTCACGTATGGTGGAGTCACTCATGGGGTGGTGGCTCTCCTCACATGGCAATTGGGGCATCTCGACATATGTGGGTGCCGGAGAGATGTAGGTGCAAATGTCTCCATGCGCTGTCGCCTAGCTTGACTCAGAGTATGAGTCCAATGTGGGCGCTGCCTTCATGTTGTTGAAGAGGTTCGCGCCGTCAGTGGTCGAAGGGGATGGCCCTTGCTCGACTGCCTTGTCACCGCCTTGGTGTGGGAGGCCCATGTGATGTGGCACCTCATAGCTCGTCTCCATGACCGAAGGGAATTTCCCATGCTCGGCCATCTTCCTTGGGGGCTTAGAAGATGGAAGTGTCGCCTCGCCAGAGGGTGGTCGCCTTGGACTTGATGAAGTCGATGTAGGCATACACGTGGGAAGTAGGCGAAGATGCCGTACGTCCAAAGGCGAAGATGTCTTGATTGCACTTGGCGAAGATGCCGAAGTGGTTATTGTAGCCGTAGCGCCATCTTGGTGGTGCTCGTCTCGCGGTCTTCTCTTGTGCTTATGAAGCTTCGACTTGGCGTGAAGTAGGGCTTGTTGGGACTTGTGCATTGCGCTTGTGGAGCATCTTCATGATGATGATGTCGTTGTCGTGCTTGAGATCCTTGGCGTTCGTCGTCGTCGTGCACATGATGCTTGGAGGTGACTTGCCCTTCATGACGATGTTGATCACGAACGTGATGGTGGTCGCCATGTAGATGTGGACGAGGACGATTTGCACTTGAAGACTTATGGCTTGAATGTCGCCGCCTTGAAGATGACGAAGGGGAAGTAGACTTGATCAAGGCTCTAATCTCCTCCATCCTTGCATCTTGCTCCTCTTTATGTGCGGCAAGCTTCTTGTCGATGTAGTCCCTTCTCCTTGCTTCGGAGTGATGAATGTCGATGGAGATGTTCTCGGCGCGCTCTCGCAATCTTGATTGTGTGCCTTGCACTTGTCGTTGTAGATCGAAGATAGACGCTTTGGTGATGTAGTTGTTCACGCCGTCGTTGTTGTCGAGGACCGAAGAGGAAATGCCTTGCCTATCCATCACAAGATTCGAGCAAATATGAGTGGGAGAAAGAGAAGAACTTTTACCAATGTACCTTGACCGATGTTGACAATGAATCAAGTTCACTCAAATGCGGACAATGAAATAGCACTATTGTTACCAATCCTTGTCGGTTCTCACACCTACACAAGTAAAGCTTATGGAGGAGCTCGGTGAGGATAGTGGCACAAAAATTTAATGCAAAATGTTAGCAAGAGTCAATAATGTTGAAAGAGATTCACAAATTCGCAAGTGAAACAAATGGACCAATAGCAAAGAATGGCTGCGGAAACACACACACGGGATAGATAAATGGGGTCGTGCAACCAAGGAATGAGCACAAAATGTGGAATCCACGGAAAACGCTCGTGTTGCACAACTCAAGAGAGACGCTAGCACGATTGCTCAATAGGCGGATACGACACTTGTGCACAACCTATAAGATGCAAAATGGATAAACTTCTATCCCAAGTATGCTATGTATGTATGGTTCCCGGTATTTCTCTCAAGATGATCTGATAGAGGCAAAGGTGTCCCGTCTTTCGATGAGATGTTGGTTTTCGCTTTGGAGGAAGTCGACTTTGACGATCCGACTACGAACGTGCGAGGACGTCGCGCCTTAGCAATCGCTAAACCAACTCCGAGAGGTTATTGACCACGCCGGAGCACGATCAACCTGACCACGAGGGTCTGTTTCCTGCGAGCAAACGAAGAACAAGCAATAAACTGAGATTGCAATCTGGATATTGCGAATATAAGATGAAAGCTTTATTGATCAAGGTGGGGTTCTGTGACGCCTTTGTCTGGTCATTGAACACAAACGAAGTACGCGAAGTTGCAGCTATGGCGAACTTTTAATCTAAACAAAAACCCAAAGTCTAAACGACGCCCTAAGGGTTGTATATATGGAGAAAGAGGAGGGAATTTCGTGGCCCTTGAGGGAGGGGTTCGAAACCAACCCTAACTCTTGTTTCCCCACACATACGGACTCTAAAAACAGCCTACACTTAAGTATTTCGAAATTACATGGGCCTGGCCCAATATTAAGGTGACGGCACCTAGAATAGCCTATGGACGAATATTATGAAGTGGCATCTTGTATATTTCGTCCAAGGCCTCATGCTCTCATTAGGGTGGCTTCAAAGTCCTGGAATCATCACTTGTAACTCCGTTCTTGTTCCTTGCGCATGCCAACATCTCCATGCTTGAACTTGCTCCAAGGTTCATCTTTCTTGTCCAAGCTAGGCCCTTCATTTGTAAGCAAAACAAATGTATCCAATTTAGGCAGCATCATATTCTCATGAACATTAGAATCGTCATCAAGAAACGGAAGTACCTGATAATTCAGTTGGCGTGCGGTATGTATAGCAGCAGGGGCTGTGGGTGTAACAATGGTATTGATGTCCTCATCATCCTCCCCTTCTTGAAATGAAGTCGTCCTCGACGGAAACTCATCTTCCTCACCCAAATAAGGCTTCAAATCTGCAATGTTAAAAGTGGGACTAACCCCAAAATCTGCAGGCAGCTCAAGTTAATATGCATTATCATTTATTTTCTCTAACACCTTAAATGGACCATCAGCACGTGGCATTAGCTTTGATTTGCGCAAATTAGGAAACCTATCCTTACGCAAATGTAACCAAACAAGATCTCCGGTGCAAAGACAACATGTTTTCTACCCTTATCTCCGGCAAGTTTATATTTAGCATTCATACGCTCAATGTTTTCCTTAGTTAACTCATGCATTTTTAAAATCAATTCAGCACGTTCTTTAGCATCAAAATTAACCTTCTCCGAAGATGGAAGAGGCAACAAATCAATAGGTGCACGAGGTAGGAAGCCATACACAATTTCAAAAGGGCACATCTTAGTAGTAGAATGCAATGAACGATTATAAGCAAATTCAATATGAGGCAAGCATTCTTCCCACATTTTCTTATTATTCTTCAAAACAGCCCTAAGCATAGTAGACAATGTTCTATTTACTACTTCAGTTTGTCCATCTGTTTGGGGTGACAAGTAGTACTAAAAAGGAGTTTAGTCCCCAACTTAGCCCATAAACATCTCCAAAAGTGGCTAAGAAATTTAGTATCACGATATGAAACAATAGTATTTGGCACACCATGCAAGCGAATAATTTCACGAAAGAACAAATCAGCAACATTAACAAAGATCATCGCTTTTATGACATGGTATAAAGTGTGCCATTTTCGAGAATCTATCCACGACAACAAATATGCTATCCCTCCCTTCTTTGTTCGAGGTAAACCTAAAACAAAGTCCATAGATATATCCTCCCAAGGAACACTAGGTACAGTAAAGGCATATATAAACCATGAGGATTGAGTCGTGACTTAGCTTTTTGACATGTAGTGCAATGAGCAACAAAACGCTCAACATCCCGTCTCATCTTTAGCCAAAAAGAAATGTGTAGCAAGTATATCCTCCGTCTTCTTCACGCCAAAGTGTCCCATTAATCCTCCTCCATGCGCCTCCTGCAACAACAAAAGACGAACAGAGCTAGCAGGAATGCATAGCTTGTTAGCACGGAACACAAAACCATCCTTAATAACGAACTTGTTCCATGTTCTTCCTTCTTTACAATTCTGCATTACATCTTTAAAATCAGCATCATGCACATATTGATATTTGACGGTCTCCAAACCAAATATTTTGAAGTCAAGTTGTGAAAGCATAGTATAGCGACGAGACAAAGCATCAACAATAACATTTTCTTTACCCTTCTTGTGTTTAATGACATAAGGGAAAGTCTCAATGAATTCAACCCATTTAGCATGTCTACGATTCAGTTTAGCTTGACTTTTAATATGTTTCAAAGATTCATGATCAGAATGTATAACAAATTCTTTGGGCCATAAATAATGTTGCCATGTCTCTAAAGTCCGAACAAGAGCATATAATTCTTTTATCATAAGTAGAATAATTCAGACTAGGCCCACTCAATTTTTCAGAAAAGTATGCAACAGGTTTGCCATCTTGTAATAACACACCTCCTAATCCAATTCCACTAGCATCACATTCAAGCTCAAAAGTCTTATTAAAGTCAGGAAGTTGGAGTAAAGGAGCATGTGTCAACTTATCTTTCAATACCGTGAAGGCTTCTTCCCATGCGGTACCCCAAACAAAAGGCACATCCTTCTTTGTAAGTTCATTGAGAGGTGCAGCAATGGTGCTAAAGTCTCTCACAAAACGCCTATAGAAACCAGCGAGTCCAAGAAAACTCCTCACTTGTGTGACCGTTTTGGGCTGCGGCCAACTCTCAATAGCTTCAATCTTGGCTTTATCAACTTCAATTCCTGTGGTGTAACAACATAGCCAAGAAAAGATACTCGGTCGGTGCAAAAGGTGCACTTCCCAAGGTTACCAAACAAACGTGCATCACGTAGAGCATTAAAAACAGCATGTAAATGTTCCAAATGTTCTTCCAAAGATTTGCTATAAATCAGTATATCATCAAAATAGACTACCACAAATCGTCCAATGAAAGCACGTAAAACTTCGTCCAAAAGGCATGACTAACCACTCATATTGATGAGGACATGACTACCTTGGATAAGACCAAAAATATTGCATACATGCATATTTGTCAGGTGATTTCTAGTGCAAACTATTCAATAATCTATTTATGTTATCGAACAAAAATACATCACATACTTTTGTGTTTTGTCTAATTGTAGGTGTATGAGACATTTGTACAATACACATATGAAGATAAGGGAAAAGGAGAAGTTTAGGTGCTGTTCAAAAAGTCCTCTCACGTCACTTTTGGTCCAAGAGAAGATAGAGTCCAAGTCTCTCACGTTACGGACTCAGATTCGGACTACTGCAGACATACCTGACTCAAAATGTCAATAACTTTTCATCCGGACTCCAAATTGGGTGATTCTTTTTGTTGGAAAATAGATTTCGTGCACCTTCCAACCAAATTGGATTCACCTTCAAATTCGTCCGGAGCATTGAGTTATGGACGAAACAATCTGATGCTGCAGCAGAATCCGAGTCAAACTACAAGTCCAAAGGTGTTACGTCACCTCCGCTTGGGCCCATTGGCCTTGTACGACCTAGGGTTAGTTTTAGGCTGCCTTGGGACGTCCTACCACCTCCTTGGCCGCCACCCCTTGATCCTATATAAGTAGATCCATCTAGTAGCTTTTTCCTTGGGATTTGTTTAGTTAAAAGTTAGCCATTGCAACTCGTGTACTTTGTTTGTGTCCAACGACCAGACCAAGACCGCCACGGATCCCCACCATTATCAATACTTCATATATATTCGCAATATTCAGATTGCTTTATCATATTCTTGCTTGTTCTTCGATTGCTTGCAGGAATAGACCTTCGTGGTCGGAGTTGATCGTGCTCCGGTGGTCAATAACCTCTCGAGTTGGTTTAGCGATTGCTAAGGCGCAACGTCAGTCGTGCGTTTGTAGTCGGATCGTCAAAGTCGTCTCCACCAAATCGATAGTTATCATCTCATCGAAAGATCGGGACACCCTCGCCTCTATCAAGTGGTATCAGTTTTAGGTTGCTCGGTGAGATTTTACCGCTTTTCATAGTTTAGATCGCATCATCTTTCATACCTATAGTCCATGAAAAAGCCACAAAAAAGTTAGATCTATTCATCCTTTGTCCGAGCCACGAGTCTTTGCAATTTTCTTTTCATTGTTTGCATTATTGAATTATCGATTGCATAAATGGGTCGAGTTGCCGGTCTTAGTGTCTAGTTCGTTTAGAGTTTCGAGTTCTGTTCACATTAGTCACGCCGCCGCTGCATCGTTATTCCTTCCGTTGACCACCATCCATCCATCAATTTCCACCACGTGCTACCCACCGTTCGTTGTCATAATCATAGTTGAGATCGTTCACATCTTCACTTGATCCAATCTACATCTTATCTAGTTTGTTTGGAAAGAGGAGAGAGAAAAAGAGAGAGAAAAAGTTAAAAATAGTAGGAGAAAAAAAAGAGAAAGAAAAGGAAAAAAAGTGTGAGAAAAAAGAGAGAAGAAAAAAACAAAGTTTGGATCTATCTAGACTCAATCTCGTAGCTGAATTCGGATTGGAATCTGTTTTGTGCACTGTTCAGTAAAACAGGCATAACTTCCTCATCTGAAGTCCGTTTTGGCTCATGAGTACTCAAATTAAAGCTAGAGACGAGCCGCATCTAAATAGTTGCAGAAGCTAGTTCAATATTTGGCACCTCAAAATCGGCTCCTAAATAGGTCTTTTGCCCTCAAGTTCGTGGAACACAGCTTATTCCAGCTTTTTCAAACCAGTTTTAGAATTTTTGACTCCTCATCAACTCGGAATTGAGTGATTCTTTTTGCATTGGAAAGCTTGAGTTAGTAGCATTCTTTGAAAAAGTTATCAGAAAATTGGCTCAAACTTTTCAAGAGGAAAACTGGAGAGAGAGTTGTTGTATATTCCGCTTGGCGATTGTTTTTCATCATTATCTTTACTGCCGTTGTGCTCTTCACTTATATCTTGCTGTCTAGAGCTACTCATTATCCTTCATTGATGCTAGTTGTGCTACACCGTGACCTCATTAGTGTTCTAGGCTCGCGTCTCTAGTCCTGTCTAGCCTAGGACCAGACAAGATCACCGTCGTTGAGCGTTTATTCAACATTGCATCTTTGAATTGATTATTGCTAATCTTTTGCTACCATATATAGCCAACCCAGCTCCACATATTTCTACACCGTGTATACGTCGCTCCCCTGGCAATCTCTTTACACAATCTTGAGTTACTTGACACCGCTGGTTGCTGTCACACTTTCTTTGCATGGTAAGAACTTGTAAGACATTGATATTTGCTTTCTTGTGAGCGTTTTACCACCACATCCTAGTAGTTATAGAAACATTATTTTTGGATTTTGTTTCTTGTTCTACTAATCATGACAGGATCCAGAGTCAATTCATGGGCTTTGTCGATCGCGGAGACACGCCACCACCTATGCAAATACCACAACTGGAAATCACGAGAGGTGCACAAACATCCAAATGCACATGATCAGGTTCATGTTTCTATACCACCATTTAATGGCCGTTTTAGACCTCCTTTATATATTGAATGGGAGTTAGACATAAATAATATATTTGCTTCCCATAATTTTGATGAACGTAAAAGAGTTATGGTTGCGGTTGGTTCTTTCACTGGTTATGCTCTAGTTTGGTGGAGTGAATATTGTCGGTTACACCCTGATTATGTACCTAATACTTGGGATGATTTAAAACATGTCATGAGAGATAGATTAAATGATGTTTATTATACTCGTGGCATGATTAAAAACTGGAACATTTAAAACAAGGTAGTGACACCGTAACAAAATATTATGATGATTTACAAACTACCTTGTTGCACTCATTTTAGAAGAAAGTTAAGAATATTTTATGTATATATTTTGGGGAGGATTAAACCATAATATTCAGGAGATACTAATTCATGAAGAGTGTTATCCTATGGACCATTTGTTTCGTCTTGCTTGCAAAGCTGAACAGTAAATAAAACGACGTGTTGCCCACAAGGAGAACAAGCGCGGTGCACATTCCAACTGTTGATACAGATGTTTATTCAACTACTAGGCGTACTATGACAACCACATCCGTTGTTGCGAGGACTACATCATCTCCACCATGTGACACATCATCATCGAGAGTGCTGCATCATCCGAGTTGACTATAAGAGGTAATGACAAAGGTACAGATTTTCCACTTTTACATGAGAATGATGCATGCCTAGTTAACTTGAATACATCATGTGTTGAGCTACCCACTACTTTGATCACACCACCTATTTTAGAGGATTATATTGATAATTTGACTTTGCCATGTGATCAAACAACTGAAATACCAACAATTTTGAGTGCACCCATTGAATTAATTGTTGATGCAAAAGAATCAATATTTAATCATTTTGATATGACCTCTAATCTTGGTGATGATTACGTGTCGAATGACTTATTGCATGTTTACTTATTTAAGCATGTTGTAGCATGTAAACTTGATGCAAGTAAGGTTTATTCACCAATGTTGGGATGGTTTAATGATGAACATTGTCAATCTTTTGAAATGAATAAGAGCTTCACTTATATGTGCAAACTGAGTTGCAATATTTTCATGCCTTCTACTTCTTGTGATAATGTTTTGGCTTTAGATTTTATGAACTATGCAAGTTACTCATCTATTTATGTGTCATATGTGCAAAAATCAAGGGAAATAAAATGGATGACATATACATATACAACATGTACACCTTGTCTCTTTTGTTAGCCACATTTCAGACTAAGAACCGCCGAGGACGGCTTTGTTTTCAAGAAGTGGAGGATGATGAGGACATGACTACCTTGGATAAGACCAAAAATATTGCATACATGCATATTTGTCGGTGATTTCTAGTGCAAACTATTCAATAATCTATTTATGTTATCCGAACAAAAATACATCACATACTTTTGTGTTTTATCTAATTGTAGGTGTATGGGACATTTGTACAATACACATATGAAGATAAGGGAAAAGGAGAAGTTTAGGTGCTGTTCAAAAAGTCCTCTCACGTCACTTTTGGACCAAGAGAAGATAGAGTCCAAGTCTCTCACGTTCGGACTCAGATTCGGACTACTGCAGACATACCTGACTCAAAGCGTCAATAACGTTTTCATCCGGACTCCAAATTGGGTGATTCTTTTTTTGTTGGAAAATAGATTTCGTGCACCTTCCGACCCAATTGGATTCACCTTCAAATTCGTTCGGAGCGTTGAGTTATGGACGAAACAATCTGATGCTGCAGCAGAATCCGAGTCAAACTACAAGTCCAAAGGTGTTACGTCACCTCCGCTTGGGCCCATTGGCCTTGTACGACCTAGGGTTAGTTTTAGGCTGCCTTGGGACGTCCTACCACCTCCTTGGCCGCCACCCCTTGATCCTATATAAGTAGATCCATCTAGTAGCTTTTTCCTTGGGATTTGTTTAGTTAAAAGTTAGCCATTGCAACCGTGTACTTTGTTTGTGTCCAACGACGGACCAAGACCGCTTACGGATCCCCACCATTATCAATACTTCATATATATTCACATATTCAGATTGCTTTATCATATTCTTGCTTGTTCTTCGATTGCTTGCAGGAATAGACCTTCGTGGTCAGGTTGATCGTGCTCGGTGGTCAATAACCTCTCGGAGTTGGTTTAGCGATTGCTAAGGCGCAACGTCGTGCACGTTTGTAGTCGGATCGTCAAAGTCGTCTCCACCAAATCGATAGTTATCATCTCATCGAAAGATCGGGACACCCTCGCCTTTATCACATATAAACCAAACTTAGTTTTAAATGCTGTTTTCCATTCATCTCCCAATTTCATACGAATTTGATGGTATCCACTACGCAAATCAACTTTGGAAAATATTGTAGAGCCACTCAATTCATCAAGCATATCATCTAGCCTAGGAATAGGATGGCGATAACGAATAGTAATATTATTAATGCCTCTACAATCAACACACATACGCGACATACCATCCTTTTTAGGCACTAGTATAATAGGAACAGCACAAGGACTAAGAGATTCGCGTATATAACCTTTGTCGAGCAGCTCCTGTACTTGACGCATAATCTCCTTCGTCTCCACAGGATTGGTACGGTATTGTTCACGGTTGGGTAGCGATGCACAGGGAATTAAGTCAATTTGATGCTCAATCCCTCGAATAGGTGGTAATCCTGGTGGCACGTCTTGTGGGAAGACGTCAGCGAACTCCTGCAAAATGTTAGTGACAGCAGGGGCAAAGAGGAAGGCACGTCCTCGAATGAAAATAATGCCTCTTTGCACACAAAAGCATAGCAAACAGATTTGCTAGAATCTAGCTCCTCAATATCAGATTTGGTGGCAAGTAAACATGCACTTTTCAGTTTAATTTCAGAAGCAACATTAGATGGTTTATTATTAGGCTTCATTTGTTGCTCAAATTCTTTTGCCACAATCTGATTTTCACTCTTATTTTTCTCCTGTTTTGCTTTATTAGCTCTATTAATATCATCTTTCAAAATTGAATCAGAGTCATAGGAAGCAAAGTAATATTTTTATCCTTGTGAACAAGAGTATCTTGATTGTTTCTACCATGGTGTACAGAATTTTTATCAAATTGCCATGGTCTACCAAGTAATAAGGAACATGCTTGCATAGGTACCACATCACAATCAACATAATCAGCATATGTAGAGATACTAAAATACACACGAACAAAGACGTGTTACCTTAACCTTGCCGCTGTTGTTGAACCATTGGATGTAGTAAGGATGTGGATGTGGTCTTGTGGTGAGAGAAAGCTTCTCCACCATATCCATGCTAGCCAAGTTGTTGCAGCTCCCTCCATCTATGATGACGCGAATAGAACGTTCCTTCACAACTCCCTTTGTATGGAACAAGTTATGCCTCCGATTTTGCTCAGCTTGTGTAACCTGCACACTCAAAACACGTTGAGCAACTAAACATTCATACCTGTCAGCATCTTCAGCAGCCATGTATTGTGTCTCATGATCAGAATCATCTCCACCATGTTCTTCATGTGTAATAAGAGCCAAAGTCTCTTCATCATAGTCACTAGCGGACTCATACCCACCATCCTCAGTAGCAATCATCACACGCTGAGATTGGCAGTCTACGGCAAAATGTCCTCTTCCCTTACAACGACAACAAATAATATCACTTGTGTGCCTGTTGACGCCATGGAAGAAGAAGAGCTACTGTAGAAAGAGTGCGCTCTTGGCGAGATAGTGGTGGTTGTGCACCGCTTTCTTGTATCACGGTTTGAGGTGGCAGCCAGCGGAGGTGCCGGTGTGTAGTAGAACGTGCGGAAGTAGATGATGCACGTGGTGTCCATGATGAAGGTCGACCTGCAGAAAAGTTAGTCCGCGCCAACGCTTTGTCGATCCTGCACTTCACGCTCGACTTTACAAGCAAGATGGAATAATCGAGTGATATTAGTATAATCCTTGTAGTCTAGAATGGTCTGAATATCTCTATTTAATCCACCCGGAAAACGTGCAAGCATAGCTTCATTCTCCTCAACAATACCACATCTAATCAAGCCAGTTTGTAATTCCTGATAATATTCTTCTACCGAATTTTTTCCTTGTCTTAAGCGCTGCAATTTTTGAAGTAATTCACGTTGATAATATGGTGGAACCCAACGAGTACGCATAGCAGTTTACAAAGCAGCCCAAGTAGCTGGAACAGGATATAATCTACAATGTTCAGACCACCAAACACATACAAAGCTAGTGAAAGCACAAACAGCAGCGGGAACACGTCTCTCCTCAGGATATTGTAAACATGTAAATCGTTGTTCAGTTTCTAACTCCCAAGTAAGATATATATCAGGAACATATCTACCCTCAAATGGTGGAATATTCAACTTCAATTTAGGGAGATGGTCATGATCTCGTACTGAGGGGAGCCCTAACATTGCCATTATTTGCATGTGGACGACCGGGTGGTTGTGGTGCCGGTGGTTGTGGTGCTGGTGGTTGCACGTAGTTACGAAGTTGATCAACCTCATCCTCGTACTCTCTCACATAATCATCCTCCCCACATCATTAGCAGGGAGCCACGGAAGTATAACCCGGCTGACACCGGCAGCTTGGCCAGGCTGAAGAGGGACACGGCTCGCTCGGCGGAGGGCTGCTTCGTGATGTGGAGGTAGTCGTTGTTGTTATTGTAGAGGTGCATTAGGTGCAGCCGGTGGTAGACGCGCGAGCAATTCATTAAACTTGTTATCGAGCTTTGTTTCGAACACCTTCTCAATGCCATCTATCTTCTCCATGGCCTCTTCAAATCTATTTAGAACATCTTCCACCTGCCCACTCATCATTTGTTGAAACTTATCATGTAGCGCTTTGTTTGTCATGTTCTCCCAGTCAGTCTCGTCGGCTTGTGATCCTGCCATGGTTAGCAGCAATGATACGTCGCGTATGTGTGTTGATTGTAGAGGTATTAATAATATTACTATTCATTATCGTCATCCTATTCCTAGGCTAGATGATATGCTTGATGAATTGAGTGGCTCTACAATATTCTCCAAAGTTGATTTGCGTAGTGGATACCATCAAATTCGTATGAAATTGGGAGATGAATGGAAAATCATTTAAAACTAAGTTTGGTTTATATGAGTGGTTAGTCATGCCTTTTGGGTTAACTAATGCACCTAGTACTTTCATGAGACTAATGAACGAAGTTTTACGTGCTTTCACTGGACGATTTGTGGTAGTCTATTTTGATGATATACTGATTTATAGCAAATCTTTGGAAGAACATTTGGAACATTTACGTCCTGTTTTTAATGCTCTACGTGATGCACGTTTGTTTGGTAACCTTGGGAAGTGCACCTTTTGCACCGACCGAGTATCTTTTCATGGCTATGTTGTTACTCCACAGGGAATTGAAGTTGATAAAGCCAAGATTGAAGCTATTGAGAGTTGGCCGCAGCCCAAAACGGTCACACAAGTGAGGAGTTTTCTTGGACTCGCTGGTTTCTATAGGCGTTCTGTGAGAGATTTTAGCACCATTGCTGCACCTCTCAATGAGCTTACAAAGAAGGTTAAGCCTTTTTGATGAGGACATCAATACCATTGTTACACCCACAGCCCCTACTGCTACATATACTGGACCAATTACTAGAGCTCGCGCACGCCAATTAAATTATCAGGTACTTTCGTTTCTTGGTAATGATTCTAATGTTCATGAGAATATGATGCTGCCTAAATTGAATACATTTGTTTTGCTTACAAATGAAGGCCCTAGCTTGGAGAAGGATGGACATTGGAGCAAGAACAAGCATGGAGATAATGCCATGCGCAAAGGGGAACAAGAACGGAGTTACAAGTGATGATTTCAGGACTTTGAAGCCACCATAATGGGTGCATGAAGCCTTGGACGAAATATACAAGATGCTACTTCATAAATGTCGTCCCGAGGCTATTCTAGGTGCTGCGTCACCTTATTAGTGGGCCAGGCCCTTGTAATTTCGAAATACACAAGTATAGGCTATTTTAGAGTCCGTATGTGTGGGGAAACAAGAGATAGGGTTGATTTCGGACCCCTCCACCAAGGGCCACGAAATTCCCCCCTCTTCCTCCATATATACAGCCCTTAGGGCACCGTTTAGACCATGGGTTTTGTTTAGATTAAAAGTTCGCCATAGCTGCAACTTCGCGTACTTCGTTTGTGTTCAACGACCAGACAAAGGCGTCACAGAACCCCACCTTGATCAATAAAGCTTTCATCTTATATTCGCAATATTCAGATTGCAATCTCAGTTTCTTGCTTGTTCTTCGTTTGCTCGCAGAAACAGGCCCTCGTGGTCGAGTTGATCGTGCTCGGCGTGGTCAATAACCCTCGGAAGTTGGTTTAGCGATTGCTAAGGCGCGACGTCTCGCACGTTCGTAGTCGGATCGTCAAGGTCGACTCCCACAGAAACGATAGCCACCATCTCATCGAAACATCGGGACACCTTTGCCTCTATCACTTTTGTTTGGGGTACCGCACAGGAAGAAGCCTTCACGGTATTGAAAGATAAGTTGACACATGCTCCTTTACTCCAACTTCCTGATTTTAATAAGAATTTTGAGGTTGAATGTGATGCTAGTGGAATTGGATTAGGAGGTGTGTTATTACAAGATGGCAAACCTGTTGCATACTTTTACGAAAAAATTGAGTGGGCCTAGTCTGAACTATTCTACTTATGATAAAGAATTATATGCTCTTGTTCGGACTTTAGAGACATGGCAACATTATTTATGGCCCAAAGAATTTGTTATACATTACGATCATGAATCTTTGAAACATATTAAAAGTCAAGCTAAACTGAATCGTAGACATGCTAAATGGGTTGAATTCATTGAGACCGATAGAGGCAAAGGTGTCCCGATGTTTCGATGAGATGGTGGCTATCGTTTACGTGGGAGTCGACCTTGACGATCCGACCACGTGACGCGAGGCGTAGACGCCGCGCCTTAGCAATCGCTAAACCAACTTCCGAGGATTATTGACCACGCCGGAGCACGATCAACCTGACCATGAGGGCCTGTTTCCTGCGAGCAAACGAAGAACAAGCAAGAAACTAAGATTGCAATCTGGATATTGCGGATATAAGAGGAAAGCTTTATTAATGAAGGTGGGGTTCGAGACGCCTTTGGTCCGGTCGTTGAACACAAACGGCACGCGAAGTTGCAGCTATGGCTAAGTTTTGATCTAAACAAAACCCAAAGTCGAAACGACGCCCAAAGGGTTGTATATATTGAGGAAGAGGAGGGAATTTAGTGGCCCTTGAGGGAGGGGTCCGAAACCAACCCTAACTCTTGTTTCCCCACACATACGGACTCTAAAAACAGCCTACACTTAAATATTTCGAAATTACATGGGCCTGGCTCAATAATAAGGTGACGCAGCACCTAGAATAGCCTATGGACGAATATTATGAAGTGGCATCTTGTATATTTCGTCCAAGGCCTCATGCTCTCATTAGGGTGGCTTCAAAGTCCTGGAATCACCACTTGTTACTCCGTTCTTGTTTCCCTTGCATGCCAACATCTCCATGCTTGAACTTGCTCCAAGGTTCATCTTTCTTGTCCATGGTAGGCCCTTCATTTGTAAGCAAAACAAATGTATCCAATTTAGGCAGCATCATATTCTCATGAACATTGGAATCGTTACCAAGAAACGAAAGTACCGATAATTCAATTGGCATGCGTGAGCTCTAGTAATTGGTCCAAGATGTATAGCAGCAGGGCTGTGGGTGTAACAATGGTATTGATGTCCTCATCGTAGACTTTCCTTATGTCATTAAACACAAGAAGGGTAAAGAAAATGTTATTCTTGATGCTTTGTCTCGTCGCTATACTATGCTTTCACAACTTGACTTCAAAATATTTGGTTTGGAGACCATCAAAGATCAATATGTGCATGATGCTTATTTTGAAGATGTAATGCAGAATTGTAAAGAAGGAAGAACATGGAACAAGTTCGTTGTTAATGATGGTTTTGTGTTCCGAGCTAACAAGCTATGCATTCCTGCTAGCTCTGTTCGTCTTTTGTTGTTGCAGAGGCGCATGGAGGAGGATTAATGGGACACTTTGGCGTGAAGAAGACGGAGGACGTACTTGCTACACATTTCTTTTGGCCAAAGATGAGACGGGATGTTGAGCGTTTTGTTGCTCGCTACACTACATGTCAAAAAGCTAAGTCATGACTCAATCCTCATGGTTTATATATGCCTTTGCCTAGTGTTCCTTGGGAGGATATATCTATCGACTTTGTTTTAGGTTTACCTCGAACAAAGAAGGGGAGGGATAGCATATTTGTTGTCGTGGATAGATTCTCGAAAATGGCACACTTTATACCATGTCATAAAAGCGATGATGTTGTTAATGTTGCTGATTTGTTCTTTCGTGAAATTATTTCCTTGCATGGTGCGCCAAATACTATTGTTTCAGATCGTGATACTAAATTTCTTAGCCACTTTTGGAGATGTTTATGGGCTAAGTTGGGGACTAAACTGCTTTTTATTACTACTTGTCACCCACAAACTGATGGACAAACTGAAGTAGTCAACAAAACATTGTCTACTATGCTAACGGCTGTTTTAAAGAATAATAAGAAAATGTCAGAAGAATGCTTGCCTCATATTGAATTTGCTTATAATCGTTCGTTGCATTCTACTACTAAGTTGTGCCCTTTTGAAATTGTGTATGGTTTCTTACCTCGTGCACCCATTGATTTGTTGCATCTTCCATCTTCGGAGAAGGTTAATTTTGATGCTAAACAACGTGTTGAATTGATCTTAAAAATGCATGAGTTAACTAAGGAAAACATTGAGCGTATGAATGTTACATATAAACTTGCTGGAGATAAGGGTAGAAAACATGTTGTCTTTGCACCTGGAGATCTTGTTTGGTTACATTTGCGTAAGGATAGGTTTCCTAATTTGCGCAAATAAAAGCTAATGCCACGTGCTGATGGTCCATTTAAGGTGTTAGAGAAAATAAATGATAATGCATATAAACTTGAGCTGCCTGCAGAATTTGGGGTTAGTCCCACTTTTAACATTGCAGATTTGAAGCCTTATTTGGGTGAGGAAGATGAGCTTCCGTCGAGGGCGACTTCATTTCAAGAAGGGAGGATGATGAGGACATCAATAACATTGTTACACCCACAGCCCCTACTGTTTCATATAATCGGACCAATTACTAGAGCTCGGCACGCCAATTGAATTACTGGTACTTTCGCTTTCTTGGTAATGATTCTAATGTTCATGAGAATATGATATCGCTTAAATTGGATACATTTGTTTTGCTTACAAATGAAGGGCCGAGCTTGGAGAAGGATGAACATTGGAGCAAGAACATGCATGGAGTTGATGGCATGCGCAAGGGGATCAAGGAAAGAGTTACAAGTGATGATTTCAGGACTTTGAAGCCACCATAAGTAGTGCATGAAGCCTTGGACGAAATATACGAGATGCCACTTCATAACATTCGTCCATAGGCTATTCTAGGTGCTGCGTGACCTTATTATTGGGCTAGGCCCATGTAATTTCGAAATACTTAAGTATAGGCTATTTTTAGAGTCCGTATGTGTGGGGAAACAAGAGTTAGGGTTGGTTTGGACCCCACCCTCAAGGGCCACGAAATTCCTCCTCTTCCTCCATATATACAGCCCTTAGGGCATCGTTTAGACTTTGGGTTTTGTTTAGATTAAAAGTTCGCCATAGCTGCAACTTCGTGCATTTCGCTTGTGTTCAACAACCAGACCAAGGCGTCACGTAACCCCACCTTCATTAATAAAGCTTTCCTCTTATATTCGCAATATCCAGATTGCAATCTTAGTTTCTTGCTTGTTCTTCGTTTGCTCGCAGGAAACAGGCCCTCGTGGTCGGAGTTGATCGTGCTCGCGTGGTCAATAACCCTCGGAAGTTGGTTTAGCGATTGCTAAGGCGCGACGTCTCGCACGTTCGTAGTCGGATCGTCAAGGTCGACTCCCACAGAAAACGATAGCCACCATCTCATCGAAACATCGGGACACCTTTGCCTCTATCAGCGGAAAGCTTGTTGTCGATGTAGTCCCTTTTCCTTGCTTCGGAGAGATGAGTGTCGATGGAGAGGTTCTCGATGCGCTCTTGCAAGGTAGATTGTGCTCCTTGCATTTCGTTTTGTAGTCCGAAGATGGACATTTTGGTGATGTAGTTGTTCACGCCGTCGTTGTTGTCGAAGACCGGAGATGAAATGCCTTGCCTATCCATCACAAGACTCGAGCAAATATGAGTGGTAGAAAGAGAAGAACTTATACCAAATGTATCTTGACCGATGTTGAAAATGGATCAATGATCACTCAATGTGTAACAAGGAAATAGCACAATTGGTACCCATTCTTGTCGGTTTCTCACACCTACACAAATAAGGCTTATGGTGGAGCTCGGTGAGGATAGTGGCACAAAAATGTGATGCAAAATGTTAGCAAGAGTCAATAATGTTGAAAGAGATTCACAAATTCGCAAGTGAAACAAGTATACCAAAAGCAAAGAATGGCACACGGAAACACACACACGGATAGATAAATGGGGTCGTGCAACCAAGGAATGAGCTCAAAATGTGGAATCCACCAAAACGCTCGTGTTGCACAACTCGAGAGACGCTAGCACGATTGCTCAATAGGCGGATACGACACTTGTGCACAAACTATAAGATGCAAAATGGATAAACTTCTATCCCAAGTATGCTATGTATGTATGGTACCCGGTGTTTGATCCAAGATGATCGGATATGACAATCTTATATGCAATGTGGTATGATGCTATGGCACTTGCTTACAAGCTTTTTGCTCTCTTTTCTTTTTCTTAAAAGCTTATTCTTCTTTTTTTTTGTATGGCCAATTTGCACAATGCACAAACCAAGATAGCAATTGTGTATATGCGGGAACAATCTTGTGACACAAGAGATGATATGATGATACCAATATGATATGGTATGTATGCAATGGAAGGTGGATCACTAATGTGCACAAGTAACGTTCTTGGGGCAATACTCAAATGGCTAGTCTCGATAGGCAAGTAAGGCAAAATGGGCTAGGGGTTATCAATACAATTGCAAGGGAATGTACAATGGTGTCGTTGAGGTTCTTGTCCTGCGATGATGAGTGGCGGTGTTCTTGATGTAGATACCAAGATGATGGAGACTCGTCCCTAAGTAGCCGAAACACCTTAGGAAACGGAAAAACCGCGAACTCAAAATCTCAAGGACAAAAGTCAAATGGTGGTAGCGGGAAGCGGTGGTGTTGCACTAGGCAATGCGGAAGTGGAGGATATGGTGGTGGACTATACACGGTGTCGGAGTTGGAGGTCACCGTCCCTAAGTAGCCGAAACACCTTAGGAGACACAATTCACAACTCAAACAAAAAAGGGTTACATTGGGATGGTGGAAGTGTATGGTGGGTAAGCCTATGTGGAAACGGTGGTGGTGGTTGATGAAGAAGCAACCGTCCCTAAGTAGCCTAAACACCTTAGGAGACTCAAGTCACCACTCAAACAACCACAAATGCTAAATGGAGCAAAATGGGTTAGGTTGCGGAAGGCTATGGTGGTATTGCGGATGATATGGTGGAAGGCCTAGGCAAAGATGTGAAAATTTCAAAATTTTGATGGAGTCAAATGGTGATGGAACCTATCTAGGTGGATGGTGGATGTCAATAGCTACTCAACGAGCTAAAGAACGCGAAAATTGGACTCCAGATGTGGAAGTTATGGACAAAACGGGGAACTGCTCGTGGCTGACCTGGGGGGCCCGTGCGCACGGGGGTAGGAGCCCGTGGGCACGGGGTCCTGTGATAGAGGCAAAGGTGTCCCGATGTTTCGATGAGATAGCAATCGTTTTCTGTGGCAATCGCTAAACCAACTTCTGTGGGGTTATTGACCACGCCGGAGCACGATCAACCTGACCACGAGGGTCTATTTCCTGCGAGCAAACGAAGAACAAGCAAGAAACTGAGATTGGAATCTGGATATTGCGAATAAAAGAGGAAAGCTTTATTAATGAAGGTGGGGTTCTGTGATGCCTTGGTCGGGTCGTGAACACAAACGAAGTACGCGAAGTTGCAGCTATGGCAAACTTTTGATCTAAACAAAACCTAAAGTCTAAACGACGCCCTAAGGGCTGTATATATGGAGAAAGTGGAGGGAATTTCGTGGCCCTTGAGGGAGGGGTCCGAAACAAACCCTAACTCTTGTTTCCCCACACATACGACTCAAAAAACAGCCTATACTTAAGTATTTCGAAATTACATGGGCCTGGCCCAATAATAAGGTGACGCACCACCTAGAAGAGCCTATGGACGAATATTATGAAGTGGTATCTTGTATATTTCGTCCAAGGCTTCATGCACTCATTATGGTGGCCTCAAAGTCCTGAAATCATCACTTGTAACTCTGTTCTTGTTCCCCTTGCGCATGCCATCAACTCCATGCTTGTTCTTGCTCCAATGTTCATCCTTCTCGAAGCTAGGCCCTTCATTTGTAAGCAAAACAAATGTATCCAATTTAGGCAGCATCATATTCTCATGAACATTAGAATCATTACCAAGAAACGAAAGTACCGGTAATTTAATTGGCGTCTTGTGAGCTCTAGTAATTGGTCCATTATATGTAATAGTAGGGGCTGTGGGTGTAACAATGGTATTGATGTCCTCATCATCCTCCCCTTCTTGAAATGAAGTCGTCCTTGACGGAAGCTCATCTTCCTCACCCAAATAAGGTTTCAAATCTGCAATGACAAAAGTGGGACTAACCCCAAAATCCGCAGGCAGCTCAAGTTTATATGCATTATCATTTATTTTCTCTAACACCTTAAATGGACCATCAGCACGTGGCATTAGCTTCGATTTGCGCAAACTAGGAAACCTATCCTTACGCAAATGTAACCAAACAAGATCTCTAGGTGCAAAGACAACATGTGTTCTACCCTTATCTCCAGCGAGTTTATATTTAGCATTCATACGCTCAATGTTGTCCTTAGTTAACTCATGCATTTTTAAGATCAATTCAGCACGTTGTTTACAATCAAAATTAACCTTCTCCGAAGATGGAAGAGGCAACAAATCAATAGGTGCACGAGGTAGGAAACCATACACAATTTCAAAAGGGCACATCTTAGTAGTAGAATGCAATGAACGATTATAAGCAAATTCAATATGAGGCAAGCATTCTTCCCACATTTTCTTATTATTCTTCAAAACAGCCCTAAGCATAGTAGACAATGTTCTATTGACTACTTCAGTTTGACCATCCGCTTGGGGGTGACAAGTAGTACTAAAAAGCAGTTTAGTCCCCAACTTAGCCCATAAACATCTCCAAAAGTGGCTAAGAAATTTAGTATCACGATCTGAAACAATAGTATTTGGCACACCATGCAAGCGAATAATTTCACGAAAGAACAAATCAGCAACATTAACAAAGATCGCCGCTTTTATGACATGGTATAAAGTGTGCCATTTTCGAGAATATATACACAACAACAAAAATGCTATCCCTCACCTAATTTGTTCGAGGTAAACCTAAAACAAAGTCCATAGATATATCTTCCCAAGGAACACTAGGTACAGGCAAAGGCATATATAAACCATGAGGATTGAGTCATGACTTAGCTTTTTGACATGTAGTGCAGCGAGCAACAAAATGCTCAACATCCCATCTCATCTTTGGCCAAAAGAAATGTGTAGCAAGTACGTCCTCCGTCTTCTTCACGCCAAAGTGTCCCATTAATCCTCCTCCATGCGCCTCCTGCAACAACAAAAGACGAACAGAGCTAGCTGGAATGCATAGCTTGTTAGCACGGAACACAAAGCCATCATTAATAACGAACTTGTGCCATGTTCTTCCTTCGTTACAATTCTGCATTACATCTTTAAAATCGGCATCATGCACATATTGATCTTTGATGGTCTCCAAACCAAATATTTTGAAGTCAAGTTGTGAAAGCATAGTATAGCGACGAGACAAAGCATCAGCAATAACATTTTCTTTACCCTTCTTGTGTTTAATGACATAAGGGAAAGTCTCAATGAATTCAACCCATTTAGCATGTCTATGATTCAGTTTAGCTTGACTTTTAATATGTTTCAAAGATTCATGATCAGAATGTATAACAAATTCTTTGGGCCATAAATAATGTTGCCATGTCTCTAAAGTTCGAACAAGAGCATATAATTCTTTATCATAAGTAGAATAGTTCAGACTAGGCCCACTCAATTTTTCAGAAAAGTATGCAACAGGTTTGCCATCTTGTAATAACACACCTCCTAATCCAATTCCGCTAGCATCACATTCAAGCTCAAAAGTCTTATTAAAATCAGGAAGTTGGAGTAAAGGAGCATGTGTCAACTTATCTTTCAATACCGTGAAGGCTTCTTCATGCGGTACCCCAAACAAAAGGCACATCCTTCTTTGTAAGCTCATTAAGAGGTGCAGCAATGGTGCTAAAATCTCTCACAAAACGCCTATAGAAACCAGCGACTCCAAGAAAACTCCTCACTTGTGTGACCGTTTTGGGCTGCGGCCAACTCTCAATAGCTTCAATCTTGGCTTTATCAACTTCAATTCCCTGTGGAGTAACAACATATCCAAAAAAAGATACTCGGTCGGTGCAAAAGGTGCATTTCCCAAGGTTACCAAACAAACGTGCATCACGTAGAGCATTAAAAACAACACGTAAATGTTCCAAATGTTCTTCCAAAGATTTGCTATAAATCAGTATATCATCAAAATAGACTACCACAAATCGTCCAATGAAAGCACGTAAAACTTCGTTCATTAGTCTCATGAAAGTACTAAGTGCATTAGTTAACCCAAAAGGCATGACTAACCACTCATATAAACCAAACTTAGTTTTAAATGATGTTTTCCATTCATCTCCCAATTTCATACGAATTTGAAGGTATCCACTACGCAAATCAACTTTGGAAAATATTGTAGAGCCACTCAATTCATCAAGAATATCATCTAGCCTAGGAATAGGATGACGATAACGAATAGTAATATTATTAATGCCTCTACAATCACCACACATACGCGACGTACCATCCTTTTTAGGCACTAGTATAATAGGAACAACACAAGGACTAAGAGATTCACGTATAACCTTTGTCGAGCAGCTCCTGTGACTTGACGCATAATCTCCTTCGTCTCCTCTGGATTGGTACGGTATGGTGCACGGTTGGGTAGCGATGCACCGGGAATTAAGTCAATTTGATGCTCAATCCCTCGAATAGGTGGTAATCCCGGTGGCACGTTTTGTGGAAAGACATCAGCGAACTCCTGCAAAATGTTAGTGACAGCAGGGGGCAAAGAGGAAGGCACGTCCTGAAATGAAAATAATGCCTCTTTGCACACAAAAGCATAGCAAACAGATTTGCTAAAATCTAGCTCATCAATATCAGATTTGGTGGCAAGTAAATATGCACTTTTCAATTTAATTTCAGAAGCAACACTAGATGGTTTATTATTAGGCTTCATTTGATGCTCAAATTATTTTGCCACAATCTGATTTTCACTCTTAGTTTTCTCCTTTTTGCTTTATTAGCTCTATGAATATCATCTTTCAAAATGGAATCAGGAGTCATAGGCAGCAAAGTAATATTTGTATCCTTATGAACAAGAGTATACTGATTGTTTCTACCATGGTGTACAGAATTTTTATCAAATTGCCATGGTCGACCAAGTAATAAGGAACATGCTTGCATAGGTACCACATCTGATGTAGGGTGGAACCCTATGTGGATGATCTTTCACGTTTGGAGAGGATCCCTACGAGGAACACGAAGAACAAGCGGAAGAGCACGAGGGAAATCACGGGGGAAACACAAGAGAATCACTCAAACCAACAAGATCAATCACACATGTGCTAGATCGATGAACACAAAGGGAGATACACGATTCAAGGTCAACAAAGGACGATACAAACGATAGCCGTTCTTCTCCATGAGGAGGTCTTGATGATGGTCTTCTCCGAGAAGGAGGTCTTGAATCCAAGGTGGATCTTCTCCGAAGAGGGGCCGCGGTCTCTCTCGTGGAGTCGATCCGATATGGATGAGCGAAGCTCTATCTAACAATGAGCTAAATCAACGCTAACTCTAACTAGAAGGAGGTGGAGGAGTATATATAGTCTAGGGCCACGAAGGGGTAAGTGAAGGGGTACATGGGCTGCAGCTCAACACATGGCAGCGCACAGGCGCCGGTCGTCCGACGGGTACCGGACGTCCGGTGGCTCGCGAGGGTCCGGTCGTCCGGCGATTCGGTTCGGTGGTCGCTGGCACGGTCGTCCGGAGGGGCCCGGTCGTCCGGAGGTTCGCGGGGTCCCGGACGTCCGGAGTTCATCGGATGTCCGCAGATTCGGTTCGGTGGTCGCTGGCACGGTCGTCCGGAGGGGCCCGGTCGTCCGAGCACTGGAGTCGTCGGACGTCCGGTCCTGGTCGGACGTCCAGCCGCTGTAGCTTCGGGCAGCTTCTTCTCTTGGTCCTTGTACTTGGTGTCCTCGCCGTCTTGTCCATGGTCTTCCTCCTTGTTCCTGGTCATGCATAGCACATACATTTGAGGTAGTAACCATGTCTCACATGTGGGAAGTGACGGTTCGGAGAGGAGCGAAGTTCACCTTGTATCCAATGGCGCTTGTTCGAGGTCTCGTGATATGTCCACTTGGGGTTTCGAGAGTAGTCGAAGTGTACATGGGGATGAACGTGGGATGCTCCGCATCATCTCCCCCCCCCCCTGGGAAATATCCAACCTCGGATCGTGATCCTCATCACCATGGAAACGGTTGTCGTAGACGGACTTGTAGTTGGACGAACTTGAAGACATGGCGAAATCCAAGTAGTCCAAGGTGTCGCCGGAGTGATAGACATGCAAAAAGAGCAAACACAAGCAACACTCGGAAATACAATGGTTAGCGCCCACAAAGTGTCCATTATGTAAGAATGAGTCCGTGAGGCAAGATTGTTCATGACAAAGCACATGAAGCTTAGCAAGATGATATGGAATAAGATGTAAAGCATTCATGGGAGCAAAAGCATGGTGCACAAAGTGACAAATTCTACCATTGTGCAAAATGATGTCATAGAGAGACGGTTCATCAATAGCATGAATATGGTAATAGATGCTCAATATGATTATGTTATCATGCAATTGATGATAGGCAATATGATCACAATGTATGAATAGGCCATCAAGAAAGATCACAACAAATTTGCTAAGAAAATGCACAAGCTCATATATCATGGATGACATTGAAATTGAAGATGCAACAAGGCAATCATAATGTGGGTCAATCCATGTATAAGATGCAAATTTGTTATGTGTGGTGTTGTACCATAGCTCGATGTCGTGGCAGAAATGGTGGTCCATTGGTGAATCCACTAAGTCCGAGCACTCCTCAACTTGAAGGCCCATAGGGTCCATCTCCAATGTCGGTCCTCCATCCAATAGATGTATCATGTAGACAACAAGAAGGAAACAACAATGAAAGAATGGCCCATCCAATATGCGTATTTGAGGATGGCTCAAAGGGAAGGAGGTCACCTTTAGGAGTTTCTCAAGGATGATGGAGTTAGCATCTTGTATGCCTTCACATAACCAATATGTCTCATGACGGTATCGCCTTGTGAATCCTTCAAAATGAACGAACATGGCAAACACTCGAAAAAACAAATGAGGTTAGCGTAAATGCAAAACCTAACATTCGTGGTGGTAAGATACCCAACAAGTGTATGCATCATGCTCATCATAAGAAAGAACAAGGGAGCATTTCATAGTATGGAGGCATATGATGCGAGAACAACCAAATACAATAGGCTCAATCTAACAAGCATGCATCACAAGTAAAGTGTCAAAGTCTCCAAGATCAATAAGCATAGATGCAACAATTGGAGGCGATCGACAATGAACATGGGTGATAAAGCAATCTGAATATTGCGAATATATATGATGTATTGATAATGGTGGGGATCCGTAAGCGGTCTTGGTCTGGTCGTTGGACACAAACGAAGTACACGAAGTTGCAATGGCTAACTTTTAACAAAACAAATCCCAAGGAAAAATCTACTAGATGGATCTACTTATATAGGAGCAAGGGGTGGCGGCCAAGGAGGTGGGAGGACGTCCCAAGGCAGCATAACACTAACCCTAGGTCGTACAAGGCCAATGGGCCCAAGTGGAGGTGACGTAACACCTTTGGACTTGTAGTTTGACTCGGATTCTGCTGCAGCATCAGATTGTTTCGTCCATAACTCAACGCTCCGGACGGATTTTAAGGTGATTCCAATTGGGTTGGAAAATACACGAAATCTATTTTCCAACAAAAAAAGAATCAACCAATTTGGAGTCCGTATGAAAAAGTTATTGACGTTTTCAGTCAGGTATGTCTGTGCAGTCCGAATCTGAGTCCAGAACGTGAGAGACTTGGACTCTATCTTCTCTTGGGCCAAAAGTGACGTGAGAGAACTTTTTGAACAGCAGGTAAACATCTCTTTCTCCCTTATCTTCATATGTGGATTGTACAAATGTCCCATACACCTGCAATTAGACATGGCACAAAAGTTTGTGAAGTATTTTTGTCCTGGATGACATAAATAAATTATTGCATAGTTTGCATTAGAAATCACCTCACAAATATACATGTATGCAATATTTTTGGTCGTATCCAAGGTAATCATGTCCTCATCATCCTCCCTTATTGAAAACAAAGCCGTCCTCGGCGTTGCTTAGTCTGAAATATGGCTAACAAAAGAGACAAGGTGTACATGTTGTATATGTATATGTCATCCATTTTTACTTCCCTTGATTTTTGCACATATGACACATGAATAGATGAGTAACTTGCATAGTTTATAAAATCTAAAGCCAAAACATTATCACAAGAAGTAGAAGGCATGAAAATATTACAACTCAGTTTGCACATATAAGTGAAGCTCTTATTCATTTCATAAGATTGACAATGTTCATCATTAAACCATCCCAACATTGGTGAATAAACCTTACTTGCATCAAGTTTACATGCTACAACATGCTTAAATAAGCAAACATGCAATAAGTCATTCGACTCAGAATCATCACCAAGATTAGAGGTCATATCAAAATGATTAAACATTGATTCTTTTGCATCAATAGTTAATTCAATGGGTGCACTCAAAATTGTTGGCATTTCAGTTGTTTGATCCATGACGCATTCATGATAGTATCAAGATTCTCTAAAATAGGTGATGTGCTCAAATCACCAGTTAACTCAACACATGATGCATTCAAGTTAACTAGGGATGCATCATTCTCATGTGAAGTTATATCATTAATACCTTTTTGTTACCTTGTCGCAAAGACGTAGCTGATGTAGATACGTGCCTTGATAATGCACCATACACTTGAGATGATGTCGCTCACAACTGGGGTGGTGCTGCTCTAGTAGGTGCAACGGTGGAGGAACCAACTGACGATGGTGAGCATGAACTGGAATAGTAGTTGTTGTAGTCACCCAATGCATCCTCCTGTAGCTGTCTCTCAAAGGTACAAGCGAACATACATACCAATAATGGAATGAGGAATATAGTGAAATCTTGCACGGATATCATGGTTCAAACCACCAAAAAATCTATTCATTGTATCATCCTCAGATTCTTCTATGTCACAATGATGCATATAAGATTTGAACTCTTTGTAGTAAGCATGAACAGTGTTACTGCCTTGTTTTAATTGTTCAAATTTGCGAAGCAATTCACGACGATAGTAAGGAGGAAAAAATTGTTGTCTCATTACAGCTTTCAAAACTTTCCAAGTTGTGGGTTGGTTATCAATGTTTTTCTTACAATGTACACTCCACCAAATGAAGCAAAACCAAGAAATGCTCTAGTGGTAGCTCGTACTCTCTCAAGTTCAGAAAAATCATGGTGACTAAAAACTTCTTCTTATTCAAGCTCCCAAGCTAGATAAATAGCAGGATTAAATCTACCCTCAAATGATGGTAAAGACATACCATGACCATATGCTTGCGTGTGTTGTCCCAACACTCGTGATGGTGAAGATGTGTCCGTCGTCCAAGAACTTCTATCTCCGGAACCTGTCATGATTAGTAGAAACAAGAAACAAAATTCGAGAATAATGTTCCTATGAACTACTAGGATGTGGTTGTAAAGTGCTCACAGTAAAGCAAATATCAATATCTTACAAGTTCTTACCATGCGGCAGGTGGTGACAGACAACTAGCGGTGTCAAGTAACTCTGAAGATTGTGTAAAGCAATTGCTGGGAACGACGATACACGGTGTAGAAATATGTGGAGCTGGGTTGGCTATATATGGTAGCAAAAAAATCAGCAATAATCAATTCATAGATGCAATGTTGAATAAACGCTCAACGACGGTGATCTTGTGCTGGTCCTAGGCTAGACCGGACTAGAGACGCGAGCCTAGAACACTAATGAGGTCACGGCGTAGCACAACTAGCATCAATGAAGGATAATAAGTAGCTCTGGACAGCAAGATATAAGTGAAGATCACAACGGCAGTAAAGATAATGATGAAAAACAACTGCCAAGCAGGATATACAACAACCCTCTCTCCAATTTTCCTCTTGAAAAGTTTGAGCCAATTTTCTGATAAAATTTTTCAAAGAATGCTACTAACTCAAGCTTTCCAATGCAAAAAGAATCACTCAATTCCGAGTTGATATGAGGAGTCAAAAAATTCTAAAACTGGTTTGAAAAACTGGAATAAGCTGTGTTCACGAACTTCGGAGGGCAAAAAGACCTATTTAGAAGCCGATTTTGAGGTGCCAAATATTGAACTAGCTTCTGCAACTATTTAGATGCGGCTCGTCTCTAGCTTTAATTTGAGTACCATGAGCCAAAACGGACTTCGTATGAGGAAGTTATGCCTGTTTTACTGAACAGTACACAAAACAGATTCCAATCCGAATTCAGCTACGAGATTTAGTCTAGATAGATCCGAACTTTGTTTTTTTTCTTCTCTCTTTTTCTCACACTTTTTTTTCTTTTTTTTCTTTCTTTTTTTTTCTCTGACTTTTTTTACTTTTTTTCTCTTTTTCTCTCCTCTTTCCAAACAAATTAGATAAGATGCAGATTGGATCAAGTGAAGATGTGAACGATCTCAACTATGATTATGACAATGAACGATGGGTAGCACGTGGTGGAAATTGATGGATGGATGATGGTCAACGGAAGGGATAACGATGCAGCAAGCGTGACTAATGTGAACAGAACTCAAACTCTAAACGAACTAGACACTAAGACCAGCAACTCGACACGACGATGCAAACCGATAATTCAATAATGCAAACAATGAAAAGAAAACTGCAAAGGCTCGAATCGGCTTGGACGAAGGATGAATAGATCTAACTTTTTTGTGGCTTTTCTTGGACAATAGGTAAGAAAATAAATCTAATCTAGGGATAATTGGAAATTCTCACCGAGCAACCTGAAAACTGATACCACTTGATAGAGGCGAGGGTCCCGATCTTTCCATGAGATGATAACTATCGATTTGGTGGAGTCGACTTTGAAGATCCGACTACAAACGTGCACGACGTTGCGCCTTAGCAATCGCTAAACCAATCTCCTGAGGTTACTGACGATGCCTAAGCACGATCACCGACCACGAAGATCTATTCCTGCAAGCAATCGAAGAACGAGCAAGAATATGATAAAGCAATCTGAATATTGCGAATATATATGAAGTATTGATAATGGTGGGGATCCGTAAGCGGTCTTGGTCTGGTCGTTGGACACAAACGGCACACGAAGTTGGAATGGCTAACTTTTAACTAAACAAATCCCAAGGAAAAATCTACTAGATGGATCTACTTATATAGGAGCAAGGGGTGGCGGCCAAGAAGGTGGAAGGACGTCCCAAGGCAGCCTAAAACTAACCCTAGGTCGTACAAGGCCAATGGGCCAAGTGGAGGTGACGTAACACCTTTGGACTTGTAGTTTGACTCGGATTCTGCTGCAGCATCAGATTGTTTCGTCCATAACTCAACGCTCCGGACGAATTTGAAGGTGAATCCAATTGGGTTGGAAGGTGCACGGAATCTATTTTCGAACAAAAAAAGAATCACCCAATTTGGAGTCCGGATGAAAAAGTTGTTACGTTTTGAGTCAGGTATGTCTGTGTAGTCCGAATCTGAGTCCAGAACGTGAGAGACTTGGACTCTATCTTCTCTTGAGCCAAAAGTGACGTGAGAGAACTTTTTGAATAGCAAGTAAACATCTCTTTCTCCCTTATCTTCATATGTGGATTGTACAAATGTCCCATACACCTGCAACTAGACATGGCACAAAAGTTTGTGAAGTATTTTTGTCCAGGATGATATAAATAAATTATTGCATAGTTTGCATTAGAAATCACCTCACAAATATACAAGTATGCAATATTTTTGGTCGTATCGAAGGTAGCCATGTCCTCATCATCCTCCCCTTCTTGAAAACAAGGCCGTCCTCGGCGTTGCTTAATCTGAAATGTGGCTAACAAACGAGACAAGGTGTACATTTTGTATATGTATATGTCATCCATTTTTACTTCCCTTGATTTTTGCACATATGACACCTGATTAGATGAGTAACTTGCATAGTTCATAAAATCTAAAGCCAAAACATTATCAGAAGAAATAGAAGGCATGAAAATATTGCTCTGATACCACTTGATAGAGGCGAGGGTCCCAATCTTTTGATGAGATGATAACTATCGATTTGGTGGAGTAGACTTTGACGATCCGACTACAAACATGCACGACGTTGCGCCTTAGCAATCGCTAAACCAATCTCACGAGGTTCTTGACGATGCCGGAAGCACGATCACCGACCACGAAGGTCTATTCCTGCAAGCAATCGAAGAACGAGCAAGAATATGATAAAGCAATCTGAATATTGCGAATATATATGATGTATTGATAATGATGGGGATCCGTAAGCGGTCTTGGTCTGGTCGTTGGACGCAAACGAAGTACACGAAGTTGCAATGGCTAACTTTTAACAAAACAAATCCCAAGGAAAAATCTACTAGATGGATCTACTTATATAGGAGCAAGGGGTGGCGGCCAAGGAGGTGGGAGGACGTCCCAAGGCAGCATAACACTAACCCTAGGTCGTACAAGGCCAATGGGCCCAAGTGGAGGTGACGTAACACCTTTGGACTTGTAGTTTGACTCGGATTCTGCTGCAGCATCAGATTGTTTCGTCCATAACTCAACGCTCCGGACGGATTTTAAGGTGATTCCAATTGGGTTGGAAAATACACGAAATCTATTTTCCAACAAAAAAAGAATCAACCAATTTGGAGTCCGTATGAAAAAGTTATTGACGTTTTCAGTCAGGTATGTCTGTGCAGTCCGAATCTGAGTCCGTAACGTGAGAGACTTGGACTCTATCTTCTCTTGGGCCAAAAGTGACGTGAGAGAACTTTTTGAACAGCAGGTAAACATCTCTTTCTCCCTTATCTTCATATGTGGATTGTACAAATGTCCCATACACCTGCAATTAGACATGGCACAAAAGTTTGTGAAGTATTTTTGTCTGGATGACATAAATAAATTATTGCATAGTTTGCATTAGAAATCACCTCACAAATATACATGTATGCAATATTTTGGTCGTATCCAAGGTAATCATGTCCTCATCATCCTCCCCTTCTTGAAAACAAAGCCGTCCCTCGGCGTTGCTTAGTCTGAAATATGGCTAACAAAAGAGACAAGGTGTACATGTTGTATATGTATATGTCATCCATTTTTACTTCCCTTGATTTTTGCACATATGACACATGAATAGATGAGTAACTTGCATAGTTTATAAAATCTAAAGCCAAAACATTATCACAAGAGGTAGAAGGCATGAAAATATTACAACTCAGTTTGCACATATAAGTGAAGCTCTTATTCATTTCATAAGATTGACAATGTTCATCATTAAACCATCCCAACATTGGTGAATAAACCTTACTTGCATCAAGTTTACATGCTACAACATGCTTAAATAAGCAAACATGCAATAAGTCATTCGACTCAGAATCATCACCAAGATTAGAGGTCATATCAAAATGATTAAACATTGATTCTTTTGCATCAATAGTTAATTCAATGGGTGCACTCAAAATTGTTGGCATTTCAGTTGTTTGATCCATGACGCATTCATGATAGTATCAAGATTCTCTAAAATAGGTGATGTGCTCAAATCACCAGTTAACTCAACACATGATGCATTCAAGTTAACTAGGGATGCATCATTCTCATGTGAAGTTATATCATTAATACCTTTACTGTTACCTTGTCGCAAAGACGTAGCTGATGTAGGTACGGGCCTTGATAATGCACCATACACTTGAGATGATGTCGCGCTCACAATCTGGGGTGGTGCTGCTCTAGTAGGTGCAACGGTGGAGGAACCAACTGACGATGGTGAGCATGAACTGGAATAGTAGTTGTTGTAGTCACCCAATGCATCCTCCTGTAGCTGTCTCTCAAAGGTACAAGCGCGAACATACATACCAATAATGGAATGAGGAATATAGTGAAATCTTGCACGGATATCATGGTTCAAACCACCAAAAAATCTATTCATTGTATCATCCTCAGATTCTTCTATGTCACAATGATGCATATAAGATTTGAACTCTTTGTAGTAAGCATGAACAGTGTTACTGCCTTTTTTTAATTGTTCAATTTTGCGAAGCAATTCACGACGATAGTAAGGATGAAATAAATGTTGTCTCTTTACAGATTTCAAATCTTTACAAGTTGTGGGTTGGTTATCAATGTTTTTCTTACAATGTACACTCCACCAAATGAAGCAAAACCAAAGAATGCTCTAGTGGTAGCTCGTACTCTCTCAAGTTCAGAAAAATCATGGTGACTAAAACTTCTTCTTATTCAAGCTCCCAAGCTAGATAAATAGCAGGATTAAATCTACCCTCAAATGATGGTAAAGACATACCACGACCATATGCTTATGTGTGTTGTCCCAACACTCGTGATGGTGAAGATGTGTCCATCTTCCAAGAATTTCTATCTCCGGAACCTGTCATGATTAGTAGAAACAAGAAACAAAATTCGAGAATAATGTTCCTATGAACTACTAGGATGTGGTTGTAAAGTGCTCACTGAAAGCAAATATCAATATCTTACAAGTTCTTACCATGCGGCAGGTGGTGACAGTAACCAGCGGTGTCAAGTAACTCAAGATTGTGTAAAGCGATTGCCGGGGAACGACGATACACGGTGTAGAAATATGTGGAGCTGGGTTGGCTATATATGGTAGCAAAAAAAATCAGCAATAATCAATTCATAGATGCAATGTTGAATAAACGCTCAACGACGGTACTGTGCTGGTCCTAGGCTAGACCGGACTAGAGACGCGAGCCTAGAACACTAATGAGGTCACGGCGTAGCACAACTAGCATCAATGAAGGATAATAAGTAGCTCTGGACAGCAAGATATAAGTGAAGATCACAACGGCAGAAAGATAATGATGAAAACAACTGCCAAGCAGGATATACAACAACCCTCTCTCCAATTTTCCTCTTGAAAAGTTTGAGCCAATTTTCTGATAAAATTTTTCAAAGAATGCTACTAACTCAAGCTTTCCAATGCAAAAAGAATCACTCAATTCCGAGTTGATATGAGGAGTCAAAAAATTCTAAAACTGGTTTGAAAACTGGAATAAGCTGTGTTCACGAACTTCGGAGGGCAAAAGACCTATTTAGAAGCCGATTTTGAGGTGCCAAATATTGAACTAGCTTCTGCAACTATTTAGATGCGGCTCGTCTCTAGCTTTAATTTGAGTACCATGGAGCCAAAACGGACTTCAGATGAGGAAGTTATGCCTGTTTTACTGAACAGTACACAAAACAGATTCCAATCCGAATTCAGCTACGAGATTTAGTCTAGATAGATCCGAACTTTGTTTTTTTTCTTCTCTCTTTTTCTCACACTTTTTTTTCTTTTTTTTCTTTCTTTTTTTTTCTCTGCCTTTTTTTTTACTTTTTTTTTCTCTTTTTTTCTCTCCCTCTTTCCAAACAAACTAGATAAGATGCAGATTGGATCAAGTGAAGATGTGAACGATCTCAACTATGATTATGACAATGAACGGTGGGTAGCACGTGGTGGAAATTGATGGATGGATGATGGTCAACGGAAGGGATAACGATGCAGCGGCGGCGTGACTAATGTGAACAGAACTCGAAACTCTAAACGAACTAGACACTAAGACCAGAAACTCGACACGACGATGCAACCGATAATTCAATAATGCAAACAATGAAAAGAAAACTGCAAAGGCTCGGATCGGCTTGGACAAAGGATGAATAGATCTAACTTTTTTGTGGCTTTTTCTTGGACAATAGGTAAGAAAATAAATCTAATCTAGGGATAATTGGAAATTCTCACCGAGCAACCTGAAAACTGATACCACTTGATAGAGGCGAGGGTCCCGATCTTTCCATGAGATGATAACTATCGATTTGGTGGAGTCGACTTTGAAGATCCGACTACAAACGCGTACGACGTTGCGCCTTAGCAATCGCTAAACCAATCTCCCGAGGTTCTCGACGATGCCGGAAGCACGATCACCGACCACGAAGATCTATTCCTGCAAGCAATCGAAGAACGAGCAAGAATATGATAAAGCAATCTGAATATTGCGAATATATATGAAGTATTGATAATGGTGGGGATCCGTAAGCGGTCTTGGTCTGGTCGTTGGACACAAACGAAGTACACGAAGTTGGAATGGCTAACTTTTAACTAAACAAATCCCAAGGAAAAATCTACTAGATGGATCTACTTATATAGGAGCAAGGGGTGGCGGCCAAGGAGGTGGAAGGACGTCCCAAGGCAGCCTAAAACTAACCCTAGGTCGTACAAGGCCAATGGGCCAAGTGGAGGTGACGTAACACCTTTGGACTTGTAGTTTGACTCGGATTCTGCTAAAGCATCAGATTGTTTCGTCCATAACTCAACGCTCCGGACGAATTTGAAGGTGAATCCAATTGGGTTGGAAGGTGCACGAAATCTATTTTCCAACAAAAAAAGAATCACCCAATTTAGAGTCCGGATGAAAAAGTTGTTGACGTTTTGAGTCAGGTATGTCTGTGTAGTCCGAATCTGAGTCCAGAACGTGAGAGACTTGGACTCTATCTTCTCTTGGGCCAAAAGTGACGTGAGAGAACTTTTTGAATAGCAAGTAAACATCTCTTTCTCCCTTATCTTCATATGTGGATTGTACAAATGTCCCATACACCTGCAACTAGACATGGCACAAAAGTTTGTGAAGTATTTTTGTCCAGGATGATATAAATAAATTATTGCATAGTTTGCATTAGAAATCACCTCACAAATATACATGTATGCAATATTTTTGGTCGTATCGAAGGTAGCCATGTCCTCATCATCCTCCCCTTCTTGAAAACAAAGCCGTCCTCGGCGTTGCTTAATCTGAAATGTGGCTAACAAACGAGACAAGGTGTACATGTTGTATATGTATATGTCATCCATTTTTACTTCCCTTGATTTTTGCACATATGACACATGATTAGATGAGTAACTTGCATAGTTCATAAAATCTAAAGCCAAAACATTATCAGAAGAAGTAGAAGGCATGAAAATATTGCTCTGATACCACTTGATAGAGGCGAGGGTCCCAATCTTTCGATGAGATGATAACTATCGATTTGGTGGAGTAGACTTTGACGATTCGACTACAAACATGCACGACGTTGCGCCTTAGCAATCGCTAAACCAATCTCCTGAGGTTACTGTCGATGCCGGAAGTGTCACCCTCGCTCGTAGGTGGTCGCCTTGGACTTGATGAAGTCGATGTAGGCGTACACGTGAGAAGTAGGCGAAGATGCCGTACGTCCAAAGGCGAAGATGCCTTGATAGCACTTGGCGAAGATGCCGAAGTGGTTGATGTAGCCGTAGCGCCGTCTTTGTGGTGGTCGTCTCGCGGTCTTCTTTTGTGCTTTTGAAGCTTGGACTTGGCGTGAAGTAGGGCTTGTTGGGACTTGTGCACTTGCGCTTGTGGAGCATCTTCATGATGATGATGTCGTTCGTCATCGTCGTGCACAGTTGCTTGGAGGTGACTTGCCCTTCATGACGATGTTGATCACGAACGTGAAAGTCGTCGCCATGTAGATGTGGACGAGGACGATTTGCACTTGCATCGTTTCCACGCTCCGAAGACTTGTGTCTTGAATGTCGCTGCCTTGAGGATGACGAAGGGAAAGAAGACTTGATCAAAGCTCTAATTTCCTCCATCCTTGCATCTTGCTCCCCTTTATGTGCGGAGAGCTTCTTGTCGATGTAGTCCCTTTTCCTTGCTTCGGAGAGATGAATGTCGATGAAGAGGTTCTCCATGCGCTCTTGCAATCTTGATTGTGCGCCTTGCATTTGTCGTTGTAGATCAAAGATTGACGCTTTGGTGATGTAGTTGTTCACGCCGTCGTCGTAGTCGAAGACCGGAGATGAAATGCCTTGCCTATCCATCACAAGACTCGAGCAAATATGAGTGGGAGAAAGAGAAGAACTTATACCAAATGTACCTTGACCGATGTTGAAAATGGATCAATGATCACTCAATGTGTAACGAGGAAATAACACAATTGGTACCAATTCTTGTCGGTTTCTCACACCTACACAAATAAGGCTTATGGTGCAGCTCGGTGAGGATAGTGGCACAAAAATTTGATGTAAAATGTTAGCAAGAGTCAATAATGTTGAAAGAGATTCACAAATTCGCAAGCGAAACAAGTAGACCAATAGCAAATGTGGCACACGGAAACACACACACGGATAGATAAATGGGGCCGTGCAACCAAGGAATGAGCTCAAAATGTGGAATCCACCAAAACGCTCGTGTTGCACAACTCAAGAGAGACGCTAGCACGATTGCTCAATAGGCGGATACGACACTTGTGCACAACCTATAAGATGCAAAATGGATAAACTTCTATCCCAAGTATGCTATGTATGTATGGTTCCTGGTGTGTCTCTCACGATGATCCAAGATGATCGGATATGACAATCTTATATGCAATGTGGTATGATGCTATGGCTATTGCTTACAAGCTTATTTGCTCTTTCTCTCTTTTGCTTTAAAGCTTTATTTGTTTTTTTATGTATGGCCACTTTGCACAATGCACAAACCAAGATAGCAATTGTGTATATGCGGGAACAATGTTGTGACACAATGGATGATATGATACCAATATGATATGGTATGTATGCAATGGAAGGTATGATCACTAATGTGCACAAGTAGAATGGCCCGGCAATACTCAAATGGCTAGTCTCGATAGGCAAGTGACGCAAAATGGGCTAGGGGTTATCAATGCAATTTGCAAGGGGAAAATACAATGGTGTCGTCGAAGTTACCGTCCATTGTGATGATGAGTGGCGGTGTTCTTGATGTAGATGCCAAGATGATGGAGACTCGTCCCTAAGTAGCCGAAACACCTTAGGAAACGGAAAAACCGCGAACTCAAAATCTCGAATGATAAATGTCAAATGGTGGTAGCGGAAAGCGGTGGTGGTTGCGGATGCTCAATGGGATTGCGAAAATGCAATGATGGGTAATGGAGTACGCAATGCGGAAGTGGAGGGTAAGATGGTGAACTATACACGGTGTCGGAGTTGCACGCACTGTCCCTAAGTAGCCGAAACACCTTAGGAGACACAACTCACAACACAAACAAAATTAGGTTAAGTTGGGGGTGGTGGAAGTGTATGGTGGGCAAGCCTATGCGGAAGTGTTGATGAAGAAGCAACCGTCCCTAAGTAGTCGAAACACCTTAGGAGACTCGAATTACAACTCAAACAACCATGGGGAACAAAATTGGCTTGGTTGCGGAAGTCGATGGTGGAGTAGCGGATGATGTGGTGGAAGCCCTAGGCAAAGATGCCAAAGTTCCAAAAATTTGATGGAGTCAAATGATTTTGGTGGTATTTTTGTTGGAAGGGGGATGTCAAGAGCTTTTCAAGGAGCTAAAGAACGTCAAAATCGGAGTCCAGATGAATTAGTTATGGACAAAACAGAAATCAGACGAAATCTGAAACTACAGGTTACGGACGTCCGGAAAAGGTCGGATGTCCGGGGAGTCGGACGTCCGGAAAAGTCGGAAATCCGTAAATTCGGTTCGGGTTAGGGGTTCCGGTTGGAAAGGTCGGACGTCCGATTCGTTCAGGGGCTCGGGACGTCCGTAAAACGCGTCGGTCGTCCGGTGGAATTGGTCAACGCGAGATGCGAGTTTCGGGCCGATTTTGGCGGAATTTTGGAATTTTGGGGTCAAAATTGAGGAGATTTCGTGGAAGAAAGATGGGGAAACTTGGGGAAATGCTAGATCCACTCGAAACCAAGCAAATCCATGGATCAAAATCAACAAAACATCATCACACTAACAAATCACAAAAAAAAATTGGGGCTATTTTTGGTGGGGATTTTCGAATTTGGGGAAGAACACAACAAAATCAAGCTAGAAAACACGGGGTAGGGCCTCCAAAAATGTGATCAACCTTGCTCTGATCCAAGATGATGTAGGGTGGAACCCTATGTGGACGATCTTTCACGTTTGGAGAGGATCCCTACGAGGAACACGAAGAACAAGCGGAAGAGCACGAGGGAAATCACGGGGGAAACACAAGAGAATCACTCAAACCAACAAGATCAATCACACATGTGCTAGATCGATGAACACAAAGGGGGAGATACATGATTCAAGGTCAACAAAGGACGATACAAACGGTAGTCGTTCTTCTCCGTGAGGAGGTCTTGATGATGGTCTTCTCCGAGAAGGAGGTCTTGAATGCAAGGTGGATCTTCTCCGAAGAGGGGCCGCGGTCTCTCTCGTGGAGTAGATCCGATATGGATGAGCGAAGCTCTATCTAACAATGAGCTAAATCAACGCTAACTCTAACTAGAAGGAGGTGGAGGAGTATATATAGTCTAGGGCCACGAAGGGGTAAGTGAAGGGGTACATGGGCTGCGGCCCAACACATGGCAACAAGACAGCGCCGGTCGTCTGACGGCACCGGACGTCCGGTGGCTCATGAGGGTCCGGCCGTCCGGTACTTGCCGGACGTCCGTGATTCGTTCGTTGGTCGCTGGCACGGTCTTCGGAGGGGCCCGGTCGTCCGGAGTTCGAGTCGCCGGACGTCCGGTCTGGTCGGACGTCCGGCCGCTTCTCTTTCAGGCAGCTTCTTCTCTTGGTCCTTGTACCTGGTGTCCTCGCCATCTGGTCCATGGTCTTCCTCCTTGTTCCTGGTCATGCATAGCACATACATTTGAGGTAGTAACCATGTCTCACATGTGGGAAGTGACGGTTCGGAGAGGAGCGAGTTCACCTTGTATCCAATGGTGTTTGTTCGAGGTCTCGTCATATGTCCACTTGGGGTTTGGAGAGTAGTCGAAGTGTACATGGGGATGAACGTGGGATGATCATCATCAACATCATAATCAACATAATCAGCATATGTGGAGATACTAAAATGCACCCGAACAGTACGTGTTACCTTAACCTTGCCGCTGTTGTTGAACCATTGGATGTAGTAAGATGTGGATGTGGTCTTGTGGTGAGTGATAGCTTCTCCACCATCTCCATGCTAGCCAAGTTGTTGCAGCTCCCTCCATCTATGATGATGCGAATAGAACGTTCCTTCACAACTCCCTTTGTATGGAACAAATTATGCCTCTGATTTTGCTCAGCTTGCGTGACCTGCACACTCAAAACACGTTGAGCAACTAAACATTCATTCCTGTCAGCATCTTCAGGAGCCATGTATTGCGTCTCATGAACAGAATCATCTCCACCGTGTTCTTCACGTGTAATAAGAGCCAAAGTCTCCTCATCATAGTCACTAGCGGACTCATACCCACCATCCTCAGTAGCAATCATCACACGCCGAGATTTGTATTCTCTCGCAAAATGTCCTCTTCCCTTACAACGACGACAAATAATATCACTTGTGTGCCCTGTAGACGCCATGGAAGAAGAAGAGCTCTGTGCAGGCCCGGCAGGTGTGCTCTTGGCAGATAGTGGTGGTTGTGCCTGCTTTCTTGTATCATGGTTGGAGGTGGCACCTGAAGGAGGTGATGGTGCGATGGCGTAGAGGATGCACGTGGTGTCCAGGATGAAGGTCGACCTGCGAGAAAAGTTAGTTCGGCGCCAATGCCCGCCGATCCTGCACTTCACGTTCAGCTTTACAAGCAAGATGGTATAAACGAGTGATATTATTATAATCCTTATAGTCTAGAATGGTCTGAATCTCTCTATTTAATCCACCCAGAAAACGTGCAAGCATAGCTTCATTCTCCTCAACAATACCACATCTAATCAAGCCAGTTGTAATTCCTGATAATATTCTTCTACAGAATTTTTTCCTTGTCTTAAGCGCTGCAATTTTTGAAGTAATTCACGTTGATAATATGGTGGAACCCAACGAGTACGCATAGCAGTTTTCAAAGCAGCCCAAGTAGCTGGAACAGGATATAACCTACAATGTTCAGACCACCAAACACATGCAAAGCTAGTGAAAGCACAAACAGCAGCAGGAACACGTCTCTCCTCAGGATACTGTAAACATGTAAAACGTTTGATGCGGAGAATCCCACGATCATCCCCATGGATCTACAACCGTCTCATCAAGAGCCAAGAGGACCCATGACACGAGCTAGAGCTAGAGCTCTTGAGAACGAGGTGACTTCCTTCCTTAGTGATATCACATATGATCCACTCGAGACATGGCTACTACCTAAGTCCGATATGCTATGCATCATTAGGTGTCAAGAGGAGCCTTCCGAAGATGCACGTGAAGACGGACGAGCCGCCAAGTCCATGGATGAAGAGGACCACGGAAGCGGGCAAGTTCACCCTCCAGGCCCCGGACATCCGGCCAAGGCCCCGGACATCCGGCCCCTGGAAATGCCAACACCGCAGCCGCAGCCCAGCCAGGAACCCTACAGAGCCCGGACATCCGGCCCCAGCCCGGATATCCGGCCAGAAGCCCGGAAATCCGGCGCTACGCACCCGATTCGGCAGAAGCGGCATCCTCCGGCCCGGACATCCGGCCCCCCATCCCGGACATCCGGCGCCTCCTGAAGCCCCGGACATCCGGCCCGACGCCCGGACATCCGGCTCCGCCTGTCTGTGCACAGAAATGGGTCGATGCCCATGTACCTCTTCGCCCCCCTAGACTATATATACTCCATCCCCTTCCTCTTTCTAGGGTTAGCTTAGGTTTAGCTCATGTTTGTGTGAGAGCCTTGCTCATCCACTTGGTTACTTCTCCTCGGAGCTCAGGACCTCTACGGAGAAGATCCCCCAAGCGGATTCAAGACCCCCTTCAAGGGTGGACCCCATCAAGACCTCCTCTCGGAGAAGAACGGCTACTCGTGTATACCTTTGTTGATTGTGGATCATATGTACCTCTTTGTGTTCGGTGATCTAGCACTTGTGTGATTGATTCCTTGTTGGTTGAGCGATCTCTCTCTCGTTTCCTCCGTGTTTCCCCTTTGTTCTTCCGCGTGTTCTTCGTGATTCCCCGTAGGATCCACTCCAAACGTGAAAGATCATCCACGTAGGGTTCCGCCCTACATCATCTTGGTATCATGAGCCACGTTGATCACGTTTTTGGAGCCCCTACCCCGTGTTTTCTAGCTTGATTTTGTTGTTTTCGTCCTAAATCCAAAAATCCCCACCAAAAATAGCCCTAAATTTTTTTTTTGTGATCTGTTGGTGTGATGAAGTTTTGTTGGATTTGATCCGCGGATTTCGTGTGTTGCAGGTAGATCTAGCATTCCCCCACCTTTTCCACAATTTCCATCCACAAAATCGCCCGAATTTTGCCCCAGATTTGACCTCTCCATGCGGTGTTCATCGAGTTCATCCAAGGATCCAGAGCCCGAACATCCGGCCCGACCAGCCCGGACATCCGGCACCCCGGACATCCGGCTTCCAAGACATCAAGACCTGCCAGCAGCAACTCCCATCCACCACCCAGTTTACCGCCTAACTCTCGCCAAATTTTGTCCCGATTCCCACATACACTTCCACATACCTCCACCACTTCCGCATAACACCACCATAGCCTTTCCCACTACCAACTCCGACAATGTTGCCAAATTTTGCTTTGAGAATTTGAGTTGGGGTTTCCGTATCCTTTTGTGTTTCGCTATCTAGGTACGGTTCAACATCAACATCACCGCTCATCTTCGCCAAGGACAAGGTAACATCGTCGACATCTTTTTCATAACTTGCAATTGCATTGATAACCATCATAGACAATCTTTGCGTTGCTTACCCATCGAGAATAGCCATTGAGTATTGCCTTAACGTGACTTGTGCACATTAGTGATCATACTCCATAGCATACATACCATACCAAAGTGGTGCATATCTTGGCATCAACTTGTGTGTCACAAAGTTGTCATCGCATACACAATTGCTATCTTGGTTCGTGAAGTTTTGCATGAGAAAAGAGCTCAAAAGAGAAAGAGCCAATCAAGCTTTTAAGCAAAAGAGAAATATACGCTAATAGCTTATGAGCAAGAACCATAGCATCATACAACATTAAGATTGTCATACTTGATCATCTTGGATCAACACATCGAAACACCATACATATAGCATACTTGGGATAGAAGTCGTTGCTTTTTTGCTTAGTAGGTTGTGCACAAGTTCGTATCCGCCTATTGTGCAATCGTGCTAGCACCTCTCTAGTGTTGTGCAACAAGAGCACCTTGGTGAATTCCACATTTTGGCTCATCCTTGGTTGCATAACCCCATATTATCTATTTTGCGTGTGTGTTTTCGTGTACCATATCTTGCTATTCGTCTACTTGTTGCATTTGCAAATTTGTGAATCATTTCCAACATTATTGAGTCTCACCTACAATTGCATCAAATTTTGTGCCACCATCCTAACCGAGCTCCACCATAAACTTTTATTTGTGTAGGTATGAGAACCGACAAGAATTGGTACCAATAGTGCTATTTCATTGTCTGCATTTGAGTGAACTTGATTCATCATCAACATCGGTCAAAGGTACATTGGTATAAGTTCTTCTCCTTCTACCACTCACATTTTGCTTGGAATGATGGATAGGCCAAGTACTTCTACCGACCCACTCTTCCTCGAGCAAGACGACGACATGTCATCATACGTCACCAAGAGCCACCTCTTTGGTGCACAACGAGCGTTGCACCAAGAACAACAAGCAATGAGCGATCGCATCGACAATCTCGGCACCGACTTGCGACTCTCCGAGCATACAAGAGACTACTTCGACAACAAGTTCGACGCTCACAAGCAAGAGAATAAGAATGGACGAGATCCGCGCCTTGATGAGAAACCGGCATCATTCAACTTCTTCATCATCAAGACGGAGCCGATCCAGTCGACACTCCGACGACACCTTCTACGACTCAAGTACACCTACTTCGAACACTTCGTCGTGCCGCACGTCAAGACCGTCATACATCTCGCAACCCGCTACATGACAAGAATTCACAAGAGCAAGTTGATGATCAAGTTCCTCGTCCTCAATCAAACCAAGACGCTTTTGCTCAAGCTCGAGAACGACAACGACTACGGCGCCAAGAGGAAGAACGAGCGCGTCTACACCAAAGGCGAAAAAGACGCCAAGGCTCTACGTGTCCAAGAACAACTACGTGAAGCGCAAGCTATTGTGGCGCAACGTGCCCTTCAAGAATCAAGTAGAGCCTTCGCCAACCGCAATCGCGAACGGCGCAATCAATAGGAAGCCCTTCGAGAAGAAATCCAAGAGAGGAACTACCAACCTCATGGACAACGTCGAGTTCCTCAAGCTCCTCCACAAGCTCGTCAAGCTCCACTTCAACCTTAAGTTCAACAAGAGCAAGTTGATCATGGTCTTCCTCCACGCCAAGAGCAACATGAAGACGATTGCAATCCACGTCAAGGGCGTCATCATCAACATCGCCAACAACACAATGAAGAGCAACGCTACGGCAAGCTAAAATTCACCATGCCCAAGTTCAACGGAAGCAATGACCCCGAAGACTATCTCGCATGGGCATTGAAGGTTGACAAAATCTTCCGGTTGCACAACTACAAGGAAGGGAAGAAAATCGCTATGGCATCACTTGAGTTCCAAGACTATGTGCTCATATGGTGGGAACAAATCATTGAGCGCCGACAAGCAAGAGGTGAACCTCCAATCACCACTTGGGCTCAAATGAAGGATATCATGCGAGCATGTTTTGTGCCAACCTACTACAACCGCGACCTCTTCAAGAAACTTCAACTCCTCAAGCAAGGAACAAAGAGTGTTGAAGAATACTACAAGGAAATGGAGATAGCCATGATTCGAGCCAATGTCAAGGAAGATGATGAGCAAACTATGGCACGTTTCTTGAATGGACTAAATCATCCCATCAAGAAGATCGCCGACTTCCAACCATACTCCACCCTCATTGAGCTCGTACATCAAGCTACAAAGGCGGAACGTCAAGTACAAGATGACTTCAAATACGCAAAGTACTCATCAAAGACCTGCGGCTTCTCCAACAACCAAGCTTCAACACCTCCTCCAACATCTACAAACAACGACGACAAGTCGAGTTACAAGAGAAAGTCGACAAGTTCAAGTCGTCCTCCTCCTACTACAAGCAACTTCAAGCCGCGTGCTTCATCATCTACTCCGACTGATGAGACCATCAAAACAAGCTCCTTCAAGTGTTTCACTTGCGGCCAAGGCCACAAGTCCTATGAATGCACCAACAAGCGGACCATGATCCTCAACGACGACGGCACATATGACTCAATGAGTGATGAGGAGATGGAAGCCCTTGAGCAAGTGGCCATGCACCGGCAAGTGAACGAAGATGAAGATGATCAAGTCTTTTGCGATGAGGATTCGAGCCCCGCTCTCGTTGTCTCCAAGGTCTTGACCCTTCAATCACAACAAGAAGACGACCAAAGATGCCACATCTTCCACACAAAGGCCGGCATCAACGGAAGGTCCGTCAAGGTCATCATCGATGGTGGTAGTTGCCACAACTTGGCAAGTGAAGAACTATGTTCCAAACTTCAATTGGTCAAGAGGAAGCACCGCACCCTACAAGGTTCAATGGCTAAGTGACTCCGGCACTATCTGAGTCGAGCATACGGTCCAAGTCTCCTTCAAAATTGGTGCTTATGAAGACACGTTGGAGTGTGATGTGGTCCCAATGACCGTTGCCACCTACTTCTAGGTCGACCATGGCAATTCGACCGTGGTGTCATCCACAATGGGCGCACCAATCACTATAGCTTCAAGATGAAAGGGAACGAACACGTGCTACGACCTATGTCTCCTAATCAAGTGATAGCCGACAAGCAAGCCACCCATCATAGAGACAAGAGTGAAAGTGATCCACACAAAAGTGAGTGAGAGCCACAAAACACACTTGAGTGCCTCTTTGCCTAGAGAAAAACCTCATCCTATTTGCCACCAAAAGTGAAATGAGAGAAGTGTGTGAGAACCCATCGAGTGTGATGCACTTTGTCCTTGTGTGCAAGGATGGAGAACCAAAAACTAACACAATTCACGAGCTACCTTTCGTGATGAGGACATGATTACCTTGGATACGACCAAAAATATTGCATACATGTATATTTGTGAGGTGATTTCTAATGCAAACTATGCAATAATTTATTTATGTCATCCAGGACAAAAATACTTCACAAACTTTTGTGCCATGTCTAATTGCAGGTGTATGGGACATTTGTACAATCCACATATGAAGATAAGGGAGAAAGAGATGTTTACCTCCTGTTCAAAAAGTTCTCTCACGTCACTTTTGGCCCAAGAGAAGATAGAGTCCAAGTCTCTCACGTTACGGACTCAGATTCGGACTGCACAGACATACCTGACTGAAAACGTCAATAACTTTTTCATAAGGACTCCAAATTGGTTGATTCTTTTTTTGTTGGAAAATAGATTTCGTGCATTTTCCAACCCAATTGGAATCACCTTAAAATCCGTCCGGAGCGTTGAGTTATGGACGAAACAATCTGATGCTGCAGCAGAATCCGAGTCAAACTACAAGTCCAAAGGTGTTACGTCACCTCCACTTGGGCCCATTGGCCTTGTACGACCTAGGGTTAGTGTTAGGCTGCCTTGGGACGTCCTCCCACCTCCTTGGCTGCCACCCCTTGCTCCTATATAAGAAGATCCATCTAATAGCTTTTTCCTTGGGATTTGTTTAGTTAAAAGTTAGTCATTGCAACCCGTGTACTTCGTTTGTGTCCAACGACTGCACAAGACTGCTTCAGGATCCCCACCATTATCAATACTTCATATATATTCGCAATATTCAGATTGCTTTATCATATTCTTGCTCATTCTTGATTGCTTGCAGGAATAGACCTTCGTGGTCGGTGATCGTGCTTAAGCATAAATCGGTAACCTCAGGAGATTTGTTTAGCGATTGCGAAGGCGCAACGTCGTGCATGTTTGTAGTCAGATCGTCAAAGTCGACTCCACCAAATCGATAGTTATTATCTCATCGAAAGATCGGGACACCCCCGCCTCTATCATTTCGTGTTTCAATCTCTTTTGCAGGAATTTCAAGATGTTTTCCCCGATGTGCTACCTCCGGGTCTACCTCCTCTTCGAGGCATTGATCATCGAATCGACCTCATCCCCGGAGTGCCTCTACCAAACAAAGCTCCATACCGAGTCAATCCCGAAGAAACCCTTGTGCCGTTCCCGTTATACTTGTGCCTAAGCACGATGGAAGTTTCCGCTTGTGTTCCGATTGCAGACCTATAAATGCTATTACCGTTCGCTATAGGCATCCCATTCCTCGCTTAGATGACATGCTTGATGAACTTTGTGGAGCCAACTTTTTCTCAAAAATCGACCTTAAAAGTGGCTATTATCAAATCCACATACAAGAGGGTGATGAATGGAAAACTGCTTTCAAAACCAAATTTGGTTTATATGAGTGGTTAGTGATGCCTATGGGTCTTCGGAGGCTCCGGTACTTTCGATGCGTCTTATGCATCATGTGCTTCGTCCTTACGTTGGAGTCTTTGTTGTGGTTTACTTTGATGATATTCTTGTGTTTAGCAAAACCATGAAAGAGCACATCAATCATGTAAAATCTGTGTTGCAAACTCTTCGCAAGGAAAGCCTTTATGCAAACTTGAAAAAATGCACTTTTGGCGTTGACAAAGTAGTTTTCTTGGGTTTTGTAGTATCCTCAAAGGGTGTCCATGTTGATAAATCTAAAATTAAAGCAATTAAAACTTGGCCCCAACCCACCAATTTGCAACAAGTGCAAAGTTTTCTTGGTCTTGCGGGTTTTTATCGTTGCTTTGTGAAAGATTTTATCACAATTGCCGCTCCTTTGCATGCCTTGAGTAAGAAGAATACTCCCTTTGTTTGGGGAACTTTGCAATCAACCGCTTTTGATGAGCTCAAGTCTTTGCTTACTCATGCTCCGATTCTTGCTTTGCCCAATTTAGACAAAACTTTTGAGGTTCATTGTGATGCAAGTGGTACCGGAATTGGCGGAGTTTTGATGCAAGAAAAACGAGCCATTGCTTATTTTAGTGAAAAACTCTCCGGTGCTCAACTTAATTATCCCATCTATGACAAAGAATTGTATGCTTTAGTGCGTGTGCTACATGTTTGGGAACATTACCTTAGACCTCATGAGTTTGTCATCCATACCGATCATGAAACGCTTAAGTACCTCAAAGGTCAAACTAAATTGAACAAGCGTAATGCAAAATGGAGTGAATTTATTGAATCTTTTCCTTATGTGATCAAGTACATTAAGGGTAAAGAAAATGTAGTTGCCGACGCGCTTTCCCGCATATGCATGCTTGTCACTCAACTTGAGTTGAATGTTATTGGTTTTGAGCATATAAAAGACTTGTATGAGCATGATCCATCTTTTGCTATTCCTTATGCTAAGTGTTTCACGCATACTTCTTGGGAACAATATTACATCAAGGATGCTTATCTTATGAGAGCTAACAAACTATGCATTCCCGAGTCTTCTCTTCGTTTGCTCCTTTTGCAAGAGGCTCATGGAGGCGGACTCATGGGACACTTTGGACGTGACAAGACATTCGCCACGCTCTCCAACAACTACTTTTGGCCCAAGATGTTCATGACGTCTCACGCTTCAACACCCGATGTTATACATGTCATAAAGCTAAGTCTAAAGCTCAATCTCATGGTCTTTACATGCCTCTTCCTATTCCTTATCAACCATGGGAAGACATTAGTATGGATTTTGTACTTGGTTTGCCTAGGACTCAAAATGGAAAGGATTCCGTGTTTGTCGTTGTGGATAGATTTTCTAAGATGGCACATTCCATTCCTTGCAACAAGATAGACGATGCTTCACATGTTGCAAATCTCTTTTGTAGGGAAATCTTGCGACTCCTTGGAGTACCAAAGACAATAGTCTCCGATCGTGACGTCAAATTCTTGAGTTACTTTTGTAAGACCCTATGCGCCAAGCTCGGAATCAAGCTCTTGTTCTCATCGGCATACCATCCTCAAACCGACGGCCAAAAGGAGGTGACGAACCGCACACTATCCACTCTACTTCGTGTCTTGATCAAGAAGGACATCAAGGAGTGGGAAGCATGCCTACCCATCGCCGAGTACGCCTACAACCGTGCAAGACATTCGACTACCGGCAAGTCCCCCTTCGAGGTCGTCTACGGTTTCAACCCGTTGTCCCCATTGGACATTCTACCACTTCCTCTCCAAGAGCGCACCAACATGGATGCGAGTGCACGGCAAGCTACATCAAGAAGATGCACGAAGATACAAGGCACACCATCGAGCGCCAAGTACAACGACTAGCAACCAAGCTCAACGCCAACAAGCAACCCATGGTCTTCAACATTGGTGATCTAGTGTGGCTACACCTTCGCAAGGACCGCTTCCCCAAAGAACGCAAATCCAAGCTTCTCCCTCGAGCCGATGGACCTTTCAAGGTGCTAGCACGCTACAACGACAACGCTTACAAGATCGACCTACCTCGAGACATATACAACGTGAGCGACATCTTCAATGTCAAGGACCTCGCACCATACCATGGAGACGAAGCTTTTGATCCGAGGTCGGATCTCTCCCAAGGGGGGGGGGAGATGATGCGGAGCATCCCACGATCATCCCCATGGCTCTACAACCGTCTCATCAAGAGCCAAGAGGACCCATGACACGAGCTAGAGCTAGAGCTCTCGAGAACGAGGTGACTTCCTTCCTTAGTGATATCACATATGATCCACTCGAGACATGGCTACTACCTAAGTCCGATATGCTATGCATCATTAGGTGTCAAGAGGAGCCTTCCGAAGATGCACGTGAAGACGGACGAGCCGCCAAGTCCACGGATGAAGAGGACCATGGAAGCGGGCAAGTTCACCCTCCAGGCCACAGACATCCGGCCAAGGCCCCGGGCATCCGGCCCCTGGAGACGCCAACACTGCAGCCGCAGCCCAGCCAGGAACCCTACAGGGCCCGGACATCCGGCCACCAGGCCCCGGACATCCGGCTCCAGCCCGGATATCCGGCCAGAAGCCCGGAAATCCGGCGCCACGCACCCGATTCGGCAGAAGCGGCATCCTCCGGCCCGGACATCCGGCGCCTCCTGAAGCCCCGGACATCCGGCCCGACGCCCGGACATCTGGCTCACTTTGTCACAAGACAAAGAAGGGCCGATGCCCATGTACCTCTTCGCCCCCCTAAACTATATATACTCCATCACCTTCCTCTTTCTAGGGTTAGCTTAGGTTTAGCTCATGTTTGTGTGAGAGCCTTGCTCATCCACTTGGTTACTTCTCCTCGGAGCTCAGGACCTCTATGGAGAAGATCCCCCAAGCGGATTCAGGAACCCCTTCGAGGGTGGACTCCATCAAGACCTCCTCTCGGAGAAGAACGTCTACTCGTGTATCCTAACCTTTGTTGATTGTGGATCATATGTACCTCTTTGTGTTCGGTGATCTAGCACTTGTGCGATTGATTCCTTGTTGGTTGAGCGATCTCTCTCTCGTTTCCTCCGTGTTTCCCTTTGTTCTTCCGCGTGTTCTTCGTGATTCCCCGTAGGATCCACTCCAAACGTGAAAGATCATCCACGTAGGGTTCCGCCCTACATCAACGTTGTTCAGTTTCTAACTCCCAAGTAAGATATATATCAGGAACATATCTACCCTCAAATGGTGGAATATTCAATTTCAGTTTAGGGAGATGGTCATGATCTCGTACCTGAGGGGGAGCCCTAACATTGCCATTATTTGCATGTGGACGACACGGGTGGTTGTGGTGCTGGTGGTTGCACGTAGTTCTGATTTTGATCAACCTCATCCTCGTAATCTCCCACATAATCATCCTCCTCCGCATCAGCAACAGAAGCCACAGAAGTATCAACAGTAGCACCAACAGTTTGGCCAAGCGCAAGAGGGACACGGCTCGCTCGGCGGAGTGCTGTTTCGCGACATGGAGGTAGTCGTTGTTGTTGTTGTTGTAGAGGTGCATTAGGTGCAGCCGGTGGTGGTGGTGGAAGACGCGCGAGCAATTCATTAAACTTGTTATCGAGCTTTGTTTCAAACGTCTTCTCCATGCCATCTATCTTCTCCATGGCCTCTTCAAATCTGTTTAGCACATCCTGCACCTGTCCACTCATCATTTGCTGAAATTTATCATGAAGCTCCTTGTTCGTCAAGTTCTCCCAGTCAGTCTCGTCGGCTTGTGATCCTGGCATGGTTAGCAGCAATAGAAACACACAAGAATATGATCCTACAGACTACTAACACGTGGTGGTGGTGGGTCATGTAGGGCGTAACCCTATGTGCACGATCTTTCACGTTTGGAGTGGATCCTACGGGGAATCACGAAGAACACGCGAAAAGCACAAAGGGGAATACGGAGGAAACGAGAGAAATCACTCAACCAACAAGGAATCAATCACACAAGTGCTAGATCACCGAACACAAAGAGATACATATGATCCACAATCAACAAAGGTAAGGATACACGAGTAGCCGTTCTTCTCCGAGAGGAGGTCTTGATGGGGTCCACCCTAGAAGGGGGTCTTGAATCCGCTTGGGGGGATCTTCTCCGTAGAGGTCCTGAGCTCCGAGGAGAAGAAACCAAGTGGATGAGCAAGGCTCTCACACAAACATGAGCTAAACCAAAGCTAACCCTAGAAAGTTGGGGAAGAAGGAGTATATATAGTCTAGGGGCGAAGGGGGTACAAGGGCCGCGCCCAAACGAAGTCAACACAGGCGTCGGACGTCCGGAAGGCATCGGACGTCCGGAGGCTCGACGGTCCAGACGTCCGGACGGGCTCAGACGTCCGTAGAATCAACTTCTGTGGTAGCGTCGGACGTCCGGAGACGGTCGGTCGTCGAGCTTCAGGACGGTCCGACGTCCGGAAGTTGTCGGTCGTCCGTAGATTCGGTTGAGCGTCGTCGGTCGGACATCCGGAGGCTTGATCGTCCGTAGTTCTGGTTCGGTGGCAAAGTGCGGACGTCCAAAGTCGAGTCGTCCGGGTCACAGGACTCGTCGGACGTCCGGAAGGCGTCGGTCGTCCGGTCTGTGCCTTCAAAGACATCTCTTCTTCTTCTTCAATACGCTTGGAGTCCTCGCCGTCTTGGCTCTCGCAAGTAGTTGATCCTTGGCTCACCTCCATGTACCTGATTACACATAGAGTCTCCGAATGAGGTAGCAGCCATGTCTCGTGAGTAGGAAGAGGGAGTTCGGAGAGGAGCGAATTCACCTTATCTTCGATAGCCTTAGCTCGGGCTCTCGTGTCATGGGTCCGAGTGGTGTTGAGGAGATGTAGGCACGTCCATGGGGATGAGTGAGGGATGCTCCGCATCATCTCCCTCCCTTGGGAGAGAGATCCGACCTCGGATCAAAGCTTCATCTCCATGGTAAGGTGCGAGGTCCTTGACGTTGAAGATGTCGCTCACATTGTACTTGTCTCGAGGTAGGTCAATCTTGTAGGCGTTGTCGTTATAGCGTGCTAGCACCTTGAAAGGTCCATCGGCTCTAGGAAGAAGCTTGGACTTGCGTTCTTTGGGGAAGCGGTCCTTGCGAAGGTGTAGCCACACTAGATCACCAATGTTGAAGACCATGGGTTGCTTGTTGATGTTGAGCTTGGTCGCCAGTCGTTGTACTTGGCGCTCAATGGTTTGTCTTGTATCCTCATGCATCTTCTTGATGTAGCTTGCCCGTGCACTCGCATCCATGTTGGTGCGCTCTTGTAGAGGAAGAGGTAGAATGTCCAATGGGGACAACGGGTTGAAGCCGTAGACGACCTCAAGGGGGACTTGCCGGTAGTCGAATGTCTTGCACGGTTGTAGGCGTACTCGGCGATGGGTGGACATGCTTCCCACTCCTTGATGTTCTTCTTGATCAAGACACGAAGTAGAGTGGATAGTGTGCGGTTCGTCACCTCCGTTTGGCCGTCGGTTTGAGGATGGTATGCCGATTAGAACAAGAGCTTGATTCCGAGCTTGGCGCATAGGGTCTTCCAAAAGTAACTCAAGAACTTGACGTCACGATCGGAGACGATTGTCTTTGGTACTCCTTGGAGTCACAAGATTTCCCTACAAAAGAGATTTGCAACATGTGAAGCATCGTCTATCTTGTTGCAAGGAATGAAATGTGCCATCTTAGAAAATCTATCCACAACAACAAACACGGAATCCTTTTCCATTTTGAGTTCTAGGCAACCCAAGTACAAAGTCCATGCTAATGTCTTCCCAAGGTTGATAAGGAATAGGAAGGGGCATGTAAAGACCGTGGGATTGAGCTTTAGACTTAGCTTTGCGGGATGTAGAGCAACGGTTGGTGAAGCGTGAGACGTCGCGGAACATCTTGGGCCAAAAGTAGTTGTTGGAGAGCATGGCAAAAGATGGATCATGCTCATACAAGTCTTTTATATGCTCAAAACCAATAACATTCAACTCAAGTTGAGTGACAAGCATGCATATGCGTGAAAGCGCGTCGGCAACTACATTTTCTTTACCCTTAATGTACTTGATCACATAAGGAAAAGATTCAATAAATTCACTCCATTTTGCATGACGCTTGTTCAACTTAGTTTGACCTTTGAGGTACTTAAGTGTTTCATGATCGGTATGGATGACAAACTCATGAGGTCTAAGGTAATGTTCCCAAACATGTAGCACACGCACTAAAGCATACAATTCTTTGTCATAGATGGGATAATTAAGTTGAGCACCGGAGAGTTTTTCACTAAAATAAGCAATGGCTCGTTTTTCTTGCATCAAAACTCCGGCAATTCCGGTACCACTTGCATCACAATGAACCTCAAAAGTTTTGTCAAAATTGGGCAACGCAAGAATCGGAGCATGAGTAAGCAAAGACTTGAGCTCATCAAAAGCGGTTGATTGCAAAGTTCCCCAAACAAAGGGAGTATTCTTCTTACTCAAGGCATGCAAAGGAGCGGCAATTGTGCTAAAATCTTTCACAAAGCGACTACAAAAACCTGCAAGACCAAGAAAGCTACGGCACTTGTTGCAAATTGGTGGGTTGGGGCCAAGTTTTAATTGCTTCAATTTTAGATTCATCAACATGGACACTGATAGAGGCGAGGGTGTCCCGATCTTTCGATGAGATGATAACTATCGATTTGGTGGAGACGACTTTGACGATCCGACTACAAACGTGCATGACGTTGCGCCTTAGCAATCGCTAAACCAACTCCGAGAGGTTATTGACCACGCCGGAGCACAATCAACCTGACCACGAAGGTCTATTCCTGCAAGCAATCGAAAAACAAGCAAGAATATGATAAAGCAATCTGAATATTGCGAGTATATATGAAGTATTGATAAAGGTGGGGATCCGTAGGCGGTCTTGGTCTGGTCGTTGGACACAAACGAAGTACACGAAGTTGCAATGGCTAACTTTTAACTAAACAAATCCCAAGGAAAAAGCTACTAGATGGATCTACTTATATAGGATCAAGGGGTGGCGGCCAAGGAGGTGGTAGGACGTCGCAAGGCAGCCTAAAACTAACCCTAGGTCGTACAAGGCCAATGGGCCCAAGCGGAGGTGACGTAACACCTTTGGACTTGTAGTTTGACTCGGATTCTCGCTGCAAAGATCAGATTGTTTCGTCCATAACTCAACGCTCCGGACGAATTTGAAGGTGAATCCAATTGGGTTGGAAGGTGCACGAAATCTATTTTCCAACAAAAAAGAATCACCCAATTTGGAGTCCGGATGAAAAAGTTATTGACGTTTTGAGTCAGGTATGTCTGTGCAGTCCGAATCTGAGTCCAGAACGTGAGAGACTTGGAATCTATCTTCTCTTGGTCCAAAAGTGACGTGAGAGGACTTTTTGAACAGCACCTAAACTTCTCCTTTTGCCTTATCTTCATATCTGTATTGTACAAATGTCCCATACACCTACAATTAGACAAAACACAAAAGTATGTGATGTATTTTGTTACGGATAACATAAATAGATTATTGAATAGTTTGCACTAGAAATCACACGACAAATATGCATGTATGCAATATTTTTGGTCTTATCCAAGGTAGTCATGTCCTCATCATCCTCCACTTCTTGAAAACAAAGCCGCCCTCATGGTTCTTAGTCTGAAATGTGGCTAACAAAAGAGACAAGGTGTACATGTTGTATATGTATATGTCATCCATTTTTATTTCCCTTGATTTTTGCACATATGACACATAAATAGATGAGTAACTTGCATAGTTCATAAAATCTAAAGCCAAAACATTATCACAAGAAGTAGAAGGCATGAAAATATTGCAACTCAGTTTGCACATATAAGTGAAGCTCTTATTCATTTCAAAAGATTGACAATGTTCATCATTAAACCATCCCAACATTGGTGAATAAACCTTACTTGCATCAAGTTTACATGCTACAACATGCTTAAATAAGTAAACATGCAATAAGTCATTCGACACAGAATCATCACCAAGATTAGAGGTCATATCAAAATGATTAAATATTGATTCTTTTGCATCAACAATTAATTCAATGGGTGCACTCAAAATTGTTGGTATTTCAGTTGTTTGATCACATGGCAAAGTCAAATTATCAATATAATCCTCTAAAATAGGTGGTGTGATCAAAGTAGTGGGTAGCTCAACACATGATGTATTCAAGTTAACTAGGCATGCATCATTCTCATGTAAAAGTGGAAAATCTGTACCTTTGTCATTACCTCTTATAGTCAACTCAGATGATGCAGACACTCTCGATGATGATGTGTCACATGGTGGAGATGATGTAGTCCTCGCAACAACGGATGTTGTTGTCATAGTACGCCTAGTAGTTGAATAAACATCTGTATCAACAGTTGGAATGTGCACCGTGCGCTTGTTCTCCTTGTGGGCAACACGTCGTTTTATTTCCTGTTCAGCTTTGCAAGCAAGACGAAACAAATGGTCCATAGGATAACACTCTTCATGAATTAGTATCTCCTGAATATTATTGTTTAATACTCCCCAAAATCTATCCATAAAATATTCTTCACTTTCTTCTAAAATGAGTGCAACAAGGTAGTTTGTAAATCATCATAATATTTTGTTACGGTGTCACTACCTTGTTTTAAATGTTCCAGTTTTTTAATCATGCCACGAGTATAATAAACATCGACGAATCTATCTCTCATGACATGTTTTAAATCATCCCAAGTATTAGGTACATAATCAGGGTGTAACCGACAATATTCACTCCACCAAACTAGAGCATAACCAAAGGAAAGAACCAACCGCAACCATAACTTTTTTACGTTCATCAAAATTATGGGAAGCAAATATATTATTTATGTCTAACTCCCATTCAATATATAAAGGAGGTCTAAAACGGCCATTAAATGGTGGTATAGAAACATGAACCTGATCATGTGCATTTGGATGTTTGTGCACCTCCCGTGACGGTTGTGGTATTTGCATAGGTGGTGGCATGTCTCCCGCGATCGACAAAGCCCATGAATTGACACTGGATCCAGTCAAGATTAGTAGAACAAGAAACCAAATCCAAAAATAATGTTTCTATAACTACTAGGATGTGGTGGTAAAACGCTCACAAGAAAGCAAATATCAATGTCTTACAAGTTCTTACCATGCAAAGAAGGCGGTGACAGGCAACCAACGGTGTCAAGTAACTCAAGATTGTGTAAAGAGATTGCCGGGGGCGTCGTATACGGTGTAGAAATATGTGGAGCTGGGTTGGCTATATATGGTAGCAAAAGATTAGCAATAATCAATTCAAAGATGCAATGTTGAATAAACGCTCAACGGTCTTTGTCTTTGGTCCTAGGCTAGACCGGACTAGAGACGCGAGCCTAGAACACTAATGAGGTCACGGCGTAGCACAACTAGCATCAATGAAGGATAATGAGTAGCTCTAGACAGCAAGATATAAGTGAAGAGCACAACGGCAGTAAAGATAATGATGAAAAACAAGCGCCAAGCGGGATATACAACAACTCTCTCTCCAGTTTTCCTCTTGAAAAGTTTGAGCCAATTTTCTGATAAATTTTTTCAAAGAATGCTACTAACTCAAGCTTTCCAATGCAAAAAGAATCACTCAATTCCGAGTTGATATGAGGAGTCAAAAAATTCTAAAACTGATTTGAAAAACTGGAATAAGCTGTGTTCACGAACTTCGGAGGGCAAAAATACCTATTTAGGAGCCGATTTTGAGGTGCCAAATATTGAACTTGCTTCTGCAACTATTTAGATGCGGCTCGTCTTTAGCTTTAATTTGAGTACTCGCGGAGCCAAAACGGACTTCGTATGAGGAAGTTATGCCTGTTTTACTGAACAGTACACAAAACAGATTCCAATCCGAATTCAGCTACGAGATTGAGTCTAGATAGATCCGAACTTTGTTTTTTTTTCTTCTCTCTTTTTTTTCTCACACTTTTTTCTTTTTCTTTCTCTCTTATCTGACTTTTTTTACTTTTTCTCTCTTTTTTCTCTCTTTTTTCTCTTTTCCAAAACAAACTAGATAAGATGCAGATTGGATCAAGCGAAGATGTGAATGACCTCAACTATGATTATGACAATGAATAGTGCGAGTATGCACGTGGTGGAAATTGATGGATGGTATGGTGGACAGCGGAAGGGATAATGATGCAGCGGCGTGACTAATGTGAATGTAACTTCGAAACTCTAAAGGAACTAGACACTAAGCCCAAAGAACTCGACACGATTGATGCAAACCGATAATTCAATAATGCAAACAATGAAAAGAAAATTGCAAAGGCTTGGACTGGCTAGGACAAATGATGAATAGATCTAACTTTTCTAGTGGCCTTTTCTTGGACAATAGGTAAGAAAATAAATCGAATCTAGGGATAATCGGAAAATCTCACCGAGCAACCTTGAAAACCGATACCACTTGATAGAGGCGAGGGTGTCCCGATCTTCGATGAGATGATAACTATCGATTTGGTGGAGACGACTTTGACGATCCGACTACAAACGTGCCTGACGTTGCGCCTTAGCAATCACTAAACCAACTCCGAGGTTATTGACCACGCCGAGCACAATCAACGACCACGAAGGTCTATTCACGCAAGCAATCGAAAAACAAGCAAGAATATGATAAAGCAATCTGAATATTGTAGTATATATGAAGTATTGAAAAAGGTGGGGATCCGTAAGCGGTCTTGGTCAGGTCGTTGGACACAAACGAAGTACACGAAGTTGCAATGGCTAACTTTTAACTAAACAAATCCCAAGGAAAAAGCTACTAGATGGATCTACTTATATAGGATCAAGGGGTGGCGGCCAAGGAGGTGGTAGGACGTCCCAAGGCAGCCTAAAACTAACCCTAGGTCGTACAAGGCCAATGGGCCCAACCGGAGGTGACGTAACACCTTTGGACTTGTAGTTTGACTCGGATTCTGCTGCAGCATCAGATTGTTTCGTCCATAACTCAACGCTCCGGACGAATTTGAAGGTGAATCCAATTGGGTTGGAAGGTGCACGAAATCTATTTTCCAACAAAAAGAATCACCCAATTTGGAGTCCGGATGAAAAGTTATTGACGCTTTTGAGTCAGGTATGTCTGCATGCAGTCCGAATCTGAGTCCGTAACGTGAGAGACTTGGACTCTATCTTCTCTTGGTCCAAAAGTGACGTGAGAGGACTTTTGAACAACACCTAAACTTCTCCTTTTCCCTTATCTTCATATGTGTATTGTACAAATGTCCCATACACCTACAATTAGACAAAACACAAAAGTATGTGATGTATTTTTGTTCTGGATAACATAAATAGATTATTGAATAGTTTGCACTAGAAATCACCTGACAAATATGCATGTATGCAATATTTTTGGTCTTATCCAAGGTAGTCATGTCCTCATCAGACACCCTTTGAGGATACTACAAAACCCAAGAAAACCACTTTGTCAACACCAAATGTGCATTTTTTTCATGTTTGCGTAAATACTTTCCTTGCGAAGGGTTGCAAAACAACCCTAACATGATTAAGATGTTCTTTCATGGTTTTGCTAAACACAAGAATATCGTCGAAGTAAACCACAACAAAGACTCCAATGTAAGGACGAAGCACATGATGCATAAGACGACGAAAGTACCGGAGACTCGAAAGACCCATAGGCATCACTAACCACTCATATAAACCAAACTTGGTTTTGAAAGCAGTTTTCCATTCATCACCCTCGTATGCGGATTTGATAATAGCCACTTTTTAGATCAATTTTTGTAAAAAGTTGGCTCCACTAAGTTCATCAAGCATATCATCTAAGCGAGGAATGGGATGCCTATAATGACGGTAATAGCATTTATAGGTCTACAATCGGAACACAAGCGGAAACTTCCATCGGGCTTAGGCACAAGTATAACGGGAACGGCACAAGGGCTTAGGCTTTCACGTACAAGACCGTTGTCGATGAGTTGTTGTACTTGCCGTTGAATTTCTTTGGTTTCTTCGGGATTGACTCGGTATGGAGCTTTGTTTGTTAGAGGCGCTCCGGGGATGAGGTCGATTCAATGCTCAATGCCTCGAAGAGGAGGTAGACCCGGAGGTAGCTCATCGGGGAAAGTATCTTGGAATTCCTGCAAAAGAGATTTAAACACTAAAGGTAGCTCATGAGAGGTGTTAGTTGTTGGGTCTCCATCCTTGCACACAAGGACAAAGTGCATCACACTAGATGGGTTCTCACACACTTCTCTCATCTCACTTTTGGTGGCAAATAGGATGAGGTCTTTCTCTCTAGGCGAAGAGGCGCTCAAGTTTGGCTTGTGGCTCTCACTCACTTTTTGGTGGATCACTTTCTCACTTTTGTCTCTATGATGGGTGGCTTGCTTGTTGGCTATCACTTGACTAGGAGATATAGGTCGTAGCACATATTCCTTCCCTTTCATCTTGAAGCTATAGTGATTGGTGCGTCCATTGTGGATGACGCCACGGTCGAATTGCCATGGTCGACCTAGAAATAGGTGGCAAACGGTCATTGGGACCACATCACACTCCAACGTGTCTTCATAAGCACCAATTTTGAAGGAGACTTGGACCGTATCTCGACTCGTATAGTGCCGGAGTCACTTAGCCATTGAACCTTGTAGGGGTGCGGGTGCTTCCTCTCGACCAAATGAAGTTTGGAACATAGTTCTTCACTTGCCAAGTTGTGGCAACTACCTCTATCGATGATGACCTTGACGGACCTTCCGTTGATGCCGGCCTTTGTGTGGAAGATGTGGCATCTTTGGTCGTCTTCTTGTTGATGTTGAAGGGTCAAGACCTTGGAGACAACGAGAGCGGGGCTCGAATCCTCATTGCAAAAGACTTGATCATCTTCATCTTCGTTCACTCGTCGGTGCATGGCCACTTGCTCAAGGGCTTCCATCTCCTCATCACTCATTGAGTCGTATGTGGCGTCGTCGTTGAGGATCATGGTGCGCTTGTTGGTGCATTCGTAGGACTTGTGGCCTCGGCCGCCGCAAGTAAAACACTTGAAGGAACTTGTTTTGATGGTCTCATCGGTCGGAGTAGATGATGAAGCACGCGGCTTGAGGTTGCTTGTAGTAGGAGGAGGACGACCTTAACTTGTCGAGTTTCTCTTGTAACTCGACTTGTCGTCGTTGTTTGTAGAAGGTTTGGTTGATGTAGATGTTGGAGGAGGTGTTGAAGCTTGGTTGTTGGAGAAGTCAGAGGTCTTGGATGAGTACATGGCGACTTGAAGTCATCTTGCACTTGACGTTCCGCCTTTGTAGCTTGATGTACGAGCTCAATGAGGGTGGAGTATGGTTGGAAGTCGGCGATCTTCTTGATGGGATGATTGAGTCCATTCAAGAAACGTGCCATAGTTTGCTCATCATCTTCCTTGACATTGGCTCGAATCATGGCTATCTCCATTTCCTTGTAGTATTCTTCAACACTCTTTGTTCCTTGCTTGAGAAGTTGGAGTTTCTTGAAGAGGTCGCGGTTGTAGTAGGTTGGCACAAAACGTGCTCGCATGACATCCTTCATTTGAGCCCAAATGGTGATTGGAGGTTCACCTCTTGCTTGTCGTCGCTCAATGATTTGTTCCCACCATATGAGCACATAGTCTTGGAACTCAAGTGATGCCATAGCGATTTTCTTCGCCTCATCGTAGTTGTGCAACCGGAAGATTTTGTCAACCTTCAATGCCCATGAGAGGTAGTCTTCGGGGTCATTGCTTCCATTGAACTTGGGCATGGTGAATTTTAGCTTTCCGTAGCGTTGCTCTTCATTGTGTTGTTGGCGATGTTGATGATGACGCCCTTGACGTGGATTGCAATCGTCTTCATGTTGCTCTTGGCGTGGAGGAATACCACGATCAACTTGCTCTTGTTGAACTTAAGGTTGAGGTGGAGCTTGACGGACTTGACGTTGTACATGGGGTTGGTAGTTCCTTTCTTGGATTTCTTCTCGAAGGGCTTCCTCTTGATTGCGCCCGTTCGCGATTGCGGTTGGCGAAGGCTCGACTTGATTCTTGGAGGGCACGTTGCGCCTCAAGAGCTTGCGCTTCACGTTGTTGTTGTTGAAGACGTTGAGCCTTGGCGTCTTGTTAAATCTTGGTGTAGACGCTTCGTTCTTCCTGTTGGCGCCGTAGTCGTTGTCGTTCTTGAGCTTGGGCAAAAGCGTCTTGGTTTGATTGAGGACGAGGGACTTGCTTATCAACTTGCTCTTGTGAATGCTTGTCATGTAGCGGGTTGCGAGATGCATGACGGTCTTGACATGCGGCACGACGAAGAGTGTTCGAAGTAGGTGTACTTGAGTCGTAGAAGGTGTCGTCGGAGTGTCGACTTGAGCGGCTCCGTCTTGATGATGAAGAAGTGGAATGATGCCGGTTTCTCATCAAGGCGCGGATCTCGTCCATTCTTGCATCATTCTCTTGCTTGTGAGCGTCGAACTTGTTGTCGAAGTAGTCTCTTGTACGTTGCTCGGAGAGTCGCAAGTCGGTTGCGAGGTTGTCGGCGCGGTCGCTCATTGCTCGTTGTTCTTGGTGCAACGCTTCGTTGTGCACCAAAGAGGTGATTCTTGGTGACGTATGATGACATGTAAATGCGTCTTGTTCGATGAAGAGTGGGTTGGTAGAAGTACTTGGCCTATCCATCATTCCAAGCAAAAATGTGAGTGGTAGAAGGAGAAGAACTTATACCAATGTACCTTTGACCGATGTTGATGATGAATCAAGTTCACTCAAATGCGGACAATGAAATAGCACTATTGGTATCAATCCTTGTCGGTTCTCACACCTACACAAATAAAAGCTTATGTTGGAGCTTGGTGAGGATGGTGATACAAAATTTGATGCAATTATAAGTGAGCATCAATAATGTTGGAAAAGGTACACAAATTTGCAAATGCAACAAGTAGACCAAGCAACTAGTGGTACACGGAAATACACACGCAAATAGATAAGTGGGATTGTGCAAACCAAAAGTGAGCCAAAATGTGGAATCCACGAAAATGCTCTTGTTGCACAATACTAGAGAGACGCTAGCACGATTGCACAATATGCGGATACGGAACTTGTGCACAACCTACTATGCAAAAATGCAACTATCTCTATCCCACGTATGCTATATGTATGGTATTTCCGTGCGATGATCCAAGATGATGCAATATGACAATCTTAATGTAGTATGATGCTATGGTTCTTTCTCATAAGCTCTTTGCTTATCTTTCCTCTTTGCTTAAAAGCTTGGGTGGCTCTTTCACTTTTGACCTCTTTTCTCATGCAAAACTTCACTAACCAAGATAGCAATTGTGCATGCTATGACAACTTTGTGACACACAAATGGATCCCAAGATATGCACCACGGTGTTATGGTATATATGCTATGGAGTATGATCACTAATGTGCACAAGTCACGCTGCGGCAATACTCAATGGCTAGTCTCGATGGGTAAGCTACGCAAAAATAAGGCCATGTGGGTATCAATGCAATTGCAAGGTATGACAAAGATGTCGCCGGGTTACCGTCCTTGGCGATGATGAGACCCTTGCGAAGTTGAGCCGTGGTGATGATGAGATCGAACCGTACCTAGATAGCCGAAACACAAAAGGATATGGGAGCCACAACTCAAAATCTCAAGGACCAAAATGTGGTAAAATCTTCATAGGTTGTATTGGGGAAGATGGTGGTGTATGTGGGTTAGGAAGAGGTGGAGGTATTTGGGGTTGTGGTGGTGGCGAACGGACAAAGTTCAGTTTTGTCAGGGTTTTACGGTCGTCCGGGCTTCGTCGGACGTCGGACTTTTTCCGGTCGTCCGGAGGCTGGGCGAAAATCTGGCTCGGGAAGAACTGCGAGATTTCGGGGAAGAATGAAATGGTGAGGTCGAAAACGAGTGATTTGGTGGATGGAAAAGGGTGGGGAGTGAGGGAAAACCTAGATCGACACGTAGCAACTCAAATCCATGGACCAAATCCAACAAAATCTCAACTCAGAAACAAATCACAAAAAAAATTTGGGTCTATTTTTGGTGGGGAATTTTCGGAATTAGGACGAAAACAACAAAATCAAGCTAGAAAAAGAGGGGTAGGGGCTCCAAAAACGTGATCAACGTGGCTCATGATACCAAGATGATGTAGGGCGTAACCCTATGTGGACGATCTTTCACGTTTGGAGTGGATCCTACGGGGAATCACGAAGAACACGCGGAAGCACAAAGGGGAATACGGAGGAAACGAGAGAGAAATCACTCAACCAACAAGGAATCAATCACACAAGTGCTAGATCACCGAACACAAAGAGATACATATGATCCACAATAACCAAAGGTAAGGATACATGAGTAGCCGTTCTTCTCCGAGAGGAGGTCTTGATGGGGTCCACCCTAGAAGAGGGTCTTGAATCCGCTTGGGGGATCTTCTCCGTAGAGGTCCTGAGCTCCGAGGAGAAGTAACCAAGTGGATGAGCAAGGCTCTCACACAAACATGAGCTAAACCAAAGCTAACCCTAGAAAGTTGGGGAAGAAGGAGTATATATAGTCTAGGGGCGAGGGGTACAAGGGCTGCAGCCCAAACGAAGTCAACACACAGGCGTCGGACGTCCGGAAGGCGTTGGACGTCCGGAGGCTTCAGGACGGTCCAGACGTCCGGACGGCTCAGGCGTCCGTAGAATCAGCTTCTGTATGGGCGCGTCGGACGTCCGGAGACGGTCGGTTGTCCGGAGCTTCGTGGACGGTCCGGACGTCCGGAAGTTGTCGTCCGTAGATTCGGTTCGGGCGTGCGTCGGTCGGACATCCGGAGGCTTCGGTCGTCCGTAGTTCTGGTTCGGGTGGCAAAGTGCCGGACGTTCGGGGAGTCCGGTCGTCCGGGTCCTGGGGCTCGTCGGATGTCCGGAAGGCGTCGATCGTCCGGTGCCTTTGCCTTCAGCAGCATCTCTTCTTCTTCTTCAATATGCTTGGAGTCCTCGCCGTCTTGGCTCTCGCAAGTAGTTGATCCTTGGCTCACCTCCATGTACCTGATTACACATAGAGTCTCCGAATGAGGTAGTAGCCATGTCTCGTGAGTAGGAAGAGGGAGTTCGGAGAAGAGCGAATTCACCTTATCTTCGATAGCCTTAGCTCGGGCTCGTGTCATGGGTCCGAGTGGTGTTGAGGGAGATGTTGGCACATCCATGGGGATGAGTGAGGGATGCTCCGCATCAGTGGGTGTCACAAAACCGTCAAGCAAATCTCAAATTCTTACCAGTTCTTACCCAGCAGCAGGCGGTGATCGGCAACCGATGTAGTCAAAACACTCAAAGCTTTGATAGAGCGATTACCAGGGAGAGTCAAACGCACGATGTAGATGTATGTGGAGCTGGGAAGGCTTATAATATGGTAGCAGAAAGGGTCAGCAGTAATCAATTCAGAGATGCAAAGTTGAATAAACGCTCAACGACGGTACTATGCTGATCCTAGGCTAGACCGTACTAGAGACGCGAGCCTAGAACACTAACAAAATCACGGCGCTGCACGTAAACAAGGGAGGAGCGCACTTTGATTTTTTTTCACTTTTTTCCTCTTTTTTTTTGCTCCGCAACAAATTTTTTTCGAAAAAGTCTACAAATGTCCTAAAAACTGCCTAGCCAGAATTTTCCAGACTTAGTTTTTTTTTGAAACTGGAACTATTTTTCTTCTGCGGGTAGCACGGAAGTTGGGGAGTCCTTCTCTGTCACGACTTGGAGTATGGCGTGATCTGGAATTCCAAAACAAAGCAACAATTACTGGACTCGGACTAGGACTGGTGGCGGAGATGAATCTGGTGGAATCTCGGACTGGTGGCGGAGATGAATCTGGTGGAACTCTGACTGGTGGCGGATATATGTTGCAGGTGGACTCGGATTGGCGTGATGGCGGCGGATATGTGGTGGTGTATATGGACTCGGATTGGCGGTGAATATGTGGTGGTGGTATATGGCAGCGGTGATGAAGTTGGTGCGGTGGTGGTATATGGCAGCAGCGATGATGATGATGCGGTGGTGATATATGGCAGCGGCGACGTGACAACCGTGTGAATGTAACTTCGAAACTCTAAAGGACTAGACGCTAAAACCAGCAACTTGACACGACGATGCAACCGCAAATTCAACAAAGCAAAAATAGAAAAGATTATGCAAAGGCTTAGATTGGTTCGGATGGGATGAACTAACGCTATTTTTTTGGCTTTTTCGTGGACTATAGGTATGAAGAATAGACTCGATCTAAACTACGAAAAACTGTAAAATCTCACCGAGCAACCTGGAAATCTGATACCACTTGGTAGAGGCAAAGGTGTCCCGATGTTTCGATGAGATAGCAATCGTTTTCTGTGGGATTCGACTTTGACGATCCGACTACGAACGTGCGAAGACGTCGCGCCTTAGCAATCGCTAAACCAAGTTCTGAGGGGTTATTGACCACGCCGGAGCACGATCAACCTGACCACGAGGGTCTATTTCCTGCGAGCAAACGAAGAACAAGCAAGAAATTGAGATTGCAATCTAGATATTGCGAATAAAAGAGGAAAGCTTTATTAAGGAAGGTGGGGTTCTGTGACGCCTTGGTCTAGTCGTTGAACACAAACGAAGTACGCGAAGTTGCAGCTATGGCGAACTTTTGATCTAGACAAAACCCAAAGTTTAAACAACGCCCTAAGGGCTGTATATATGGAGAAAGAGGAGGGAATTTCGTGGCCCTTGAGGGAGGGGTCCGAAACCAACCCTAACTCTTGTTTCCCCACACATACGGACTTAAAAAACAGCCTATACTTAAGTATTTCGAAATTACATGGGCCTGGCCCAATAATAAGGTGACGCACCACCTAGAAGAGCCTATGGACGAATATTATGAAGTGGTATCTTGTATATTTCGTCCAAGGCTTCATGCACTCATTATGGTGGCCTTAAAGTCCTGAAATCATCACTTATAACTCCGTTCTTGTTCCCCTTGCGCATGCCATCAACTCCATGCTTGTTCTTGCTCCAATGTTCATCCTTCTCGAAGCTAGGCCTTTCATTTGTAAGCAAAACAAATGTATCTAATTTAGGCAGCATCATATTCTCATGAACATTAGAATCATTACCAAGAAACGAAAGTACAGTAATTTAATTGGCGTCTTGTGAGCTCTAGTAATTGGTCCATTATATGTAACAGTAGGGGCTGTGGGTGTAACAATGGTATTGATGTCCTCATCATCCCGTGCGCACGGTACACACACCGAGGGCACGGGGTCACCTGGGACATGCGGGTTTTGGCAAATTTCTTGCGATTCGGGCGGCCAAATGAAGGATCTCGTGGCTTGGGTGTAGCTGGGGGTAGGGGGTGGTATGGGAGGATGAAGGGACTGCGGAAGAAACGCACTGGAAGGGGCGTGCGACGGGTCCGACCGTCTGCAGGGCGCCTGTGGTGCACGGGTCCCGATGGCCCGTGCGCACGGGGTCCTCTGAGAGCGGACGAACTGCTCCGGATCCGTGGCAAAACTCGAATTTGCGGTCAAAATCGAAGGATGGAAGGTAGGGGAAGGTGGTAGAGGGGTGGATCTACTTGCTAAACACCGAATCCATGGATCAAATCCAACAAAATCAACACTAAACCAACAAATCACAAAAAAATTGGGGCTATTTTTGGTGGGGAATTTTCGAATTTAGGACAAAAACAACAAAATCAAGCTGGAAAGCACGGGGTAGGGGCTCCAAAAAAGTGATCAACGTGGCTCATGATACCATATGATGTAGGGTGGAACTCTATGGAGGAGATCTTTCACGTTTGGAGAGGATACCTACGAGGAACACGAAGAACGAGTGGGAGGGCACGAGGGAAATCACGAGGAAAGCACAAGAGAATCACTCAAACCAACAAGATTCTATTACACATGCGCTAGTTCGATGAACACAAAGAGAGATACACGATCCACGATCAACAAAGGACGATACAAGGGGTAACTGGGTTCTTCTCCGTGAGGAGGTCTTGATAGGGGCCACCCATGAGGGGGTCTTGATCTCCTAGTGGACTGGATCCACGGAGAAAAGCTCACAAATGTGTATCAACTACTTTTCTAACCCTAAACATAGCCCTAGGTACGGAATATATAGTCTTGGGGACGAAGTGGAGGAAGAGGGGCTCGGATAGGAGATCACAGCCATCCATCCTGATGAGCCCGTGCGCACGGGGTGCTCCAGCGCAAACTCTCTGAGTAGCCCGTGCGCACGGGTCTTCGAGGCCCGTGGGCACGGGGTCGCCTGGGAGATGCAGAGTTGGTCTTGTTGCACTCCTTCTTCCTCCTTGTGGCCTTGGGGTCCTTCTCCTACTCCTTTGGGGTGTTCCTCACCAGCTTGTGGTCGCCGGTCTTCGTATCTAAAGGCACATAGAGCTCTTTGGTGAGGTAGCAAGCAAGTCCAATGGATATTCATGATATTCTCGAAGAAGAGCGGGTTCACCTTAATTCCGGTAGGTCCGCTTGGGGCTTGATGTGCTATGAAGGTGTACATGGAGATGACCGTAGGATGCTCCGCATCACGGGAGGACCCCCTTCAAGACCTCCTCATGGAGATGAACTTTACCTTGTATCTTTCCTTTTGTTGTTCATGTACCTTGTGATCTTGTGTGTTTGATTGTCTAGTGGATGTGTGATTGGACTTGTTCTTGAGTGTTTCCCCTTGTGATTTCTCCCCGTTCTTCCCCGTGTTCTTCGTGCTCTTCGAGGGATCCCACTCCAAACGTGAAAGATCGGGCTATACCGGGTTAGCCCCGTATCATATGGTATCATGAGCCACGTTGATCACGTTTTTGGAGCCCCTACCCCTTTTTTTCTAGCTTGATTTTGTTGTGTTCTTCCCCAAATTCGAAAATTCCCCACCAAAAATAGCCCCAATTTTTTTTGTGGTTTGTTACTGTGATGAAGTTTTGTTGATTTTGATCCATGGATTTGCTTGGTTGCGAGTGGATCTAGCATTTCCCCAAGTTTCCCCATCTTTCATCCACAAAATCTCTTCAATTTTGCCCCCAAAATCCCAAAATTCCGCCCAAAATCGCGTCCCGGAGCTCAAATCCCGCGTTGACCCCCGACCCCCGGATGTCCGACCTTTCCCGGACAACAGGAACCCCTAACCCCAATCAAAATCACGGATTTCCGAGCCCTCCCAGACGTCAGGCTCCCGGACATCCGACCTTTTCCGGACGTCCGATACCTGTAGTTTCCCATTTCGACTGATTTTTGTTTTGTCCATAACTAATTCATCCGGACTCCGATTTTCACGTTCTTTAGCTCGTTGAAAAGCTCTTGACATCACCCTTCCAGAAAAAATACCACCATAACCATTTGACTCCATAAAATTTTCCAACATTTGGCAAGTTTGCCTAGGCCTTCCACCACATCCTCCGCTACTCAACCACCGACTTCCGCAACCTAACCAATTTTGTTCCATATCACATTAGTGGTTGCTTGAGTAGTGATTCACATCTCCTAAGGTGTTTCGGCTACTTAGAGACGGTTGCTTCTTCATCAACCACCATCATAACTTCCGCATAGGCTTGCCCACCATACACTTCCACCACCCCCAACTTAACCCAATTTTGTTTGTGTTGTGAGTTGTGTCTCCTAAGGTGTTTCGGCTACTTAGGGACCGTGCTTCCATCTCCGACACCGTGTATAGTCCACCATCTTAACCTCCACTTCCGCATTGCGTACTCCATAACCTATCATTGCATTTCCGCAATCCCATTGAACTTCCGCATTGCCAAGTGCAAACCTCCAACGCTTTCCGCTACCACCATTTGACATTTGTCATTTGAGATTTTGAGTTGTGTTTTTTCCGCTTCCTAAGGTGTTTCGGCTACTTAGGAACGAGTCTCCATCATCTTGGTATCTACATCAAGAACACCGCCACTCATCATCGCAAAGGACGGTAACCTCGACGACACCATTGTATACTCCCCTTGCAATTGCATTGTTAACCCCTAGCCCATTTTGCGTCACTTGCCTATCGAGACTAGCCATTTGAGTATTGCCGGGCCATTTTACTTGTGCACATTAGTAATCTACACCATCCATTATGATACGGGGCTAACCCGGTGTAGGCCGATCTTTCACGTTTGGAGTGGGATCCCTCGGAGAGCACGAAGAACACGGGGAAGAACGGGAAGAAATCACAGGGGGAAACACTCAAGAACAGGTCCAATCACACATCCACTAGACAATCAAACACACAAGATCCACAAGGTACACGAATAACAAAGGGAAAGATACAAGGTAGAGTTCATCTCCGTGAGGAGGTCTTGAAGGGGTCCGCCCAAGAGGGGGTCTTGATGATATATCCCGCAGGATCTTCTCCTAGATGGAGGTCTTGGCCTCCAATGGAGTAGGGGTCTCTCTCTCAAGAGTAGAGGTAGGAGCAGAGCTCACCTAAGAATGAGCTATCATATTTGCTAACCCTAACTAGAGGAAGGGGATGGAGTATATATAGGCTAGTCCACGAAGGGGTAAGTGAGGAGGGGATACATGGGCCTTTGGCACGACTCTGCTACAGTAGCGCCGGATGTCCGGCCGGGGCCCGGATGTCCGGCGTTCATGGAGGCCGGATGTCCGGCATGGGCGGATGTCCGGCTGGTGAGGTCGGCCTCGGTGCTCTCTGGATAGGGGCGTGATTTCGGGCTTGTGGCGGATGTCCGGGCTGTCGGAGACGCCGGATGTCCGGCTTGCGGGCCGGATGTCCGGTTCAGAGGTACTTGGCGCGGGCGGGCTGTGGGTGAAGCTCGGGGCGGATGTCCGGGTCTGGCCGGATGTCCGGGTCCCGGGGTTGTCTCCATCTTCTTTCGCTGCCGCTTCGTGCTTCCCTTGCGGATGGTGTAGTTGTTCCTTGGCGCTTGCACTCCTCCTCAACATCCGTGAAGCTCCGACAATACCTATGCATGCACACGGGAGAAGTGTCAAGTAGTATACCATCCTCGAAGGGGTCAAGTGAGCACGTATGATGTAGGGCGGAACCCTACGTGGACGATCTTTCACGTTGGAGCGGATCCTACGGGGACTCACGAGGAACACGCGGAGGAACACGAGAGAAACAAGAGAGAAATCACGAAACCGACAAGAGATCAATCACACAAGTGCTAGATTATCGATCGCATAGAGTGGCACAAGATTCAAGATCAACAAAGGTAAGATACAAACGGTAACCGTTCTTCTCCATGAGGAGGCCTTGAGGGGGTCCACCCTAGAAGGGGGTCTTGAATCCGCTTGGGGGATCTTCTCCGGAGAGGTCCTGATCTCGGTGGAGAAGTAGCCAAGTGGATGAGCAAAGGCTCTCACACAAGAATATGAGCTAATCCAATGCTAACCCTAGAAAGAGGGAAGGGAATAAGTATATTGTTGGGGAACGTAGTAATTTCAAAAAATTTCCTACGCACACGCAAGATCATGGTGATGCATAGCAACGAGAGGGGAGAGTGTATGTCCACGCACTCGTGAGACCAGAAGCGGAAGCGTTATAACAACGCGGTTGATGTAGTCGCACGCCTTCACGATCCGACCGATCCAAGTACCGAACGTCACGGCACCTCCGAGTTACGCACACGCTCAGCTCGATGACGATCCCTGACTCGATCCAAAGAAAGTGTCGGGATGAGTTCCAAGACGACGACGGCGCAGGACGATGATGATGCTCCACCGACGCAGGGCTTCGCCTAAGCTCATGACGATATGACTTCTCCCAAGCAGGCTTCGCCTAAGCCCCGACGATATGACCAAGTGGAATATGGTGGAGGGGCACCAGACACGGCTAAGGAACGATCCGTAGATCAACTTGTGTGTCATGGGGTGCCCCCGCCTCAGATATAAAGGAGCAAGGGAGGGGGTGGCCGGCCTAGGAGGAGGCGCACCAAGGGGAGTCCTACTCCCACCGGAGTAGGATTCCCCTTCCTAGTCCAACTAGGAGTCCTTCCATGTATTAGGAGTAGGAGACAAGGAAGGGAAGAGAGAAGGGAAGGAAGGAGGGTGCGGCCTCCCCTAGTCCAATTCGGACTAGGCCATGGGCGCGCGGCCTGCCCTAGGCAGCCCCTCTCTCTTTCCCGCAGGGCCCAATAAGGCCCAATACTTCTCCCGGCGAATTCCCGTAACTCTCCCAGACTTCAAAAATACCGAATCATTCGGAACCTTTCCGAACTCCGAATATAGTCGTCCAATATATCGATCTTTACGCCTCGACCATTTCGAGACTCCTCGTCATGTCCCCGATCTCATCCGGGACTCCGAACTCCTTCGGTACATCAAAACTCATAAACTCATAATATAACTGTCATCGAAACCTTAAACGTGCGGACCCTACGGGTTCGAGAACTATGTAGACATGACCTAGAACTATTCTCGGTCAATAACCAATAGCGGGACCTGGATGCCCATATTGGCTCCTACATATTCTACGAAGATCTTTATCGGTCAAACCGCATAACAACATCGTTGTTCCCTTTGTCATCGGTATGTTACTTGCCCGAGATTCGATCGTCGGTATCCAATACCTAGTTCAATCTCGTCACCGGCAAGTCTCTTTACTCGCTCTGTAATGCATCATCCCGTAACCAACTCATTGGTCACATTGCTTGCAAGGCTTATAATGATGTGCATTACCGAGAGGGCTCAGAGATACCTCTCCGATAATCGGAGTGACAAAACCTAATCTCGAAATACGCCAACCCAACATGTACCTTTGGAAACACCTGTAGTACTCCTTTATAATCACCCAGATTACGTTGTGACGCTTTGGTAGTACCAAAGTGTTCCTCCGTAAACGGAGTTGCATAATCTCATAGTTACAGGAACATGTATAAGTCATGAAGAAAGCAATAGCAACATACTAAACGATCAAGTGCTAGGCTAACGGAATGGGTCATGTCAAGCAGATCATTCTCCTAATGATGTGATCCCGTTAATCAAATGACAACTCATGTCTATGGTTAGGAAACATAACCATCTTCGATTAACGAGCTAGTCAAGTAGAGGCATACTAGTGACACTCTGTTTGTCTATATATTCATACATGTATTATGTTTCCGGTTAATACAATTCTAGCATGAATAATAAACATTTATCATGATGTAAGAAAATAAATAATAACTTTATTATTGCCTCTAGGGCATATTTCCTTCAGTCTCCCACTTGCACTAGAGTCAATAATCTAGTTCACATCGCCATGTGATTTAACAAAGAATAGTTCACATCACCATGTGATTAACACCCATAGTTCACATCGATATGTGATCAACACCCAAAGGGTTTACTAGAGTTAGTAATCTAGTTCACATCGCTATGTGATTAACACCCAAAGAGTACTAAGGTGTGATCATGTTTTGCTTGTGAGGTATTTTTAGTCAACGGGTCTGTCACATTCAGATCCGTAAGTATTTTGCGAATTTCTATGTCAACAATGCTCCGCAAGGAGCTATTCTAGCTAATTGCTCCCACTTTCAATATGTATCTAGATCGAGACTTAGAGTCATCCAGATCGGTGTCAAAACTTGCATCGACGTAACCCTTTACTTACCTAACCTTTTGTCACTTCCATAATCGAGAAACATATCCTTATTCCACTAAGGATAATTTTGACCGCTGTCGATGATCTACTCCTAGATCACTATTGTACTCCCTTGCCAAACTCAAGTGTAGGGTATACAATAGATCTGGTACACAAAGCATGGCATACTTTATAGAACCTATGGCCAAGGCATAGGGAATGACTTTCATTCTCTTTCTATCTTCTGCCGTGGTCGGGTTTTGAGTCTTACTCAATTTGACACCTTGTAACACAGGCAAGAACTCTTTCTTTGACTGTTCCATTTTGAACTACTTCAAAATCTTGTCAAGGTATGTACTCATTGAAAAACTTATCAAGCGCCTTGATCTATCTCTATAGATCTTGATGCTCAATATGTAAGCAGCTTCACCGAGGTCTTTGTTTGAAAAACTCCTTTCAAACACTCCTTTATGCTTTGCAGAATAATTCTACATTATTTCCGATCTACAATATGTCATTCACATATACTTATCGTAAATCGTAGTGCTCCCACTCACTTTCTAGTAAATACAGCTTCATCGTAAGTCTCAGTATAAACTATATGCTTTGATCAACTTATCAAAGCGTATATTCCAACTCCGAGATGCTTGCACCAGTCCATAGATGGATCGCTGGAGCTTGCACACTTTGTTAGCTCCTTTGGATTGATAAAACCTTACTGGTTGCATCATATACAACTCTTCCTCCGTAAAACCCATTCAGGAATGCAGTTTTTACATCCATTTGCCAAATTTCATAAATTGTGGCAATTGCTAACATGATTCGACAGACTTAAGCATCGCTACAGTTGAGAAAATCTCATTGTAGTTAACACCTTGAACTTGTCAAAACCTTTTTATGACAAGTCGAGCTTTGTAGATAGTAACACTACTATCAACGTCCGTCTTCCTCTTGAAGATCCATTTATTTTCTATTGCTTGCCGACCTGGGCAAGTCAACCAAAGTCCACACTTTGTTTTCATACATGGATCCCATCTCAGATCTCATGGCTTCTAGCCATTTAGCGGAATCTGGGCTCACCATCGCTTCTTCATAGTTTGTAGGTTCGTCATGATCTAGTAGCATGACTTCCGTAACAGGATTGCCGCACCACTTTGGTGCGGATCTCACTCTGGTTTACCTACGGATTCGGTAGTGACTTGATCTGAAGTTACATGATCATCATCATTAGCTTCCTCACTAATTGGTGTAGGAATCATCGAACTGATTTCCGTGATGAAATACTTTCCAATTCGGGAGAAGGTACAAATTACCTTATCAAGCTCCACTTTCCTCCCACTCACTTCTTTCGAGAGAAACTCCTTCTCTAGAAAGGATCCATTTATAAGCAACGAATGTTTTTGCCTTCGGATCTGTGATAGAAGGTATACCCAACAATTTCCTTTGGGTATTCTATGAAGACGCACTTCTCCGATTTGGGTTTGAGCTTATCAGGATGAAACCTTTTCACATAAGCATCACAACTTCCAAACTTTAAGAAACGACAGCTTAGGTTTCATCGTTAAACCATAGTTCATACGGTGTCGCCTCAACGGATTTAGACGGTGCCCTATTAAACGTGAATGCAGCTGTCTCTAATGCATAACCCCAAAAGCGATAGTGGTAAATTGATAAGAGACATCATAGGTCGCACCATATCCAATAAAGTGCGGATTCACGACTTTCGGACACACCATTATGTTGTGGTGTTCCATATGGCGTGAGTTGCAAACTATTTCACATTGTTTCAAATGAAGACCAAACTCAGAACTCAAATATTTATCTCCACGATCAGATCGCAGAAACTTTATTTTCTTGTTACGATGATTTTCCACTTCACTCTGAAATTCTTTGAATTTTTCAATTATTTCAGACTTATGTTTCATCAAGTAGATATACCCATATCTGCTCAAATCATTTTGTGAAGGTCAGAAAATAACGATACTTGCCACGAGCATCAACACTCATTGAATCGCATACATCGGTATGTATTATTTCCAATAACTCAAGAGCTTGTTCCATTGTTAGGAGAACGGAGTTTTAGTCATCTTGCCCAAAAGGCACGGTTCGCAAGCATCAAATGATTCATAGTCAAGTGATTCCAAAAGTCCATCGACATGGAGTTTTCTTCAAGCGCTTTACACCAATATGACCTAAACGGCGGTGCCACAAATAAGTTGCACTATCATTATTAACTTTGCATCTTTTGGTTTCAATATTATGAATATGTGTATCACTATGATCGAGATCCAATGAACCATTTTCATTGGGTGTGTAACCATATAAGGTTTTATTCATGTAAATGTAACAACTATTTATTCTCTTAATTAAATGAATAACTGTATTGCAATAAACATGATCAAATCATATTTATGCTCAACACCAAATAACACTTATTTAGGTTCCACACTAATCCCGAAAGTATAGGGAGTGTGCGATGATGATCATATCAATCTTGGAACTACTTCCAACACTCATCGTCACTTCCCTTCAACTAGTTTCTGTTCATTCTCAGAACTCTGCTTCAAGTTACTACTCTTAGCAACTATATCAGTATCATATACCGAGGGGTTGCTATGAACACTAGTAAAATACACATCAATAATCTGTATATCAAATATACCTTTGTTCACTTTGCCATCCTTCTTATCCACCAAATATTCAGGGGTAGTTCCGCTTCAAAGGACCAGTTCCATTGCAGCAAAAGTACTTAGTCTCGTGCTTAGGTCCGGACTTGGGCTTCTTCACTCGAGCAGCAACTTGCTTGCCGTTCCTTTTGAAGTTCCCTTCTTCCCTTTGCCCTTTTCCTTGAGACTAGTGGTCTTGTCAATCATCAACACTTGATGCTCTTTCTTGATTTCTACCTTCGTTGATTTCAACATCACGAAGAGCTCGGGAATCGCTTTAGTCATCCCTCAAGATACTATAGTTCATCACGAAGTTCTAGTAACTTAGTGATGGTGACTAGAGAATTCTGTCAATCACTATCTTATCCGGAAGATTAACTCCCACTTGATTCAAGCGATTGAAGTATTCAGACAATCTGAGCACATGCTCACTAGTTGAGCGATTCTCCTCCATCTTTTAGCTATAGAACTTGTTGGAGACTTCATATCTCTCAACTCGGGTATTTGCTTGAAATATTAAATTCAATTCCTGGAACATCTCATATGGTCCATGACATTCAAAACGTCTTTGAAGTCCCGATTCTAAGCCGTTAAGTATGGTGCACTAAACTATCAAGTAGTCATCATATTGAGCTAGCCAAACGTTCATAACGCTCGCATCCGCTTCCTGCAATAGGTCTGTCACCTAGCGGTGCATTAAGGACATAATTCTTCTGTGCAGCATTGAGGATAAACCTCAGATCGCAGATCCAATCCGCATCATTGCTACTAACATTTTTCAACACAATTTTCTCTAGGAACATACGAAAATAAACATATGAAAGCAACAACGCGAGCTATTGATCTACAACATAATTTGTAAAATACTACCAGGACTAAGTTCATGATAAATTTAAGTTCAATTAATCATATTACTTAAGAACTCCCACTTAGGCAGACATCTCTCTAGTCATCTAAGTGATCACGTGATCCAAATCAACTAAACCATAACCGATCATCACGTGAGATGGAGTAGTTTTCAATGGTGAACATCACTATGTTGATCATATCTACTATATGATTCACGCCGACCTTTCGGTCTCCGTGCTCGAGGCCATATCTGCATATGCTAGGCTCGTCAAGTTTAACTCGAGTATTCCGCGTGTGCAAAACTGGCTTGCACCCGTTGTAGATGGACGAGAGCTTATCACACCCGATCATCACGTGGTGTCCGGGCACGACGAACTTTGGCAACGGTGCATACTCGTGGAGAACACTTCTTGATAATTAGTGAGAGATCATCTTAAAATGCTACCACAATCAAAGCAAGAATAAGATGTATAATAGATAAACATCACATGCAATCAAAATATGTGACATGATATGGCCATGATCATCTTGCGCCTTTGATCTCCATCTCCAAAGTCTTGTCATGATCTCTATCGTCACCGCACGACACCATGATCTTCATCATCTTGATCTATATCAATGTGTCATCACATGGTTGTCTCGCCAACTATTGCTCTTGCAACTATTGCTATCGCATAGCGATAAAGTAAAGCAATTATTTGGCACTTGCATCTTATGCAACAAAGAGACAACCATAGGGCTTCGCGATTGCCGATAACTTCAACAAAACATGATCATCTTATACAACAACTTATATCTCATCACGTCTTGACCATATCACATCACAACATGCCCTGCAAAAACAAGTTAGACGCCCTCTACTTTGTTGTTGCAAATTTTACGTGGCTGCTACGGGCTTAGCAAGAACCGTTCTCACCTACGCATCAAAACCACAACGATAGTTTGTCAAATAGACTCCGCTTTTAACCTTCGCAAGAAGGACCGGGCGAGGCACACTCGGTTCAACTAAAGTGAGAGAGACAGACACCCGCCACCACCTTTAAGCACGAGTGCTCGTGAACGGTGAAACCAGTCTCGCGTAAGCGTCTGGCGTAATGTCGGTCCGGCCGCTTCATCTCACAATACCGCTGAACCAAAGTATGACATGCTGGTAGGCAGTATGACTTGTATCGCCCACAACTCACTTGTGTTCGACTCGTGCAAAACATCAAACCAGTAAAACCTAGGCTCGGATGCCACTTTGTTGGGGAACGTAGTAATTTCAAAAATTTCCTACGCACACGCAAGATCATGGTGATGCATAGCAACGAGAGGGGAGAGTGTATGTCCACGCACTCGTGAGACCGTAAGCGGAAGCGTTATAACAACGCGGTTGATGTAGTCGCACGCCTTCACGATCCGACCGATCCAAGTACCGAACGTACGGCACCTCCGGAGTTACGCACACGCTCAGCTTTCGATGACGATCCCGGACTCGATCCAAAGAAAGTGTCGGGGATGAGTTCCACAAGACGACGGCGCAGGACGATGATGATGCTCCACCGACGCAGGGCTTCGCCTTAAGCTCCGCTGACGATATGACTTCTCCGGCGAGCAGGCTTCGCTTAAGCTCATGACGATATGACCGAAGTGGAATATGGTGGAGGGGCACCGCACACGGCTAAGGAACGATCCGTAGATCAACTTGTGTGTCATGGGGTGCCCCTGCCCCGTATATAAAGGAGCAAGGGAGGGGGTGGCGCCTAGGAGGAGGCGCGCAAGGGGGGGAGTCCTACTCCCACCGGGAGTAGGATTCCCCTTTCCTAGTCCAACTAGGAGTCCTTCCATGTATTAGGAGTAGGAGACAAGGAAGGGAAGAGAGAAGGGAAGGAAGGAGGGGTGCGGCCCCTCCCCTAGTCCAATTCGGACTAGGCCATGAAGCGCGCGGCCTGCCCTAGGCAGCCCCTCTCTCTTCCCGCAGGGCCCAATAAGGCCCAATACTTCTCCCGGCGAATTCCCGTAACTCTCCCAGATTCAAAAATACCCGAATCATTCGAACCTTTCCGAACTCCGAATATAGTCGTCCAATATATCGATCTTTACGTCTCGACCATTTCGAGACTCCTCGTCATGTCCCCGATCTCATCCGGGACTCAACTCCTTCGGTACATCAAAACTCATAAACTCATAATATAACCGCCATCGAAACCTTAAGCGTCACGGACCCTACGGGTTCGAGAACTATGTAGACATGACCTAGAACTATTCTCGGTCAATAACCAATAGCGGGACCTGGATGCCCATATTGGCTCCTACATATTCTACGAAGATCTTTATCGGTCAAACCGCATAACAACATACGTTGTTCCCTTTGTCATCGGTATGTTACTTGCCCGAGATTCGATCGTCGGTATCCAATACCTAGTTCAATCTCGTCACCGCAAGTCTCTTTACTCGCTACGTAATGCATCATCCCGTAACCAACTCATTGGTCACATTGCTTGCAAGGCTTATAATGATGTGCATTACCGAGAGGGCCCAGAGATACCTCTCCGACAATCGGAGTGACAAAACCTAATCTCGAAATACGCCAACCCAACATGTACCTTTGGAAACACCTGTAGTACTCCTTTATAATCACCCGATTACGTTGTGACGTTTGGTAGTACCCAAAGTGTTCCTCCCAGAACGGGAGTTGCATAATCTCATAGTTACAGGAACATGTATAAGTCATGAAGAAAGCAATAGCAACATACTAAACGATCAAGTGCTAGGCTAACGGAATGGGTCATGTCAATCGATCATTCTCCTAATGATGTGATCCCGTTAATCAAATGACAACTCATGTCTATGGTTAGGAAACATAACCATCTTCGATTAACGAGCTAGTCAAGTAGAGGCATACTAGTGACACTGCTGTTTGTCTATATATTCATACATGTATTATGTTTCCGGTTAATACAATTCTAGCATGAATAATAAACATTTATCATGATGTAAGGAAATAAATAATAACTTTATTATTGCCTCTAGGGCATATTTCCTTCATATATATGGTCTCGGGCGAAGGGGTACAAGGGACAAGGCCCTGAGGCACTGCGCGCAGGCAGGGGAGGCCGGACGTCCGGGCGTCTGGCCGGATGTCCGGGCTTTCCCGAGACGCCGGATGTCCGGGCTCGGGGGCCGGATGTCCGGGCTGGCAAGGGTCTTACAAACGCATAATCGGTGATGGGGACCCGATTTCCGGGCGAGGGCGGATATCCGGGTTCGGAAGAGCCGGATGTCCGACCAAGGGCCGGATGTCCGGTCAGCGACCATTTCAGCCGAATCGGGAAAGGGCGCCGGATTGGCAGGGCCGGATATCCGGCCGGGGCCGGATGTCCGGCTTGGACGCCGGATGTCCGGTCCCGGAGACTTGGCGATTGGATCTGTTGAGGTAGAAGCTCCAGGGCCGGATGTCCGGCCATGGCCGGATGTCCGGGCCCGGAAGGTGCTCTTGGCCTTCTCCGATGGTTCTCTTCATCCTCGGACTTGGTGGCTTGTCCATCTTCACGTGCGTCCTCGGGAGGTTCCCCTTGACACCTAATCATGCATAGCATATCGGACTTAGGTAGTAGCCATGTCTCGAGTGGATCGTATGGGATATCAATAAGGAAAGAGGTCACCTCGTTCTCGAGAGCTCTAGCTCTAGCCCGTGTCATGGGTCCTCTTGGCTCTTGATGAGACGGTTGTAAGTCCATGGGGATGATCGTGGGATGCTCGCATCATCTCCCCCCCCCCTTGGGAGAGATCCGACCTCGGATCAAAAGCTTCATCTCCGTGGAATGGTGCTAGGTCCTTGACGTTGAAGATGTCGCTCACGTTGTATTTGTCTCGAGGTAGGTCGATCTTGTAGGCGTTGTCGTTGTAGCGTGCTAGCACCTTGAAAGGTCCATCGGCTCGAGGGAGAAGCTTGGACTTGCGTTCTTTGGGGAAGCGGTCCTTGCGAAGGTGTAGCCACACGAGGTCACCAATGTTGAAGACGATGGGTTGCTTGTTTGCGTTGAGCTTGTTTGCTTGACGTTGTACTTGGCGCTCAATGGTGTGCCTTGTGTCTTCGTGCATCTTCTTGATGTAGCTTGCTCGTTCACTTGCATCCATGTTGGTGCGCTCGTGGAGAGGAAGTGGTAGAATGTCCAATGGGGACAAGGGGTTGAAACCGTGAAGCGACCTCGAAAGGGGACTTGCGGTAGTTGAATGTCTTGCACGATTGTAGGCGTGCATTCGGCGATGGGTAGACATGCTTCCCATTCCTTGATGTTCTTCTTTATCAAGACACGAAGTAGAGTGGATAGTGTGCGGTTCGTCACCTCCGTTTGGCCATCGGTTTGAGGATGGTACGCCGAGGAGAACAAGAGCTTGATTCCGAGCTTGGCGCATAGGGTCTTCCAAAAGTAACTTAAGAACTTGACGTCACGATCGGAGACGATTGTCTTTAGTATGCCATGGAGTCGCAAGATTTCCCTACAAAAGAGATTGGCAACATGTGAAGCATCATCTATCTTGTTGCAAGGTATGAAATGTGCCATCTTAGAAAATCTATCCACAACAACAAAGACGGAATCCTTGCCATTTTGAGTCCTAGGCAAACCAAGTACAAAATCCATACTAATGTCTTCCCAAGGTTGATATGGAATAGGGAGAGGCATGTAAAGACCATGAGATTGAGCTTTAGACTTAGCTTTGCGACATGTATAGCATCGGTTGGTGAAGCATGAGACGTCGCGGAACATCTTGGGCCAAAAGTAGTTGGTGGAGAGCGTGGCGAATGTCTTGTCGCATCCAAAGTGTCCCATGAGTCCGCCTCCATGAGCCTCTTGCAAAAGGAGCAAACGAAGAGAAGACTCGGGAATGCAAAGTTTGTTAGCTCTCATAAGATAACCATCCTTGATGTAATATTGTTCCCAAGACGTATCGCCAAACACTTAACATAAGGAGAAGCAAAAGATGGATCATGCTCATACAAGTCTTTTATATGCTCAAAACCAATAACATTCAACTCAAGTTGAGTGACAAGCATGCATATGCGTGAAAGCTGCGTCGGCAACTACATTTTCTTTACCCTTAATGTACTTGATCACATAAGGAAAAGATTCAATGAATTCACTCCATTTGGCATGACGCTTGTTCAATTTAGTTTGACCTTTGAGGTACTTAAGCGTTTCATGATCGGTATGGATGACAAACTCATGAGGTCTAAGGTAATGTTCCCAAACATGTAGCACACGTACTAAAGCATACAATTCTTTGTCATAGATGGGATAATTAAGTTGAGCACCGGAGAGTTTTTCACTAAAATAAGCAATGGCTCGTTTTTCTTGCATCAAAACTCCGCCAATTCGGTACCACTTGCATCACAATGAACCTCAAAAGTTTTGTCAAAATTGGGCAAAGCAAGAATCGGAGCATGAGTAAGCAAAGACTTGAGCTCATCAAAAGCGGTTGATTGCAAAGTTCCCCAAACAAAGGGAGTATTCTTCTTGCTCAAAGCATGCAAAGGAGCGGCAATTGTGCTAAAATCTTTCACAAAGCGACGATAGAAACCCGCAAGACCAAGAAAACTTCGCACTTGTTGCAAATTGGTGGAGTTGGGGCCAAGTTTTAATTGCTTCAATTTTAGATTCATCAACATGGACACCCTTTGAGGAAACTACAAAACCCAAGAAAATCACTTTGTCAACCCCAAAAGTGCATTTTTCAAGTTTATGTAAAGCCTTTCCTCATGTAAGAGTTTGCAACACAGATTTTACATGATTGATGTGCTCTTGCATGGTTTTGCTAAACACAAGAATATCATCAAAGTAAACCACAACAAAGACTCCAATATAAGGACGAAGCACATGATGCATAAATGCATAAGACGCACAAAAGTACCGGGAGCTTCCGAAAGACCCATAGGCATCACTAACCATTCATATAATCCAAATTTGGTTTTGAAAGCAGTTTTCCATTCATCACCCTCTTGTATGCCGATTTGATAATAGCCACTTTTAAGATCAATTTTTGAGAAAAAGTTGGCTCCACTAAGTTCATCAAGCATGTCATCTAAGCGAGGAATGGGATGCCTATATCGGACGGTAATAGCATTGATAGGTCGAAAATCGGAGCACAAGCGGAAACTTCCGTCGGGCTTAGGCACAAGAATAACCGGAACGGCACAAGGGCTTAGGCTTTCACGTACATGACCGTTGTCGATGAGTTGTTGTACTTGCCGTTGAATCTCCTTGGTTTCTTCCGGATTGACTCGGTATGGAGCTTTGTTTGGAAGAGGCGCTCCGGGGATGAGGTCAATTCGATGCTCTATGCCTCGAAGAGGAGGTAGACCCGGAGGTAGCTCATCGGGGAAAACATCTTGAAATTCCTGTAAAAGAGATTGAAACACCAAAGGTAGCTCGTGAATGGTGTTAGTTTTTGGTTCTCCATCCTTGCACACAAGGACAAAGTGCATCACACTCGATGGGTTCTCACACACTTCTCTCATCTCACTTTTGGTGGCAAATAGAATGAGGTTTTTCTCTCTAGGCGAAGAGTCGCTCAAATTTGGCTTGTGGCTCTCACTCACTTTTGGGTGGATCACTTTCTCACTCTTTTCTCTACGATGTGTGGCTTGCTTATCGGCTATCACTTGAGTAGGAGACATAGGTCGTAGCACATATTCCTTCCCTTTCATCTTGAAGCTATAGTGATTGGTACGCCCATTGTGGATGACACCAAGGTCGAATTGCCATGGTCGACCTAGAAGTAGGTGGCAAACGGTCATTGGGAGCACATCACATTCCAACATGTCTTCATAAGCACCAATTTTGAAGGAGACTTGGACCGTATGCTCGACTCGTATAGTCTTGAGTCACTTAGCCATTGAACCTTGTAGGGGTGTGGGTGCTTCCTCTTGACCAATTGGAGCTTGGAGCATAGTTCTTCACTTGCCAAGTTGTGGCAACTACCTCCATCGATGATGACCTTGATGGACCGTCCCATTGATGCCGGCTTTTGTGTGGAAGATGTGGCATCATTGGTCTTCTTCTTGTTGATGTTGAAGAGTCAAGACCTTGGAGACAACGAGGGCGGGCTCGAATCCTCATCACAAAAGACTTGATCATCTTATTCTTCGTTCACTTGCGGTGCATGGCCACTTGCTCAAGAGCTTCCATCTCCTCTTCACTCATGGAGTCATATGTGCCATCGTCGTTGAGGATCATGGTGCGCTTGTTGGTGCATTCAGATGACTTGTGGCCTCGGCCGCCGCAAGTGAAACACTTGAAGGAGCTTGTCTTGATGGTCTCATCGGTCGGAGTAGAGGATGAAGCACGCGGCTTGATGTTGCTTGTAGTAGGAGGAGGACGACTTGAGCTTGTCGAAGTCTTCTTGTAACTTGACTTGTCGTCGCTTTCTTGAAGAAAGTTTGGTTGATGTAGATGTTGAAGGAGTCGTTGACGCTTGGTTGTTGGAGAAGCCGTAGGTCTTGGATGAGTACTTGGCGTGCATTGAAGTCATCTTGTACTTGGCGTTCCGCCTTTGTAGCTTGATGCACGAGCTCAATGAGGGATGAGTATGGTTGGAAGTCGGCGATCTTCTTGATGGGATGATTGAGTCCATTCAAGAAAGCGTGCCATAGTTTGCTCATCATCTTCCTTGACATTGGCTCGAATCATGGCCATCTCCATTTCCTTGTAATATTCTTCAACGCTCTTTGTTCCTTGCTTGAGTAGTTGGAGTTTCTTGAAGAGGTCGCGGTTGTAGTAGGTTGGCACAAAGCGTGCTCGCATGACATCCTTCATTTGAGCCCAAGTGGTGATTGGAGGTTCACCTCTTGCTTGTCGTCGCTCAATGATTTGTTCCCACCATATGAGCACATAGTCTTGGAACTCAAGTGATGCCATAGCAATTTTCTTTGCTTCATCGTAGTTGTGCAAGCGAAAGATTTTGTCAACCTTCAATGCCCATGAGAGGTAGTCTTCGGGGTCATTGCTTCCATTGAACTTGGGCATGGTGAATTTTAGCTTGTCAGAAGCGTTGCTCTTCATTGTTTTGTTGGCGATGTTGATGATGACGTCCTTGGCGTGGATTGTATTCGTCTTCATGTTGCTCTTGGCGCGGAGGAAGACCATGATCAACTTGCCCTTGTTGAACTTGAGGTTGAGGTGGAGCTTGACGAGCTTGTGGAGGAGCTTGAGGAACTTGTCGTTGTGCATGAGGTTGGTAGTTCCTCTCTTGGATTTCTTCTCGAAGGGCTTCCTCTTGATTGCGCCGTTCGCGATTGCGGTTGGCGAAGGCTCTACTTGATTCTTGAAGGGCACGTTGCGCCTCAAGAGCTTGCGCCTCACGTTGTTGTTGTTGAAGACGTTGAGCCTTGGCGTCTTGTTCGTCTTGGTGAAGACGTGCTCGTTCTTCCTCTTGTTGACAGCATTTAAGACGTTGTCGTTCTTGAGCTTGAGCAAAAGCCTCTTGATTAGATTGAGGACGAGGAACTTGATCATCAACTTGCTCTTGTGAATGCTTGACATGTAGCGGGTTGCGAGATGCATGACGGTCTTGGCGCTGCTCGTCGAAGAGTGTTCGATGACGGTGTACTTGAGTCGTAGAAGGTGTCGTGGAATGTCGACTCGGCGGCTCCGTCTTGATGATGAAGAAGTTGAATGACGCGGTTTCTCATCAACGTGCGGATCTCGTCCATTCTTGCATCATTCTCTTCCTTGTGAGCCTCGAACTTGTTATCGAAGTAGTCTCTTGTACGTTGCTCGGAGAGTCGCAAGTCGGTGGCGAGGTTGTCGATGCGGTCGCTCATTGCTTGTTGTTCTTGGTGCAACGCTCGTTGTGCACCAAATAGGTGGTTCTTGGTGACGTATGAAGACATGTCGCCGTCTTGCTTTCGTTGAAGAGTGGGTTGGTAGAAGAACTTGGCCTATCCATCATTCCAAGCAAAATGTGAGTGGTAGAACGGAAAAGAACTTATACCAATGTACCTTTGACCGATGTTGAAGATGAATCAAGTTCACTCAAATGCGGACAATGAAATAGCACTCTTGGTACCGATTCTTGTCGGTTCTTACACCTACACAAGTAAAAGCTTATGGTGGAGCTCGGTTAGGATGGTGGCACAAAATTTGATGCAATTGTAAGTGAGACTCAATAAAGTTGGAAATGATTCACAAATTTGCAAATGCAACAAGTAGACCACTAGCAAGATAAGGTACACGGAACACACACTAAAAGATAATATGGGGTTATGCAACCAAGGATGAGCCAAAATGTGGAATTCACCAAGATGCTCTTGTTGCACAACACTAGAGAGACGCTTAGCACGATTGCACAATAGGCGGATACTGAACTTGTGCACAACCTACTAAGCAAAATGCAACGACTTCTACCCAAGTATGCTATATGTATGGTGTTTTGATGTGTTGATCCAAGATGATCAAGTATGACAATCTTAATGTTGTATGATGCTATGGTTCTTGCTCATAAGCTCTTTGCTTATCTTCCTCTCTTTGCTTAAAAGCTTGAATGGCTCTTTCTCTTTTGAGCTTTTTCTCATGCAAAACTTCACGAACCAAGATATCAAATGTGTATGCGATGACAACTTTGTGACACACAAGTTGATGGTGAGATATGCACCACTTTGGTATGGTATGTATGCTATGGAGTATGATCACTAATGTGCACAAGTCACGTTGCCGTAAAGACTCAATGTCTAGTCTCGATGGGTAAGCATCGCGAAAGATTGGCTATGATGGTTATCAATGCAATTGCAAGTAATGTCTAAGGTGTCGACGATGTTAACGTCCTTGACGAAGATTATCGGTGGTGATGTTGATGTTGAACCGTACCTAGATAGCGAAACACAAAAGGATACGGAAAACCCCAACTCAAATTCTCAAGGCAAAATTTGGCAACGTTGTCGGAATTGGAAGTGGGAAAGGCTAAGGTGGTGTTATGCGGAAGTGGAGGAGGTAAGTGGAAGTGTATGTGAGCACGGGACAAAATTTGGCGAAAGTTAGGCGGTGATCGGGGTGGTGGAAGGGATTCTTGTTACCAGGGGCCGGAAATCCGGGCTGGAAGCCGGATGTCCGGGGCGCCGGATGTCCGGGCTGATCGGGCCGGATGTCCGGGCTGCCGGATGTCCCAAGACTCTGTGGGCCGGATGTCCTGCTCGATGAACACCATGGGGGAAGGTTGGAACCGGGCAAAATTCATGGATTTTGTGGATGGAAATTGTGGAAATGGTGGGAGAAAGCTAGATCTACCTCAGAATAATACGAAATCTATGGATCAAATCAAACAAAACTTCATCACACGAACAAATCGCAAAAATTTTGGGGCTATTTTTGTGGGGATTTTCGGATTTAGGACAAAAACAACAAAATCAAGCTAGAAAAAGAGGGGTAGGGGCTCCAATAACGTGATCAACGTGGCTCATGATACCATAGATGATGTAGGGCGGAACCCTACGTGGGCGATCTTTCACGTTGGAGCGGATCCTACGGGGACTCACGAGGAACACGCGGAGGAACACGAGAGAAACGAGAGAGAAATCACGAAACCGACAAGAGATCAATCACACAAGTGCTAGATTATCGATCGCATAGAGTGGCACAAGATTCAAGATCAACAAAGGTAAGATACAAACGGTAACCGTTCTTCTCCGTGAGGAGGCCTTGAGGGGGTCCACCCTAGAAGGGGGTCTTGAATCCGCTTGGGGATCTTCTCGGAGAGGTCCCGATCTCGGTGGAGAAGTAGCCAAGTGGATGAGCAAAGGCTCTCACACAAGAATATGAGCTAATCCAATGCTAACCCTAGAAAGAGGGAAGGGAATAAGTATATATGGTCTCGAGGCGAAGGGGTACAAGGGACAAGGCCACGAGGCCTTCTTGTAGGGGAGGCCGGACGTCCGGGCGTCGGGCGGATGTCCGGGCTTTCGAGACGCCGGATGTCCGGGCTAGGGGCGGATGTCCGGCCGGAGGGTCTTCAAACGCAATCGGTGATGGGGACCGGATTTCGGGCGAGGGCGGATATCCGGGAGTTTCGGAAGAGCCGGATGTCCGCCAAGGGCGGATGTCCGGGCTGGGCGACCCGTTTCAGCGAATCGGGAAAGGCGCCGGATTGGGCAGGGGCCCGGATATCCGGCTGGGGCCGGATGTCCGGGCTTGGACGCCGGATGTCCGGGTCCTGGAGACTTGGCCAGATTGGATCCTGTTGAGGTAGAAGCTCCAGGGGCCGGATGTCCGGGGCCTGGAAGGTGCTCTTGGCCTTCTCCGATGGTTCTCTTCATCCTCGGACTTGGTGGCTTGTCCATCTTCACATGCGTCCTCGGGAGGTTCCCCTTGACACCTAATCATGCATAGCATATCGGACTTAGGTAGTAGCCATGTCTCGAGTGGATCGTATGGGATATCAATAAGGAAAGAGGTCACCTCGTTCTCAAGAGCTCTAGCTCTAGCCCGTGTCATGGGTCCTCTTGGCTCTTGATGAGACGGTTGTAAGTCCATGGGGATGATCGTGGGATGCTCCGCATCAACGTATAAAGGAGAAGATTCACCTTTGAGTATGTGAGGTAGAGGTCGCACGTGTCACTTGCCAAACGGACTCTTGACATGGTGATGACCGTAGGATGCTCCGCATCATCCCCTCCCCCTTGGAAAAGATCCGACCTCGGATTCAAAACCAAATCACCATGGGAAAGAGATGGCGGTGCCGTGTCAAAGTGGTCGATCACCAAGCACTCATTGTCAAGTAGCTCGAAATGTGCACTCGCCAATGTGACACCATTTTGTGATTCCTTCAAAAGGAGCAAATAGAACAAACACTTGGAAAAACAAATGTGGTTAGCGTTAGTGCAAAACCAAGCATTCAAGAGGTGATTCACCAAACAAGTGTTGTCATCAAGCATAGCATAGGGTGTGACAAAGGATTGTGACATGACATGTAAGCATATGAATTGAGCAAAATCAAGGTCATCATGGAAACAAGCATGTAATTGTGAGGTAGAGATGCAAATATGTGTGACAAGAGAATAAGCATCTACCTCAAGGTCATTGCAAACAAGCATCAAGCACTCAATGAAAGGTCTATGGTAGGCATAAGAAGTATTCACAACACCAAATAGGATGAGATGTCTTAAAACATGGGTCAAGTGCAAGATAATCCAAGCATAATGTGCATAGGGTGTAGTGAATATAGCGTGGCACTCAACACAATAGAAAGAGCAATTGTTCATCATGTGTGAGGCAATCAAGTGAAGCATGTGACAAGCAAAGGGACATGTCATATGTGAAGAAATGATATTGGTGCAACCAACCATATGATAGTAGCAACACAAGGTATATATGTCATGAAACATGGAAATGTGGCAATCATAGGTGAACGCAATATCTCGAACATGCGTGCAAATGGTGCAAGCAACACATGAAGTATGATCCACAATATCCAAGCTCAAGAAGGATGTCACCTTGAAAGCATTTCCTTGTGCATTCTTCACATTGCCGGAGTGGTAGGAAGTATGGTGTAGAAGCGAGTCGTGGAAGAATCTATGAGGCTCGCTCTCAAGAGCTCGAATGGTCAACTCACGTGAAGTGGAAGTCGACACAAAGTCCAAGTGTCCTACACATGCACAAAACAAAACAAAGAACGTGTCGCATGGTAGATAAACACATCATCCATCATGATGGTTCTCATCTTTGCACAAAACCATTAGAAGCACAAGTGCATGAATAATATGATGCAACAATGGCTAAATTCATGGCACTAGGTATATGGTGCAAAGAAGTAAGACAAGCATGCTTCACAAGGAATATGTCAAAATCTCCAAACAGGTGTGAGAATGCTATGGGGGCAAACTCATGAGCAAGACTAATAGCATGGTTGCGCTCAATACATGGCAAATCTAGCATGAGAGAGGCAACATATGGAGATATGTGACAAGAAGCAATAACAATCATGTGCAAAGCATGTAGATGGTTGTCATCAACCGCATGAAATGGGCAAGTATGAATCATCGGTGATGCAACAAGGCAAGCAATCATAGTAATCAAGTCGTGCAAACTAGTGGAGCAAAGATGCAACACACCAGAGGAAATCATGGCAATCATGTCATGTGAGCAAAGAATAGACATAGGCAATGTACATGACATATCGCAAGCACGAACATAAATCAAGATCATAGTGTCATCATAGGCATGGGGCACAAAGCAATCATGGCAATAACAAACAATATCTCCACCACGCTTGCAAATACACATACAAGTACTAGAATCAATCATCATGTGTAATGCAAAGCATGGGTCACAAATGCATGGCAAAGGCATAGGAATGGGCATATCATGCAAAGTGAACATGGCAAGATGGGCAAAGGATATATAATGGACAACTACCCATAACCATGTGAGGGCCATGTAAAAGAAATGCGCGAAGTGTTTGCGCGAAGTGAGCGGTGGGAAAGGCAATCCATGGGATCCCAAGTCATCATTGCTCTCTAGAGCTCGTTTTGTCAACTCATGGGATTGCGAATTTGACAAGTATTCATGGGTACCTACACAAAAGAGACACAAACCAAAGAAATTGTGCGCGTGGTAAATGTACACATCATCCATCATGATGTGTATGTGCACATGTGAGTTAGCACAAGATAAGCATCGCTCAAAGAAATTTGATGCATGGTATAAGAACATGTCATCCATCATGAAAGAATAGTTATTATGTATGACACGATGGGGACACAAATTGAGAATGCAAGTATATGGCAGATCAATAGCATGTTTGTTCATGGGGAGCATATGGTGCACACAAGTATTGGGATCATGCAATGAATGGGATGGATCAAATTCTCCTAACATGTATGAGGAAACTATGGGGGTCTCCTCATGAGCAATATCGGAAACATCACATGGAGGAAATGGACAACAGCCAAAACAATGCATATCCGAAGCTAGGTGGTCATGGCATGGCATATGAGATAAATGATGCAAAGGAAGCATATCAATATCATCACAAGAAAAACAAATGCCAATAACCATGGGCTTGTCATCTATGCCATATGTGCAAATTGGGTTCATTTTAATGGCACATGCATAGTCACTATGAAGAGATTGCAAATAAGACATATGGTTGATCTCATGCATAGCATATGACAAGTCAAGCGGATTATCAAACATGATGTGACCTAAAGAATTGTCACAAGAAATCCTATGTAACATGGCATCACTACTAATAGACTCCACATGAGAATCATCATATTCATCATAAATGGGCAAATCATCACATGGGAAATCATACTAGCATGAAGCAAGGTACAATGTGGATCAACATCATGCAAGCAATCAATGTCAAGAATGTCCACTAGTGGGACTAGAGCATCACCTTCACCTATGTTACCTTGTTCATTCCACTCAAGTGGCGTAGGTGAGGTGGAAAAGACCAAATGGTGGTCATCTTCATCTTGATGGAACCATGTGGGCGGTGCATCATATTCCACCATGGCCATCGTCTTGTCCAAAGGGAGGACGAAGTCGCCGAGGATCGTGGCGTCATCATAAATGGGACCTAGCACCAAATGAGAAGACACAATAGAGGTAGAGGTCAAGTTCTTAGAAATGCAAATGGCCTCACTAGACCTATCAACTACCTCACTCTCTCTCTATGTGGTGGTTCACTCACTCCCTCAAAATAGGTGCACTCAATCTCACATATGGTGGAGTCACTCATGTCACTCAAGTGGTGGGGGTTGTGGCTCTCCTCACATGGGAATTGGGGCAGCTCATCATGTATGGGGCTAGTGGTGAAGTCACTCTCACTCTCAATATGGTGGCAAAAGTCACTCAAGTTATCGGACGTCGTCGTGGTCGAAGGGAAAATCCCATGCTCAACCGTCTCGTAGTCGTCGTCGTGGATGAAGGCCGAAGATGGCACATCATCGCTCTAAATGCGTGGATGAAGGCCGGAGATGGCTCAACATCACTCTCGTCGTGGATGAAGGCCGAAGATGTCACAACATCACTCTCGCCTCCTAAGATGGAAGCATCATCCTTGCTCGCCACCTTGTCGCTTGCCTCCAAAGCTTGGTCCTTGAAGGTCTTCGTAGTTGTACTTGTCGCCGCACCATCTTGAAAAAGAGTCAAGGTAGACTCGGCATCATCAATGCCACAAAGAGGGATGGCGGTGAAGTTGCACTTGGGAGCATTGTCTTGGAGCTTGTCGGGCTTGGACATCTTGGTGGTACTAGCCTCAGGCTTGTCGTAGAGCGTGGTCGCATGAAGTGTGCTTGGGGTGGAGAAGCCTTGGCCTTCATGAGTTCTTGTTCCGCCTTGAGAGCACCAATGTAGTAGTCATCAATGGACTTGTAGTTCTCGAGGAAGATGGTCTTGGAGATGTCGTTGTGCAATCCCATCATGAAGTGGAACTTCATCGAAATGGGGTCGTCCACGCCGGCTCGTCGTAAGGCAATCTTCATCTCCTTGAAGTACTTGTCGACGGACTTGGATCCTTGGGTGGTGTTCTCCAATTGGCGTCGAAGTTGTTCCGTGTAGGTTGGAGGCACAAACTCTCGCCGCAAAGCTCTCTTCGTCTTGGGCCAACTCATGTCGTAGTACTTCAAGGTGTGTGAAGCCACCATGTCAAGGCGTAGTCGTGGAAGTTTCTTGTATGCACTTCACTTGATCTTCGGGAGGAACTTGATGTAGCTTGAGGTAGTCGTCCATCAAACGCTCCCACTCGAGGTACTCCTCGGGTTCTTGAGTCCCATAGAAAGGAATCGCATGGTCGATGTCGAGGTCGTAGTAGCTCGGTGAAGTCGCGGACTTGAGCTTGGGGAGCTTCTCTTGAGCGTAGCCTTGAGGTTCTTGTTGGCGAAGATGCCGTATGTCCGTAGGCGAAGATGCCTTGAAGTCGCTTGGCGAAGATGCCAAGGGAGATGGTGAAGTCATTGAGCGGTTGTTGATGTAGAGCTCTTGACCTTCACGTTCTTGTTGGTGATGGTGTCGATGCCGATGTGATCTTGCCGGAGACGGTAGCTTGGAAGCATGTGCTCTTGAGCGTCTTCTCGAAGATGAGGAAGATCGCTTGTAGGCCTTGATGAGGGCTTTGATCTCCTCCATTTGAGCTTGCATCTTGGCGTCGGAGTTGTTGTTTGTGCCATCGAACTCGTCGTTGTTGTTGTAGACTGAAGGTGAAATGCCTTGCCTATCCATCACAAGACTCGAGTAGAGGTGAGTAGGAAATGAGATAAACAATACCAAGTTACATTTTCCCAAAGTTGAGGATGTATCCCGTTTCACTCAATGTGAAATGAAAGAATAGTGGAATTGGTACCGGACTTGTTCACTCACACCTATCAAGTAAAGCTTATGGTAGAGTTCGGTGAGGATAGTGGCACAAAAATTTGATGCAAAATGTTAGCAAGAGTCAATAATGTTGAAAGAGATTCACAAATTCACAAGCGAAACAAGTAGACCAATAGCAATATGTGGCACACGGAAACACACACACGGATAGATAAATGGGGTCGTGCAACCAAGGAATGAGCACAAAATGTGGAATCCATGGAAAACGCTCGTGTTGCACAACTCAAGAGAGACGCTAGCACGATTGCTCTATTGGCGGATACGACACTTGTGCACAACCTATAAGATGCAAAATGGGTAAACTTCTATCCCAAGTATGCTATGTATGTATGGTTCCCGGTGTTTCTCACAAGATGATCCAAGATGACTGAGTATGATAACATATGGTATATTGTGATGCTATGGCTATTGCTTACAAGCTCTGATGCGGGGCATCCTACGGTCATCGCCATATCAAGAGTCCGTTTGGCAAGTGACACGTGCGACCTCTTCTTCACATACACAAAGGTGAATCTTCTCCTTTACACGTGCTCACTTGACCCCTTCGAGGATGGTATACTACTTGACACTTCCCCCGTATGCATGCATAGGTATTGCCGGAGCTTCTCGGATGTCAAGGAGGAGTGCAAGCGCCAAGGAACGACTACACCATCCGCGAGGGAAGCCCGAAGCGGCGACGGAAGAAGAGCCCGGTACTACAGGCCGGACATCAGCCGGCCGGACATCCGCCCTGCCGGACATCCGACCCTGATGGACATCCGGCGCCCATCTGCAGCCGCAGCCCTGCCAGGAAGACTACAGGGCCCGGACATCCGGCCTCCCACGAAGCCCCGGATATCCGGCCACTCGCCCGAAAATCCGGCGCCCCGCACCCGAATCGGCAGATCCAGCCGCGCCAGCCCAGACATCCGGCCGGCTAGCCCGGACATCCGGCGTCTCGGGAAAGCCCGGACATCCGGCCCGACGGTCGGACGTCCGGCCTCCCCTGCCTGTGCGCAGTGCCTCCGGGACTTGTCCCTTGTACCCCTTCGCCCCGAGACTATATATACTTGATCCCTTTCCTCTTTCTAGGGTTAGCAAATATGATAGCTCATTCTTAGGTGAGCTTTGCTCCTGCCTCTTCTCTTGAGAGAGAGAGACTACCACTCCCATGGAGTTCAAGACCTCCATGTGAGAAGATCCGAGGATATCATCAAGACCCCCATCTTGGGCGGACCCCATCAAGACCTCCTCTCGGAGATGAACCTTACCTTGTATCTTTCCTTTTGTTGTTCATGTACCTTGTGGATCTTGTGTGTTTGATTGTCTAGTGGATGTGTGATTGGACTTGTTCTTGAGTGTTTCCCCTTGTGATTTCTCCCCGTTCTTCCCCGTGTTCATCGTGATTCCCTGTAGGATCCGCTCCAACGTGAAAGATCGTCCACGTAGGGCTCCGCCCTACATCATCTATGGGATCAGAGCTTAGGTTGATCACGTTTTTGGAGCCCCTACCCCTCTTTTTCTAGCTTGATTTTGTTGATTTCGTCCTAAATCCGAAAATCCCCACCAAAAATAGCCCCAATTTTTTTTGTGATTTGTTAGTTTTGATGATGTTTTGTTGATTTTGATCCATGGATTTGCTTGGTTTCGAGTGGATCTAGCATTTCCCCAAGTTTCCCCACTTTCCATCCACGAAATCTCTCCAATTTTGACCTTGAAATCATCAATTTCCGCCCCCAATTCGAAAATTTCCGCCCCAAACGAGATCGGGATCCGTCGGGCCGGACATCCGGGCCTCAGGCCGGACATCCGGGCCTCAGGCCGGACATCCGGGCCCCAAGCCGGACATCCGGGCCCTGGAGCGCCAAAACTGCTCGGTTCTGGACAGACACCCCCGGAAATCCGGGCTCCACCCCGGATATCCGGCCCCAGACATTTCAGCTTTCCCATTTCACCGCTTTTGTCCATAACTAATTCATCCGAGTCTGATTTTGACGTTCTTTAGCTCGCTTTTGAAGATATTGACATCCCCTTCCCACAAAAATACCACCAACACAATTTGACTCCATTAAATTTTGTGAATTTTGGCATCTTTGCCTAGGGCTTCCGCCACATCCTCCGCATAACCACCACCGACTTCCGCAACCTAACCCATTTTATTTCCCATAGCATTAGTGGTTGCTTGAGTAGTGATTCGAGTCTCCTAAGGTGTTTCGCTACTTAGGGACGATTGCTTCTTCATCAACCACCACCACCACTTCCACATAGGCTTGCCCACCATACACTTCAACCACCCCCAACTTAACCCAATAGTTGTTTGAGCTTGTTTGAGTTGTGGCTTGTGTCTCCTAAGGTGTTTCGGCTACTTAGGGACGGCAACTTCAACTCCGACACGCGTATAGCCCATCATTCCACTTCCGCATTGCCAAGTGCAAACCACCACCGCATTCCCGCTACCACCATTTTGACATTTGTCATTTGAGATTTTGAGTTGTGGTTTTTCCGTTTCCTAAGGTGTTTCGGCTACTTAGGGACGAGTCTCCATCATCTTGGTATCTACATCAAGAACACCGCCACTCATCATCACGGACGGTAACCTCCATATCATCTTGGTATCGTGGTATCCCTCCATTGTACATTCCCTTTCTATTGCATTGTTAACCCTAGCCTTACTTTTGCGTTACTTGCCTATCGAGACTAGCCATTTGAGTATTGCCGCAACGTTACTTGTGCACATTAGTGATCATACCTTCCATTACATACCATACCATATCATATTGGTATCATATCATCCATTGTGTCTCAAGTTTGTTCCCGCATATACACAATTGCTATCTTGGTTTGTGCATTATGCAAAGTGGCCATACAAAAAAAAGAGAGAATAAGTTTTTAAGCAAAGAAAAAGAGAGAGCAAAGAAGCTTGTAAGCAAGTGCCATAGTATCATACAACATTGCATATAAGATTGTCATATCCGATCATCTTGGATCATCTTGAGAAAAACACCGGGAACTATACATACATAGCATACTTGGGATAGAAAGTTCATCCATTTTGCATCTTATAGGTAGTGCACAAGTGTCGTATCCGCCTATTGAGCAATCGTGCTAAGCGTCTCTCTTGAGTTGTGCAACACGAGCGTTTTGGTGGATTCCACATTTTGAGCTCATTCCTTGGTTGCACGGCCCCATTTATCTATCCGTGTGTGTGTGTTTCCGTGTGTGCCACATATTGCTATTGGTCTACTTGTTTCGCTTGCGAATTTGTGAATCTCTTTCAACATTATTGACTCTTGCTAACATTTTGCATCAAATTTTTGTGCCACTATCCTCACCGAGCTCTACCATAAGCTTTATTTGATAGGTGTGAGTGAACAAGTCGGTACCAATTCCACTATTCTTTCATCTCACATTGAGTGAAATGGGATACATCCTCAACTTTGGGAAAAGGTAACTTGGTATTGTTTATCTCATTTCCTACTCACCTCTACTCGAGTCTTGTGATGGATAGGCAAGGCATTTCATTTTCGGTCTACTACAACAACGACGAGTTCGATGCCATGGAAAACAACTACGACGCCAAGATGCAAGCTAAAATGGAGGATATCAAAGCCCTCATCAAGGCCTACAAGCGATCTTCCTCATCTTCGAAAAGACGCTCAAGAGCACATGCTTCCGAGCTACCGTCTCCGGCAAGATCACATCGGCATCGACACCATCATCAACAAGAACGTGAAGTTCAAGAGCTCAACATCAACAACCGCTCCACGACTTCACCATCTCCCTTGGCATCTTCGCCAAGCGACTTCAAGGCATCTTCGCCTTCGGATATTCGGCATCTTCGCCAACAAGCACCCCAAGACTACGCCAAGAGAAGCTCCCCAAGCTCAAGTCCGTGACTTCCACGAGCTACTACGACCTCGACATCGACGGCGAGATTCCTTTCTATGGGACTCAAGAACCCGAGGAGTACCTCGAGTGGGAGCGTTTGATGGACGACTACCTCAAGCTACATCAAGTTCCTCCCGAAGATCAAGTGAAGTGCGCCACAAGAAACTTCCACGACTACGCCTCGACATAGTGGCTTCCCACACCTTCGGAGTGCTACGAGATGAGTTGGTCCAACATGAAGAGAGCTTTGCGGCGAGAGTTCGTGCCTCCAACATACACGGAACAACTTCAAGTCCATCGACAAGTACTTCAAGGAGATGAAGATTGCCTTGCGACGAGCTGGCGTGGACGACCCCCACTTCGATGAAGTTCCACTTCATGATGGGATTGCACAACGACATCTCCAAGACCATCTTCCTCGAGAACTACAAGTCCATTGACGACTACTACATTGGTGCTCTCAAGGAGGAACAAGAACTCATGAAGCCCAAGGCTTCTCCACCCCAAGCACACTTCGCGGCGACCAAGCTCTATGACAAGCATGAGGCTAGTACCACCAAGATGTCCAAGCCCGACAAGCTCCAAGATGATGCTCCCAAGTGCAACTTCACCGCCATCCCTCTTTGTGGCATTGATGATGCCGAGTCTACCTTGACTCTTTTTCAAGATGGTGCGGCGACAAATGCGACTCACGGAGACCTTCAAGGACCAAGGTTTGGAGGCAAGCGACAAGGTGGTGAGCAAGGATGATGCTTCCATCTTAGGAGGCGAGAGTGATGTTGTGCCATCTTCGGCCTTCATCCACGACGAGAGTGATGTTGAGCCATCTTCGGCCTTCATCCACGACGAGAGCGATGATGTGCCATCTTCGCCCTTCATCCATGACGCATTTACGACTATGAGACGGTTGAGCATGGGATTTTCCCTTCGACCACGGGCGACGTCCAGATGACTTGAGTGACTTTTGCCACCATATTGAGGGTGAGAGTGACTTCACCACTAGCCCCATACATGATGAGCTGCCATAAATCCCATGTGAGGAGAGCCACAACCACCACTTGTGTGAGATGAGTGACTCCACCATACGTGAGTTTGAGTGCACCTACCTTGAGGGAGTGAGTGAACCACCACACAGAGATAATGAGGCCACTTCGATTTCTAACAACTTGACCTCTACCTCTATTGTGTCTTCTCATTTGGTGCTAGGTCCCATTTATGATGACGCGCCGATCCTCGACGACTTCGTCCTCCCTTTGGACAAGACGATGGCCATGGTGGAATATGATGCACCCCCACATGGTTCCATCAAGATGATGATATTGACCACCATTTGGTATTTCCCACCTCACCTACACCACTTGAGTGGAATGAACAAGGTAACAAAGGTGACGGTGATGCTCTAGTCCCACTAGTGGACTATTTTGACATTGATTGCTTGCATGATGTTGATCACCCTATTGACATGATTCATTCTAGTATGATTTCCCCATGTGATGATTTGCCCATTTATGAATATGATGATTCTCATGTGGAGTCTATTAGTAGTGATGCTATGTTACATAGGATTTCTTGTGACAATTCTTTAGGTCACATCATGTTTGCTAATCCGCTTGACTTGTCATATGCTATGCATGAGATCCATCATATGTCTTATTTGCAATCTCTTCATAGTGACTATGCATATGCCATTAACATAAACCCAATTTGCACATATGGCATAGATGACAAGCCCATGGTTATTGGCATTTGTTTTTCTTGTGATGATATTCATATGCTCCCTTTGCATCATTTATCTCATATGCCATGCCATGCCCACCTAGCTTCGGATATGCATTGTTTTGGATGTTGTCCATTTTCTCCAAATGATGTTTCCAATATTGCTCATGAGGAGACCCCCATAGTTTCCTCACACATGTTAGGAGAATTTAATCCATCCTATTCATTGCATGATTCCCATACTTGTGTGCACCATATGCTCCCCATGAAGAAACATGCTTTTGATGTGCCATATACTTGCATTCTCAATTTGTTTCCCAATCGTGTCATATACAATAACTATTCTTTCATGATGGATGACATGTTCTTATACCATGCATCAAATTTCTTTGAGCGATGCTTATCTTGTGCTAACACTCACTTGCACATACACATCATAATGGATGATGTATACATTTACCACACACACAATTTCTTTCGTTTGTGTCTCTTTTGTGTAGGTACCCATGAATACTTGTCAACTTCGCAATCCCACGAGTTGACAAAACGAGCTCTAGAGAGCAATGATGACTTGGGATCCCATGGATTGCCTTTCCCATCGCTCACTTCACGCAAACACTTCGCGCATCTCTTTTACATGGCCCTCACATGGTTATGGGTTGTTGTTCATTACATATCATATGCCCATCTTGCCATGTTCACTTTGCATGATATGCTCATTCCTATACCTTTGACATGCATTTGTGACCCATTCTTTGCATTACACATGATGATTGATTCTCGTACTTGTATGTGTATTTGCAAGCTTGGTGGAGATATTGCTCGTTATTGCCATGTTTCTTTTGTGCACCATTCCTATGATGATACTTTCATCTTGCTTTGTGTTCGTGCTATGCGATATGTCATGTGCATTCCCTATGCCTATTATTTGCTCACACGACATGATTGCCATGATTTACTCTAGTGTGTTGCATCTTCGCTCCAATAGTTTGCACGACTTGATTACAATGCTTTCTTATGTTGCATCACCAATGATTCATACTTGCTCATTTCATGCGGGTGATGACAACCATCTAAATGCTTTGCACATGATTGTTATTGCTTCTTGTCACATATCTCCATATGTTGCCTCTCTCATGCTAGATCATTTTCCATGTATTGAGTGCAACCATGATTGTCATCTTGCTCATGAGATTGCCCCCATAGCATTCTCACACTTGTTTGGAGATTTTGACATATCCCTTGTGCCGCATGCTTGCCTTACTTCTTTGCACCATATACCTAGTGCCATGCATATCGTGATGTAGGGCGGAACCCTACGTGGACGATCTTTCACGTTGGAGCGGATCCTACGGGGAATCACGAAGAACACGCGGAAGAACAAGAGGGAAACACGGAGGAAACGAGAGAGAAATCACTAAACCGACAAGGGATCAATCACACAAATGCTAGATCACCGATCACATAGAGTGGCACAAGATTCAAGATCAACAAAGGTAAGATACAAACGGTAACCGTTCTTCTCCGAGAGGAGGTCTTGATGGGGTCCACCCTAGAAGGGGGTCTTGAATCCGCTTGGGGGATCTTCTCCGGAGAGATCCTGATCTCGGTGGAGAAGTAGCCAAGTGGATGAGCAAAGGCTCTCACACAAGAATATGAGCTAATCCAATGCTAACCCTAACTAGGAGGAGGTGGAGGAGTAAATATAGTTATGGGCCACGAAGGGGTAAGTGAAGGGGTACATGGGATGCGGCCCAACACACTGTGCGCAGACAGGCGTCGGACGTCCGGAGGGTTCCGGTCGTCCGGAGGCTCGGGAAGGTCCGGACGTCCGGCGCTCTTCGGACGTCCGTAGATTCGGCTCGGGCATGCTTCGGTCGGTCGTCCGGGGGGGGCCGGTCGTGCGGAGGCACGGGGTCCTGACGTCCGGAGTTCTTCGGATGTCCGCAGATTCGATTCGGTGGTCGCTGCACGGTCGTCCGGAGGGTGCGGTCGTCCGGAACTGGGAGTCGTCGGACGTCCGGTCCTGGTCGGACGTCCGGATGCTGTAGCTTCGGGCAGATTCTTCTCTTGGTCCTTGTACTTGGTGTCTTGTCCATCCTTCCGAGCATCTCCGAGAGGGTCTCCTTGGTACCTAGGCATGCATGGTGTGCCAAATACTATTGTTTCAGATCGTGATACTAAATTTCTTAGCCACTTTTGGAGATGTTTATGGGCTAAGTTGGGGACTAAACTGCTTTTTAGTACTACTTGTCACCCCCAAACTGATGGACAAACTGAAGTAGTCAATAGAACATTGTCTACTATGCTTAGGGCTGTTTTGAAGAATAATAAGAAAATGTGGGAAGAATGCTTGCCTCATATTGAATTTGCTTATAATCGTTCATTGCATTCTACTACTAAGATGTGCCCTTTTGAAATTGTGTATGGCTTCCTACCTCGTGCACCTATTGATTTGTTGCCTCTTCCATCTTCGGAGAAGGTTAATTTTGATGCTAAAGAACGTGCTGAATTGATTTTAAAAATGCATGAGTTAACTAAGGAAAACATTGAGCGTATGAATGCTAAATATAAACTTCTTTGGAGATAAGGGTAGAAAACATGTTGTCTTTGCACTGGAGATCTTGTTTGGTTACATTTGCGTAAGGATAGGTTTCCTAAATTGGCGCAAATCAAAGCTAATGCCACGTCTTGATGGTCCATTTAAGGTGTTAGAGAAAATAAATGATAATGCATATAAACTTGAGCTGCCTGCAGATTTTGGGGTTAGTCCCACTTTTAACATTGCAGATTTGAAGCCTTATTTGGGTGAGGAAGATGAGCTTCCGTCGAGGACGACTTCATTTCAAGAAGGGGAGGATGATGAGGACATCAATACCATTGTTACACCCACAGCCCCTCATGACTATACATACTGGACCAATTACTAGAGCTCATACGCCAATTGAATTATCGGTACTTTCGTTTCTTGGTAACGATTCCAATGTTCATGAGAATATGATGCTGCCTAAATTGGATACATTTGTTTTGCTTACAAATGAAGGGCCTACCATGGACAAGGAAGATGAACCTTGGAGCAAGTTCAAGCATGGAGATGTTGGCATGCATAAGGAGAACAAGAACGGAGTTACAAGTGATGATTCCAGGACTTTGAAGCCACCCTAATGAGTGCATGAGGCCTTGGACGAAATATACAAGATGCCACTTCATAATATGCGTCCATAGGCTATTCTAGGTGCTGCGTCACCTTATTATTGGGCCAGGCCCATGTAATTTCGAAATACTTAAGTATAGGCTGTTTTAGAGTCCGTATGTGTGGGAAACAAGAGTTAGGGTTGATTTGGGACCCTCCACCAAGGGCCACGAAATTCCCCTCTTCCTCCATATATACAGCCCTTAGGGCACCGTTTAGACCTTGGGTTTTGTTTAGATCAAAAGTTCGCCATAGCTGCAACTTCACAGATTTCGCTTTGTGTTCAACCCACTGCACCAAGGCGCCTCGTAACCCCACCTTCATTAATAAAGCTTTCCTCTTATATTCGCAATATCCAGATTGCAATCTTAGTTTCTTGCTTGTTCTTCGTTTGCTCGCAGGAAACAGGCCCTCGTGGTCGAGTTGATCGTGCTCGGCGTGGTCAATAACCCTCGGAAGTTGGTTTAGCGATTGCTAAGGCGCGACGTCTCGCACGTTCGTAGTCGGATCGTCAAGGTCGACTCTACGTAAACGATAGCCACCATCTCATCGAAACATCGGGACACCTCTCGCCTCTATCAAGTGGTATCAGATTTTCAGGTTGCTCGGTGAGATTTTACAGCTTTTCCGTAGTTTAGATCGAGTATGTTCTTCATACCTATAGTCCACGAAAAAGCCACAAAAATTAGGGTTAGTTCATCATATCCCAACCAATCGAGCCTTTGCATAATCTTTTTAGGGTTTTGCTTTGTTGAATTTGCGGTTGCATCGCCGTGTCTAGTTGCTTTGGTCTTAGCGTCTAGTCTTTTAGAGTTTCGAGTTACGGTCATAAGTTGTCACGCCGCCACCGCACCATCATCATCGCCTCGCCACCTACCATCACCGCTCGAATCCGTATCCATATACCACCACCAATCCGTGTCCATATACCACCACCGATCCATATCCATATACTACCACCGCTACCACCACCGCTGCCATATACCACCACCATATATCCACCACCAATCCGAGTTCTTCTCATATTAGGTTTGTTTTCGAGATCCATCTAGTTTCCGATTCGTGTTTCCTGGCCGGAGTAGGTTTCGGAAAAAAAAAAGAGTCTGGAAACCACCCTCCATTTAGGCCCAAAATTTTCCGAAAACGCACTTGTCGAAAAATTTTCTTGCTATCCTGTTTTTAAGTGTTTCTAAGTGTATTGAGACAGTCGCCGTTATAGAAAGTTTTTTGACCCGCTTTCCGCTTTTTGGGTCCGGCAAATACAAAAAAAATATTGGTCGAAAAAATTTCGTGCCCATCCTGTCGGTTTGACCTCGGAAGAGTTTTGAGACACTCGCCATTATAGTGATTTTTCGCAAAAAAAGAGCAAAAGAAAAAAAAAAGAGCGAAAAAGAAAATCCAGAGTGTGCTTTTCCCTTGTTTACGTGCAGCCGTGATTTTGTTAGTGTTCTAGGCTCGCGTCTCTAGCACGGTCTAGCCTAGGACCCGACAAGATCTGCGTCGTTGAGCGTTTATTCAACTTTGCATCTCCGAATTGATTATTGGCCGACCCTTTTTGCTACCATATTATAAGCCTTCCCAGCTCCACATACATCTACATCGTATGCGTTTGACTCTCCCTCGTAATCGCTCTATCCAAGCTTTGATAGTTTTGACTACATCGGTTGCCGATCACCGCTTTCTTCTTTGGGTAAGAACTGGTAAGAATTTGAGATTTGCTTGACGGATTTGTGACTGTCCACCACACAACCACCACCACTTCCTAGTAGTCCGTCAATCATATTCTTGTGTGTTTCTATTGTCGCTAACCATGGCAGGATCACAAGCCGATTTAGACCGATCGGGAGAACATGACAAACAAAGCGCTACATGATAAGTTTCAACAAATGATGAGTGGGCAGGTGGACGATGTGCTAAATAGATTTGAAGAGGCCATGGAGAAGATAGATGGCATTGAGAAGGCGTCAAACAAAGCTCGATAACAAGTTTAATGAATTGCTCGTAAGGCCTACCACCACCACCACCGGCGGCACCTAATGCACCTCTACTACAACAACAAGGACTACCTCCACATCGCGAAACAGCCCTCCGCCGAAGCTTCCCGTGTCCCTCTTCACTGGCCAAGCTGCTGGTGCTTTGGTGATACTTCGTGGCTCCTTCTGCTGCGGTGGGGAGGATGATTATGTGAGAGATTACGAGGATGAGGTTGATCAACATCGAACTACGTGCAACCACCGGCACCACAACCACTGTGTCGTCCACATGCAAATAATGGCAATGTTCGGGCTCCCCTTCAGTACGAGATCATGACCATCTCCCTAAACTGAAATTGAATATTCCACCATTTGAGGGTAGATATGTTCACGATATATATCTTACTTGGGAGTTCGAAACCGAACAACGATTTACATGTTTACAATATCCCGAGGAGAGACGTGTTCCTCGCTGCTGTTTGTGCTTTCACTAGCTTTGCATGTGTTTGGTGGTCTCGAACATTGTAGATTATATCCTGTTCCAGCCTACTTGGGCTGCTTTGAAAACTGCTATGCGTACTCGTTGGGTTCCACCATATTATCAACGTGAATTACTTCAAAATTGCAGCGCTTAAGACAAGGAAAAATTCGGTAGAAGAATATTATCGGGAATTACAAACTGGCTTGATTAGATGTGGTATTGTTGAGGAGAATGAAGCTATGCTTGCACGTTTTCCGGGTGGATTAAATAGAGAGATTCAGACCATTCTAGACTACAAGGATTATAATAATATCACTCGATTATTCCATCTTGCTTGTAAAGCTGAACGTGAAATGCAGGATCGACAGCGTTGGCGCCGAACTAACTTTTTCGCAGGTCGACCTTCATCATGGACACCACGTGCATCATCTACTTCCACACGTTCTACTACACCGGCACCTCCATCGGCTGCCACCTCCAACCGTGATACAAGAAAGGTGCACAACCACCACTATCCGCCAAGAGCACACTCTTTGGGCCTACAGAGCTCTTCTTCTTCCATGGCGTCCAACAGGGCACACAAGTGATATCATTTGTCGTCGTTGTAAGGGAAGAGGACATTTTATGAGAGAATGCCAATCTCAGCGTGTGATGATTGCTACCGAGGATGGTGGGTATGAGTCCGCTAGTGACTATGATGAAGAGACTTTGGCTCTTATTACACATGAAGAACACGGTGGAGATGATTACGATCATGACACGCAATACATGGCTCTTTGAAGATCTTGTGACGGTATGAATGTTTAGTTGCTCAACGTGTTTTGAGTGTGCAGGTTACACAAGCTGAGCAAAGTCGGAGACATAACTTGTTCCATACAAAGGAGTTGTGAAGGAACGTTCTATTAGCGTCATCATAGATGGAGGGAGCTGCAACAACTTGGCTAGCATGGATATGGTGGAGAAGCTTTCTCTCACCACAAGACCACATCCACATCCTTACTACATCCAATGGTTCAACAACAGCGGCAAGGTTAAGGTAACACGCATCGCTCGTGTGTATTTTAGTATCTCTACATATGCTGATTATGTTGATTGTGATGTGGTACCTATGCAAGCATGTTCCTTATTACTTGGTAGACCATGGCAATTTGATAAAAATTATGTACACCATGGTAGAAACAATCAGTATACTCTTGTTCACAAGGATAAAAATATTACTTTGCTTCCTATGACTCCTGATTCCATTTTGAAAGACTATATTAATAGAGCTAATAAAGCAAAACAGGAGAAAAATAAGAGTGAAAATCAGATTGTGGCAAAAGAATTTGAGCAACAAATGAAGCCTAATAATAAACCATCTAATGTTGCTTCGAAATTAAACTGAAAAGTGCATGTTTATTTGCCACCAAATCTGATATTGATGAGCTAGATTCTAGCAAATCTGTTTGCTATGCTTTTGTGTGCAAAGAGGCATTATTTTCATTCGAGGACGTGCCTTCCTCTTTGCCCCTCGCCGTCACTAACATTTTGCGGGGAGTTCACGACGCCTTCCCACAAGACGTGCCACCGGATTACCACCTATTCGAGGGATTGAGCATCAAATTGACTTAATTCCCGGTGCATCGCTACCCAACCGCGCACCATACCGTACCAATCCAGAGGAGACGAAGGAGATTATGCGTCAAGCTGTGAGCTGCTCGACAAAGGTTATATACGTGAATCTCTTAGTCCTTGTGCTGTTCCTATTATACTAGTGCCTAAAAAGGATGGTACGTCGCGTATGTGTGTTGATTGTAGAGGCATTAATAATATTACTATTTGTTATCGTCATCCTATTCCTAGGCTAGATGATATGCTTGATGAATTAAGTGGCTCTACAATATTCTCCAAAGTTGATTTATGTAGTGGATACCATCAAATTCGTATGAAATTGGGAGATGAATGGAAAACAGCATTTAAAACTAAGTTTGGATTATATGAGTGGTTAGTCATGCCTTTTGGGTTAACTAATGCACCTAGTACTTTCATGAGATTAATGAACGAAGTTTTACGTGCTTTCATTGGACGATTTGTGGTAGTTTACTTTGATGATATACTGATTTATAGCAAATCTTTGGAAGAACATTTGGAACATTTACGTGCTTTGTTTTTAATGCTCTACGTGATGCACGCTTGTTTGGTAACCTTGGGAAGTGCACCTTTTGCACCGACCGAGTATCTTTTCTTGGCTATGTTGTTACTCCACGTGGAATTGAAGTTGATAAAGCCAAGATTGAAGCTATTGAGAGTTGGCCGCAGCCCAAAACGGTCACACAAGTGAGGAGTTTTCTTGGACTCGCTGGTTTCTATAGGCGTTTTGTGAGAGACTTTAGCACCATTGCTGCACCTCTCAATGAGCTTACAAAGAAGGATGTGCCTGTTGTTTGGGGTACCGCACAGGAAGAAGCCTTCACGGTATTGAAAGATAAGTTGACACATGCTCCTTTACTCCAACTACCTGACTTTAATAAGACTTTTGAGCTTGAATGTGATGCTAGTGGAATTGGATTAGGAGGTGTGTTATTACAAGATGGCAAACCTGTTGCATACTTTTACGAAAAATTGAGTGGGCCTAGTCTGAACTATTCTACTTATGACAAAGAATTATATGCTCTTGTTCGGACTTTAGAGACATGGCAACATTATTTATGGCCCAAAGAATTTGTTATACATTCTGATCATGAATCTTTGAAACATATTAAAAGTCAAGCTAAACTGAATCGTAGACATGCTAAATGGGTTGAATTCATTGAGACTTTCCCTTATGTCATTAAACACAAGAAGGGTAAAGAAAATGTTATTGCCGATGCTTTGTCTCGTCGATATACTATGCTTTCACAACTTGACTTCAAAATATTTGGTTTGGAGACCATCAAAGATCAATATGTGCATGATGCTGATTTTAAAGATGTAATGCAGAATTGTAAAGAAGGAAGAACATGGAACAAGTTCGTTATTAATGATGGCTTTGTGTTCCGTGCTAACAAGCTATGCATTCTAGCTAGCTCTGTTCGTCTTTTGTTGTTGCAGGAGGCGCATGGAGGAGGATTAATGGGACACTTTGGCGTGAAGAAGACGGAGGATATACTTGCTACACATTTCTTTTGGCCAAAGATGAGACGGATGTTGAGCGCTTTTGTTGCTCGCTGCACTAGATGTCAAAAAGCTAAGTCACGACTCAATCCTCCTGGTTTATCTATGCCTTTGCCAGTGCCTAGTGTTCCTTGGGAGGATATCTCTATGGACTTTGTTTTAGGTTTACCTCGAACAAAGAAGGGAGGGATAGCATATTTGTTGTCGTGGATAGATTCTAAAATGGCACACTTTATACCATGTCATAAAAGCGATGATCTTGTTAATGTTGCTGATTTGTTCTTTCGTGAAATTATTCGCTTGCATGGTGTGCCAAATACTATTGTTTCAGATCGTGATACTAAATTTCTTAGCCACTTTTGGAGATGTTTATGGGCTAAGTTGGGGACTAAACTGCTTTTAGTACTACTTGTCACCCCCAAACTGATGGACAAACTGAAGTAGTCAATAGAACATTGTCTACTATGCTTAGGGCTGTTTTGAAGAATAATAAGAAAATGTGGGAAGAATGCTTGCCTCATATTGAATTTGCTTATAATCGTTCATTGCATTCTACTACTAAGATGTGCCCTTTTGAAATTGTGTATGGCTTCCTACCTCGTGCACCTATTGATTTGTTGCCTCTTCCATCTTCGGAGATGGTTAATTTTGATGCTAAAGAACGTGCTGAATTGATTTTAAAAATGCATGAGTTAACTAAGGAAAACATTGAGCGTATGAATGCTAAATATAAACTTGTCGGAGATAAGGGTAGAAAACATGTTGTCTTTGCACTGGAGATCTTGTTTGGTTACATTTGCGTAAGGATAGGTTTCCTAAATTGCGCAAATCAAAGCTAATGCCACGTGCTGATGGTCCACTTAAGGTGTTAGAGAAAATAAATGATAATGCATATAAACTTGAGCTACCTGCAGATTTTGGGGTTAGTCCCACTTTTAACATTGGAGATTTGAAGCCTTATTTGGGTGAGGAAGATGAGCTTCCGTCGAGGACGACTTCATTCAAGAAGGGGAGGATGATGAGGACATCAATCCCACTGTTACACCCACAGCCTCGCGGCTATACATATCTTGGACCAATTACTAGAGCTCAAGACGCCAATTGAATTATCGTGTACTTTCGTTTCTTGGTAACGATTCCAATGTTCATGAGAATATGATGCTGCCTAAATTGGATACATTTGTTTTGCTTACAAATGAAGGGCCTACCATGGACAAGAAAGATGAACCTTGGAGCAAGTTCAAGCATGGAGATGTTGGCATGCGCAAGGAGAACAAGAACGGAGTTACAAGTGATGATTCCAGGACTTTGAAGCCACCCTAATGAGTGCATGAGGCCTTGGACGAAATATACAAGATGCCACTTCATAATATGCGTCCATAGGCTATTCTAGGTGCTGCGTCACCTTATTATTGGGCCAGGCCCATGTAATTTCGAAATACTTAAGTATAGGCTGTTTTAGAGTCCGTATGTGTGGGGAAACAAGAGTTAGGGTTGATTTCGGACCCCTCCACCAAGGGCCACGAAATTCCCCTCTTCCTCCATATATACAGCCCTTAGGGCACCGTTTAGACCTTGGGTTTTGTTTAGATCAAAAGTTCGCCATAGCTGCAACTTCACAGATTTCGCTTTGTGTTCAACGACTGGACCAAGGCGCCTCGTAACCCCACCTTCATTAATAAAGCTTTCCTCTTATATTCGCAATATCCAGATTGCAATCTTAGTTTCTTGCTTGTTCTTCGTTTGCTCGCAGGAAACAGGCCCTCGTGGTCGAGTTGATCGTGCTCGGCGTGGTCAATAACCCTCGGAAGTTGGTTTAGCGATTGCTAAGGCGCGACGTCTCGCACGTTCGTAGTCGGATCGTCAAGGTCGACTCCCACAGAAACAATAGCCACCATCTCATCGAAACATCGGGACACCTCTGCCTCTATCAGTGTATGTGAAGAAGAGGTCGCACGTGTCACTTGCCAAACGGACTCTTGACCTGGTGATGACTGTAGGATGCTCTGCATCATCCCCTCCCCCTTGGAAAGGATCCGACCTCGGATCGAAAACCAAATCACCATGGGAAAGAGATGGCGGTGCCGTGTCAAAGTGGTCGATCACCAAACTCTCGTCATCGTGAAGCACGAAATGGGCACTCTCCAATGTCGCACCATCTTGTGATTCCTTGAAAGTGTGTCCTTGTGCGCCCTTCACAATGCCGAAGCACAAACAAGTGCGATGTAGAATCGTGGTAGAAGGTGGTTCGCTCTCAAGAGCTCGAATGGTCAACTCACGTGACGTGGACGTCGACACAAAGTCCAAGTATCCTACACATGCACAAAACAAAACAAAGAACGTATGCGCATGGTAGATAAACACATCATCCATCATGATGGTTCTCATCATTTGGACAAAACCATTAGAAGGACAATTGCATGAATAATATGATGCAACAACGGCAATATTCATGGCACTAGGTATATGGTGCAAAGAGTTAAGACAAGCATGCTTCACAAGAATTATGTCAAAATCTCCAAATATATGCGAGAATGCTATGGGGGCAATCTCATGAGCAAGAAGAGAATCATTGTTGCACTCAATACATGGCAAATCATCTAGCATGAGGGAGGCAACACATAGAGATATATGACAAGAATCAATATGAATCATGTGCAAAGCATATAGATGGTTGTCATCAACCGCATGAAATGAAACGCATTATGAATCATTGGTGATGCAACATAAGCAAGCATTGTAATCAAGTCGTGCAAACTAGTGGAGCGAAGATGCAACACACTAGAGTAAATCATGGCAATCATGTCATGTAAACTAATAATATGCATAGGGAATGCACATGACATATCGCAAGCACGAACACAAAGCAAGATCATAGTGTCATCATAGGCATGGGGCACAAAGCAATCATGGCAATACCAAACAATATCTCCACCACGCTTGCAAATACACATACAAGTACTAGAATCAATCATCATGTGTAATGCAAAGCATGGGTCACAAATGCATGGCAAAGGCATAGGAATGGGCATATCATGCAAAGTGAACATGGCAAGATGGGCAAAGGGTATATAATGGACAACTACCCATAACCATGTGAGGGCCATGTAAAAGAAATGCGCCAAGTGTTTGCTTAAGTGAGCGGTGGGAAAGGCAATCCATGGGATCCCAAATCATCGTTGCTCTCTAGAGCTCGTTTTGTCAACTCGTGGGATTGCGAGGTCGACAAGTATTCATGGGTACCTACACAAAAGAGAAACAAACCAAAGAAATTGTGTGCGTGGTAAATGTACACATCATCCATCATGATGTGTATGTGCACATGTGAGTTAGCACAAGATAAGCATTGCTCAAAGAAATTTGATGTATGGTATAAGAACATGTCATCCATCATGAAATAATAGTTATTATGTATGACACGATGGGGACACAAATTGAGAATGCGAGTATATGGCGCATCGATAGCATTTTCATTCATGGGGAGCATGTGGTGCACACAAGTATGGGGATCATGCAATGAATGGGATGGATCAAATTCTCCTAACATGTATGAGGAAACTATGGGGGTCTCCTCATGAGCAATATTGGAAACATCATTTGGAGAAAATGGACAACATCCAAAACAATGCATATCCGAAGTTAGGAGGGCATGGCATGGCATATGAGATAAAGGATGCAAAGGGAGCATATCAATATCATCACAAGAAAAACAAATGCCAATAACCATGGGCTTGTCATCTATGCCATATGTGCAAATTGGGTTTATTTTAATGGCATATGCATAGTCACTATGAAGAGATTGCAAATAAGACATATGATGGATCTCATGCATAGCATATGACAAGTCAAGCGGATTAGCAAACATGATGTGACCTAAAGAATTGTCACAAGAAATCCTATGTAACATAGCATCACTACTAATAGACTCCACATGAGAATCATCATATTCATAAATGGGCAAATCATCACATGGGGAAATCATACTAGAATGAATCATGTCAATAGGGTGATCAACATCATGCAAGCAATCAATGTCAAAATAGTCCACTAGTGGGACGAGAGCATCACCGGCCACCTTTGTTACCCTTGTCATTCCACTCAAGTGGTGTAGGTGAGGTGGGAAAGACCAAATGGTGGTCATCTTCATCTTGATGGAACCATGTGGGGGTGCATCATATTCCACCATGGCCATCGTCTTGTCCAAAGGGAGGACGGAGTCGCCGAGGATCAAGCGTCATCATAAATGGGACCTAGCACCAAATGAGAAGACACAATAGTGGTAGAGGTCAAGTTGTTAGAAATGCAAATGGCCTCACTAGACCTATCAATTATCTCACTCTCTCTATGTGGTGGTTCACTCACTCCCTCGAAATAGGTGCACTCAAACTCACGTATGGTGGGGTCACTCATCTCACTCAAGTGGTGGGGGTTGTGGCTCTCCTCACATGGGAATTGGGGCAACACATATATGGGTCTAGTGGTGAAGTCACTCTCACTCTCAATATGGTGGCTCAAGTCACTCAAGTCATCGGACGTCGCCCGTGGTCGAAGGGAAAATCCCATGCTCAACCGTCTCGTAGTGGTAAATGCGTGGATGAAGGTCGAAGATGGCACATCATCGCTCTCGTCGTGGATGAAGGCCGAAGATGGCTCAACATCACTCTCGTCGTGGATGAAGGCCAAGATGGCACAACATCACTCTCGCCTCCTAAGATGGAAGCATCATCCTTGCTCGCCACCTTGTCTCTTGCCTCCAAAGCTTGGTCCTTGAAGGTCTCCGTAGTCGTACTTGTCGCCGCACCATCTTGAAAAAGAGCCAAGGTAGACTCGGCATCAACAATGCCACAAAGAGGGATGGCGCTGAAGTCGCACTTGGGAGCATCGTCTTGGAGCATGTCGGGCTTGGACATCATGGTGGTACTAGCCTCATGCTTGTCGTAGAGCTTGGTCTCCACGAAGTTTGCTTGGGGTGGAGAAGCGTTGGCCTTCATGAGTTCTTGTTCCGCCTTGAGAGCACGCATGAAGAACACGGTGGAGAGGATTCTGATCATGAGACGCAATACATGGCTGCTGAAGATGCTGACAGGTATGAATGTTTAGTTGCTCAACGTGTTTTGAGTGTGCAGGTTACACAAGTTGAGCAAAATCAGAGGCATAACTTGTTCCATACAAAGGGAGTTGTGAAGGAACGTTCTATTCGCGTCATCATAGATGGAGGGAGCTGCAACAACTTGGCTAGCATGGATATGGTGGAGAAGCTTTCTCTCACCACAAGACCACATCCACATCCTTACTACATCCAATGGTTCAACAACAATGCAAGGTTAAGGTAACACGTCTGCTCGTGTGTATTTTAGTATCTCTACATATGCTGATTATGTTGATTGTGATGTGGTACCTATGCAAGCATGTTCCTTATTACTTGGTAGACCATGGCAATTTGATAAAATTCTGTACACCATGGTAGAAACAATCAAGATACTCTTGTTCACAAGGATAAAAATATTACTTTGCTTCCTATGACTCCTGATTCAATTTTGAAAGATGATATTAATAGAGCTAATAAAGCAAAACAGGAGAAAAATAAGAGTGAAAATCAGATTGTGGCAAAAGAATTTGAGCAACAAATGAAGCCTAATAATAAACCATCTAATGTTGCTTGAAATTAAACTGAAAAGTGCATGTTTACTTGCCACCAAATCTGATATTGAGGAGCTAGATTTTAGCAAATCTGTTTGCTATACTTTTGTGTGCAAAGAGGCATTATTTTCATTCGAGGATGTGCCTTCCTCTTTGCCCCCTGCTGTCACTAACATTTTGCAGGAGTTCGCAGACGTCTTCCCACGGGACGTGCCACTCGGATTACCACCTATTCGAGGGATTGAGCATCAAATTGACTTAATTCCCGGTGCATCGCTACCCAACCGTGCACCATACCGTACCAATCCGGAGGAGACGAAGGAGATTATGCGTCCAAGTACAGTGAGCTGCTCGACAAAGGTTATATACGCGAATCTCTTAGTCCTTGTGCTGTTCCTATTATACTAGTGCCTAAAAAGGATGGTACGTCGGCGTATGTGTGTTGATTGTAGAGGCATTAATAATATTACTATTCGTTATCGTCATCCTATTCCTAGGCTAGATGATATGCTTGATGAATTGAGTGGCTCTACAATATTCTCCAAAGTTGATTTGCGTAGTGGATACCATCAAATTCGTATGAAATTGGGAGATGAATGGAAAACAGCATTTAAAACTAAGTTTGGTTTATATGAGTGGTTAGTCATGCCTTTTGGGTTAACTAATGCACCTAGTACTTTCATGAGACTAATGAACGAAGTTTTACGTGCTTTCATTGGACGATTTGTGGTAGTCTATTTTGATGATATACTGATTTATAGCAAATCTTTGGAAGAACATTTGGAACATTTACGCGCTGTTTTTAATGCTCTACGTGATGCACGCTTGTCCGGTAACCTTGGGAAGTGCACCTTTTGCACCGACCGAGTATCTTTTCTTGGCTATGTTGTTACACCACAGTGGAATTGAAGTTGATAAAGCCAAGATTGAAGCTATTGAGAGTTGGCCGCAGCCCAAAACGGTCACACAAGTGAGGAGTTTTCTTGGACTCGCTGGTTTCTATAGGCGCTTTGTGAGAGACTTTAGCACCATTGCTGCACCTCTCAATGAACTTACAAAGAAGGATGTGCCTTTTGTTTGGGGTACCGCATACGGGAAGAAGCCTTCACGGTATTGAAAGATAAGTTGACACATGCTCCTTTACTCCAACTTCGACTTTAATAAGACTTTTGAGCTTGAATGTGATGCTAGTGGAATTGGATTAGGAGGTGTGTTATTACAAGATGGCAAACCTGTTGCATACTTTTACGAAAAAATTGAGTGGGCCTAGTCTGAACTATTCTACTTATGACAAAGAATTATATGCTCTTGTTAGGACTTTAGAGACATGGCAACATTATTTATGGCCCAAAGAATTTGTTATACATTCGATCATGAATCTTTGAAACATATTAAAAGTCAAGCTAAACTGAATCGTAGACATGCTAAATGGGTTGAATTCATTGAGACTTTCCCTTATGTCATTAAACACAAGAAGGGTAAAGAAAATGTTATTGCCGATGCTTTGTCTCGTCGCTATACTATGCTTTCACAACTTGACTTCAAAATATTTGGTTTGGAGACCATCAAAGATCAATATGTGCATGATGCTGATTTTAAAGATGTAATGCAGAATTGTAAAGAAGGAAGAACATGGAACAAGTTCGTTATTAAGGATGGTTTTGTGTTCCGTGCTAACAAGCTATGCATTCCTGCTAGCTCTGTTCGTCTTTTGTTGTTGCAGGAGACGCATGGAGGAGGATTAATGGGACACTTTGGCATGAAGAAGACGGAGGATATACTTGCTACACATTTCTTTTGGCCAAAGATGAGACGGGATGTTGAGCGTTTTGTTGCTCATTGCACTACATGTCAAAAAGCTAAGTCACGACTCAATCCTCATGGTTTATATATGCCTTTGCACTGTACCTAGTGTTCCTTGGGAGGATATATCTATGGACTTTGTTTTAGGTTTACCTCGAACAAAGAATTGGAGGATAGCATATTTGTTGTCGTGGATAGATTCTCGAAAATGGCACACTTTATACCATGTCATAAAAGCGATGATGTTAATGTTGCTGATTTGTTCTTTCGTGAAATTATTCGCTTGCATGGTGTGCCAAATACTATTGTTTCAGATCGTGATACTAAATTTCTTAGCCACTTTTGGAGATGTTTATGGGCTAAGTTGGGGACTAAACTGCTTTTTAGTACTACTTGTCACCCCCAAACCGATGGACAAACTGAAGTAGTCAATAGAACATTGTCTACTATGCTTAGGGCTGTTTTGAAGAATAATAAGAAAATGTGGGAAGAATGCTTGCCTCATATTGAATTTGCTTATAATCGTTCATTGCATTCTACTACTAAGATGTGCCCTTTTGAAATTGTGTATGGCTTCCTACCTCATGCACCTATTGATTTGTTGCCTCTTCCATCTTCGGAGAAGGTTAATTTTGATGCTAAAGAACGTGCTGAATTGATTTTAAAAATGCATGAGTTAACTAAGGAAAACATTGAGCGTATGAATGCTAAATATAAACTTGCTGGAGATAAGGGTAGAAAACATGTTGTCTTTGCACCGGAGATCTTGTTTGGTTACATTTGCGTAAGGATAGGTTTCCTAATTTGCGCAAATCAAAGCTAATGCCACGTGCTTGATGGTCCATTTAAGGTGTTAGAGAAAATAAATGATAATGCATATAAACTTGAGCTGCCTGCAGATTTTGGGGTTAGTCCCACTTTTAACATTGCAGATTTGAAGCCTTATTTGGGTGAGGAAGATGAGTTTCCGTCGAGGACGACTTCATTTCAAGAAGGGGAGGATGATGAGGACATCAATACCATTGTTACACCCATAGCCCTGCTGCTATACATCTTGGACCAATTACTAGAGCTCACAAGACGCCAATTGAATTATCGTGTACTTTCGTTTCTTGGTAACGATTCCAATGTTCATGAGAATATGATGCTGCCTAAATTGGATACATTTGTTTTGCTTACAAATGAAGGGCCTACCATGGACAAGAAAGATGAACCTTGGAGCAAGTTCAAGCATGGAGATGTTGGCATGCTAAGGGAAACAAGAACGGAGTTACAAGTGATGATTCCAGGACTTTGAAGCCACCCTAATGAGAGCATGAGGCCTTGGACGAAATATACAAGATGCCACTTCATAATATTCGTCCATAGGCTATTCTAGGTGCTGCGTCACCTTATTATTGGGCCAGGCCCATGTAATTTCGAAATACTTAAGTGTAGGCTGTTTTAGAGTCCGTATGTGTGGGGAAACAAGAGTTAGGGTTGGTTTGGACCCCTCCCTCAAGGGCCACGAAATTCCCTCCTCTTTCTCCATATATACAGCCCTTAGGGCGTCGTTTAGACTTTGGGTTTTGTTTAGATCAAAAGTTCGCCATAGCTGCAACTTCACAGCATTTCGCTTTGTGTTCAACGACTGCACCAAGGCGTCTCGTAACCCCACCTTCATTAATAAAGCTTTCCTCTTATATTCGCAATATCCAGATTGCAATCTTAGTTTCTTGCTTGTTCTTCGTTTGCTCGCAGGAAACAGGCCCTCGTGGTCAGAGTTGATCGTGCTCGGCGTGGTCAATAACCCTCGGAAGTTGGTTTAGCGATTGCTAAGGCGCGACGTCTCGCACGTACGTTGTCGGATCGTCAAGGTCGACTCCCACAGAAACGATAGCCACCATCTCATCGAAACATCGGGACACCTTTGCCTCTATCAGGTATAGTGCACGGTTGGGTAATGATGAACCGGGAATTAAGTCAATCTGATGCTCAATCCCTCGAATGGGAGGTAATCCCGGTGGCACGTCTTGTGGAAAGATCGCCGAACTCCCCGCAAAATGTTAGTGACAGCTAGGAGGCAAAGAGGAAGGCACGTCCTCGAATGAAAATAATGCATCTTTGCACACAAAAGCATAGCAAACAGATTTGCTGAAATCTAGCTCATCAATATCAGATTTAGTGGCAAATAAACATGCACTTTACAATTTAATTTCAAAAGCAACACTTGATGGTTTACTATTAGGCTTCATTTATTGCTCAAATTCTTTTGCCACAATCTGATTTTCACTCTTATTTTTATCCTGTTTTGCTTTATTAGCTCTATTAATATCATCTTTCAAAATGGAATCAGAGTCATAGGAAGCAAAGTAATATTTTTATCCTTATGAACAAGAGTATATTGATTGTTTCTACCATGGTGTACAGAATTTTCATCAAATTGCCATGGTCTACCAAGTAATAAGGAACATGCTTGCATAGGTACCACATCACAATCAACATAATCAGCATATGTAGAGATACTAAAATGCACACTAACAAAGACGTGTTACCTTAACCTTGCCGCTGTTGTTGAACCATTGGATGTAGTAAGGATGTGGATGTGGTCTTGTGGTGAGAGATAGCTTCTCCACCATCTCCATTGATGCGGAGCATCCCACGATCATCCCCATGGACTTACAACCGTCTCATCAAGAGCCAAGAGGACCCATGACACGGGCTAGAGCTAGAGCTCTCGAGAACGAGGTGACCTCTTTCCTTATTGATATCACATACGATCCACTCGAGACATGGCTACTACCTAAGTCCGATATGCTATGCATGATTAGTTGTCAAGGGAACCTCCCGAGGACGCACGTGAAGATGGACAAGCCACCAAGTCCATGGAGGAAGAGAACCATCGGAGAAGGCCAAGAGCACCTTCCGGGCCGGACATCCGCCATGGCCCCGGACATCCGCCCTGGAGCTTCTACCTCAACAGATCCAATCTGCCAAGTCTCCGGGACCGGACATCCGGCGTCCAAGCCGGACATCCGCCTGACCGGATATCCGGGCCCCGCCTGAAATCCGGCGCCTTTCCCCGATTCGGCTGAACGGTCGCCTCAGCCGGACATCCGCCCTTGGCGGACATCCGCTCTTCCGGAAGCCGGATATCCGGCCCTCGCCGAAATCCGCCCCCATCACCGATTGCGTTTGGAAGACTCGCCACCGGACATCCGCCCCTAGTCCGGACATCCGGCGTCTCGAAAGCCAGGACATCCGCCCGACGCCCGGACGTCCGGCCTCGTCACAGCGATGCCTCGTGGCCTTGTCCCTTGTACCCCTTCGCCCGAGACTATATATACTTATTCCCTTTCCTCTTTCTAGGGTTAGCGTTGATTTAGCTCATAGATAGAGCTTCGCTCATCCATACCGGATCTACTCCACGAGAGAGACCATGGCCCCTCTTCGGAGAAGATCCACCTTGGATTCAAGACCTCCCTTTGCGGAGAAGACCATCATCAAGACCTCCTCACGGAGAAGAACGGCTACCGTTTGTATCGTCCTTTGTTGACCTTGAATCATGTATCTCCCTTTGTGTTCTTTGATCTAGCATTTGTGTGACCGATTCCTTGTTGGTTGAGTGTTTTCCCTCGTTCCTCCCGTGATTTCCTCGTGTTCTTCCGCTCGTTCTTCGTAATCCACCGTAGGATCCGCTCCAACGTGAAAGATCGCCCACGAGGGTTCCGCCTACATCATCTATGGTATCATGAGCCACGTTGATCACGTTATTGGAGCCCCTACCCCTCTTTTTCTAGCTTGATTTTGTTGTTTTGTCCTAATTCGAAAATTCCCCACAAAAATAGCCCCAAATTTTTTTTTGTGATTTGTTAGGTGTGATGAAGTTTTGTTGGATTTGATCCGTGGATTTCGTGTGTTGCAGGTAGATCTAGCTTTCTCCCACCATTTCCACAATTTCCATCCACAAAATCCCCGAATTTTGCCCGGTTCCCACCTTCCCCGCTGGTGTTCATCGAGCAGGACATCCGCCCGATCAGCCCGGACATCTGCGCCGGACATCCGGCTTCCACCCGGATTTCGGCCCCGGTAACAACAATCCCTTCCACCACCCCGATCACCGCCTAACTTTCGCCAAATTTTGTCCCGTGCCCACATACACTTCCACTTACCTCCACCACTTCCGCATAACACCACATTAGCCTTTCCCACTTCCAATTCGACAATGTTGCCAACTTTTGCCTTGAGAATTTGAGTTGAGGTTTTCCGTATCCTTTTGTGTTTCGGCTATCTAGGTGCGGTTCAACATCAACATCACCATCGCTCATCTCCGTCAAGGACGGTAACATCATCGACACCTTTGACATTACTTGCAATTGCATTGATAACCATCATAGCCCATCTTTCGCGTTGCTTACCCACGAGACTAGCCATTGAGTATTGCCAAGAACGTGACTTGTGCACATTAGTGATCATACTCCATAGCATACATACCATACCAAAGTGGTGCATATCTCACCATCAACTTGTGTGTCACAAAGTTATCATCGCATACACATTTGCTATCTTGGTTCGTGAAGTTTTGCATGAGAAAAGAGCTCAAAAGAGAAAGAGCCATTCAAGCTTTTAAGCAAAGAGAGAAAGATAAGCAAAGAGCTTATGAGCAAGAACCATAGCATCATACAACATTAAGATTGTCATACTTGATCATCTTGGATCAACACATCGAAACACCATACATATAGCATACTTGGGTAGAAGTCGTTGCATTTTGCTTAGTAGGTTGTGCACAAGTTCGTATCCGCCTATTGTGCAATCGTGCTAGCGTCTCTCTAGTGTTGTGCAACAAGAGCATCTTGGTGAATTCCACATTTTGGCTCATCCTTGGTTGCATAACCCCATATTATCTTTGGCGTGTGTGTTTCCGTGTACCTTATCTTGCTAGTGGTCTACTTGTTGCATTTGCAAATTTGTGAATCATTTCCAACTTTATTGAGTCTCACTTACAATTGCATCAAATTTTGTGCCACCATCATAACCGAGCTCCACCATAAAGCTTTTACTTGTGTAGGTGTGAGAACCGACAAGAATCGGTACCAAGAGTGCTATTTCATTGTCCGCAATTGAGTGAACTTGATTCATCTTCAACATCGGTCAAAGGTACATTGGTATAAGTTCTTTCCGTTCTACCACTCACATTTTGCTTGGAACGATGGATAGGCCAAGTTCTTCTACCAACCCACTCTTCAACGAGCAAGACGGCGACATGTCTTCATATGTCACCAAGAACCACCTATTTGGTGCACAACGAGCGTTGCACCAAGAACAACAAGCAATGAGCGGCCGCATCGACAACCTCGCCACCGACTTGCGACTCTCCGAGCAACGTACAAGAGACTACTTCGACAACAAGTTCGAGGCTCACAAACAAGAGAATGATGCAAGAATGGACGAGATCCGCGCGTTGATGAGAAACCGACGTCATTCAACTTCTTCATCATCAAGACGGAGCCGCTCGAGTCGACATTCCGATGACACCTTCTATGACTCAAGTACACCGTCATCGAACACTCTTCGACGAGCCGCGCGCCAAGACCGTCATGCATCTCGCAACCCGCTACATGTCAAGCATTCACAAGAGCAAGTTGATGATCAAGTTCCTCGTCCTCAATCTAATCAAGAGGCTTTTGCTCAAGCTCAAGAACGACAACGTCTTCGTCGCCAACAAGAGGAAGAACGAGCACGTCTTCACCAAGACGAACAAGACGCCAAGGCTCAACGTCTTCAACAACAACAACAACGTGAGGCGCAAGCTCTTGAGGCGCAACGTGCCCTTCAAGAATCAAGTAGAGCCTTCGCCAACCGCAATCGCGAACGGCGCAATCAAGAGGAAGCCCTTCGAGAAGAAATCCAAGAGAGGAACTACCAACCTCATGCACAACGACAAGTTCCTCAAGCTCCTCCACAAGCTCGTCAAGCTCCACCTCAACATCAAGTTCAACAAGGGCAAGTTGATCATGGTCTTCCTCCGCGCCAAGAGCAACATGAAGACGAATACAATCCACGCCAAGGACGTCATCATCAACATCGCCAACAACACAATGAAGAGCAACGCCACGGCAAGCTAAAATTCACCATGCCCAAGTTCAATGGAAGCAATGACCCAAGACTACCTCTCATGGGCATTGAAAGTTGACAAAATCTTCCGCTTGCACAACTACGATGAAGCGAAGAAAATCGCGATGGCATCACTTGAGTTCCAAGACTATGTGCTCATATGGTGGGAACAAATCATTGAGCGACGACAAGCAAGAGGTGACCCTCCAATCACCACTTGGGCTCAAATGAAGGATGTCATGCGAGCACGTTTTGTACCAACCTACTACAACCGTGACCTCTTCAAGAAACTCCAACTACTCAAGCAAGGAACAAAGAGCGTTGAAGAATATTACAAGGAAATGGAGATAGCCATGATTCGAGCCAATGTCAAGGAAGATGATGAGCAAACTATGGCACGTTTCTTGAATGGACTCAATCATCCCATCAAGAAGATCGCCGACTTCCAACCATACTCATCCCTCATTGAGCTCGTGCATCAAGCTACAAAGGCGGAACGCCAAGTACAAGATGACTTCAAATGGCACGCCAAGTACTCATCCAAGACCTACGGCTTCTCCAAAGAACCAAGCGTCAACGACTCCTTCAACATCTACATCAACCAAACTTTCTTCAAGAAACGACGACAAGTCAAGTTACAAGAAGACTTGACAAGCTCAAGTCGTCCTCCTCCTACTACAAGCAACATCAAGCCGCGTGCTTCATCCTCTACTCCGACCGATGAGACCATCAAGACAAGCTCCTTCAAGTGTTTCACTTGCGGCGCCGAGGCCACAAGTCATCTGAATGCACCAACAAGCGCACCATGATCCTCAACGACGATGGCACATATGACTCCATGAGTGAAGAGGAGATGGAAGCTCTTGAGCAAGTGGCCATGCACCGCAAGTGAGCGAAGAATAAGATGATCAAGTCTTTTGTGATGAGGATTCGAGCCCGCCGCCTCGTTGTCTCCAAGGTCTTGACTCTTCAACATCAACAAGAAGAAGACCAACGATGCCACATCTTCCACACAAAAGCCGCATCAATGGACGGTCCATCAAGGTCATCATCGATGGAGGTAGTTGCCACAACTTGGCAAGTGAAGAACTATGCTCCAAGCTCCAATTGGTCAAGAGGAAGCACCCGCACCTACAAGGTTCAATGGCTAAGTGACTCCGGCACTATGCGAGTCGAGCATACGGTCCAAGTCTCCTTCAAAATTGGTGCTTATGAAGACACGTTGGAATGTGATGTGGTCCCAATGACCGTTTGCCACCTACTTCTAGGTCGACCATGGCAATTCGACCGTGGTGTCATCCACAATGGGCGTACCAATCACTATAGCTTCAAGATGAAAGGGAAGGAATATGTGCTACGACCTATGTCTCCTACTCAAGTGATAGCCGATAAGCAAGCCACACATCATAGAGAAAAGAGTGAGAAAGTGATCCACCCAAAAGCGAGTGAGAGCCACAAGCCAAATTTGAGCGACTCTTCGCCTAGAGAGAAAAACCTCATTCTATTTGCCACCAAAAGTGAGATGAGAGAAGTGTGTGAGAACCCATCGAGTGTGATGCACTTTGTCCTTGTGTGCAAGGATGGAGAACCAAAACTAACACCATTCACGAGCTACCTTTGGTGTTTCAATCTCTTTGCAGGAATTTCAAGATGTTTTCCCGATGAGCTACCTCCGGTCTACCTCCTCTTCGAGGCATAGAGCATCGAATTGACCTCATCCCCGGGCGCCTCTACCAAACAAAGCTCCATACCGAGTCAATCCGGAAGAAACCAAGGAGATTCAACGGCAAGTACAACAACTCATCGACAACGGTCATGTACGTGAAAGCTTAAGCCCTTGTGCCGTTCCGGTTATTCTTGTACCTAAGCCCGATGGAAGTTTCCGCTTGTGCTCCGATTGTCGACCTATCAATGCTATTACCGTCCGATATAGACATCCCATTCCTCGCTTAGATGACATGCTTGATGAACTTAGCGGAGCCAACTTTTCTCAAAATTGATCTTAAAAGTGGCTATTATCAAATACGCATACAAGAGGGTGATGAATGGAAAACTGCTTTCAAAACCAAATTTGGATTATATGAATGGTTAGTGATGCCTATGGGTCTTTCGAAGCTCCGGTACTTTTGTGCGTCTTATGCATCATGTGCTTCGTCCTTATATTGGAGTCTTTGTTGTGGTTTACTTTGATGATATTCTTGTGTTTAGCAAAACCATGAAAGAGCACATCAATCATGTAAAATCTGTGTTGCAAACTCTTCGCAAGGAAAACCTTTACATAAACTTGAAAAATGCACTTTTGGGGTTGACAAAGTGATTTTCTTGGGTTTTGTAGTTTCCTCAAAGGGTGTCCATGTTGATGAATCTAAAATTGAAGCAATTAGAACTTGGCCCCAACCACCAATTTGCAACAAGTGCGAAGTTTTCTTGGTCTTGCGGGTTTCTATCGTCGCTTTGTGAAAGATTTTAGCACAATTGCCGCTCCTTTGCATGCTTTGAGCAAGAAGAATACTCCCTTTGTTTGGGGAACTTTGCAATCAACCGCTTTTGATGAGCTCAAGTCTTTACTTACTCATGCTCCGATTCTTGCTTTGCCCAACTTTGACAAAACTTTTGAGGTTCACTGTGATGCAAGTGGTACCGAATTGGCGGAGTTTTGATGCAAGAAAAACGAGCCATTGCTTATTTTAGTGAAAAACTCTCCGGTGCTCAACTTAATTATCCCATCTATGACAAAGAATTGTATGCTTTAGTACGTGTGCTACATGTTTGGGAACATTACCTTAGACCTCATGAGTTTGTCATCCATACCGATCATGAAACGCTTAAGTACCTCAAAGGTCAAACTAAATTGAACAAGCGTCATGCCAAATGGAGTGAATTCATTGAATCTTTTCCTTATGTGATCAAGTACATTAAGGGTAAAGAAAATGTAGTTGCCGACGCGCTTTCACGCATATGCATGCTTATCACTCAACTTGAGTTGAATGTTATTGGTTTTGAGCATATAAAAGACTTGTATGAGCATGATCCATCTTTCGCTTCCCCTTATGCTAAGTGTTTGACGACACGCCTTGGGAACAATATTATATCAAGGATGGTTACCTTATGAGAGCTAACAAACTTTGCATTCGAGTCCTCTCTTCGCTTTGCTCCTTTTGCAAGAGGCCCATGGAGGCGGACTCATGGGACACTTTGACGCGACAAGACATTCGCCACGCTCTCCAACAACTACTTTTGGCCCAAGATGTTCATGACGTCTCACGCTTCACCAACCGATGCTATACATGTCGCAAAGATAAGTCTAAAGCTCAATCTCATGGTCTTTACATGCCCTTCCAATTCCATATCAACCATGGGAAGACATTAGTATGGATTTTGTACTCGGTTTGCCTAGGACTCAAAATGGCAAGGATTCCGTTTTTGTTGTTGAGGATAGATTTTCTAAGATGGCACATTTCATACCTTGCAACAAGATAGACGATGCTTCACATGTTGCCAATCTCTTTTGTAGGGAAATCTTGCGACTCCACGGCTGCACCAAAGACAATCGTCTCCGATCGTGACGTCAAGTTCTTGAGTTACTTTTGGAAGACCCTATGCGCCAAGCTCGAATCAAGCTCTTGTTCTCCTCGGCATACCATCCTCAAACCGACGGCCAAACGGAGGTGACGAACCGCACACTATCAACTCTACTCCGTGTCTTGATCAAGAAGAACATTAAGGAATGGGAAGCATGTCTACCCATCGCCGAGTACGCCTACAATCGTGCAAGACATTCAACTACCGGCAAGTCCACCTTCGAGGTCGTCTACGGTTTCAACCCCTTGTCCCCATTAGACATTCTACCACTTCCTCTCCTCGAGCGCACCAACATGGATGCAAGTGAACAAGCAAGCTACATCAAGAAGATGCACGAAGACACAAGGCACACCATTGAGCGCCAAGTACAACGTCAAGCAAACAAGCTCAACGCCAACAAGCAACCCATCGTCTTCAACATCGGTGATCTCGTGTGGCTACACCTTCGCAAGGACCGCTTCCCCAAAGAACGCAAGTCCAAGCTCCTCCCTCGAGCCGATGGACCTTTCAAGGTGCTAGCACGCTACAACGACAACGCCTACAAGATCGACCTACCTCGAGACAAATACAACGTGAGCGACATCTTCAACGCCAAGGACCTCGCACCATTCCATGGAGATGAAGCTTTTGATCCGAGGTCGGATCTCTCCCAAGGGGGAGATGATGCGAGCATCCCACGATCATCCCCATGGACTTACAACAGTCTCATCAAGAGCCAAGAGGACCCATGACACGAGCTAGAGCTAGAGCTCTCGAGAACGAGGTGACCTCTTTCCTTATTGATATCACATATGATCCACTCGAGACATGGCTACTACCTAAGTCCGATATGCTATGCATGATTAGGTGTCAAGGGAACCTCCGAGGATGCACGTGAAGATGGACAAAACACCAAGTCCGCGGATGAAGAGAACCAACGGAGAAGGCCGAGAACACCTTCCGGGCCCGGACATCCGCCATGGCCGGACATCCAGCCTGGAGCTTCTACCTCAACAGGATCCAATCTGGCCAAGTCTCCAGGGCGGACATCTGGCGTCCAAGCCGGACATCCGCCCTCAGCCGGATATCCGCCCCACCGAAATCCGGCGCCTTTCTCGATTCGCTTGAAGCAGTCGCTTCCGGACATCCGGCCGAGAGCCCGGACATCCGGCGCCTCATGAAGGCCGGACATCCGCCCGACGCCCGGACGTCTGCCTCCCCCTCGTCATGCAAAGGCCTCGTGGCCTTGTCCCTTGTACCCCTTCATGAGACTATATATACTTGTTCCTTTCCTCTTTCTAGGGTTAGCATTGGATTAGCTCATATTCTTGTGTGAGAGCCTTTGCTCATCCACTTGGCTACTTCTCCTCGGAGATCGGGACCTCTACGGAGAAGATCCCCAAGCGGATTCAAGACCCCCTTCTAGGGTGGACCTCAAGGCCTCCTCACGGAGAAGAACGGCTACCGCTTGTATCGCCCTTTGTTGATCTTGAATCTTGTGCCACTCTATGTGATCGATGATCTAGCATTTGTGTGATTGATCCCTTGTCGGTTTAGTGATTTCTCTCGCTTTCCTCCGTGTTTCCCTCTTGTTCTTCCGCGTGTTCTTCGTGATTCCCGTAGGATCCGGCTCCAACGTGAAAGATCATCCACGAGGGTTCCGCCTACATCATCTTTTCTATCTCATCAATAACTCTTCACAGGTCGTGATCGGCCTTTGCGGTATGTCCGATCAAAGTGATAGCTTAACAGTGTCAAGAGCAGATGAACTTGAGTGAGGGCACTAGTCCCTCAACTTCAGATGAAGGGAGCAGAAGTACTCCTAGCAATTTGCTCAAGGCTGCAACTAGGCAAAGGAGGAAAAGAACTTCAGATTCAGAGGATGAAGATTATAGAGCTGAGGAAGATGAGGCTATCTCCAAGAAAGTTGTGCTCAAGAAGGAATATGGCTCAGCAAAGAATGCAAAGCCGTGCATGAAGATCAAAAGGCCTGCAGGAAGACAACCAATGTCCAAAGCTGTAGTGTCTACACAAGCTTCTTTGGAAACCCAACCCAAAGAACCTGCTGCAGAAGGTAAGAAAAGAAAGGAAAGGGTCAAGATGACCATGGCCAGATTTATTGGGAAGCCTTCCATGATGGAAGAAGAGGATGAACCTGCTGCACCAGCTCCAAAGGCACCAAAGCTTATGGGAGATGTTGTTAGATCAGGGGCTGCAAAATCTAAGCCCAAGGAAGCACCCAAAGCTGCCCCCAAGGCCAAGTCTACACCAAAGAGGAATACCAGGAGTATTCCAAATTACCGAGAAGAACAAGGCCCCAAAGTGCTCGAGGATCTTGATGAGGAAGATGAAGAAGGACAAGTTCTGAGAAAGCTCAAGCCCAAGATACCAGACCACAATGATGCCCATCCTGTGGCTGAGGACATGAGAATCCGGAAGGATTCAGGGCTGAGGATATGGAGGATGGAAGATCCATATGCTTCAAGGAGAAGACCTGTTGTTGACTACAGGTTCCACACTAAGGAACAGCAGGACTTTTATGAGACCATTTTGCTGGACAAGAAGCCCATAGTTTGTGATATGAGGTGGGTCGACTGGACCTACATGAAGGAGAATGAACAGCACTATCCTGGAGTGCAAGACAGCTTTATTGCTTGTGGAGTTGCAGATTTTGTTGGGCAAAAGCTCACAAATTGGAATGATGAACTTATCATGCAGTTCTACTCCACAACACATTTTTACCCAGATGGGAGAATTGTTTGGATGTCTGAAGGTACAAGGTACGAGTCCACTGTTGAAGAATGGGCAAAGCTGATAAATGCCCCAGAGGAGAATGATGATGATCTGGACATTTATGCAAAGAAGAAGATGGGTCACAATTCAATGGCTCACATGTACAAGGAGATTCCAGACAAGGCATTAGGAACTCACAAGTTTGGATCAGTTCACTTTCTGCTGTCAGGGTTGCCAACCATAAATTGGATTCTGAGGCACACATTGTTGCCCAAGTCTGGTGACCATAACATGATCAGAGGGCATGCCATCAACATGTTGCATGTGTTTGATGTGCCACAAAAGTTCAAAGTCATGAGCCTGATCATAGAAACAATCAAGAGGACTGCAGCAGATCAGAAGAGGAGCTGTGGATATGCACCTCAGATTCAAGAATTGATAAACTCAAAGATGGGCACAGGAAAATATCAGTTGGATAAGGAACACTTTCCACTTTATCCAGACTTTGAGGACAATAAGGTTGTCATGAATGAAGATGATCCACAATCAGTTCAAGCTCGGAGAAGAAGGAGAAGGCAAAGAGGGAGAAGGCTGCCAAGATGCCAACTCAAGAGGAGGCATCTGAGTATTTCCTGAAGAACAAGCAGGAGCAGCTTGGTTACTTGATAGCATCAACCCTGAGGATTGAGAAGGGATTGGCCACCCTCACTCAAAATCATGAGAGCTTGGAGAGAATCATAGAACAAAAGTTCTATAACTTAGATGTGAAAGTAACTGAGATTCAGTCTGAAGTGGAGGAACTACTAGAGGACATGCAGGAGAGGAAGGGCAAAACAACAACTGATGCATTTGCTAGAGTGCCTAGAGCCCACAGGTCATCAGTTGTGCTAGTGACAGACACAAGAGCAACTTCATTTGCACCAGCTACAGCCTCAGTGCCACCAGCTCCAGCACCTACATCAGCTCCAACTCCATCTACTTCAACTGAAGCTTTCGTCATCGGCGTTATTCGGACTCCACCACCAGCAGATCAAGCCTGAGAGTCGATCTAGCACTATGCATTTTCTATGAACTTTTTGGTAACTTGTTGCAAAAGGGGGAGAAAAATGTATAGATCATAGGCTTCGAGAGAGAGTGTGTTGCTTTTGTTCTCTCTTGCTTTATTTGATGGTTTTTCAAACTTTGTTTGCTTTTGGTTGAGATACTATGCTTGTGAGACATTGATGATCATGTGTTTGATCATAAGCTACACTTATGCATGTTTGATGATATTATCCTATCTATCTTATGTGATCACTCACTATGCTTGGTGATGAGTGCATGTATTCATTGTTTATTATTTTGAGCGCTCCACCAAGATGTATGTGACATGGAAGAGTAACCCATGAGCCTAATTCACTGTGCATTTGCAGTCCAAAGCAAATCTAAAACTATGCACAAATTTAGGGGGAGCTCATGCTTATCACATACTTCTCAAAGCGACGATGTTATTTAATTTTATTATCATTTGTCGAAGCTTTGATCTATATGTTGTCATCAATTACCAAAAAGGGGAGATTGACGGTGCAACTATCCCTAGGTGGTTTTGGTAATTCATAACAACATATAGCTCATTGAGCTAATGCTATTCCAAGACTATTATTTCAGGAAAGCTCAATGAATGGCATGGCATGGATGATGAAAGTGGATCCTCAAAGTACTAAGGACAAAGGATTGGCTCAAGCTCAAAAGCTCAAGACTCTTCATTTTACATTTTAGTGATCCAAGATCACATTGAGTCTATAGGAAAAGCCAATACTATCAAGAAGGGATGAGGTGTTGCTTAATGAGCCTTTTGCTTCATGTGCTTAGTGATATGCTCCAAAACTCTCAACTACTTTCCCACATCCACAAATGACCTAAACCTAAAGCCAAAATCGGTCACACCGATTCTTTCTATCCGGCGCCACCGATTCCAAAAGTCATAGCCATTGCCACAAACCCTAAGCAAATCGGTCTTACCGATAGGGATCTCGGTCCCCCCGAGATGGGGCCGCAATCTCCCTGGCTCCCCCCGTAACGTTTCGGTCTCACCGAAGTGAGCGCTCGGTCCCACCGAGATTGCAATGTAAACTCTCTGTTTCCTTTTTGTAACATTTCGGTCTCATCGAAAAGAGCAAATCGGTCCCACCGAGTTTACCTGACCAACTCTCTGGAAAGCTTATTACATAAATCGGTCTCACCGAGTTTGTGTAATCGGTCTCACCAAGATTACGTTATGCCCTTAACCTATCACTAACGGTCACTAGGTTTAATAAATCGGTCCGACCGAGTTTAACGATTCGGTCCCACCGAGTTTGGTAAATTGTGTGTAGCGGTTAGATTTTGTGTGGAGGCTATATATACCCCTCCACCTCCTCTTCATTCGTGGAGAGAGCAATCAGACTGAACCTACACTTCCAACTTACCATTTCTGAGAGAGAACCACCTACTCATGTGTTGAGGCCAAGATATTCCATTCTTACCATATGAATCTTGATCTCTAGCCTTCCCCAAGTTGCTTTCCACTCAAATCATCTTTCCACCAGATCCAAAACCTATGAGAGAGAGTTGAGTGTTGGGGAGACTATCATTTGAAGCACAAGAGCAAGGAGTTCATCATCAACACACCATTTGTTACTTCTTGGAGAGTGGTGTCTCCTAGATTGGCTAGGTGTCACTTGGGAGCCTCCGACAAGATTGTGGAGTTGAACCAAGGAGTTTGTAAGGGCAAGGAGATCGCCTACTTCGTGAAGATCTACGGCTAGGTGTCACTTGGGCGACGGCCATGGTGGGATAGACAAGGTTGCTTCTTCGTGGACCCTTCGTGGGTGGAGCCCTCCGTGGACTCGCGCAGCCGTTACCCTTCGTGGGTTGAAGTCTCCATCAACGTGGATGTACGATAGCACCACCTATCGGAACCACGACAAAAACATATGTGTCTCCAATTGCGTTTGAATCCTCCAAACCCTTCCCCTTATATTCTTGCAAGTTGCATGCTTTATTTTCCGCTGCCTATATACTCTTTGCATGCTTGTTTGAATTGTGTGATGATTGCTTGACTTGTCCTAAAATAGCTAAAATCTGCCAAACTATAAAATTGGGAAAAGGTTAAGTTTTTATTGGTCAAGTAGTCTAATCACCCCCCCTCTAGACATACTTCAAGGTCCTACACCTAACTCTTGTTTCCCCACACATACGGACTCTAAAAACAGCCTATATTGAAGTATTTCGAAATTACATGGGCCTGGCCCAAAAATAAGCTGACGCAACACCTAGCCTCTGGACGAAAATTATGAAGTGGCATCTTGTATATTTCGTCCAAGGCTTCATGCACTCATTATGGTGGCTTCAAAGTCCTGAAATCATCACTTGAAACTCTGTTCTTGTCTCCTTTGCGCATGCCATCAACTCCATGCTTGTTCTTGCTCCAATGTTCATCCTTCTCCAAGCTAGGCCTTCATTTGTAAGCAAAACAAATGTATCCAATTTAGGCAGCATCATATTCTCATGAACATTACAATCATTATCAAGAAACAAAAGTACCTGGTAATTTAATTTGCGTGCGCGAGCTCTAGTAAGTGGTCTATTATATGTAACAGTAGGGGCTGTGGGTGTAACAATGGTATTGATGTCCTCATCATGCAAGCAATCAAAGAACGAGCAAGAATATGATAAAGCAATCTGAATATTGCGAATATATATGAAGTATTTCTAATGGTGGGGATCCGAAAGCGGTCTTGGTCTAGTCGTTGGACACAAACGAAGTACACGAAGTTGCAATGGCTAACTTTTAACTAAACAAATCCGAAGGAAAAAGCTACTAGATGGATCTACTTATATAGGAGCAAGGGGTGGCAGCCAAGGAGGTGGGAGGACGTCCCAAGGCAGCCTAAAACTAACCCTAGGTCGTACAAGACCAATGGGCCCAAGTGGAGGTGACGTAACACCTTTGGACTTGTAGTTTGACTCGGATCTGCTGCAGCATTAGATTGTTTCGTCCATAACTCAACGCTCCGGACGAATTTTAAGGTGAATCCAATTGGGTTGGAAAGTGCACGAAATCTATTTTACAACAAAAAAGAATCAACCAATTTGGAGTCCGTATGAAAAAGTTATTGACGTTTTGAGTCAGGTATGTCTGTGCAGTCCGAATCTGAGTTCAGAACGTGAGAGACTTGGACTCTATCTTCTCTTGGGCCAAAAGTGACGTGAAAGAACTTTTTGAACAGCAGTAAACATCTCTTTCTCCCTTATCTTCATATGTGGATTGTACAAATGTCCCATACACCTGCAATTAGACATGGCACAAAAGTTTGTGAAGTATTTTTGTCCTGGATGACATAAATAAATTATTGCATAGTTTGCATTAGAAATCACCTCACAAATATAAATGTATGCAATATTTTCGGTTGTATCCAAGGTAGTCATGTCCTCGTCATCGAGCATGACATATGGGAACACAATCAACAAATATGTATGTGTTGGTGCAATGTGTCAAAGGAGTGTTGATGTACCAATGCTCGATGTCGTGGCACTCCTCAACTTGAAGGTCCATAGGGTCCATCTCCAATGTTGGTCCTCCATCCAATATATGTATCATGTAGACAAGAAGAAGGAGACAACAATGAAAGAATGACCCATCCAATATGCGTAATTGAGGATGGCTCAAAGGGAAGGAGTTCACCTTTATGAGGATGTCGAAAATGTTTGTGTCGCACGTCATGTATGCCTTCACATGACCAAGTTGTCTCATCATGCTACCGCCTTGTGTATCCTTCAAAACGAAAGAGCATGACAAACACTCGGAAAAACAAATGAGGTTAGCAGAAATGCAAAACCTATCATTCGTGTGGTAAGATACCCAACAAGTGTATGCATCATGCTCATCATAAGGAAGGACAAGGGAGCATTTCATAGTATGGAGGCATATGATGCGAGAACAACCAAATACAAGAGGCTCAAGTAAACAAGCATGCATCACAAGTAATATGCCCAAGTCTCCAAGATGAATAAGCATAGCATGGATGCACTCACTACAATGGCATATGAGAGGTGCAATTAATGGAGAGAAGAGACAAAGATCACGATATATCATGTGAGAGGCATGAACATATATGTCATCAACCCAAGAAAGTGAGTAATAGTGGAACATGGGTGATGCAACATAGCAAGAAATAATAGCGATCAAGTCAAGCAAGCTAGTAGTGCGAAGATGCAACATACTAGAGGGAATCATGGCAATCATGTCATGTGTGCAAATAGTGGGCATGAGTAATTCACATGACACAGCACAAACATGAAAGCAAGATATGAGGACAATAGCATGAATGTATTGGTGAGAAGCCATATGTAGGTAGCAACGGGGCATCATGACTCTCCCAACACAACAAACATCAATAGCATGGGGCACACAGAAATCATGGCAATAGCTACTAGTATCTCCACCAAGCATGCAAATACACATAGAATTATCATAATGGTGAATCATGGGTAGATGCAAGCAAGGGTGACAATTGCATGGCAAAGGCATAGGAGTAAAAATAACATGCAAAGTGAACACGGGAAAATGAGCATAAGGTGACAAGTGGTAAATAGCCCATAGCCGTGTGAGAGACAAGTAAAAGAGATGCGCGTAGTCCTTGCGCCAAAAGGAATGGTGGGAATGATAGTCCACGGGATCCCAAGTCATCGTTGCTCTCAAGAGCTCGTTTCGTCAACTCTTGGGATTGAGAGGTTGACGAATATACGTGAGTACCTACACAAAACAAAGACAAAGGGAAAATTGTGTGTGCGTGGTAGATGTACGCATCATCCATCATGATGCATACGTGCTTGTGTTGGTTAGCACCAAATATTCAATGCTCAAATAAATGAGATGCGTGATATAGAAACATGTCATCCATCATGATAGGTTTCTTGTTATGTATAGCATAATGGAGACTCAAATTGTGTAATGCATCATGAGAAATATGTAGAGCATTGTTATTCATGGAATGCATATGGTGCACGCAATTATGGGAATCATGCAAAGTATGGAATTATCAAAATCTCCTAATATATATGAGGAAACTATGGGGGTCTCCTCATGAGCATTAATGGAAACATCACATGGAGAATATTGACAACATCCAAAATAATGCATATTTGGAACAATGTGATCATGGCATGGTATAGTAGATGAATTGCGCAAATCATGTAAAGGAAGCATGGCAATATCATCACATGAAAAACAAAAGCCAATGACCATCATCTCGTCATCTATGCCATAAGTGCAAATAGGATTTATTTTAATGGGCATGCATAGTTACTATGTTGAGCTTGAAATGATGCAATATGAGAGATCTCACTCATAGCATATGACAAGTTCAATGGATTGTCAAACATGATGTGACCAATAGAATTTTCACATGATATCCTATGGAGCATAGCATCACAACTAGGCAATTCAACATGCTCATCATCATATTCATCATAAATTGGTAAGTCAGGACATGAAGAAGTCGCACTAGCATGAAGCATGGGAATAGGTGGATCAACATCATGCAAGCAATCATTGGTAAGATAGTCCGCTAGTGGGACAAGAGAAGCACCATCACCTATGTTACCTTTGGAAGGTCGCTCATGTGTTGTAGGTGAGGTGTTGAAGACCAAGTCGTGGTCAACTTCATCTTGATGGAACCATGTGGGGGGTGCATCATCGTCCACCATGGCCATCGGTGAAGAGGCAAAGGTGTCCCATGTTTCGATGAGATGGTGGCTATCGTTTTCTGTGGGAGTTGACCTTGACGATCCGACTAGAAACTTGCGAGACGTCGCGCCTTAGCAATCGCTAAACCAACTTCCGAGGGTTATTGACCACGCCGGAGCACGATCAACCTGGCCACGAGGGCCTGTTTTCCTGCGAGCAAACGAAGAACAAGCAAGAAACTAAGATTGTAATCAGGTATTGCGAATATAAGAGGAAAGCTTTATTGATCAAGGTGGGATTCTGTGACGCCTTGGTCTGGTCGTTGAACACAAACGAAGTACGCGAAGTTGCAGCTATGGCGAACTTTTAAACTAAACAAAACCCAAAGTCTAAACGGTGCCCTAAGGGCTGTATATATGGAGGAAGAGGGGGGGGGGATTTCGTGGCCCTTGGGGAAGGGGTCCGAAACCAACCCTATCTCTTGTTTCCCCACACATACGGACTCTAAAAACAGCCTATACATATGTATTTCGAAATTACATGGGCCTGGCCCAATAATAAGGTGACGCAGCACCTAGAATAGCCTCTAGACGAAATTTATGAAGTGACATCTTGTATATTTCGTCCAAAGCTTCATTCACTCCTTATGGTGGCTTCAAAGTCCTGAAATCATCACTTGTAACTCCGTTCTTGTTCCCCTTAGCATGCCATCAACTCCATGCTTGTTCTTGCTCCAATGTTCATCCTTCTCCAAGCTAGGCCCTTCATTTGTAAGCAAAACAAATGTATCCAATTTAGGCAGCATCATATTCTCATGAACATTAGAATCATTACCAAGAAACAAAAGTACCTGGTAATTTAATTGGCGTGCGCGAGCTCTAGTAATTGGTCCATTATATGTAACAGTAGGGGCTGTGGGTGTAACAATGGTATTGATGTCCTCATCATCCTCCCCTTCTTGAAATGAAGTCATCCTCGACGGAAGCTCATCTAACTCACCCAAATAAGGCTTCAAATCTGCAATGTTAAAAGTGGGACTAACCCCAAAATCTGCAGGTAGCTCAAGTTTATATGCATTATTATTTATTTTCTCTAACACCTTAAATGGACCATCAGCACGTGGCATTAGCTTTGATTTGCGCAAATTAGGAAAACTATCCTTACGCAAATGTAACCAAACAAGATCTACAGGTGCAAACACAACATATTTTCTACCCTTATCTCCCGCAAGTTTGTATTTAGCATTCATACGCTCAATGTTTTCCTTAGTTAACTCATGCATTTTTAAAATCAATTCAGCACGTTCTTTAGCATCAAAATTAACCTTCTCCGAAGATGGAAGAGGCAACTAATCAATAGGTGCACGAGGTAGGAAACCATACACAATTTCAAAAGGGCACATCTTTGTAGTAAAATGCAATGAACGATTATAAGAAAATTCAATATGAGGCAAGCATTCTTCCCACATTTTCTTATTATTCTTCAAAACAGCCCTAAGCATAGTAGACAATGTTACATTGACTACTTCGGTTTGTCCATCGGTTTGGGGTGACAAGTAGTACTAAAAAGCAGTTTAGTCCCCAACTTAGCCCATAAACATCTCCAAAAGTGGCTAAGGAATTTAGTATCACGATCTGAAACAATAGTATTTGGCACACCATGCAAGCGAATAATTTCCCGAAAGAACAAATCAGCAACATTAACAGCATCACCGCTTTTATGACATGGTATAAAGTGTGCCATTTTCGAAAATCTATCCACGACAACAAATATGCTATCCCTCCCCTTCTTTGTTCGAGGTAAATCTCTAAAGGACTAGACGCTAAGACCAGCAACTTGACACGACGATGCAACTGCAAATTCAACAAAGCAAATACAGAAAAGATTATGCAAAGGCTCGGTTTGGTTCGGATGGGATGAACTAACCCTAATTTATTTTTGGCTTTTTCGTGGACTATAGGTATGAAGAACAGACTCGATCTAAACTACAAAAAACTGTAAAATCTCACCAAGCAACCTGGAAATCTAATACCACTTGATTGAGGCAAAGGTGTCCTGATGTTTCGATGAGATGGTGGCTACCGTTTTCTGTGGGAGTTGACCTTGACGATCCGATTACGAACGTGCGAGACGTCGCGCCTTAGCAATCGCTAAACCAACTTCCGAGGGTTATTGACCACACTGGAGCACGATCAAGCTGACCACGAGGGCCTGTTTTCCTGCGAGCAAACGAAGAACAAGCAAGAAACTAAGATTGCAATCAGGTATTGCGAATATAAGAGGAAAGCTTTATTGATCAAGGTGGGGTTCTGTGACGCCTTGGTCTGGTCGTTGAACACACGAAGTACGCTAAGTTGTAGCTATGGCGAACTTTTAAACTAAACAAAACCCAAAGTCTAAACGGTGCCCTAAGGGCTGTATATATGGAGGAAGAGGGGGGGATTTCGTGGCCCTTGGGGAAGGGGTCTGAAACCAACCCTATCTCTTGTTTCCCCACACATACAGACTCTAAGAACAGCCTATACTTATGTATTTCGAAATTACATGGGCCTGGCCCAATAATAAGGTGATGCAGCACCTAGAATAGCCTCTAGACGAAATTTATGAAGTGGCATCTTGTATATTTCGCCCAAAGCTTCATTCACTCCTTATGGTGGCTTCAAAGTCCTGAAATCATCACTTGTAACTCCGTTCTTGTTCCCCTTGCGCATGCCATCAACTCCATGCTTGTTCTTGCTCCAATGTTCATCCTTCTCCAAGCTAGGCCCTTCATTTGTAAGCAAAACAAATGTATCCAATTTAGGCAAAGACATCATATTCTCATGAACATTAGAATCATTACCAAGAAACGAAAGTACCTGGTAATTTAATTGGCGTGCGCGAGCTCTAGTAATTGGTCCATTATATGTAACAGTAGGGGCTGTGGGTGTGATAATGGTATTGATGTCCTCATCAATCGGTGTTTCCGTTGGAGGTATGGACTCATCGAGGGTAGGCATGTCGTCATGTAGGTGACGTAGCACCAAAGAAGAAAACACACTAGGAGTAGAAGGTAAGTCGTTAGAAATCATAGTGGCCTCACATGCCGTCTCGACTACCTCACTCACTACGTGTTGTGGCTCACTCACTCCCTCAAGAATGCACTCAATCATATGGTTGGTGGAGTCACTCAAATGGCTCTCAACCTCACATAGGATGTGTGGCATGCTCTTATGTGTGGGGCTTGTGGTGGTCACACTCATCCTATCATAGGAAATGCACTCAATGTCATATAGGGTGGAGTCACTCATCTCACTCATGGGTTGGTGGCTCTCCTCACATGGCAATTGGGTCATCTCTTGATATGTGGGTGTCGGAGAGATGTTGGTGCAAATGTCTCCATGCTCAACTCCTATCGCCGCCTTGGTTGAAGGGATAGTCCCATGCTCAACCTTCTTGTCGCCGTCTTGTATGAGGCCCATATGATGTGGCACCTCGTAGCTCGTCTCCATGACCGAAGGGAATTTCCCATGCTCGGCCATCTTCCTTGAGGGCTTAGAAGATGGAAGTGTCGCCCTCGCTCGTAGGTGGTCGCCTTGTTGTTGAAGATGTCGATGTAGGCGAACTCACGGGAAGTAGGCGAAGATGTCGCACGTCCAAAGGCGAAGATGCCTTGATAGCACTTGGCGAAGATGTCGAAGTGGTTGGTGTAGCCGTAGCTCAGTCGTGGTGGTGCTCGTCTCGCGGTCTTCTCTTATGCTCATGCAGCTTGGACTTGGCGTGAAGTAGGGCTTGTTCAGACTTGTACGTTTGCGCTTGTGGAGCATCTTCATGTTGATGGTGTCGTTGTCGCACTTGAGCTCGATGGCGTTAGGTAAATGCCGTGCACATGATGCTTGGAGGTGACTTGCCCTTCATGACGATGTGGATCACGAACGTGATGGTGGTCGCCATGTAGATGTGGACGTGGATGACTTGCGCTTGTATCGCGTGGGCGCTCCAAAGATGATCGACTTGCTTGCCGCCGCCTTGAGGATGATGAAGGGGAAGAAGACTTGTAGTCGGCCACCATGTCTCGTAGTTGATCCTTTAGCTCGCCCAACTTGGTGTCGATGTAGTCCCTTTTCCTTGCTTCGGAGTGGTGTATGTCGATGGTGAGGTTGTCGAGGCGCTCTCGCAAGGTAGATTGTGTGCCTTGCATTTGTTGTTGTAGATCGAAGATGGACGCTTTGGTGATGTAGTTGTTCGCGCCGTCGTTGTTGTCGAAGACCAGAGATGAAATGCCTTGCCTATCCATCACAAGACTTGAGCAAATATGAGTGGGAGAAAGAGAAGAACTTATACCAAATGTACCTTGACCGATGTTGAAAATGGATCAATGATAACTCAATGTGTAATAAGGAAATAGCACAATTGGTACCAATTCTTGTCGATTTCTCACACCTACACAAATAAGGCTTATGGTGGAGCTCGGTGAGGATAGTGGCACAAAAATTTGATGCAAAATGTTAGCAAGAGTCAATAATGTTGAAAGAGATTCACAAATTCGCAAGCAAAACAAGTAGACCAATAGCAATATGTGGCACACGGAAACACACACGCGGATAGATAAATGGGGTCGTGCAACCAAGGAATGAGCACAAAATGTGGAATCCACGGAAAACGCTCGTGTTGCACAACTCAAGAGAGACGCTAGCACGATTGCTCAATAGGCGGATACGACACTTGTGCACAACCTATAAGATGCAAAATGGATAAACTTTCTATCCCAAGTATGCTATGTATGTATGGTTCCCGATGTTTCTCAAGATGATCCAAGATGATCGGATGTGACAATCTTATGTGCAAATGTGGTATGATGCTATGGCACTTGCTTACAAGCTTCGTTGCTCTTTCTCTTTTTGCTTAAAAGCTTATTCTTTTTTTAATGTATGGCCACTTCGCGAAATGTACAAACCAAGATAGCAATTGTGTATATGCGGGAACAATCTTTGTGACACAAGAGATGATATGATACCAAGATGATATGGTATGTATGCAATGGGAGGTGTAGACCAATGATCACTAATGTGCACAAGTAACGTTGCCGGCAATACTCAAATGGCTAGTCTCGGTAGGCAAGTAACGCAAAATGGGCTAGGGGTTAACAATGCAATTGCAAGGGGCATGTACAATGAGGTCGTCGAGGTTACCGTTCGTTGCGATGATGAGTGGCGGTGTTCTTGATGTAGATACCAAGATGATGGAGACTCGTCCCTAAGTAGCCGAAACACCTTAGGAAACGGAAAAACCGCGAACTCAAAATCTCCAAAGGCAAATGTCAAATGGTGGTAGCGGAAAGCGGTGGTAGTGTGCACTTGGCAATGCGGAAGTGGAATGATGGGCTATACACGGTGTCGGAGTTGGAAGCACGGTCCCTAAGTAGCCGAAACACCTTAGGAGACACAACTCACAACACAAACAAAATCGGGTTAAGTTGGGTCTCGGAATTGTGAGGTGGGCAAAACTATGCGGAAGTTATGGTGGTGGTGGTAGTTGATGAGGAAGCAACTGTCCCTAAGTAGCTGAAACACCTTAGGAGACTCGAATCACTACTCAAACAACCACATATGCAATGGGGAACAAAATTGGTTAGGTTGTGGAAGGCTATGGTGGTATTGCGGATGATATGGTGGAAGCCCTAGGCAAAGATGCCAAAGTACCAAAAATGTGATGGTGTCAAAAGGTGGTGAAACCAAGGTGAGGACCTCGGGCACATCGATAGCTTCAAAACGAGCCAAAGAACACTCAAATCGGAGTTCAGAGCGGAAAGTTGTGAAGAAAATGGTGAAGAACGCTGATGCTGAAATTTCGGGGAAAGTTTCTGGTTAGGCCGGAAGTTCCGGGGTTAGGGCCGGAAGTTCTGGGTTCCGGAAGTTCCGGGGGGTTGGCCGGAAGTTAAAATTCCATGAAAAAAAGTCGAGTCTGGGGATTTTTGGGGTAAACCGCTTAGCCGGAAGTTCCGGGGTAAGGACGGAAGTTCGAGAAGTCCGGAAGTTCGGTCGTGGAATTTCTTCCGGGACTAACCCTAAATTCCAGATCTGAGAACGGGGGCGGAAAAACTTGATTTCCAAGATCAAAATTGGGGAGATTTCGTGGATGGAAAGGGGGGGGAAATATGGGGAAGGCTAGATCCACTTGAAACCCAACGAATCCATGGATCAAAATCATTTTTGGTGGGGATTTTCGGATTTAGGACGAAATCAACAAAATCAAGTTAGAAAACAAAGGGTAGGGGCTCCAAAAATGTGATCAACGTGGCTCATGATACCAAGATGATGTGGAGTGGAACTCCGTACGGCCGATCTTTCACGTTTGGAGAGGATCCCAACGAGGAACACGAAGAACGCGTGGAAGAACACGAGGGAAATCACGGGGGAAAACAAGAGAAACACTCAACCAACAAGAATAGATCACACATGCGCTAGATCCAAGAACACAAAATAGATATACATGATCCAAAGTCAACAAAGGACGATACAAGAGGTAACCGATTCTTCTCCGAGAGGAGGTCCTGATGGGGGTCTTCTCCGTGAGGAGGTCTTGAATGCAAGGGGATCTTCTCCGTAGAGGGGCCGCGGTCTCTCTCGTGGAGTAGATCCGATATGGATGAGCAAAGCTCTATCTCTAATGAGCTACTACCTTGCTAACCCTAACTAGGAGGAGGGGGTGGTCTATTTATAATCTAAGCCACGAAGGGGTAAGTGGGAAAGGGATACATGGGCTTCGGCCCGAGTCTTTGCACGCAGGCACGCCGGAAGTTCCGTGCAGGGCCGGAAGTTCCAGGCAGGTTCCGGCCGGGTTCCGGGCTATCCAGAGAGTTGGCCTGCTCGGGGCTGGTATGGACTCTGGGGGCCGGAGGTTCCGGGTAGGCCGGAGGGTCCGGGGGCCGGAAGTTCCGGGCAGAGGCTGGAAGTTCCGGGCTTTCCAGAAGCTTGTTCCTGCTTCTTCTTCCTTCTCCTCTTCCATGCTTGGCCTTGGTCCTTGGATCCTCCATGGTCGTCTCGGTTGTACCTGAGTGTATGCAAGGTCCATGCATGAGGTAGTATGTCTCACATGTGGAAAGTGACGGTTCGAAGAGGAGTGAGTTCACCTTGTGCCCAATGGCGTATGGTCGAGGTCTCTTATGTCCTCTTGGGGCTTGGAGAGTAATCGGAGTGTACATGGGGATGAACGTGGGATGCTCCGCATCAGATCCACTTGAAACCAAGCAAATCCATGGATCAAAATCAACAAAACATCATCCAAACCAACGAATCACAAAAAAAAATTGGGGGCTATTTTTGGTGGGGATTTTTGAATTTAGGACGAAATCAAGCAAAGAAGGCTAGAAAACAAAGAGGGGAGGCTCCAAATTCGTGATAAACCTTGCTCTGATCCAAGATGATGTAGGGTAGAACCCTTTTTCGTGAATACGCAAGCCGCGTATCTTTGTATTGATAGAAGGAGATAGTAGCATGGGATTACAACGCATACAAGTCCATGTACGCATAGGCATGGTGCACAAGCGTTGGAGCAGACTAGAACAAGGGGCTGCTCGGCCCTAGGTGACTACGCTAGCAACTACTGGCGCCAGAATGATGTTAAGCGGTCCGTTGGCGCCTACCTTAGCCCATAGGCGCCTCGTCTTTGATGGTGTTGGAGATCGGCGAGAGCGAAGGGGTGGTCGGTCGAAGATACACGCTGCGGTGTTTCCATAGCCACCATGCTTGTGAGGATGATGAGGGAGGATAGCCCTTTTGAACAAGCGCCGGTGAGCGGTCAAGGCAGAAGTCCACCAAGTCCGGAAGGGGTGTGGGCATCGGGGAGGTCGACGGCCATGCGAGCCCACCGAGGATGTCATGCCGCACTGGCGCGAGAAGGGCAGGCCGCGAGGAGGTGATGCATGGACTCTAGCGCTGATCGCAGAAACGCACAAGAGTCCTCGTGTGGCGTGCCGTGGGCGGGCCAGCGCCTGAGGTCCAAAGAGCGGTCTTGCATGGCAAGCCGCAGGAAGAATCGACCGTAAAGGCGCCCAAGACGCCAAGTGAGCCGCCAGTGGGGGTCCTCACATGCGCCAACGAACAGGGCCTTGTAGTAGGAACTCGCGGAGTATATGCCGGAGGCTGTCCAACGCCAGGTGAGCACGTCCGGTGTGGGGTAGAGCGGCGTGTGGCACACGAGCCACCAGAGGTTGACGTACTGAACCATGGCCGCAGGGCCGAGCGCACCGCGGATGTCGTGGACCCAAGAACGCAGGTGAAGGCCGTCTCAAGACAAAGGCGGTCTTTTCGTGAGGCGTGGGGACGAGAGCATAGACTAGAGGAGCAATCTCACCAGCGGATCGCCATCTATCCAAAGGGTCGGTCCAAAAGCGGCAAGTGGCGCCCGAGCCAAGCCGCCCGGCTTGTGGAGGCGCGAAGATGGCCTTCGCGTCGGCGTCGTGAGGGACGGGGAGGTGGCTCCACGGACGACGCGAGGGTCGCCTGGAGCCATAACCATCGAACACGCAAGGACAGCCCGTCGATAGATGTCTCGGATGCCAAGGCCACCAAGGGAGATAGGGCGGGACACTCGCTGCCAATTGACGCGACATTGGCCTCCGTTTGCCTCCTTGTGACCCGCCCAAAGGAATCCGCGGATGATCCGGTTCACCTTCTTGATTGCCGATTTGTTGAAGGCAATGGCCGTGAGGAAGTGGGTGGGTATGGCGCAGAGGACATGCCGCATCTGCGCCGAGGCGATCACCCCGAGAGAGCATGGAGGCGCGCCAGTGGAGAGCTTGCGGCCTAGCTTGTCGAGGATCGGCTCGGACTTCGTCGAGTCGGCCTTGCGGATGGCGCAGAGGAAGCCCGGTAGGGATCGGGAAGTGCGTCACCGGCATTGCATCTCGGAGGTGATCGTGGCAATATGGTCGTCGGTGCATCGGATCGGGTCGCCGAGCACTTGCTGAAGTTGGTATGAAGCCCGAGGCTTCGCCAAGACAGGGAGGAGGGTGCGCACGACAGCGATGTCATGGCTGTCCGGATGGCAAAAAATGACGACGTCGTCCGCATAGAGTGATATGCTGGATGCCGCGTGCCGGGTAGTGAGGCGATGCAGGAGGCCTGCGTCCACAGCGCGTAGAAGCATGGAGTTGAGGACGTCGATCACGATCGTGAAGAGCATGGGAGAGACCGGATCGCCCTGCCGCAGCCCATGGGCATGGTCAATCGGGGACCCGGTGCCCATTGATAAGCACCCTCGCCGAGGCCGTGGAGAGAAGGATGGAGATCCACTCGCGCCATCGAGGCCCGAATCCAAGATGTGTCAGATCTGGAGCAAAACGGCCAGACACACAGCCAAAGGCCCGCGATGTCGAGCTTGAGAAGCATACGTGGCGCCTTGAGGTTGTGGAGGAGACGAGCCGTTTGTTGCACAAGCATGAAGTTGTCGTGGATGCACCGCCCGCCGATGAACGCACTTTGGTTGGTGGAAACCATGGAGCCAAGATGGGGGGCTAGCCGGAGGGAGAGCAGTTTAGCGACAAGCTTAGCGAAGATGTGGATGAGGCTGATTGGCCGGTAGTCGTAGAGAGACCGCGCGTCAGCACGTTTCGAGAGTAGAGTAAGGAGTGCCTCGTTGAGCTTCTGGAAGCATTGGCCGTTCATGGAGTATAGTTTGTCGAAGGCCTCATGGAAATCGTGCTTTATCGTGTCCCAACAAGCGACGAGGAACTCGGATGTGAAGCCATCGGGCCAGCGCCTTTCCGGTCGATAAGCTTTTTCACGGCGGCCCATATCTCGTCCGTCCGTGAACGGAGCGCCCAGCCCGAAAGGTGTCGAATCGCGGGACATGGAGAGCATGGAGGTCAAGCGTGATTGCGCGCTCTGAAGCGGTGCCGAGCACGTCGGAGAAGTGGTCGAAGGCGGCGGCGACCATATCGTCGTGATCAGTGATGGTGGCGGATCCCACCTGGAGGCTCGTCATAATGTTGCGCTGCTTGCAGTGGGCCGCATGGATCTTGAAGTAGGAAAGCGCAGCATCGCCGCTACGGAGCCAGGAAAGGCGCACTCGTTGCCACGCGATCGATCTCTCGAGGGAGGCCAGACCCAGGTACGAAGCCTTGAGCTTCCGACGCAACCAGGTCTCGAGGGGGGAGAGTGGTCTGGAGTCTTGCGCCCCGTCAAGACGCGCAATGAGCTCACGCGCAACCTTGAGCTGCAAGGAGACGTTGCCGATCGTGGCGGCGCCCAGCTCGCAACTGCCTCGCCGTGGTCTTGAGACGTGTCACGATCCTTCTGAAAGGGTCGGCGTCAGGCGCGGAGGAAGTCCAAGCCGTAGAAACCACGTCGTTGAAGCCTTCGAGCTTAGGCCAAAAACGCTCGAAGTGGAATCGTCTAGCACCGGGCGGCCGCACCACACAATCGATCAAAAGCGGGCAGTGGTCAGAGGCGGCCGAGGAGAGGCAATCGGAGAAGGCGGTGGGGGTGAAGATCTCCCATCCGGAGGTGCAGAGGATGCGGCCGTTGCGGACAAGGGTCGGGTTATCGCGCTCGTTGGACCATGTATAGCGGCGGCCGTGCATATATAAGTCACGGAGCTCCTCATTCGCAATGAATCGGCGAAATCTACCCATGATGCGATGGTTGATGTTCGTGTTGCTTTTCTCGGCCGCCGAGAGGATCATGTTGAAGTCCCCGCCGAGGAGCCATGGGCCTATGCGGGAGTCATGAACATCGTGCAGCTCGGCCAGGAACTCGATCTTGTCGTCGTCGTCTTGGGGCCCATAAACCCGGTGATCCACCAGTGGCCCTCGCCAGCCGGGGGGTAACCAGAGCCGTGACATGGTGCGTGCCAATGATCGGGTTGGAGAGGGAGAGGTCCGAACGGCGCCAGTGAAAGGTAATGCCTCTGCCGGGCGGGGAGGAAGAAGTAGTCTTCGTAGAGAGGGTCGAGCGTGTTTAGCACGATGGAATCGGTGACGAGCGCGAGTTTAGTCTCCTAAAGACAAACGATGGAAGGGGAGGCAGCGGTGATCACGCTGCGGACAGCCATTCGCTTGGCGCCGGAGTTGAGGCCACGCACGTTCCAGAATATCGCTTTAAAGTTGTAATCCATAGAGGGATGAGGAGGGCGTTGGTGTACAAGAACGCAGCACTAAGCCTCGATGAGCTGCGCGCTAGACGCGTGGGCATCCTCCGGAGCTGCCAACCGAAGAAGTCCGCGAAGGCCCGGAGCACATCCAAGGCTAGGGGCTGCTCAAAGAGGAGGGCATATTTGTCGAGAACGCCGGGGATGGTGGAGTCGTAAATCGCAATGAGGCCAAGGCGCTTGAGAAGGACTCGTTTAGCCTTCATCTCCGAGATGAGACCTAGATCGCCCAGGCGATCCGGAAGCTACGCCGCGGCGTGAAGTTAATGGTAGTTCCTTGCGTCACGTCGTGGCTTGGGAGTAAGCGGGGACGGAGGAGGCCCTGACGGTAATCGTCTCGACAAAGGAGGCCAGGGGGGCGTCGTGAGCGGCCGATTGCATGGGCTGCATGGCCAGGCTGGGCGTAGCTGGTTCCTGGTTGGGTGACGTCGCATCAGAAGGAGCAGCCGGCCCGAGCCGGGCCGGGCGGCGGCAAAGAGCGGCGAAGGAACGAAGCTCCATGCATGTTTCTGGCGTGGGGTGGCGGGGCATGCGCCAATCAGCCAGTGAGCGGGCGCGGGCCCGGGGATGGGCGCGGGCCCAAGTGATGGGACGGGGATATGCACGTCGCTCCCAGGGGCCTGAACCATCGCGGGGGCGGCATCCGATGCAGGGTCCGCGTCCGGTGGGGCCTCCAAAGCCGGGCCGACCATCCAATCAGGGCCATGCGAGATCAGCGCGGGATCCGAGGGCACGGTGTCGAGGCAGTTGGAGGTAGGAGTGGATGGGAGGGGCGAGGCATCCGGACCAACGGGGTCACGCGCGGAAGGCACGGCAACCATTGGCCCGTTTGAAACGCGCCTGTCTCCACCCTCCTGGGTCCCGCACGAAGCATGTGAGTGGATGGGTGGGCCCCATCCGGCGGCGCCGGGTGTCGGACGCCAACGGGCAGGCCGAACAAAGGTTCCGCCGCAGTCCCAGCCTTTGACGCTGGGGACCCGGCCAGGCGCGAGATGACTGGTGGGGCCCGAGGATGCCGGCTAAACGAGGCACGGCGGTATGCTGCAGGCGCTGGCGGCGACTGACGCGGTGCCGCCCGACGAGGGGGGGACGCGAGTCCCGGGCGGGGGGAGTCGTGTTGCCGCTGCCACCGGGGAGAGGGGAGCTCGCCTGGTCAAGATCACCGCGGACGGGCGGCGGAGGCGGAGGCGAGAGGGCGGCGTAGTCGAGGTGAGGCGACGTGGATGCGGATGGGAAGCGCGCCAGCCCAGTGCGGGCGAGAGCCCGCGCGGTCCGGGTCGGCATTGGGATCCACCGCGTCGTCGTCCTGCACGAGAAGCTCGGAAGAGCGCGGGATGGCGTCAGGGTTGATGGTCCAGGCTGAGAGCCTGAAAACGGACATGTCGGACATGTCCCGAGTCTCCGGCGCGAGGTGCTCAATCTTGCAGAACGGAGAGAGCAGGGACTCGGCGACGGAACGACGCCCGGCGTGGTCAGGGACGCCGAAGAGCTCTAGCGAAACGAGGAAGAGGGCCTTCACCGGCTCGGACCCCGCGGTCCGGCCCCAGGGATGGAAGATGAGGCGGAAACGCGGCATGTGCACGCGGGAGGTGGCGACGCGGGCACGCAGCGACGGGTCGTTGAAGCGGACGAGGAAATCTTCCGGAGCGTGCCGGTGGACGGAGAAGTCGCCGTCGGCGAGGCCGCACTGGGAGCGAAGGGCCGTGGCAATCTCTTCGCGAGAAACACCAGTGCGCCGGCCCGCGACGATGACCAGGAGCGCGCGCTCCAGAGCGCGCTCGGCGGCAATGACCTCCTGGGAATGGCCAAGGTAGCAGACGCACGCGGGCGGGCGGGAAGCCGGGTGGCGAGAAGAGGGTGGCGACGGAGGAACCCACCGAGTCCGCCGAGGGTGGTCGCGAGGACGCCGCAGAGCCGAGGCTCGCTGCGAGGGGGCGCCGAGCCGCCCGACACAATCCACCCGGAGGACGCGGGATGACGACGAGGGGCGCAGGCCGGCGCTGCCAACCGACCCGGAGGACGCGGGTGTGAGCAGCCCGGACGAGGAGCGGGTGGACGCCGCCGAGCCAGCAGATGTCGGGCGGCCGATGACCGCCGGCGGGGAGGGGATGCGACGCCGAGTGGAGGGGGAGCGCCGTTGGACGAGGGAGGGGCAGCACGGGGAGAAGGCATTGCTTGGCGATGTGGCAAAAAGCGACACCTTGCGCAGCCGGATGTCCTTCCCGCACTCCAAGCCGGGTGGGCGCCGAGGCAGGCCATGCAGCCCCATCCCGCAGCCAGAGGGGCGCGGCGAGGCCGGCCTCGCAGCCCGGGCGGTGGCGGCGGGGCTCACGCGGGCGCGGGCGCTATGCCCCTCGAGCAACCTGCCAGCGCCGATCTCGCCCAAGGCATCCGGCAGATCTTGAGCGACAGGGGGCCGAGCAAAGATGCGGGCGAGGGAGGCGGCAGCCGGGCGGGAGGACGAGGGGCACGGCACCGGAGGGGAGGGTGTCGGAGCTGGCGAGCGGCACAAGGCCTGGCGGTAGGTGGGAGGGGATCCGTCGGCGGAGGGGCTGGACTCGAGCCAGCCGGTCTCGCGGAGCGACTGACGGGGGAGGGGAGGGGAGAGGGCCATGTCGGCGAGCTGGGCGGCGTGGCCGGGGTGACCGGCGCCGAGGGCGGTGGACGCCGGGGCCGGAGTGGCCGCCGGCGTGGGGGCTAGGAGCGGGGAGCGGGGGAGCGGGCTAGGAGGAGCGTGGGGGAGGAGCGTGGATAACTAATGGAGACAAAAGACAATGAACGGTCCGATCTTTCATGAAAGGAGCGGATCCCGCGAAGAACACAAAGAACACGAGGGGACGAGGGGAAACACGAGAGAATCACTCAAACCAACAAGAACAATCACACATGTGCTAGATCCTCGAAACACAAAGAGATACACGATCCACAATCAACAAGGGACGATACATAGGGTAACCGGTTCTTCTCCGCGAGGAGGTCTTGATGGGGCCACCCAAGAGGGGGTCTTGAATCCAACGTGGATCGTCTCCGTGGAGGGGCCGCGGTCTCTCCCAAGGAGTAGATCTGTATGGATGAGCAAAGCTCTATCTCAAGTATGAGCTAAACCAATGCTAACCCTAACTAGGAGGAGGGGGTGGTCTATTTATAGTCTAAGCCACGAAGGGGTAAGTGGGAAAGTGATACATGGGCTTCGGCCCGAGTCTTTGAACGCAGGGGCGGAAGTTCCGGCTCTGGAAGTTTCTGCCCGGAAGTTCGGGCAGGTTCCGCCGGGTTCCTGCTATCCAGAGAGTTGGCGCGCTCGGGGCTGGTGCGGACTCGGGGCGGAGGTTCCGGCAGGCCGGAAGGTCCGGGGCGGAAGTTCCGGGCTTCTAAGCTTGTTCCTCGCTTCTTCTTCCTTCTCCTCTTCCATGCTTGGTCTTGGTCCTTGGATCCTCCATGGTCTTCTCGGTTGTACCTGAGTATATGCAAGGTCCATGCATGAGGTAGTAGCCATGTCTCATATGTGGAAAGTGACGGTTCAAAGAAGAGTGAGTTCACCTTCTGTCCAATGGCGTATGGTCGAGGTCTCATCGTATGTCTTCTTGTGGCTTGGGGAGTAGTCAAAGTGTACATGGGGATGATCATAGGATGCTCCGCATCACCGATGTTCACTAAAACGGTCATAACTTTGTCATTCGGAGTCCGTTTCAGACCCCACAAGTATTCAAAATACTCGTGACGAGCGTGCGAAACTAGAAAATAATCCCCGCTTGTGCTAGGAGTCCCAGAGGACCGTCAAATTCGGCCCCTAACCATGACTTTTTGCCCCTGAAAGTCAAAAACATCGTTCGCCGCTGCTTTTCACACAAGTTTCTGAAACCATTGGCACTCTTTTGGAAGAAAATCCGAGAGATTATGGTAAGTGTTAACGTTAGTCCGCCTGGTAAGGACAAACGTTGCATTCTGCACATGCCATATGATCCGGGGAATCCTATTTGGTTGTACATTTAAGAAAATACGGCAACTATAAGCCTTATTCTCGTTGTTTTCGCCGGGTGGCATGCCACAACGTACGTGGGCGACAATCAATAACAATAGGGCATTCCTGGCATCGATCAATACATATGTGGAAACAATATCTCCATCATGGAGGACACAAAATTTCGGGGCGACGCGCCAGAACGCGTCACGAGAAAATGAAGTTCTTTCAAGGACTACCATATAAAGGACCGGTGTTCACTAAAACGTTCATAACTTTGTCCTTCGGAGTCCGTTTCAGACCCACAAGTACTCAAAATGCTCGTGACGAGCGTGGGAATCGAGAAAATAATCCCCGCTTGCGCTAGGAGTCCTAGAGGACCATCAAATTTGGCCCCTAATTAAGCAGGACCTTTTGCCCCTGAAAGTCAAAGAACATCGTTCGCCGCTGCTTTTCCCACAAGTTTCTGAACCCATTGGCACTCGTTTGGCAAAAAATCCGAGAGATTATGGTGAGTGTAAACATTAGTACGCCTGGTAAGGAGAAACGTTGTAGTCTGCGCATGCTATATGATCCGGGGGATCGCATTTGGTTGGAAATTTAAGAAAATACATCGACTAAAGCCTTAATCTTCTTGTTTTCGCCGTGTGGCATGTCGTAACGTACGTGCGTGACAGCCAATAACAAGAGGGCATTCCTGCCATCGACCAATAGATATGTGGAGAAAATATCTCAACCATGGAGGACACAAAATTTCGGGGCGGCGCGAGAGAACACGTCACGGGAAAATGAAGTTCTTTCAAGGACTGCCATATAAAGGACCGATGTTCACTAAAACGGTCATAACTTTTTCATTCGGAGTCCGTTTCAGACCCACAAGTACTCAAAATGCTCGTGACGAGTGTGGGAATCTAGAAAATAATCGCCCCTTGCGCCAGGAGTCCTAGAGGACCGTCAAATTTGGCCCCTAAGCAGGAATTTTTGCCCCTGAAAGTCAAAGAACATCGTTCACCGATGCTTTTCACAAAAGTTTCTGAAACCATTGTTAAAAGGACCATCAGCACGTGGCATTAGCTTTGATTTCCGCACTTTAGGAAACCTATCCTTACGCAAATGTAACCAAACAAGATCTCCAGGTGCAAAGACAACATGTTTTCTACCCTTATCTCCAGCAAGTTTATATTTAGCATTCATACGCTCAATGTTGTCCTTAGTTAACTCATGCATTTTTAAGATCAACGGTTGGAGGTGGCACCTGAAGGAGGTGATGGTGCAGTGGAAGTAGATGATGCACGTGGTGTCCATGATGAAGGTCGACCTGCAGAAAAGTTAGTTCGCGCCAATGCCTGTCGATCCTGCACTTCACATTCAACTTTACAAACAAGATGGAATAAACGAGTGATATTATTATAATCCTTATACTCTAGAATGGTCTGAATCTCTCTGTTTAATCCACCCATAAAACATGCAAGCATAGCTTCATTCTCCTCAACAATACCACATCTAATCAAGCCAGTTTGTAATTCTTGATAATATTCTTCTACATAATTTTTTCCTTGTCTTAAGCGCTGCAATTTTTGAAGTAATTCATATTGATAATATGGTGGAACCCAATGAGTACGCATAGCAGTTTTCAAAGCAGCCCAAGTAGCTGGAACGTGATATAGTCTACAATGTTCAGACCACCAAACACATGCAAAGCTAGTGAAAGCACAAACGGCAGCAGGAACACGTCTCTCCTCTGGATATTGTAAACATGTAAATCGTTGTTCAGTTTCTAACTCCCAAGTAAGATATATATCAGGAACATATCTACCCTCAAATGGTGGAATATTCAATTTCAGTTTAGGGAGATGGTCATGATCTCGTACCCGAGGGGAGCCCTAACATTGCCATTATTTGCATGTGGACGAATTCGGTGGTTGTGGTGCTTGGTGGTTGCACATAGTTCGATTTTGATCAACCTCATCCTCGTAATCTCCTCAAGATAATCATCCTCCTCCACATCGCCAGAGGAGCCTCAAGTATCAACAGAAGACCGCAGCTTTGGCCAGGCTGAAGAGGGACACGGCTCGCTCGGCGGAGGGCTGTTTCCCAACGTGGAGGTAGTCGTCGTCGTTGTTGTTGTTGTTGCAGAGGTGCGGCAGGTGCAGCCGATGGTGGAAGACGAGCAAACAGTTCATTAAATCTGTTATCGAGCTTTGTTTCGAACGTCTTCTCAAGGCCAGTGATCTTCTCCATGGCCTCTTCAAAATTGTTCAGCACATCTTGCACATGTTCAGTCATCATTTGCTGAAACTTATCATGAAGCTCCTTGTTTGTTAAGTTCTCCCAGTCAATCTCGTCGGCTTGTGATCTCGGCATGGTTAGCGACAATAGAAACACACAAAAATATGATCCTATAGACTACTAACAAGTGGTGGTGGTGGTGGGTGTCACAAATCCATCAAGCAAATCTCAAATTCTTACCGATTCTTACCCAAAGAAGAAAGCGGTGATCGGCAACCGATGTAGTCAAAACTCTCAAAGCTTGGATAGAGCGATTACTGTGGAGAGTCAAGCATACGATGTAGATGTATGTGGAGCTGGGAAGGCTTATAATATGGTAGCAAAAAGGGTCAGCAATAATCAATTCAGAGATGCAAAGTTGAATAAACGCTCAATGATTTGCAGTCTTGTCGGGTCCTAGGCTAGACCGTGCTAGAGACGCGAGCCTAGAACACTAACAAAATCACGGCATAAAGAAACAAGGGAGGAGCACACTCTGAATTTTTTTTCTTTTTTGCACTTTTTCCTCTTTTGTTTGCTCATAACAATTTTTCGAAAAAAGTCTACAAATGGCCTAAAAACTGCCTAGCCAGAATTTTCCAGATTTAGTTTTTTTAAACTGGAACTATTTTTCTACTGTGGGTAACACGGAAGTTTGGGGGTCCTTCTCTGTCACGACTCGGAGTATGGCATGATCTGGAAATCCAAAACAGAGTAACAAAATACTAGACTCGGAATAGGACTGGTGGCGGAGATGAATTTGGTGGAACTCGGACTAGTGGCGGAGATGAATCTGGTGGAACTCGGGCTGGTGGCGGAGATGAATCTGGTGGAACTCGGACTGGCGTGATGGCGGCGGATATGCGGTGGCGTATATGGACTCGGATTGGCAGTGAAGATGTGGCGGTGGTATATGGCAGCGGTAATGAAGTTGGTGCGGTGGTGGTATATGGCAGCAGCGATGATGATGATGCGGTGGTGATATATGGCGGCACAGCGTGACAACCTGTGAAGAGAACTCGAAACTCTAAAGGACTAGACGCTAAGACCAGCAACTTGACACGACGATGCAACCGCAAATTCAACAAAGCAAATACAGAAAAGATTATGCAAATGCTCAGATTGGTTCGGATAGGGTGAACTAACTCTAATTTTTTTGGCTTTTTCGTTGACTATAGGTATGAAGAACAGACTCGATCTAAACTTTAAAACTGTAAAAATCTCACCGAGCAACCTCGGAAATCTGATACCACTTGATAGAGGCAAAGGTGTCCCGATGTTTCGATGAGATAGCAATCGTTTTACGTGGAAGTCGACTTTGACGATCCGACTACTTAACGTGCGAAGACGCCGCGCCTTAGCAATCGCTAAACCAACTTCCGAGGGGTTATTGACCATGCCGAGCATGATCAACGACCATGAGGGTCTATTTCAAATGACCAAACGAAGAACAAGCAAGAAACCGAGATTGCAATCTGGATATTGCGAATAAAAGAGAAAAGCTTTATTAATGAAGGTGGGGTTCTGTAACGCCTTTGTCTGGTCGTTGAACACAAACGAAGTACGCGAAGTTGCAGCTATGGCGAACTTTTAATCTAAACAAAACCCAAAGTCTAAATGCCCTAGGGGCTGTATATATGGAGGAAGAGGGGGGGGGATTTCGTGGCCCTTGGAGGAGGGGTCCGAAACCCACCCTAACTCTTGTTTCCCCACACATACGGACTCTAAAAACAGCCTATATTGAAGTATTTCGAAATTACATGGGCCTGGCCCAAAAATAAGGTGACGCAACACCTAGAATAGCCTTTGGACGAAAATTATGAAGTGGCATCTTGTATATTTCATCCAAGGCTTCATGCATTCATTATGGTGGCTTCAAAGTCCTGAAATCATCACTTGAAACTCTGTTCTTGTCTCCTTTGCGCATGCCATCAACTCCATGCTTGTTCTTGCTCCAATGTTCATCCTTCTCCAAGCTAGGCCTTCATTTGTAAGCAAAACAAATGTATCCAATCTAGGCAGCATCATATTCTCATGAACATTAGAATCATTACCAAGAAACTAAAAGTACCTGGTAATTTAATTGGCGTGCGCGAGCTCTAGTAATCGGTCCAGTATGTATAGTAGCAGGGGTTGTGGGTGTAACAATGGTATTGATGTCCTCATCACCTTGGTTCTTAACTGAGGAAAATACTATCTTCTATTATACTACATTACCCTTCCTCTTCAGGGAATCCCAACACTATTACAAGTAGCAGTAGACTGCCCGGACGCCGAAGCAATAGCCACATTCAAGCACAACATTCATGATGAATGGCTGGCCAGAGAGCTCGGACAAGAGAAACCGCGATCAATGGAGGCCCTCATCCACCTCACAACCTGGTTTTGCGCCGGTGAGGACAACTGGTTGGCTTGGAAGAGCAACCCCAATGGCGATCTAGGCACCTCCAAGGTGCGCGACGGTAATGGAAAACCTCAACGCAACAGAAACAGTAAATGTTGCAATAGAGGCAGTAGCAGTGATGTCGAGGAGATTGCAGTCAACGTAGGTTTTACCAACCGTCATGGTGGTAACAAGAGAAAGCGTTTTCATGGAGGCAAGAACGGTCCAAGTACATTGGACAAAATATTGGATAAACCATGTGCCATCCACGACACTCCCGACAAGCCAGCCATGCACACCAACCATAACTGTTAGGTGATTTAACATGTCAGCAAAATTGTGGCCGATACTCAAGGCAAGGGGCGACCTCGCAATGAGGATAGAGACTAGTCCAGGCCAGGCAATGCCCGCCAACAACAGTTTCCTCCTGAAGTTAAAGACGTTAACATGATATACGTCATGCATGCGACATGAAGGAAAGGAAGCCTGCGCTCCACGAGGTGTACGCCATGGAGCTAGCTGTGCCGAAATATAACCATTGGTCGGAAATCTCAATCATTTTCGACAGAAGAGACCATCCGACCAACATGCGTCACAGAGGCACGGCAACACTGTTACTCGATTCTATAGTTGATGGCTTTTATCTGACTCGAGTCTTCATGGACAACATTAGCCTCAACTTAATATATGCAGATATAGTTTAGAAGATGCATATAGACCCGACAAGGATTAAGCTGAGTACTACCACTTTTAAGGGTATCATACTTGGGGTTGAAGCACATCACTTGGGAGGGTGACAATGGAGTGTGTGCATACATCATCTCTGTACGCCGTCCCAAGCCACACAAGCTTCACGCTGTCGCAAGCCACACAAGCTCCACGCCTACCTTCTTCTCTTGTTACTTGAGGCGCACCAACTGCTCGAGAAAAATGCACATTCGAGTTACAATGGGAAGGAAGAAGAAGATTGCCACGTGGGCGATGACTAGTTACAACCATTCCAAGCCAGCACACAATTTGCTTTTGTTGAGTCCAAGGACTAAAGTAATCTAGTTTGAAAAGTCGAGGGACTAAGATTTGCCGGTTTTGAACTTGAAAGACCATTCCCATACTTTGAAGATTGTCCATGGGCATGAAATGTACCTTTTCCTTTTATAAACCCCGTGTTAATATTTGTTATCCAAACATGGTGGGTGAGATCAATGTTGAACGACTAAATGTAAATAGTGTTAAAGGTGAGTTGATTCCATCGCCTCCTTCCTGGGGTTTTTCCCCTTACGACTCCCTCCCTTCTTGGTTTTCTGTCGATTTTTTATACTCCCAACGGACGCCGCACACAATTTAAACCGACATAAACTAGACTGATTTGGTATAATCTAAACCAACTCGATACTTTCTCAAAATCACGTCCTGCATTAACTCAATTAAATTAAATAAAATGTTTAAGAAATCACAACTAAATCTAAACTTTTCTTTTCTTTCCTTACATATCCAAATCAAATTAAATCTTATCAAAATTTCAGTTAAATTAAAACTTTTTTTATACTTTTGTACTGTGTTTAAGAAAAGAAAATATGAAAATAATAAATCCGAACGTTCGAATCTTAAGCATGTGATGAGGACATCAATACCATTGTTACACCCACAACCCCTGCTGCTATACATACTGGACCAATTACTAGAGCTCGCGCACGCCAATTGAATTATCAGGTACTTTCGTTTCTTGGTAACGATTCCAATGTTCATGAGAATATGGTGCTGCCTAAATTGGATACATTTGTTTTGCTTACAAATGAAGGGCCTACCATGGACAAGAAAGATGAACCTTGGAGCAAGTTCAAGCATGGAGATGTTGGCATGCATAGGGGAACAAGAACGGAGTTACAAGTGATGATTCCAGGACTTTGAAGCCACCCTAATGAGAGCATGAGGCCTTGGACGAAATATACAAGATGCCACTTCATAATATTCGTCCATAGGCTATTCTAGGTGCTGCGTCACCTTAATATTGGGCCAGGCCCATGTAATTTCGAAATACTTAAGTGTAGGCTGTTTTAGAGTCCGTATGTGTGGGGAAACAAGAGTTAGGGTTGGTTTGGACCCCTCCCTCAAGGGCCACGAAATTCCCTCCTCTTTCTCCATATATACAACCCTTAGGCGTCGTTTAGACTTTGGGTCTTGTTTAGATCAAAAGTTCGCCATAGTCGCAAACAGCGTGCCGTTTGTGTTCAACGACTGCACCAAGGCGTCTGAGAACCCCACCTTCATTAATAAAGCTTTCCTCTTATATTCGCAATATCCAGATTGCAATCTTAGTTTCTTGCTTGTTCTTCGTTTGCTCGCAGGAAGCAGGCCCTCGTGGTCGAGTTGATCGTGCTCGGCGTGGTCAATAACCCTCGGAAGTTGGTTTAGCGATTGCTAAGGCTGACGTCTCGACGTCACGTAGTCGGATCGTCAAGGTCGACTCCCACGAAACGATAGCCACCATCTCATCGAAACATCGGGACACCTTTGCCTCTATCAAGTGGTATCAGATTTTCAGGTTGCTCGGTGAGATTTTACAGTTTTTAAATAGATTAGATCGAGTCTGTTCTTCATACCTAAAGTCCACGAAAAAGCCACAAAAAATTAGGGTTAGTTCATCATACAGAACCAATCTGAGCCTTCACATAATCTTTTAGGGTTTTTGCTTTGTTGAATTTGCGGTTGCATCGCCGTGTCAAGTTGCCGGTCTTAGAGTCTAGTCTTTTAGAGTTTCGAAGTTACGGTCATAAGTTGTCACGCCGCCGCCGCACCATCATCATCGCCTTGCCATCTACCACCCTTCTTATCCGCCCCCGCTCTGAATCCGTATCCATATACCACCACCAATCCGTATCCATATACCACCACCAATCCGTATCCATATACCACCACCAATCTGTATCCATATACCACCACCGCTACCATATACCACCACCGCTGCCATATACCACCACCATATATCCACCACCAATCCGAGTTCTTCTCATATTAGGTTTGTTTTCGAGATCCATCTAGTTTCCGATTCGTGTTTCCTTTGCTGCGTAGGTTTGGAAAAAATTGGTCGAAAAATTGGTCCGAAACCACCCTCCGTTTAGGCCCAAAATTTTCCGAAAACGCACTTGTCGAAAATTTTACGGCTATCCTATTTTAGGTGTTTCTAAGCGTATTGAGACAGTCGCCATTATAGAAAGTTTTTTTGACCCGTTTCCGGTTTTGGGTCCGGCGAAAAAAAAAAATTTGGTCGAAAAATTTCGTGCCCATCTGTCGGTTTGACACAGGAAGAGTTTTGAGACACTCGCCATTATAGTGATTTTTCGCAAAAAAAAAGAGCAAAAAAAAAAAAAGAGCGAAAAAATTTCCAGAGTGTGCTTTTCCGTTGTTTCCGTGCGGTAGCCGTGATTTTGTTAGTGTTCTAGGCTCGCGTCTCTAGCACGGTCTAGCCTAGGACCAAAGACAAGATCTGCGTCGTTGAGCGTTTATTCAACTTTGCATCTCTGAATTGATTATTGCTGACCCTTTTTGCTACCATATTATAAGCCTTCCCAGCTCCACATACATCTACATCGTATGCGTTTGACTCTCCCCGGTAATCGCTCTATCCAAGCTTTGAGAGTTTTGACTACATCGGTTGCCGATCACCGCTTTCTTTGGGTAAGAACTGGTAAGAATTTGAGATTTGCTTGACGGATTTGGACTGTCCACCACACCACCACCACCACTTCCTAGTAGTCTATCGAATCATATTCTTGTGTGTTTCTATTGTCGCTAACCATGGCAGGATCACAAGCCGACGAGACCGACCGGGAGAACATGACAAACAAAGCGCTACATGATAAGTTTCAACAAATGATGAGTGGGCGGTGGAAGATGTTCTAAATAGATTTGAAGAGGCCATGGAGAAGATAGATGGCATTGAGAAGGCGTTGAAACAAAGCTCGATAACAAGTTTAATGAATTGCTGCGCGTCTACCACCACCACCACCGGCTGCACCTAATGCACCTCTACAACAACAATAACGACTACCTCCACATCGCGAAGCAACCCTCCGCCGAAGCGAGCCGTGTCCCTCTTCGGCTGGCCAAAATGCTGGTCTTCTTTGTTGATACTTCGTGGCTCCTGCTGGCGATGTGGGGAGGATGATTATGTGAGAGAGTACGAGGATGAGGTTGATCAACTTGAACTACGTGCAACCACCAGCACCACAACCACCCGGTCGTCCACATGCAAATAATGGCAATGTTAGGGCTCCCCTCAGTGCGAGATCATGACCATCTCCCTAAATTGAAGTTGAATATTCCACCATTTGAGGGTAGATATGTTCACGATATATATCTTACTTGGGAGTTAGAAGCTGAACAACGATTTACATGTTTACAATATCACGAGGAGAGACGTGTTCCGCTGCCATTTGTGCTTTCACTAGCTTTGCATGTGTTTGGTGGTCTCGAACATTGTAGATTATATCCTGTTCCAGCCTACTTGGGCTGCTTTGAAAACTGCTATGCGTACTCGTTGGGTTCCACCATATTATCAACGTGAATTACTTCAAAAATTACAGTAGCTTAAGACAAGGAAAAAATTCGGTAGAAGAATATTATCGGGAATTACAAACTAGCTTGATTAGAAGTTGAATTGTTGAGCAGAATGAAGCTATGCTTGAAAGTTATCTGGGTGGAATAAATAGAGATATTAATACCATTCTATACTACAAGGATTATACTAATATCACTCGATTATTCCATCTTGCTTGTAAAGCTGAACGTGAAGTGAGGATCGACAGCGTTGGCGCGGACTAACTTTTGCGCAGTCGACCTTCATCATGGACACCACGTGCATCATCTACTTCCACACGTTCTACTACACGGCACCTCCGCCGGCCGCCACCTCCAACCGTGATACAAGAAAGCGTGCACAACCACCACTATTCCGCCAAGAGCGCACTTCCGGCCTACAGAGCTCTTCTTCTTCCATGGCGTCAGCAGGGCACACAAGTGATATTATTTGTCGTCGTTGTAAGGGAAGAGGACATTTTGCCAGAGAATGCCAATCTCAGGTGTGATGATTGCTACGAGGATGGTGGGTATGAGTCCGCTAGTGACTATGATGAAGAGACTTTGGCTCTTATTACACATGAAGAACATGGTGGAGATGATTACGATCATGAGACGCAATACATGGTCTTGAAGATCTTGTGGTATGAATGTTTAGTTGCTCAACGTGTTTTGAGTGTGCAGGTTACACAAGTGAGCAAAATCGGAGGCATAATTTGTTCCATACAAAGGGAGTTGTGAAGGAACGTTCTATTCAAGTCATCATAGATGGAGGAGCTGCAACAACTTGGCTAGCATGGATATGGTGGAGAAGCTTTCTCTCACCACAAGACCACATCCACATCCTTACTACATCCAATGGTTCAACAACAGACAAGGTTAAGGTAACACGTCTTTGTTAGGTGTGTATTTTAGTATCTCTACATATGCCGATTATGTTGATTGTGATGTGGTACCTATGCAAGCATGTTCCTTATTACTTGGTAGACCATGGCAATTTGATAAAAATTCATACACCATGGTAGAAACAATCAGTATACTCTTGTTCACAAGGATAAAAATATTACTTTGCTTCCTATGTCTCTGATTCCATTTGAAAGATGATATTAATAGAGCTAATAAAGCAAAACATGAGAAAAATAAGAGTGAAAATCAGATTGTGGCAAAAGAATTTGAGCAACAAATGAAGCCTAATAATAAACCATCTAATGTTGCTTACGAAATTAAACCGAAAAGTGCATGTTTACTTGCCACCAAATCTGATATTGAGGAGCTAGATTCTAGCAAATCTGTTTGCTATGCTTTTGTGTGCAAAGAGGCATTATTTTCATTCGAGGACGTGCCTTCCTCTTTTGCCCCCTTTGTCACTAACATTTTGCGGGGAGTTCGGCGTCTTCCCACAAGACGTACCACCGGATTACCACCTATTCGAGGGATTGAGCATCAAATTGACTTAATTCGGTGCATCGCTACCCAACCGTGCACCATACCGTACCAATCCAGAGGAGACGAAGGAGATTATGCGTCAAGTACAGTGAGCTGCTCGACAAAGGTTATATCTGTGAATCTCTTAGTCCTTGTCTTTGTTCCTATTATACTAGTGCCTAAAAAGGATGGTACGTCGGCGTATGTGTGTTGATTGTAGAGGCATTAATAATATTACTATTCATTATCGTCATCCTATTCCTAGGCTAGATGATATGCTTGATGAATTGAGTGGCTCTACAATATTCTCCAAAGTTGATTTGCGTAGTGGATACCATCAAATTCGTATGAAATTGGGAGATGAATGGAAAACAGCATTTAAAACTAAGTTTGGTTTATATGAGTGGTTAGTCATGCCTTTTGGGTTAACTAATGCACCTAGTACTTTCATGAGACTAATGAGCGAAGTTTTACGTGCTTTCATTGACGATTTGTGGTAGTCTATTTTGATGATATCTTGATTTATAGCAAATCTTTGAAAGAACATTTGGAACATTTACGTGTTGTTTTTAATGCTCTACGTGATGCACGTTTGTTTGGTAACCTTGGGAAGTGCACCTTTTGCACCGACCGAGTATCTTTTCTTGGCTATGTTGTTACACCACGAGGGAATTGAAGTTGATAAAGCCAAGATTGAAGCTATTGAGAGTTGGCCGCAACCCAAAGCGGTCACACAAGTGAGGAGTTTTCTTGGACTCATTTGGTTTACGTAGGCGTTTGTGAGAGACTTTAGCACCATTGCTGCACCTCTCAATGAACTTACAAAGAAGGATGTGCCTTTTGTTTGGGGTACCGCATACGGAAGAAGCCTTCACGGTATTGAAAGATAAGTTGACACATGCTCCTTTACTCCAACTTCCCGACTTTAATAAGACTTTTGAGCTTGAATGTGATGCTAGTGGAATTGGATTAGGAGGTGTGTTATTACAAGATGGCAAACCTGTTGCATACTTTTACGAAAAATTGAGTGGGCCTAGTCTGAACTATTCTACTTATGACAAAGAATTATATGCTCTTGTTCGGACTTTAGAGACATGGCAACATTATTTATGGCCCAAAGAATTTGTTATACATTATGATCATGAATCTTTGAAACATATTAAAAGTCAAGCTAAATTGAATCGTAGACATGCTAAATGGGTTGAATTCATTGAGACTTTCCCTTATGTCATTAAACACAAGAAGGGTAAAGAAAATGTTATTCTTTGATGCTTTGTCTCGCTATACTATGCTTTCACAACTTGACTTCAAAATATTTGGTTTGGAGACCATCAAAGATCAATATGTGCATGATGCTGATTTTAAAGATGTAATGCAGAATTGTAAAGAAGGAAGAACATGGAACAAGTTCGTTATTAAGGATGGTTTTGTGTTCAGTGCTAACAATCTATGCATTCCTCGCTAGCTCTGTTCGTCTTTTGTTCTTTGTAGGGAGGCGCATGGAGGAGGATTAATGGGACACTTTGGGCGTGAAGAAGACGGAGGATATACTTGCTACACATTTCTTTTGGCCAAAGATGAGACGGGATGTTGAGCGTTTTGTTGCTCATTTGCACTACATGTCAAAAAGCTAAGTCATAACTCAATCCTCATGGTTTATATATGCCTTTGCACGTACCTAGTGTTCCTTGGGAGGATATATCTATGGACTTTGTTTTAGGTTTACCTCGAACAAAGAAGGGGAGGGATAGCATATTTGTTGTCGTGGATAGATTCTCGAAAATGGCACACTTTATACCATGTCATAAAAGCGATGATGCTGTTAATGTTGCTGATTTGTTCTTGTCGTGGATAGATTCTCGAAAATGGCACACTTTATACCATGTCATAAAAGCGATGATGCTGTTAATGTTGCTGATTTGTTCTTTCGTGAAATTATTCGCTTGCATGGTGTGCCAAATACTATTGTTTCAGATCGTGATACTAAATTTCTTAGCCACTTTTGGAGATGTTTATGGGCTAAGTTGGGGACTAAACCGCTTTTTAGTACTACTTGTCACCCCCAAACCGATGGATAAATGAAGTAGTCAATAGAACATTGTCTACTATGCTTAGGGCTGTTTTGAAGAATAATAAGAAAATGTGGGAAGAATGCTTGCCTCATATTGAATTTGCTTATAATCGTTCATTGCATTCTACTACTCAGATGTGCCCTTTTGAAATTGTGTATGGCTTCCTACCTCGTGCACCTATTGATTTGTTGCCTCTTCCATCTTGGAGAAGGTTAATTTTGATGCTAAAGAACGTCTTTGAATTGATTTTAAAAATGCATGAGTTAACTAAGGAAAATATTGAGCGTATGAATGCTAAATATAAACTTGGTGGAGATAAGGGTAGAAAACATGTTGTCTTTGCACCTGGAGATCTTGTTTGGTTACATTTGCGTAAGGATAGGTTTCCTAATTTGCGCAAATCAAAGCTAATGCCACGTCTTGATGGTCCATTTAAGGTGTTAGAGAAAATAAATGATAATGCATATAAACTTGAGCTGCCTGCAGATTTTGGGGTTAGTCCCACTTTTAACATTGCAGATTTGAAGCCTTATTTGGGTGAGAAAGATGAGTTTCCGTCGAGGACGACTTCATTTCAAGAAGGGGAGGATGATGAGGACATCAATACCATTGTTACACCCATGACCCCGCCGCTATACATCTTGGACCAATTACTAGAGCTCGCGACGCCAATTGAATTATCGGTACTTTCGTTTCTTGGTAACGATTCCAATGTTCATGAGAATATGATGTCGCCTAAATTGGATACATTTGTTTTGCTTACAAATGAAGGGCCTACCATGGACAAGAAAGATAAACCTTGGAGCAAGTTCAAGCATGGAGATGTTGGCATGCTAAGGGAAACAAGAACGGAGTTACAAGTGATGATTCCAGGACTTTGAAGCCACCCTAATGAGAGCATGAGGCCTTGGACGGAATATACAAGATGCCACTTCATAATATTCGTCCATAGGCTATTATAGGTGCTGCGTCACCTTATTATTGGGCCAGGCCCATGTAATTTCGAAATACTTAAGTGTAGGTTGTTTTTAGAGTCCGTATGTGTGGGGAAACAAGAGTTAGGGTTGGTTTGGACCCTCCCTCAAGGGCCACGAAATTCCCTCCTCTTTCTCCATATATCTGACCCTTTAGGCGTCGTTTAGACTTTGGGTTTTGTTTAGATCAAAAATTCGCCATAGCTGCAACTTCGCGTACTTTGTTTGTGTTCAACGACCAGACCAAGGCGACTCAGAACCCCACCTTCATTAATAAAGCTTTCTTCTTATATTCGCAATATCTAGATTGCAATCTTAGTTTCTTGCTTGTTCTTCGTTTGCTCGCAGGAAACAGGCCCTCGTGGTCAGGTTGATCGTGCTCCGGCGTGGTCAATAACCCTCGGAAGTTGGTTTAGCGATTGCTAAGGCGCGACGTCCTGCACGTACGTAGTCGGATCGTCAAGGTCGACTCCCACAGAAACGATAGCCACCATCTCATCGAAACATCGGGACACCTTTGCCTCTATCAGCATGGCAATCCGAACGTTTTTTATGACAACTGTAGGTCAAGCGAGGTTGGCAAACATGACAATTTTCTGACTATCAACAAAAAAAAGCATGACAATTTTCTGACAAAACACAAACTTAAACACAGTTGCCATGTTTTAACAACTAAAGTTACCCTCTTGTGACAACTAAAATTGCCATGAAAAAACATTCGGGATGATAGGCTTAAAACCCAAACGTTTCGGGGTTTATGGGGGGTAAAAACAAATGTGTATGCGGCAATTAACCCATTTAGTAGTACTCGCAATGGGCAGTTAGCACGTCACGCGCTACGGTCGTTCGGGCTTGCTCCCGTTCTGCTGTCCAGCTCCGCCTGCGTCGTCTCGCCGCCTTCCATTCGAGCGTCCTCTTTTTAGTTCGCATTCGCACCCCACAAAGGGTAAACAAATTCCCCAATCCCCCACGCTTTTCTGCTCCGCCACCTCTAAATCCGACTAATCGAGGCGACTTCTTGGAGAGATTGGTATTGATTCGGGTGATTCTTGGGTCGTCTGCCCCCCTGCCCCGAGTTTGTGGCCCGACTCTGAGTTGGATTCTTTGGGGCAAGATTGTTGATATTTTTTCCTGCCGTGCAGTGTGATTCTTTTTGGCTGGATTGGAGCGTGGAATAAGATGGACGAATTCGAGCTGGAGGATAACCTAGAGTTCATCCTCCAGAGCATCCAGGAGCTCATAGAGGATCAGGGGGACAACAATCCCTTCGGCGAGGTCAACCAGAATGAGCTCCTCGCCAACCTCGTCAACTATGACCAGGTACGCCCGCCTCCGGCTGACCCTTTCGGTATTTGGTTGCTCCCCGTTGCCCTTTCGATCCATCTGCCTTACAAAACTTGTAACTTTTCTCTTTTGTTTTGCAGGATAACTTGATGCCGGACGTGTCCGTGGAGGACGTAGTGAACGGGAAGGACGTGCAGGGGATTCCGTGGGAAAAGATGCTGTTCCCGAGGGATCAGTACCGGGAGATGAAGATGAAGGGCTACAAGAACTATCAGAACCTCAGTTATGCCCGGGAGGATGCTTTGCAGGTACCGCTCTTGGTCAGTCACGCGTGTTATGCTCTTTTCATTTCCCCGTTCACGGCAGCGCAGAGGCAAACAATATTGAGCTCCCTGATGGACCATGAAATTGTTTAGAATTCCAACTCTTAGGGTATCCGATTCACATTCACTTATTGGCACATTCACCAATGGATGGAATGGAAGGTTGCATCCGCATGCACATGAACTACGAGATAACCAGACAGTGGCACAAGGACAGATTATTCTACTGAAATGGCCACTTTGGGTGTTGTGGAGACATCAATATGCATGGCCACATGTTTTTTATGTGGGAGTTTTACATGCTGATTTAGCTGCAAACCAACGTGCTAGATGAAAGTATGGTAATATATGAGGGTTGATGCTCATGGATTAGCTGCAGGGTCGAGATGAACTTGTACTGTTCATGTACCAATTGATATGTAGAACTTCAGAGCATAATTAATTGGATTAAACTATATGTTAGACATCTCATTGGGACAATTGCAATACCTGTACTTCACCTTTATAATTTTGGTGACTTTGGGTACAATGATCAGCCCATACTAGCATAGCAGCTCAACTGACATTAAATAGTACCGCATCTGCACCGGTTTACAGGGCCATCCAAAAAATAGGGGTAACCAAGGCAGCATCATGACCAGGTTAAAATCTCTCGCCTCCATGTCCATTTAATGTGCTAACCTTCGGCTTCTCTTCCTCAGGATGTTTCCTCTAGCACGTGCGCTAGCACCTGTGCCTGTTGTCCCCTCTCTCTAACTAATCCATCGCCTCCCTGCGCTTTCTTCTTGCCCACATGCGCATACCAGGCCTGCTCTCCTCTCTTTCTTTAATTAACTCCATCGGTTCGGAGTAATGGTGCGTGCCCAATCTTATCCAGGGGCGGACCTAGGACAAAAATGTCCCGGTGTCCCGGTTTAGTACTATCACATATGCATGGATATCAAGTAATGTTATATTGCCATGCATAAAATTAAAACTCAATAGTTAAAAATGTTCAACAATGAAATGCTTACCAAGTGAGTAAAATAGATCGTTTCATTTGAGATACTAGTTGATTATATACTGTAGAATAATAATAGCATAAAAGACTCCAGACTATGAAAACAAAGATAATTGTTAAAATTAGAAAATCACTCCAAAACAAAAAATCACAGTAATCTAATTCACAAATAGATGTGAACCGCTATAATAATTGAGATCATAGAAATACAATTCTCAAACAAATGTGAATTACTCCAAAAATTAGAAACTCACAATTATCCAATTGGACGGCAATAATTAGATGGAATAGATGCATGAAGGGATGAGCGAGTTGCATTTGCCTTAATGTTTCTCCAGCGATCTATAGCAGCGCCAGCATGCCGCGAGGTGTGTGGCGGGTTGCCGAACAGGAAGAAGGCGAGGCTATGGCCTTGGAGGAATCAGGCAGAGGAGGGGAGAAACCAGTAGGCAACAGGCCCACGACACGTCGTTCAATCAGATATTTTTAGGGGCATTCAATCAATCAAATTGATCACGTATTACTTGACCACATGGGTCGTCAGATCAGATGGGCTTGCGCCTGCGCTCCGTCTTGTTCGTGGTTTAGCCGGTGTCCATTGATACTTTTTACCGGTGTCACACGACTACCGGAGCTACTTATATACACGTAATCACAAAAATTACCTGGTGTCACAGGACACCGGTTGGGTGTACGTAGGTCCGCCCCAGATCTTATCACTTGTACTCGAGCATGCGTTGGCTGGGAAAGGTAAAGGGACATGCAAGCTTTGTTTTGTGCACATGTTTGCTAATTTGGATGATTATGAGCTGATATTAATGGTGTGCCAATTGGACTCCCAAGGAACAGCCACATCGCAACGCATACGAGGAATTAACGGCAGACAAGGTGCATGGAGGGATCGCTGGCCCTTTATACTTGTCTATCCCCAATTTTTTCTCTAGCCTTTAAACCGATCCGCATGGAGTATCTGAACACAAGAAAGTGCATTACATATGCATAACCTCTGAGATCATGATCAAGAAAGTGCATTACATATGCATATACCGGTAGCTCAAGCAATTGGCCCGGGAGATAAATGCAGCAGAGCAAGCAATAGATGCCTAGAAGCAGTGGTCGCACACGTCCATCATCTTTGATGCGGAAGACCACCCAGATCGCACTACTGGTGTTGGTAGCTTGCCATTGTTGGTATCACCAACAATCCGCAACATCAAGGTAACAAAGATGCCGGTAGATGGCGGTGCCGGTAGATGGCGGTGCCGGTCTCAACTTGATCTCCCCTTTGGTGATTAAGAAGTTGCAAATCCCCGATGAGGACCTCCAAGAAACAGGAACATTTCAAGGAGTGAACCCGGGAAGGACCAAGCCGAACGGGCAGATCACTTTGCCGGTCACATTTGGTGATCCAATCAACTACCGAACCGAGAAGATCGTCTTTGACGTTGTCAAGCTGCCACTGCCCTGCAAGGCATTCTGGGTCATCCTGCCTTGGCCAAGTTCATGGCAGCATATCATTATGCTTACAACACATTGAAGATGACAGGGCCCATGGAGGTGATCATGATCCATTTTGACAAGGATGCAGTGATCTGCGTTGGTAAGCTATACCGGGAAGCAGTTGCAGCATTTGCCGGCAAATCGCTAGCTCTTGCCGACAAAGTTTCCGGGAAGCAAAGCAAGGAGCGGTGCGCGACTGATGCTGGCAAGACCTCCGGGAAGTGCGTCGCAGAATGCAGCACGCCCGGAGAGGTGCGGCTTCCCGACAACCACTTTTGTACAAGTTGGCCTCTGTGGCATGTAATCCTTTGCTAAAAAGCCGGGCACAGATCCCGTGCGAAGTAAAAAGTAAAAGGTTTCACAACCCTTGTGTATGTACATTTCTCTTATGTATGTTATGCGTAATGTTGTATTGTGAATATAATCCTTGCAAGGCTATGGCTAACATCCCGTCAGCATCCTAGCCGGCCTTGTCTTCTTTCTTTCTTTAAGACATAAGAGCCCCTTCATGTGCAAGTTTCCCGGGGGAAGCAGAGGTGTGGGTACACCAATGATGTTCATGAAACCATTGGCCGAACAACAAAGAAAGCTAAGTTGCAAAACTTTGAAACAATTAAGTTTTCTTGATGTTTTCGCTTTCTTCCTTGAACAGTTTTCGTCCTTGTACATAAACCTGCACACGAAGGAGCCTTATCGGGATTGATGGCACTCCTTGCTGTTTCGAGTCCGCTCAGCAGCATTGACAGCTATCTGCACAAGTCTTTGGAAGGTTAGGGCTAGTTTGGTTGGAGTCCACACAAAAAATTGCCTGGCCTGGAGCCTGCCTAAGAGTAGCCTGGAAGATGTTTGGTTCGTGTCCTGCGCCATCAAATAGTAGCCTGGCCTGGGTCTCCTGACATGCTCATTAGCCTGGCTACAACCCCAGGCATGGTCATTAGCCTGAACCAGGCGTGAAGAATCGGATGCCTGGTGCTAGCCTGGGCAATAAACAATAGTTTTCTTGGTGGGCCAGCAATAATTTACGAAGTTGAAGCAGAATGATTGATATGCCAGGTCGAGGACGTAAAGCAAACACATCACTCCCAGGCTGGCCTGGTCAGGCAACTTTTCTTGACTCTTTCACGTCTAGGCCAGGCTTCTATTTTAGCCAGGCACAGATCCTAGGACACAAACCAAACTAGCCCTTAATCTTCCTGGTAGGCGGCGTTCCCGGCAAGTTGCTAAGGACGCGTTTCCTCAAGCGCTGCCGGCTAGAGCGTGTGCATCGGGAGGCTTTCCGGCAAGCATAGGGTATAAGAAACATACAAGGGCAATATTACTCAAGAAAGGAAGCAGACGTTCATTTAAAGAAAGAGAGACATGTCATGCATACAACGAGACTGGCCTTATTAAAGAAAAAATGTTTCTTTACATGTGCCATGACAGGAGCAGGCATGCAGAAAAAGACTTTAGTTCCAGTGGATGCCTTCTATCCGGTCGCACTTGTCAGCGACCTTGTTGGCAATCGGAGTTGCAGCTTGCGGGGCCACCTCCAGTTCGGCGCTCTGAGGGACCTTCTTGAAGACATGCCGCAGATCAGCATCAGGGTTATAATATAGGACTTTGGTGAACATCCTCAGGATCACATTGCGCACAAGGGTCTTTGCTTCAGTGACAAAAGACTTCGCTCGATTGCTATGATAGGCGTCCAGTTCGGTGAGAAGCCCTTCAAGGAAAAGATGTAAAGTTGTTTTCCTGGGCTGGCTGGCGTCCATGCTAAGATCCAAGGCCTGCAACCCCATTGTCGTCATCTGCGTGCTGACGCGTTGGGCGATGCTGACAAGACGTGTGGTCTAATCAGCAATGGATTTCTCTTCCTGGGCCAACTTCTGCCCTGCCGCCTTCTGAAGACGTCTTGCCTCATCCAAGCTAGCCGTCAAAGTTTGGGTCTTGGTGTTGACGCGCTCAAGGATACATTGCAGATAGGAAAGCTTGCCTTGCAGGTTAGATTTGGTGCTGGCGAGAGTTTGGAGTTCACTGTCCTTTGAAGCCAGAGAGGCGCAGGGCTCTATCAAAGCATTAGTGGCCTTCTGTGCTAAATCCTTGAGAGCAACAATGTCTTTGTCCTTGGTGACAAACTCCCCCTCGAGGTGCTTCACTTGGAGACTCCAAGTTGGCCATCGCGGTGCCGGCAATACGAGTAGCGTCAAGGGCCTCCTTGATCTTCCCAGCATGTTCCACAACTTGGTCTTGGTGGGCTTCCTCATGCTTCTGTTCGAGCTCTTCGGTTCGTTTGGCCAGCAGGGCTTGGATCTCTTCGTCTTTGATGCGAAGAATGGCAACCAACTTCTCCTCCTTGGCGGCAAGTTCCTCTTCATGAGCGTCGAGGTTAACCTTGCGCTGGGTCAGCTCGCTGTCAACTATTGCAGCTTTCCTGGTGGCCTTGGCCTGGGCCATCTCAGCCGCTGCCTTTTCCAAGATGAAGGATTCCTTGGCGGCAGCAAGTTGGGCCTCACGGCTCTTGATGTCTTGAAGCTTCTCGGCATACCAGACTTGCGCCTCATCAGCCCTCTGGAGGAGCTCTTGCTCTGCCATCTCAACATAGTTAGCACGACGTTGAAGTTTTTCCCAGCGCCTACTGTAGCGTTGCTGCGTCTCCTTGAAGCCATTCTCCATGGACTTCAAGAAGAGAAGGTCGGCGACATCGTCATCAGCATTGCGCTCCTCGGTGGTCATGGTTGGAGGGATGATAAGCTCATCGTCCACACCCTCAAGTGCGTGCTCCCTGGCACCAGACGTGCCGGGAGCATCTGCTCCCCTTCGCGGACTTGAAAGCCTTAGAAACCCGCCTGCTGGAGGGGCTTCAGGTGCGGCAGGAGGTTGTCAGCAGCTCCCATCTCCACATCTGCGCCTACGCTTGCCGTTTTCGGAGCGGAGGTACTGCCGGCAGCCTCGGTAGCCTCCCTGGCTGCATCCACGGCAACCTTCGCGGCCTCCTTCGCGGCATCAGGGGTTGCCCTCTCTTCCGGAGGGGTCGTCTCTGCGAAGTAGAAGACATAAGAAGAAAATTCAACTTCAAATCAATAAGTTACAACAAAGAAAAACAATGTTGGCAAGAACGGAGAGGCACTTGCATAAGGAGATGCTTAAATGTACGGGTCAGTCAAGGGGGTGGCGTTCCCCCTCCGGCAACTTCAGTCGCCGTCGCTTGGTCTCCGGCAAGGTTCGTTGCCGGCACGTCCTCGACGCGGACAGTATCTTCTGAAGCTTTCTCCCGGGAAGGACTCCCAAGAACCTCTTCGTTAATGGTCCTTCCCGGCGAGCTGCCTCCCGGAGGAACGGTTGTTGAAGGCACGCCCCGGGAATCCGCTTCCCGTGCCTCTGCTTCTTGGCGGTCGCTCTTCGCCCCCTTGCCGGTGTCGGTCTTTGGGACGCCTTCGGTGGTGCTTGTCGGCAGGGTCTGGCCGGTCTCCTCTCCGCACGGGTTGTTTTCAACAGCCCCTGGAGGAGTTGAGCTCTGTCCAGTGCCTGTTGCCGGCTCGCTCACTTCGGTGGTCCTTGCTCTCCTTCCGGACCTGTGGATCAGGGAAGCCTCGTCCCTGCAAGGCCAAGACAGAGCAAGTCGTTAGATCAGTGACACGGCCGTCAAGAAAAATTAAAGAGTAGAAGAAGGGATGGTGGTTTACTCCTCTTCCTCCTCGTTAAGGGTGCAGATGTCCCAGTGCGCCTGGTTCCCAGAACATGAAGTTTTTGCCGGAGGAGAAGGCACCCGGACATGCTTCGCTGTCGGCGAAACCTGTGGCCGGGAGGCCTCTGTTCTCTTCGTTGGAGGCGGAGCCTATTGACGGGAAGCCCCTGCTCCAGCCTTTGTGCCGACAAGTTCATCTTCAGCCGGTTCGGTGCGCCGCTGCTTCTTCGGAACAGGCTTCCGTGAAGTTTTGAGCGTTGCGACAGCCTTACTGGGAGCCGAGGAGCAGGGGCTCCTCTGCCTCTTCTTCTTCGAAGTTACCGCCTGCCGCCTGAGAAGACTCGACGCCTCATGCGGCTTCCACCCTCCTGGCAATCCACTCTAGCTCATGCTCTTTGGTGGGATGGACCAGATCTTTCTCCTCCGTCTCAGGGATCTCCACCAGCTCATCATGCCACTTTTCTTCGATGACGCTCTCAGGCCTCACCCAGTTGGAGACAATACCTTGGGCATTGCATTCCGGCGTCATTGCCAAGATGGAGTCCCTGGCAGCATTATTACACAAGGGAAGCATCCGGCAACTTGTGGGTGCAGCCCTTATTGAAGATCTTGCGGATGACGTAGTCGTGCTCCAGCATCGTCAAGTTGTTGGCCAGATCAGGACGAAGCCGCATCGTGTCGCCGACGTTCTTGTATTCCTAGGCTAGCCGGCTCATCCTCTGGAATGGAGCTATTCGGCGCTTGAGGAAATTGGCGCCTACCATCCCAAGAGTCAAGCCGGCAGCATGGAGATCCTCTATCCGGCCCAGAACAAGACCAAAATTGTCATCTTGAGGGCCCATGTCTAACCAGCGAGGGTCCCTTTTGAGCTTTTTAGTGGCGGTGATGCAGTACTCCTGGAAGTGCTTCATCTTGATCCAACACCAATCTGCTCTCCATTCTGGCCATTTTTTTGTGCTAGGTCCCCTCAAGATACTCGTCCTTCCGTGCGGACCTCAAAATCCACGTCATGCTGCCGGAGATGGCGTCACCTCTATTCACGGCGAGTAGAAGTGATGGAACAGGGGAACATTTGGTACCACCCCCATGAAATTCTCGCAGAGATGGGCAAAAGCTGACATACAGGTGACGACATTCGGATTGAAATCCTGAAGCCAGAACCCAAATGTCCGCATCAGCTCATCAAAGAACTCCGAGAAAGGGGGGACCAGTCCACGGTAGAGGAACGGGGCGAAGAACGCAAACTTATCTGCACCGGCAGGGCTTCTTGCGGGCAGCACTTCAACGGCGTCGTGGTCCTTCGTCTTCACCAACCACAGGAAAGAGTACCTGTACGTGAGCTCGGTGACCTCCAGCGCCGGAGGGAAGCAGGCATTCTCCCTCCGCATTTGTGCCATCACGGCGGCCTTCTTCGACCCCTCTGCCTCTTTCCTTGATTTCTCTGCCTCTTTGCTGACTCTTGTCTTTGGAGCCATGGCAATTGGCGAGAGCTTTGGTGGAAAGTGAGGCGAAACGACGCGGAGAGGCGTGGCGGCGCGAGGAAGACGACGGCCCCAGCATTGGGAAGGATGGAACGGAGTGTGAATCGAGCATCGCCCCTGCAGTTATCCTTTTATGGGGAAGGCGCGGGGGCTGGCCCTTCGCCGTGCGGCGTGGCGCACCTTTTTAGGTGCACGACTCTACTACCGTCTCGTTTTGTTTCCCTCACTATCACGCATTCAATGCGAAGATGCGCCATCATCAATGCGTGGTCAAAAGTAGTGGGTGGGAGTTACCCTTCGCCACGTGCATGCCGGTGCATGTTGATGGGCCTAGCCTAGACAAGCGTTATGCACGCGTGTCCGGCCCAGGCCCGGGGGCTCCTGTCGGTGTAGTGAACAGCGGGTGTTCACCCCATGACCATGCACCGGCAAGTTGCAGCCTCCGTGCCGGGAAGGGCATGGCCAAGGAGGAGTCCACCACAAGACACTCAAGACATGGTGAATAAATACCGTGAAGAAGGCCTCGAGGCAGGTCATCGAGAAGTACTGGAATCACCTCAAGGTCAAGACCAGGATCACCGGGAAGCAGGCCTTCCTAGGACAAGCATCCCACGTTGCCGGCAAAGACAGAGCCGGCAAGCCAAGCTCCCTGCCACCGCTCCACTCGCACCTACCTGTCAGGAATCTGTTGATAGATGGCAGGCGCACAGGCGGGTAGGTAGAAGCTGTCGGGCTGTGTGGCGACGCACCGCTTGTAGTTTACCTTCATCGACACCCGTTCTTGCACGTGTCATGGTAATTAAAGGTAGCTGGGCCGACGGAACAGGTGGAACAGGACCTCCTTCCCGGCATCCAGCATATCAAGACACCTAGCAGATCATTAATTGCCTTTGTCCTACACCGTTAGTGTTACGTATGTTAGCACTGTAGCTATCGTCAGCATGTAATTACCATTTTGCCATTGTTGGTGACCCCTTGAGCTATAAAAAGAGGCCCATGGCAACCTTTACAAAGGTCGAGACCCTGTCCATTTGCAGTAGCTAGCAGCACCCCTGAGCATCTTGCCGGCAAGGTTGCGCTCTCTGTAATACAGGGCTCATAACACTTAATCCACCAAAGCAGGAGTAGGGTTTTACGCATCACTGCAGCCCGAACCTGGGTAAAATTCTTGTGTGCTGTGTGTGGTTGGTGCTGCTCTTTCTGTGCTGCGTCCCTCTTCATCGAACCTGGGAAAGGGGCTGTCATGGTCCTATAGATTGTCGTACGCCGACACTTTATTTCTTGGTAAGTGTAGAATCTTAGTAGTGTTATTAGTAGTGTTACTTAAGCTGTGATCATAATGAGATGTAACTTCATGTAGAAACAACTACTGTAATTCTGATGGAATTGGGGATGAAATTTTCAGACCCAGGTTTACAAGACTAGAAACGTGGTTGTTAAGAGTGAGAGGTTCAGCACTTGCTACGATTGCTTCTGTTAGTATTGTAAATGTGTGGGAAGTCAGATTATCTTGGTTGTAATAAATGGATCAGCTTTATGATTGGAAGTTCACAGTAGAAGCAAATATTTGAAATGAAATATGTGGGAAATCACATTATCTTGTGGGAAATATGTGGGAAGCAATCTTGGTTAGTATTATAATATGTGGGAAGTCAGATTATCTTGGTTGGGGGAGTGGATGTATAACTGTACCATCCGGTTTCCTATTTATGTTGCACGTGCGCGCTTAGTGGTTTGGTGAGATATACAGATGTCCATATTGCTTCTGTTAGTTGTAGGGCTTCTGTTATGATCTATTGTTTGTACTCATTAGAACACGATTGTATCAGTGCTACTTCTCTAGAAATTATGTTCATCGTGTCACTACTGATTAACATTATTATTATGGTCAAAGTCTAGTCTTTATGATTAAAAGTCCACAGTAGAAGCAAATATTAAGAGATGTATGTCGTATGCTTGGTTGCTGACCAGTTTAGAATATGCTTTTCTTTATATTTCATCTTGCAGGATTGCAAACAAGTTGAGAGGGACGGCCCTTACTATGATTTTCAGTACAACACGAGGCGTGCGCGACCGTCAATTGTGCATTTTCAGGTTTGAACCTAATCTATTGTCATTTCAAACTTACAGTAGAATATATGGAGTTTAAATACAGCTAAGGATGATCTTTTTGAACTGATTGGATCATGTTGTCCAATAGAACTTGTTCATGTCCATGAATGAGAAACTTCTTCACAATGTCTTGCTTGTGGAGATAGAGTATGATTTGGTCAATTGGCGGAAAAGAAGTTATACAATGTAGAAGGAACTAAATCACAAGCTATAATCTAGAAGATTATTCTGAATACCATCATGTATAGTATATTTTTGTTTGAAATCCTAGAGCGAAGTGAACCCCCATAGATTAGTATTTTTAATATGAATTCAGCAAGAAGGGCTATTTCATAGTTGTTCTAGCACATTATTGTGGAGGAACAACTTCACCTCGCTGCTAAAAATTGTTGAAGCATCTACTTCAACTAGGGGGAGTTGACGCGCTCCGCCGCACTGAAAAATCAGGGTCTCGCACAAGTGATTCATTTGGAGCCGTGTTTTATTCCTTGTATGGTTACATCAACAATATGCAATCAAAGCTGAACCAGGATGGAAAAGTGAGTAATTCTTAATAACCATTCAACGATTTATCATAGTAGAACAGTACCACTATCGCTTCAAAATACTTGCGCATATTAGTTTTGTCTTGAGTTGAACATTGTGCGAGGAGGCTAAGGGAAGGCTAAGGGAGTTTTTTCTGGAGGTGTTGCTTGTTCTTGTTAAAAAACATTGTCCGATGAACTGCTGATTGTTGCATATACCAATTCCGCACTACTTTCCACTTTATTAGCTATATTGGCCTCCTAAATGCTAAATTGTCACCCATAAGTAGTCATAGTTTCTCTTGTAAGTATACTGTGCAATTTCATTCTCTACATTGCATTGTTAAACTTTATGTCTTAGGTGGCACTAATAAATAAACGAAGTAGTTTTGATTCTGACATTCAAGTTGCAGTTGAGGAATTTGGTCTGGGCAACAACCAAGCATGATGTTTATACAGTACACAATCAATCAATGACACACTGGTCATCACTAAACCAGATAAGCACTGAGCTAATCAATGGTGATGATTGCATTATACCAAAACAGGTTTATACTTCATGACACGTCTTAACATTGTTTGTTTCCGCTTCATCTTCTGTTTGGACTACAACATCCATCAGCATTTTGTTGTTGCTTAACAGAGAGGGCATGGTTCACAATCTGTCTCAATGGTCCAGTTCACAACTATGGCTGTAGATAATGATTTATTGGTAGTTGGTGGTTTCCATGGAGAGCTTATATGCAAGGTATGTTGATGGCAAGTAGAGCCTTCTACTCTGCAATAGTCTGACAAGTAACAATTCTGACCTGATAATTTGCTTTGGTTTTTATTAGCGTCTGGAGGATGATGGGATAGTTTTCAGCACGAGAGTTACAGATGATGAGAATGCTATAACCAACTCTTTAGAGATATACCAGGATCCCAAGTAAGATTTGGTGCTTTCAGAGTTGATATACAATACTTTCAAGTTGTTGTTAATAATATTCTTAAAAAATGTATATTTTCAGTGGATCAAGACGGTTGGTGGTTGCTAATAATGACTGCTCTGTCAGAATTTTTGATACCAAGTATTTTGACCTACTTAATCACTATGTTTTCCCATGGTCTGTGAATGTAAGTACCTTGTGTTTTTCACCGAGAGCTCAGACATGTTTATTCCGGACTGTTGTCTTGTTTATTTGCTAATATCTTGTTTTCAAACAGAGTGTTTCAGTTAACCCTGATGGAAAACTTTTTGCTGTCCTTGGTGATCACGAGGATGGCTTGGTAGTGGATCCCAAGTGTGGGAAGGTAAGTGCATGTGCATGTTTTCCTCAAATTTTGAAGCGATTTATGTTTCTGGTTAACACTAACCAAGTAACATTTTCCGCTTTGCTTTAGCCGATTGGTAAAGTTAGAGGCCATTTGGATTACTCATTCTCATCTGCGTGGCACCCAGACGGCAATATATTGGCTACCGGGAGTCAAGACACAACATGTCGGCTGTGGGACATTAGAAACCTATCACAATCCTTGGCTGTCCTTGGTGGAAGGCTAGGCTCAATACGTTGTATCAAATTCTCTTCAGATGGCCGCTTTTTGGCAACAGCAGAGCCTATAGATTTCGTGCACATCTATGATTGTTTTGCCAATTATGGCAAATCTCATGAGATTGACTTTTTTGGTGAAATAGCTGGTTTGTCATTCAGCCCAGACACAGAGGCCTTCTATATTGGCGTAGCAGACCAAACATATGGAGGCCTCATGGAGTTCAAGAGGAAGCACCAGCATCATTACTTGAACTGCCTGTGGTGATGCCTTTTGGTTAGCACAGTTTGCTTTTGCAGTTCCTTTATTCGCGACTGATTGATCGTTTAACTGTGCTGCAAAAACTGCATGGTTTTAGTCAAGGCAACCGGTGGAGGAACTCATTGGGGCAACGTGATTAGTGATTTGCTGCCGCACCTTAAGCTCACTCCAGATAAATGAGCTGGAGCTGTATAAATTTCTGTTCTGTCTTGTTGCTGTCTAGGAACCGACGGGGATTGTGATAGTTAAGTGTAGTCTTGCATTCCATTTTATCAAATCAATGTACATAGTTGGGGCTTTATCTGTACTATGTTTTTTTTTCTTTTTGAACGGGACTAGTAAGCGTGCATGTGCTACACACGTCTCAAATGCTGACCAACTGAGTTCTTGAAAATACTCCCTCCGTTCCTAAATATTTGTCTTTTTAGATTTCAAATGGACTACCACATACCTATATAGACATATTTTAAAGTGTAGATTTACTCATTTTGCTTCGTACGTAGTCATTTGTTGAAATCTCTAAAAAGACAAATATTTAGGAACGGAGGGAGTATATAAATCAAATGAATACAGAAATCATAGTTGAATGTTTATGTGTTGCCATTGTCCTTTAGTTTTTTTCTTGTTAAGACATAATACATGCCAAATTTCATAACCGCTAAAATCCGAAAAACAATTAAAATCCACATCACTTGAGATGTATTTTGATAAGAAATGTCTTTTGAGGAAGTATATCTCTACTCCTAATGTCTTAGTTGGTAGGTCGCGTTCCGGGTTTTATTTTTGTCCCATCTCACCCGGTCTTTTTTGGTACTTCTTTGGTACTTCCTCCCACCTCCCCTCGGTGAAAACCAAGAAAAACCCCGCGATCGAGTCCCGCACACGCCCAAACTCCCGTCGTTATCTCTACTCCTAATTATCTCTACTCCTAATGGAGCAGTTGGTAGCCTCGTACGGTTTATTTTTGTCCCACCACTTTCAATCGTTTTGTTTCGCTGGTTTTTTTCGTCCCTCCCCCACCCCTCAGTTTAGTTTCGCGTCACCCACACACACAACGAAAAAAAAATTAACGGATAATAAATTTTCATGCGGTGCAAGTTATTTTTAGTAATGTCTTTATGTGAAAGAATCAATCACGATCAATCTCTAAATATCAAATCTAAATTAATTAACCTTACCTTAAATTGCTCAATCACATTAATTAGGAAACAAAATAACCGATTTTAAGAAAATATCTACTCTTAATGGAAGGTATTACATACCAAACATAGGTATGTCATTAGCTCGCTTCCTTCCCTTCTCTTCCCTTCGTCCCTCAGTCCCATGCTCGTGGCGCTGAAGTGGCATCGACAGGCGATGGCGGCGAGGACAAAGACGTGGCGACCCTCGAAGCACGAACACGACCGCACCTCGGGCTGCCGTCTCCCAAGATATGGGTGAGTTCTCGTGATGCCCACCCTAAACCCTCACGTCCTACAAATTCCTCAACCTCTACCATCTCGATTTCGTCCATGCTCGATCCAAATGACGATGCGGCTCGCCGATTGACAATGGTGGTTCACCATCCTTCCTCTCAGCACCCACTCACGGAGGAACGACACGCCATGCCGATCGAACCCGGTCGAGATCACTCACCAAGATTGCTATTCGGAAGTTTTTTGTCGAAAAGTGAAGAGTGAGCCACTTGTGCGAGTGCAGGTTTTGTTTTAAAAATCCAATTTGTTTATCCTTTTGTCGCTGAAATTGTTTACTAATTATGTCATTCGTCCCACCTCCTATGATTTTTTGCTACCTCCTCCCACCTTATTTGGTTTTTTTGTAGATTTTTTCGTCCCCTCCTCCCACTTCATCGGTTTATTTTCGTCACCCTCTCACACAATGAAAGAAATCAAAAAGATCGAACTTTCCATCTTGGCGCAAGTTATTTGATAATGTAGAATAAATCACGAACAATCTCTAAAGATCAAATCTAAATTAATTAACCTTACCTTAAATCACTCAATCACATTAATTAGAAAACAAATAATTGATTTTCGGAAAAGTCGCTCAATCACATTAACCTTACCTTAACTCACGGATGGTAATCAATCTCCAAACAAAGGAAACAATACATCGAGGGAGCGATAAATAAACTCCCTTTTCTTATGACATGTATATGATCTTCCCTTCCCTCTCCGTTGTCGAGCGTTCTTGATTCTCGAGTCGATGCTTGAGCTGCGTCCACTGGTCGCTTGTTGGGGGACGAGGACGGCGAGGCCGGGTGCCTTGACACCGCGTTGGCCGGCCCGTGAAGAAGCGAAGAAGGCGGCTTCCACAGCCTGAGGAGTTGGTGCGGTGGAAGCGACACTTGAAGGATCCGGCGTGGGTGGCGGCAGACGACCTTGATGAGGACATCAATACCATTGTTACACCCATGCCCCCGCTGCTATACATACCGGACCAATTACTAGAGCTCGCGACGCCAATTGAATTATCAGTACTTTCGTTTCTTGGTAACGATTCCAATGTTCATGAGAATATGATCTTTTGAATTGGATACATTTGTTTTGCTTACAAATGAAGGGCCTACCATGGACAAGAAAGATGAACCTTGGAGCAAGTTCAAGCATGGAGATGTTGGCATGCTAAGGGAAACAAGAACGGAGTTACAAGTGATGATTCCAGGACTTTGAAGCCACCCTAATGAGAGCATGAGGCCTTGGACGAAATATACAAGATGCCACTTCATAATATTCGTCCATAGGCTATTCTAGGTCTTTGCGTCACCTTATTAGTGGGCCAGGCCCATGTAATTTCGAAATACTTAAGTGTAGGCTGTTTTTAGAGTCCGTATGTGTGGGGAAACAAGAGTTAGGGTTGGTTTGGACCCCTCCCTCAAGGGCCACGAAATTCCTCCTCTTTCTCCATATATACAGCCCTTAGGGCGTTTAGACTTTGGGTTTTGTTTAGATCAAAAGTTCGCCATAGCTGCAACTTCACAGATTTTGTTTGTGTTCAACGACCGGACCAAGGCGTCTCGTAACCCCACCTTCATTAATAAAGCTTTCCTCTTATATTCGCAATATCCAGATTGCAATCTTAGTTTCTTGCTTGTTTTTCGTTTGCTCGCAGGAAGCAGGCCCTCGTGGTCAGTTGATCGTGCTCGGCGTGGTCAATAACCCTCGGAAGTTGGTTTAGCGATTGCTAAGGCGCGACGTCTCGCGACGTCACGTAGTCGGATCGTCAAGGTCGACTCCCACGAAGCGATAGCCACCATCTCATCGAAACATCGGGACACCTTTGCCTCTATCAAGTGGTATCGATTTTCGGGTTGCTCGGTGAGATTTTACGCTTTTTCATAGATTAGATCGAGTCTGTTCTTCATACCTAAAGTCCACGAAAAAGCCACAAAAAATTAAGGTTAGTTCATCATATCTCGAACCAATCTGCGCCTTCGCATAATCTTTTTAGGGTTTTGCTTTGTTGAATTTGGCGGTTGCATCGCCGTGTCAAGTTGCCGGTCTTAGAGTCTAGTCTTTTAGAGTTTCGAGTTACGGTCATAAGTTGTCACGCCGCCGCACCATCATCATCGCCTTGCCATCTACCACCCTTCTTATCCGCCACCGCTCACGAATCCGTATCCATATACCACCACCAATCCGTATCCATATACCACCACCAATCCGTAGCCATATACCACCACCGCTACCATATACCACCACCGCTGCCATATACCACCACCATATATCCACCACCAATCCGAGTTCTTCTCATATTAGGTTTGTTTTCGAGATCCATCTAAATTCCGATTCGTGTTTCCTTGCCTGAGTAGGTTTCGGAAAAAAAAAAGAGTCTGGAAACCACCCTCCGTTTAGGCCCAAAATTTTCCGAAAACGCACTTGTCGAAAATTTTTCTGGCTATCCTATTTTTAGGTGTTTCTAAGCGTATTGAGACAGTCGCCATTATAGAAAGTTTTTTTGACCCGTTTCAAGTTTTTGGGTCCCGGCAAATAAAAAAATTGGTCGAAAAAATTCCGTGCCCTTCACGTCGGTTTGACACAGGAAGAGTTTTGAGACACTACGCCATTATAGTTATTTTTCAAAAAAAGAGCAACAAAAAAAAAGCAAAAAAAAAAAAAAAAGAGCGAAAAAAATTCCAGAGTGTGCTTTTCCGTTGTTTCCGCAGCGCCGTGATTTTGTTAGTGTTCTAGGCTCGCGTCTCTAGCACGGTCTAGCCTAGGACCAAAGACAATACCATCGTTGAGCGTTTATTCAACTTTGCATCTCTGAATTGATTATTGCGACCCTTTTTGCTACCATATTATAAGCCTTCCCAGCTCCACATACATCTACATCGTATGCGTTTGACTCTCCCCGGTAATCGCTCTATCCAAGCTTTGAGAGTTTTGACTACATCGGTTGCCGATCACCGCTTCTTCTTGGGTAAGAACTGGTAAGAATTTGAGATTTGCTTGACGGATTTGTGATCGCCCACCACACCACCACCACCACTTCCTAGTAGTCCGTCGAATCATATTCTTGTGTGTTTCTATTGTCGCTAACCATGGCAGGATCACAAGTCGCATTTAGACCGACCGGGAGAACATGACAAACAAAGCGCTACATGATAAGTTTCAACAAATATGAGTAAGGTGTGGAAGATGTTCTAAATAGATTTGAAGAGGCCATGGAGAAGATAGATGGCATTGAGAAGGCGCTCAAACAAAGCTCGATAACAAGTTTAATGAATTGCTCGCTGCGTCTACCACCACCACCACCGGCTGCACCTAATGCACCTCTACAACAACAACAACGACTACCTCCACATCGCGAAACAACCCTCCGCCGAAGCGAGCCGTGTCCCTCTTGACTGGCCAAGCTGCCGGTGCTGCTGTTGATACTTCGTGGCTCCTAGCTGGCGATGTGGGGAGGATGATTATGTGAGAGAGTACGAGGATGAGGTTGATCAACTTCGTAACTACGCGGCAACCACCAAAGACCACAACCACCAAAGATCACAACCACCCGGTCGTCCACATGCAAATAATGGCAATGTTAGGGCTCCCCTCAGTGCGAGATCATGACCATCTCCCTAAACTGAAGTTGAATATTCCACCATTTGAGGGTAGATATGTTCACGATATATATCTTACTTGGGAGTTAGAAAGCGAACAACGATTTACATGTTTACAATATCCCGAGGAGAGACGTGTTCCGCCGCTTGTTTGTGCTTTCACTAGCTTTGCATGTGTTTGGTGGTACGAACATTGTAGATTATATCCTATTCCGGCTACTTGGACTGCTTTGAGAACTGCTATGCGTGCTCGTTGGGTTCCACCATATTATCAACGTGAATTACTTCAAAAATTGCAGCGCTTAAGACAAGGAAAAAATTCGGTAGAAGAATATTATCGTGAATTACAAACCGGCTTGATTAGATGTGGTATTGTTGAGGAGAATGAAGCTATGCTTGCACGTTTTACGGGTGGATTAAATAGAGATATTCAGACCATTCTAGACTACAAGGATTATACTAATATCACTCAATTATTCCATCTTGCTTGTAAAGCTGAGCGTGAAGTCTTGAGGATCGGCCAGGCGTTGGCGCGGACTAACTTTTTCGCAGGTCGACCTTCATCATGGACACCACGTGCATCATCTACTTCCACACGTTCTACTACATCGGCACCTCCGCCGGCTGCCACCTCCAACCGTGATACAAGAAAGGTGCACAACCACCACTATCCGCCAAGAGCACACTTGTCGGGCCTACACAGCTCTTCTTCTTCTTCCATGGCGTCAGCAGGCACACAAGTGATATTATTTGTCGTCGTTGTAAGGGAAGAGGACATTTTGCGAGAGAATGCCAATCTCAGCGTGTGATGATTGCTACGAGGATGGTGGGTATGAGTCCGCTTAGTGACTATGATGAAGAGACTTTGGCTCTTATTACACATGAAGAACACGGTGGAGAGGATTACGATCATAAGACGCAATACATGGTCTTTGAAGATGCCGACAGTATGAATGTTTAGTTGCTCAACGTGTTTTGAGTGTGCAGGTTACATAAGTCGAGCAAAATCGGAGGCATAACCTGTTCCATACAAAGGGAGTTGTGAAGGAACGTTCTATTCAAGGCGTCATCATAGATGGAGGGAGCTGCAACAACTTGGCTAGCATGGATATGGTGGAGAAGCTTTCTCTCACCACAAGACAACATCCACATCCTTACTACATCCAATGGTTCAACAACAGCGGCAAGGTTAAGGTAACACGTCTTTGTTCGGTGTGCATTTTAGTATCTCTACATATGCTGATTATGTTGATTGTGATGTGGTACCTATGCAAGCATGTTCCTTATTACTTGGTAGACCATGGCAATTTGATAAAAATTCTGTACACCATGGTAGAAACAATCAAGATACTCTTGTTCACAAGGATAAAAATATTACTTTGCTTCCTATGGCTCCTGATTCAATTTTGAAAGATGAAATTAATAGAGCTAATAAAGCAAAACAGGAGAAAAATAAGAGTGAAAATCAGATTGTGGCAAAAGAATTTGAGCAACAAATGAAGCCTAATAATAACCATCTAATGTTGCTTACGAAATTAAACCGAAAAGTGCATGTTTACTTGCCACCAAATCTGATATTGAGGAGCTAGATTCTAGCAAATCTGTTTGCTATGCTTTTGTGTGCAAAGAGGCATTATTTTCATTCGAGGACGTGCCTTCCTCTTTGCCCCTCTTGTCACTAACATTTTGCAGGAGTTCGCTGACGTCTTCCCACAAGACGTGCCACCGGGATTACCACCTATCCGAGGGATTGAGCATCAAATTGACTTAACTCCCGGTGCATCGCTGCCCAACCGTGCACCATACCGTACCAATCCAGAGGAGACGAGGAGATTATGCGTCAAGTACATGTGAGCTGCTCGACAAAGGTTATATACTGAATCTCTTAGTCCTTGTGCTGTTCCTATTATACTAGTGCCTAAAAAGGATGGTACGTCGCGTATGTGTGTTGATTGTAGAGGCATTAATAATATTACTTATCGTTATCGTCATCCTATTCCTAGGCTAGATGATATGCTTGATGAATTGAGTGGCTCTACAATATTCTCCAAAGTTGATTTACGTAGTGGATACCATCAAATTCGTATGAAATTGGGAGATGAATGGAAAACAGCATTTAAAACTAAGTTTGGTTTATATGAGTGGTTAGTCATGCCTTTTGGGTTAACTAATGCACCTAGTACTTTCATGAGACTAATGAACGAAGTTTTACGTGCTTTCATTGGACGATTTGTGGTAGTCTATTTTGATGATATACTGATTTATAGCAAATCTTTGGAAGAACATTTGGAACATTTACGTGTTGTTTTTATTGCTCTCACGTGATGCACGCTTGTTTGGTAACCTTGGGAAGTGCACCTTTTGCACCGAATTTAGTATCTTTTCTTGGCTATGTTGTTACACCACAGGAATTGAAGTTGATAAAGCCAAGATTGAAGCTATTGAGAGTTGGCCGCAGCCCAAAACGGTCACACAAGTGAGGAGTTTTCTTGGACTCGCTGGTTTCTATAGGCGTTTTGTGAGAGACTTTAGCACCATTGCTGCACCTCTCAATGAACTTACAAAGAAGGATGTGCCTTTTGTTTGGGGTACCGCATACGGGAAGAAGCCTTCACGGTATTGAAAGATAAGTTGACACATGCTCCTTTACTCCAACTTCGACTTTAATAAGACTTTTGAGCTTGAATGTGATGCTAGTGGAATTGGATTAGGAGGTGTGTTATTACAAGATGGCAAACCTGTTGCATACTTTTACGAAAAATTGAGTCGGCCTAGTCTGAACTATTCTACTTATGACAAAGAATTATATGCTCTTGTTCGGACTTTAGAGACATGGCAACATTATTTATGGCCCAAAGAATTTGTTATACATTCCGATCATGAATCTTTGAAACATATTAAAAGTCAAGCTAAACTGAATCGTAGACATGCTAAATGGGTTGAATTCATTGAGACTTTCCCTTATGTCATTAAACACAAGAAGGGTAAAGAAAATGTTCTTGTTGATGCTTTGTCTCGTCGCTATACTATGCTTTCACAACTTGACTTCAAAATATTTGGTTTGGAGACCATCAAAGATCAATATGTGCATGATGCTGATTTTAAAGATGTAATGCAGAATTGTAAAGAAGGAAGAACATGGAACAAGTTCGTTATTAAGGATGGTTTTGTGTTCCGTGCTAACAAGCTATGCATTCATGCTAGCTCTGCTCGTCTTTTGTTGTTGCAGGAGGCGCATGGAGGAGGATTAATGGGACACTTTGGCGTGAAGAAGACGGAGGATATACTTGCTACACATTTCTTTTGGCCAAAGATGAGACGGATGTTGAGCGCTTTTGTTGCTCGCTGCACTACATGTCAAAAAGCTAAGTCACGACTCAATCCTCATGGTTTATATATGCCTTTGCTGTACCTAGTGTTCCTTGGGAGGATATATCTATGGACTTTTGTTTTAGGTTTACCTCGAACAAAGAAGGGGAGGGATAGCATATTTGTTGTCGTGGATAGATTCTCGAAAATGGCACACTTTATACCATGTCATAAAAGCGATGATCTGTTAATGTTGCTTGATTTGTTCTTTCGTGAAATTATTCGCTTGCATGGTGTGCCAAATACTATTGTTCCAGATCGTGATACTAAATTTCTTAGCCACTTTTGGAGATGTTTATGGGCTAAGTTGGGGACTAAACTGCTTTTTAGTACTACTTGTCACCCCAAACTGATGGACAAACTGAAGTAGTCAATAGAACATTGCCTACTATGCTTAGGGCTGTTTTGAAGAATAATAAGAAAATGTGGGAAGAATGCTTGCCTCATATTGAATTTGCTTATAATCGTTCATTGCATTCTACTACTAAGATGTGCCCTTTTGAAATTGTGTATGGCTTCCTACCTCGTGCACCTATTGATTTGTTGCCTCTTCCATCTTCGGAGAAGGTTAATTTTGATGCTAAAGAACGTGCTGAATTGATTTTAAAAATGCATGAGTTAACTAAGGAAAACATTGAGCGTATGAATGCTAAATATAAACTTGGTGGAGATAAGGGTAGAAAACATGTTGTCTTTGCACCTGGAGATCTTGTTTGGTTACATTTGCGTAAGGATAGGTTTCCTAATTTGCGCAAATCAAAGCTAATGCCACGTCTTGATGGTCCATTTAAGGTGTTAGAGAAAATAAATGATAATGCATATAAACTTGAGCTGCCTGCAGATTTTGGGGTTAGTCCCACTTTTAACATTGCAGATTTGAAGCCTTATTTGGGTGAGGAAGATGAGTTTCCGTCGAGGACGACTTCATTTCAAGAAGGGGAGGATGATGAGGACATCAATACCATTGTTACACCCACAACCCCTGCTTACAAATGAAGGGCCTACCATGGACAAGAAAGATGAACCTTGGAGCAAGTTCAAGCATGGAGATGTTGGCATGCGCAAGGGAAACAAGAACGGAGTTACGAGTGATGATTCCAGGACTTTGAAGCCACCCTAATGAGAGCATGAGGCCTTGGACGAAATATACAAGATGCCACTTCATAATATTCGTCCATAGCCTATTCTAGGTGCTGCGTCACCTTATTATTGGGCCAGACCCATGTAATTTCGAAATACTTAAGTGTAGGCTGTTTTAGAGTCCGTATGTGTGGGGAAACAAGAGTTAGGGTTGGTTTGGACCCCTCCCTCAAGGGCCACGAAATTCCTCCTCTTTCTCCATATATACAGCCCTTAGGGCGTCGTTTAGACTTTGGGTTTTGTTTAGATCAAAAGTTCGCCATAGCTGCAACTTCCGTACTTCGTTTTTGTTCAACGCACCGGACCAAGGCGCCTCGTAACCCCACCTTCATTAATAAAGCTTTCCTCTTATATTCGCAATATCCAGATTGCAATCTTAGTTTCTTGCTTGTTCTTCGTTTGCTCGCAGGAAACAGGCCCTCGTGGTCGGAGTTGATCGTGCTCGGCGTGGTCAATAACCCTCGGAAGTTGGTTTAGCGATTGCTAAGGCGCGACGTCTCGCACGTACGTAGTCGGATCGTCAAGGTCGACTCCCACAGAAACGATAGCCACCATCTCATCGAAACATCGGGACACCTTTGCCTCTATCACGCACTTGGAAGCGGGCCCGTGGCGTGCGCCGGACGGCGTCGATGCCAACCCGTGCCACCTCCTCCACGTATTCTTGGAGCTGTGGCTGACCCATTTACATGAAATTAATTTCCTCAGTTGTGGCGGCAAATATAATACACATAATCCATATTGTTATGCACTAGCGTGTGTGTGTGAAATAGATGGATTATGGTCGCGTATCCAATAAGATGGATATGTGTGTGTGTGTTAGAGAGAGAGGGGAGAGGGGGAGAGAGAGTGAGGAAGAGGGAGGGAGAGAGAGTGTGTGTGAGAATTTGATGGTAAAAAAGGTCGCCAATGTCACTTGATATGTATGAGTATATTAATATTGAACTCTTAAAGTTAATGTGACCCCGTTGCAACGCACGGGCGTTCTTCTAGTATCCATAGTGGTTGGTTCTTTCGTCCCAGCATGATGCTTAGGTCCTGAGGTCTGGCGTAACGTCTGCTTTACCGCCCCCAAGTCGGTAGTAATGCTAAAGGTGTGCTTCGCTAATTCCTTTGGGATTCCTGGCATATCAGATACATGGCGTAACGTCTGCTTTACCGTCCCCAAGCCGGTAGTAATGCTAAAGGTGTGCTCCGCTAATTCCTTTGGGATTCCTGGCATGTCAGATACACGTTATCCGAAATCTCATGGAGGAACTTGCAGAACACGTTTCCTATTTGGGGTCCAGACCGGTTCCCAGCGAGGTTATCACAGACAGGTCCTCGGGATGAACTTGAGGCTCGCCGATATTGCTACGGTAATTGCACGGAGTTGACTTAGAACGCTTCGTGGGGCTGATGTTCTCTGTTTCGACCTTGCTTCCGGATAGATCCTTGGCAGCCAGAGCCTCCGCGGTGAAAGCCAAAGTTTGCTTCTCGATGCGAAGCAGTCATTCTGCATCGTCACAGATAGCAATGACGCTTTTTGGGCCTGGCATCTTTGATTTCATGTATGTGTACAGCGTGAAACGATGCAAACGCAGTTTTTTTGAGCAGTGCATGATAACCATTCTGGAAAGAGACTATGTCGAAGCTCAAAGTCTCGATAAGTTGTCAGGAGTTTTGAACACCACATAAAGTGTGACCCTGTGCATTGGGTACATTGGGCCTCCGTGCCTGGGATGATTGTGCATTGGGTGCATTGGGCCTCCGTGCCTGGGATGATGCCTTTAAATCTGGTCTCACCAGGCTAGATGCGGGATGAGTCAAACTTCATCTTTTTCATTGTTGGTGTAAATAAGGTTGAGACTACTGCTGCCATCCATTATGATCCTCATCATTTGTCGGGGGCTCCGACGATCGAACGTGATCAGAATTTTCGACCATGGGTGTAACATCCCAAAATTCTAAATTTTGGAATGTTATAATAAATAGATAGTTATGATTGATTGTGAGTGAAATTCAAAACTTTTTGAAAGTTAAATGAGAGGGAGTATAAGGACTTACCCAAACTTTCATTTTGCAGTTATGATCTCCGTGAATTCAAATTCATTTTATCACAAAACCCTAGAGAGAAGATGACATGACTTCTTCCATTTAAAAAAATGAAAAGGGTTTTTGAAAATATTTGAATTTCATTTGGAAATATTTTCCAACTCAGAAACTTTATGCAACTCAATGATTTTCACGAGAGAAGATAAAATGACTTCTTCAAATTATATGAAATATGAGTTGGGAGTTTCAAAAATAAAATTTAAAGCTCTTTTTGAATTTATTTTCAATTTGGAGTTATTTGACTTTTATTCAAATTATTTTCCTCAAAAAATTAAATATATGGAAATTAGGGTAAAATGATTCCCTACATCAGAAAATTGAAGAGAAATAAGTTTGAATTAATTTTGGTATTTTTAAATGATTTTAATGGGTTTTAGTAGGGCAGTAACACTCTTTGCTTTATTTGAATTTTTGTGGATTTTATTTGAAGCTAGAAAAATGTTCATGCTGTAGGAAATCTTTTTCTGAAAATTTTGATATAAAATATGCCTAGGTTCTATTTTATTTTATTTCGCTTTTATTTTATTTTCGTGTGTTAAAAAAATCTTTTTCGCCGACTGGGTCCGGGCCCAGCCCTGAAACCACCAACCGCTTGCTGCCTCCGCCTCCTCACGGCGACCGCCATCGCGCCCGTGTCCGACCGGGACACGTCCCGCCCGCCTTTGCCCTCCTCACGCCTCCACGCGCCTCCCCGACCTCCTATAAAGCCGCTCTCTCTCTCCTTTCCTCCTCGCGTCTCACACGCCTTGCCGCATCTCGCCGGAGCCGGGCCTTGCTGCTGAACGCCGCCCGACCTGCCTCGCCGCTGAACGCCCTGGCCCGCCGCCTGCCCATGTTGCCGCCATCTTTGCCCGCGCCGCCGGGAGCCGCCTCCACCGATCAAACCATATTGCCGGTTTTCTGGCCGCCAACCCGCCAAAACCGGTATAACCGCCTGTGTCTTCTTGGTTTTTTCTTTAAACACGATTTTTCTTTTTAGTCTAGTTATTTAACGAACATTCGTCGTTTAGACTTCTGTAGCGAACGGTTTTCGTTCGTTAGGTTCCGTTAGCTAGCGTTCGCTCGATAGATTTTTTTCTTTTTCTTTTTATTTTTGGTTAGGGACCTATCTGTGATGTTTTTATTTACAGATTAGTCCCTGATTTTCAAACGATCACTACTTTTTGTTCGTTTGTCCAAATCCAACGAAACCAACACCCACTTCTTTGTTATGATCTCATCTATCCAGATAATCAACTTAAACATGTTTTTGAAAGTTTTAAAATTTGAATTCAAACAGTTTTGTATTTTAACTTTGTTTGATCGTAACTTGAGCTTTATAACTCTGATTTAGTTGATTCTTTTTGCAAATTAAAGCTCTTGACCTAAACTTTCTGATAAGGCCAAATTCACATAATTTTGGTACCGTTAGAAATTGTTTTATGTTGCAAGAGTTATTTGCTTGGTTTTGATGTTTTCCGAATCGTCTTCTTCGTTCTTTCCGATCTTTTGAGTGATTGCTTATGTGTGGTTACCATTGCTTGCTTACTTTAGATTGACCGGAGTGTGACGAGTAGATCTATCAAGAGTTTTGAGTGCGAATCATCTTCATCAACAGTACAAGCAAGTTCACACTTTGATCATACCTCTTTACTACCCAGTTTTATTGCATTAGATCAATCCTCAAACAATTGCATGGTTAGGATCTGATTAAATTGTGGGTTTTGGGAAGTAGATGAGGTAGTACCTATTCACCTGTTTATTATCAAACCTATGGGAGTTACTTCTATGTTGCTTATATTGCTATGCTATGCTCGTAGACGTGGATTGGGTTTGAGTGTATTCATGATAGATGTGAGTTTGTTAACTAATGGTTCAACTTAAGGTGGCAACTTAAATTCACATCTGGGTGGATTGCTTGTGGGCACCGGAGAATCCAAAGTGTTGTCCTAGGATATCCCGGAGGACCTGTGATCATCCCACGGCCCGCCACCTGTGCTCAAAGGGATCATAAGATTATTCATGCTAGAAACTTCCGTGTGCAGCCACAAGCCATTATGGGCTCTGGCATAGTTGAGTAAGTTGCGTGAAGCTCTTGAAGAGGTAGACTAGCAGATGTAGTGGGTTGTAGGTGGTACTGTCTATCCAGAGTAGAGAGTTAATGCTTCAGAAAGACTGTGTCTCGAATCTCCGACCATGGATGTATTCGAGTCTTGTGGGGAAAAGTGCGCAAACCTCTGCATAGTGTATAAACTAATCATGGTTCGCCGTGTCCCTGGTTATGGACATCTTGAGTATCTAGTTCTTGGATTATCATGTTGATCTCATTAGTTTAGTTAATTAATTTGTTGGGATGTTAACTTTTAATTGGGATTGAGTTGGAGGAACCTTCTCAATATTTATCAACCAACCTTGTAGTTAAATAAAATATATTCCTTTGCAGTAGGAAAAATTTGGCTTTTCGCAAAAACATTATAACCATAGAGCTTTTTCCACCAGCCATATATGCATGTAGTGATAGCTATTATTCATCATTATCCTATGGTGTGAATTTGCCAGTACATTCAATGTACTGACCATTTGTGGCTGCAACGTCTCATGTTGCAGGAATCTTACGACGAGTAAGTGATACGTTAGGGTTATGATTTCTACACTCAACTTTGCCGTTGGTGTTGATGGGAATACACAACCTTGTTGTTACTTCCTCTATTTGGATTGAGGTAATAGTATTTACGTTACTTTATACATGTGATTTACCTCTGTTATAAATCCTTGAGAACTGTGTGTGTCAGCATACAGATCCAGGGATGACACTTAAGCACAAAGACTTGACCATCTGAGGTCGGGTCGCTACAAGATGGTATCAGAGCACATGCTGACTGTAGGACGTGATCCCTAGAAACTGGCAAGCCCATAGGAAAATATTTTTCTCTACAACTTTCTTTTCAAAAGGATCTTTTACCTCTCTTCTCTTCTGAGCTTATTCAAATATTCCCTTTTAGTGAGACTATACCCCTTTTCCCTTTTGACCACACGAAGATTCGACTGATGAGACCACTCCAAGGAGTACAAGATATCGGACAACTAAGACCACTTCGAAAGAAGCGGATTTTACCGAGCATTATAATAATGGAAACTACAACGATTGAAGACTCCGAAGACTAGGAGAATTTGAAGGCTCTGAAGAATTTCTCGATTTGTATGACCTAGGAAGGCTACCCTTATGGAACTTGGCCGATTATGGAGGCTTTCAATACCTGAGATCAAGGTGTATCGAAGAAAGACCGGAATATGGAGCATTAGAACTCAAAGTTTTGTCAAGAAAACCCTAAGGCAGGAGATATCAATTATGGAATGAAAGCTCATGGCAGTAACATGAGCATAAACATGGCTAACCATGGTGTTATTGCCCGTTTATGCTATTGTCACCGTGCTGAGTTAAGCATGCATTTCTTCGGAAGGATTGGATGGTAGAAGGCTGATGGAGCACCTATCAGCAAAGGATGCAGTTTTAACCATAACTGGTGTATCGCCAGGATCTGGAGTATTACATCAGGAAGTTTAAGATGGACCTTTGGGAAGCTGTATTTGATAGGAAGCATTTCGTGAAGGATTTAGGATCCAGAAGCTGAAGTAGCCAAACTAGAGGAACAAATCCTCGAGATACAGGAGAACCATCAGGAACTGAAGGACAGTAGGACCGTGGTTCATGCCAAGGATGTTGAAACCCAGAAGTTGGAACGCAACTCCTGAAATATTAAAGGACATCCCAAGAAACTTCGCATTAACAGAGCTGATCTAGCAAAAGAACTTGAGAAGGACAAGCACGATCGGAAGAAGCCATCAGAGACATGAACAAGACTTGAAGAGTTTGATGAAGATTTATTGACCTTTAGAAGACCAAACCCCTCTTATATACCTACGTTAGATGAGACGATTGTGAGCTGTCATTTGTTTGATGTTTTTCCGACAGCCACAAAATAAAATATGTCTTTTCAAAACTATTGTTTGCATTGTGTGTATCCCTCCCTATCTCTCTTATCTCACCCCAAACCCATGGACCCAATAGAGGATGAATGGAGATGAGCTTGTATTTTCTGGACCAATGAGTCAATTGGAGACGGACCGATGGATTCAGAACATGGAGGATCACATGGAGAATAACCCTATAGCCGGAAAGGATATGACCCAACATGCTCTTCAGTGCTTTGAAAGAGGTGCTGCTACTTGGTGGAAGATGTACCAAACCACCAATGGATGGCAAGGAGTAACCACTTGGAAAGAATTTAAGTTGAATTTACCAAAGTCTCGGGTTGTTGAAGGAAATATGCCCTAGAGGCAATAATAAAGTTATTATTTATTTCCTTATATCATGATAAATGTTTATTATTCATGCTAGAATTGTATTAACAAGAAACATAATACATGTGTGAATACATAAACCTACAGAGTGTCACTAGTATGCCTCTACTTGACTAGCTCGTTAATCAAAGATGGTTATGTTTCCTAACCATGAACAAAGAGTTGTTATTTGATTAACGGGATCACATCATTGGTTGAATGATCCGATTGACATGACCCATTCCATTAGCATAGCACCCGATCGTATAGTTTGTTGCTAGTGCTTTTCTTCATGACTTATACATGTTCCTATGACTATGAGATTATGCAACTCCCGTTTGCACGAGGAACACTTTGGGTGCTACCAAACGTCACAACGAATCGGGTGATTATAAAGGTACATTACAAGTGTCTCCGAAGGTACATGTTGGGTTGGCATATTTCGAGATTAGGATTTGTCACTCCGATTGCTCGGAGATGTATCTCTTGTCCATCTCGGTAATGCACATCACATAAGCCTTGCAAGCATTTCAACTAATGTGTTAGTTGTGAGATGATGTATTACGAAACGAGTAAAGAGACTTGCCTGTAACGAGATTGAACTAAGTATTGGATACCGACGATCGAATCTCGGGCAAGTAACATACCGATGACAAAGGGAACAACGTATGTTGTTATGCGGTCTGACCGATAAAGATCTTCGTAGAATATGTAGGAGCCAATATGGGCATCCAGGTCCCGCTATTGGTTATTGACCAGGAGAGGTGTCTCGGTCATGTCTACATAGTTCTCGAACCCGTAGGGTCCGCACGCTTAACGCTTCGGCGATGCTTACTATGAGTTTTATGATGTTTCTGCATCAAGGTTGTTGAGTCCCGGATGAGATCACGGACGTGACGAGGAGTCTCGAAATGGTCGAGACATAAAGATTCATATATTGGAAGTCTGTGTTTGGACATCTAAGTGTTCCGGGTGAAATTGGGAATTTTACCAAGCACCGGAGGTTACCTGGAACCCCGGAATGCTAATGGGCCAACATGGGCCTTAGTGGAAAGGAGAAAAAGGGGGCCCAAGTGCTGGCCGCACCTTCCCCCCTTCCTTAGTCCTATTAGGACTAGGAGAAGGGGGCGCCCCCCTCTTTCTCCCTTCCCACTTGGCCAATCCTAGTTGGACTAGGATTTGGGGGGGGGGAATCCTACTCCTAGTAGGAGTAGGACACCTGGCGCACCTCTCCTTGGCCGGCCAGCCCCTCCCTTCCCTCCTTTATATCTGAGGGCAGGGGGCACCCCATGACACACAAGTTGATCCTTGAGATCTTTCCTTAGCCGTGTGCGGTGCCCCTTCCACCAAATTACACCTCGATTATACCGTTCACAGCTTAGGCGAAGCTTCTGCGTCGGTGGAACATCATCATCGTCACCACGCCGTCGTCGATTTAAACTCTCCCTCAACACTCGGCTGGATCGGAGTTCGAGGGGCGTCATCGAGCTGAACGTGTGCGAGAACTCGGAGGTGCCGTACGTTCGGTACTTGGATCGGTTGGATCGTGAAGGAGTACGACTACTTCCTCTACGTTCGTCAACGCTTCCGCTCTTTGGTCTACTGAGGGTACGTGAGACAACACTCTCATCTCGTTGCTAAGCATCACCATGATCTTGCGTGATCGTAGGAAATTTTTGAAATTACTACGTTCCCCAACAAAGGGCATCCGAGCCTAGGTTTTTATGGTTTGATGATATGCACGAGTAGAACACAAGTGAGTTGTGGACGATACAAGTCATCACGCCTACCAAAGCATGTCATACTTTGGTTCAGCGGTATTGTTGGATGACGATCCTCGACCAACCTTACGCGTGCATTTCCACGCGAGACCGGTTCCTCGACGTGCTTTGCACATAGATGGCTTGTGGAAGACTGTCTCTCCAACTTTAGTTGAACCGAGTGTGGCTACGCCGGTCCTTGAGAAGGTTAAACGGAGTCTATTTGACGAAGTATCGTTGTGGTTTTGATGCGTAGGTGAGATTGGTTCTTACTTAAGCCCGTAGCAGCCACGTAAAATTTGCAACAACAAAGTAGAGGACGTCTAACTTGTTTTGCGGGGCATGTTGTGATGTGATATGGTCTAGACATGATGCTATATTTTATTGTATGAGATGATCATGTTTTGTAACATTATCAGCAACTGGCAGGAGCCATATGGTTGTCGCTTTATTGTATGCAATGCAATCGCCCTGTAATGCTTTACTTTATCACTAAGCGGTAGCGATAGTCGTAGAAGCATAAGTTGGCGAGACGACAACGATGCTACGATGGAGATCAAGGTGTCGGCGCCGGTGGCGATGGTGATCATGACGGTGCTTGGAGATGGAGATCACAAGCACAAGATGATGATGGCCATATCATATCACTTATATTGATTGCATGTGATGTTAATCCTTTATGCATCTTATCTTGCTTTGATTGGCGGTAGCATTATAAGATGATCCCTTACTAAATTATCAAGAAGTGTTCTCCACGAGTATGCACCGTTGCGAAAGTTCTTACGTCTTTGAGACACCACGTGATGATCGGGTGTGATAGGCTCTACGTTCAAATACAACGGGTGCAAAACAGTTGCACACGCAGAATACTCGAGTTATACTTGAAGAGATATGCATATAAGAAATGACCTCGGAACACGGACACCGAAAGCTCGACCGAGAATCATATACTAGAGAAGATCAACATATTGCTGTACACAATTGAAACTACTCCATCACACGTGATGATCGGTCATGGTGTAGTTGATATGGATCACGCAATCACTTAGAGACTTGGAGGATATTTTTCTAAGTGGGAGTTCTTAAGTAATATGATTAATTGAACTTAAATTTATCATGAACTTAGTACTGATAGTATCTTGCTTGTCTATGATGTGTAGATAGATGGCTCGTCTTTGTTGTTCCGTTGAATTTTAATGCGTTCCTTGAGAAAGCAAAGTTGAAAGATGATGGCAGCAATTACACGGACCGGGTCCGTAACTTGAGGATTATCCTTATTGCTGCACGGAAGAATTACGTCTGGAAGCACCGTTAGGTGCCAGGCTGATGCAAGGGCTGCGCCGAAGTTGTGAACGTCTGGCAAAGCAAAGGCGATGACTACTCTATAGTTCGATGTGCCATGCTTTACGGCTTAGAACCGGACTTCAACGTCGTTTTGAACACCATGGAGCATATGAGATGTTCCAGAGTTGAAGTTAATATTCCAAGCGAATGCCCGGATTGAGAGATATGAAGTCTCCAATAAGTTCTATAGCTGTAAGATGGAGGAGAACGGTTCACAAGGAGCATATACTCGTAATGTCCGGATATAACAATCACTTGATTCAACTGGGAGTTAATCTTCCGGATGATTGCGTCATTGATGTAATTCTCCAATCATCGCCACCAAGCTACAAGAGCTTCGTGATGAACTATAATATGCAAGGGATGACCAAAACAATGCCCGAGCTCTTCGCGATGCAGAAGTCATGGAGGTAGAAATCAAAAGGAGCATCAAGTGTTGATGGTTAACAAAACCACTAGTTTCAAGAAAAGGGCAAAGGAAAGAAAAGGAAACTTCAAAAGAACGGCAAGCAAGTTGCTAATCAAGAGAAGAAACCCAAGTCCGGTCCTAAGCTCGAAATCGAGTGCTTCTATTGCAAGCAGTGGTCATCGAAGCGGAACTGCCCCAAGTATTTGGCGGATAAGAAGGATGGCAAGGTTAACAAAGGTATATGTGATATACATGTTATTGATGTGTACCTTACTAATACTCATGATAGCACTGGTATTTGATCTTGGTTACATTGCTAATATTTGCAACTCAAAGCAGGGGCTACTGATTGCGAAGATTGGCTAAGGACGAGGTGACGATGCGCGTGGGAAATGGTTCCAAAGTCGATGTGATCGCAATGGCACGCTACCTCTACATCTACCTTCGGATTAGTATTAGACCTAAATAATTGTTATTTAGTACCAGCGTTGAGCATGAACATTATATCCGGATCTTGTTTGATGCGAGACGGTTATTCATTTAAATCAGAGAATAATGGTTGTTCTATTTATATGAATAATATCTTTTATGGTCATGCACCATTGAAGAATGGTTTGTTTTTACTTAATCTTGATAGTAGTGATACACATATTCATAATGTTGAAACCAAAAGATGCAGAGTTGATAATGATGGTGCAACTTATTTGTGGCACTTGCCGTTTAGGTCATATCGGTGTAAAGCGCATGAAGAAACTCCATCTTGATGGACTTTTGGAGTCACTTGATTATGAATCACTTGGCACTTGCGAACCGTGCCTTATGGGCAAGATGACTAAAACACCGTTCTCCGGAACTATGGAGAGAGCAACAGATTTATTGGAAATCATACATACCGATGTATGTGGTCCAATGAATGTTGAGGCTCGTGGCGGATATCGTTATTTTCTCACCTTCACAGATGATTTGAGCAGATATGGGTATATCTACTTAATGAAACACAAGTGCGAAACATTTGAAAAGTTCAAAGAATTTCAGTGAAGTGGAAAATCATCGTAACAAGAAAATAAAGTTTCTACGATCGATCGTGGAGGAGAATATTTGAGTTCTGAGTTTGGCCTACATTTGAAACAATGCGGAATAGTTTCGCAACTTACGCCACCGGAACACCACAACGTAATGGTGTGTCCGAACGTCAGAATCGTACTTTATTAGATATGGTGCGATCTATGATGTCTCTTACTGATTTACCGCTATCGCTTTTGGGGTTATGCTTTAGAGACGGCTACATTCACTTTAAATAGGGCACCATCTAAATCCGTTGAGACGACGCCTTATGAACTGTGGTTTGGCAAGAAACCAAAGTTGTCGCTTTCGAAAGTTTGGGGCTGCGATGCTTATGTGAAAAAGCTTCAACTTGATAAGCTCGAACCCAAATCGGAGAAATGTGTCTTCATAGGATACCCAAAGGAGACTGTTGGGTACACCTTCTATCACAAATCCAAGGCAAGATTTTTGTTGCTAAATTGAAACTTTTTGGAGAAAGAGTTTCTCTCGAAAGAAGTGAGTGGGAGGAAAGTAGAACTTGATGAGATAATCGTATCTACTCCCTTATTGAGAAGTAGTACATCACGAAAACAGTTTCGTGACACCTACACCAAATAGGGAAGAAGCTAATGATGATGATCATGAAACTTGAGATCAAGTTTCTACTGAACTTCGTAGATCAACCAGAGCAAGATCCGCACCAGAGTGGTACGGTAATCCTATTCGGAAGTCATGTTCTTTGGAACATGATGAACCTACGAACTATGAAGAAGCGATGGTAAGCCCAGATTCCACAAAATGGCTTGAGGCCATGAAATCTGAGATGGGATCCATGTATGAGAACAAAGTGTGGACTTTGGTTGACTTGCCCGATGATCGGCAAGCAATTGAGAATAAATGGATCTTCAAGAAGAAGACCGACGCTGATGGTAATGTTATCGTCTATAAAGCTCGACTTGTTGCAAAAGGTTTTCGACAAGTTCAAGGGATTGACTACGATGAGACCTTCTCACCCGTAGCGATGCTTAAGTCCGTCGAATCATGTTAGCAATTGCCGCATTTTATGATTATGAAATTTGGCAAATGGATGTTAAAACTGCATTCTGAATGGATTTACGGAAGAAGAGTTGTATATGATGCAACGAGAAGGTTTTGTCGATCCAAAGGGAGCTAACAAAGTGTGCAAGCTCCAGCGATCCATTTATGGACTGGTGCAAGCCTCTCGGAGTTGGAATAAACGTTTTGATAGTGTGAACAAAGCATTTGGTTTTATCTGAGACTTTTGGAGAAGCCTGTATTTACAAGAAAGTGAGTGGGAGCTCTGTAGCATTTACGATATTATATGTGGATGACATATTCTTGATCGGAAATGATATAGAATTTCTGGATAGCATAAAGGGATACTTGAATAAGAGTTTTTCGATGAAAGACCTCGGTGAAGCTGCTTACATATTGGGCATTAAGATCTATAGAGATAGATCAAGGCGCTTAATAGGACTTTCACAAAGCACATACCTTGATAAAGTTTTGAAAAAGTTCAAAATGGATCAGTGCAAAGAAAGGGTTCTTGCCGGTGTTACAAGGTGTGAAGATGAGTAAGACTCAATGCCCGACCACCGCAGAAGATAGAGAGAAAATGAAAGATGTTCCTATGCTTCACCATAGGCTCTATCATGTATGCAATCTTTGTGTACCGGACACTGATGTGTGCCTTCTTTGTAAGTTTGGCGGCGGTACCAAAGTAATCCAGAGTGGATCCTTTGGAATGATCAAGAACATCCTTAAGTACTTGAGAAGGACTAAGGATATGTTTCTCATTTATGGCGGTGACAAAGAACTCGTCAGAACGGTTACGTCGACGTAAGCTTTGACACTGATCCGGACGATTCTAAATCGCAAACCGGATACGTATTTACATTAAACGGTGGAGCTGTCGGTTGGTGCAGTTCCAAACAAAGCGTCGTGGCGGGATCTACATGTGAAGTTGAGTACATAGCTGCTTGAAGCAGCTAATGAAGGAGTCTGGATGAAGGAGTTCATAACCGATCTAGGTGTTGTACCTAGTGTATCGGGTCCAATGAAAATCTTTTGTGACAATCTTGGTGCAATTGCCTTGGCAAAGGAATCCAGATTTCACAAGAGAACCAAGCACATCAAAAGACGCTTCAACTCCATCCGGATTTGGTCCGGTGGGAGACATAGAGATATGCAAGATACATACGGATCTGAATGTTGCGGAACCATTGACTAAGCCTCTTCCACGAGCAAAACATGATCAGCACCAAGACTCCATGGGTGTTAGAATCATTCTTGTGTAATCCAGATTATTGACTCTAGTGCAAGTGGGAGACTGAAGGAAATATGCCCTAGAGGCAATAATAAAGTTATTATTTATTTCCTTATATCATGATAAATGTTTATTATTCATGCTAGAATTGTATTAACAAGAAACATAATACATGTGTGAATACATAAACCTACAGAGTGTCACTAGTATGCCTCTACTTGACTAGCTCGTTAATCAAAGATGGTTATGTTTCCTAACCATGAACAAAGAGTTGTTATTTGATTAACGGGATCACATCATTGGTTGAATGATCTGATTGACATGACCCATTCCATTAGCATAGCACCTGATCGTATAGTTTGTTGCTAGTGCTTTTCTTCATGACTTATACATGTTCCTATGACTATGAGATTATGCAACTCCGTTTGCACGAGGAACACTTTGGGTGCTACCAAACGTCACAACGTAATCGGGTGATTATAAAGGTACATTACAAGTGTCTCCAGAAGGTACATGTTGGGTTGGCATATTTCGAGATTAGGATTTGTCACTCCGATTGTCGGAGAGGTATCTCTGGGCCCTCTCGGTAATGCACATCACATAAGCCTTGCAAGCATTTCAACTAATGTGTTAGTTGTGAGATGATGTATTACGAAGCGAGTAAAGAGACTTGCCTCGTAACGAGATTGAACTAAGTATTGGATACCGACGATCGAATCTCGGGCAAGTAACATACCGATGACAAAGGGAACAACGTATGTTGTTATGCGGTCCGACCGATAAAGATCTTCGTAGAATATGTAGGAGCCAATATGGGCATCCAGGTCCCGCTTATTGGTTATTGACGGAGAGGTGTCTCGGTCATGTCTACATAGTTCTCGAACCCGTAGGGTCCGCACGCTTAACGTTTCGATGGCAGTTACTATGAGTTTTATGATGTTTCTGTACCGAAGGTTGTTGAGTCCGGATGAGATCACGGACGTGACGAGGAGTCTCGAAATGGTCGAGACATAAAGATTCATATATTGGAAGTACGTGTTTGGACATCGGAAGTGTTAGGGTGAAATTGGGAATTTTACCAGAAATGCAGGGAGGTTCTGGAACCCCGGAATGCTAATGGGCCAACATGGGCCTTAGTGGAAAGGAGAAAAAGGGGGCCCAAGTGCTGGCCGCACCTTCCCCCCTTCCTTAGTCCTATTAGGACTAGGAGAAGGGGGCGCCCCCCTCTCTCTCCCTTCCCACTTGGCCAATCCTAGTTGGACTAGGATTTGGGGGGGGGGAATCCTACTCCTAGTAGGAGTAGGACACCCCTGGCGCACCTCTCCTTGGCCGGCCAGCCCCTCCCCTTCCCTCCTTTATATCTGAGGCAGGGGCACCCCATGACACACAAGTTGATCCTTGAGATCTTTCCTTAGCCGTGCGGTGCCCCTTCCACCAAATTACACCTCGATTATACTGAATTCACGGAGCTTAGGCGAAGCTTCTGCGTCGGTGGAACATCATCATCGTCACCACGCCGTCGTCTTGTGAAACTCTCCCTCAACACTCGGTGGATCGGAGTTCGAGGGACGCCATCGAGCTGAGCGTGTGCGAGAACTTCGGAGGTGCCGTCGTTCGGTACTTGGATCGGTTGGATCGTGAAGGAGTACGACTACTTCCTCTACGTTGCGTCAACGCTTCCGTTCTTTGGTCTACGAGAATGCGTAGACAACACTCTCAACTCGTTGCTAAGCATCACCATGATCTTGCGTGATCGTAGGAAATTTTTTGAAATTACTACGTTCCCCAACAGTTGTGTCCCAGAAATTGAAGCCTTATGGAAGTGATATGAAGAAGCCTTGTGCATGCAAGGTTTGTGGAGAAATAGGACACACCCATGAGGAACACAATGATGGATGTCCTCATTGTGAAGAAAGTCACCCAGCTGAAGAATGCCCCACTATGCACGTGGCTTGTTTCCTGTGTGAAGGGACTACCCACTACCCTGCTCAGTGTCACATTTACCCTATGGTACAACGAACCATCCAGCAGAAGAATGAAGCAATGAAAGAAGCCCTTAGGGAAGGTTTTGAGGAACCTGTGAAGAAGTAAGTTGTTGAAGACCCCGACGGAGAAGGCCTAAACAGATTTTACTCCCATGCTTGTTATTCATGTGCGGAAGAAGGACATTTATCACGGTATTGCACAAAGGAAAGCCAAGAGTACCTGGAGGACTTCCCGATGGAAGAAGTGGAGTTTGATCCACAGGAAATCCAGGAGGAAGAAGAGAAAGTTTACCAGGAAGAACCAAATCTCTCCAGAGAAGGACCTGAGTTACATCACCTGGTTCAAGTGCAGAACCTTGGGTCACTATGCCAATATGTGCCCAGGAAAGGAGCCATGAAACCAAGGAGTAGGCACAATCACAAATAAGCCCCGAGATTTGACGAAAGTCATTTGTTTAAGTTGCAAAGAAGTAGGACATGGTGCTAGGGAATGTCCAGAACGCAAGGAAGCATGAGCAGAGTACTTCAGTATTTTGATACTGGAGTAAGGAATGTAATAAATAGAGTAGTAAGCACCCTTATTTTCAGGAGAAGTTAAATTATGTAAAGGTAATGCATGGGATTGTAATAAATTGAGAATCAATAAAGCATCGTTGGTACTGAGTTGGATTTTTTATGAGTTGTTACTCTATGAAGAAAGATTTTGACCATTTTCGAGGATATGAGAAATATGGTCTATGGAAGACTTTGTGCATTTTAAGGGTGGTAGTACCCTGTGAGGACACTTGACCTCTGGAAAGGATTATGATATTCCACGGAGTGGACTTGGACAAAATAAGTACGAGTTTTATCTCGATATGTGGGATACCCCAAGAGTATGAAGGGATGAAGTACTATTGGAGTATAAGGGAGGCATAATGTTGGTAATATGGAGCAATTTTAACTCCATGATGAGTCTGAGTAATCACGTCTTAGTTTGGAACCGATAGAAGGAAGAAGGACCGTACAATTGGATGGATTTAAGCATGCTAGGAAGCTGGATGTTGGAATAATGATCAGTTGCCCCGATGATGAGTTCAAGGTTTGCAAATGATGAGATGGGCCATAACCCACATGCCCCAGGACCTGCCAAGAAGCAAGCACATTCTTGCTGAAGGAAAAACCCTGGAAGAGATTATGATTTTACCCACAGACGATCTTATAGGAGTTTACGCAAAACCTGAGAGTTGTGAAGAAACGATAGATGTTTGTTTGGCTTGCAGAATCCATGGATTTATCCAAACTTAGTTCGTTGACAAGAGAAAATTCTGCAATGCTTGTGAGGATGACCGAGTGTTAGAATGCGAGATTCGCTAAACCGTATACATGGTAATGATCTGGGTGCGGGATGGATTGATCACCATACCGACTTACTCTTATTATTCGCCTTGCTATATGGGATGGTAAATCTGAGTGACTTACCTATAGTAGAGAGACGACGATCAAAACCTTGTTTGAACCATAGAATGGTATAAGTATTTCCCCCTTGTACAAGGTAGTTGTTGCCAAATCGTAGGTCATACGGTGAGGTTCAACCCATATCCATTTCCCGCAGGAGAAACCATAAATTGTTGACCACCATGAGATATCGATAGTTGTTTAGTATTGGCACCAGACCTACCAGCTAAGAAGACCCAGTCTCTGAAGGACCATACCCAGATGAAAGGACAGAAGTATTAAGGAGAAAGGCTATGCCACAAGAGCCCAGAGAAGGAATTATACTGAAGATCTGAGAAGACCGGCCCTGTCAAGAATAAGGATGGAGTATATGAGTATGGATGGGATCGTAACGATGTTTCTAAGGGTGGTAGCACCCGAGACCCCCTGTGATGATCGATGGATCTTTGAGGAGACCCCCAAACCTAACCTATTTCTTTCTAGCCTCTCCGAATCTCGAGGACGAGATTCATTTTTAAGGGTGGTAGGTTTGTAACATCCCAAAATTCTAAATTTTGGAATGTTATAATAAATAGATAGTTATGATTGATCGTTTGATTGATTGTGAGTGAAATTCAAAACTTTTTGGAAGTTAAATGAGAGGGAATAAAAGGACTTTCCCGAACTTTCATTTTGCATTTATGATCTCCATGAATTCAAATTCATTTCATCACAAAACCCTAGAGAGAAGATGACATGACTTCTTCCATTTAAAAAATGAAAAGGGTTTTTGAAAATATTTGAATTTCATTCGGAAATATTTTCCAACTCAGAAACTTTATGCAACTCAATGATTTTCACGAGAGAAGATAAAATGACTTCTTCAAATTATATGAAATATGAGTTGGAAGTTTCAAAAATCAAATTTAAAGCCCTTTTGGAATTTATTTTCAATTTGGAGTTATTTGACTTTTATTCAAATTTTTTTCTCCAAAAATAAAATATATGGAAATTAGGGTAAAATGATTCCCTACATCAGAAAATTGGAGAGAAATAAGTTTGAATTAATTTTGGTATTTTTAAAATGATTTTTAATGGATTTTAGTAGGGCAGTAGCACTCTTTGCTTTATTAGAATTCTTGTGGATTTTATTTGAAGCTAGAAAATTTTTCATGCTGTAGGAAATCTTTTTCTGAAAATTTTGATATAAAATATGCCTAGGTTCTACTTTATTTTATTTCGCTTTTATTTTATTTTCATGTGTTCTAAAATAAAATCTTTTCATGTTGGCTGCCCGGCTCCCGAGCCGAGCCACGGCCCAGCCAGCGCTTGTAGTCTCCGCCTCCTGCAAAGCGGCCGCCGCCATGCGCCCGTGTCAAGCCGGGACACGTCCCGCCGCCTTTGCACAGGCCTCCTCCACGCGCCTCCCCGACCTCCTATAAAGTCGCCGCGCTCACTTTCCCCTCTCCTCCTCCGTCTCGCCTTGCTTTGCCGCATCTCAAGAACCGCCTTGCTTCTTTGCCGACCTACTTGCTTGCCGAACGCCTTGCGCGCTTGCTTTGCCGCTACTTTTTGTTCTTTTGTCCAAATCCAACGAAACCAACGCCCACTTCTTCGTTATGATCTCATCTATCCAGATAATCAACTTAAACATGTTTTTGAAAGTTTTAAAATTTGAATTCAAACAATTTTGTATTTTAACTTTGTTTGATCGCAACTTGAGTTTTATAACTCCGATTTAGTTGATTCTTTTTGCAAATTATAGCTCTTGACCTAAACTTTCTGATAAGGCCAAATTCACATAATTTTGGTACTGTTAGAAATTTTTTATGTTGCAAGAGTTATTTGCTTGGTTTTGATATTTTCCGAATCGTCTTCTTCGTTCTTTCCGATCTTTTGAGTGATTTCTTATGTGTGGTTACCATTGCTTGCTTACGCTAGATTGACCGGAGTGTGACGAGTAGATCTATCAAGATTTTGAGTGTGAATCATCTTCATCAACATTACATGCAAGTTCACACTTTGATCATACCTCTTTACTACCCAGTTTTATTGCATTAGATCAATCCTCAAACAATTGCATGGTTAGGATCTGATTAAATTGTGGGTTTTGGGAAGTAGATGAGTTAGGGTTGGTTTCGGACCCCTCCCTCAAGGGCCACGAAATTCCCTCCTCTTTCTCCACATATACAACCCTTAGGGCGTCGTTTAGACTTTGGGTTTTGTTTAGATCAAAAGTTCGCCATAGCTGCAACTTCGCGTACTTCATTTGTGTTCAACGACCAGACCAAGGCGTCACAGAACCCCACCTTCATTAATAAAGCTTTCCTCTTTTATTCGCAATATCCAGATTGCAATCTCAATTTCTTGCTTGTTCTTCGTTTGCTCGCAGGAAATAGACCCTCGTGGTCAGGTTGAACGTGCTCCGGCGTGGTCAATAACCCCTCAGAAGTTGGTTTAGCGATTGCTAAGGCGCGACGTCTTTGCACGTTCGTAGTCAGATCATCAAAGTCGACTCCTACAGAAAACATTTGCTATCTCATCGAAACATCGGGACACCTTTGCCTCTATCAAGTGGTATCAGATTTCCAGGTTGCTCGGTGAGATTTTACAGTTTTTCGTAGTTTAGATCGAGTCTGTTCTTCATACCTATAGTCCACGAAAAAGCCAAAAAAAATTAGGTTAGTTCATCCCATCCGAACCAATCTGAGCCTTTGCATAATCTTTTCTGTTTTTGCTTTGTTGAATTTGCGGTTGCATCGTCGTGTTAAGTTGCTGGTTTTAGCGTCTAGTCCTTTAGAGGTTCAAGTTCTGTTCACAGGTTGTCACGTCGCCGTTGCCATATATCACCACCGCATCATCATCGCTGCTGCCATATACCACCACCGCACCAACTTCATCACCGCTGCCATATACCACCACCACATATTCACCGCCAATCCGAGTCCATATACGCCACCACATATCCGCCGCCATCACGCCAATCCGAGTCCACCTGCAACATATATCCGCCACCAGTCCGAGTTCCACCAGATTCATCTCCTCCACCAGTCCGAGATTCCACCAGATTCATCTCCGCCACCAGTCCTAGTCCGAGTCCAGTAATTGTTGCTTTGCTTTGGAATTCCAGATCACGCCATACTCCAAGTCGTGACAGAGAAGGACTCCCCAACTTCCGTGCTACCCACAGAAGAAAAATAGTTCTAGTTTAAAAAAAAACTAAGTCTGGAAAATTCTGGCTAGGAAGTTTTTAGGACATTTGTAGACTTTTTCAAAAAAAATTGTTGCGGAGCAAAAAAAGAGGAAAAAAAGTGCAAAAAAAAGTGAAAAAAGAAAAAAAATCAGAGTGTGCTCCTCCCTTGTTTACGTGCAGCGCCGTGATTTTGTTAGTGTTCTAGGCTCGCGTCTCAAGAACGGTCAAGACTAGGACCAAAGACCTGATCTCGTCATTGAGCGTTTATTCAACTTTGCATCTCTGAATTGATTATTCTTGACCCTTTACGCTACCATATTATAAGCCTTCCCAGCTCCACATACATCTACATCGTGCGTTTGACTCTCCACAGTAATCGCTCTATCCAAGCTTTGAGAGTTTTGACTACATCGGTTCTTAGATCACCGCATCTTCTTTGGGTAAGAACGGTAAGAATTTGAGATTTGCTTGACGGTTTTGTGACACCCACCACCACCACGTGTTAGTAGTCTGTAGGATCATATTCTTGTGTGTTTCTATTGCTGCTAACCATGCCAGGATCACAAGCCGACGAGACTGACTGGGAGAACTTGACGAACAAGGAGCTTCATGATAAATTTTAGCAAATGATGAGTGGACAGGCGCAGGATGTGCTAAACAGATTTGAAGAGGCCATGGAGAAGATAGATGGCATGGAGAAGACGTTTGAAACAAAGCTTGACAACAAGTTTAATGAATTGCTCGTGCGTCTTCCACCACCACCACCGGCTGCACCTAATGCACCTCTACAACAACAACAACAACAACGACTACCTCCACGTCAAAGCTTGACACTACCGAAGCGAGCCGTGTCCCTCTTGCGCTTGGCCAAACTGTTGGTGCTGCTGTTGATACTTCTGTGGCTCCTGCTGCTGATGCGGAGGAGGATGATTATGTGGGTGAAATAGATAGTTATGATTGATTGTTTGATTGATTGTGAGTGAAATTCAAAACTTTTTGAATGTTAAATGAGAGGGAGTAAAAGGACTTTCCCAAACTTTCATTTTGCATTTATGATCCCCGTAAATTCAAATTCATTTCATCACAAAACCCTAGAGAGAAGATGACATGACTTCTTCCATTTAAAAAAATGAAAAGGGTTTTTGAAAATATTTGAATTTCATTCGGAAATATTTTCCAACTCAGAAACTTTATGCAACTCAATGATTTTCACGAGAGAAGATAAAATGACTTCTTCAAATTATATGAAATATGAGTTGGGAGTTTCAAAAATCAAATTTAAAGCCCTTTTGGAATTTATTTTCAATTTGGAGTTATTTGACTTTTATTCAAATTATTTTCCTCCAAAAATAAAATATATGGAAATTAGGGTAAAATGATTCCCTACATGAGAAAATTGGAGAGAAATAAGTTTGAATTAATTTTGGTATTTTTAAAATGATTTTTAATGGATTTTAGTAGGGCAGTAGCACTCTTTGCTTTATCAGAATTCTTGTGGATTTTATTTGAAGCTAGAAATTTTTTCATGCTGTAGGAAATCTTTTTCTGAAAATTTTGATATAAAATATGCCTAGGTTCTACTTTATTTTATTTGCTTTTATTTTATTTTCATGTGTTTTAAAATAAAATCTTTTCCGCCGACTGGGCCGGCCCAGCTCCCAGGCCAGGCCACGGCCCAGCCAGCCGCGCTTGCCATCTTCGCCTCCTGCAAGGCGACCACCGCCGCCGCGCCCCGTGTCCGACCGGGACACGTCCCGCCGCCGCCTTTGCCTGGCCCCTCCTCCACGCCCCGCGCCTCCCCCGACCTCCTATAAAGCCGTCGCTCTCTCTCTCTCTCCCCTCTCCTCCTCACGTCTCTCGCCGCCGCTGCACTTCGCATCTCGCCGGAGCCGCCGCACTGCTGCCGCCGAACACCGCCGACCTCGCCGCTGGTGCCGTCGAACGCCGCCCGCGCCGCTCGCTGCCGCTACTTTTTGTTCTTTTGTCCAAATCCAACGAAACCAACGCCCACTTCTTCGTTATGATCTCATCTATCCAGATAATCAACTTAAACATGTTTTGGAAAGTTTTAAAATTTGAATTCAAACAGTTTTGTATTTTAACTTCGTTTGATCGTAACTTGAGTTTTATAACTCCGATTTAGTTGATTCTTTTTGCAAATTATAGCTCTTAACCTAAACTTTCTGATAAGGCCAAATTCACATACTTTTGCTACTATTAGAAATTGTTTATGTTGCAAGAGTTATTTGCTTGGTTTTGATGTTTTCTGAATCGTCTTCTTCGTTCTTTTCGATCTTTTGAGTGATTTCTTATGTGTGGTTACCATTGCTTGCTTACGCTAGATTGACCGGAGTGTGACGAGTAGATCTTTCAAGATTTTTGAGTGTGAATCATCTTCATCAATAGTACATGCAAGTTCACCCTTTGATCATACCTCTTTACTACCTAGTTTTATTGCATTAGATCAATCCTCAAACAATTGCATGGTTAGAATCTGATTAAATTGTGGGTTTTGGGAAGTAGATGAGGTAGTACCTATTCACATGTTTATTAACAAACCTATGGGAGTTACTTCTACATTGCTTATATTGCTATGCTATGCTCATAGACGTGGATTGGGTTTGAGTGTATTCATGACAGATGTGAGTTTGTTAACTAATGGTTCAACTTAAGGTGGCAACTTAAATTCACATGTGGGTGGATTGCTTGTGGGCACCTGGAGAATCCAGTGTTGTCCTAGGATATCCAGGAGGACCCGTGTGATCATCCTACGGCCCGCCACCTAGGCTCAAAGGGATCATCAGATTATTCATGCTAGAAACTTCCGTGTGCAGCCACAAGCCATTATGGGCTCTGGCTTAGTTGAGTAAGTTGCGTGAAGCTCTTGAAGAGGTAGACTAGCCGATGTAGTGGGTTGTAGGTGGTACTGTCTATCCAGAGAAGAGAGTTAATGCTTCAGAAAGACTGTGTCTCGAATCTCCGACCATGGATGTATTCGAGTCTTGTGGGGAAAATGCGCAAACCTCTGCAGAGTGTATAAACTAATCATGGTTTGATAGAGGCGAGGGTGTCCCGATCTTTCGATGAGATTATAACTATCGATTTGGTGGAGTCGACTTTGACGATCCGACTACAAACGTGCACGACGTTGCGCCTTAGCAATCGCTAAACCAATCTCCACGAGGTTCTTGGCGATCAGGAAGCACGGTCGGCTGACCACGAAGGTCTATTCCTGCAAGCAATCGAAGAACGAGCAAGAATATGATAAAGCAATCTGAATATTGCGAATATATATGAAGTATTGATAATGTGGGGATCCGTAAGCGGTCTTGGTGCAGTCGTTGGACACAAATGAAGTACGAAGTTGCAATGGCTAACTTTTAACTAAACAAATCCCAAAGTCTAAACGGTGCCCTAAGGGCTGTATATATGGAGGAAGAGGGGGGAATTTCGTGGCCCTTGGGGAAGGGGTCCGAAAGCAACCCTATCTCTTGTTTCCTCACACATACGGACTCTAAAAACAACCTATACTTATGCATTTCGAAATTACATGGGCCTGGCCCAATAATAAGGTGACGCAGCACCTAGAATAGCCTCTGGACGAAATTTATGAAGTGGCATCTTGTATATTTCGTCCAAGGCTTCATTCACTCCTTATGGTGGCTTCAAAGTCCTGAAATCATCACTTGTAACTCCGTTCTTATTCCCCTTAGCATGCCATCAACTTCATGCTTGTTCTTGCTCCAATGTTCATCCTTCTCCAAGCTAGGCCCTTCATTTGTAAGCAAACCAAATGTATCCAATTTAGGCGACATCATATTCTCATGAACATTAGAATCATTACCAAGAAACGAAAGTACACAGTAATTTAATTGGCGTCTTGTGAGCTCTAGTAATTGGTCCATTATATGTAACAAGAGGGGCTGTGGGTGTAACAATGGTATTGATGTCCTCATCATCCTCCCTTCTTGAAATGAAGTCGTCCTCGATGTAAGCTCATCTTCCTCACCCAAATAAGGCTTCAAATCTGCGGTGTTAAAAGTGGGACTAACCCCAAAATCTGCGAGCAGCTCAAGTTTATATGCATTATCATTTATTTTCATTAACACCTTAAATGGACCATCAACACGTGGCATTAGCTTTGATTTGCGCAAATTAGGAAACCTATCCTTACGCAAATGTAACCAAACAAGATCTCCAGGTGCAAACACAACATGTTTTCTACCCTTATCTCCAGCAAGTTTATATTTAGCATTTATACGCTCAATGTTTTCTTTAGTTAACTCATGCGTTTTTAAAATCAATTCAGCACGTTCTTTAGCATCAAAATTAACCTTCTCCGAAGATGGAAGAGGCAACAAATCAATAGGTGCACGAGGGAGGAAACCATACACAACTTCAAAAGGGCACATCTTAGTAGTAGAATGCAATGAACGATTATAAGAAAATTCAATATGAGGCAAACATTCTTCCCACATTTTCTTATTATTCTTCAAAACAGCCCTCAGCATAGTAGACAATGTTCTATTGACTACTTCAGTTTGTCCATCAGTTTGGGGGTGACAAGTAGTACTAAAAAGCAGTTTAGTCCCCAACTTAGCCCATAAACATCTCCAAAAGTGGCTAATAAATTTAGTATCACGATCTGACACAATAGTATTGGGCACACCATGCAAGCGAATAATTTCACGAAAGAACAAATCAGCAACATTAACGGCATCATCGCTTTTATGACATGGTATAAAGTGTGCCATTTTCGAGAACCTATCCACGACAACAAATATGCTATCCCTCCCCTTCTTTGTTCGAGGTAAACCTAAAACAAAGTCCATAGATATAACCTCCCAAGAAATGTGTAGCAAGTACGTCCTCCGTCTTCTTGACGCCAAAGTGTCCCATTAATCCCCCTCCATGCGCCTCCTGCAACAACAAAAGACGAATAGAGCTAGCTGGAATCCATAGCTTGTTAGCACGAAACACAAATCCATCATTAACCACGAACTTGTTCCATGTTCTCCCTTCTTTACAATTCTGCAATACACCATTAAAATCAGCATCATGCACATATTGATCTTTGATGGTCTCCAAACCAAATATTTTGAAGTCAAGTTGTGAAAGCATAGTATAGCGACGAGACAATGCATCGGCAATAACATTTTCTTTACCCTTCTTGTGTTTAATAACATAAGGGAAAGTCTCAATGAATTCAACCCATTTAGCATGTCTACGATTCAGTTTAGCTTGACTTTTAATATGTTTCAAAGATTCATGATCAGAATGTATAACAAATTCTTTGGGCCATAAATAATGTTGCCATGTCTCTAAAGTCCAAACAAGAGCATATAATTCTTTATCATAAGTAGAATAATTCAGACTAGGCCCACTCAATTTTCAGAAAAGTATGCAACAGGTTTGCCATCTTGTAATAACACACCTCCTAATCCAATTCCACTAGCATCACATTCAAGCTCAAAAGTCTTATTAAAATCAGGAAGTTGGAGTAAAGGAGCATGTGTCAACTTATCTTTCAATACCGTGAAGGCAGAATTCTTCCTGTGCGGCACCCCAAACAAAAGGCACATCCTTCTTTGTAAGCTCATTGAGAGGTGCAGCAATGGTGCTAAAATATCTCACAAAACGCCTATAGAAACCAGCGAGTCCAAGAAAACTCCTCACTTGTGTGACCGTTTTGGGCTGCGGCCAACTCTCAATAGCTTCAATCTTGGCTTTATCAACTTCAATTCCCTGTGGAGTAACAACATAGCCAAGAAAAGATACTCGGTCGGTTCAAAAGGTGCACTTCCCAAGGTTACCGAAAAAACGTGCATCACGTAGAGCAATAAAAACAGCACGTAAATGTTCCAAATGTTCTTCTAAAGATTTGCTATAAATCAGTATATCATCAAAATAGACTACCACAAATCATCAAATGAAAGCACGTAAAATTTCGTTCATTAGTCTCATGAAAGTACTAGGTGCATTAGTTAATCCAAAAGGCATGACTAACCACTCATATAAATCAAACTTAGTTTTAAATGTTGTTTTCCATTCATCTCCCAATTTCATACGAATTTGATGGTATCCACTTCGCAAATCAACTTTGGAGAATATTGTAGAGCCACTCAATTCATCAAGCATATCATCTAGCCTAGGAATAGGATGACGATAACGAATAGTAATATTATTAATGCCTCTACAATCAACACACATACGCGACGTACCATCCTTTTTAGGCACTAGTATAATAGGAACATCACAAGGACTAAGTGTAACACCCCGGATTTGATGCGCCAGGTGTCTGCCAGTTATTCGTCGTCTTTGCCATGTCATGTGCTTGCGTGTTGCACTTTGCCATGTCATCATCTGCATGTCATATCATGTCATCATGTGCATTTCATTTTGCATACATGTTCGTCTCATGCATCCGAGCATTTTCCCGTTGTCCGCTTTTGCAATCCGGCACTCCTATGTCTCCGGCGCTCCCTTTTGCCTCTTTTTCGTGTATGCGGGTGTTAAGCGGTCTCGGAATGGATCGAGGTTTGCCAAGCGGCCTTGGTATAGCACGGTGAACCGCTGTCAAGTTTCGGATCATTTGGAGGTCGTTTGATACTCCAGCAGTTAACCGGTAACATAAAGCCCTCTTTGAGTTGCAGCCCAACACCCCTTCCAAAGTGGCCAAAACCCACCAAACTCCCTTCCATGCTCTCCGTCGTTCGATCACGATCGCGTGGCCGAAAACCGCTCCTCATTTGGACTCTTATAGCTCCCTCTACCTATAAATATGTGTCTCCCTCCGTTTTCTCGCGCAGATCAAACCCTAAAATCCCCATACGCCACCGGACGTGTCCATTGCCGTCGGACACGTCGCCGCCGCCTCCACGTCGCCCGGCCAATCCGGGCGACACGTGCTCCGCGCCGCCCGCGACCAATGCGCCCGTAAGTGGCGCTCCGCCGCCGCCGTTCCTCCACCTCAGCGGCGGGAAGCCGCCCATGAACCCTTGCCCGGGCAGACCTTGCCTGAAACTCGGTCGCCCGCTTGCGTCATGGCCGATCGCCGCCATGCCGCCCGCCTTGTCCGTGGCCGCCGCCCGGCCCGCCCAGCGCGTCTCCTCCCCGCCGCCGTCTCTTGGCCGTAGCGCGCGCCTCCGGCCGCCATGGCCGCGCGCCTCCTCGCCCGGCGCCGCCGCGCCGGACCCGCCGCGCCGCCCCTCGCCGCTCCCGGCCCCCTCCGGCGAACCTTCCTCGGCCTCCTCCGGCGACGAACCCCGGCGTACCTCGAGCCCGGCCCGATCTAGATCCGTTGACTTTTTCCCCGAGGTCCAAAATTCCACTGTCCCCGAATTTGTTGCATTTTCATCGCATCATAACTCTGCATCCGTAGCTCCGTTTTGCGCGTGTAATATGTCAAAATGTTCGCCTCGATGAGTAGATCATTTCGTCTCATTGCATCATTTTCATTTGAGCCCATCTTGATGCCCGAAATGCTGTTGGAAGAGTGCTATGTGATGTTAGTTTCTGATTCTTATCAGAACTTGCACTTTTGTCATTTTTGCCATGATTGATGTGTGCATCCTATGAACTTGAGTCCTACATGTGTTTTGTAATATGCCATGCCATCTTTCCAGTGGTGCTTGCTATGTATTTTTGTGATCTATGTGGTGACTAGCACAAGCATGCAAACTAGGTGTCTTGATGTTGCTGATTTCAGCCATGTTTGCTGTTATTTTTATGCCATGTTAACTTGATGCTACTGAGAGATCTATGCATATTTTGAGATACTTCATTAAGGATGTTTTGTTATACTTGTCTTGCTCTATCCATCCATGCCCTTGTTTGCAATTATGGAGTGCCATAGCTTGAGTCAATGAGCTCTACTTTTGCTATAAAATGTTTCCTGGCAGATTGTTTACATGTTATTCAATTTTGCCAAGGTTGTTGTAGTTGATCCGTGTATGCTATGATGTTGTTCTTACCATGTATAGCTTCTATAATATGTCCTCTTACTGTTGGTTGCCTTGCCATGCCATGTATTGCTCTGTGGTGAGTGGTTCAAGCTCACCAACATGCCTACTTATCGTTGTTCCTGCCATGTATGAATCTGTAATATAACTTGCCATGTTTACATGGGTGCCATCATATTTTCTGATCCTTTTTGGCTCATGGTCAGTAAGGAAGTTTTGTTCTATGCAATTAGTAGATTCATGCCATGCCTTTGTTTGCCATGATAAATTCCTGTAGCATGTTGTTTCATAGCTCTAAACATTGCAACCTGATGTTATTTCCTGATAAGTCTGAAACTGTTATTATTTGCAATCTTGCCATGTGTTTTTGAGCATGTTCTAGTGATTTCTGGAGTTAGCTCAGTGTTCATGTTTTGTCATGCTTTACCTGTACATCATGCCCATGCCTTTTGTTATTGTGTTGATGTCCTGTAGCATGTTGTTTTGATGCTTGCAATATGCCTAGTTGCTGTTTTGGACAGATTGTTGCTATGACTTGTATAGGGTGTATGTGTTGCACCGTTGCTCCGTTTTGAGTGTGCTCTATATGAAACTTGCTTGATTTTGCATGTAGTTTCATATTATCATGTTGCATCCTTGTTTTGAGGTGTTTGCTTGACGTTTGTATGCTTTTTGCATCAATGCCATGTTTAACTTGTTTTGCTTATATCTTTTAGGCCGTAGCTCCGAATCTAATGAACTTTATATGTAACTTGACTAGAATTTCGTGTAGATCATCGTGGTGCATCTTAACTTGCTGTTTAACAACTTGAACATAAGGTTTATTCAGATCTGGACCAATTTCAAAATTTGCATATGAGGACTTCAGGAATTGTCCTATGTTGTCTCGGCCTCATTTAAACTTGCCTTGGTGTGTTGCTCTTGTTTGCATCATCTCTTGCCATGAGTAGCTTCATGTAGCTTTGTCATGCATCATGCTTGTTGTGCATCATGTCTTGTTCATGTGTGGAGTGTTTACTTTGTTGTGTGCTTCTTCTTGTTAGTTCCGTTTGCTATGCGATCGTGAGGATTCGTTCGCTCACGCTTGGTTCGGCTTCATCCGTTCGTCTTCTTCATGGACTCGTTCTTCTTCCTTGCGGGATTTCAGGCAAGATGACCGCTTCTGGATCTCACTACTATCATTGCTATGCTAGTTGCTTCGTTCTATCGCTATCTTTGCGCTACCTATTACCTGCTTATCAAGCCATCCCAAATTGCCATGTCGACCTCTAACCTTTTGCACCTTTCCTAGCAAACCGTTGTTTGGCTATGTTACCGCTTTGCTCAGCCCTCTTATAGCGTTGTTAGTTGCGGTGAAGAGAAGTTTTGTTCCTTGTTGGAACATGGAGATGTTGTTCCTTGTTGGAACATGTTTACTTGTTGGGATATCACAATATATCTTATTTAATTAATGCATCTATATACTTGGTAAAGGGTGGAAGGCTCGGCCTTATGCACAGTGTTTTGTTCCACTCTTGCCGCCCTAGTTTTCGTCATATCGGTATTATGTTCCCGGATTTTGCGTCCCCTAACGGTCGGGTGATTTATGGGACCCCCTTGACGATTCGCTTTGAATAAGACTTTTCCGGCAAGGCCCAACATTGGTTTTTCCATTTGCCTCACCACCACCTATATTTCCCTTGGGAGTAATTAACCCAAGGGTCATCTTTATTCAGCCCCGGGCCAATGCTTGTCTCGGTGTTGGTCCAAACTAGAGCACCGTCTTGGACCATCCCTTGGCAACATGGGTTACGTCGGTTCTGACGCTTCGCTTATCCGGTCGTGGCACGAGACGAGATCTGTGGCTACTATCGTGGTGTCGGCCAGCAGGAGGTCTTCTGGTCTTGTTTTATTGTCGATATGTCTTGTAGCCGGGATTCCGAGACCGATCGGGTCTTCCGGGGTGAAGGAATATCCTTCGTTGATCGCGAGAGCTTATCATGGGCTAAGTTGGGACACCCTGCAGGTTTTGAACTTTAAAGCCGTGCCCGTGGTTATGTGGCAGATGGGAATTTGTTAATGTCCGGTTGTAGTAAACTTGAAGCAAACTCTTCTAAAATACACCAACCGTAGCGTGAATCGTATTGTCTCTTTTCGGGGTTGATCGAGAGGAGAACACGGTTTCGGGTTATGTTTGGCGTAAGTAGGAGTTCGAGGATCACTTCTTGATCATTACTAGTTGTCGACCGTTCCTTTGTTTCTCTTCTCGCTCTCATTTGCGTATGTTAGCCACCATATATGCTTAGTCATTCTGCAACCTCACCACTTTATCCCTTCCTTTCCTACTTAAGCTTTGCTAGTCTTGATACCCATGGTAATGGGATTCTTTGAGTCCTCGTGGCTCACAGATTACTACACCACCAGTTGCGAGTGCAGGTTTGCGATGATCATGACGTGAGAGCGATGTTTGCTTGTGTTGGAGTTCTTCTTCCGCTTCTTCTTCGATCGGGGATAGGTTCGGTCGGCCTGGGCTTGCAGGGTGGATGTCGTTTGAGCTTCTGTTTATGTTTCTTCCGTAGTCGGATGTTGATCTCTTGTATGATGTTGATGTATTCTTGTGGCATTTGTGCCTTATGTATGTATCCCTGTGTATTATGTAATGTTGATGTAATGATATGCACCTTGCAAAAGCGTTTCAATATGCGGGTCTATCCTTGGTGGGACCGTCGAGTTCCTTTTGGATAGGGTCGCATATTGGGCGTGACACTAAGAGATTCACGTATATAACCTTTGTCGAGCAGCTCCTGTACTTGACGCATAATCTCCTTCGTCTCCTCTGGATTGGTACGGTATGGTGCACGGTTGGGTAGCGATGCACCGGGAATTAAGTCAATCTGATGCTCAATCCCTCGAATAGGTGGTAATCCCGGTGGCACGTCTTGTGGAAAGACATCAGCGAACTCCTGCAAAATGTTAGTGACAGCAGGGGACAAAGAGGAAGGCACGTCCTCGAATGAAAATAATGCCTCTTTGCACACGAAAGCATAGCAAACAGATTTGCTAAAATCTAGCTCATCAATATCAGATTTGGTGGCAAGTAAACATGCACTTTTCAATTTAATTTCGGAAGCAACACTAGATGGTTTATTATTAGGCTTCATTTGTTGCTCAAATTCTTTTGCCACAATCTGAATTTCACTCTTAGTTTTCTCCTGTTTTGCTTTATTAGCTCTATGAATATCATCTTTAAAAATGGAATCGAGTCATAGGCAGCAAAGTAATATTTGTATCCTTATGAACAAGAGTATCTTGATTGTTTCTACCATGGTGTACAAATTTTTATCAAATTGCCATGGTCGACCAAGTAATAAGGAACATGCTTGCATAGGTACCACATCACAATCAACATAATCAGCATATGTAGCGATACTCAAATGCACCCGAACGATGCGTGTTACCTTAACCTTGCTTGTTGTTGAACCATTGGATGTAGTAAGGATGTGGATGTGGTCTTGTGGTGAGAGATAGCTTCTCCACCATCTCCATGCTAGCCAAGTTGTTGCAGCTCCCTCCATCTATGATGACGCGAATAGAACGTTCTTCACAACTCCCTTTGTATGGAACAAATTATGCCTCTGATTTTGCTAAGCTTGCGTGACCTGCACACTCAAAACACGTTGAGCAACTAAACATTGATACCTGTCAGCATCTTCAGGAGCCGTGTATTGCGTCTCATGACCAGAATCATCTCCACCGTGTTCTTCACGTGTAATAAGAGCCAAAGTCTCCTCATCATAGTCACTAGCGGACTCATACCCACCATCCTCAGTAGCAATCATCACACGCTGAGATTTGCATTCTCTCGCAAAATGTCCTCTTCCCTTACAACGACGACAAATAATATCACTTGTGTGCCTGTAGGCGCCATGGAAGAAGAAGAGCTCTGTGCAGCGGCGGGTGTGCTCTTGGCGAGATAGTGGTGGTTGTGCCCGCTTTCTTGTATCACGGTTGGGGGTGGCATTGAAGGAGGTGACGGTGCGATGGCGATGAGAGGATGCACGTGGTGTCCGGGATGAAGGTCGACCTGCAAAAAAGTTAGTTCGCGCCAATGCCTGTCGATCCTGCACTTCACGTTCAGCTTTACAAGCAAGATGGAATAAACGAGTGATATTATTATAATCCTTATAGTCTAGAATGGTCTGAATCTCTCTATTTAATCCACCTAGAAAACGTGCAAGCATAGCTTCATTCTCCTCAACAATACCACATCTAATCAAGCCAGTTTGTAATTCACGATAATATTCTTCTCTGTAATTTTTCCTTGTCTTAAGCGCTGCAATTTTTGAAGTAATTCACGTTGATAATATGGTGGAACCCAACGAGTACGCATAGCAGTTTTCAAAGCAGCCCAAGTAGCTGGAACAGGATATAATCTACAATGTTGAGACCACCAAACACATGCAAAGCTAAGCGAAAGCACAAAGCAGCGATAACACGTCTCTCCTCAGGATATTGTAAACATGTAAATCGTTGTTAAGTTTCTAACTCCCAAGTAAGATATATATCAGGAACATATCTACCCTCAAATGGTGGAATATTCAATTTCAGTTTAGGGAGATGGTCATGATCTCGCACCTGAGGGGGAGCCCTAACATTGCCATTATTTGCATGTGGACGACACGGTGGTTGTGGTCTTTGGTGGTTGCACGTAGTTCTGATTTTGATCAACCTCATCCTCGTAATCTCCCACATAATCATCCTCCTCCGCATCATCAGCAGGAGCCACCAAAGTATCAACAGCAGCACCAACAGTTTGGCCAAGCGCAAGAGGGACACGGCTCACTCGGCGGAGTGCTGTTTTGCGACGTGGAGGTAGTCGTTGTTGTTGTTGTTGTTGTTGTAGAGGTGCATTAGGTGCAGCCGGTGGTGGTGGTGGAAGACGCGCGAGCAATTCATTAAACTTGTTATCAAGCTTTGTTGCAAACGTCTTCTCCATGCCATCTATCTTCTCCATGGCCTCTTCAAATCTATTTAGCACATCCTGCACCTGTCCACTCATCATTTGCTGAAATTTATCATGAAGCTCCTTGTTCGTCAAGTTCTTGATCGGTCTAAATCGGCTTGTGATCCTGGCATGGTTAGCAGCAATAGAAACACACAAGAATATGATCCTACAGACTACTAACACATGGTGGTGGTGGGTGTCACAAAACCGTCAAGCAAATCTCAAATTCTTACCAGTTCTTACCCAACAGCAGGCGGTGATCGACAACCGATGTAGTCAAAACTCTCAAAGCTTGGATAGAGTGATTACCAGGAAGAGTCAAACGCACGATGTAGATGTATGTGGAGCTGGGAAGGCTTATAATATGGTAGCAGAAAGGGTCAGCAATAATCAATTCAGAGATGCAAAGTTGAATAAACGCTCAACGACGGTACTGTGCTGGTCCTAGGCTAGACCGTACTAGAACGCGAGCCTAGAACACTAATAAAATCACGGCGCTGCACGAAAACAAGGGAGGAGTACACTCTGAATTTTTTTCTTTTTTTTCACTTTTTTTTTGCTCCGCAACAATTTTTTTCGAAAAAGTCTACAAATATCCTAAAAACTGCCTAGCCAGAATTTTCCAGACTTAGTTTTTTTTGAAACTGGAACTATTTTTCTTCTGCGGGTAGCACGGAAGTTGGGGAGTCCTTCTCTGTCACGACTTGGAGTATGGCGTGATCTGGAATTCCAAAACAAAGCAACAATTCTTGGACTCGGACTAGGACTGTGGCGGAGATGAATCTGGTGGAATCTCGGATGGTGGCGGAGATGAATCTGGTGGAACTTCGGATGGTGGCGGATATATATGTTGCAGGTGGACTCGGATTGGCGTGATGGCGGCGGATATGTGGTGGCGTATATGGACTCGGATTGGTGGTGAATATGTGGTGGTGGTATATGGCAGCGGTGATGAAGTTGGTGCAGTGGTGGTATATGGTAACAGCGATGATGATGATGATGCAGTGGTGATATATGGCAGCGGCGACGTGACAACCTGTGAACAGAACTCAAAACTCTAAAGGACTAGACGCTAAAACCAGCAACTTGACACGACGATGCAACCGCAAATTCAACAAAGCAAATACAGAAAAGATTATGCAAAGGCTCAGATTGGTTCGGATGGGTTGAACTAACCCTAATTTTTTTTGGCTTTTTCGTGGACTATAGGTATGAAGAACAGACTCGATCTAAACTACGAAAAACTGTAAAATCTCACCGAGCAACCTGGAAATCTGATACCACTTGATAGAGGCGAGGGTGTCCCGATCTTTCGATGAGATTATAACTATCGATTTGGTGGAGTCGACTTTGACGATCCGACTACAAACGTGCACGACGTTGCGCCTTAGCAATCGCTAAACCAATCTCCTAAGGTTACCGGCGATGCGGAAGCACGGTCCACCGACCACGAAGGTCTATTCCTGCAAGCAATCAAAGAACGAGCAAGAATATGATAAAGCAATCTGAATATTGCGAATATATATGAAGTATTGATAATGGGTGGGGATCCGTAAGCGGTCTTGGTCTGGTCGTTGGACACAAACGTGCACGATGTTGCGCCTTAGCATTCGCTAAACCAATCTCTGAGGTTACTGACGATGCCGGAAGCACGGTCAGCCTGACCACGAAGGTCTATTCCTGCAAGAAATCAAAGAACGAGCAAGAATATGATAAAGCAATCTGAATATTGCGAATATATATGAAGTATTGATAATGTGGGGATCCGTAAGCGGTCTTGGTCTGGTCGTTGGACACAAATGAAGTACACGAAGTTGCAATGGCTAACTTTTAACTAAACAAATCCCAAAGTCTAAACGGTGCCCTAAGGGCTGTATATATGGAGGAAGAGGGGGGAATTTCGTGGCCCTTGGGGAAGGGGTCCGAAACCAACCCTATCTCTTGTTTCCCCACACATACGGACTCTAAAAACAGCCTATACTTATGTATTTCGAAATTACATGGGCCTGGCCCAATAATAAGGTGACGCAGCACCTAGAATAGCCTCTGGACGAAATTTATGAAGTGGCATCTTGTATATTTCGTCCAAGGCTTCATTCACTCCTTATGGTGGCTTCAAAGTCCTGAAATCATCACTTGTAACTCCGTTCTTATTCCCTTTGCGCATGCCATCAACTCCATGCTTGTTCTTGCTCCAATGTTCATCCTTCTCCAAGCTAGGCCCTTCATTTGTAAGCAAAACAAATGTATCCAATTTAGGCAGCATCATATTCTCATGAACATTAGAATCATTACCAAGAAACGAAAGTACCTGGTAATTTAATTGGCGGTTGCGAGCTCTAGTAATTGGTCCATTATATGTAACAGTAGGGGCTGTGGGTGTAACAATGGTATTGATGTCCTCATCATGGTTCGCCGTGTCCCTGGTTATGGACATCTTGAGAATCTAGTTCTTGGATTATCATGTTGATCTCATCACTTTACTTAATTAATTTGTTGGGATGTTAACTTTTAATTGGGATTGAGCTGGAGGAACCTTCTCAATATTTATCAACCAACCTTGTAGTTAAATAAAATGTATTCCTTTGCAGTAGGAAAAAATTGGCTTTTCGCAAAAACATTATAACCATAGAGCTTTTTCCACCAGCCATATATGCATGTAGTGATAGCTATTATTCATCATTATCCTATGGTGTGAATTTGCCAGTACATTCAATGTACTGACCCTTTGTGGCTGCAACGTCTCATGTTGTAGGAATCTTATGACGAGTAAGTGATACGTTAGGTGATGCGGAGCATCCTTCGGTCACCCCCATGGACTATTCAAGCTCCAAGTGGACCCATGACCAGAGCAAAAGCTCGTGCTATTCAATCCGAGGTGACATCACTCCTATTTGAGTTCCCCTTTTCTTCCAGTGAGGCATGGCTACTACCTAAGTCCGAGACGCTATGCGTGATCAGGTACAACGTTCAAGCCAAGGAGCCGGAGTGAAGAAGAAACGACAGCGTCAACTCCTGGATCGCCGGAACCTCCCGCCACGGCCGGAACTTCCGCCCCGAACGTCTGCCTACCCGAGCCTCCGGCCTCCGACGACATCGACCAGCCTGGCGTGCCAACTCTGGTTAGCCGGAACCTGCCGGAACCCGTCCGGACCTTCCGCCCGGAACCTCTCCGCCCGGACCTTCCGGCCCCGGACGCCAGCCCAGCTCCACCGCGCCAACTCTGCTGGTTAAGCGGGACCTATCCCGACCCTCCGTGCCCGGAACTTCCGGCCCTGCCGGTCTTGCGGCAGCTTGGGACGCCTTGTACCCTTTGCCTCAGTAAATTATATATACTCCCCCACCTACTCCTAGTTAGGGTTAGCATTGGTTTAGCTCATATTTCGTGTGAGAGCCCTTGCTCATCCACTTGGTTACTTCTCCTCGGAGCTCACGACCTCTTCGGAGAAGATCCCTCAAGTGGATTCAAGACCCCCTCTAGGGTGGCCCCATCAAGACCTCCTCACGGAGAAGAACGGCTACTCGTGTATCTTTCCTTTGTTGATTTTGAATCTTGTGCTATCCTATGTGTTCGGTGATCTAGCCCTTGTGTAATCGATACTTGTCGGTTTAGTGATTCATTCGTGTGGTTTTCCTTGTGTTCTTCCGCCTGTTCGTCGTGTTTTCTCCGTAGGATCCCCTCCAAACGTGAAAGATCTCCGATTAGGGTTCCGCCCTACATCATCTTGGTATCATGAGCCACGTTGATCACGTTTTTGGAGCCCCTATCCCGTGTTTTCTAGCTTGATTTTGTTGTTTTCGTCCTAAATCCCGAAAATCCCCACCAAAAATAGCCCCAATTTTTTTTGGTGATTTGTTGGTGTGATGAAGTTTTGTTGGATTTGATCCACGGATCTGCTTTGCTACGAGTGGATCTAGCTTCCCCTTCCTTCTTCCCTTCTAATTTCTTCCTTTTCCCCTCCGGATTTGGGTTTTTCCCCAAGTTTTTCCGCCCAAACCCTCGATCCCGAAGTCTCTGTTCTTGGCAGAATCACGACCACCGGAACTTCCGGCCCAGCCCAGCCCGGACCTTCCGGCCTTCCCCGGAACCTCCGGACCCCGGACCTTCCGTCTTGCCCGGAACTTCCGGCCTAGACAGAAAGGTTGCGCATCTTTGACGACTCCCGCTACTTCGGCAACTCCGACCACGGTGCAGCGGCATCTTCGCCAACGCACTGAAGACCGTGCATCACATCATCGTCCACATTCGCATCCGTTTGGAACCTTCAACCGTAAGCAAGGACGGTAATCTCGATGACATCTTTGTCCAAACCTTGCCATTGTATTGATAAACATCATAGCCATCTTTTGCGTTGCTTACCCATCGAGACTAGCCATTGAGTATTGCAGGCAACGTGACTTGTGCACATTAGTGATCATACTCCATAGCATACATACCATACCACCGTGCTACATATCTTGGGATCCACTTGTGTGTCACAAAGTTGTCATCACATACACAATTGCTATCTTGGTTCATGAAGTTTTGCATGAGAAAAGAGCTCAAAAGTGAAAGAGCCACCCAAGCTTTTAAGAAAAGAGCTTATGAGCAAGAACCATAGCATCATACTACATTAAGATTGTCATATAAGATCATCTTGGATCATAGCACGAAATACCATACTTATAGCATACTTGGGATAGAGATCGTTGCATTTTTTCCTAGTAGGTTGTGCACAAGTTCCGTATCCGCCTATTGTGCAATCGTGCTAGCGTCTCTCTAGTATTGTGCAACAAGAGCATTTTCGTGGATTCCTCATTTTGGCTCACTTTTGGTTTGCACAATCCCACTTATCTATTTGCGTGTGTGTTTCCGTGTACCAGTTTTTGCTTGGTCAACTTGTTGCATTTGCAAATTTGTGAATCTTTTCCAACATTATTGAATCCCACTTTCAATTGCATCAAATTTTATACCACCATCCTAACCAAGCTCCACCATAAGCTTTTACTTGTGTAGGTGTGAGAACCGACAAGGATTGGTACCAATAGCGCTATTTCATTGTCCGCATTTGAGTGAACTTGATTCATCATCAACATCGGTCAAAGGTACATTGGTATAAGTTCTTCTCCTTCTACCACTCACATTTTTGCTTGGAATGATGGATAGGCCAAGTACTTCTACCAACCCACTCTTCATCGAGCAAGACGACGACATGTCATCATACGTCACCAAGAGCCACCTCTTTGGTGCACAACGAGCATTACACCAAGAGCAACAAGCAATGAGCGACCGCATCGACAACCTCGCCACCGACTTGCGACTCTCCGAGCAACGTACAAGAGACTACTTCGATAACAAGTTCGACGTTCACAAACAAGAGAATGATGTAAGAATGGACGAGATCAGCGCCTTGATGAGGAACCGACATCATTCCACTTCTTCATCATCAAGACGGAGCCGCTCGAGTCGACACTCCGACGACACCTTCTACGACTCAAGTACACCGTCATCAAACACTCTTCGACGAGCAGCGGCGTCAAGAAGACCGTCATGCATCTCGCAACCCGCTACATGACAAGCATTCACAAGAGCAAGTCGATGAGCAAGTCCCTCGTCATCAATCAAACCAAGCCGCTTTTGCCCAAGCTCAAGAACGACAACGACTACGGGCGCCAAGAGGAAGAACGAAAGGCGTCTACACCAAGAAAAACAAGACGTCGAGGCGCAACGTCTTCAACAACAACAACGAGAAGCGCAAGCTCTTGAGGCCCAACGTGCCCTTCAAGAATCAAGTCGAGCCATCGCCAACCGCAATCGCGAAAGGCGCAATCAAGAGGAAGCCCTTCGAGAAGAAATCCAAGAGAGGAACTATCAACCGCACGTGCAACGTAAAGTTCCTCAAGCTCCTCCACAAGCTCATCAAGCTCCACCTCAATGTCAAATTCCTCAAGCTCCTCCACAAGCTCGTCAAGCTCCACCTCAACCTCAAGTTCAACATGAGCAAGTTGATCATGGACTTCCTCCACGCCAAGAGCAACATGAAGATGATTGCCACCCACGTCAAGGACGTCATCATCACGATCGCCAACAACACAATGAAGAGCAACGCTATGGAAAGCTCAAATTCACCATGCCCAAGTTCAATGGAAGCAATGACCCCGAAGAATACCTCTCATGGGCATTGAAGGTCGGCAAAATCTTTCATTTGCACAACTATGAGGAAGAGAAGAAGATCGCTATGGCATCACTTGAGTTCCAAGACTATGTGCTCATATGGTGGGAACAAATCCTTGAGCGCCGACAAGCAAGAGGTGAACCTCCAATCACCACTTGGGCTCAAATGAAAGATGTCATGCGAGCAAGTTTTGTGCCCACTTACTACAATATCGACCTCTTCAAGAAACTCCAACTCCTCAAGCAAGGAACAAAGAGTGTTGAAGAATACTACAAGGAAATGGAGATAGCCATGATTCGAGCCAATGTGAAGGAAGATGATGAGCAAACAATGGCACGTTTCTTGAATGGACTCAATCATCCCATCAAGAAGATCGCCGACTTCCAACCCTACTCCAACCTCATTGAGCTCGTGCATCAAGCTACAAAGGCGGAACGTCAAGTGCAAGATGACTTCAAGTACGCCAAGTGATGAGGACATCAATACCATTGTTACACCCACAGCCCCTACTGTTACATATAATGGACCAATTACTAGAGCTCGCGCACGCCAATTAAATTACCAGGTACTTTCGTTTCTTGGTAATGATTCTATTGTTCATGAGAATATGATGCTGCCTAAATTGGATACATTTGTTTTGCTTACAAATGAAGGGCCTAGCTTCGAGAAGGATGAACATTGGAGCAGGAACAAGCATGGAGATGATGGCATGCGCAAGGGGAACAAGAACGGAGTTACAACTGATGATTTCAGGACTTTGAGGCCACCATAATGAGTGCATGAAGCCTTGGACGAAATATACAAGATACCACTTCATAATATTCGTCCATAGGCTCTTCTAGGTGGTGCGTCACCTTATTATTGGGCCAGGCCCATGTAATTTCGTAATACTTAAGTATAGGCTGTTTTTTGAGTCCGTATGTGTGGGGAAACAAGAGTTAGGGTTGGTTTCGGACCCCTCCCTCAAGGGCCACGAAATTCCCTCCTCTTTCTCCATATATACAGCCCTTAGGGCGTCGTTTAGACTTCGGGTTTTGTTTAGATCAAAAGTTCGCCATAGCTGTAACCCGGCGTGCTTCGTTTGTGTTCAACGACTGCACCAAGGCGTCCACGTAACCCCACCTTCATTAATAAAGCTTTCCTCTTTTATTCGCAATATCCAGATTGCAATCTCAGTTTCTTGCTTGTTCTTCGTTTGCTCGCAGGAAATAGACCCTCGTGGTCAGGTTGATCGTGCTCCGGCGTGGTCAATAACCCCTCAGAAGTTGGTTTAGCGATTGCTAAGGCGCGACGTCTTCGCACGTCCGTAGTCGGATCGTCAAAGTCCACTCCCACAGAAAATGATTGCTATCTCATCGAAACATCGGGACACCTTTGCCTCTATCAAGTGGTATCAGATTTCCAGGTTGCTCGGTGAGATTCTACAGTTTTTCGTAGTTTAGATCGAGTCTGTTCTTCATACCTATAGTCCATGAAAAAGCCAAAAAAAATTAGGGTTAGTTCATCCCATCCGAACCAATCTGAGCCTTTGCATAATCTTTTCTATTTTTGCTTTGTTGAATTTGCGGTTGCATCGACGTGTCAAGTTGCTGGTTTTAGCGTCTAGTCCTTTAGAGTTTCGAGTTCTGTTCACAGGTTGTCACGTCGCCGCTACCATATATCACCACCGCATCATCATCATCGCTGCTGCCATATACCACCACCGCACCAACTTCATCACCGCTGCCATATACCACCACCACATATTCACCGCCAATCCGAGTCCATATCGCCACCACATATCCGCCGCCATCACGCCAATCCAAGTCCACCGCAACATATATCCGCCACGGTCCGAAGTTCCACCAGATTCATCTCCGCCACCATCCGAGATTCCACAGATTCATCTCCGCCACCCCCTAGTCCGAGTCCATGTAATTGTTGCTTTGTTTTGGAATTCCAGATCACGCCATACTCCAAGTCGTGACAGAGAAGGACTCCCCAACTTCCGTGCTACCCGCAGAAGAAAAATAGTTCCAGTTTAAAAAAAAAGCAAGTCTGGAAAATTCTGGCTAGGCAGTTTTTAGGACATTTGTAGACTTTTTCGAAAAATAATTGTTGCGGAGCAAAAAAAAAGTGCAAAAAAAGTGAAAAAAAAGAAAAAAAAATTCAGAGTGTGCTCCTCCCTTGTTTACGTGCAGCGCCGTGATTTTATTAGTGTTCTAGGCTCGCGTCTCTAGGACGGTCTAGCCTAGGACCAGCACAGTATCGTCGTTGAGCGTTTATTCAACTTTGCATCTCTGAATTGATTATTGCTGACCCTTTCTGCTACCATATTATAAGCCTTCCCAGCTCCACATACATCTACATCGTGCGTTTGACTCTCCACAGTAATCGCTCTATCCAAGCTTTGAGAGTTTTGACTACATCGGTTGCCGATCACCTTTCTTCTTTGGGTAAGAACTGGTAAGAATTTGAGATTTGCTTGACGGTTTTGTGACACCCACCACCACCACGTGTTAGTAGTCTGAGGATCATATTCTTGTGTGTTTCTATTGTCGCTAACCATGCCGGGATCACAAGCCAAGCGAGATTGCGAGAACTTGACGAACAAGGAGCTTCATGATAAATTTCAGCAAATGATGAGTGGACAGGTGCAGGATGTGCTAAAAAGATTTGAAGAGACCATGGAGAAGATAGATGGCATGGAGAAGATGTTTGAAACAAAGCTCGATAACAAGTTTAATGAATTGCTCGCGCGTCTTCCACCACCACCACCGATTGCACCTAATGCACCTCTACAACAACAACAACAACAACAACGACTACCTCCACGTCGCAAAACAACACTCCGCCGAGCGAGCCGTGTCCCTCTTGCGCTTGGCCAAACTGTTGGTGCTGCTGTTGATATTTCTGGGCTCCTGCTGCTGATGCGGAGGAGGATGATTATGTGGGAGATTACGAGGATGAGGTTGATCAAAATCAGAACTACGTGCAACCACCAGCACCACAACCACTAAGTCGTCCGCATGCAAATAATGGCAATGTTAGGGCTGCCCCTCAGGTACGAGATCATGACCATCTCCCTAAACTGAAATTGAATATTCCACCATTTGAGGGTAGATATGTTCCTGATATATAACATACTTTGGAGTTATAAACTGAACAACGAAATACATGTTTACAATATCCAGAGGACAGACGTGTTCCTGCTCATTGTTTGTGCTTTCACTAGCTTTGCATGTGTTTGGTGGTGCGGACATTGTAGATTATATCCTGTTCGACTACTTGGGCTGCTTTGAAAACTGCTATGCGTACTCGTTGGGTTCCACCATATTATCAACGTGAATTACTTCAAAAATTGTAGCGCTTAAGACAAGGAAAAATTACGTAGAAGAATATTATCGGGAATTACAAAGCGGCTTGATTAGATGTGGTATTGTTGAGGAGAATGAAGCTATGCTTGCACGTTTTTTGGGTGGATTAAATAGAGAGATTCAGACCATTCTAGACTATAAGGATTATAATAATATCACTCGTTTATTCCATCTTGCTTCTAAAGCTGAACGTGAAGTGCAGGATCGACAGACATTGGCGCGAACTAACTTTTCTGTAGGTCGACCTTCATCCTGGACACCACGTGCATCCTCTACTGCCACTACACCATCACCTCCGTCGGCTGCCACCTCCAACCGTGATACAAGAAAGCAGGCACAACCACCACTATCTGCCAAGAGCACACCTGCTGGGCCTACACAGAGCTCTTCTTCTTCCATGGCGTCAACAGGGCACACAAGTGATATTATTTGTCGTCGTTGTAAGGGAAGAGGACATTTCTTGAGAGAATGCCAATCTCAGCGTGTGATGATTGCTCTTGAGGATGGTGGGTATGAGTCCGCTAGTGACTATGATGAAGAGACTTTGGCTCTTATTACACATGAAGAACACGGTGGAGAGGATTACGATCATGAGACGCAATACATGGCTGCTTTGAAGATCTTTGACAGGTATGAATGTTTAGTTGCTCAACGTGTTTTGAGTGTGCAGGTAACACAAGCTGAGCAAAATCAGAGGCAGAACCTGTTCCATACAAAGGGAGTTGTGAAGGAACGTTCTATTCGCGTCATCATAGATGGAGGGAGCTGCAACAACTTGGCTAGCATGGATATGGTGGAGAAGCTTTCTCTCACCACAAGACCACATCCACATCCTTACTACATCCAATGGTTCAACAACAGCGGCAAGGTTAAGGTAACACGTCTTGTTCGTGTGCATTTTAGTATCTCTACATATGCTGATTATGTTGATTGTGATGTGGTACCTATGCAAGCATGTTCCTTATTACTTGGTAGACCATGGCAATTTGATAAAAATTCTGTACACCATGGTAGAAACAATCAGTATACTCTTGTTCACAAGGATAAAAATATTACTTTGCTTCCTATGACTCTGATTCAATTTTGAAAGATGAAATTAATAGAGCTAATAAAGCAAAATAGGAGAAAAATAAGAGTGAAAATCAGATTGTGGCAAAAGAATTTGAGCAACAAATGAAGCCTAATAATAAACCATCTAATGTTGCTACGAAATTAAACTGAAAAGTGCATGTTTTCTTGCCACCAAATCTGATATTGAGGAGCTAGATTCTAGCAAATCTGTTTGCTATGCTTTTGTGTGCAAAGAGGCATTATTTTCATTCGAGGACGTGCCTTCCTCTTTGCCCCTACTTTGTCACTAACATTTTGCGGGGAGTTTTGGCGTCTTCCCACAAGGCGTGCCACCGGATTACCACCTATCCGAGGGATTGAGCATCAAATTGACTTAATTCCCGGTGCATCGCTGCCCAACCGTGCACCATACCGTACCAATCCGGAGGAGACGAAGGAGATTATGCGTCAAATGCAGGAGCTGCTCGACAAAGGTTATATACGCGAATCTCTTAGTCCTTGTGCTGTTCCTATTATACTAGTGCCTAAAAAGGATGTACGTCGCGTATGTGTGTTGATTGTAGAGGCATTAATAATATTACTTATCGTTATCGTCATCCTATTCCTAGGCTAGATGATATGCTTGATGAATTGAGTGGCTCTACAATATTCTCCAAAGTTGATTTGCGTAGTGGATACCATCAAATTCGTATGAAATTGGGAGATGAATGGAAAACAACATTTAAAACTAAGTTTGGTTTATATGAGTGGTTAGTCATGCCTTTTGGGTTAACTAATGCACCTAGTACTTTCATGAGACTAATGAGCGAAGTTTTACGTGCTTTCATTGGACGATTTGTGGTAGTCTATTTTGATGATATCTTGATTTATAGCAAATCTTTGGAAGAACATTTGGAACATTTACGTGTTGTTTTATTGCTCTACGTGATGCACGTTTGTTTGGTAACCTTGGGAAGTGCACCTTTTGCACCGACCGAGTATCTTTTCTTGGCTATGTTGTTACTCCATAGGGATTTGAAGTTGATAAAGCCAAGATTGAAGCTATTGAGAGTTGGCCGCAGCCCAAAACGGTCACACAAGTGAGGAGTTTTCTTGGACTCGCTGGTTTCTATAGGTGTTTTGTGAGAGATTTTAGCACCATTGCTGCAGCTCTCAATGAGCTTATAAAGAAGGATGTGCCTTTTGTTTGGGGTACCGCACAGGAAGAAGCCTTCACGGTATTGAAAGATAAGTTGACACATGCTCCTTTACTCCAACTTCCTGATTTTAATAAGACTTTTGAGCTTGAATGTGATGCTAGTGGAATTGGATTGGGAGGTGTGTTATTACAAGATGGCAAACATGTTGCATACTTTTACGAAAAATTGAGTGGGCCTAGTGTGAACTATTCTACTTATGATAAAGAATTATATGCTCTTGTTAGGACTTTAGAGACATGGCAGCGTTATTTATGGCCCAAAGAATTTGTTATACATTACGATCATGAATCTTTGAAACATATTAAAAGTCAAGCTAAACTGAATCGTAGACATGCTAAATGGGCTGAATTCATTGAGACTTTCCCTTATGTCATTAAACACAAGAAGGGTAAAGAAAATGTTATTGCTAATGCTTTGTCTCATCGCTATTCTATGCTTTCACAACTTGACTTCAAAATATTTGGTTAGGAGACCATCAAAGATCAATATGTGCATGATGCTGATTTTAAAGATGTAATGCAGAATTGTAACAAAGGAAGAACATGGCACAAGTTCGTTATTAATGATGGCTTTGTGTTCCGTGCTAGCAAGCTATGCATTCCAGCTAGCTCTGTTCATCTTTTGTTGTTGCAGGAGGCGCATGGAGGAGGATTAATGGGACACTTTGGCGTGAAGAAGACGGAGGACGTATGATGTAGGGCGGAACCCTATGTGGACGATCTTTCACGTTTGGAGTGGATCCTACGGGGAATCACGAAGAACACGCGGAAGCACAAAGGGGAACACGGAGGAAACGAGAGAGAAATCACTCAACCAACAAGGAATCAATCACACAAGTGCTAGATCACCGAACACAAAGAGATACATATGATCCACAATCAACAAAGGTAACGATACTGTAAGTGCATATAGTGCCCCTTAGTGATTTTGGTGTATTGAAGACTTATAGGTTAAGGGACTAATGTGTTTGTGAGTGTACATAGGTCTATAAGTCTATGAGGAGTTTGATATTTACAGAGAAAGTCGACTCCTAAAAATGAAGTTCTTCGACTAAAGACTTTGATATTCTGAAGACTTTCTGAAGACTTTGAAAGTGAAGAAATTGGTGTGACCTTGAAGACTTGGTATTCATTTGAGGAACATGAAGCGTGAAGACTTTTGTTTTCGCAGTTTCGTTTTCTCTTTCTTGAGTCATAGGAAACACCGTACTGTTAAAGGGGGTCGAGGAAATACTAAGGAAAAATTTCCACGTGATGCTCAACTCAAAATCCTACACCTACCAATCCCTTGAGTAAAGCCTTTAGAAATCTCATACTGATTCAGTCAATTTCTTGATGAGACGAAGTTCTTACAGTCATTTGAGGAATTTGTTTTGACTAAGGAGTTAGGAATTCGCCGGTCTGGATTGCCTACGATGAGGAACATGATAGCCACGAGGAATTTGAGATTCAAATTTCCGATCAGATTCTTGTCTTCTTGGCCATTTGTCCCAAAATATCTTATCCACCTAACGGTCATATCATTGAAGGGCATTTATGTCTTATCATGTCGGGCTGCTCTCTAGGCTATAAATAGCCGCCCCTACAACCACTAGCTGGTTGGCTGCTCGAGAGAAACTTGACACTTGTCATTTGAGAGCAACCCATCCTCCGAGGACTTTGGCGACAATCATCGAGTGAGGAAAAACCCAAAACCAAACCCTACAAACCCAAAGTGATTGAGCATCCTTTGAAGAGATTGATCTGCGTGGATCCGGCGCTTGTTACGTTTGAAGACTGTGCTTCTTCCAGACGGTTAGGCGTCATGGTCTAGAAACATCCAAGAGGAATTGTGGATCGCCGAGTGACCAAGTCTGTGAAGGTTTGGAAGTCGCACGAAGACTTACCACGAGTGATTGGACGAGGTCTGTGTGACCTTAGTTCAAGGAGAATACGGTGAGGACTTGGTGTCTGAGCTACGTGCTTTCGGCGGCGGGTGTCCGGGACTATGTGTCCTCGAGTTTAAATACTCACCGCTCCAACCAGACGCATAACCGAGACAAAGAGTTGGAACTGGTCTACCAAATCATTGTCTTCACCAACCTAACTGGTTCTATTTCCTCAACCCTTTCATTTCGTCATTACTATGTTGAGTGTTCGTTCATATCTGTGCTTGAAGACTTTGATTGAAGACTTTCTCAATTTCCTCAGTTCAATTTCTTCAGTCTGTTTGTCTTCATCTTGTGCTATCCTGATAGAGGCAAAGGTGTCCCGATGTTTCGATGAGATGGTGGCTATCGTTTCTGTGGGAGTCGACCTTGACGATCCGACTACGTACGTGCGAGACGTCGCGCCTTAGCAATCGCTAAACCAACTTCCGAGGGTTATTGACCACGCCGAGCACGATCAACGACCACGAGGGCCTGTTTCCTGCGAGCAAGCGAAGAACAAGCAAGAAACTAAGATTGCAATCTGGATATTGCGAATATAAGAGGAAAGCTTTATTAATGAAGGTGGGGTTACGAGGCGCCTTGGTGCGGTCGTTGAACACAAGCGAAATCTGTGAAGTTGCAGCTATGGCGAACTTTTGATCTAAACAAAACCCAAAGTCTAAACGACGCCCTAAGGGCTGTATATATGGAGAAAGAGGAGGAATTTCGTGGCCCTTGAGGGAGGGGTCCGAAACCAACCCTAACTCTTGTTTCCCCACACATACGGACTCTAAAACAGCCTACACTTAAATATTTCGAAATTACATGGGCTGGCCTAATAATAAGGTGACGCGGCACCTAGAATAGCCTATGGACGAATATTATGAAGTGGCATCTTGTATATTTCGTCCAAGGCCTCATGCTCTCATTAGGGTGGCTTCAAAGTCCTGGAATCATCACTTGTAACTCCGTTCTTGTTTCCCTTTGCATGCCAACATCTCCATGCTTGAACTTGCTCCAAGGTTCATCTTTCTTGTCCATGGTAGGCCCTTCATTTGTAAGCAAAACAAATGTATCCAATTTAGGCAGCATCATATTCTCATGAACATTGGAATCGTTACCAAGAAAGCGAAAGTACCTGATAATTCAATTGGCATGTGCGAGCTCTAGTAATTGGTCCAGTATGTATAGCAGCAGGGGCTGTGGGTGTAACAATGGTATTGATGTCCTCATCATCCTCCCCTTCTTGAAATGAAGTCGTCCTCGACGGAAACTCATCTTCCTCACCCAAATAAGGCTTCAAATCTGCAATGTTAAAAGTGGGACTAACCCCAAAATCTGCGAGCAGCTCAAGTTTATATGCATTATCATTTATTTTCTCTAACACCTTAAATGGACCATCGACCGCGTGGCATTAGCTTTGATTTGCGCAAATTAGGAAACCTATCCTTACATAAATGTAACCAAACAAGATCTCCGGTGCAAAGACAACATGTTTTCTACCCTTATCTCCAGCAAGTTTATATTTAGCATTCATACGCTCAATGTTTTCCTTAGTTAACTCATGCATTTTTAAAATCAATTCAGCACGTTCTTTAGCATCAAAATTAACCTTCTCCGAAGATGGAAGAGGCAACAAACCAATAGGTGCACGAGGTAGGAAGCCATACACAATTTCAAAAGGGCACATCTTAGTAGTAGAATGCAATGAACGATTATAAGCAAATTCAATATGAGGCAAGCATTCTTCCCACATTTTCTTATTATTCTTCAAAACAGCCCTAAGCATAGTAGACAATGTTCTATTGACTACTTCAGTTTGTCCATCGGTTTGGGGGTGACAAGTAGTACTAAAAGCAGTTTAGTCCCCAACTTAGCCCATAAACATCTCCAAAAGTGGCTAAGAAATTTAGTATCACGATCTGAAACAATAGTATTTGGCACACCATGCAAGCGAATAATTTCACGAAAGAACAAATCAGCAACATTAACAACATCATCGCTTTTATGACATGGTATAAAGTGTGCCATTTTCGAGAATCTATCCACGACAACAAATATGCTATCCCTCCCCTTCTTTGTTCTAGGTAAACCTAAAACAAAGTCCATAGATATATCCTCCCAAGGAACACTAAGTACAGGCAAAGGCATATATAAACCATGAGGATTGAGTCGTGACTTAGCTTTTTGACATGTAGTGCAGCGAGCAACAAAACGCTCAACATCCCGTCTCATCTTTGGCCAAAAGAAATGTGTAGCAAGTATATCCTCCGTCTTCTTCACGCCAAAGTGTCCCATTAATCCTCCTCCATGCGCCTCCTGCAACAACAAAAGACTTAACAGAGCTAGCAGGAATGCATAGCTTGTTAGCACGGAACACAAAACCATCCTTAATAACAAACTTGTTCCATGTTCTTCCTTCTTTACAATTCTGCATTACATCTTTAAAATCAGCATCATGCACATATTGATCTTTGATGGTCTCCAAACCAAATATTTTGAAGTCAAGTTGTGAAAGCATAGTATAGCTGACGAGACAAAGCATCAAGAATAACATTTTCTTTACCCTTCTTGTGTTTAATGACATAAGGGAAAGTCTCAATGAATTCAACCCATTTAGCATGTCTACGATTCAGTTTAGCTTGACTTTTAATATGTTTCAAAGATTCATGATCAGAATGTATAACAAATTCTTTGGGCCATAAATAACGTTGCCATGTCTCTAAAGTCCGAACAAGAGCATATAATTCTTTATCATAAGTAGAATAGTTCACACTAGGCCCACTCAATTTTTCAGAAAAGTATGCAACAGGTTTGCCATCTTGTAATAACACACCTCCCAATCCAATTCCACTAGCATCACATTCAAGCTCAAAAGTCTTATTAAAATCAGGAAGTTGGAGTAAAGGAGCATGTGTCAACTTATCTTTCAATACCGTGAAGGCTTCTTCTGTGCGGTATGCCAAACAAAAGGCACATCCTTCTTTATAAGCTCATTGAGAGGTGCAGCAATGGTGCTAAAGTCTCTCACAAAGCGCCTATAGAAACCAGCGAGTCCAAGAAAACTCCTCACTTGTGTGACCGTTTTGGGCTGCGGCCAACTCTCAATAGCTTCAATCTTGGCTTTATCAACTTCAATTCCTGTGGTGTAACAACATAGCCAAGAAAAGATACTCGATCGGTGCAAAAGGTGCACTTCCCAAGGTTACCAGACAAACGTGCATGACGTAGAGCATTAAAAACAACACGTAAATGTTCCAAATGTTCTTCCAAAGATTTGCTATAAATCAGTATATCATCAAAATAGACTACCACAAATCGTCCAATGAAAGCACGTAAAACTTCGTTCATTAGTCTCATGAAAGTACTAGGTGCATTAGTTAACCCAAAAGGCATGACTAACCACTCATATAAACCAAACTTAGTTTTAAATGCTGTTTTCCATTCATCTCCCAATTTCATACGAATTTGATGGTACCCACTCATAAATCAACTTTGGAGAATATTGTAGAGCCACTCAATTCATCAAGCATATCATCTAGCCTAGGAATAGGATGGCGATAACGAATAGTAATATTATTAATGCCTCTACAATCAACACACATACGCCGACGTACCATCCTTTTTAGGCACTAGTATAATAGGAACAGCACAAGGACTAAAGAGATTCGCGTATATAACCTTTGTCGAGCAGCTCACATGCTTGACGCATAATCTCCTTCGTCTCCTCTGGATTTATGCGGTATGGTGCACGTTGGGTAGCGATGCACCGGGAATTAAGTCAATTTGATGCTCAATCCCTCGAATAGGTGGTAATCCGGTGGCACGTCTTGTGGGAAGACGTCGTGAACTCTGCAAAATGTTAGTGATGAGGGGCAAAGAGGAAGGCACGTCCTCGAATGAAAATAATGCCTCTTTGCACACAAAAGCATAGCAAACAGATTTGCTAAAATCTAGCTCCTCAATATCAGATTTGGTGGCAAGTAAACATGCACTTTTCAGTTTAATTTCAGAAGCAACATTAGATGGTTTATTATTAGGCTTCATTTGTTGCTCAAATTCTTTTGCCACAATCTGATTTTCACTCTTATTTTTCTCCTGTTTTGCTTTATTAGCTCTATTAATTTCATCTTTCAAAATTGAATCAGGAGTCATAGGAAGCAAAGTAATATTTTTATCCTTGTGAACAAGAGTATACTGATTGTTTCTACCATGGTGTACAGAATTTTATCAAATTGCCATGGTCTACCAAGTAATAAGGAACATGCTTGCATAGGTACCACATCACAATCAACATAATCAGCATATGTAGAGATACTAAAATACACACGAACAGTACATGTTACCTTAACCTTGCCGCTGTTGTTGAACCATTGGATGTAGTAAGGATGTGGATGTGGCCTTGTGGTGAGAGAAAGCTTCTCCACCATATCCATGCTAGCCAAGTTGTTGCAGCTCCCTCCATCTATGATGACGCTTGAATAGAACGTTCCTTCACAACTCCCTTTGTATGGAACAAGTTATGCCTCGACTTTGCTCGACTTGTGTAACCTGCACACTCAAAACACGTTGAGCAACTAAACATTCATACACATCGGCATCTTCAGCAGCCATGTATTGCGTCTCATGATCAGAATCCTCTCCACCGTGTTCTTCATGCGTAATAAGAGCCAAAGTCTCTTCATCATAGTCACTAGCGGACTCATACCCATCATCCTCAGTAGCAATCATCACAAGCTGAGATTGGCATTCTCAAGAAAGTGTCCTCTTCCCTTACAACGACGACAAATAATATCACTTGTGTGTCCTGTTGACGCCATGGAAGAAGAAGAGCTCTGTAGGCCCAGCAGGTGTGCTCTTGGCGATAGTGGTGGTTGTGCCCGCTTTCTTGTATCACGGTTGGAGGTGGCAGCCGACGGAGGTGCCGGTGTAGTAGAACGTGTGGAAGTAGATGATGCACGTGGTGTCCATGATGAAGGTCGACCTGCGAGAAAAGTTAGTCCGCGCCAACGCCTGCCGATCACGCACTTCATGTTCAGCTTTACAAGCAAGATGGAATAATCGAGTGATATTAGTATAATCCTTGTAGTCTAGAATGGTCTGAATATCTCTATTTAATCCACCCGAAAAGCGTGCAAGCATAGCTTCATTCTCCTCAACAATACCACATCTAATCAAGCCAGTTTGTAATTCACGATAATATTCTTCTACCGAATTTTTCCTTGTCTTAAGCGCTGCAATTTTTGAAGTAATTCACGTTGATAATATGGTGGAACCCAACGAGTACGCATAGCAGTTTTCAAAGCAGTCCAAGTAGCTGGAACAGGATATAATCTACAATGTTCAGACCACCAAACACATGCAAAGCTAGTGAAAGCACAAACAGCAGCGGGAACACGTCTCTCCTCAGGATATTGTAAACAAATAAATCGTTGTTCAGTTTCTAACTCCCAAGTAAGATATAGATCAGGAACATATCTACCCTCAAATGGTGGAATATTCAACTTCAGTTTAGGGAGATGGTCATGATCTCGTACCTGAGGGGGAGCCCTAACATTGCCATTATTTGCATGTGGACGACCGGGTGGTTGTGGTGCAGGTGGTTGCACTTGCACGTAGTTGAAGTTGATCAACCTCATCCTCGTACTCTCTCACATAATCATCCTCCCCACATCGCCAGCAGGAGCCACGAAGTATCAACAGAAAGACCAAAGCAGCTTGGCGGTGAAGAGGGACACGGCTCGCTTCGGCGGAGGGTTGCTTCAGCGATGTGGAGGTAGTCGTTGTTGTTGTTGTAGAGGTGCATTAGGTGCAGCCGGTGGTGGTGGTGGTAGGCAGCGAGCAATTCATTAAACTTGTTATCGAGCTTTGTTTGAACGCCTTCTCAATGCCATCTATCTTCTCCATGGCCTCTTCAAATCTATTTAGAACATCTTCCACCTGCCCACTCATCATTTGTTGAAACTTATCATGTAGCGCTTTGTTTGTCATGTTCTCAGTCGGTCTAAATGGCTTGTGATCCTGCCATGGTTAGCGACAACGAAACACACAAGAATATGATTGACAGACTACTAGGAAGTGGTGGTGGTGGTGTGGTGGGCCGGTCACAAATCCGTCAAGCAAATCTCAAATTCTTACCAGTTCTTACCCAAAGAAGAAAGGTGATCGGCAACCGATGTAGTCAAAACTCTCAAAGCTTGGATAGAGCGATTACGGGGAGAGTCAAACGACGATGTAGATGTATGTGGAGCTGGGAAGGCTTATAATATGGTGGCAAAAAGGGTTGACAATAATCAAATCAGAGATGCAAAGTTGAATAAACGCTCAACGACAGATCTTGTCTGGTCCTAGGCTAGACCGTGCTAGAGACGCGAGCCTAGAACACTAACAAAATCACGGCGCTGCACGGAAACAACGGAAAAGCACACTCTGGAATTTTTTTTCGCTTTTTTTTTTTTGGCGCTGCTTTTTTTTTTTGCGAAAAATCACTATAATGGCGAGTGTCTCAAAACTCTTCCCAGGTCAAACTGACAGGATGGGCACGAAATTTTTTCGACCAAAAATTTTTTTGTTGCGGACCCAAAAGCTGAAACGGGTCAAAAAACTTTCTATAATGGCGAATTGTCTCAAAACGCTTAGAAACACCTAAAAATAGGATAGCGGAAAATTTTTCGACAAGTGCGTTTCGGAAAATTTTGGGCCTAAACGGAGGGTGGTTTCAGGACTCTTTTTTTCGAAACCTACTCGGCTAGGAAACACGAATCGGAAACTAGATGGATCTCGAAAACAAACCTAATATGAGAAGAACTTCGGATTGGTGGTGGATATATGGTTGTGGTATATGGCGTGGTGGTGGTATATGGCAGCGGTGGTGGTATATGGCTACGGATTGGTGGTGGATAAGAAGGGTGGTAGATGGCAAGGCGATGATGATGGTGCGGCGGCGTGACAACTTATGACCAGAACTTCGAAACTCTAAAAGACTAGACTCTAAGACCAGCAACTTGACACGACGATGCAACCGGAAATTCAACAAAGCAAAAACCCCAAAAAGATTATCACGAAGGCTCAGATTGGTTCGGATATGATGAACTAACCCTAATTTTTTGTGGCTTTTTCGTGGACTTTAGGTATGAAGAACAGACTCGATCTAATCTCTGAAAAAGCGTAAAATCTCACCGAGCAACCCGAAAATCTGATACCACTTGATAGAGGCAAAGGTGTCCCGATGTTTCGATGAGATGGTGGCTATCGTTTACGTGGGAGTCGACCTTGACGATCCGACTACGTGACGTGCGAGACGTCGCGCCTTAGCAATCGCTAAACCAACTTCCGAGGGTTATTGACCACGCCGAGCACGCATCAACTCCGACCACGAGGGCCTGTTTCCTGCGAGCAAACAAAGAACAAGCAAGAAACTAAGATTGCAATCTGGATATTGCGAATATAAGAGGAAAGCTTTATTGTGGGGTTACGAGACGCCTTGGTGCAGTCGTTGAACACAAACGAATGCTGTGAAGTTGCAGCTATGGCGAACTTTTGATCTAAACAAAACCCAAAGTCTAAACGACGCCCTAAGGGCTGTATATATGGAGAAAGAGGAGGGAATTTCGTGGCCCTTGAGGAGGGGTCCGAAACCACCCCTAACTCTTGTTTCCCACACATACGGACTCTAAAACAGCCTACACTTAAGTATTTCGAAATTACATGGGCCTGGCCCAATAATAAGGTGACGCAGCACCTAGAATAGCCTATGGACGAATATTATGAAGTGGCATCTTGTATATTTCGTCCAAGGCCTCATGCTCTCATTAGGGTGGCTTCAAAGTCCCGGAATCATCACTTGTAACTCCGTTCTTGTTTCCCTTGCGCATGCCAACATCTCCATGCTTGAACTTGCTCCAAGGTTCATCTTTCTTGTCCATGGTAGGCCTTTCATTTGTAAGCAAAACAAATGTATCCAATTTAGGCAGCATCATATTCTCTTGAACATTGGAATCGTTACCAAGAAACGAAAGTACCTGATAATTCAATTGGCGTGCGCGAGCTCTAGTAATTGGTCCAGTATGTATAACAGCAGGGGCTGTGGGTGTAACAATGGTATTGATGTCCTCATCATATCCTGTGTTTACGCTTTCTGTACTCTTTGTTTGTCTTCATTTCATCATGATGACCATGCCCGCATTCTGTTATGCTTACTTCTGAGTACTTATTCCGCTGCAAGTAGTTCTTCGCAAAGGAATTTCCTCACCGCAAATTCCTCGGTGAAGAATTCATAAAATCGCCTATTCACCCCCTCTAGTCGATATAACGCACTTTCAATTGGTATCGAGCAAGGTACTCCCTTGTTACGTGTGATTTTGGTTTAACCACGGAGTTTTAGTTATGTCGACCGCAGGTATGAAGAAAGTGACATGCCCTATCTTTGGCGGTCATGATTATCCCAAGTGGAAGGCCATGATGAGGAAGCGCCTCATGGCAATGGACAACGAGTTGTGGACCGTCCTTTGAAATTGGTCTTCTTGATCTGTGCAAGGCAATGACGCAGATGATATTCGCAAGTACACTCGACTTGACATCATGGCAAAGGATATCATCTGTTCACCGCCTATCTAGAGATGAATTCAAGCGCATTATGCATCTTTGCAATCTGAAGCTTATCTGGGACCGAATCTCCGGCGCCTATGAAGGTCATTGAACCCGTCATGATCCCTGGTTTGAGGACTTCAAGGAATCTCTCAAAGCGATGACTTTCGAACCAGAATCATCATCTTACGCATCATGTCTCATGGCAAAGGGTGTCGAGGTAACGAATGTTCCTCATCTGAATTCAAAGGATCGTGAATCTGATGATGATGGATCTGATGATGATATTGAACCTAGCTATACTAAACTTGTTTGCATTGCCACCAAACAACAACATGCCTTGGAAAAGGTTCAAAACATGCTAGATAAGAGTGATGATATGTTAGGTGAAGAAATGGATCGCACTAAAGCCTTGACTGAAAATCTTCAGAGACTTCAGTCTAGGTTTGACAGCCTTCAAGGTCACCATAACTCTCTCTTGTCTGATCATGAGAAACTTTCTTATGAATTTCTTCAAAGAAAGCAAGATCTTGAGAAGCTAAGAGTAAGTTATGAAGATCTTCAGAAGGAGCGCGATTCATTACTTGCTCAACAAATCAGCGCTTCTCGTGAATAATTTGTTCCTCCATGCTTAAAGTGCATTGAACGTGAATCTGCTAATTCTTCACCTGAATGTTCAAATGCTTCAACTATTACAAATTCTTCACCTGCCTCTACTATCACTAATTCCTCATCTGAGGACATTGCAAGTATCACTGACGATGCAGGGCTGAAGGAATTGTATATGACAGGCATGTACAAAAGCCTCAAAGGGCATCAAACTCTTTGTGATGTGCTTAAAAGCAGATCCTAAACAGGAACCCTAGGAAAGAGGGTATTGCCTTTGAGAGGAACATCAATGCTGATGGAACATATTGGACGCCTGAGCAGTATCCCAAAACCTCATGGGTTGCTTTGCAAAGGGACCTCGATTGATCCATCTAACTTATCTGACTTTACATGCGAATCTCCTCATTCTTGATGAGTCATTTGACTCCAACTATAAACTGTTCAAAAATCAGAATGGTGAAGTATTTGCTAGATATGTTGGCACTAAGCTGCAGGAACGGTTCCCCTATGAAGAAAATTTGGGTTCCCAAGAAGTGCCTTGAAAGTCTTGGTGAATGTCCTCATGGCGCCACTGTGAAGAATAGGAACCCCAGATCAAACTCTTCATATGGACCAAATTCTTCATATGGATCCAAGTCCTCATACGGACCAAATTCCTCACATGGATCAAATTCCTCAAAAGGATCAAAGTCCTCATATGATTATCATCGTGCTAACAACTCTGTTTCACATGGTAGAGCTAAGGGCTATGAATATGTGCATTATTCTTCAAACCAATATGTTCATAAGTCCTCGAAGAATTTCTCTGCTTATTCATATGCTTACCCTAACCCCTCTTATGCGAAACGAAATGGATTGGCCTCTATGCCACCATTCTCATATGGTGCTCGCAGAGTATGAACTCTTTGCCACCCCTTGAGATGTGGGTGGTGAAGAAAAAGAACTAACCTCTTCTGCAGGGTCAGGTCTCGCACGTGCTTTAAGCGTCTGAAGAATTTCTTGGGGGCCCTCGAAATGCACGAAAGGACGCAGGCTAATCATGATGAAATGAACTTTCATTTCACACGTCCTCATCTTGCTTATCTCGTTATCTTGGTGATGAAATTCATCGATGAACTTGATATCATATTCTTCACCGATGAAGTATATGAGATCGTAAGTTGCACTAATTCATCTGCAGGATGATCAACCCAAAGCCACCGAGTGGGTTCTCGATAGTGGATGTACAAATCACATGACCGGTGACAAGAATCTATTGATGGATGCTCCCTTATCACCGCCTCATCTCAAGCATATCATCTTTGGCCGACAAAGGCAAAAGTCGGTATTGGGTCTTGGTAAGGTTGCGATCTCTAAGGACATACACATGGACAAAGTCATGCTTGTTGAGTCCTTAGGTTACAACCTCATGTCGATCTCAATGCTTTGTGATCTTGATATGGTTGTTATCTTTGGCAAGTATCGTTGTGTTGTGATTATGGAAGCCGACAATTCCTGTGGTCTTGAAGGCTTTAGGAGAGGAGACTTGTATATTGTTGGTTTCTCTACAGGACCACAACCAGCCGTGTGTCTACTTGCAAAAGCTTTAGAAGGCTGGCTATGGCATCGGCTGACTTGGTCACCTTGAGGCATGAGGAATTTGCACACACTTGCAAAGAAGAAGCATGTCATTGGCATTGAGAATGTCAAATTCCTCAAGGATCACTTGTGTGGAGCCTGTGAAGCTGGGAAAATGACCAAGGCCAAGCATCCAGCGAAGACTATCATGACCACTACTCGTCCCTTTGAATTGCTTCACATGGACCTCTTTGGTCCTAATCATTACTCAGTGTCACTAATGATGCATCTCTATATGGCTTTGTTATTGTTGATGATTACTCTCGTTACACATGGGTACACATTGTTACTTACAAAAATGAAGTGTGAAGTCTTCAAATGATTTTCCTCGAGGGCTTCAACCAACTTTGGTGTGAAGATCAGACACATCAGGAGTGACAATGGAACTGAGTTCAAGAATTCCGGTCTTGATGCTTATCTTGATGAACTTGGTATTACTCATGAGTTATCTGCTACATATACTCCTCAGCAAAATGGCGTCGTGGAGCGCAAGAACATAACTCCTGTTGAGATGGCTCGCACTATGCTTGATGAATACAAAACGCCTAGTTGTTTTTGGATTGATGCAATTGATACCGCGTGCCACATCATCAACAGAGTATATCTTCACAAATTCTTCAAGAAGATCGCCTATGAACTCCTCAACGACAAGAAACCTAATGTGAGTTATTTCAAAGTCTTGATTGCTAAATGCTGGATTAGAGATCCTCATCACAATTCTAAATTTGCACCAAAGCACATGAAGGTTTTATGCTTGGTTACGGAAAGGACTCGCACACCTCTGAGTCTTCAACATCGCTCTTCACAAGATTGTTGACCTTTGTAGATATGCGGTTCGATGAAACTAATGGCTCGCAAAGAGAGCACCTACCTTCCGTGTTAGATGAACCAACACCGAGGAATCTATCAAGTTCAAGGCAAGCGAGGATGTCATTCCCATCTTGAAGAATCTGCTTTGAAGAATTCATTCCAAAGACGCTGAAGAACGCCGAAATGATGCACTGAAGATAATGTCAAGACACCGGTCGAGGAAAATGATCAAATTCCTCGACAACAACCAGCTCATCCTCGCGTTGCAAAAGAAGTGCAAGTTGACAAGATCATCGATGACATTGAAGCGCCAGTCCTCTCACACGCTCAAAAGCTTCACATTTATCTAACTTTTGTGGGCACTATGCTTTTGTCTCTATCACAGAGCCCACTAAGGTAGATGAAGCATTCTGAGCCCGAGTGGATTCAGGCCATGCAAGAAGAATTACATCGATTCGAGCTCAACAATGTGCAGGAACTGGTCAAACGTCCGAGATCCTCGCAAGCATAATATCATTGGCACAAATTGGATCTACCGCAACAAGCAATATGAAAATGGCCGTGTGGTGAGGAATAAGGCACGACTTGTAGCTCAAGGCTACACACAGGTTGAAGGAATTGATTTCGATGAAAATTTTGCACTGTTGCTAGACTTGAGTCTATTCAAGATATTACTTGCCTATGCTAACCATCACAATATCACTTTATATCAAATGGATGTGAAAAGTGCATTCCTCAATGGTAAGCTTGAGGAAGAAGTATATGTTGCTCAACCCCAGGTTTTGAAGATCCAAAGAATCCCGACAAAGTCTTCAAACTCAACAAGGCCCTCTATGGTCTCAAACAAGCCCCGCAGGCGTGGTATGATACATTGAAGGAATTCTTCGTGAAGAATGGCTTCACACCAGTTCACTCGACCCTACTCTCTTTACTAAATCATATGATGGTGAACTGTTTGTGTGCCAAATATATGTTGATGATATTATCTTTGGCTGTCTTGACCAACGTTATAGTGATGAATTTGCCTATATGATGAGTGAAGAATATCAAATGTCTATGATGGGAGAGTTGAAATTCTTCTTAGGTCTTCAAATTCACAACAACACAATGGCATATTCATATCTCGGAGAAATACCTCAAAGATGTCACGAAGAAATTCGGCATGCAAGATTGCAAAGGCATCAAAATTCCTATGCCCACAAATGGCCATCTATGCACCGATGAAAATGGTATTGACTTGATCACAAGGTATACCGCTCCATGATTGGTTCTCTATTGTACTTATGTGCATCTAGGCCAGATATAATGCTTAGTGTTTGCATGTGTGCCTGATTTCAAGCTACAGAAGGAATCACACCATAAGGCTGTGAAGCATATTCTTCGATATCTAGCTCACACACCAACACTAGGATTATGGTACCCCAAGGGCTCTACTTTTGATCTCATTGGATATTACGACTCGACTATCTTTGGTGATCGTGTGGACCGCAAGTCAACATCTGGTACTTGTCATTTCCTCGGACGATCTTTAGTCTATTGGTCCTCGAAGAAAGTAATGCGTATCACCGCTCTACTACTAAGCTGAATACATTGCTTTGGCTCTTGTTGTGCTCAATTGTCGTGGATGAAGCAAACTCTCAAGGACTACGGCATCAACGTGAAGAATGTGCCTCTCATTGTGACAATGAGAGTGCCATCAAGATTGCTCACAACCCAGTTCGGCACTTTCGAAGACAAAGCACATTCAAATTCGTCATCATTTTCTTCGTGATCATGTGTTGAAGGCGACATCTCCATCGAGCATGTGAAGACCGGAGAACAGCTAGCCGATATCTTCACTAAGCCCTTGGATGAGAAGAGATTTAGCAAGTTGCGGTGTGAGCTAAATATCTTAGAATCTTGAATGTTCTTTGAAAAGAACACACATCCTGACACTTATGCAAAATTGATGACTTAGATGTGCAACACATGAAGAAACGTTTTTCTTCAATCCATGAAGAATAACACTCTAAGTGTGAAGAAATTAATGAAGAATTTGATTCTCAGAACCCTACGACAATTATGCAGCGGTGTATGCAAATCATCATTCTTATACGGTGGGTCACGCCACCACTAAAGCTGAAAATCTTCAATTTGAGTTTTTCCTCACTTTTGAAATTCTTGAGTTTTTCAAATTCTTCAACTTTGCAAAATCTTCCTTTATTTCCGTCGTTTTTCTTCTTTGGCGATATATATATATATATATATATATATATATATGGCTATATATAGCTATATATATATATATATATATATATATGGGTTTATGTCCTCTGCAACATTCACTTATGGCTATTTCTTCAAGTCGTTTTTCTTGCTAAGTGAATGTGATCAGACCCTTCCCCCTCTATGCTATACTCAACCCAATCTATTCACAAATTCTTCCTGTGCGTTCTATTTGAAACTCGTTCAAAATCTTCATTGTGTCCTTGTAAATTTGAAGAAATTGCGAACGGAACTTTAAAACTGATCTTATCCAAACTTTCGGTTTTGCCGCTCAAATCGTTCCGCATCCCACGATGGATTTATCAATTCACCCACGATCTAACACGATCTCCACTTTTCAGTACGTGGGTGACACATGTCAAGAGAAGGAGAATGGTCAGGGGCACGTTCGTCCTAAATCTTGAGTGAACAGCTTTTCACCGCCTCTATAAATACCCTCTCCCCATCCTCACTTCTTTTACTCCGCTCGATCTCTCTCTCCGCTCGAGCTTCTCAAACCCTAAGCGCCGCCGCTTCTCCATCATCGCCCGGTGAGGAAGAGCTTCATCGCCTCAACCTCGTCAGCCGACGATACTCACGCCGATCATGGAAATCCTCACTCCGCCGCCGTCAGTGGCATCTTCCTCCGCCAAGTTAGGGCGTGGAAGATCTGAATCGACGAACTTCCCAACTGTTCTTCTTAGTTCGTCGTGTTCTTCACTTCGGGTAATTAAAAGTTACTTTTATTACTCGCTTTGATTCTCAAACCTTCCTGAAAATCTTCAAAGGTGTTTATTCTTCAAATCTTCACACATATGAACACCTCAAACAAAATATGCTCTTGATTCGTTTCTCTAAGCAATGATTTTCTTCAAGATTCCTCAATTGTGTGGATCCTCGATCTATACAACTCTGGAAACTAAGACAAAGATCGCTTAGTGAAATTCTTCAAGGCTCATCTGGTCAAATTCCTCAAACTAGTTCTTTTTGAAAAACCTTCTGAGAACGCATATGACCTCTCCAAATTCCTCGCAACTATACTCTGTTCATAGGTACTCATGTCCGCTGCTGAATCACTAGGTTCTCATCAACTTAACTCATTTGCAGCGTTCCTAGAAGGGGGTCTTGAATCCGCTTGGGGGATCTTCTCCGTAGAGGTCCTGAGCTCCGAGGAGAAGTAACCAAGTGGATGAGCAAGGCTCTCACACAAACATGAGCTAAACCAAAGCTAACCCTAGAAAGTTGGGGAAGAAGGAGTATATATAGTCTAGGGGCTCCGACAAGAAGCTTTCCGCACATAAAAAGGAGCAAGATGCAAGGATGGAGGAGATTAGAGCCTTGATCAAGTCTTCTTCCCCTTCGCCATCCTCAAGGCGGCGACATTCAAGACACAAGTCTTCGGAGCGCGGACACGATGCAAGTGCAAATCGTCCTCGTCCACATCGACATGGCGACCACCATCACATTCGTGATCAACATCGTCATGAAGGGCAAGTCACCTCCAAGCATCATGTGCACGACGACGACGAACGACATCTTCTACGAGCTCAAGCACGACCACGACATCATCATCATGATGATGCTCCACAAGCGCAAATGCACAAGTCCGAACAAGCCCTACTTCACGCCAAGTCCAAGCTTCATGAGCACAAAAAAGAAGAGCGCGAGACGAGCACCACCACGACGGAGCTACGGCTACATCAACCACTTCGGCATCTTCGCCAAGTGTTCTCAAGGCATATTCGCCTTTGGATGTACGGCATCTTCGCCTACTTCCCGCGTGTACGCCTACATCGACTTCATCAAGTCCAAGGCGACTACCTACGAGCGAGGGAGACACTTCCATCTTCGGAAGCCCCCCAAGGAAGACGGCCGAGCATGGGAAATTCCCTTCGGCCATGGAGACGAGCTACGAGGTGCCACATCATATGGGCCTCCCACACCAAGACGGTGACAAGAAGGTCGAGCAAGGGCCATCCCCTTCGACCAGGGCGACGAGCGCGAATCTCTTCTACAACATGAAGACGACACCCATATTAGACTCATACTCCGAGTCAAGCTACGCGACCGCGCATGGAGACATTTGCACCTACACCTCTCCGACACCCACATATGTTGAGCTACCCCATTTGTCATGTGAGGAGAGCCACCACCCCATGAGAGAGATGAGTGACTCCACCATTCGTGACATTGAGAGCATTTCCTATGAGAGGATGAGTGTGACCACCACTAGCCCCACACATGAGAGCATGCCACACATCCTATGTGAGGATGAGCGCAATTTGAGTGACTCCACAAACCATATGAGTGAGAGCGTCCAAGAGGGAGTGAGTGAGCCACAACACTTAGTGAGTGAGGTAGTTGACACGGTGATACGGAGCATCCCACGTTCATCTCCATGTACACCTTCATAGCACATCAAGCCCCAAGTGGACCTACCGGAATTAAGGTGAACCCGCTCTTCTTCGAGAATATCATGAATATCCATTGGACTTGCTTGCTACCTCACCAAAGAGCTCTATGTGTCCTTAGATACGAAGACCGACGACCACAAGCTGGTGAGGAACACCCCAAAGGAGTTGGAGAAGGACCCCAAGGCCACAAGGAGGAAGGAGTGCAACAAGAGCAACTCTGCACCTCCCAGGCGACCCCGTGCCCACGGGCCCCGAAGACCCCGTGCGCACGGGCTTGATGAGGACATCAATACCATTGTTACACCCACAACCCCTACTGTTACATATACTGGACCAATTACTAGAGCTCACAAGACGCCAATTGAATTACCGTGTACTTGGTTTCTTGGTAATGATTCTAATGTTCATGAGAATATGATATCGCCTAAATTGGATACATTTGTTTTGCTTACAAATGAAGGGCCGAGCTTGGAGAAGGATGAACATTGGAGCAAGAACACGCATGGAGTTGATGGCATGCTTAAAGGGGATCAAGGACGGAGTTACAAGTGATGATTTCAGGACTTTGAAGCCACCATAAGGAGTGCATGAAGCCTTGGACGAAATATACAAGATGCCACTTCATAATATTCGTCCATAGGCTATTCTAGGTGCTGCGTCACCTTATTATTGGGCCAGGCCCATGTAATTTCGAAATACTTAAGTATAGGCTGTTTTTAGAGTCGTATGTGTGGGAAACAAGAGTTAGGGTTGGTTTCGGACCCCACCCTCAAGGGACACGAAATTCCCTCCTCTTCCTCCATATATACAGCCCTTAGGGCGTCGTTTAGACTTTGGGTTTTGTTTAGATTAAAAGTTCGCCATAGCTGCAACTTCGCGTACTTCGTTTGTGTTCAACGACCAGACCAAGGCGTCACAGAACCCCACCTTCATTAATAAAGCTTTCCTATTATATTCGCAATATCCAGATTGCAATCTTAGTTTCTTGCTTGTTCTTCGTTTGCTCGCAGGAAACAGGCCCTCGTGGTCAGGTTGATCGTGCTCCGGCATGGTCAAGAACCCTCGGAAGTTGGTTTAGCGATTGCTAAGGCGCGACGTCTCGCACGTTCGTAGTCGGATCGTCAAGGTCGACTCCCACAGAAAACGATAGCCACCATCTCATCGAAACATCAGGACACCTTTGCCTCTATCAAGTGATATCAGATTTCCAGGTTATTCGGTGAGATTTTACTGTTTTTCGTAGATTAGATCGAGTCTGTTCTTCATACCTACAGCCCACGAAAAAGCCACAAAAAAAATTAGGGTTAGTTCATCATATCCGAACCAATCTGAGCCTTTGCATAATCGTTTTAGGGTTTTTGCTTTGTTGAATTTGCGGTTGCATCGTCGTGTCAAGTTGCTGGTCTTAGAGTCTAGTCTTTTAGAGTTTCGAGTTCTGGTCATAAGTTGTCACGCCGCCGTCACACCATCATCATCGCCTTGCCATCTACCACCATTGCTTATCCGCCACCGCTCTGAATCCGTATCCATATACCACCACCAATCCGTATCCATATACCACCACCAATCCGTATCCATATACCACCACCAATCTGTATCCATATACCATCACCGCTACCATATACCACCACCGCTGCCATATACCACCACCATATATCCACCGTTGCCATATACCACCACCATATACGCACCAATCCGAGTTGTTCTCATATTAGGTTTGTTTTCGAGATCCATCTAAATTCCGATTCGTGTTTCCTTGCCTGCGTAGGTGATGCGGAGCATCCTACGGTCATCACCATGTCAAGAGTCCGTTTGGCAAGTGACACGTGCGACCTCTACTTCACATACTCAAAGGTGAATCTTCTCCTTTACACGTGCTCACTTGACCCCTTCGAGGATGGTATACTACTTGACACTTCTCCCGTGTGCATGCATAGGTATTGTCGGAGCTTCACGGATGTTGAGGAGGAGTGCAAGCGCCAAGGAACAACTACACCATCCGCAAGGGAAGCACGAAGCGGCAGCGAAAGAAGATTGAGACAACCCCAGACCCGGACATCCAGCCAGACCGGACATCCGCCCCGGAGCTTCACCCACGCAGCCGCCCAGCCGCTTAAGTACCTACAGCCCCGGACATCCGCTCGCATGCCCGGGACATCCGCCACAGCCCGGAATCCGATGCCCCTATCCAGAGAGCGCCGAGGCCGACCTCACCAGCCCGGACATCCGCCCATGCCCGATCATCCGGCCTCCATGAACGCCGGACATCCGCCCCAGACCCGCACATCCGGCGCACTGCTCACACAGAGTCGGGCCAAAGGCCCATTTATCCCCTCCGGACTTACCCCTTCGTGGACTAGCCTATATATACTCCATCCCCTTCCTCTAGTTAGGGTTAGCAAATATGATAGCTCATTCTTAGGTGAGCTTTGCTCCTACCTCTACTCTTGAGAGAGAGACCCCTACTCCATTGGAGGCCAAGACCTCCATCTAGGAGAAGATCCTGCGGGATATATCATCAAGACCCCCTCTTGGGCGGACCCCTTCAAGACCTCCTCACGGAGATGAACTCTACCTTGTATCTTTCCCTTTGTTGTTCGTGCACCTTGTGGATCTTGTGTGTTTGATTGTCTAGTGGATGTGTGATTGGACTTATTCTTGAGTGTTTCCCCCTGTGATTTCTCCCCGTTCTTCCCCGTGTTCTTCGTGTGCTCTCCGAGGGATCCCACTCCAAACGTGAAAGATCGGCCTACACCGGGTTAGCCCCGTATCATATGGTATCATGAGCCACGTTGATCACGTTTTTGGAGCCCCTACCCCGTGTTTTCTAGCTTGATTTTGTTGTTTTCGTGCTAAATCTGAAAATCCCCACCAAAAATAGCCCCCAATTTTTTTTGTGATTTGTTGGTTTTGATGATGTTTTGTTGATTTTGATCCATGGATTTGCTTGGTTTCAAGTGGATCTAGCATCTCCCCAAGTTTCCCCATCTTTCCTCCACGAAATCTCTCCAATTTTGCCCCCGAAATCATCAATTTCCGCCCCAAAATCGAGTTCCTCGAGTTCATCCTCGGATTTGGAGCCCGGACATCCGGCCCGAGCCCCAGACATCCGGCCCGAGCCCCGGACATCCGGCCAGCCTGGAAATCCGGCCATTAGCCCGGACATCCTGCTCCTGGAGCGCATTTCGCGCGCGGTTCTGGACATCAGGTCCCAGAAATCCGGCACGACCCCCGGATGTCCGGCCCCTGGGATTTCAGTTTTTTTCGTTTCACCGTTTCGGCCATAACTAATTCATCCGGAGTCCGATTTTGACGTTCTTTAGCTCGTTTTGAAGCTATTGACATCCCCCATCCCACAAAAATACCACCAACATCATTTGACTCCATCAAATTTTCCAAAATTTGGCAAGTTTGCCTAGGCCTTCCACCATATCATCCGCATTACCACCACCGACTTCCGCAACCTAACCCATATTGCACCCCATTACATTTGAGGTTGTTAGAGTAGTGATTCGAGTCTCCTAAGGTGTTTGACTGCCACTTAGGGACGCATCGCTTCTTCATCAACCACCACCACCAGTTCCGCATAGGCGTGCCCACCATACACTTCCGCCGCCCCAACTTAACCCAATAGTTGTTTGAGCTTGTTTGAGTTGTGGCTTGTGTCTCCTAAGGTGTTTAGGCTACTTAGGGACGGCAACTTCAACTCCGACACGTGTATAGCCCATCATTCCACTTCCGCATTGCCAAGTGCAAACCACCACCGCTTTCCTCTACCACCATTTGACATTTGCCTTTGAGATTTTGAGTTTGCGGTTTTTCCGTTTCCTAGGGTGTTTCGGCTAACTAGGAACGGCTCGACATCAAGAACACCGCCACTCATCATCGCCAAGGATGGTAACCTCGACGACACCATTTATATTACCCTTGCAATTGCATTAATAACCCCTTATCCCATTATGCACATTAGTGGTCTACACCTTCCATTGCATACATACCATATCATATTGGTATCATATCATCTCTTGTGTCACAAGATTGTTCCCGCATATACACAATTGCTATCTTGGTTTGTGCATTTCGCAAAGTGGCCATACATACAAAAAAATAAAAAAAATAAAGCTTTTAAGCAGAAAGAGAGCAAAGAAGCTTGTAAGCAATAGCCATAGCATCAAAATATATCATATGGTATCATACTTGATCATGTTGGATCATTGTGTGAGAAACACCGGGAACCATACATATATAGCATACTTGGGATAGAAAGTTTATCCATTTTGCATCTTATAGGTTGTGCACAAGTGTCATATCCGCCTATTGAGCAATCGTGCTAGCGTCTCTCTTGAGTTGTACAACACGAGCATTTTGGTGGATTCCACATTTTGAGCTCATTCCTTGGTTGCACGACCCCATTTATGATAGAGGCAAAGGTGGCCCGTCTTTCGATGAGATGTTGGTTTTCGCTTGGGAGGAAGTCGACTTTGACGATCCGACTATTTAACGCAGCGAGGACGTCGCGCCTTAGCAATCGCTAAACCAACTCCGAGAGGTTATTGACCACGCCGAGCACGATCAACGACCACGAGGGTCTGCATTTCCTGCGAGCAAACGAAGAACAAGCAAGAAATTGAGATTGCAATCTGGATATTGCGAATATAAGATGAAAGCTTTATTGATCAAGGTGGGGTTCTGTGGACGCCTTTATGCAGTCGTTGAACACAAGCGAAATGCACGCGAAGTTGCAGCTATGGCGAACTTTTAATCTAAACAAAACCCAAAGTCTAAACGACGCCCTAAGGGCTGTATATATGGAGAAAGAGGAGGGAATTTCGTGGCCCTTGAGGGAGGGGTCCGAAACCAACCCTAACTCTTGTTTCCCCACACATACGGACTCTAAAAACAGACTACACTTAAGTATTTCAAAATTACATGGGCCTGGCCCAATATTAAGGTGACGCAGCACCTAGAATAGCCTATGGACGAATATTATGAAGTGGCATCTTGTATATTTCGTCCAAGGCCTCATGCTCTCATTAGGGTGCCTTCAAAGTCCTGGAATCATCACTCGTAACTCCGTTCTTGTTCCCTTGCGCATGCCAACATCTCCATGCTTGAACTTGCTCCAAGGTTCATCTTTCTTGACCATGGTAGGCCCTTCATTTGTAAGCAAAACAAATGTATCCAATTTAGGCAGCATCATATTCTCATGAACATTGGAATCGTTACCAAGAAACGAAAGTACCTGATAATTCAATTGGCGTGCGCGAGCTCTAGTAATTGGTCCAGTATGTATAGCAGCAGGGGCTGTGGGTGTAACAATGGTATTGATGTCCTCATTAGCTCGCTCGGCGGAGGGCTGCTTCGCGATGTGGAGGTAGTCGTTGTTGTTGTTGTAGAGGTGCATTAGGTGCAGCCGGTGGTGGTGGTGGTAGACGCGCGAGCAATTCATTAAACTTGTTATCGAGCTTTGTTTGAACGCCTTCTCAATGCCATCTATCTTCTCCATGGCCTCTTCAAATCTATTTAGAACATCTTCCACCTGCCCACTCATCATTTGTTGAAACTTATCATGTAGCGCTTTGTTTGTCATGTTCTCCCGGTCGGTCTAAATGGCTTGTGATCCTGCCATGGTTAGCGACAATAGAAACACACAAGAATATGATTCGACAGACTACTAGGAAGTGGTGGTGGTGGTGTGGTGGACAGTCACAAATCCGTCAAGCAAATCTCAAATTCTTACCAGTTCTTACCCAAAGAAGCGGTGATCGGCAACCGATGTAGTCAAAACTCTCAAAGCTTGGATAGAGCGATTACCGGGAGAGTCAAACGCGCGATGTAGATGTATGTGGAGCTGGGAAGGCTTATAATATGGTAGCAAAAAGGGTCAGCAATAATCAATTCAGAGATGCAAAGTTGAATAAGCGCTCATGACGGTCTTTGTCTTTGGTCCTAGGCTAGACCGTGCTAGAGACGCGAGCCTAGAACACTAACAAAATCACGGCGCTGCACGGAAACAAAGGAAAAGCACACTCTGGAAAAAAAATTGTCGCTCTTTTTTTTTGCGCTGCTCTTTTTTTTTGCGAAAAATCACTATAATGGCGAGTGTCTCAAAACTCTTCCCAAGTCAAACTGACAGGATGGGCACGAAATTTTTTCGACCAAATTTTTTTTTTCGACCGCCCGGACCCAAAAACTGGAAACGGGTCAAAAAAAACTTTCTATAACGGCGACTGTCTCAATACGCTTAGAAACACCTAAAAATAGGATAGCCAGAAAATTTTTCGACAAGTGCGTTTTCGGAAAATTTTGGGCCTAAACGGAGGGTGGTTTCCAGACCAATTTTTCGACCAATTTTTTTTTCCGAAACCTACGCAGGCAAGGAAACACGAATCGGAAACTAGATGGATCTCGAAAACAAACCTAATATGAGAAGAACTTCGGATTGGTGGTGGATATATGGTGGTGGTATATGGCGGTGGTGGTGGTATATGGTAGCGGTGGTGGTGTATGGATACTGATTGGTGGTGGTATATGGATACGGATTGGTGGTGGTATATGGATACGGATTGGTGGTGGTATATGGATACGGATTGAGGCGGTGGCGGATAAGAAGGGTGGTAGATGGCAAGGCGATGATGATGGTGCGGCGGCGTGACAACTTATGACCAGAACTCAAAACTCTAAAAGACTAGACTCTAAGACCAGCAACTTGACACGACGATGCAACCGCAAATTCAACAAAGCAAAAACCCTAAAAAGATTATGTGAAGGCTCAGATTGGTTCGGATATGATGAACTAACCCTAATTTTTTGTGTGTGGCTTTTTCGTGGACTTTAGGTATGAAGAACAGACTCAATCTAATCTACGAAAAACTGTAAAATCTCACCGAGCAAATTGAAAATCTGATACCACTTGATAGAGGCAAAGGTGTCCCGATGTTTCGATGATATGGTGGCTATCGTTTCTGTGGGAGTCGACCTTGACGATCCGACTACGTGACGCGGCGAGACGTCGCGCCTAAGCAATAGCTAAACCAACATACGAGGGTTATTGACAACGCCGTAGAACGATCAACCAGAAAACGAGGGCCAGTGTCCTCCGATCAAAAGAAGAACAAACAAGAAACTAAGATTGCAATCTGGATATTGCGAATATAAGAGGAAAGCTTTATTATTGAAGGTGGGGTTACGAGACGCCTTAGTGCAGTCGTTGAACACAAGCGAAATGCACGCGAAGTTGCAGCTATGGCGAACTTTTGATCTAAACAAAACCCAAAGTCTAAACGACGCCCTAAGGGCTGTATATATGGAGAAAGAGGAGGGAATTTCGTGGCCCTTGAGGGAGGGGTCCGAAACCAACCCTAACTCTTGTTTCCTCACACATACGGACTCTAAAAACAGCCTACACTTAAGTATTTCGAAATTACATGGGCTTGGCCCAATATTAAGGTGACGCAGCACCTAGAATAGCCTATGGACGAATATTATGAAGTGGCATCTTGTATATTTCGTCCAAGGCCTCATGCTCTCATTAGGGTGGCTTCAAAGTCCTGGAATCATCACTTGTAACTCCGTTCTTGTTCCCTTGCGCATGCCAACATCTCCATGCTTGAACTTGCTCCAAGGTTCATCTTTCTTGACCATGGTAGGCCCTTCATTTGTAAGCAAAACAAATGTATCCAATTTAGGCAGCATCATATTCTCATGAACATTGGAATCGTTACCAAGAAACGAAAGTACCTGATAATTCAATTGGCGTGCGCGAGCTCTAGTAATTGGTCCAGTATGTATAGCAGCAGGGGCTGTGGGTGTAACAATGGTATTGATGTCCTCATCAGCTCGCTCGGCGGAGGGCTGCTTCGCGATGTGGAGGTAGTCGTTGTTGTTGTTGTAGAGGTGCATTAGGTGCAGCCGGTGGTGGTGGTGGTAGACGCGCGAGCAATTCATTAAACTTGTTATCGAGCTTTGTTTGAACGCAGCGTTCTCAATGCCATCTATCTTCTCCATGGCCTCTTCAAATCTATTTAGAACATCTTCCACCTGCCCACTCATCATTTGTTGAAACTTATCATGTAGCGCTTTGTTTGTCATGTTCTCCCGGTCGGTCTCGTCGGCTTGTGATCCTGCCATGGTTAGCAGCAATAGAAACACACAAGAATATGATTGACAGACTACTAGGAAGTGGTGGTGGTGGTGTGGTGGACAGTCACAAATCCGTCAAGCAAATCTCAAATTCTTACAGTTCTTACCCAAGAAGCGGTGATCGGCAACCGATGTAGTCAAAACTCTCAAAGCTTGGATAGAGCGATTACGAGGGAGAGTCAAGCGACGATGTAGATGTATGTGGAGCTGGGAAGGCTTATAATATGGTAGCAAAAGGGTCAGCAATAATCAATTCAGAGATGCAAAGTTGAATAAACGCTCAACGACAAGATCTTGTCTTTGGTCCTAGGCTAGACCGTGCTAGAGACGCGAGCCTAGAACACTAACAAAATCACGGCGCTGCGGAAACAAAGGAAAAGCACACTCTGGAAAAAAAAATTTCGCTCTTTTTTTTTGCGCTGCTCCTTTTTGCGAAAAATCACTATAATGGCGAGTGTCTCAAAACTCTTCCCAAGTCAAATCGACAGGATGGGCACGAAATTTTTCGACCAATTTTTTTTTTATTGCCGGGACCCAAAAACTGGAAACGGGTCGAAAAAACTTTCTATAATGGCGATTGTCTCAATACGCTTAGAAACACCTAAAAATAGGATAGCCGTAAAATTTTTCGACAAGTGCGTTTCGGAAAATTTTGGGCCTAAACGGAGGGTGGTTTCCAGACCAATTTTTCGACCAATTTTTTTTTCCGAAACCTACGCAGGCAAGGAAACACGAATCGGAAACTAGATGGATCTCGAAAACAAACCTAATATGAGAAGAACTCGGATTGGTGGTGGATATATGGTGGTGGTATATGGCAGCGGTGGTGGTATATGGTAGCGGTGGTGGTATATGGATCCGGATTGGTGGTGGTATATGGATACGGATTGGTGGTGGTATATGGATACGGATTGGTGGTGGTATATGGATACGGATTGAGGCGGTGGCGGATAAGAAGGGTGGTAGATGGCAAGGCGATGATGATGGTGCGGCGGCGGCGTGACAACTTATGACCGTAACTTCGAAACTCTAAAAGACTAGACTCTAAGACCCGCAACTTGACACGACGATGCAACCGCAAATTCAACAAAGCAAAAACCCTAAAAAAGATTATGCGAAGGCTCAGATTGGTTCGGATATGATGAACTAACCCTAATTTTTTTTGTGTGGCTTTTCGTGGACTTTAGGTATGAAGAACAGACTCGATCTAATCTACGAAAAACTGTAAAATCTCACCGAGCAACCTGAAAATCTGATACCACTTGATAGAGGCAAAGGTGTCCGTCTTTCGATGAGATATTGGTTTTCGCTTTGGAGGAAGTCGACTTTGACGATCCAACTACGAACGTGCGAGGACGTCGCGCCTTAGCAATCGCTAAACCAACTCCGAGAGGTTATTAACCACGCCGGAGCACGATCAACGACCACGAGGGTCTGCATTTCCTGCGAGCAAACGAAGAACAAGCAAGAAACTGAGATTGCAATCTGGATATTGCGAATATAAGATGAAAGCTTTATTGATCAAGGTGGGGTTCTGTGACGCCTTTATGCAGTCGTCGTTGAACACAAACGAAATGCACGCGAAGTTGCAGCTATGGCGAACTTTTAATCTAAACAAAACCCAAAGTCTAAACGACGCCCTAAGGGCTGTATATATGGAGAAAGAGGAGGAATTTCGTGGCCCTTGAGGAGGGGTCGAAACCAACCCTAACTCTTGTTTCCCCACATACGGACTCTAAAACAGACTACACTTAAGTATTTCGAAATTACATGGGCCTGGCCCAATATTAAGGTGACGCAGCACCTAGAATAGCCTATGGACGAATATTATGAAGTGGCATCTTGTATATTTCGTCCAAGGCCTCATGCTCTCATTAGGGTGGCTTCAAAGTCCTGGAATCATCACTTGTAACTCCGTTCTTGTTCCCCTTGCGCATGCCAACATCTCCATGCTTGAACTTGCTCCAAGGTTCATCTTTCTTGTCCATGGTAGGCCCTTCATTTGTAAGCAAAACAAATGTATCCAATTTAGGCAGCATCATATTCTCATGAACATTGGAATCGTTACCAAGAAACGAAAGTACCTGATAATTCAATTGGCGTGCGTGAGCTCTAGTAATTGGTCCAGTATGTATAGCAGTAGGGGCTGTGGGTGTAACAATGGTATTGATGTCCTCATCAATTTATCTATCCGTGTGTGTGTTTCCGTGTGCCACATATTGCTATTGGTCTACTTGTTTCGCTTGCGAATTTGTGAATCTCTTTCAACATTATTGACTCTTGCTAACATTTTGCATCAAATTTTTGTGCCACTATCCTCACCGAGCTCTACCATAAGCTTTAATTGATAGGTGTGAGTGAACAAGTCCGGTACCAATTCCACTATTCTTTCATTTCACATTGAGTGAAACGGGATACATCATCAACTTTGGGAAAAGGCAACTTGGTATTGTTTATCTCATTTCCTACTCACCTCTACTCGAGTCTTGTGATGGATAGGCAAGGCATTTCACCTTCGGTCTACAACAACAACGACGACTTCGATGCCACGAACAACAACTCCGACGCCAAGATGCAAGCTCAAATGGAGGAGATCAAAGCCCTCATCAAGTCCTACAAGCGATCCTCCTCATCTTGAGAAGACGCTCAAGAGCACATGCTTCCGAGCTACCGTCTCGGCAAGATCACATCGGCATCGACACCATCACCAACAAGAACGTGAAGGTCAAGAGCTCTACATCAACAAACGCTCAATGACTTCACCATCTCCCTTGGCATCTTCGCCAAGCGACTTCAAGGCATCTTCGCCTACGGACATACGACATCTTCGCCAACAAGAACCTCAAGGCTACGCACAAGAGAATCTACACAAGCTCAATAACTCGACTTCACCTAGCTACAACGAACTCGACAACGACCATGCGATTCCATTATATGGGACTCAAGAACCCGAGGAGTACCTCGAGTGGGAGCGTTTGATGGGCGACTACCTCAAGCTACATCAAGTTCCTCCCGAAGATCAAGTGAAGTGCGCCACAAGAAACTTCCACGACTACGCCTTGACATGGTGGCTTCACACACCTTCGGAGTACTACGACATGAGTTGGCCCAAGACGAAGAGAGCTTTGCGGCGAGAGTTTGTGCCTCCAACCTACACGGAACAAGTTCGACACCAATTGGAGAACACCACCCAAGGATCCAAGTCCATCGACAAGTACTTCAAGGAGATGAAGATTGCCTTGCAACGAGCCGGCGTGGACGACCCCATTTCGATGAAGTTTCACTTCATGATGGGATTGAACAACGACATTTCCAAGACTATCTTCCTCGAGAACTACAAGTCCATCGATGACTACTACATTGGTGCTCTCAAGGCGGAACAAGAATACATGAAGGCCAAGGCTTCTCCACCCCAAGCATACTTCGCGGCGACCAAGCTCTACGACAAGCATGAGGCTAGTACCACCACGATGTCCAAGCCCGACAAGCTCCAAGACGATGTGAGGCGGAGCATCCCACGCTCATCCCCATGTACACTCCATCTACTCTCCAAGCCCCAAGGATACATAAGATGAGACCTCGACTATGCGCCATTGGACCTAAGGTGAACTCGCTCCTTTCCGAATCGTCCCTTTCCGCATGTAAGACATGGATGCTACTTCAAGCGGACATTGTGCATACTCAGTACACCCGAGGAGATCATGGAGAGCCCAAGGACCAAGGCCAAGCGTGCTGGAGCGAGGAAGGAGAAGGAAGAAAGGGACAGGACAGCCGGACATCCGGCCCTTGGCCCGGACATCCGCCCTTCCAAAGAAGCCGGACATCCGCCCCAGCCGGACATCCGGCCCCCATCACGGCAGCCGCAGTTACGGGCCGGACATCCGGCTCTTCCGGAGGCCCGGATATCCGCCCTCGCCAAATCCGGCCCCCATCACCGATTGCGTTTGAAGACCCCAGCCGGGACATCCGGCCCCTTAGCCCGGACATCCGGCGTCTCGGGAAAGCCCGGACATCCGGCCTCCCCTGCCTACGCGCAGTGCATCCGGGACTTGTCCCTTGTACCCCTTCGCCCCCAAGACTATATATACTTCATCCCCTTCCTCTTTTTAGGGTTAGCGTTGATTTAGCTCAAGTTAGAGATAGAGCTTCGCTCATCCATCGGATCTCCTCCTCGTGAGAGACCGCGACCTCTTCGGAGAAGATCCTATCGGATTCAAGACCCCCTCGTGGGAAGATCCCCTTGTGGATTCAAGCCCTCCTCGCGGAGAAGAACGGTTCCTTTGTATCCTCTACCTTTGTTGACTTTGGATCTCGTGTATCTCTTTGTGTTCTTTGATCTAGCATTTGTGTGACCGATTCCTTGTCGGTTTAGTGATTTCTTTCTCGTTTCCTCCGTGTTTCCCTCTTGTTCTTCCGCGCGTTCTTCGTAATCCACCGTAGGATCCGCTCCAACGTGAAAGATCGCCCACGTAGGGTTCCGCCCTACATCATCTATGGATCAGAGCTTAGGTTGATCACGTTTTTGGAGCCCCTACCCCTCTTTTTCTAGCTTGATTTTGTTGATTTAGGTCCTAAATCCGAAAATCCCCACCAAAAATAGCCCCAATTTTTTTGTGATTTGTTAGTTTTGATGATGTTTTGTTGATTTTGATCCATGGATATGCTTGGTTTCGAGTGGATCTAGCATTTCCCCAAGTTTCCCACTTTCCATCCACGAAATCCCTCCAATTTTGACCTTGAAATCATCAATTTCCGCCTAATTCGAAAATTTCCACTTCAAACGAGATCGGGATTCGTCGGGCTGGACATCAAGACCTCGGTAGGACATCCGAACCATCCGCCGGACATCCGAGCCATCCGCCGGACATCCGGCCCCAAGCCGGACATCCGGGCCTGGAGCACCAAATCGCTTCGGTTCTGGACATTCACCCCGAAAATCCGGCCCCGAGCCCCGGATATCCGGCCCCAGACATTTCAGCTTTCCCATTTCACCGTTTTGTCCATAACTAATTCATTCGGAGTCCGATTTTGACGTTCTTTAGCTCGTTTTGAAGCTATTGACATCCCCCTTCCCACAAAAATACCACCAACACAATTTGACTCCATTAATTTTTGTGAATTTTGGCATCTTTGCCTAGGGCTTCTGCCACATCCTCCGCATAACCACCACCGACTTCCGCAACCTAACCAATTTTGTTCCCCATAGCATTAGTGGTTGCTTGAGTAGTGATTCGAGTCTCCTATGGTGTTTCGGCTACTTAGGGACGATTGCTTCTTCATCAACCACCACCACCACTTCCACATAACCTTGCCCACCATACACTTCAACCACCCCAACTTAACCCAATTGTTGATTGAACTTTTTCGAGTTGTGACTTGTGTCTCCTAAGGTGTTTCTGCCTACTTAGGGACGGCAACTTCAACTCCGACACGTGTATAGCCCATCATTCCACTTCTGCATTGCCAAGTGCAAACCACCACCGCATTCCCGCTACCACCATTTTGACATTTGTCATTTGAGATTTTGAGTTCGCGGTTTTCCGCTTTCCTAAGGTGTTTCGCTACTTAGGGACGAGTCTCCATCATCTTGGTATCTACATCAAGAACACCGCTACTCATCATCGCGGACGGTAACCTCCATATCGTCTTGGTATCGTGGTATCCCTCCATTGTATATTCCCTTGCCATTGCATTGTTAACCCCTAGCCTTACTTTTGCGTTACTTTGCCTATCGAGACTAGCCATTTGAGTATTGCTTGAACGTTACTTGTGCACATTAGTGATCATACCTTTCATTACATACCATACCATATCATATTGGTATCATATCATCCATTGTGTCTCAAGTTTGTTCCGCATATACACAATTGCTATCTTGGTTTGTGCATTGTGCAAAGTGGCCATACAAAAAAAAGAAATAAAGCTTTTAAGCAAAAGAAAGAGAGCAAAGAAGCTTGTAAGCAAGTGCCATAGCATCATACCATATTGCATATAAGATTGTCATATCCGATCATCTTGGATCATCTTGAGAGAAACACTGGGAACCATACATACATAGCATACTTGGGATAGAAGTTTATCCATTTTGCATCAAATAGGTTGTGCACAAGTGTCGATCCGCCTATTGAGCAATCGTGCTAGCGTCTCTCTTGAGTTGTGCAACACGAAGCGTTTTCCGTGGATTCCACATTTTGTGCTCATTCCTTGGTTGCACGACCCCATTTATCTATCCGTGTGTGTGTTTCCGTGTGCCATTCTTTGCTATTGGTCCATTTGTTTCACTTGCGAATTTGTGAATCTCTTTCAACATTATTGACTCTTGCTAACATTTTGCATTAAATTTTTGTGCCACTATCCTCACCGAGCTCCTCCATAAGCTTTACTTGTGTAGGTGTGAGAACCGACAAGGATTGGTACCAATAGTGCTATTTCATTGTCCGCATTTGAGTGAACTTGATTCATTTTCAACATTGGTCAAGGTACATTGGTATAAGTTCTTCTCTTTCTCCCACTCATATTTGCTCGAGTCTTGTGATGGATAGGCAAGGCATTTCATCTCCGGTCTACGACAACAACGACGGCGTGAACAACTACATCACCAAAGCGTCTCTCTTTGATCTACAAAGACAAGTGCAAGGCACACAATCAAGATTGCGAGAGCGCATCGAGAACATCTCCATCGACATTCGTCACTCGAAGCAAGGAGAAGGGACTACTTCGACAAGAAGCTTGCCGCACATAAAGAGGAGCAAGATGCAAGGATGGAGGAGATTCGACCTTGATCAAGTCTTCTTCCTTCGTCATCTTCAAAGCGGCGACATTCAAACCACAAGTCTTGAGCGAAAAAGATGAAAGTGCACATCGTCCTCGTCCACATCTACATGGCGACCACCATCACGTTCGTGATCAACATCGTCATGAAGGGCAAGTCAACTCCAAGCATCATGTGCACGACGACGAACAACGACATCTACTACGAGCTCAAGCACGACAACGACATCATCATCGTGAAGATGCTCCACAAGCGCAAATGCACAAGTCCCAACAAGCCCTACTTCACGCCAAGTCGAAGATTCATAAGCACAAGAGAAGACCGCGAAACGACCACCACCAAGACGGCGCTACGGCTACATCAACCACTTCGGCATCTTCGCCGAGTGTTCTCAAGGCATCTTCGCCTTTGGACGTACGGCATCTTCGCTTACTTCCCACGTGTACGCCTACATCGACTTCATCAAGTCCAAGGCGACCACCTACGAGCGAGGGCGACACTTCCATCTTCGGAAGCCCCTCAAGGAAGATGGCCGAGCATGGGAAACTCCCTTCGGTCATGGAGACGAGCTATGAGGTGCCACATCATATGGGCCTCCAACACCAAGACGGTGACAAGACGGTCGAGCAAGGGCCATCCCCTTCGACCATGGCGACGAGCGCGAACCTCTTCAACGACATGAAGACGACGCCCACATTGGACTCATACTCCGAGTCAAGCTACGCGACCGCACATGGAGACATTTGCACCTACATCTCTCCGGCACCCACATATGTCGAGATGCCCCAATTGCCATGTGAGGAGAGCCACCACCCCATGAGTGACATGAGTGACTCCACCATACGTGACATTGAGAGCATTTCCTATGAGAGGATGAGTGTGACCACCACTAGCCCCACACATGAGAGCATGCCACACATCCTATGTGAGGTTGAGCGCCATTTGAGTGACTCCACCCACCATACGAGTAAGAGCAGCCTTGAGGGAGTGAGTGAGCCACAACACTTAGTGAGTGAGGTAGTTGACACGGCACATGAGGCCACTATGATTTCTAACGACTTAACCTCTACTCCTAGTGTGTTTTCTTCTTTGGTGCTAGGTCTCCTACGTGAAGACATGCCTATCCTCGACGAGTCCATCCCTACATTGGAGACGACGATGGCCATGGTGGATGATGATGCACCCCCCACATGGTTCGATCAAGATGAAGATGACAACGAGACGATCTTCAACACCTCACCTACAACACATGAGCGATGCTCCAACGGTAACATAGGTGATGGTGCTTCTCTTGTCCCACTAGTGGACTCTCTTGACTTCGATTGCTCCCATGATGTTGACACACCTATTACCATGCTTCATGCTAGTGAAACTTCTTCATGCCTCGACTTACCTATTTATGATGAATATGATGATGAGCATGTTGAGTTGCCTAGTTGTGATGCTATGCTCCATAGGATATCATGTGAAAATTCTATTGGTCACTTCATGTTTGACAATCCATTGAACTTGTCATATGCTATGAGTGAGATCTCCCATATTGCCTCATTTCAATCTCAACATAGTAACTATGCATGCCCCATTAAAATAAACCCTATTTGCACTTATGGCATAGATGACGAGATGATGGTCATTGGCTTTTGCTACTCTTGTAATGATATTGCCATGCTTCCTTTACATGATTTGCACAATTCGTCTACTATTCCACGCCATGATCACATTGTTCCAAATATGCATTGTTTTGGATGTTGTCAATATTCTCCATGTGATGTTTCCATTAATGCTCATGAGGAGACCCCCATAGTTTCCTCATGCATATTAAGAGATTTTGATTCATCCCATCCTTTGCATGATTTCCATGATTGCTTGAACCATATGCATTCCATGAATAACAATGCTCGACATATTTCCCATGATGCATTACATAATTTGAATCTCCATTATGCTATACATAATAACAAACCTATCATGATGGATGGCATGTTTCTATATCACGCATCTCATTTATTTGAGCATTGGATATTTTGTGCTAACCGACACATGCACGTATGCATCATGATGGATGATGTGTACATCTACCACGCACACACAATTTTCCCTTTGTCCTTGTTTTGTGTAGGTACCCACATACACTCGCCAACATCTCAATCCCATGAGTTGATTTAAACGAGCTCTTGAGAGCAACGATGACTTGGGATCACGTGGACTTTCATTCCCACCATTCCTTTTGCGCAAGGACTACGCGCATCTCTTCTACTTGGCTCTCACACGGCTTTGGGCTATTTACCACTTGTTACCTTATGCCCATTCTATCGTGTTCACTTTGCATGTTATGCTTACTTCTATGCCTTTGCCATGCAATTGTGACCCTTGCTTGCATATACCCATGATTCACCATTATGCTACTTCTACGTGTATTTGCATGCTTGGTGGAGATCCTTGTTGCTTTTGCCATGTTTATCATGTGCCCCATGCTATTGATGCTATTTTGCTCATATCTTGCCTTCATGCTTGTGACATGTCATGTGAATTATTCATGCCCACTATTTGCACATATGACATGCTTGCCATGATTCCTTCTAGTATGTTGCATCTTCGCACTACTAGCTTGCTTGACTTGATCGCTATGATTGCTTGCTATGTTGCATCACCCATGTTCCACTATCACTTGCTTTCTTGGGTTGATGACATATATGCTCACGCCTCTCACATGATATATCTTGATCATTGTCTCTTGTGTCCATTAGTTGCCTCTCTCATATCCACTTGTATTGAGTGCAACCATACTATGATTATTGATCTTGGAGACTTTGACATATTACTTGTGATGCATGCTTGTTTGATTGCGCCTATTGCATTTGGTTGTTCTTGCATCATATGCCTCCATACTATGAAACGCTCCCTTGTACTTTCTTATGATATGAATGATGAGAACACTTGTTGGGTATCTTACCACTTTCGAATGATAGGTTTTGCATTTCCGCTTAACCTCATTTGTTTTTCCGAGTGTTTGTCATGTTCTTTCATTTTGGAGGTGACACAAGGCGATGCCGTTATGCGACAACTTGGTCATGCGAAGGCATACACGATGCACAACACCAACATTTGCGAGAACATTCATAAGGTGAACTCCTTCTCTTTGAGCCATCCTCAAATACGCATATTGGATGGGTCACTCTTTCATTGTTGTTTCCTTCTTGTTGTGTACATGTTACATCTATTGGACGGAGGAGCGACATTGGAGATTGGCTCTATGGACCTTTACATTGAGGAGCGCTTGGACTTATGGGATGCACCTTGAACCTCCACTCATGCCACGACATCGAGCATTGGTACATCAACACTCCTTTGACACATTGTACCCACACATCCATATTTGTTGCTTGTGCTCATACATGTCATGCTCGATGGACATATCATACTCACCACAAGTTTGCACCCCATGCATGGATTGACACACATTATGATTGCCTTGTTGCATCTTGTATTCCCATGTCATCCATGATATATGAGCTTGTGCATTTTCTTAGCAAATTTGTTGTGATCTTCCTTGATGGCATATTCATACATCATGATCATATTGCCAATCATCAATTGCATGATAACATACACATGTTGAGCATCCATTGCCATATTCATGCTATTGATAAACCGTCTCACTATGACATCATTTTGCACCGTGGTTGCATTCATCATATTCACAACACAATTGTGTGCACAATGATTGCATTTGTTCCCATGAATGCTTTACATCTCATTTCATATTATCTTGCTAAGCTTCATGTGCTTTGTCATGAACAATCTTGCCTCACGGACTCATTCTTACATGATGGACACTTTGTGTGCGCTAACCATTGTATTTCCGAGTGTTGCTTCTGTTTGCTCTTTTTGCATGTCTATCACTCCGGCGACACCATGGACTACTTGGATTGCGCCATGTCTTCAACTTCGTCCAACTACAAGTCCGTCTACGACAACCGTTTCCACGGTGATGAGGATCACGATCCGAGGTCGGATCTTTCCCAAGGGAGGGGAGATGATGCAGAGCATCCCACACTCATCCCCATGTACACTCCATCTACTCTCCAAGCCCCAAGGATACATAAGATGAGACCTCGACTATGCGCCATTAGACCTAAGGTGAACTCGCTCCTTTCCGAATCGTCCCTTTCCGCATGTAAGACATGGATGCTACTTCAAGCGCGGACATTGTGCATACTCAGGTACACCCGAGGAGATCATGGAGTGATGAGGACATCAATACCATTGTTACACCCACAGCCCCTACTGCTACATATACTGGACCAATTACTAGAGCTCGCGCACGCCAATTAAATTATCAGGTACTTTCGTTTCTTGGTAATGATTCTAATGTTCATGAGAATATGATGCTGCTTAAATTGGATACATTTGTTTTGCTTACAAATGAAGGCCCTAGCTTGGAGAAGGATGGACATTGGAGCAAGAACAAGCATGGAGATAATGCCATGCCAAGGGGAACAAGAACGGAGTTACAAGTGATGATTTCAGGACTTTGAAGCCACCATAATGGGTGCATGAAGCCTTGGACGAAATATACAAGATGCCACTTCATAATATTCGTCCATAGGCTATTCTAGGTGCTGCGTCACCTTATTATTGGGCCAGGCCCATGTAATTTCGAAATACTTAAGTATAGGCTGTTTTTAGAGTCCGTATGTGTGGGGAAACAAGAGTTAGGGATGGTTTCGGACCCCTCCCTCAAGGGCCACGAAATTCCCTCCTCTTCCTCCATATATACAGCCCGTAGGGCGTCGTTTAGACTATGGGTTTTGTTTAGATTAAAAGTTCGCCATAGCTGCAACTTGGCGTGCATTTCGTTTGTGTTCAACGACTGCACAAAGGCGCCACAGAACCCCACCTTGATCAATAAAGCTTTCATCTTATATTCGCAATATCCAGATTGCAATCTCAGTTTCTTGCTTGTTCTTCGTTTGCTCGCAGGAAGCAGACCCTCGTGGTCGAGTTGATCGTGCTTTCCGGCGTGGTCAATAACCTCTCGGAGTTGGTTTAGCGATTGCTAAGGCGCGACGTCCTCGCACGCTCGTAGTCGGATCGTCAAAGTCGACTTCCTCCAAAGCGAAAACCAACATCTCATCGAAAGACGGGACACCTTTGCCTCTATCAAGTGGTATCAGATTTTCAGGTTGCTCGGTGAGATTTTACAGTTTTTCGTAGATTAGATCGAGTCTGTTCTTCATACCTAAAAGTCCACGAAAAAGCCACACAAAAAAAATTAGGGTTAGTTCATCATATCCGAACCAATCTGAGCCTTCGCATAATCTTTTTAGGGTTTTTGCTTTGTTGAATTTGCGGTTGCATCGTCGTGTCAAGTTGCTGGTCTTAGAGTCTAGTCTTTTAGAGTTTCGAGTTACGGTCATAAGTTGTCACGCCGCCGCACCATCATCATCGCCTTGCCATCTACCACCAATCCATATCCATATACCACCACCAATCCGTCTCCATATACCACCACCGCTACCATATACCACCACCGCTGCCATATACCACCACCATATATCCACCACCAATCCGAGTTCTTCTCATATTAGGTTTGTTTTCGAGATCCCTCTAGTTTCCGATTCGTGTTTCCTAGCCGGAGTAGGTTTCGAAAAAAAGAGTCTGGAAACCACCCTCCATTTAGGCCCAAAATTTTCCGAAAACGCACTTGTCGAAAAATTTTCTGGCTATCCTATTTTTAGGTGTTTCTAAGCGTATTGAGACAGTCGCCATTATAGAAAGTTTTTTTGACCCGCTTTCAGCTTTTTGGGTCCGGCAAAAAAAAAAAATTGGTCGAAAAAAATTCCGTGCCCATCCTGTCAGTTTGACCTGGGAAGAGTTTTGAGACACTCGCCATTATAGTGATTTTTTCGCAAAAAAAAAAGAGCAGCGCAAAAAAAAAAAAGCAGCGCAAACAAAAGAAAAAGAGCGAATTTTTTTTTCCAGAGTGTGCTTTTCCGTTGTTTCCGTGCAGCGCCGTGATTTTGTTAGTGTTCTAGGCTCGCGTCTCTAGCACGGTCTAGCCTAGGACCAGCACAGTACCGTCGTTGAGCGTTCATTCACCTTTGCATCTCTGAATTGATTATTCTTGACCCTTTTTGCTACCATATTATAAGCCTTCCCAGCTCCACATACATCTACATCGTATGCTTGACTCTCCCCGTAATCGCTCTATCCAAGCTTTGAGAGTTTTGACTACATCGGTTGCCGATCACCGCTTTCTTCTTGGGTAAGAACCGGTAAGAATTTGAGATTTGCTTGACGGATTTGTGACTGTCCACCACACCACCACCACCACTTCCTAGTAGTCCGTCGAATCATATTCTTGTGTGTTTCTATTGCTGCTAACCATGGCAGGATCACGTCGACAAGACCGACTGGGAGAACATGACAAACAAAGCGCTACATGATAAGTTTCAACAAATGATGAGTGGGCAGGTGGAAGATGTTCTAAATAGATTTGAAGAGGCCATGGAGAAGATAGATGGCATTGAGAAGGCGTCAAACAAAGCTCGATAACAAGTTTAATGAATTGCTCAAGGCGTCTACCACCACCACCACCGGCTGCACCTAATGCACCTCTACAACAACAACAACGACTACCTCCACATCGCTGAAGCAGCCCTCCGCCGAGCGAGCCGTGTCCCTCTTGACTGGCCAAGGCTGCCGGTGTCTCTTTGTTGATACTTCTGTGGCTCCTGCTGCTGATGTGGGGGAGGATGATTATGTGAGAGAGTACGAGGATGAGGTTGATCAACTTCAGAACTACGTGCAACCACCAGCATCACAACCACCAGCACCACAACCACCCGGTCGTCCACATGCCAATAATGGCAATGTTAGGGCTCCCCCTCAGGTACGAGATCATGACCATCTCCCTAAATTGAAGTTGAATATTCCACCATTTGAGGGTAGATATGTTCCTGATATATATCTTACTTGGGAGTTAGAAACTGAACAACGATTTACATGTTTACAATATCATGATGAGAGACGTGTTCCATTGCTGTTTGTGCTTTCACTAGCTTTGCATGTGTTTGGTGGTCTGAACATTGTAGATTATATCCTGTTCCAGCTACTTGGGCTGCTTTGAAAACTGCTATGCGTACTCGTTGGGTTCCACCATATTATCAGCGTGAATTACTTCAAAAATTGCAGCGCTTAAGACAAGGAAAAAATTCGGTAGAAGAATATTATCGGGAATTACAAACTGGCTTGATTAGATGTGGTATTGTTGAGGAGAATGAAGCTATGCTTGCACGTTTTCGGGTGGATTAAATAGAGGATTCAGACCATTCTAGACTACAAGGATTATAATAATATCACTCGATTATTCCATCTTGCTTGTAAAGCTGAACGTGAAGTGTAGGATCGACATGCCTTGGCGCGGACTAACTTTTCTGCAGGTCGACCTTCATCATGGACACCACGTGCATCATCTACTTCCACACGTTCTACTACACGGCACCTCCGTCGGCTGCCACCTCCAACCGTGATACAAGAAAGGTGCACAACCACCACTATCTCGCCAAGATTACACCTTTGGGCCTACATGAGCTCTTCTTCTTCCATGGCGTCAACAGGGCACACAAGTGATATTATTTGTCGTCGTTGTAAGGGAAGAGGACATTTTATGAGAGAATGCCAATCTCAGCGTGTGATGATTGCTCACGAGGATGGTGGGTATGAGTCCGCTAGTGACTATGATGAGGAGACTTTCGCTCTTATTACACGTGAAGAACACGGTGGAGACGATTCTGATCATGAGACGCAATACATGGCTCCTGAAGATGCTGACAGGTATGAGTGTTTAGTTGCTCAATGTGTTTTGAGTGTGCAGGTTACACAAGTTGAGCAAAATCAGAGGCATAACTTGTTCCATACAAAGGGAGTTGTGAAGGAACGTTCTGTTCGCGTCATCATAGATGGAGGGAGCTGCAACAACTTGGCTAGCATGGATATGGTGGAGAAGCTTTCTCTCACCACAAGACCACATCCACATCCTTACTACATCCAATGGTTCAACAACAGCGGCAAGGTTAAGGTAACACGTCTTGTTCGTGTGCATTTTAGTATCTCTACATATGCTGATTATGTTGATTGTGATGTGGTACCTATGCAAGCATGTTCCTTATTACTTGGTAGACCATGGCAATTTGATAAAAATTCTGTACACCATGGTAGAAACAATCAGTATACTCTTGTTCACAAGGATAAAAATATTACTTTGCTTCCTATGACTCCTGATTCCATTTTGAAAGATGATATTAATAGAGCTAATAAAGCAAAACAGGAGAAAAATAAGAGTGAAAATCAGATTGTGGCAAAAGAATTTGAGCAACAAATGAAGCCTAATAATAAACCATCTAATGTTGCTTCGAAATTAAACTGAAAAGTGCATGTTTATTTGCCACCAAATCTGATATTGATGAGCTAGATTCTAGCAAATCTGTTTGCTATGGTTTTGTGTGCAAAGAGGCATTATTTTCATTCGAGGACGTGCCTTCCTCTTTGCCCCTGCTGTCACTAACATTTTGCAGAGTTCGCCGACGTCTTCCCACAAGACGTGCCACCGGATTACCACCTATTCGAGGGATTGAGCATCAAATTGATTTAATTCGGTGCATCGCTACCCAACCGTGCACCATACCGTACCAATCCAGAGGAGACGAAGGAGATTATGCGTCAAGTACAGTGAGCCGCTCGACAAAGGTTATATACGTGAATCTCTTAGTCCTTGTGCTGTTCCTATTATACTAGTGCCTAAAAAGGATGGTACGTCATGTATGTGTGTTGATTGTAGAGGCATTAATAATATTACTATTCGTTATCGTCATCCTATTCCTAGGCTAGATGATATGCTTGATGAATTGAGTGGCTCTACAATATTCTCCAAAGTTGATTTGCGTAGTGGATACCATCAAATTCGTATGAAATTGGGAGATGAATGGAAAACAGCATTTAAAACTAAGTTTGGATTATATGAGTGGTTAGTCATGCCTTTTGGGTTAAGTAATGCACCTAGTACTTTCATGAGATTAATGAACGAAGTTTTACGTGCTTTCATTGGACGATTTGTGGTAGTTTACTTTGATGATATACTGATTTATAGCAAATCTTTGGAAGAACATTTGGAACATTTACGTGCTGTTTTTAATGCTCTACGTGATGCACGGTTGTTTGGTAACCTTGGGAAGTGCACCTTTTGCAATCGACCGAGTATCTTTTCTTGGCTATGTTTTTACTCCATTGTGGAATTGAAGTTGATACGGCCAAGATTGAAGCTATTGAGAGTTGGCCGCAGCCCAAAACGGTCACACAAGTGAGGAGTTTTCTTGGACTCGCTTCGTTTCTATAGGCGTTTGTGAGAGACTTTAGCACCATTGCTGCACCTCTCAATGAGCTTACAAAGAAGGATGTGCCTTTTGTTTGGGGTACCGCATGTGAAGAAGCCTTCACGGTATTGAAAGATAAGTTGACACATGCTCCTTTACTCCAACTTCCCGACTTTAATAAGACTTTTGAGCTTGAATGTGATGCTAGTGGAATTGGATTAGGAGGTGTGTTATTACAAGATGGCAAACCTGTTGCATACTTTTCTCGAAAAATTGAGTGGGCCTAGTCTGAACTATTCTACTTATGACAAAGAATTATATGCTCTTGTTCGGACTTTAGAGACATGGCAACATTATTTATGGCCCAAAGAATTTGTTATACATTCTGATCATGAATCTTTGAAACATATTAAAAGTCAAGCTAAACTGAATCGTAGACATGCTAAATGGGTTGAATTCATTGAGACTTTCCCTTATGTCATTAAACACAAGAAGGGTAAAGAAAATGTTATTGCTGATGCTTTGTCTCGTCGATATACTATGCTTTCACAACTTGACTTCAAAATATTTGGTTTGGAGACCATCAAAGATCAATATGTGCATGATGCTGATTTTAAAGATGTAATGCAGAATTGTAAAGAAGGAAGAACATGGAACAAGTTCGTTATTAATGATGGTTTTGTGTTCCGTGCTAACAAGCTATGCATTCCTGCTAGCTCTGTTCGTCTTTTGTTGTTGCAGGAGGCGCATGGAGGAGGATTAATGGGACACTTTTGCGTGAAGAAGACGGAGGACATACTTGCTACACATATCTTTTGGCCAAAGATGAGACGGGATGTTGAGCGTTTTGTTGCTCGCTGCACTACATGTCAAAAGCTAAGTCACGACTCAATCCTCATGGTTTATATATGCCTTTGCGGTGCCTAGTGTTCCTTGGGAGGATATATCTATGGACTTTGTTTTAGGTTTACCTCGAACAAAGAAGGGAGGGATAGCATATTTGTTGTCGTGGATAGATTCTCGAAAATGGCACACTTTATACCATGTCATAAAAGCGATGATCTGTTAATGTTGCTGATTTGTTCTTTCGTGAAATTATTCGCTTGCATGGTGTGCCAAATACTATTGTTTCAGATCGTGATACTAAATTTCTTAGCCACTTTTGGAGATGTTTATGGGCTAAGTTGGGGACTAAACTGCTTTTAGTACTACTTGTCACCCCCAAACCGATGGACAAACTGAAGTAGTCAATAGAACATTGTCTACTATGCTTAGGGCTGTTTTGAAGAATAATAAGAAAATGTGGGAAGAATGCTTGCCTCATATTGAATTTGCTTATAATCGTTCATTGCATTCTACTACTAAGATGTGCCCTTTTGAAATTGTGTATGGCTTCCTACCTCGTGCACCTATTGATTTGTTGCCTCTTCCATCTTCGGAGAAGGTTAATTTTGATGCTAAAGAACATGCTGAATTGATTTTAAAAATGCATGAGATAACTAAGGAAAACATTGAGCGTATGAATGCTAATTATAAACGTCTTTGGAGATAAGGGTAGAAAACATGTTGTCTTTGCACTGGAGATCTTGTTTGGTTACATTTGCGTAAGGATAGGTTTCCTAGTTTGCGCAAATCAAAGCTAATGCCACGCGTCTTTGATGGTCCATTTAAGGTGTTAGAGAAAATAAATGATAATGCATATAAACTTGAGCTACCTGCAGATTTTGGGGTTAGTCCCACTTTTAACATTGCAGATTTGAAGCCTTATTTGGGTGAGGAATATGAGCTTCCGTCGAGGACGACTTCATTTCAAGAAGGAGGATGATGAGGACATCAATACCATTGTTACACCCACAGCCCCTACTGCTACATATCTGGACCAATTACTAGAGCTCATGACGCCAATTAAATTATCGTACTTTCGTTTCTTGGTAATGATTCTAATGTTCATGAGAATATGATGCTGCCTAAATTGGATACATTTGTTTTGCTTACAAATGAAGGCCCTAGCTTGGAGAAGGATGGACATTGGAGCAAGAACAAGCATGGAGATAATGCCATGCTAAGGGGAACAAGAACGGAGTTACAAGTGATGATTTCAGGACTTTGAAGCCACCATAATGGGTGCATGAAGCCTTGGACGAAATATACAAGATGCCACTTCATAATATTCGTCCATAGGCTATTCTAGGTGCTGCGTCACCTTATTATTGGGTCAGCCCATGTAATTTCGAAATACTTAAGTATAGGCTGTTTTTAGAGTCCGTATGTGTGGGGAAACAAGAGTTAGGGATGGTTTGGACCCCTCCCACAAGGGCCACGAAATTCCCTCCTATACATACATATATACAGCCCTTAGGGCGTCGTTTAGAATTTGTGTTTTGTTTAGATTAAAAGTTCGAAATAGCTGCAACTTCGCATTTCGCTTTGTGTTCAACGACTGCACAAAGGCGTCCACGTAACCCCACCTTGATCAATAAAGCTTTCCTCTTATATTCGCAATATCCAGATTGCAATCTCAGTTTCTTGCTTGTTCTTCGTTTGCCTGCAGAAAACAGACCCTCGTGGTCAGGTTGATCGTGCTCCAGCGTGGTCAATAACCTCTCGGAGTTGGTTTAGCGATTGCTAAGGCGCGACGTCCTCGCACGTTCGTAGTCGGATCGTCAAAGTCGACTTCCTCCAAAGCGAAAACCAACATCTCATCGAAAGACGGGACACCTTTGCCTCTATCATGGAGAGCCCAAGGACCAAGGCCAAGCGTGCGCGGGAGCGAGGGAAGGAGAAGGAAGAAAGGGACCAGGACAGCCTGGACATCCGGCCCTTGGCGGACATCCGGCCCTTCCAAAGAAGCCCGGACATCCGCCCCCATCACAGCAAGAAGTTACAGGTCGGACATCCGGCCCCAGGCCCCGGACATCCGGCTCTTAGGAGGCCGGATATCCGGCCCCTCACCCGAAATCCGCCCCCATCACCGATTGCGTTTGGAAGACCCTTAGCCGGACATCCGCCCTTAGCCCGGACATCCGGCGTCTCGAAAGCTTGGGACATCCGGCCCGACGCCGGACATCCGGCCTCCCCGCCACGCTGCAGTGCATCCGGACTTGTCCCTTGTACCCCTTCGCCCCCAAGACTATATATACTTCATCCCCTTCCTCTTTTTAGGGTTAGCGTTGATTTAGCTCAAGTTAGAGATAGAGCTTCGCTCATCCATCGGATCTCCTCCTCGTGAGAGACCGCGGCCTCTTCGGAGAAGATCCTATCGGATTCAAGACCCCTCGTGGGAAGATCCTTGTGGATTCAAGCCCTCCTCGCGGAGAAGAACGGTTCCTTTGTATCCTCTACCTTTGTTGACTTTGGATCTCGTGTATCTCTTTGTGTTCTTTGATCTAGCATTTGTGTGACCGATTCCTTGTCGGTTTAGTGATTTCTTTCTCGTTTCCTCCGTGTTTCCCTCTTGTTCTTCCGCACGTTCTTCGTAATCCACCGTAGGATCCGCTCCAACGTGAAAGATCGCCCACATAGGGTTCCGCCCTACATCACGATGCTCCCAAGTGCGACTTCACCGCCATCCCTCTTTGTGGCATTGATGATGCCGAGTCTACCTTGACTCTTTTTCAAGATGGTGCGGCAACAAGTACGACTACGGAGACCTTCAAGGACCAAGCTTTGGAGGCAAGCGACAAGGTGGCGAGCAAGGATGATGCTTCCATCTTAGGAGGCGAGAGTGATGTTGTGCCATCTTCGGCCTTCATCCACGACGACGACTACGAGACGGTTGAGCATGGGATTTTCCCTGCGACCACGGCGACGTCCGATGACTTGAGTGACTTTTGCCACCATATTGAGAGTGAGAGTGACTTCACCACTAGCCCCATACATGATGAGCTGCCACAAATCCCATGTGAGTAGAGCCACAACCACCACTTGTGTGAGATGAGTGACTCCACCATACGTGAGTTTGAGTGCACCTACCTTGAAGGAGTGAGTGAACCACCACATAGAGAGAGTGAGGCCACTTCGATTTCTAACAACTTGACCTCTACCTCTATTGTGTCTTCTCATTTGGTGCTAGGTCCCATATATGATGACGCGCCGATCCTCGACGACTCCGTCCTCCCTTTGGACAAGACGATGGCCATGGTGGACGGTGATACACCCCCACATGGTTCCATCAAGATGAAGATGATAACGAATGGATCATTGACACCTCACCTACAACACATGAGCGATGCTCCAAAGGTAACATAGGTGATGGTACTTCTCTTGTCCCACTAGTGGACCATCTTGACATTGATTGCTCCCATGATGTCGACCCACCTATTACCATGCCTCATGCTAGTGAAACTTCTTCATGCCTTGACTTACCTATTTATGATGAATATGATGATGAGCATGTTGAGTTGCCTAGTTGTGATGTTATGCTCCATAGGATATCATGTGAAAATTCTTTTGGTCACATCATATTTGACAATCCATTGAACTTGTCATATGCTATGAGTGAGATCTCCCATATTGCATCTTCACAATCTCAACATAGTAACTATGCATGCCCCATTAAAATAAATCCCATTTGCACTTATGGCATAGATGACGAGATGATGGTCATAGGCTTTTGCTTCTCTTGTGATGATATTGCCATGCTTCCTTTACATGATTTGCGCAATTCGTCTACTATTCCATGCCATGATCACATTGTTCCAAATATGCATTGTTTTGGATGTTGTCAATATTCTCCATGTGATGTTTCCATTAATGCTCATGAGGAGACCCCCATAGTTTCCTCATACATATTAGGAGATCTTGATGCATTTCATACTTTGCATGATTCCCATGATTGTGTACACCATATGCATTCCATGAACAACAATGCTCTAGACATTTCTCATGATGCATTACACAATTTGAGTCTCCATTATGCGATACATCATAACAAACCTCTCATGATGGATGACATGTTTCTATATCATGCATCTCATTTATTTGAGCATTGGATATTTTGTGCTAACAATCACACGCACGTATGCATCATGATGGATGATGCGTACATCTACCACGCACACACAATTTTTCCTTTGTCTTTGTTTTGTGTAGGTACGCACAACATCTCAATCCCATGAGTTGATGAAACGAGCTCTTGAGAGCAACGATTATTTGGGATCCCATGGATTGTCTTTCCCACCTCTCTCTTCGCGCAAAGACTTCGCGCATTTCTTCTACATGGCCCTCACTTGGCTATGGGTTATTGTCCATTACATATTCTATGCCCATCTTGCCATGTTCACTTTGCATGATATGCCCATCCCTATGCCTTTTCCATGCATTTGTGACCCATGCTTTGCTTTACACATGATGATTGACTCTCATACTTGTATGTGTATTTGCAAGCTTGGTGGAAATATCACTTGTTATTGCCATGTTCTATTCATGACCCATTCCTATGATGATACTATCATCTTGCTTTGTGTTCGTGCTTGCGATATGTCATGTGCATTTTCTTTGCCTATTATTTGCTCACATGACATGATTGCCATGATTTACTCTAGTGTGTTGCATCTTCGCTCCACTAGTTTGCACGACTTGATTACAATGCTTGCTTATGTTGCATCACTAATGATTCATACTTGCTCATTTCATGCGGTTGATGACAACCATCTATATGCTTTGCACATGATTCATATTGCTTCTTGTCATATATCTCTATGTGTTGCCTCCCTCATGCTAGATAATTTGCCATGTATTGAGTGCAACAATGATTCTCTTCTTGCTCATGAGATTGCCCCCATAGCATTCTCGCATATATTTGGAGATTTTGACATAATTCTTGTGAAGCATGCTTGTCTTACTTCTTTGCACCATATACCTAGTGCCATGAATATTGCCATTGTTGCATCATATTATTCATGCACTTGTCCTTCTAATGGTTTTGTGCAAAAGATGAGAACCATCATGATGGATGATGTGTTTGTCTACCATGCGCATACTTTCTTTGTTTTGTTTTGTGCATGTGTAGGATACTTGGACTTCGCATCGACTTCCACTTCACGTGAGTTGACCATTTGAGCTCTTGAGAGCGAGCCTCTTACAATCTACCACGACTCGCTTCCACACCACATTTCCTACCACTTCGGCATTGTGAAGAATGCACAAGGACACGCTTTCAAGGTGACATCCTTCTTGACCCTGGGTATTATGGATCATACCTCATGTGTTGCTTGCACCATTTGCACGCATGGTCGAGATATTGCTTTCACCCATGATTGCCACATTTCCATTCTTCATGACATATGTACCTTGTGTGTTGCATCCAATTCTTGGATTACTTGCCCCTATGATATGCTTGGTTGCACCAATGTCATTTCTTCACATATGCCATGTCCCATTGCTTGTCTCATGCTTGACTTGATTGCCTCACACACGATGACCAATTGCTTTTTATATTGTGTTGAGTGCTACACTATATTCACTACACCCTATGCACGTTATGTTTGGATTGTCTTGCACTTGACCCATGTGTTTAGACACTTCATTTTATTTGGTGTTGTGAATCCTTCCTATGCCTACCATAGACCTTTCATTGAGCAATTTGTGAATGCTTGCTATGACCTCGAGGTAGATGCTTATGCTCTTGTCACACATATTTGCATCTCTACCTCACATTTACATGCTTGTTCCCATGATATTTTTGCTTGTGCTCGATTGATATGCTTACATACCATGTCACAATCCTTTGTCACACCCTATGCTATGCTTGATGACAACACTTGTTTGGTGAATCACCTCTTGAATGCTTGGTTTTGCACTAACGCTAACCACATTTGTTTTTCCAAGTGTTTGTTCTATTTGCTCCTTTTGAAGGAATCACAAGATGGTGCGACATTGGAGAGTCCCCATTTCGAGCTTCAAGATGACGAGAACTTGGTGATTGACCACTCCTACACGGCGACGCCATCTCTTTCCCATGGTGATTTGGTTTTCGATCCGAGGTCGGATCTTTTCCAAGGCGGAGGGGATGATGCGGAGCATCCTACGGTCATCACCATGTCAAGAGTCCGTTTGGCAAGTGACACGTGCGACCTGTACTTCACATACTCAAAGGTGAATCTTCTCCTTTACACGTGCTCACTTGACCCCTTCGAGGATGGTATACTACTTGACACTTCTCCCGTGTGCATGCATAGGTATTGTCGGAGCTTCACGGATGTTGAGGAGGAGTTCAAGCGCCAAGGAACAACTACACCATCCGCAAGGGAAGCACAGGCGGCGACGAAAGAAGATGGAGACAACCCCGTGACCCGGACATCCGGCCGGGACCGGACATCCGCCCCTGAGCTTCACCCACGCCCACCGCCAAGTACCTACAGGCCCGGACATCCGGCCAAGAAGCCGGACATCCGGCGCCTCCCGACAACCGGACATCCGCCACAGGCGGAAATCCGACGCCCCTATCCAGAGAGCGCCGTGGCCGACCTCATCAGCCTGGACATCCGGCCCATGCCGGACATCCGGCCTCCATGAACGCCCGGACATCCGCCCCCGGACATCCGGCGCCCGTCATACAGCAGAGTCGGGCCAAAGGCCCATGTATCCCTCCTCACTTACCCCTTCGTGGACTAGCCTATATATACTCCATCCCCTTCCTCTAGTTAGGGTTAGCAAATATGATAGCTCATTCTTAGGTGAGCTTTGCTCCTACCTCTACTCTTGAGAGAGAGACCCCTACTCCACTGGAGGCAAAGACCTCCATCTAGGAGAAGATCCTGCGGGATATATCATCAAGACCCCCTCTTGGGCGGACCCCTTCAAGACCTCCTCACGGAGATGAACTCTACCTTGTATCTTTCCCTTTGTTGTTCGTGTACCTTGTGGATCTTGTGTGTTTGATTGTCTAGTGGATGTGTGATTGGACTTGTTCTTGAGTGTTTCCCCCTATGATTTCTCCCCGTTCTTCCCCGTGTTCTTCGTGCTCTCCGAGGGATCCCACTCCAAACGTGAAAGATCGGCCTACACCGGGTTAACCCCGTATCAGTAGGTCTGGAGACCTCCGGGCAGTTTTTAGGCCAAAATTTCGGCGACCGAAAATATTATTTCCCTATCCTATTTTTAGGCTGTTCTGAGTCTTTTGAGACACTCGCCATCATAGTGATTTTTGGTCGCACTTTTTCATCGTCATTGCCTCGATTTCCGAAAAAAATTGTCAAAAATTTACGTACCCATCCCGTCGGTTTGACCTGGGAAGAGTTTTGAGACACTCGCCATTATAGTGATTTTCACAAAAAAGAGGAGCGCAAAAAAGAGCGCCAAAAAAACAGAGCGAAAAAAATTCCAGTGTGCTTTTCCCTTGTTTCCGCAGCGCCGTGATTTTGTTAGTGTTCTAGGCTCGCGTCTCTAGCACGGTCTAGCCTAGGACCAGCACAAGATACCGTCGTTGAGCGTTTATTCAACTTTGCATCTCCGAATTGATTATTAGCGACCTTTTGCAACCATACTATAAGCCTTCCCATTTCGACATACTTCTACGTCGATGCGTTTGACTCTCCCCGCAATCGCTCTATCCAAGCTTTTGAGAGTTTTGACTACAACGGTTGCCGATCACCTTTCTTCGGGTAAGAACTGGTAAGAATTTGAGATTTGCTTCACGGATTTGTGACACCCGCCACCACCACCACTTGTTAGTAGTCTGTAGGATCATATTCTTGTGTGTTTCTATTGTCGCTAACCATGCCAGATCACAAGTCGATTTAGACCGACCGGGAGAACTTGACGAACAAGGAGCTTCATGATAAGTTTCAGCAAATGATGAGTGGACAGTGCAAGATGTGCTAAACAGATTTGAAGAGGCCATGGAGAAGATAGATGGCATGGAGAAGACGTTCGAAACAAAGCTCGATAACAAGTTTAATGAATTGCTCGCGCGTCTTCCACCACCACCACCGGCTGCTCCTAACGCACCTCTACAACAACAACAACAACAACCACGACTACCTCCACGTCGCGAAACAGCCCTCCGCCGAGCGAGCCGTGTTCCTCTTGCGCTTGGCCAAACTGTTGGTGTTGCTGTTGATACTTCTGTGGCTCCTGCTGCTGATACGGAGGAGGATGATTATGTGGGAGATTACGAGGATGAGGTTGATGAAAATCAGAACTACGTGCAACCACCAGTACCACAACCACCAGGTCGTCCACATGCAAATAATGGCAACGTTAGGGCTCCCCCTCAGGTACGAGATCATGACCATCTCCCTAAACTGAAATTGAATATTTCACCATTTGAGGGTAGATATATTCCTAATATATATCTTACTTGGGAGTTAGAAACTGAACAACGATTTACATGTTTACAATATCCTGAGGAGAGACGTGTTCTGCTCATTGTTTGTGCTTTCACTAGCTTTGCATGTGTTTGGTGGTCTGAACATTGTCGATTATATCATGTTCAACTACTTGGGCTGCTTTGAAAACTGCTATGCGTACTCGTTGGGTTCCACCATATTATCAACGTGAATTACTTCAAAAATTGCAGCGCTTAAGACAAGGAAAAATTCTGTAGAAGAATATTATCAGGAATTACAAACTGGCTTGATTAGATGTGGTATTGTTGAGGAGAATGAAGCTATGCTTGCACGTTTTATGGGTGGATTAAATAGAGAGATTCAGACCATTCTAGACTATAAGGATTATAATAATATCACTCGTTTATGCCATCTTGCTTGTAAAGCTGAACGTGAAGTACAGGATCGACAGGCATTGGCGCGGACTAACTTTTCTGCAGGTCGACCTTCATCATGGACACCACGTGCATCATCTACTTCCACACGTTCTGCTACACCGGCACCTCCATCGGCTGCCACCTCCAACCGTGATACAATAAAGCAGGCACAATCACCACTATCTGCCAAGAGCACACCTTCTGGGCCTGCAAAGAGCACACCTTCCCTTGATTTGTTATACATTCTGATCATGAATCTTTGAAACATATTAAAAGTCAAGCTAAACTGAATCGTAGACATGCTAAATGGGTTGAATTCATTGAGACTTTCCCTTATGTTATTAAACACAAGAAGGGTAAGAAAATGTTATTGCTGATGCTTTGTCTCATCGCTATACTATGCTTTCTGATAGAGGCGAGGGTGTCCCGATCTTTCGATGAGATGATAACTATCGATTTGGTGGAGACGACTTTGACGATCCGACTACAAACGTGCACGACGTTGCGCCTTAGCAATCGCTAAACCAATCTCCTGAGGTTACTGACGATGCCGGAAGCACGATCAGCCTGACCATGAAGGTCTATTCCTGCACGCAATCGAAGAACAAGCAAGAATATGATAATGCAATCTGAATATTGCGAATATATATGAAGTATTGATAAACGTGGGGATCCGTAAGCGGTCTTGGCCTGGTCGTTGGACACAAACGAAGTACACGAAGTTGCAATGGCTAACTTTTAACTAAACAAATCCCCCAAGGGAAAAGCTACTACTTGGATCTACTTATATAGGAGCAAGGGGTGGTGGCCAAGGAGGTGGGAGGACGTCCCAAGGCAGCCTAAAACTAACCCTAGGTCGTACAAGGCCAATGGGCCCAAGTGGAGGTGACGTAACACCTTTGGACTTGTAGTTTGACTCGGATTCTGCTGCAGCATCAGATTGTTTCGTCCATAACTCAACACTCCGAACGAATTTGAAGGTGAATCCAATTGGGTTGGAAGGTGCATGAAATCTATTTTCCAACAAAAAAAGAATCACCCAATTTGGAGTCCGGATTAAAAAGTTATTGATGTTTTGAGTCAGGTATGTCTGTGCAGTCCGAATCTGAGTCCAGAACGTGAGAGACTTGGACTCTATCTTCTCTTGGGCCAAAAGTGACGTGAGAGAACTTTTTGAATAGCAATTAAACATCTCTTTCTCCCTTATCTTCATATGTGGATTGTACAAATGTCCCATACACCTGCAACTAGACATGGCACAAAAGTTTGTGAAGTATTTTGTCTGGATGATATAAATAAATTATTGCATAGTTTGCATTAGAAATCACCTCACATATATACATGTATGCAATATTTTTGGTCGTATCGAAGGTAGCCATGTCCTCATCATCCTCCCCTTCTTGAAAACAAAGCCGTCCTCGGCGTTGCTTAATCTAAAATGTGGCTGACAAACGAGACAAGGTGTACATGTTGTATATGTATATGTCATCCATTTTTACTTCCCGTGATTTTTGCACATATGACACATGAATAGATGAGTAACTTGCATAGTTCATAAAATCTAAAGCCAAAACATTATCACAAGAAGTAGAAGGCATGAAAATATTGCAACTCAGTTTGCACATATAAGTGAAGCTCTTATTCATTTCAAAAGATTGACAATGTTCATCATTAAACCATCCCAACATTGGTGAATAAACCTTACTTGCATCAAATTTACATGCTACAACATGCTTAAATAAGCAAACATGCAATACGTCATTTGACACAGAATCATCACTAAGATTAGAGGTCATATCAAAATGATTAAACATTGGTTCTTTTGCATCAATAGTTAATTCATTGGGTGCACTCAAAATTGTTGGTATTTCAGTTGTTTGATCACATGACGCATTCATGAGAGTAACATGATTCTCTAAAATAGGTGATGCGCACAAATCAACAGGTAACTCAACACATGATGTATTCAAGTTAACTAGGCATGCATCATTCTCATGTGAAGTTATATCATGAATACCTTCTGATTACCTTGTTGCAAAGATGTAGCTGATGTAGGTACGGATGATGGCAATGTACCATACTCTTGAGATGATGTCGTGCTCACAATTGAGGTGTGGCTGCTCTAGTAGGTGCACCGGTGGAGGAACCAAGCGGTGGTGGTGAGCATGAACTAGAATAGTAGGTGTTGTAGTCATCCAATGCATCCTCCTGTAACTGTCTCTCAAAGGTACAAGCACGAACATACATACCAAAGTAATGCAACGAGGAATATCTTTGAAATCGTGCCTGAATATCATGGTTCAAACCACCAAAATCATTCTCAGATTCTTCTATGTCACAATGATGCATATAAGATTTGAACTCTTGGTAGTAAGCATGAACAGTGTTACTGCCTTGTTTTAATTGTTCCAATTTGTGAAGCAATTCACGACGATAGTAAGGAGGAAAAAATTGTTGTCTCATTACAGCTTTCAAAACTTTCCAAGTTGTGGGTTGGTTATCAATGTTTTTCTTACAATGTACACTCCACCAAATGAAGCAAAACCAGTAAATGCTCTAGTGGTAGCTCGTACTCTCTCAAGTTCAGAAAAATCATGGTGACCAAAACTTCTTCTAATTCAAGCTCCCAAGCTAGATAAATAGCAGGATTAAATCTACCCTCAAATGATGGTAAAGACATAACCTGACCATATGCTTGTGTGTGTTGTCCCAACTCTCGTGATGGTGAAGATGTGTCCGTCGTCCAAGAACTTCTATCTCCGAAACCTGTCATGATTAGTAGAAACAAGAAACAAAATTGGAGAATAATGTTCCTATGAACTACTAGGATGTGGTTGTAAAGTGCTCACAGTAAAGCAAATATCAATATCTTACAAGTTCTTACCATGCGGCAGGTGGTGACAGGCAACCAGCGGTGTCAAGTAACTCTAAAGATTGTGTAAAGCGATTGCCAGGGGAACGTACGTATACACGGTGCAGAAATATGTGGAGCTGGGTTGGCTATATATGATAGCAAAAAACATTTAGCAATAATCAATTCAAAGATGCAATGTTGAATAAACGTTCAACGATGGTACTGTGCTGGTCCTAGGCTACACCGGACTAGAGACGCGAGCCTAGAACACTAATGAGGTCACGGCGTAGCACAACTAGCATCAATGAAGGATAATAAGTAGCTCGAAAGCAAGATATAAGTGAAGATCACAACGGCGGTAAAGATAATGATGAAAAACAAGCGCCAAGGTGATATACAACAACTCTCTCTCCAATTTTCCTCTTGAAAATTTGAGCCAATTTTCTGATAACTTTTTTCAAAGAATGCTCCTAACTCAAGTTTTCCAATGCAAAAAGAATCACTCAATTCCGAGTTGATATGAGGAGTCAACAAATTCTAAAACTGGAATAAGCTGTGTTCACGAACTTCGGAGGGCAAAAAGACCTATTTAGAAGCCGATTTTGAGGTGCCAAATATTGAACTAGGTTCTGCAACTATTTAGATGCGGCTTGTCTCTAGCTTTAATTTGAGTACTCATGAGCCAAACGGACTTCAGATGAGGAAGTTATGCCTGTTTTACGTAGCAGTGCACAAAACAGATTTCAATCCGAATTCAGCTACGAGATTGAGTCTAGATAGATCCGAACTTTGTTTTTCTTCTCTCTTTTTTTTTCTCACACTTTTTTTCCATTTTCTTTCTTTCTTTTTTTTAACTTTTTTTTTAACTTTTTTTCTCTCTTTTTTTTCCTCTCCCTCTTTCAAAACAAACTAGATAAGATGCAGATTAGATCAAGTGAAGATGTGAACGATCTCAACTATGATTATGACAATGAACGGTGGGTAGCACGTGTTGGAAATTGATGGATGGATGGTGGTCAACGAAAGGGATAACGATGCAGCGGCGGCGTGACTAATGTGAACAGACCTCGAAACTCTAAACGAACTAGACACTAAGACCAGCAACTCGACACGACGATGCAACCGATAATTCAATAATGCAAACAATGAAAAGAAAATTGCAAAGGCTCGGTGGCTTGGACAAAGGATGAATAGATCTAACTTTTTTGTGGTTTTCTTGGACAATAGGTAAGAAAATAAATCTAATCTAGGGATAATTGGAAATTCTCACCGAGCAAACTGAAAACCGATACCACTTGATAGAGGCGAGGGTGTCCCGATCTTCGATGAGATGATAACTATCGATTTGGTGGAGACGACTTTGACGATCCGACTACAAACGTGCCTGACGTTGCGCCTTAGCAATCACTAAACCAATCTCACGAGGTTCTTGGCGATGCCGGAAGCACGATCAGCCTGACCACGAAGGTCTATTCCTGCATGCAATCGAAGAACAAGCAAGAATATGATAATGCAATCTGAATATTGCGAATATATATGAAGTATTGATAAACGTGGCGAGCCGTAAGCGGTCTTGGTCTGGTCGTTGGACACAAACGAAGTACACGAAGTTGCAATGGCTAACTTTTAGCTAAACAAATCCCCCAAGGGAAAAGCTACTAGATGGATCTACTTATATAGGAGCAAGGGGTGGCGGCCAAGGAGGTGGGAGGACGTCCCAAGGCAGCCTAAAACTAACCCTAGGTCGTACAAGGCCAATGGGCCCAAGTGGAGGTGACGTAACACCTTTGGACTTGTAGTTTGACTCGGATTCTGCCGCAGCATTAGATTGTTCCGTCCATAACTCAACGCTCCGGACGAATTTGAAGGTGAATCCAATTGGGTTGGAAGGTGCATGAAATCTATTTTCCAACAAAAAAGGAATCACCCAATTTGGTGTCCGGATGAAAAAGTTATTAACGTTTTGAGTCAGGTATGTCTGTGCAGTCCGAATCTGAGTCCAGAACGTGAGAGACTTGGACTCTATCTTCTCTTGGGCCAAAAGTGACGTGAGAGAACTTTTTGAATAGCAATTAAACATCTCTTTCTCCCTTATCTTCATATGTGGATTGTACAAATGTCCCATACACCTGCAACTAGACATGGCACAAAAGTTTGTGAAGTATTTTTTGTCCTGGATGATATAAGTAAATTATTGCATAGTTTGCATTAGAAATCACCTCACAAATATACATGTATGCAATATTTTTGGTCGTATCGAAGGTAGCCATGTCCTCATCACTTTCACAACTTGACTTCAAAATATTTGGTTTGGAGACCATCAAAGATCAATATGTGCATGATGCTGATTTTAAAGATGTAATGCAGAATTGTAAAGAAGGAAGAACATGGAACAAGTTCGTTATTAAGGATGGTTTTGTGTTTCGTGCTAACAAGCTATGCATTCCTGCTAGCTCTGTTCGTCTTTTGTTGTTGCAGGAGGCGCATGGAGGAGGATTAATGGGACACTTTGGCGTGAAGAAGACGGAGGATATACTTGCTACACATTTCTTTTGGCCAAAGATGAGACGGGATGTTGAGCGTTTTGTTTCTCGCTGCACTACATGTCAAAAAGCTAAGTCACGACTCAATCCTCATGGTTTATATATGCCTTTGCCTGTTCCTAGTGTTCCTTGGGAGGATATATCTATGGACTTTGTTTTAGGTTTACCTCGAACAAAGAAGGGGAGGGATAGCATATTTGTTGTCGTGGATAGATTCTCGAAAATGGCACACTTTATACCATGTCATAAAAGCGATGATGTTAATGTTGCTGATTTGTTCTTTCGTGAAATTATTCGCTTGCATGGTGTGCCAAATACTATTGTTTCAGATCGTGATACTAAATTTCTTAGCCACTTTTGGAGATGTTTATGGGCTAAGTTGGGGACTAAACTGCTTTTTAGTACTACTTGTCACCCCCAAACTGATGGACAAACTGAAGTAGTCAATAGAACATTGTCTACTATGCTTAGGGCTGTTTTGAAGAATAATAAGAAAATGTGGGAAGAATGCTTGCCTCATATTGAATTTGCTTATATTCGTTCATTGCATTCTACTACTAAGATGTGCCCTTTTGAAATTGTGTATGGCTTCCTACCTAGTGCACCTATTGATTTGTTGCCTCTTCCATCTTGGAGAAGGTTAATTTTGATGCTAAAGAACGTGCTGAATTGATTTTAAAAATGCATGAGTTAACTAAGGAAAACATTGAGCGTATGAATGCTAAATATAAACTTGCCGGAGATAAGGGTAGAAAACATGTTGTCTTTGCACTGGAGATCTTGTTTGGTTACATTTGCGTAAGGATAGGTTTCCTAATTAGCAAATCAAAGCTAATGCCACGTGCTGATGGTCCATTTAAGGTGTTAGAGAAAATAAATGATAATGCATATAAACTTGAGCTGCCTGCAGATTTTGGGGTTAGTCCCACTTTTAACATTGCAGATTTGAAGCCTTATTTGGGTGAGGAAGATGAGTTTCCGTCGAGGACGACTTCATTTCAAGAAGGGGAGGATGATGAGGACATCAATACCATTGTTACACCCACAGCCCTGCTGCTATACATCTTGGACCAATTACTAGAGCTCACAAGACGCCAATTGAATTATCGGTACTTTCGTTTCTTGGTAACGATTCCAATGTTCATGAGAATATGATGCTGCCTAAATTGGATACATTTGTTTTGCTTACAAATGAAGGGCCTACCATGGACAAGAAAGATGAACCTTGGAGCACGTTCAAGCATGGAGATGTTGGCATGCGCAAGGGAAACAAGAACGGAGTTACAAGTGATGATTCCGTGACTTTGAAGCCACCCTAATGAGAGCATGAGGCCTTGGACGAAATATACAAGATGCCACTTCATAATATTCGTCCATAGGCTATTCTAGGTGCTGCGTCACCTTATTATTGGGCCAGGCCCATGTAATTTCGAAATACTTAAGTGTAGGCTGTTTTTAGAGTCCGTATGTGTGGGGAAACAAGAGTTAGGGTTGGTTTGGACCCCTCCCTCAAGCCACGAAATTCCTCCTCTTTCTCCATATATACAGCCCTTAGGGCGTCGTTTAGACTTTGGGTTTTGTTTAGATCAAAAGTTCGCCGTAGCTGCAACCGGCGTGCTTCGTTTGTGTTCAACGACCAGACCAAGGCGTCTCAGAACCCCACCTTCATTAATAAAGCTTTCCTTTTATATTCGCAATATCCAGATTGCAATCTTAGTTTCGTGCTTGTTCTTCGTTTGCTCGCAGGAAACAGACCCTCGTGGTCAGGTTGATCGTGCTCCGGCGTGGTCAATAACCCTCGGAAGTTGGTTTAGCGATTGCTAAGGCACGACGTCTCGCACGTACGTAGTCGGATCGTCAGGGTCGACTCCCACAGAAACGATAGCCACCATCTCATCGAAACATCGGGACACCTTTTGCCTCTATCAGCACCGGAGAGTTTTTCACTAAAATAAGCAATGGCTCGTTTTTCTTGCATCAAAACTCTGCCAATTCCGGTACCACTTGCATCACAATGAACCTCAAAAGTTTTATCAAAATTGGGCAAAGCAAGAATCGGAGCATGAGTAAGCGAAGACTTGAGCTCATCAAAAGCGGTTGATTGCAAAGTTCCCCAAACAAAGGGAGTATTCTTCTTACTCAAGGCATGCAAAAGGAGCGGCAATTGTGCTAAAATCTTTCACAAAGAGACGATAAAAACCCGCAAGACCAAGAAAGCTACGCACTTGTTGCAAATTGGTGGGTTGGGGCCAAGTTTTAATTGCTTCAATTTTAGATTCATTAACATGGACACCCTTGGAGGATACTACAAAACCCAAGAAAACCACTTTGTCAACACCAAATGTGCATTTTTTCATGTTTGCGTAAAGACTTTCCTTGCGAAGGGTTTGCAAAACAGCCCTAACATGATTAAGATGTTCTTTCATGGTTTTGCTAAACACAAGAATATCGTCGAAGTAAACCACAACAAAGACTCCAATGTAAGGATGAAGCACATGATGCATAAGACACACGAAAGTACCGGGAGCCTCCGAAAGACCCATAGGCATCACTAACCACTCATATAAACCAAATTTGGTTTCGAAAGCAGTTTTCCATTCATCACCCTCTTGTATGCGGATTTGATAATAGCCACTTTTAAGATCAATTTTTGAGAAAAAGTTGGCTCCACTAAGTTCATCAAGCATATCATCTAAGCGAGGAATGGGATGCCTATAATAACGGTAATAGCATTTATAGGTCTACAATCGGAACACAAGCGGAAACTTCCATCGGGCTTAGGCACAAGTATAACGGGAACGACACAAGGGCTTAGGCTTTCACGTACATGACCGGTGTTGATGTGTTGTTGTACTTGCCGTTGAATCTCATTGGTTTCTTCGGGATTGACTCGGTATGGAGCTTTGTTTGGTAGAGGCGCTCCGGGGATGAGGTCGATTCGATGCTCAATGCCTCTAAGAGGAGGTAGACCCGGAGGTAGCTCATCGGGGAAAATATCTTGGAATTCCTGCAAAAGAGATTTAAACACTAAAGGTAGCTCATGAGAGGTGTTAGTTGTTGGGTCTCCATCCTTGCACACAAGGACAAAGTGCATCACACTAGATGGGCTCTCACACACTCTCTCATCTCACTTTTGGTGGCAACTAGGATGAGGTTTTTCTCTCTAGTCGAAGAGGCGCTCAAGTTTGGCTTGTGGCTCGTACTCACTTTTTGGTGGATCACTTTCTCACTCTTGTCTCTATGATGGGTGGCTTGCTTGTCGGCTATCACTTGACTAGGAGACATAGGTCGTAGCACATATTCCTTCCCTTTCATCTTAAAGCTATAGTATTGGTGCGCCCATTGTGGATGACACCACGGTCGAATTGCCATGGTCGACCTAGAAGTAGGTGGCAAACGGTCATTGGGACCACATCACACTCCAACGTGTCTTCATAAGCACCAATTTTGAAGGAGACTTGGACCGTATGCTCGACTCGTATAGTGCGGGAGTCACTTAGCCATTGAACCTTGTAGGGGTGCGGGTGCTTCCTCTTGACCAAATGAAGTTTGGAACATAGTTGATGCGGAGCATCCTATGGACATCACCATGTCAAGAGTCCGTTCGGCGAGTGACACGTGCGACATCTACTTCACATACACAAAGGCGAATCATCTCCTTTACACGTGCTCACTTGACCCCTTCGAGGATGGTATACTACTTGACACTCCACTCGTGTGCATGCATAGGTATTGTCGGAACACTAAGGACGACGAGGAGGAGTGCAAGCGCCAAGGAACAACTACACCATCCGCGAGGAAGCATGGAAGAGAAGGAGAAAGAAGACCAGGCGAGCGGTACTACCGCCAACACCAAGCGGTACTACCGCTAAAGGCCCCCGAGCGGCACTATCACCGAATCGCCGCTCAACCCGACAAACTCCGTGCTCGGCGACCGGGTCGGATTACCGCCCGGTCCAAGCGGCACTACCGCTTAAGCGGTACTACCGCCGTCCCAAGCGGTACTACCGCTCTGCCTGTGCTCAACCGCGGGCCTTTGGCCTTGTATCCCTCTCCCACTTACCCCTTCGTGGCTTAGACTATAAATAGACCACCTCCACTTCCTTTCTAGGGTAGCGTTGATTTAGCTCATAGATAGAGCTTCGCTCATCCATACCGGATCTACTCCACGAGAGAGACCGCGGCCCCTCTTCGGAGACGATCCACCTTGGATTCAAGACCTCCCTTTGCGGAGAAGACCATCATCAAGACCTCCTCACGGAGAAGAACGGCTACCGCTTGTATCGTCCTTTGTTGACCTTGAATCATGTATCTCCCTTTGTGTTCATCGATCTAGCACTTGTGTGATTGATCTCTTGTTGGTTTAGTGATTTCTCTCGCTTCCTCCGCGTTTCCCTCTTGTTCTTCCGCGTGTTCTTCGTGATTCCCCGTAGGATCCGCTCCAACGTGAAAGATCGTCCACGTAGGGTTCTGCCCTACATCATCTATGGTATCATGAGCCACGTTGATCACGTTATTGGAGCCCCTACCCCTCTTTTTCTAGCTACATCATCTATGGTATCATGAGCCACGTTGATCACGTTATTGGAGCCCCTACCCCTCTTTTTCTAGCTTGATTTTGTTGATTTCGTCCTAAATCCAAAAATCCCCACCAAAAATAGCCCCAATTTTTTTTGTGATTTGTTAGTTTTGATGATGTTTTGTTGATTTTGATCCATGGATTTGCTTGGTTTCAAGTGGATCTAGCATCTCCCAAGTTTTCCCACTTTCCATCCACGAAATCTCTCCAATTTTGATCCAGAAATCATCCATTTCCGCCCCAAAATCGCGCCCTATCCGGATTTGCGAAAAATCCCGACACGAGCGGTACTACCATTTCTTCCAAGCGGTACTACCGCTTAGCACCTCCAAGCGGTACTACCGCCCTTCCAAGCGGCACTACCGCCCCTCCCAGAGCCAGATTTTGCGAAAAAACCCGACACGAGCGGTACTACCGCCCATTCCAAGCGGTACTACCGCTTACGAGCGGTACTACCGCCCAACCCAGTTTCAGCGTTCCGAGTTTCACCATTTTCATCATAACTTCTCACTCCGAACTCCGATTTGAGTGTTCTTTGGCCTGCTTTTGAAGCTATCGACGTGCCCGAGGTCCTCACCTTGGTTTCACCACCTTTTGACACCATCAAATTTTGTGAACTTTGGCATCTTTGCCTAGGGCTTCCGCCACATCCTCCGTGATAACCACCACCGACTTCCGCAACCTAACCAATTTTGTTACCCATAGCATTAGTGGTTGCTTGAGTAGTGATTCGAGTCTCCTAAGGTGTTTCGCTACTTAGGGACGATTGCTTCTTCATCAACCACCACCTCCACTTCCGCATAACCGTGCCCACCATACACTTCAACCACCTCAACTTAACCCAATAGTTGTTTGAGCTTGTTTGAGTTGTGGCTTGTGTATCCTAAGGTGTTTCTGCTACTTAGGGACGGCAACTTCAACTCCGACACGTGTATAGCCCATCATTCCACTTCCGCATTGCCAAGTGCAAACCACCACCGCATTCCCGCTACCACCATTTTGACATTGGACGTTTGAGATTTTGAGTTCGCGGTTTTTCTGTTTCCTAAGGTGTTTCGGCTACTTAGGGACGAGTCTCCCTCATCTTGGTATCTACATCAAGAACACCGCTACTCATCATCGCGGACGGTAACCTCCATATCATCTTGGTATCGTGGTATCCCTCCATTGTATATACCCCTTGCCATTGCATTGTTAACCCCTAGCCTTACTTTTGCGTTACTTGCCTATCGAGACTAGCCATTTTAGTATTGCCGGCAACGTTACTTGTGCACATTAGTGATCATACTTCCCATAGCATACATACCATATCATATTGGTATCATATCTTGTGCCACAAGTTTGTTCCCGCATATACACTATTGCTATCTTGGTTTGTGCATTGTGCAAAGTGGCCATAAAAAAAAGAAATAAAGCTTTTAAGCAAAAGAGAGAAAGAGCAAAGAAGCTTGTAAGCAAGTGCCATAGCATCATACCACATTGCATATAAGATTACCATATCCGATCATCTTGGATCATCTTGAGAGAAACACCGAACCATACATACATAGCATACTTGGGATAGAAGTTTATCCATTTTGCATCTTATAGGTTGTGCACAAGTGTCGTATCCGCCTATTGAGCAATCCTGCTAGCGTCTCTCTTGAGTTGTGCAACACGAAGCGTTTTCCGTGGATTCCACATTTTGTGCTCATTCCTTGGTTCTTGTGACCCAATTTATCTATCCGTGTGTGTGTTCCGTGTGCCATTCTTTGCTATTGGTCCATTTGTTTCACTTATGAATTTGTGAATCTCTTTCAACATTATTGACTCTTGCTAACATTTTGCATTAAATTTTTGTGCCACTATCCTCACCGAGCTCCTCCATAAGCTTTACTTGTGTAGGTGTGAGAACCGACAAGGATTGGTACCAATAGTGCTATTTCATTGTCCGCATTTGAGTGAACTTGATTCATTTTCAACATCGGTCAAGGTACACCGGTATAAGTTCTTCTCTTTCTCCCACTCATATTTGCTCGAGTCTTGTGATGGATAGGCAAGGCATTTCATCTCCGGTCTTCGACAACAACGACGGCGTGAACAACTACATCACCAAAGCGCCTCTCTTGATCTACAACGACAAGTGCAAGGCACACAATCAAGATTGCGAGAGCGCATCGAGAACATCTCCAAATGACATTCATCACTCCAAGCAAGGAGAAGGGACTACTTCGACAAGAAGCTTGCCGCACATAAAGAGGAGCAAGATGCAAGGATGGAGGAGATTCGGGCCTTGATCAAGTCTTCTTCCCTTTGTCATCTTCAAGACGGCGACGTTCAAGCCACAAGTCTTGAGCGCCCAAGCGATGCAAGCGCAAGTCGTCCACATCTCCATGGCGACCACCATCACGTTCGTGATCAACATCGTCATGAAGGGAAAGTCACCTCCAAGCATCATGTGCACGCATTTACGATTTAACGACATCTAGTACGAGCTCAAGCACGACAACGACATCATCATCATGAAGATGCTCCACAAGCGCAAATGCACAAGTCCCAACAAGCCCTACTTCACGCCAAGTCGAAGCTTCATAAGCACAAGAGAAGACCGCAAGACGACCACCACCAAGACGGTGCTACGGCTACACAACCACTTCGGCATCTTCGCCAAGTGTTCTCAAGGCATCTTCGCCTTTGGACGTACGGCATCTTCGCCTACTTCCCATGTGTACGCCTACATCGACTTCATCAAGTCCAAGGCGACCACCTACGGCGAGGGCGACCCTTCCATCTTGGAAGCCCCTCAAGGAAGATGGCCGAGCATGGGAAACTCCCTTCGGTCATGGAGACGAGCTATGAGGTGCCACATCATATGGGCCTCCAACACCAAGGCGGTGACAAGGCAGTCGAGCAAGGGCCATCCCCTTCGACCACGGCGGCAGAGCGAACCTCTTCAACAACATGAAGACGGGCGCCAACATTGGACTCCTCCTCCGAGTCAAGCTACGCGACCGCGCATGGAGACATTTGCACCTACATCTCTCCGGCACCCACATATGTCGAGATGCCCCAATTGCCATGCGAGGAGAGCCACCACCCCATGAGTGACATGAGTGACTCCACCATACGTGACATTGAGAGCATTTCCTATGAGAGGATGAGTGTGACCACCACTAGCCCCACACATGAGAGCATGCCACACATCCTATGTGAGGTTGAGAGACATTTGAGTGACTCCACCCACCATACGCAGTGAGAGCATCCTTGAGGGAGTGAGTGAGCCACAACACTTAGTGAGTGAGGTAGTTGACACGACACATGAGGCCACTATGATTTCTAACGACTTAACCTCTACTCCTAGTGTGTTTTCTTCTTTGGTGCTAGGTCTCCTACATGACGACATGCCTATCCTCGACGAGTCCATCCCTACATTGGAGACGCCGATGGCCATGATGGATGATGATGCACCCCCCACATGGTTCCATCAAGATGAAGATGACAACGAGACGATCTTCAACACCTCACCTACAACTCATGAGCGACCTTCCAAAGGTAACATAGGTGATGGTACTTCTTTTGTCCCACTAGTGGACAATCTTGACATTGATTGCTCCCATGATGTCGACCCACCTATTACCATGCTTCATGCTAGTGAAACTTCTTCATGCCTTGACTTACCTATTTATGATGAATATGATGATGAGCATGTTGAGTTGCCTAGTTGTGATGTTATGCTCCATAGGATATCATGTGAAAATTCTTTTGGTCACATCATATTTGACAATCCATTGAACTTGTCATATGCTATGAGTGAGATCTCCCATATTGCATCTTCACAATCTCAACATAGTAAATATTCATGCCCCATTAAAATAAATCCCATTTGCACTTATGGCATAGATGACGAGATGATGGTCATAGGCTTTTGCTTCTCTTGTGATGATATTGCCATGCTTCCTTTACATGATTTGCGCAATTCGTGTACTATTCCATGCCATGATCACATTTTCCCAAATATGCATTGTTTTGGATGTTGTCAATATTCTCCATGTGATGTTTCCATTCATGCTCATGAGGAGACCCCATAGTTTCCTCATACACATTAGGAGATTTTAATTCATCCCATACTTTGCATGATTCACATAATTGCTTGCACCTTATGCATTCCATGAATAACAATGCTCTACATATTTCTCATGATGCATTACACAATTTGAGTCTCCATTATGCTATACATAACAACAAACCTATCATGATGGATGACATGTTTCTATATCACGCATCTCATTTATTTGAGCATTGGATATTTTGTGCTAACAAACACACGCACATATGCATCATGATGGATGATGCGTACATCTACCACGCACACACAATTTTCCCTTTGTCTTTGTTTTGTGTAGGTACCCACATACAATCGTCAACTTCTCAATCCCATGAGTTGATTTAAACGAGCTCTTGAGAGCAACAATGCTTTGGGATCCCGTGGACTATCCTTACCACCATTCCTTTTGCGCAAGGACTACGCGCATCTCTTCTACTTGGCTCTCACACGGCTATGGGCTATTTACCAATTGCCACCTTATGCTCATTTTACCGTGTTCACATTGCATGCTATGCTTGCTCCTATGCCTTTGCCATGCAATTGTGACCCTTGCTTGCATTTACCCATGATGCACCATTATGATACTCCTATGTGTATTTGCATGCTTGATGGAGATCCTTGTTGCTTTTGCCATGTTTATCATGTGCCCCATGCTATTGATGCTATTTTGCTCATATCTTGCCTTCATGCTTGTGACATGTCATGTGAAGTATTCATGCACACTATTTGCACCCATGACATGATTGCCTTGATTCCTTCTAGTACGTTGCATCTTTGCACTACTAGCTTGCTTCACTTGATTGATATGATTGCTTGCTATGTTGCATCACCCATGTTCCACTATTACTTGCTTTCTTGGGTTGATGACATATATGCTCATGCCTCTCACATGATATATCTTGATCATGGTCTCTTGTGTCCATTAGTTGCCTCTCTCATATCCACTTGTATTGAGTGCAACCATACTATGCTTATTGATCTTGGAGACTTTGACACATTACTTGTGATGCATGCTTGTTTGATTGCGCCTATTGCATTTGGTTGTTTTGCATCATATGCCTCCATACTATGAAACGCTCCCTTGTACTTTCTTATGATGAGCATGATGCATACACTTGTTGGGTATATTACCACTCGAATGATAGGTTTTGCATTTCCGCTAACCTCATTTGTTTTTCCGAGTGTTTGTCATGTTCTTTCATTTTGGAGGTTTCACAAGGCGATGCCGTTATGCGACAACTTGGTCATGCGAAGGCATACACGATGTGCGACACCAACATTTTCGACATCCTCATAAAGGTGAACTCCTTCCCTTTGAGCCATCCTCAAGTTTGCATATTGGATGGGTCACTCTTTCATTGTTGTTTCTTTCTTGTTGTCCACATGCTACATCTATTGGATGGAGGAGCAACATTGGAGATTGGCTCTTTGGACCTTCACATTGAGGAGCGCTCACACTTATTGGATGCACCTTCGGTTTTCCACTCTTGCCACAACATCGAGCATTGGTATACCAACACCTCCATATTTGTTGAATGTGCTCATACTCATGCTCGATGGACATATCATACTCGCCACAAATTTGCGTCTTATGCATGGATTGACTCACAATATGATTGCCTTGTTGCACCTATTCCCATGTCATCCATGATATATGAACTTGTGCATTTTCTTAGCAAATTTGTTGTGATCTTTCTTGATGGCATCTTCATACATAATGATCACATTGCCTATCATCAATTGCATGATATCATACACATGTTGAGCATCCATTGCCATATTCATGCTATTGATAAACCATCTCTCTATGACATCATTTTGCACAATGGTAGAATTTGTCGCTTTGTGCACCATGCTTTGGTTCCCATGAATGCTTTACATGTCATTTTACATCATTTGGATAAGCATCTCATGCCTTGTCATGAACAATTCCTTTGGACGGACTCATTCTTACATGATGGACACTTTGGGTGCGCTAACCATTGTATTTCCGAGTGTTTCTTGTGTTTTCTCTTTTGCATGTCTATCACTCCGTGACACCTTGGAGTACTTGGATTGCGCCATGTTTTCAACTCCGTCCAACTCCCACTCCGTCCATGACAACTGTTTCCATGGTGATGAGGATCACGATCCGAGATCGGATCTTTCCCAAGGAGGGAGATGATGCGGAGCATCCTATGGACATCACCATGTCAAGAGTCCGTTCGGCGAGTGACACGTACGACATCTACTTCACATACACAAAGGCGAATCATCTCCTTTACACGTGCTCACTTGACCCCTTCGAGGATGGTATACTACTTGACACTCCACTCGTGTGCATGCATAGGTATTGTCGGAACACTAAGGACGACGAGGAGGAGTGCAAGCGCCAAGGAACAACTACACCATCTGCGAGAAGCATGGAAGAGAAGGAGAAAGAAGACCTGTGGCGGCGGTACTACCGCCAACACCAAGCGGTACTACCGCTTAAAGGCCCCGAGCGGCACTACCGCCGAATCGCCGCTCAACCCGACAAACTCCTCGTGCTCGAGCGACCGGTCCGGTGATTACTACTACCGGTCCAAGCGGCACTACTGGCCAGTAAGCGGTACTACCGCCGTCCCCAAGCGGTACTATCGCTCTGCTCATGTTTCAACCGCGGGCCTTTGGCCTTGTATCCCTCTCCCACTTACCCCTTCGTGGCTTAGACTATAAATAGACCACCTCCACTTCCTTTCTAGGGTAGCGTTGATTTAGCTCATAGATAGAGCTTCGCTCATCCATACCGGATCTACTCCACGAGAGAGACCGCGGCCCCTCTTCGGAGACGATCCACCTTGGATTCAAGACCTCCCTTTATGAGAAGACCATCATCAAGACCTCCTCACGGAGAAGAACGGCTACCGCTTGTATCGTCCTTTGTTGACCTTGAATCATGTATCTCCCTTTGTGTTCATCGATCTAGCACTTGTGTGATTGATCTCTTGTTGGTTTAGTGATTTCTCTCTCGTTTCCTCCGCGTTTCCCTCTTGTTCTTCTGCGTGTTCTTCGTGATTCCCCGTAGGATCCGCTCCAACGTGAAAGATCGTCCACGTAGGGTTCCGCCCTACATCAATAGTTCTTCACTTGCCAAGTTGTGGCAACTACCTCCATCGATGATGACCTTGACGGATCTTCCATTGATGCCGGCCTTTGTGTGGAAGATGTGGCATCTTTGGTCGTCTTCTTGTTGATGTTGAAGGGTCAAGACCTTGGAGACAACGAGGCGGGCTCGAATCCTCATCGCAAAAGACTTGATCATCTTCATCTTCGTTCACTCGCCAGTGCATGGCCACTTGCTCAAGGGCTTCCATCTCCTCATCACTCATTGAGTCGTATGTGTCGTCGTCGTTGAGGATCATGGTGCGCTTGTTGGTGCATTGGTAGGACTTGTGGCCTCGGCCGCCGCAAGTAAAACACTTGAAGGAGCTTGTTTTGATGGTCTCATCGGTCGGAGTAGATGATGAAGCACGCGGCTTGAGGTTGCTTGTAGTAGGAGGAGGACGACTTGAACTTGTCGAGTTTCTCTTGTAACTCGACTTGTCGTCGTTGTTTGTAGAAGGTTTGGTTGATGTAGATGTTGGAGGAGGTGTTGAAGCTTGGTTGTTGGAGAAGCCGTAGGTCTTGGATGAGTACTTGGCGTACTTGAAGTCATCTTGCACTTGACGTTCCGCCTTTGTAGCTTAATGGACTTATTGATGGGATGATTGAGTCCATTCAAGAAACGTGCCATAGTTTGCTCATCATCTTCCTTGACATTGGCTCGAATCATGGCTATCTCCATTTCCTTGTAGTATTCTTCAACCTCTTTGTTCCTTGCTTGAGAAGTTGGAGTTTCTTGAAGAGGTCGCGGTTGTAATAGGTTGGCACAAAACGTGCTCGCATGACATCCTTCATTTGAGCCCAAGTGGTGATTGGAGGTTCACCTCTTTCTTGTCGTCGCTCAATGATTTGTTCCCACCATATGAGCACATAGTTTTGGAACTCAAGTGATGCCATAGCGATTTTCTTCGCTTCATCGTAGTTGTGCAACCGGAAGATTTTGTCAACCTTCAATGCCCATGAGAGGTAGTCTTCGGGGTCATTGCTTCCATTGAACTTGGGCATGGTGAATTTTAGCTTTCCGTAGCGTTGCTCTTCATTGTGTTGTTGGCGATGTTGATGATGACGCCCTTGACGTGGATTGCAATCGTCTTCATGTTGCTCTTGGCGTGGAGGAATACCACGATCAACTTGCTCTTGCTGAACTTGAGGTTGAGGTGGAGCTTGACGGACTTGACGTTGTACATGGGGTTGGTAGTTCCTTTCTTGGATTTCTTCTCGAAGGGCTTCCTCTTGGTTGCGCCGTTCGCGATTGCGGTTGGCGAAGGCTCGACTTGATTCTTGGAGGGCACGTTGCGCCTCAAGAGCTTGCGCTTCACGTTGTTGTTGTTGAAGACGTTGAGCCTTGGAGTCTTGTTCGGCTTGGTGTAGACGCGCTCGTTCTTCTTGTTGGCGCCGTAGTCGTTGTCATTCTTGAGCTTGGGCAAAAGCGTCTTGGTTTGATTGAGGACGAGGGACTTGCTCATCAACTTGCTCTTGTGAATGCTTGTCATGTAGCGGGTTGCGAGATGCATGACGGTCTTGACGTCTTGCACGACGAAGAGTGTTCAAGTAGGTGTACTTGAGTCGTAGAAGGTGTCGTCGGAGTGTCGACTCGAGCGGCTCCGTCTTGAGGATGAAGAAGTGGAATGATGCCGGTTTGTCATCAAGGCGCGGATCTCGTCCATTCTTGCATCATTCTCTTGCTTGTGAGCTTTGAACTTGTTGTCGAAGTAGTCTCTTGTACGTTGCTCGGAGAGTCGCAAGTCGGTTGCGAGGTTGTCGATGCGGTCCCTCATTGCTTGTTGTTCTTGGTGCAACGCTCGTTGTGCACCAAAGAGGTGATTCTTGGTGACGTATGATGACATGTCGCCGTCTTGTTCGATGAAGAGTGGATTGGTAGAAGTACTTGGCCTATCCATCATTCCAAGCAAAAATGTGAGTGGTAGACGGAGAAGAACTTATACCAATGTACCTTTGATCGATGTTGATGATGAATCAAGTTCACTCAAATGCGGACAATGAAATAGCACTATTGGTACCAATCCTTGTCGGTTCTCACACCTACACAAATAAAAGCTTATGGTGGAGCTTGGTGAGGATGGTGGTACAAAATTTGATGCAATTGTAAGTGAGCGTCAATAATGTTGGAGAAGGTACACAAATTTGCAAATGCAACAAGTAGACCAAGCAACTAGTGGTACATGGAAACACACGCAAATAGATAAGTGGGATTTTGCAAACCAAAAGTGAGCCAAAATGTGGAATCCACGAAAATGCTCTTGTTGCACAATACTAGAGAGACGCTAGCACGATTGCACAATAGGTGGATCTGAACTTGTGCACAACCTACTATGCAAAAATGCAACTATCTCTATCCCACGTCTGCTATATGTATGGTATTTCGGTGCGATGATCCAAGATGATCCAATATGACAATCTTAATGTAGTATGATGCTAGGGTTCTTGCTCATAAGCTCTTTGCTTATCTTTCCTCTTTGCTTAAAAGCTTGGGTGGCTCTTTCACTTTTGAGCTCTTTTCTCATGCAAAACTTTACTAACCAAGATAGCATTTTTTTATGCTATGACAACTTTGTGACACACAAATGGATCCCAAGATATGCACCACGGTGGTATGGTATGTATGCTATGGAGTATGATCACTAATGTGCACAAGTCACGTTGCCGGCAATACTCAATGGCTAGTCTCGATGGGTAAGCTACGCAAAAATAAGGCCATGTGGGTATCAATGCAATTGCAAGGTATGACAAAGATGTCGTCGAAGTTACCGTCCTTGGCGATGATGAGACCTTTTCGAAGTTGAGCCGTGGTGATGATGAGATCGAACCGTACCTAGATAGCCAAAACACAAAAGGATATGGGAGCCACAACTCAAAATCTCAAGGACTAAAATGTGGAAAAATCGTCATAGGATGTATTGGGGAAGATGGTGGTGTATGTGGGTTAGGAAGAGGTGGAGGTATTTGGGGTTGTGGGGGTGGCGAACTGACAAAGTTCAGTTTTGTCAGGGTTTTACGGACGTCCGGACTTCGTCGGACGTCCGACCGTTTCCGGTCGTCCGGAGGCTGGGTGAAAAACTGGCTCGGGAAGAACTGCAAGATTTCGGGGACGAATGAAATGGTGAGGTCGAAATCGAGTGATTTGGTGGATGGTAAAGGGTGGGGAGTGAGGGAAAAGCTAGATCCACACGTAGCAACTCAAATCCATGGACCAAATCCAACAAAATCTCAACTCACAAACAAATCACAAAAAAAATTTGGGGCTATTTTTGGTGGGGAATTTTCGGAATTAGGACGAAAACAACAAAATCAAGCTAGAAAAAGAGGGGTAGGGGCTCCAAAAATGTGATCAACGTGGCTCATGATACCAAGATGATGTAGGGCGTAACCCTATATGGACGATCTTTCACGTTTGGAGTGGATCCTACGGGGAATCACGAAGAATGCGCGGAAGCACAAAGGGGAATACGGAGGAAACGTGAGAGAAATCACTCAACCAACAAGGAATCAATCACACAAGTGCTAGATCACCGAACACAAAGAGATACATATGATCCACAATCAACAAAGGTAAGGATACACAAGTAGCCGTTCTTCTCCGAGAGGAGGTCTTGATGGGGTCCACCCTAGAAGGGGGTCTTGAATCCGCTTGGGGGATCTTCTCCAGAGAGGTCCCGAGCTCCGAGGAGAAGTAACCAAGTGGATGAGCAAGGCTCTCACACAAACATGAGCTAAACCAAAGCTAACCCTAGAAAGTTGGGGAAGAAGGAGTATATAGAGTCTAGGGGCGAAGGGGTACAAGGCTGCGCCCAAACAGAAGTCAACACAGGCGTCGGACGTCCGGAGGCTCGGGACGGTCCGGACGTCCGGACGGGCTCGGCGCTGAGAATCGATTACATCGTGGGCGCGTCGGACGTCTGGAGAGGGTCGGTCGTCCGGAGCTTAATGATCGGACGTCCGGAAGTTGTCTGTCGTCCGTAGATTCGGTTCGAGGCGTCGCGTCGGTCGGACGTCCGGAGGCTTCGCCGTCCGTAGTTTTGGTTCGGTGGCAAAGTGCCGGACGTCCGGGAGTCCGGTCGTCTGGTCCCGGACTTCGCCAGACGTCCGGAAGGCGCTTGGTCGTTCGGTGCCTGTGCCTTCAAGAAGATCTCTTCTTCTTCTTCAATATGCTTGGAGTCCTCGCCGTCTTGGCTCTCGCAAGTAGTTGATCCTTGGCTCACCTCCATGTACTGATTACACATAGAGTCTCCGAATGAGGTAGTAGCCATGTCTCGTGAGTAGGAAGAGGGAGTTCGGAGAGGAGCGAATTCACCTTATCTTCGATAGCCTTAGCTCGGGCTCGTGTCATGGGTCCGAGTGGTGTTGAGGGAGATGTAGGCACGTCCATGGGTGATGTAGGGCGGAACCCTACGTGGACGATCTTTCACGTTGGAGCGGATCCTACGGGGAATCACGATGAACACGGGGAAGAACGGGGAGAAATCACAAGGGGAAACACTCAAGAACAAGTCCAATCACACATCCACTAGACAATCGAACACACAAGATCCACAAGGTACATGAACAACAAAAGGAAAGATACAAGGTAAAGTTCATCTCCATGAGGAGGTCTTGAAGGGGTCCGCCCAAGATGGGAGTCTTGATGATATCCCGCAGGATCTTCTCACATGGAGGTCTTGAACTCCATGGGAGTGGTAGTCTCTCTCTCTCAAGAGAAGAGGTAGGAGCAAAGCTCACCTAAGAATGAGCTATCATATTCGCTAACCCCAGAAAGAGGAAAGGGATCAAGTATATATAGTCTCGGGCGAGGGGTACAAGGGACAAGTCCTAAGCATCGCTGCAGTAGGGGAGGCCGGACGTCCGGCCGGGCCGGATGTCCGGCTTTCCGAGACGCCGGATGTCCGGGCTAGCCGGCCGGATGTCCGGCCGGGCGCGGGCTGGATCTGCCGATTGTGGGCGCCGGATTTCAGCGAGTGGCCGGATATCCGGGGCTTCGTGGGAGGCCGGATGTCCGGGGCCTGGGGGCCGGATGTCCGGGCCCTGTAGTCTTCGTGGCAGGGCTGCGGCTGCTGATGGGCGCCGGATGTCCGTGCTGTGGCCGGATGTCCGGGCAGGGCCGGATGTCCGGGCAGGGCCGGATGTCCGGGCTGTGGCCGGATGTCCGGGCTCAGAGTAGCCGGCTCTTCTTCCGCTGCCGCTTCCATGCTTCCCTCGCGGATGGTGTAGTCGTTCCTTGGCGCTTGCACTCCTCCTTGACATCCGAGAAGCTCCGGCAATACCTATGCATGCATACGGGGAAGTGTCAAGTAGTATACCATCCTCGAAGGGGTCAAGTGAGCACGTGTAAAGGAGAAGATTCACCTTTGTGTATGTGAAGAAGAGGTCGACGTGTCACTTGCCAAACGGACTCTTGACATGGTGATGATCGTAGGATGCTCCGCATCATCCCTCCCCTTGGAAAGGATCCGACCTCGGATCAAAAACCAAATCACCATGGGAAAGAGATGGCGGTGCCGTGTCAAAGTGGTCGATCACCAAGCTCTCGTCATCTTGAAGCTCGAAATGGGCACTCTCCAATGTCGCGCCATCTTGTGATTCCTTCAAAAGGAGTAAATAGAACAAACACTTGGAAAAACAAATGTGGTTAGCGTTAGTGCAAAACCAAGCATTCAAGAGGTGATTCACCAAACAAGTGTTGTCATCAAGCACAAAGATAGGGTGTGACAAAGGATTGTGACATGGCATGTAAGCATATCAATCGAGCACAAGCAAAAATATCATGGGAACAAGCATGTAAATGTGAGGTAGGGATGCAAATATGTGTGACAAGAGCATAAGCATCCACCTCAAGGTCATAGCAAGCATGCATAAAGCGCTCGACAAATGGTCGATGGTAGGCATAGGAAGTATTCACAACACCAAATAAAATGAAGTGTCTAAACACATGGGTCAAGTGCAAGACAATCCAAGCATAATGTGTATAGGGTGTGGTGAAGATAGTATGGCACTCAACACTATAGAAAGAGCAATTGTTCATCATGTGTGAGGCAATCAAGTCAAGCATGTAGCAATCAATGGGACATGGCATATGTGAAGTAATGACATTGTTGCAACCAAACATATGAGAGGAGCAAGTAGTCCAAAAATTGGATGCAACACACAAGGTATATATATCATGAAGCATGGAAACGTGGCAATCATTGGTGAAAGCAATATCTCGAACATGCGGGTAAATGGTGTAAGCAACACATGAAGTATGATCCACAATATCCAAGCTCAAGAAGGATGTCACCTTGAAAGTGTGTCCTTGTGCATTCTTCACAATGCCGAAACGCAAGCAAACGCGGTGTAGAAGCGAGTCGTGGTAGAATGTTTGAGGTTCGCTCTCAAGAGCTCGAATGGTCAACTCACGTGAAGTGGAAGTCGACACAAAGTCCAAGTATCCTACACATGCACAAAACAAAACAAAGAACGTATGCGCATGGTAGATAAACACATCATCCATCATGATGGTTCTCATCTGTTGCACATAACCATTAGAAGCACAAGTGCATGAATAATATGATGCAACAATGGCGATATGCATGGCACTAGGTATATGGTGCAAAGAAGTAAGGCAAGCATGCGGCACAAGGGATATGTCAAAATCTCCAAACAAGTGTGAGAATGCTATGGGGGCAATCTCATGAGCAAGATGACAATCATGGTTGCACTCAATACATGGAAAATGATCTAGCATGAGAGAGGCAACATATGGAGATATGTGACAAGAAGCAATAACAATCATGTGCAAAGCATTTAGATGGTTGTCATCACCCACATGAAATGAGCAAGTATGAATCATTGGTGATGCAACATAAGCAAGCATTGTAATCAAGTCGTGCAAACTAGTGGAGCGAAGATGCAACACACTAGGATAAATCATGGCAATCATGTCATGTGAGCAAATAATAGGAAAATAAAATGCACATGACATATTGCAAGCACGAACACAAAGCAAGATGAAAGTATCATCATAGGAATGGTGCACAAAAGAAACATGGCAATAACAAGCAATATCTCCACCAAGCTTGCAAATACACATACAAGTACGAGAATCAATCATCATGTGTAATGCAAAGCATGGGTCACAAATGCATGTCAAAGGTATAGGAATGAGCATATCATGCAAAGTGAACATGGCAAGATGGGCATATGATATGTAATGAACAACAACCCATAACCATGTGAGGGCCATGTAAAAGAGATGCGTGAAGTGTTTGCGCGAAGTGAGCGGTGGGAAAGGCAATCCATGGGATCCCAAGTCATCATTGCTCTCTAGAGCTCGTTTTGTCAACTCGTGGGATTGCGAAGTTGACAAGTATTCATGGGTACCTACACAAAAGAGACACAAACGAAAGAAATTGTGTGTGTGGTAAATGTATACATCATCCATTATGATGTGTATGTGCAAGTGAGTGTTAGCACAAGATAAGCATCGCTCAAAGAAATTTGATGCATGGTATAAGAACATGTCATCCATCATGAAAGAATAGTTATTGTATATGACACGATGGGGACACAAATTGAGAATGCAAGTATATGGCACATCAAAAGCATGTTTCTTCATGGGGAGCATATGGTGCACACAAGTATGGGAATCATGCAATGAATAGGATGGATCAAATTCTCCTAACATGTGTGAGGAAACTATGGGGGTCTCCTCATGAGCAATATTGGAAACATCATTTGGAGAAAATGGACAACATCCAAAACAATGCATATCCGAAGCTAGGTGGGCATGGCATGGCATATGAGATAAATGATGCAAAGGGAGCATATGAATATCATCACAAGAAAAACAAATGCCAATAACCATGGGCTTGTCATCTATGCCATATGTGCAAATTGGGTTTATTTTAATGGCATATGCATAGTCACTATGGAGAGATTGCAAATAAGACATATGGTTGATCTCATGCATAGCATATGACAAGTCAAGCGGATTAGCAAACATGATGTGACCTAAAGAATTGTCACAAGAAATCCTATGTAACATGGCATCACAACTAATAGACTCCACATGAGAATCATCATATTCATCATAAATGGGCAAATCATCACATGGGGAAATCATACTAGCATGAAGCATGGTACTAGGTGGATCAACATCATGCAAGCAATCAATCTCAAGAATGTCCACTAGTGGGACTAGAGCATCACCGTCACCTTTGTTACCTTGTTCATTCCACTCAAGTGGTGTAGGTGAGGTGGGAAATACCAAATGGTGGTCAATATCATCATCTTGATGGAACCATGTGGGGGGTGCATCATATTCCACCATGGCCATCGTCTTGTCCAAAGGGAGGACGAAGTCGTCGAGGATCGGCGCGTCATCATAAATGGGACCTAGCACCAAATGAGAAGACACAATAGAGGTAGAGGTCAAGTTGTTAGAAATCGAAGTGGCCTCATTCTCTCTATGTGGTGGTTCACTCACTCCCTCAAGGTAGGTGCACTCAAACTCACGTATGGTGGAGTCACTCATCTCACACAAGTGGTGGTTGTGGCTCTCCTCACATGGGATTTGTGGCAGCTCATCATGTATGGGGCTAGTGGTGAAGTCACTCTCACCCTCAATATGGTGGCAAAAGTCACTCAAGTCGTCTGACGTTGCCGTGGTCGAAGGGAAAATCCCATGCTCAACCGTCTCATAGTCGTTGTCGTGGATGAAGGCCGAAGATGGCACATCATCGCTCTCGCCGTGGATGAAGGCCGAAGATGGCACAACATCACTCTCGCCTCCTAAGATGGAAGCATCATCCTTGCTCGCCACCTTGTCGCTTGCCTCCAAAGCTTGGTCCTTGAAGGTCTCCGTAGTCGCATTTGTCGCCGCACCATCTTGAAAAAGAGTCAAGGTAGACTCGGCATCATCAATGCCACAAAGAGGGATGGCGGTGAAGTTGCACTTGGGAGCATCGCCTTGGAGCTTGTCGGGCTTGGACATCTTGGTGGTACTAGCCTCATGCTTGTCATAGAGCTTGGTCGCCATGAAGTGTGCTTGGGGTGGAGAAGCCTTGGCCTTCATGAGTTCTTGTTCCGCCTTGAGAGCACCAATGTAGTAGTCGCCAATGGACTTGTAGTTCTCGAGGAAGATGGTCTTGGAGATGTCGTTGTGCAATCCCATCATGAAGTGGAACTTCATCGAAGTGGGTCGCCCACGCCACTGCCGCAAGGCAATCTTCATCTCCTTGAAGTACTTGTCGATGGACTTGGATCCTTGGGTGGTGTTCTCCAATTGGCATCGAAGTTGTTCCGTGTAGGTTAGAGGCACGAACTCTCGCCGCAAAGCTCTCTTCATCTTGGACCAACTCATCTCGTAGCACTCCGAAGGTGTGTGAAGCCACCATGTCGAGGCGTAGTCGTGGAAGTTTCTTGTGGCGCACTTCACTTGATCTTCGGGAGGAACTTGATGTAGCTTGAGGTAGTCGTCCATCAAACGCTCCCACTCGAGGTACTCCTCGGGTTCTTGAGTCCCATAGAAAGGAATCGCATGGTCGATGTCGAGGTCGTAGTAGCTCGGTGAAGTCGCGGACTTGAGCTTGGGGAGCTTCTCTTGAGCGTAGCCTTGAGGTTCTTGTTGGCAAAGATGCCGTATGTCCGTAGGCGAAGATGCCTTGAAGTCGCTTGGCGAAGATGGTGAAGTCATTGAGCGGTTGTTGATGTAGAGCTCTTGACCTTCACGTTCTTGTTGGTGATGGTGTCGATGCCGATGTGATCTTGCCGGAGACGGTAGCTCGGAAGCATGTGCTCTTGAGCGTCTTCTCGAAGATGAGGAAGATCGCTTGTAGGACTTGATGAGGGCTTTGATCTCCTCCATTTTAGCATGCATCTTGGCGTCGTAGTTGTTTTCCATGACATCGAACTCGTCGTTGTTGTAGTAGACCGAAGATGAAATGCCTTGCCTATCCATCACAAGACTCGAGTAGAGGTGAGTAGGAAATGAGATAAACAATACCAAGTTACCTTTTCCCAAAGTTGAGGATGTATCCCGTTTCACTCAATGTGAGATGAAAGAATAGTGGAATTGGTACCGGACTTGTTCACTCACACCTATCAAATAAAGCTTATGGTAGAGCTCGGTGAGGATAGTGGCACAAAAATTTGATGCAAAATGTTAGCAAGAGTCAATAATGTTGAAAGAGATTCACAAATTTGCAAGCGAAACAAGTAGACCAATAGCAATATGTGGCACACGGAAACACACACACGGATAGATAAATGGGGCCGTGCAACCAAGGAATGAGCTCAAAATGTGGAATCCACCAAAACGCTCGTGTTGCACAACTCAAGAGAGACGCTAGCACGATTGCTCAATAGGCGGATACGACACTTGTGCACTACCTATAAGATGCAAAATGGATGAACTTTCTATCCCAAGTATGCTATGTATGTATGGTTCCCGGTGTTTCTCTCACAATGATCCAAGATGATCAAGTATGATATCATATGATATATTTGATGCTATGGCTATTGCTTACAAGCTCTTTGCTCTTTCTCTTTTGCTTAAAAGCTTATTCTCTTTGCACAATGCCCAAACCAAGATAGCTTTTGTGTATATGCGGGAACGATATTGTGACACAATGGATGATATGATGATACCAAGATGATATGGTATGTATGCAATGGATGGTGTAGATCATTAATGTGCACAAGTAACGTTGCCGGCAATACTCAAATGGCTAGTCTCGATAGGCAAGTAACGCAAAATGGGCTAGGGGTTATCAATGCAATTTGCAAGGGAATATACAATGGTGTCGTCGAGGTTACCGTCGCTGCGATGATGAGTGGCGGTGTTCTTGATGTAGATACCAAGATGATGGAGACTCGTCCCTAAGTAGCCAAACACCTTAGGAAACGGAAAACCGCGAACTCAAAATCTCAAATGACAAATGTCAAATGGTGGTAGCGGGAATGCGGTGGTGGTTTGCACTTGGCAATGCGGAAGTGGAATGATGGGCTATACACGTGTCGGAGTTGAAGTTGCCGTCCCTAAGTAGCGAAACACCTTAGGAGACACAAGCCACAACTCGAAAAAGCTCAATCAACAATTGGGTTAAGTTGTGTTGTCGGAAGTGTATGGTGGGCAAGGTTATGTGGAAGTGGTGGTGGTGGTTGATGAAGAAGCAATCGTCCCTAAGTAGCCAAAACACCTTAGGAGACTCGAATCACTACTCAAGCAACCACTAATGCTATGGGGAACAAAATTGGTTAGGTTGCGGAAGTCGGTGGTGGTTATGCGGAGGATGTGGCGGAAGCCCTAGGCAAAGATGCCAAAGTTCACAAAATTTGATGGATTCAAATGGTGGTGGTAGTATTTTTATGAGAAGGGGGATGTCAATAGCTTCGAAACGAGCTAAAGAACATCAAAATCGGACTCCGTATGAATTAGTTATGGACAAAACGGTGAAACGGAAAAAAACAGAACTCACAGGGGCCGGATATCCGGGGTTAGGGGCCGGATTTCCGGGGGTGTATGTCCAGAACCGAGCTGATTTGGCGCTCCAGGGCCCGGATGTCCGGCCGGCTGGCCCGGATGTCCGGCCTGAGGCCCGAATGTCCGGCCCGACGGATCCCGATCTCGTTTGGGGCGGAAATTTTCGAATTGGGGGCGGAAATTGATGATTTCGGGGGCAAAATTTGATGGATTTTGTGGAGGAAAGATGGGGAAACTTGGGGGAATCAAGCAAATCCACGGATGAAAATCAACAAAACATCATCAAAACTAACAAATCATAAAAAAATTTGGGGCTATTTTTGGTGGAGATTTTCGGATTTAGGACGAAATCAACAAAATCAAGCTAGAAAAAGAGGGGTAGGGGCTCCAAAAACGTGATCAACCTAAGCTCTGATACCATAGATGATGTAGGGCGGAACCCTACGTGGACGATCTTTCACGTTGGAGCGGATCCTACGGGGAATCACGATGAACACGGGGAAGAACGGGGAGAAATCACAAGGGGAAACACTCAAGAACAAGTCCAATCACACATCCACTAGACAATCAAACACACAAGATCCACAAGGTACATGAACAACAAAAGGAAAGATACAAGGTAAAGTTCATCTCCATGAGGAGGTCTTGAAGGGGTCCGCCCAAGATGGGGGTCTTGATGATATCCCGCAGGATCTTCTCACATGGAGGTCTTGAACTCCATGGGAGTGGTAGTCTCTCTCTCTCAAGAGAAGAGGTAGGAGCAAAGCTCACCTAAGAATGAGCTATCATATTTGCTAACCCCAGAAAGAGGAAAGGGATCAAGTATATATAGTCTCGGGGCGAAGGGGTACAAGGGACAAGTCCGGAAGCATCACAGCAGTGGGAGGCCGGACGTCCAAGGCGTCGGGCCGGATGTCCGGGCTTTCCCGAGACGCTGGATGTCCGGGCTAGCCCGGCGGATGTCCGGGCTGGCTGGATCTGCCGATTCGGGTAGGTGGCCGGAGTTCCGGGCGAGTGGCCGGATATCCGGGGCTTCGTGGGAGGCCGGATGTCCGGGGCCTGGGGGCCGGATGTCCGGGCCATGTAGTCTTCGTGGCAGGGCTGCGGCTGCTGATGGGCGCCGGATGTCCGGGCAGGGCCGGATGTCCGGGCTGTGGCCGGATGTCCGGGGCCTGTAGCAGCTGGCTCTTCTTCCGTCGTTACTTCCAGGCTTCCCTCACGGATGGTGTAGTCGTTCCTTGGCGCTTGCACTCCTCCTTGACATCCGAAAAGCTCCGACAATACCTATGCATGCATACGGGGGAAGTGTCAAGTAGTATACCATCCTCGAAGGGGTCAAGTGAGCACGTGTAAAGGAGAAGATTCACCTTTGTGTATGTGAAGAAGAGGTCGCACGTGTCACTTGCCAAACGGACTCTTGACATGGTGATGACCGTAGGATGCTCCGCATCAATGGGGATGAGTGAGGGATGCTCCGCATCAATTGGATACATTTGTTTTGCTTACAAATGAAGGGCCGAGCTTGGAGAAGGATGAACATTGGAGCAAGAACACACATGGAGTTGATGGCATGCGCAAGGGGATCAAGGACGGAATTACAAGTGATGATTTCAGGACTTTGAAGCCACCATAAGGAGTGCATGAAGCCTTGGACGAAATATACAAGATGTCACTTCATAGTATTCGTCCATAGGCTATTCTGGTCTGCGTCACCTTATTATTGGGCCAGGCCCATGTAATTTCGAAATACTTAAGTATATGCTATTTTTAGAGTCCGTATGTGTGGGGAAACAAGAGTTAGGGTTGGTTTCGGACCCCACCCTCAAGGGCCACGAAATTCCCTCCTCTTCCTCCATATATACAGCCCTTAGGGCGTCGTTTAGACTTTGTGTTTTGTTTAGATTAAAAGTTCGTCATAGCTGCAACTTCGCGTACTTCGTTTGTGTTCAACGACCAGACCAAGGCGTCACAGAACCCCACCTTCATTAATAAAGCTTTCCTCTTATATTCGTGATAGAGGCGAAGGTGTCCCGATGTTTCGATGAGATGGTGGCTATCGTTTCTGTGGGAGTCGACCTTGACGATCCGACTTCGTACGTGCGAGACGTCGCGCCTTAGCAATCGCTAAACCAACTTCCGAGGGTTATTGTCCTCGCCGGAGCTCGATCAACTCGACCACGAGGGCCTGCTTTCCTGCGAGCAAACGAAGAACAAGCAAGAAACTAAGATTGCAATCTGGATATTGCGAATATAAGAGGAAAGCTTTATTAATGAAGGTGGGGTTACGAGACGCCTTTGGTCTGGTCGTTGAACACAAACGGCGCACGCGAAGTTGCAGCTATGGCGAACTTTTGATCTAAACAAAACCCAAAGTCTAAACGACGCCTAAGGGCTGTATATATGGAGAAAGAGGAGGAATTTCGTGGCCCTTGAGGGAGGGGTCTGAAACCAACCCTAACTCTTGTTTCCCCACACATACGGACTCTAAAAACAGCATACACTTAAGTATTTCTGAAATTACATGGCCTGGCCCAATAATAAGGTGACGCAACACCTAGAATAGCCTATGGACGAATATTATGAAGTGGCATCTTGTATATTTCGTCCAAGGCCTCATGCTCTCATTAGGGTGGCTTCAAAGTCCCGAATCATCACTTGTAACTCCGTTTGTTTCTTGCGCATGCCAACATCTCCATGCTTGAACTTGCTCCAAGGTTCATCTTTCTTGTCCATGGTAGGCCCTTCATTTGTAAGCAAAACAAATGTATCCAATTTAGGCAGCATCATATTCTCATGAACATTGGAATCAAGTTACCAAGAAACGAAAGTACACGATAATTCAATTGGCGTATTGCGAGCTCTAGTAATTGGTCCAAGATGTATAGCAGCAGGGCTGTGGGTGTAACAATGGTATTGATGTCCTCATCATCCTCCCCTTCTTGAAATGAAGTCGCCCTCGACGGAAACTCATCTTCCTCACCCAAATAAGGCTTCAAATCTGCAATGTTAAAAGTGGGACTAACCCCAAAATCTGCAGGCAGCTCAAGTTTATATGCATTATCATTTATTTTCTCTAACACCTTAAATGGACCATCAAAGACGTGGCATTAGCTTTGATTTGCGCAAATTAGGAAACCTATCCTTACGCAAATGTAACCAAACAAGATCTCCAGTGCAAAGACAACATGTTTTCTACCCTTATCTCCGGCAAGTTTATATTTAGCATTCATACGCTCAATGTTTTCCTTAGTTAACTCATGCATTTTTAAAATCAATTCAGCACGTTCTTTAGCATCAAAATTAACCTTCTCCGAAGATGGAAGAGGCAACAAATCAATAGGTGCACGAGGTAGGAAGCCATACACAATTTCAAAAGGGCACATCTTAGTAGTAGAATGCAATGAACGATTATAAGCAAATTCAATATGAGGCAAGCATTCTTCCCACATTTTCTTATTATTCTTCAAAACAGCCCTAAGCATAGTAGACAATGTTCTATTGACTACTTCAGTTTGTCCATCAGTTTGGGGGTGACAAGTAATACTAAAAGCAGTTTAGTCCCCAACTTAGCCCATAAACATCTCCAAAAGTGGCTAAGAAATTTAGTATCACGATCTGAAACAATAGTATTTGGCACACCATGCAAGCGAATAATTTCACGAAAGAACAAATCAGCAACATTAACAAAGATCATCGCTTTTATGACATGGTATAAAGTGTGCCATTTTCAAGAATCTATCCACAACAACAAATATGCTATCCCTCCCCTTCTTTGTTCGAGGTAAACCTAAAACAAAGTCCATAGATATATCCTCCCAAGGAACACTAGGTACAGGCAAAGGCATATATAAACCATGAGGATTGAGTCGTGACTTAGCTTTTTGACATGTAGTGCAGCGAGCAACAAAACGCTCAACATCCAGTCTCATCTTTGGCCAAAAGAAATGTGTAGCAAGTATATCCTCCGTCTTCTTCACGCCAAAGTGTCCCATTAATCCTCCTCCATGCGCCTCCTGCAACAACAAAAGACGAACAGAGCTAGCAGGAATGCATAGCTTGTTAGCACGGAACACAAAACCATCCTTAATAACGAACTTGTTCCATGTTCTTCCTTCTTTACAATTCTGCATTACATCTTTAAAATCAGCATCATGCACATATTGATCTTTGATGGTCTCCAAACCAAATATTTTGAAGTCAAGTTGTGAAAGCATAGTATAGCGACGAGACAAAGCATCAGCAATAACATTTTCTTTACCCTTCTTGTGTTTAATGACATAAGGGAAAGTCTCAATGAATTCAACCCATTTAGCATGTCTACGATTCAGTTTAGCTTGACTTTTAATATGTTTCAAAGATTCATGATCAGAATGTATAACAAATTCTTTGGGCCATAAATAATGTTGCCATGTCTCTAAAGTCCTAACAAGAGCATATAATTCTTTGTCATAAGTAGAATAGTTCAGACTAGGCCCACTCAATTTTTCGTAAAAGTATGCAACAGGTTTGCCATCTTGTAATAACACACCTCCTAATCCAATTCCACTAGCATCACATTCAAGCTCAAAAGTCTTATTAAAGTCAGGAAGTTGGAGTAAAGGAGCATGTGTCAACTTATCTTTCAATACCGTGAAGGCTTCTTCTGTAAGGTACCCCAAACAAAAGGCACATCCTTCTTTGTAAGTTCATTGAGAGGTGCAGCAATGGTGCTAAAGTCTCTCACAAAGCGCCTATAGAATCCAATGAGTCCAAGAAAACTCCTCACTTGTGTGACTGCTTTGGGCTGCGGCCAACTCTCAATAGCTTCAATCTTGGCTTTATCAACTTCAATTCCCTGTGGTGTAACAACATAGCCAAGAAAAGATACTCGGTCGGTGCAAAAGGTGCAGTTCCCAAGGTTACCAAACAAACATGCATCACGTAGAGCATTAAAAACAGCACGTAAATGTTCCAAATGTTCTTCCAAAGATTTGCTATAAATCAGTATATCATCAAAATAGACTACCACAAATCGTCCAATGAAAGCACGTAAAACTTCGCTCATTAGTCTCATGAAAGTACTAGGTGCATTAGTTAACCCAAAAGGCATGACTAACCACTCATATAAACCAAACTTAGTTTTAAATGCTGTTTTCCATTCATCTCCCAATTTCATACGAATTTGATGGTATCCACTACATAAATCAACTTTGGAGAATATTGTAGAGCCACTCAATTCATCAAGCATATCATCTAGCCTAGGAATAGGATGACGATAACGAATAATAATATTATTAATGCCTCTACAATCAACACACATACGCGACGTACCATCCTTTTTAGGCACTAGTATAATAGGAACAGCACAAGGACTAAGAGATACGCATATATAACCTTTGTCGAGCAGCTCCAGATTTGACGCATAATCTCCTTCGTCTCCTCCGGATTGGTACGGTATGGTGCACGGTTGGGTAGCGATGCACCGGAATTAAGTCAATTTGATGCTCAATCCCTCGAATAGGTGGTAATCCGGTGGCACGCCTTGTGGGAAGACGTCGTGAACTCCTGCAAAATGTTAGTGACAGCAGGGGGCAAAGAGGAAGGCACGTCCTCGAATGAAAATAATGCCTCTTTGCACACAAAAGCATAGCAAACAGATTTGCTAGAATCTAGCTCCTCAATATCAGATTTGGTGGCAATTAAACATGCACTTTTCAGTTTAATGTCTTAAGCAACATTAGATGGTTTATTATTAGGCTTCATTTGTTGCTCAAATTCTTTTGCCACAATCTGATTTTCACTCTTATTTTTCTCCTGTTTTGCTTTATTAGCTCTATTAATATCATCTTTCAAAACTGAATCAGAGTCATAGGAAGCAAAGTAATATTTTTATCCTTGTGAACAAGAGTATACTGATTGTTTCTACCATGGTGTACAGAATTTTTATCAAATTGCCATGGTCTACCAAGTAATAAGGAACATGCTTGCATAGGTACCACATCACAATCAACATAATCAGCATATGTAGAGATACTAAAATACACACGAACAGATGCGTGTTACCTTAACCTTGCCGCTGTTGTTGAACCATTGGATGTAGTAAGGATGTGGATGTGGTCTTGTGGTGAGAGAAAGCTTCTCCACCATATCCATGCTAGCCAAGTTGTTGCAGCTCCCTCCATCTATGATGACGCGAATAGAACGTTCCTTCACAACTCCCTTTGTATGGAACAAGTTATGCCTCTGATTTTGCTCACCTTGTGTAACCTGCACACTCAAAACACGTGGAGCAACTAAACATTCATACCTCACAGCATCTACAGCAGCCAGGTATAGCGTCTCATGAACAGAAACCTCTCCACCTTGTTCATCAAGCGTAATAAGAGCCAAAGACTCTTCAACAAAGTCACTAGCGGACTCATACCCACCATCCTCGAGCAATCATCACACGCTGAGATTGGCATTCTCTCATAAAGTGTCCTCTTCCCTTACAACGACGACAAATAATATCACTTGTGTGTCCTGTTGACGCCATGGAAGAAGAAGAGCTCTGTAGGCCCAGCAGGTGTGCTCTTGGCGATAGTGGTGGTTGTGCACCTTTCTTGTATCACGGTTGGAGGTGGCAGCCGACGGAGGTGCCGTGTAGTAGAACGTGTGGAAGTAGATGATGCACGTGGTGTCCATGATGAAGGTCGACCTGCGAGAAAAGTTAGTCCGCGCCAACGCTCGCCGATCCTGCACTTCACGTTCAGCTTTACAAGCAAGATGGAATAATCGAGTGATATTAGTATAATCCTTGTAGTCTAGAATGGTCTGAATATCTCTATTTAATCCACCCAGAAAACGTGCAAGCATAGCTTCATTCTCCTCAACAATACCACATCTAATCAAGCCAGTTTATAATTCACGATAATATTCTTCTACGAATTTTTCCTTGTCTTAAGCGCTGCAATTTTGAAGTAATTCACGTTGATAATATGGTGGAACCCAACGAGTACGCATAGCAGTTTTCAAAGCAGTCCAAGTAATGGAACAGGATATAATCTACAATGTTCAGACCACCAAACACATGCAAAGCTAGTGAAAGCACAAACAGCAGCGGAACACGTCTCTCCTCGGGATATTGTAAACATGTAAATCGTTGTTCAGTTTCTAACTCCCAAGTAAGATATATATCAGAACATATCTACCCTCAAATGGTGGAATATTCAACTTCAGTTTAGGGAGATGGTCATGATCTCGCACTGAGGGGAGCCCTAACATTGCCATTATTTGCATGTGGACGGCCAAGGGTGGTTGTGGTCTGGTGGTTGCACTTGCACATAGTTACTGAAGTTGATCAACCTCATCCTCGTTTCTCTCACATAATCATCCTCCCCACATCGCCAGCAGGAGCCACGAAGTATCAACAGCAGACCAGCAGCTTGGCCAGTGAAGGGGGACACGGCTCGCTTCGGCGGAGGGCTGCTTCAGCGATGTGGAGGTAGTCGTTGTTGTTGTTGTAGAGGTGCATTAGGTGCAGCCGGTGGTGGTGGTGGTAGACGCGAGCAATTCATTAAACTTGTTATCGAGCTTTGTTTCGAACGCCTTCTCAATGCCATCTATCTTCTCCATGGCCTCTTCAAATCTATTTAGAACATCTTCCACCTGCCCACTCATCATTTGTTGAAACTTATCATGTAGCGCTTTGTTTGTCATGTTCTCCCAATCAGTCTCGTCGGCTTGTGATCCTGCCATGGTTAGCAGCAATAGAAACACACAAGAATATGATTCGACAGACTACTAGGAAGTGGTGGTGGTGGTGTGGTGGACAGTCACAAATCCGTCAAGCAAATCTCAAATTCTTACCAGTTCTTACACAGCAGCAGGCGGTGATCGGCAACCGATGTAGTCAAAACTCTCAAAGCTTGGATAGAGCGATTACGGGGAGAGTCAAACGCATACGATGTAGATGTATGTGGAGCTGGGAAGGCTTATAATATGGTGGCAAAAGGGTCAAGAATAATAAATTCAGAGATGCAAAGTTGAATAAACGCTCAACGACGGTACTGTGCTGGTCCTAGGCTAGACCGTGCTAGAGACGCGAGCCTAGAACACTAACAAAATCACGGCACTGCACGGAAACAACGGAAAAGCACACTCTGGAAATTTTTTTCGCTCTTTTTTTTGCTTTTTTTTTATACTTTTTTTTTTTATGCGCTGCTCTTTTTTTTTTGTGCTGCTCTTTTTTTTTTGTGAAAAATCACTATAATGGCGAGTGTCTCAAAACTCTTCCCAGGTCAAACTGACAGGATGGGCACGAAATTTTTGCGACCAAATTTTTTTTTTTGACTGCCCGGACCCAAAAACTGGAAACGGGTCAAAAAAAACTTTCTATAATGGCGACTGTCTCAATACGCTTAGAAACACCTAAAAATAGGATAGCCAGATATTTTTTCGACAAGTGCGTTTTCAGAAAATTTTGGGCCTAAGCGAGGGTGGTTTCGGACTCTTTTTTCCGAAACCTACTCCGCTAGGAAACACGAATCGGAAACTAGATGGATCTCGAAAACAAACCTAATATGAGAAGAACTCGGATTGGTGGTGGATATATGATTGTGGTATATGGCAGCGGTGGTGGTATATGGCAGCGGTGGTGGTATATGGCAGCGGTGGTGGTATATGGCTACGGATTGGTGGTGGATAAGAAGGGTGGTAGATGGAAAGGCGATGATGATGGTGCGGCGGCGTGACAACTTATGACCAGAACTCGAAACTCTAAAAGACTAGACTCTAAGACCAGCAACTTGACACGACGATGCTACCAAGAATTCAACAAAGCAAAAACCCCAAAAAGATTATCACGAAGGCTCAGATTGGTTCGGATATGATGAACTAACCCTAATTTTTTTTGTGGCTTTTTCGTAGACTTTAGGTATGAAGAACAGACTCGATCTAATCTATGAAAAACTGTAAAATCTCACCGAGCAAACTGAAAATCTGATACCACTTGATAGAGGCGAAGGTGTCCCGATGTTTCGATGAGATGGTGGCTATCGTTTTTGTGGGAGTCGACCTTGACGATCCGACTACGTACGTGCGAGACGTCGCGCCTTAGCAATCGCTAAACCAACTTCCGAGGGTTATTGACCACGCCGGAGCACGATCAACCTGACCACGAGGGCCTGTTTTCTGCGAGCAAACGAAGAACAAGCAAGAAACTAAGATTGCAATCTGGATATTGCGAATATAAGAGGAAAGCTTTATTAATGAAGGTGGGGTTCCGAGACGCCTTGGTCCGGTCGTTGAACACAAGCGAAATCTGAAGTTGCAGCTATGGCGAACTTTTGATCTAAACAAAACCCAAAGTCTAAACGACGCCCTAAGGGCTGTATATATGGAGAAAGAGGAGGGAATTTCGTGGCCCTTGAGGGAGGGGTCCGAAACCAACCCTAACTCTTGTTTCCCCACACATACGGACTCTAAAAACAGCCTACACTTAAGTATTTCGAAATTACATGGGCCTGGCCCAATAATAAGGCTAGAATAGCCTATGGACGAATATTATGAAGTGGCATCTTGTATATTTCGTCCAAGGCCTCATGCTCTCATTAGGGTGGCTTCAAAGTCCTGGAATCATCACTTGTAACTCCGTTCTTGTTTCCCTATGCATGCCAACATCTCCATGCTTGAACTTGCTCCAAGGTTCATCTTTCTTGTCCATGGTAGGCCCTTCATTTGTAAGCAAAACAAATGTATCCAATTTAGGCAGCATCATATTCTCATGAACATTGGAATCGTTACCAAGAAACGAAAGTACCTGATAATTCAATTGGCGTGCGCGAGCTCTAGTAATTGGTCCAGTATGTATAGCAGCAGGGGCTGTGGGTGTAACAATGGTATTGATGTCCTCATCAATTCGCAATATCCAGATTGCAATCTTAGTTTCTTGCTTGTTCTTCGTTTGCTCGCAGGAAACAGGCCCTCGTGGTCAGGTTGATCGTGCTCCGGCGTGGTCAATAACCCTCGGAAGTTGGTTTAGCGATTGCTAAGGCGCGACGTCTCAAGACGTCAAGTAGTCGGATCGTCAAGGTTGACTCCCACAGAAAACGATAGCCACCATCTCATCGAAACATCGGGACACCTTTGCCTCTATCAGGGCTACTCAGAGAGTTGGCGCTGGAGCACCCCGTGCGCACGGGCCTGTACCGTGCCCACGGGACCCCCGTGCGGACAGGCCCAACTTACCCCGTCCGCACGGGCCCTACAGGATGGACGGCTATGATTGATGTTTGGGCCTCCTCTTCCTCCACTTCGCCCCCATGCCTATATAATCCGTACCTAGACCATTTGTTAGGGTTAGCAAAGGATATGTTAGACATATGAGAGCTTTGCTCCATGGATCCACTCCACTAGGAGATCAAGACCTCCTCTTGGAGTGACCTAGCTCAAGACCCCCTCATGGTGGCCCCTATCAAGACCTCCTCACGGAGAAGAACCCGGTTACCTCTTGTATTGTCCCTTGTTGATCGTGGATCATGTATCTCTCTTTGTGTTCATCGTTCTAGCGCATGTGTAATCGAATCTTGTTGGTTTTAGTGATTCTCTTGTGTTTTCCCCGTGATTTCCCTCGTGCTCTTCCGCTCGTTCTTCGTGTTCATCGTAGGGATCCACTCCAAACGTGAAAGATCATCCCCATAGGGTTCCACCCTACATCATATGGTATCATGAGCCACGTTGATCACGTTTTTGGAGCCCCTACCCCGTGTTTTCTTGCTTGATTTTGTTGTTTTTGTCCTAAATTCGAGAATTCCCCACCAAAAATAGCCCTAATTTTTTTTTGTGATTTGTTGGTTTAGTGTGATTTTGTTGGATTGGATCCATGGATTTGCTTGGTTTCAAGTGGATCTAGTTTTCCTCCACCTTCCCCTACCTTCCATCCTTCGAATTTGACCCCAATTTCGAAATTCCCCACGGATCCGGAGCAGTTCGTCCGCTCTCAGAGGACCCGTGCACGGGCCCCGTGCACACGGGCAGGCTTGTCGGACCCGTCGCGACGACCCTTCCAGTAGCGTTCCTACCGCTGTCCCTTGACCTTCCACCCTCCCATACCACCCCTACTCCCCACCACGAGATCCATCCGCTTGGAGCCCAGATCGGACGAAATCCGCTAAACCCGCATGTCCTGGTGACCCCATGCCCTCGATGTGTGTACTGCAAGACGGGACCCCGTGCCCTAGACCCGTGCAAGACGGCCCCCCCTGTGCCAGCCACGAGCAGTTCACAGTTTTGCCCATAACTTCCACATCCGGAGTCCGATTGTCGCGTTCTTTAGCTCGTTGAGTAGCTATTGACATCCACCATCCACCTAGTTAGGTTCCAACACCATTTGACTCCATCAAAATTTTGACACTTTGGCATCTTTGCCTAGGGCTTCCACCACATCATCCGCATAGCCACCACCATAGCCTTCCGCAACTTAACCCAATTTTGTTTGAGCTTGTTTGAGTTGTGTGTTGTGTCTCCTAAGGTGTTTGACTACTTAGGGACGGCAACTTCAACATTGACTCGCATAACCCATCATTCCACTTCCGCGTTGCCTAGTGCAACACCACCGCTTTCCGCTACCACCATTTGACTTTTGTCCTTGAGATTTTGAGTTCGCGGTTTTTCCGTTTCCTAAGGTGGTTCGGCTACTTAGGGACGAGTCTCCATCATCTTGGTATCTACATCAAGAACACCGCCACTCATCATCGCAAAGGACGGTAACCTCGACGACACCATTGTATATTCCCCTTGCAATTGCATTGATAACCCCTAGCCCATTTTGCGTTACTTGCCTATCGAGACTAGCCATTTGAGTATTGCCGGGCCATGTTACTTGTGCACATTAGTGATCATTGATCTACACCATCCATTGCATACATACCATATCATATTGGTATCATATCATCCATTGTGTCACAATATCGTTCCCGCATATACACAATAGCTATCGTGGTTTGTGCATTGTGCAAATTGGCCATAGAAAAAAAAGAATAAGCTTTTAAGCAAAAGAAAAGAGAGCAAAGAGCTTGTAAGCAAGTGCCATAGCATCATACCACATTGCATATAAGATTGTCATATCCAATCATCTTGGATCATCTTGAGAGAAGCACCGGGAACCATACATACATAGCATACTTGGGATAGAAGTTTATCCATTTTGCATCTTATAGGTTGTGCACAAGTGTCGTATCCGCCTATTGAGCAATCGTGCTAGCGTCTCTCTTGAGTTGTGCAACACTAGCGTTTTGGTGGATTCCACATTTTGAGCTCATTCCTTGGTTGCACGACCCCATTTATCTATCCGTGTGTGTGTTTCCGTGTGCCATTATTTGCTATTGGTCTACTTGTTTCTCTTGCGAATTTGTGAATCTTTTCCAACATTATTGACTCTTTCTAACATTTTTGCATCAAATTTTTGTGCCACTATCCTCACTGAGCTCCACCATAAGACTTATTTGTGTAGGTGTGAGAAACCGACAAGAATTGGTACCAATTGTGCTATTTCCTTGTTACACATTGAGTGATCATCGATCCATTTTCAACATCGGTCAAGGTACATTTGGTATAAGTTCTTCTCTTTCTCCCACTCATATTTGCTCGAGTCTTGTGATGGATAGGCAAGGCATTTCATCTCCGGTATTCGACAACAACGTCGGCGTGAACAACTACATCACCAAAAGGTCCATCTTCGTACTACAACACGAAATGCAAGGAGCACAATCCACCTTGCAAGAGCGCATCGAGAACATATCCATCGACATTCGTCACTCTGAAGCAAGGAGAAGGGACTACATCGACAAGAAGCTTGCCGCACATAAAGAGGAGCAATATGCAAGGATGGAGGAGATTAGAGCCTTGATCAAGTCTTCTTCCCCTTCGTCATCTACAAGGTGGCGACGTTCAAGCCACAAGTCTTCGGAGCGCCCAAGCGATGCAAGCGCAAGTCGTCCACATCTACATGGCGACCATCATCACCTTCGTGATCCACATCGTCATGAAGGGCAAGTCAACTCCAAGCATCATGTGCACAACGACGACGAACAACATCTCCTACGAGCTCAAGCACGACAACGACATCATCAACATGTAGATGTTCCACAAGCGCAAGTGCACAAGTCCCAACAAGCCCTACTTCACGCCAAGTCCAAGCTTCAAGAGCACAAAAGGAGACCGCGAGACGCTACGGCTACATCAACCACTTCGGCATCTTCGCCAAGTGTTCTCAAGGCATCTTCGCCTTTGGACGTACGGCATCTTCGCCTACTTCCCGTGAGTTCGCCTACTTCGACAACGTCAACAACAAGGCGACCACCTACGAGCGAGGGTGACACTTCCATCTTCAGAAGCCCCTCAAGGAAGATGGCCGAGCATGGGATATTCCCTTCGGTCATGGAGATGAGCTACGAGGTGCCACATCATATGGGCCTCCAACACCAAGACGGTGACACGACGGTCGACCAAGGGCCATCCCCTTCGACCACGGCGACGAGCGCGAATCTCTTCTACGACATGAAGACGACACCCATATTGGACTCATACTCCGAGTCAAGCTACGCGACCGCGCATGGAGACATTTGCACCTACACCGCTGCGACACCCACATATCATGAGATGACCCAATTGCCATGTGAGGAGAGCCACCAACCCATGAGTGAGATGAGTGACTCCACCCTATATGACATTGAGAGCATTTCCTATGAGCGGATGAGTGTGACCACCACTAGCCACACACATGAGAGCATGCCACACATCCTATGTGAGGTGGAGAGCCATTTGAGTGCCTCCACCAACCATACGAGTGAGAGCATCTATGAGGGAGTGAGTGAGCCACAACACTTAGTGAGTGAGGTAGTTGACACGCCACATGAGGCCACTATGATTTCTAATAACTTACTGATGCGGAGCATCCTTCGGTCATCCCCATGGACCTTCCATCAACTATCCAAGCTCCAATTGGACCCATGACAAGAGCAAGAGCTCGTGCTATTCAATCCGAGGTAACATCACTCATATTCGATTTCCCCTTTCCTTCTAGTGAGACCTGGCTACTACCTAAGTCCGAGACACTATGCGTGATCAGGTACAACGTTCAAGCCAAGGAACCCGGAGCTGAAGAAGAAACGACAGGCGTCAACTCTCTGGACACCCCGGAACTTCCGGCCCCCGGAACTTCCGGCCCGCCCCGAGCTTCCGGCCCCCGACGACATCGACCAGGCCAGGCGTGCCAACATTCTGGTTAGCCCGGAACCAGCCCGGAACCCGGCCCGGACCTTCCGGCCCCGGGAACTTCCGGCCCCCTGAAGCCAACCCAGCTCCACCCGCGCCAACTCTCGGCTTAGGCCGGACCCTGCCCGGACCTTCCGGCGCCCGGAACTTCCGGCCTAGCCCGGAACTTCTGGCCACTGCTCATGAAGCGACCACCTGGGCCGAGGCCCGTGTACCCTTTCGTCCCGTAAACTATAAATACCCCCCACCTCCTCCTAGTTAGGGTTAGCATTGGTTTAGCTCATCTTTGGTGTGAGAGCCTTGATCATCCACTTGGTACTTCTCCTCAGAGCCCACGACCTCTTCGGAGAAGATCCCCCAAGCGGATTCAGGACCCCCTCTTGGGTGGACCCCATCAAGACCTCCGCACGGAGAAGATCGGCTACCCGTGATCTTTCCTTTGTTGATTTTGAATCTTGTGCTACCTTATGTGTTCGGTGATCTAGCCCTTGTGTAATCGAAACTTGTCGGTTTAGTTTCCTCTTATGTGTGTTTCCTTGTGTTCTTCCGCCCGTTCATCGCGTTTTTCCCGTAGGATCCCCTCCAAACGTGAAAGATCTACGATTAGGGTTCCGCCCTACATCATATGGTATCATGAGACACGTTGATCACGTTTTTGGAGCCCCTACTAAATCCGAAAATTCCCCACGAAAAATAGCCCCAATTTTTTTTGTGATTTGTTGGTGTGATGAAGTTTTGTTGGATTTGATCCGTGGATTTGCTTTGCTTCGAGTGGATCTAGCATCCCTATCCTTCTTCCCTTCTAATTCCTTCTTTTTCCCCTCAGAATTTGGTTTTTCCCCCCAATTTTTCCGCCCAAACCCTCGATCCCGAAGCCCCTGTTCTTGGCAGAATCCCGACCACCGGAACTTCCGGCCCTGCCCGGAACTTCCGGCCCCCGGACCTTCCGGCCCAGCCCGGAACTTCCGGACCCCGGACCTTCCGTCTTGCCCGGAACTTTCGGCCTAGACAGAAAGGTCGCGCATCTTCGCTGACCCCCGCTTCTTCGGCAACTCCGACCACGGTGCAGCTGCATCTTTGCCAACGTACTGAATACCGTGCATCACATCATCGTCCACATTCGCATCCGTTTGGAACCTTTAACCGTAAGCAAGGACGGTAATCTCGACGACATCTTTGTCAAACCTTGCCATTGCATTGATAAACATCATAGCCATCTATTGCGTTCCTTACCCATCGAGACTAGCCATTGAGTATTGCAGGCAACGTGACTTGTGCACATTAGTGATCATACTCCATAGCATACATACCATACCACCGTGGTGCATATCTTGGGATACATTTGTGTGTCACAAAGTTGTCATAGCATACACAAGTGCTATCTTGGTTCGTGAAGTTTTGCATGAGAAAAGAGCTCAAAAGTGAAAGAGCCACCCAAGCTTTTAAGCAAAGAGGAAAGATAAGCAAAGAGCTTATGAGCAAGAACCATAGCATCATACGACATTAAGATTGTCATATTGGATCATCTTGGATCAAGCACCAAAATACCATACATATAGCATACTTGGGACAGAGATCGTTGCATTTTTGCCTAGTAGGTTGTGCAGAAGTTCCGTATCCGCCTATTATGCAATTTTTCTAGTGTCTCTCTAGTATTGTGCAACAAGAGCATTTTCGTGGATTCCACATTTTGGCTCACTTTTGGTTTGCCAATCCCACTTATCTATTTGCGTGTGTGTTTCCGTGTACCCCTACTTGCTTGGTCAACTTGTTGCATTTGCAAATTTGTGAATCTTTTCCAACATTATTGAATCTCACTTACAATTGCATTAAATTTTGTGCCACCATCCTCACCAAGCTCCACCATAAGCTTTTATTTGTGTAGGTGTGAGAACCGACAAGGATTGGTACCAATAGTGCTATTTCATTGTCCGCATTTGAGTGAACTTGATTCATCATCAACATCGGTCAAAGGTACATTGGTATAAGTTCTTCTCCTTCTACCACTCACATCTTTTGCTTGGAATGATGGATAGGCCAAATACCTCTACCAACCCACTCTTCATCGAGCAAGACGACGACATGTTTTCATTCGTCACCAAGAGCCACCTCTTTGGTGCACAACGAGCGTTACATCAACATCAACAAGCAATGAGCGACCGCATCGACAACCTCGCCACCGACTTGCGACTCTCCGAGCAACGTACAAGAGACTACTTCGACAACAAGTTCGACGCTCACAAGCAAGAGAATAATGCAAGAATGGACGAGATCCGTGCCTTGATGAGGAACCGACATCATTCCACTTCATCATCATCAAGATGGAGCCGCTCGAGTCGACACTCCGACGACACCTTCTACGTCTCAAGTACACCGTCATCGAACACCCTTCGACGAGCCGCGCGTCAAGACCGTCATGCATCTCGCAACCCGCTACATGACAAGCATTCACAAGAGCAAGTCGATGAACAAGTCCTCGTCCTCAATCAAACCAAGCCGCTTTTGCCCAAGCTCAAGAACGACAACGACTAAGGCGCCAAGAGGAAGAACGAGCGTCTACATCAAGACGAACAAGACGCCGAGGCTCAACGTCGTCAACAACAACAACGAAGCGCAAGCTCTTGAGGCGCAACGTGCCCTTCAAGATTCAAGTCGAGCCATCGCCAACCGCAATCGCGAACGGCGCAATCAAGAGGAAGCCCTTCGAGAAGAAATCCAAGAGAGGAACTACCAACCACATGTGCAACGTCAACTTCCTCAAGCTCCTCAACAAGATCCTCAACAAGCTCGTCAAGCTCCACCTCAACCTCAAGTTCAACAAGAGAAAATTGATCATGGACTTCCTCCACACCAAGAGCAACAAGAAGATGATTGTCATCCACGTCAAGGGCGTCATCATCCTCGACCACAACAAAATGAAGAGCACAGATATGGAAAGCTCAAATTCACCATGCCCAAGTTCAATGGAAGCAATGACCCCGAAGAGTACCTCTCATGGGCATTAAAGGTCGACAAAATCTTTCGTTTGCACAACTATGAGGAAGAGAAGAAGATCGCTACGGCCTCACTTGAGTTCCAAGACTATGTGCTCATATGGTGGGATCAAATCACTGAGCGACGACAAGCAAGAGATGAACCTTCAATCACCACTTGGGCTCAAATGAAGGATGTCATGAGAGCACGTTTTGTGCCAACCTACTACAACCGCGACCTCTTCAAGAAACTCCAACTTCTCAAGCAAGGAACAAAGAGTGTTGAAGAATACTACAAGGAAATGGAGAGAGCCATGATTCGAGCCAATGTGAAGGAAGATGATGAGCAAACAATGGCACGTTTCTTGAATGGACTCAATCATCCCATCAAGAAGATCGCCGACTTCCAACCCTACTCCACTCTCATTGAGCTCGTGCATCAAGCTACAAAGGCAGAACGTCAAGTGCAAGATGACTTCAAGTACGCCAAGTACTCATCCAAGACGTACGTGATGCGGAGCATCCCTCACTCATCCCCATGGACGCACCTACATCTTCCTCAACACCACGCGGACCCATGACTCGAGCCCGAACTAAGGCTATTGAAGATAAGGTGAACTCGCTCCTCTCCGAAATCCCTCCTACTACTCAAGAGACATGGCTACTACCTCATTCGGAAACTCTATGCGTAATCAGGTACATGGAGATAACCCAAGGAACAACTACTTCCAAGAGTCAAGACGACGAGGACTCCAAGCATGTTGAAGAAGAAGAAGAAAGGCTACCAAAGCTACAGCCTCCGGCCGTCCGACCGAGTCGGGACGTCCGGCGACTCCCCTGGCCACCGACGACCGACGCCCTCCGGATGTCCGGCAGCTGGGCTCCCGAATGGAATCTACAGACGTCCGACAGCCTCCTCGGACGTCCGCCGACGACACCGAACCGAATCTACGGACGTCTGAAATCCTCCGGACGACCGACCTATGGGCGCCGAGGCGAATCTACGGACGTCCAAGGCCTCCGGACGTCCGGACACTCTCGAGCCTCCGGACGACCGGTGACCTCCGGACGTCCGACGCCTGTCGTTGACTTCGATTGGGGCCGCAGCCCTTGTACCCTTCGTCCCCTAGACTATATATACTCTTTCTTCCCCACCTTTCTAGGGTTAGCATTGGATTAGCTCATGTTCGTGAGAGTTTGCTCATCCACTTGGTTACTTCTCCTCGAAGCTCAGGACCTCTACGGAGAAGATTCCCCAAGCGGATTCAAGACCCCCTTCTAGGGTGGACCCCATCAAGACCTCCTCTCGGAGAAGAACGGTTACCGTTTGTATCTTACCTTTGTTGATCTTGAATCTTGTGCCACTCTATGCGATCGGTAATCTAGCACTTGTGTGATTGGTCTCTTGTCGGTTTCGTGATTTCTCTCTCTTTTCTCTCGTGTTCTTCCGTGTGATCCTCGTGATTCCCGTAGGATCCGCTCCAACGTGAAAGATCGCCCACGAGGGTTCCGCCCTACATCATCTTGGTATCATGAGCCACGTTGATCACGTTATTGGAGCCCCTACCCTCTTTTTCTAGCTTGATTTTGTTGTTTTGTCCTAATTCCGAAAATTCCCCACAAAAATAGCCCCAAATTTTTTTTGTGATTTGTTCGGTGTGATGAAGTTTTGTTGGATTTGATCCATGGATTTGCTTGGTTTCGAGTGGATCTAGCATCTCCCCAAGTTTCCCCACTTTCCATCCACAAAATCTCCTCAATTTTGACCCCAAAACCCCCAAATTCCGCCCAAAATCGCATCCCGAAACTCGCATCTCGCGTTGACCCCGACCCACCGGACGACCGACGCGTTTCTGGACGTCCGGAGCCCCAGGAACGACCGGACGTCCGACCTTTTCCGGACGACCGGAACCCCTAACACGCACCGAATTTACGGATTTTTGTGATCTTTGGCATCTTTGCCTAGGGCTTCCACCACATCCTCCGCTACTCCACCACCGACTTCCGAAGCCTAACTTTCGCCAAATTTTGTCCCGTGCCCACATACACTCCACTTACCTCCACCACTTCCGCATAACACCACCTTAGCCTTTCCCACTTCCAATTCCGACAACGTTGCCAAATTATGCCTTGAGAAATTGAGTTGGGGTTTTCCGTATCCTTTTGTGTTTGGCTATCTAGGTACGGTTCAACATCAACATCACCACCGCTCATCTTCGTCAAGGACGGTAACATCGTCGACACCTTTGACATTACTTGCAATTGCATTGATAACCATCATAGCCCATCTTTCGTTGCTTACCCATCGAGACTAGACATTGAGTATTGCCGGCAACGTGACTTGTGCACATTAGTGATCATACTCCATAGCATACCATACCAAAGTGGTGCATATCTTACCATCAACTTGTGTGTCACAAAGTTGTCATCGCATACACAATTGCTATCTTGGTTCGTGAAGTTATGCATGAGAAAAGAGCTCAAAAGAGAAAGAGCCATTCAAGCTTTTAAGCAAAGAGAGAAAGATAAACAAAGAGCTTATGAGCAAGAACCATAGCATCATACAACATTAAGATTGTCATACTTGATCATCTTGGATCAACACATCGAAACACCATACATATAGCATACTTGGGTAGAAGTCGTTGCATTTTGCTTAGTAGGTTGTGCACAAGTTCGTATCCGCCTATTGTGCAATCATGCTAGCGTCTCTCTAGTGTTGTGCAACAAGAGCATCTTGGTGATTTCACATTTTGGCTCATCCTTGGTTGCATAACCCCATATCATCTTTTGCGTGTGTGTTTCCGTGTACCTTATCTTGCTATTGGTCTACTTGTTGCATTTGCAAATTTGTGAATCATTTCCAACTTTATTGAGTCTCACCTACAATTGCATCAAATTTTGTGCCACCATCCTAACCGAGCTCCACCATAAGCTTTTACTTGTGTAGGTGTGAGAACCGACAAGAATCGGTACCAAGAGTGCTATTTCATTGTCGCATTTGAGTGAACTTGATTCATCTTCAACATCGGGCAAAGGTACATTGGTATAAGTTCTTTTCCGTTCTACCACTCACATTTTGCTTGGAATGATGGATAGGCCAAGTTCTTCTACCAACCCACTCTTCAACGAGCAAGACGACGACATGTCTTCATATGTCACCAAGAACCACCTCTTTGGTGCACAACGAAGCGTTGCACCAAGAACAATAAGCAATGAGCGATCAGATCGACAACCTCGCCACCGACTTGCGACTCTCGAGCAACGACAAGAGACTACTTCGACAACAAGTTCGAGGCTCACAAGCAAGAGAATGATGCAAGAATGGACGAGATCCGCGCGTTGATGAGAAACCGGCATCATTCAACTTCTTCATCATCAAGACGGAGCCGCTCGAGTCGACATTCCGACGACACCTTCTACGACTCAAGTACACCGTCATCGAACACTCTTGACGAGCCGCCGCCAAGACCGTCATGCATCTCGCAACCCGCTACATGTCAAGCATTCACAAGAGCAAGTTGATGATCAAGTTCCTCGTCCTCAATCTAATCAAGAGGCTTTTGCTCAAGCTCAAGAACGACAACGTCTTCGGCGCCAACAAGAGGAAGAACGAGCACGTCTTCACCAAGACGAACAAGACGCCAAGGCTCAACGTCTTCAACAACGACAACGTGAGGCGCAAGCTCTTGAGGCGCAACGTGCGCTTCAAGAATCAAGTAGAGCCTTCGCCAACCGCAATCGCGAACGGCGCAATCAAGAGGAAGCCCTTCGAGAAGAAATCCAAGAGAGGAACTACCAACCTCATGCACAACGACAAGTTCCTCAAGCTCCTCCACAAGCTCGCCAAGCTCCACCTCAACCTCAAGTTCAACAAGGGCAAGTTGATCATGGTCTTCCTCCGCGCCAAGAGCAACATGAAGACAAATACAATCAACGCCAAGGACGTCATCATCAACACCGTCAACAACACAATGAAGAGCAACGCTACGGCAAGCTAAAATTCACCATGCCCAAGTTCAATGGAAGCAATGACCCCGAAGACTACCTCTCATGGGCATTGAAGGTTGACAAAATCTTCCGCTTGCACAACTACGATGAAGCGAAGAAAATCGCTATGGCATCACTTGAGTTCCAAGACTATGTGCTCATATGGTGGGAACAAATCATTGAGCTGACGACAAGCAAGAGGTGAACCTCCAATCACCACTTGGGCTCAAATGAAGGATGTCATGCGAGCACGCTTTTGTGCCAACCTACTACAACCGCGACCTCTTCAAGAAACTCCAACTACTCAAGCAAGGAACAAAGAGTGTTGAAGAATACTACAAAGAAATGGAGATAGCCATGATTCGAGCCAATGTCAAGGAAGATGATGAGCAAACTATGGCACGCTTTCTTGAACGGACTCAATCATCCCATCAAGAAGATCGCCGACTTCCAACCATACTCATCCCTCATTGAGCTTGTGAATCAAGCTACAATGGCGTAATGCCATGTGCATGATGACTTCTTGTACGCCAAGTACTCATCCAAGACCTACGGCTTCTCCAACAACCAAGCGTCAACGACTCCTCCAACATCTACATCAACCAAACTTTCTTCAAGAAACGACGACAAGTCAAGTTACAAGAAGAATTCGACAAGCTCAAGTCGTCCTCCTCCTACTACAAGCAACATCAAGCCGCGTGCTTCATCCTCTACTCCGACCGATGAGACCATCAAGACAAGCTCCTTCAAGTGTTTCACTTGCGGCGGCCGAGGCCACAAGTCATCTGAATGCACCAACAAGCGCACCATGATCCTCAACGACGATGGCACGTATGACTCCATGAGTGAAGAGGAGATGGAAGCTCTTGAGCAAGTGGCCATGCACCGCAAGTGAGCGAAGAAGAAGATGATCAAGTCTTTTGTGATGGGGATTGAGCCCGCTCTCGTTGTCTCCAAGGTCTTGACTCTTCAACATCAATAAGAAGAAGACCAACGATGCCACATCTTCCACACAAAAGCCGTCATCAATGGACGGTCCATCAAGGTCATCATTGATGGAGGTAGTTGCCACAACTTGGCAAGTGAAGAACTATGCTCCAAGCTCCAATTGGCAACAAGGAAGCACCCGCATCCTTACAAGTTGAAATGGCTAAGTGATTAGGCACTATACGAGTTGAGCATACGGTCCTAGTCTCTTTCAAAATTGGTGCATCTGAAGACACTTTGGAGTGTGATGTGGTCCCAATGACCGTTTGTCACCTACTTCTTGGTCGACCATGGCAATTCGACCGTGGTGTCATACACAATGGGCGTACCAATCACTATAGCTTCAAGATGAAAGGGAAAGAATATGTGCTACGACCTATGTCTCCTAGTCAAGTGATAGCCGACAAACAAGCCACTCCTCATAGAGACAAGAGTGGGAAAGTGATCCACCCAAACGTGAGTGAGAGCCACAAGCCAAATTTGAGCGACCCTTCGCCTAGAGAGAAAAACCTCATTCTATTTGCCACCAAAAGTGAGATGAGAGAAGTGTGTGAGAACCCATCGGGTGTGATGCACTTTGTCCTTGTGTGCAAGGATGGAGAACCAAAAACTAACACCATTCACGAACTACCTTTGGTGTTTCAATCTCTTTGCAGGAATTTCAAGATGTTTTTCCCGATGAGCTACCTCCGGGTCTACCTCCTCTTCGAGGAATTGAGCATCGAATTGACCTCATCCTGGAGCACCTCTACCAAACAAAGCTCCATACCGAGTCAATCCGGAAGAAACCAAGGAAATTCAACGGCAAGTACAACAACTCATCGACAACGGTCATGTACGTGAAAGCTTAAGCCCTTGTGCCGTTCCGTTATTCTTGTGCCTAAGCCCGATGGAAGTTTCCGCTTGTGTTCGATTGTAGACCTATCAATGCTATCACCGTTCGATATCGGCATCCCATTCCTCGCTTAGATGATATGCTTGATGAACTTAGTGGAGCCAACTTTTTCTCAAAAATTGATCTTAAAAGTGGCTATTATCAAATACGCATACAAGAGGGTGATGAATGGAAAACTGCTTTCAAAACCAAATTTGGATTATATGAATGGTTAGTGATGCCTATGGGTCTTTCGGAAGCTCCGGTACTTTTGTGCGTCTTATGCATCATGTGCTTCGTCCTTATATTGGAGTCTTTGTTGTGGTTTACTTTGATGATATTCTTGTGTTTAGCAAAACCATGAAAGAGCACATCAATCATGTAAAATCTGTGTTGCAAACTCTTCGCAAGGAAAGCCTTTATGCAAACTTGAAAAAATGCACTTTTGGAGTTGACAAAGTGGTTTTCTTGGGTTTTGTAGTTTCCTCAAAGGGTGTCCATGTTGATGAATCTAAAATTGAAGCAATTAAAACTTGGCCCCAACCCACAAATTTGCAACACGTGCGAAGTTTTCTTGGTCTTGCAGGTTTCTATCGTCGCTTTGTGAAAGATTTTAGCACAATTGCGCTCCTTTGCATGCTTTGAGCAAGAAGAATACCCCTTTGTTTGGGGAACTTTACAATCAACCGCTTTTGATGAGCTCAAGTCTTTACTTACTCATGCTCCGATTCTTGCTTTGCCCAACTTTGACAAAACTTTTGAGGTTCATTGTGATGCAAGTGGTACCGGAATTGGCGGGATGCAAGAAAAACGAGCCATTGCTTATTTTAGTGAAAAACTCTCCGGTGCTCAACTTAATTATCCCACTCTATGACAAAGAATTGTATGCTTTAGTGCGTGTGCTACATGTTTGGGAACATTACCTTAGACCTCATGAGTTTATCATCCATACCGATCATGAAACGCTTAAGTACCTCAAAGGTCAAACTAAATTGAACAAGCGTCATGCCAAATGGAGTGAATTCATTGAATCTTTTCCTTATGTGATCAAGTACATTAAGGGTAAAGAAAATGTAGTTGCCGACGCTTTCACGCATATGCATGCTTGTCACTTAACTTGAGTTGAATGTTATTGGTTTTGAGCATATAAAAGACTTGTATGAGCATGATCCATCTTTTGCTTCTCCTTATGCTAAGTGTTTGACGACACGTCTTGGGAACAATATTACATCAAGGATGGTTATCTTATGAGAGCTAACAAACTTTGCATTCCGAGTCTTCTCTTCGTTTGCTCCTTTTGCAAGAAGCTCATGGAGGCGGACTCATGGGACACTTTGGACGCGACAAGACATTCGCCACGCTCTCCAACAACTACTTTTGGCCCAAGATGTTCATGACGTCTCACGCTTCACCAACCGATGCTATACATGTCGCAAAGCTAAGTCTAAAGCTCAATCTCATGGTCTTTACATGCCCCTTCCAATTCCATATCAACCATGGGAAGACATTAGTATGGATTTTGTACTCGGTTTGCCTAGGACTCAAAATGGCAAGGATTCCGTCTTTGTTGTTGTGGATAGATTTTCTAAGATGGCACATTTCATACCTTGCAACAAGATAGACGATGCTTCACATGTTGCCAATCTCTTTTGTAGGGAAATTTTGCGACTCCATGGCGTACCAAAGACAATCGTCTCCGATCGTGACGTCAAGTTCTTGAGTTACTTTTGGAAGACCCTATCGCCAAACTCGGAATCAAGCTCTTGTTCTCCTCGGCATTCCATCCTCAAACCCGATGGCCAAACGGAGGTGACGAATCAAGCACACTATCCACTCTACTTCGTGTCTTGATAAAGAAGAACATCAAGGAATGGGAAGCATGTCTACCCATCGCCGAAATACGCCTACAATCGTGCAAGACATTCAACTACCGGCAAGTCCCCTTCGAGGTCGTCTACGGTTTCAACCCCTTGTCCCCATTGGACAGGCTACCTCTTCCTCTGCAAGAGCGCACCAACATGGATGCGAGTGCGGGCAAGCTACATCAAGAAGATGCATGATGATACAAGACAAACCATCGGCGCCAAGTACAACGACTAGCGTCCAAGCTCAACGTCAACAAGCAACCCAGGGTCTTCAACATTGGTGATCTAGTGTGGCTACACCTTCGCAAGGAACGCTTCCCCAAAGAACGCAAGTCCAAGCTTCTTCCTAGAGCCGATGGACCTTTCAAGGTGCTAGCACGCTACAACGACAACGCCTACAAGATTGACCTACCTCGAGACAAGTACAATGTGAGCGACATCTTCAACGTCAAGGACCTCGCACCTTACCATGGAGATGAACCTTTTGATCCGAGGTCGGATCTCTCCCAAGGGGGGGAAGATGATGCGGAGCAACCCTCAATCATCCCCATGGACGCACCTACATCTTCCTCAACACCAATCGGACCCAAGACTCGAGCCCGAACTAAGGCTATTGAAGATAAGGTGAACTTCGCTCCTCTCCAAATCCCTCCTACTACTCAAGAGACATGGCTACTACCTCATTCGGAAACTCTATGCGTGTCAGGTACATGGAGATAACCCAAGGAACAACTACTTCCAAGAGCCAAGACGACGAGGACTCCAAGCATGTTGAAGAAGAAGAAGAAAGGCTACCAAAGCTACAGGCGTCGGACGTCCGACCGAGTCCGGACGTCCGGCGACTCCCCTGGCCACGGACGACCGACGCCCTCCGGACGTCCGGCAAAACTCCCGAATGGAATCTCTGAGACGTCTGACAGCCTCCGGACGTCCGGCCGACGACACCCGAACCGAATCTACGGACGTCTGAAATCCTCCGGACGACCGACCTATGGCGCCCGAGCGAATCTCTACGGACGTCCGAAGGCCTCCGGACGTCCGGACACTCTCGAGCCTCCGGACGACCGGTGACCTCCGGACGTCCGACGCCTGTGCGTTGACTTCGATTGGGGCCGCAGCCCTTGTACCCCTTCGCCCCCTAGACTATATATACTCTTTCTTCCCCACCTTTCTAGGGTTAGCATTGGATTAGCTCATGTTCGTGTGAGAGCCTTGCTCATCCACTTGGTTACTTCTCCTCGGAGCTCAGGACCTCTACGGAGAAGATTCCCCAAGCGGATTCAAGACCCCCTTCTAGGGTGGACCCCATCAAGACCTCCTCTCGGAGAAGAACGGTTACCGTTTGTATCTTAACTTTGTTGATCTTGAATCTTGTGCCACTCTATGCGATCGGTAATCTAGCACTTGTGTGATTGATCTCTTGTCGGTTTCGTGATTTCTCTCTCTTTTCTCTCGTGTTCTTCCGTGTGTTCCTCGTGATTCCCCGTAGGATCCGCTCCAACGTGAAAGATCGCCCACGTAGGGTTCCGCCCTACATCAGTACGGCTTCTCCAACAACCAATCTTCAACAACTCCTCCAACATCTACATCAACCAAACCTTCTACAAGCAACGACGACAAGTCAAGTTACGAGAAAACTTCGACAAGTTCAAGTCGCCTTCCTCCTACTACGAGCAACTTCAAGCCGCGTACCTCATCATCTACTCCAAACGATGAGACCGTCAAGACAAGCTCCTTCAAGTGTTTCACTTGCGGCGGCCGAGGCCACAAGTCCTACGAATGCACCAACAAGCGCACCATGATCCTCATGACGATGGCACCTATGATTCAATGAGTGAAGAGGAGATGGAAGCTCTTGAGCAAGTGGCCATGCACCGGCGAGTGAACGAAGATGAAGATGATCAAGTCTTTTGTGATGAGGATTCGAGCCCCGCTCTCGTGGTCTCCAAGGTCTTGCTTCAACATCAACAAGAAGACGACCAAAGATGCCACATCTTCCACACAAAGGCCGGCATCAATGGGAGATCCGTCAAGGTCATCATCGACGGAGGTAGTTGCCACAACTTGGCAAGTGAAGAACTATGCTCCAAGCTTCAATTGGTCAAGAGGAAGCGCCCACATCCATACAAGGTTCAATGGCTAAGTGACTCCGACACTATACGAGTCGAGCATACGGTCCAAGTCTCCTTCAAAATCGGTGCATATGAGAACACTTTGGAGTGTGATGTGGTCCCAATGACCGTTTGCCACCTCCTTCTTGGTCGACCATGGCAATTCGACCGTGGTGTCTTCCACAGCAGGCGTACCAATCACTATAGCTTCAAGATGAAAGGGAAGGAATATGTGCTACGACCTATGTCTCCTAGTCAAGTGTTAGCCGACAAGCAAGCCACCCATCATGGAGAAAAGAGTGAGAAAGTGATCCACCAAAAAGTGAGGGATAGCCACAAGCCAAACTTGAGCGCCTCTTCGCCTAGAGAGAAAAACCTCATCCTATTTGCCACCAAAAGTGAGATGAGAGAAGTGTGTGAGAACCCATCTAGTGTGATGCACTTTGTCCTTGTGTGCAAGGATGGAGAGCCAACAACTAACACCTCTCATGAGCTACCTTTAGTGTTTCAATCTCTTTTGCAGGAATTCCAAGATGTTTTCCCCAATGAGCTACCTCCGGGTCTACCTCCTCTACGAGGCATTGAACATCGGATCGACCTCATCCCCGGCGCCACTTCCAAACAAAGCTCCATACCGAGTGAATCCCGAAGAAACCAAGGAGATTCAAAGGCAAGTACAACAACTAATCGACAACGGTCATGTACGTGAAAGCCTAAGCCCTTGTGCCGTTCCGGTTATACTTGTGCCTAAACCCGATGGAAGTTTCCTCTTGTGTTCCGATTGTAGACCTATAAATGCTATTACCGTTACTTCTGAGCATCCCATTCCTCGCTTAGATGATATGCTTGATGAACTTAGTGGAGCCAACTTTTTCTCAAAAATTGATCTTAAAAGCGGCTATTATCAAATTCGCATACGAGAGGGTGATGAATGGAAAACTACTTTCAAAACCAAATTTGGATTGTATGAGTGGTTAGTGATGCCTATGGGTCTATCGGAGGCTCCCGGTACTTTCATGCGTCTTATGCATTATGTGCTTCGCCCTTATATTGGAGTCTTTGTTGTTGATGAGGACATGACTACCTTGGATAAGACCAAAAATATTGCATACATGCATATTTGTCAGGTGATTTCTAGTGCAAACTATTCAATAATCTATTTATGTTGTCCAGAACAAAAATACATCACATACTTTTGTGTTTTGTCTAATTGTAGGTGTATGGGACATTTGTACAATACACATATGAAGATAAGGGAAAAGGAGAAGTTTAGGTGCTGTTCAAAAAGTCCTCTCACGTCACTTTTGGACCAAGAGAAGATAGAGTCCAAGTCTCTCACGTTACGGACTCAGATTCGGACTACTGCAGACATACCTGACTCAAAACGTCAATAACTTTTTCATCCGGACTCCAAATTGGGTGATTCTTTTTTTGTTGGAAAATAGATTTCGTGCACCTTCCAACCCAATTGGATTCACCTTCAAATTCGTCCGGAGTGTTGAGTTATGGACGAAACAATCTGATGCTGCAGCAGAATCCGAGTCAAACTACAAGTCCAAAGGTGTTACCTCACCTCAGCTTGGGCCCATTGGCCTTGTACGACCTAGGGTTAGTTTTAGGCTGCCTTGGGACGTCCTACCACCTCCTTGGCCGCCACCCCTTGTGATATAGGGTGAGACCCTACGGGAGCGATCTTTCACGTTTGGAGAAAATCCCTACGAGGAACACGAAGAACGAGCAGAAGAACAAGAGGGAAACACGGGGAATACGAGAGGAAATTCACTCAACCGACAAGAAAACAATCACACAAGCGCTAGATCGATGAACACATGGAGTAGCACAAGGTTCAAGAACAATAACGGTAAAGATACAAGAGTAACCGATCTTCTCAGGAGAGGAGGTCTTGATGGGGTCCACCCTAGGAGGGGTCTTGAATCCGCTTGGGGGATCTTCTCCATGAGAGGTCCTGATCTCGAGGGAGAAGTAACCAAGTGGATGAGCAAAGGCTCTCTCACCTAAACATGAGCGAATCCAAAGCTAGCCCTAACTAGGAGGCGGAAAGGTCCTATTTATAGTCTTAGTCCAAATGGAAGTCAAGCGGAGGGTACATGGGCTTCAGCCCGCATCAGTGTCGGACGTCCGGAGGCTCGGGAGGGTCCGGTCGTCCGGACTTCGTTCAGACGTCCATGATTCCGGTTCGGGTGAAGGTCGCCGGACGTCCGGTCGACTCCGGTCGTCCGTAGATTTGATTCGGGTGATGAAGTCCGGACGTCCGGTCAGCTCGATCGTCCGTAGGTTTGATTCGGGTGATGATGTTAGGACGTCCGAGGGCGTCAGACGTCCGTCTTTGGGGATCGTCGGACGTCCGGAGGTGGTCAGACGTCCGGGTCCTGTAACCAGTGCATCCCTTCTTCCTCTTCGACATACTTGGAGTTCTCGCCGTCTTGGCTCTTGCAAGTAGTAGATCCTTGGTTCGCCTGTGTTCTGATTACACATAGAGTTTACGAATGAGGTAGTAGCCATGTCTCATGGGTAGAAATAAGAAGTTCGGAGAGGAGCGAGTTCACCTTATCTTCAATAGCCTTAGCTCGGGCTCTTGTCATGGGTCCCGGTGGTGTTGAGGGAGATGTAGGCACGTCCGTGGGGATGAGTGAGGGCTGCTCCGCATCACCTTGATCCTATATAAGTAGATCCATCTAGTAGCTTTTTCCTGGGGATTTGTTTAGTTAAAAGTTAGCCATTGCAACTTCGTGTACTCTGTTTGTGTCTAACGACCAGACCAAGACCGCTTACGGATCCCCACCATTATCAATACTTCATATATATTCGCAATATTCAGATTGCTTTATCATATTCTTGCTTGTTCTTCGATTGCTTGCAGGAATAGACCTTTGTGGTCGAGTTGATCGTGCTCGGCGTGGTCAATAACCTCTCGGAGTTGGTTTAGCGATTGCTAAGGCGCAGCGTCGTGCACGTTTGTAGTCGGATCGTCAAAGTCGTCTCCACCAAATCGATAGTTATCATCTCATCGAAAGATCGGGACACCCTCGCCTCTATCAAGTGGTATCAGTTTTGAGGTTGCTCGGTGAGATTTTACCGTTTTTCATAGTTTAGATCGCATCTGTCTTTCATACCTATAGTCCATGAAAAAGCCACAAAAAAAAGATAGATCTATTCATCCTTTGTCCGAGCCGATCCGAGTCTTTGCAATTTTCTTTTCATTGTTTGCATTATTGAATTATCGATTGCATCGTCGTGTCGAGTTGCTGGTCTTAGTGTCTAGTTCGTTTAGAGTTTGAGTTCTGTTCACATTAGTCACGCCGCCGCTGCATCGTTATTCCTTCCGTTGACCACCATCCATCCATCAATTTCCACCCGTGCTACCCACCGTTCGTTGTCATAATCATAGTTGAGATCGTTCACATCTTCACTTGATCCAATCTGCATCTTATCTAGTTTGTTTGGAAAGAGGGAGAGAGAAAAAAGAGAGAGAAAAAAGTTAAAAAATAGTAAGAGAAAAAAAAGAGAGAAAGAAAAAGGAAAAAAAAGTGTGAGAAAAAAAAGAGAGAAGAAAAAAAAACAAAGTTTGGATCTATCTAGACTCAATCTCGTAGCTGAATTCGGATTGGAATCTGTTTTGTGCACCGTTCAGTAAAACAGGCATAACTTCCTCATACGAAGTCCGTTTTGGCTCCGCGAGTACTCGAATTAAAGCTAGAGACGAGCCGCATCTAAATAGTTGCAGAAGCTAGTTCAATATTTGGCACCTCAAAATCGGCTCCTAAATAGGTCTTTTGCCCTCCGAAGTTCGTGAACACAGCTTATTCCAGTTTTTCAAACCAGTTTTAGAATTTTTGACTCCTCATATCAACTCGGAATTGAGTGATTCTTTTTGCATTGGGAAGCTTGAGTTAGTAGCATTCTTTGAAAAAGTTATCAGAAAATTGGCTCAAACTTTTCAAGAGGAAAACTGGAGAGAGAGTTGTTGTATATCCTGCTTGGCGCTTGTTTTCATCATTATCTTTACTGCCGTTGTGCTCTTCACTTATATCTTGCTGTCTAGAGCTACTCATTATCCTTCATTGATGCTAGTTGTGCTACACCGTGACCTCATTAGTGTTCTAGGCTCGCGTCTCTAGTCCGGTCTAGCCTAGGACCCGACCTGATCTGCGTCGTTGAGCGTTTATTCAACATTGCATTTTTGAATTGATTATTGCTAATCTTTTGCTACCATATATAGCCAACCCAGCTCCACATATTTCTACACCGTGTATCGTGACGCTCCCTTGGCAATCTCTTTACACAATCTTGAGTTACTTGACACCGCTTGGTTGCTGTCACACTTTAGCATTGTAAGAACTTGTAAGACATTGATATTTGCTTTCTTGTGAGCGTTTTACCACCACATCCTAGTAGTTATAGAAACATTATTTTTGGATTTTGTTTCTTGTTCTACTAATCATGACAGGATCGAGTCAATTCATGGGCTTTGTCGATCGCGGAGACATGCCACCACCTATGCAAATACCACAACCGTCACGAGAGGTGCACAAACATCCAAATGCACATGATCAGGTTCATGTTTCTATACCACCATTTAATGGCCGTTTTAGACCTCCTTTATATATTGAATGGGAGTTAGACATAAATAATATATTTGCTTCCCATAATTTTGATGAACGTAAAAAGTTATGGTTGCGGTTGGTTCTTTCACGGGTTATGCTCTAGTTTGGTGGAGTGAATATTGTCGGTTACACCCTGATTATGTACCTAATACTTGGGATGATTTAAAACATGTCATGAGAGATAGATTAAATCGATGTTTATTATACTCGTGGCATGATTAAAAAAGCTGGAACATTTAAAACAAGGTAGTGACACCGTAACAAAATATTATGATGATTTACAAACTACCTTGTTGCACTCATTTTTAGAAGAAAGTGAAGAAGATTTTATGGATAGATTTTGGGGAGGATTAAACCATAATATCCAGGAGATACTAATTCACGAAGAGTGTTATCCTATGGACCATTTGTTTCGTCTTGCTTGCAAAGCTGAACAGGAAATAAAACGACGTGTTGCCCACAAGGAGAACAAGCGCACGGTGCACATTCCAACTGTTGATACAGATGTTTATTCAACTACTAGGCGTACTATGACAACCACATCCGTTGTTGCGAGGACTACATCATCTCCACCATGTGACACATCATCATCGAGAGTGCCTGCATCATCTGAGTTGACTATAAGAGGTAATGACAAAGGTACAGATTTTCCACTTTTACATGAGAATGAGGCATGCCTAGTTGACTTGAATACATCATGTGTTGAGCTACCCACTACTTTGATCACACCACCTATTTTAGAGGATTATATTGATAATTTGACTTTGCCATGTGATCAAACAACTGAAATACCAACAATTTTGAGTGCACCCATTGAATTAATTGTTGATGCAAAAGAATCAATATTTAATCATTTTGATATGACCTCTAATCTTGGTGATGATTACGTGTCGAATGACTTATTGCATGTTTACTTATTTAAGCATGTTGTAGCATGTAAACTTGATGCAAGTAAGGTTTATTCACCAATGTTGGGATGGTTTAATGATGAACATTGTCAATCTTTTGAAATGAATAAGAGCTTCACTTATATGTGCAAACTGAGTTGCAATATTTTCATGCCTTCTACTTCTTGTGATAATGTTTTGGCTTTAGATTTTATGAACTATGCAAGTTACTCATCTATTTATGTGTCATATGTGCAAAAATCAAGGGAAATAAAATGGATGACATATACATATACAACATGTACACCTTGTCTCTTTTGTTAGCCACATTTCAGACTAAGAACACTTGAGGGCGGCTTTGTTTTCAAGAAGTGGAGGATGATGAGGACATGACTACCTTGGATAAGACCAAAATATTGCATACATGCATATTTGTCGGTGATTTCTAGTGCAAACTATTCAATAATCTATTTATGTTATCGAACAAAAATACATCACATACTTTTGTGTTTTGTCTAATTGTAGGTGTATGGGACATTTGTACAATACATATATGAAGATAAGGGAAAAGGAGAAGTTTAGGTGATGTTCAAAAAGTCCTCTCACGTCACTTTTGGACCAAGAGAAGATAGAGTCCAAGTCTCTCACGTTACGGACTCAGATTCGGACTGCAGACATACACGACTCAAAACGTCAATAACTTTTTCATCCGGACTCCAAATTGGGTGATTCGGTTTTTGTTGGAAAATAGATTTTGTGCACCTTCCAACCCAATTGGATTCACCTTCAAATTCGTCCGGAGCGTTGAGTTATGGACGAAACAATCTGATCTTTGCTGTGAGAATCCGAGTCAAACTACAAGTCCAAAGGTGTTACGTCACCTCAGCTTGGGCCCATTGGCCTTGTATGACCTAGGGTTAGTTTTAGGCTGCCTTGGGACGTCCTACCACCTCCTTGGCCACCACCCCTTGATCCTATATAAGTAGATCCATCTAGTAGCTTTTTCCTGGGGATTTGTTTAGTTAAAAGTTAGCCATTGCAACTTCGTGTACTTTGTTTGTGTCTAACGACCAGACCAAGACCGCTTACGGATCCCCACCATTATCAATACTTCATATATATTCGCAATATTCAGATTGCTTTATCATATTCTTGCTTGTTCTTCGATTGCTTGCAGGAATAGACCTTTGTGGTCAGGTTGATCGTGCTCCAGCATGGTCAATAACCTCTCGGAGTTGGTTTAGCGATTGCTAAGGCGCAACGTCGTGCACGTTTGTAGTCGGATCGTCAAAGTCGTCTCCACCAAATCGATAGTTATCATCTCATCGAAAGATCGGGACACCCTCGCCTCTATCAGTTGTGGTTTACTTCGACGATATTCTTGTGTTTAGGAAAACCATGAAAGAACATCTTGATCATGTTAGGGCTGTTTTGCAAACCCTTCGCAAGGAAAGTCTTTATGCAAACATAAAAAAATGCACATTTGGTGTTGACAAAGTGGTTTTCTTGGGTTTTGTTGTCTCCTCGAAGGGTGTCCATGTTGATGAATCTAAAATTGAAGCAATTAAAACTTGGCCCCAACCCACCAATTTGCAACAAGTGCGTAGCTTTCTTGGTCTTGCGGGTCTTTATCGTCGCTTTGTGAAAACCTTTAGCACAATTGCCGCTCCTTTGCATGCCTTGAGTAAGAAGAATACTCCTTTTGTTTGGGGATCTTTGCAACCCACCGCTTTTGAAGAACTCAAGTCTTTGCTTACTCATGCTCCGATTCTTGCTTTGCCCAATTTTGGCAAAACTTTTGAGGTTCATTGTGTTGCAAGTGGTACCGGTATTGGCGGAGTTTTGATGCAAGAAAAACGAGCCATTGCTTACTTTAGTGAAAAACTCACCGGTGCTCAACTTAACTATCCCATCTATGACAAAGAATTGTATGCTTTAGTGCGTGTGCTACATGTTTGGGAACATTACCTTAGACCTCATGAGTTTGTCATCCATACCGATCATGAAACGCTTAAGTACTTAAAAGGTCAAACTAAGTTGAACAAGCGTCATGCCAAATGGAGTGAATTTATTGAATCTTTTCCTTATGTCATCAAGTAAATTAAGGGTAAGGAAAATGTAGTTGCCGATGCACTTTCACGCATGTGCACGCTTGTCACTAAACTTGAGTTGAATGTTATTGGCTTTGAGCACATAAAAGACTTGTATGCTAATGATCCATCTTTTGCTATTCCTTATGCTAAGTGTTTGACGCATACGTCTTGGGAACAATATTATATCAAGGATGCTTATCTTATGAGAGCTAACAAACTATGCATTCCCGAGTCTTCTCTTCATTTGCTCCTTTTGCAAGAGGCTCATGGAGGCGGACTCATGGGACACTTTGGACGCGACAAGACATTCGCCACGCTCTCCAAGAACTACTTTTGGCCCAAGATGTTCATGACGTCTCACGCTTCACCAACCGATGCTCTACATGTCGCAAAGCTAAGTCTAAAGCTCAATCTCATGGTCTTTACATGCCGCTTCCTATTCCTTATCAACCTTGGGAAGACATTAGCATGGATTTTGTACTTGGTTTGCCTCGAACTCAAAATGGAAAGGTTTCCGTGTTTGTTGTTGTGGATAGATTTTCTAAGATGGCACATTTCATTCCTTGCAACAAGATAGACGATGCTTCACATATTGCACATCTGTTTTGTAGGGAAATCTTGCGACTCCATGGAATACCAAAGACAATCGTCTCCGATCGTGACGTCAAGTTCTTGAGTTACTTTTGGAAGACCCTATGCGCCAAGCTCGGAATCAAGCTCTTGTTCTCATCCGCATACCATCCTCAAACCGACGGCCAAACGGAGGTGATGAATCGCACACTCTCCACTCTACTTCGCGTCTTGATCAAGAAGAAGATCAAGGAGTGGGAGGCATATCTACCCATCGCCGAGTACGCCTACAATCGCGCAAGACACTCGACTACCGGAAAGTCCCCCTTCGAGGTCGTCTACGGCTTCAACCCGTTGTCACCTTTGGACATTCTACCACTTCCTCTACAAGAGCGCACCAACATGGATGCGAGTGCATGGGCAAGCTACATCAAGAAGATGCATGAGGATACAAGGCACACAATTGAGCGCCAAGTACAATGACTAGCGACCAAGCTCAACGTCAACAAGCAACCCATGGTCTTCAACATTGGTGATCTGGTGTGGCTACACCTTCGCAAGGACCGCTTCCCCAACGAACGCAAGTCCAAGCTTCTCCCTCGAGCCGATGGACCTTTCAAGGTGCTAGCACGCTTCTAGCGACAACGCCTACAAGATCGACCTACCACGAGACAAGTACAATGTGAACGACATCTTCAACGTCAAGGACCTCGCGCCGTACCATGGTGATGAAGAATCTGATCCGAGGTCGGATCTTCTACAAGGGGGGGGGGGAGATGATGCGGAGCATCCTTCGGTCATCCCCATGGACCTTCTGATATAGGGCGGAACCCTACGTGGGCGATCTTTCATGTTGGAGCGGATCCTACGGGGAATCACGAGGAACACGCGGAAGAACACGAGGGAAACACGGAGGAAACAAGAGAGAGATCACGAAACCGACAAGAGATCAATCACACAAGTGCTAGATTATCGATCACATAGAGTGGCACAAGATTCAAGATCAACAAAGGTAAGGATACACGAGTAGCCGTTCTTCTCCGTGAGGAGGCCTTGAGGGGGTCCACCCTAGAAGGGGGTCTTGAATCCGCTTGGGGGATCTTCTCCGGAGAGGTCCTGATCTCGGTGGAGAAGTAGCCAAGTGGATGAGCAAAGGCTCTCACACAAGAATATGAGCTAATCCAATGCTAACCCTAGAAAGAGGAAAGGGAATAAGTATATATAGTCAAGGGGTACAAGGGACAAGGCCCTGAGGCACTGCTTGTGACGAGGGAGGCCGGACGTCCGGCGTCGGGCGGATGTCCGGCTTTCCGAGACACGGATGTCCGGACTAGGGGCGGATGTCCGGCTGGCGGGTCTTCAAACGCAATCGGTGATGGGGGCCGTATTTCAGGCGAGGGCGGATATCCGGCTTCCGGAAGAGCCGGATGTCCGACCAAGGGCCGGATGTCCGGCCGGGCGACCGTTTACGAATCGGAAAGGTGCGGATTTCGAGTGGGGCCGGATATCTCCGGCTGGGGCCGGATGTCCGGGCTTGGGCGCCGGATGTCCGGGCCACAGAGACATGGCGAGATGGGATCTGTTGAGGTAGAAGCTCCAGGGGCCGGATGTCCGGGGCCATGGCCGGATGTCCGGGGCCTGGAAGGGGTTCTTGGCCTTCTCCGTTGGTTCTCTTCATCCGAGGACTTGGTGGCTTGTCCATCTTCACGTGTGTCCTCGGGAGGTTCCCTTGACACCTAATCATGCATAGCATATCGGACTTAGGTAGTAGCCATGTCTCGAGAGGATCATATGCGATATCAATAAGGAAAGAGGTCACCTCGTTCTCGAGAGCTCTAGCTCTAGCTCGTGTCATGGGTCCTCTTGGCTCTTGATGAGACAGTTGTAAGTCCATGGGGATGATCGTGGGATGCTCCGCATCATCTCCCCCCCCCCTTGGGAGAGATCCGACCTCGGATCAAAAGCTTCATCTCCATGGAATGGTGCGAGGTCCTTGACGTTGAAGATGTCGCTCACGTTGTATTTGTCTCGAGGTAGGTCGATCTTGTAGGCGTTGTCGTTGTGGCGTGCTAGCACCTTGAAAGGTCCATCGGCTCGAGGGAGAAGCTTGGACTTGCGTTCTTTGGGGAAGCGGTCCTTGCGAAGGTGTAGCCACACGAGATCACCGATGTTGAAGGCGATGGGTTGCTTGTTGGCGTTGAGCTTGTTTGCTTGACGTTGTACTTGGCGCTCAATGGTGTGCCTTGTGTCTTCGTGCATCTTCTTGATGTAGCTTGCTCGTTCGATTGCATCCATGTTGGTGCGCTCTTGGAGAGGAAGAGGTAGAATGTCCAATGGGGACAACGGGTTGAAACCGTAGACGACCTCGAAAGGGGACTTGCGGTAGTTGAGTGTCTTGCATGATTGTAGGCGATTTCGGCGATGGGTAGACATGCTTCCCATTCCTTGATGTTCTTCTTTATCAAGACGCCAAGTAGAGTGGATAGTGTGCGGTTCGTCACCTCCGTTTGGCCATCGGTTTGAGGATGGTATGCCGAGGAGAACAAGAGCTTGATTCGAGCTTGGTGCATAGGGTCTTCCAAAAGTAACTCAAGAACTTGACGTCACGATCGGAGACGATTGTCTTTGGTACGCCATGGAGTCGCAAGATTTCCCTACAAAAGAGATTGGCAACATGTGAAGCATCGTCTATCTTGTTGCAAGGTATGAAATGTGCCCTCTTAGAAAATCTATCCACAACAACAAAAACGGAATCCTTGCCATTTTGAGTCCTAGGCAAACCAAGAATAAAATCCATACTAATGTCTTCCCATGGTTGATATGGAATTGGAAGGGGCATGTAAAGACCATGAGATTGGGCTTTAGACTTAGCTTTGCGACATGTGTAGCATCGGTTGGTGAAGCGTGAGACGTCGCGGAACATCTTGGGCCAAAAGTAGTTCTTGGAGAGCGTGGCGAATGTCTTGTCGCGTCCAAAGTGTCCCATGAGTCCGCCTCCATGAGCCTCTTGCAAAAGGAGCAAACGAAGAGAAGACTCGGAATGCAAAGTTTGTTAGCTCTCATAAGATAACCATCCTTGATGTAATATTGTTCCCAAGACGTGTCGTCCAAACACTTAGCATAAGGAGAAGCAAAAGATGGATCATGCTCATACAAGTCTTTTATATGCTCAAAACCAATAACATTCAACTCAAGTTGAGTGACAAGCATGCATATGCGTGAAAGCGCGTCGGCAACTACATTTTCTTTACCCTTAATGTACTTGATCACATAAGGAAAAGATTCAATGAATTCACTCCATTTGGCATGTCGCTTGTTCAATTTAGCTTGACCTTTGAGGTACTTAAGCGTTTCATGATCGGTATGGATGACAAACTCATGAGGTCTAAGGTAATGTTCCCAAACATGTAGCACACGCACTAAAGCATACAATTCTTTGTCATAGATGGGATAATTAAGTTGAGCACCGGAGATTTTTTCACTAAAATAAGCAATGGCTCGTTTTTCTTGCATCAAAACTCCGCCAATTTTCCGGTACCACTTGCATCACAATGAACCTCAAAAGTTTTGTCAAAATTGGGCAAAGCAAGAATCGGAGCATGAGTAAGCAAAGACTTGAGCTCATCAAAAGCGGTTGATTGCAAAGTTCCCCAAACAAAGGGAGTATTCTTCTTGATCAAAGCATGCAAAGGAGCGGCAATTGTGCTAGAATCTTTCACAAAGCGACGATAGAAACCCGCAAGACCAAGAAAACTTCGCACTTGTTGCAAATTGGTGGGTTGGGGCCAAGTTTTAATTGCTTCAATTTTAGATTCATCAACATGGACACCCTTTGAGGAAACTACAAAACCCAAGAAAACCACTTTGTCAACTCCAAAAGTGCATTTTTCAAGTTTGCATAAAGGCTTTCCTTGTGAAGAGTTTGCAACACAGATTTTACATGATTGATGTGCTCTTTCATGGTTTTGCTAAACACAAGAATATCATCAAAGTAAACCAGAACAAAGACTCCAATATAAGGACGAAGCACATGATGCATAAGATGCACAAAAGTACCGGGAGCTTCTGAAAGACCCATAGGCATCACTAACCATTCATATAAACCATATTTGGTTTTGAAAGCAGTTTTCCATTCATCACCCTCTTGTATGCGGATTTGGTAATAGCCACTTTTAAGATCAATTTTTGAGAAAAAGTTGGCTCAACTAAGTACAACAAGCATGTCATCTAAGAGAGGAATGGGATGCCTATATCGAGCAGTAATAGCATTGATAGGTCTACAATCGGAGCACTGGCGGAAACTTCCATCGGGCTTAGGCACAAGAATAGCAGGAACGGCACAAGGGCTTAAGCTTTCACGTACATGACCGTTGTCGATGAGTTGTTGTACTTGCCGTTGAATCTCCTTGGTTTCTTAGGATTGACTCGGTATGGAGCTTTGTTTGGTAGAGGTGCTCGGGGATGAGGTCAATTCGATGCTCTATCCCTCGAAGAGGAGGTAGACCCGGAGGTAGCTCATCGGGAAAAACATCTTGAAATTCCTGCAAAGAGATTGAAACACCAAAGGTAGCTCGTGAATGGTGTTAGTTTTGGTTCTCCATCCTTGCACACAAGGATAAAGTGCATCACACTCGATGGGTTCTCACACACTTCTCTCATCTCACTTTTGGTGGCAAATAGAATGAGGTTTTTCTCTCTAGGCGAAGAGTCGCTCAAATTTGGCTTGTGGCTCTCACTCACTTTTGGGTGGATCACTTTCTCACTCTTTTCTCTATGATGTGTGGCTTGCTTATCGGCTATCACTTGAGTAGGAGACATAGGTCGTAGCACATATTCCTTCCCTTTCATCTTGAAGCTATAGTGATTGGTACGCCCATTGTGGATGACACCACGGTCCGAATTGCCATGGTCGACCTAGAAGTAGGTGGCAAACGATCATTGGGACCACATCACATTCCAACGTGTCTTCATAAGCACCAATTTTGAAGGAGACTTGGACCGTATGCTCGACTCGTATAGTGCCGGAGTCACTTAGCCATTGAACCTTGTAGGGGTGCGGGTGCTTCCTCTTAACCAATTGGAGCTTGGAGCATAGTTCTTCACTTGCCAAGTTGTGGCAACTACCTCCATCGATGATGACCTTGATGGACCGTCCATTGATGCCGGCTTTTGTGTGGAAGATGTGGCATCGTTGGTCTTCTTCTTGTTGATGTTGAAGAGTCAAGACCTTGGAGACAACGAGGGCGGGGCTCGAATCCTCATCACAAAAGACCCTATGATCTTCTTTTTCGTTCACTTGCCGGTGCATGGCCACTTGCTCAAGAGCTTCCATCTCCTCTTCACTCATGGAGTCATATGTGCCATCGTCGTTGAGGATCATGGTGCGCTTGTTGGTGCATTCGTATGACTTGTGGCCTCGGCCGCCGCAAGTGAAACACTTGAAGGAGCTTGTCTTGATGGTCTCATCGGTCGGAGTAGAGGATGAAGCACGCGGCTTGATGTTGCTTGTAGTAGGAGGAGGACGACTTGAGCTTGTCGAAGTCTTCTTATAACTTGACTTGTCGTCATTTCTTGAAGAAAGCTTGGTTGATGTAGATGTTGAAGGAGTCGTTGACGCTGGTTGTTGGAGAAGCCGTAGGTCTTGGATGAGTACTTGGCGTACTTGAAGTCATCTTGCACTTGGCGTTCCGCCTTTGTAGCTTGATGCACGAGCTCAATGAGGGATGAGTATGGTTGGAAGTCGGCGATCTTCTTGATGGGATGATTGAGTCCGTTCAAGAAAACGTGCCATAGTTTGCTCATCATCTTCCTTGACATTGGCTCGAATCATGGCTATCTCCATTTCTTTGTAGTATTCTTCAACACTCTTTGTTCCTTGCTTGAGTAGTTGGAGTTTCTTGAAGAGGTCGCGGTTGTAGTAGGTTGGTACAAAACGTGCTCGCATGACATCCTTCATTTGAGCCCAAGTGGTGATTGGAGGGTCACCTCTTGCTTGTCGTCGCTCAATGATTTGTTCCCACCATATGAGCACATAGTCTTGGAACTCAAGTGATGCCATAGCGATTTTCTTCGCTTCATCGTAGTTGTGCAAGCGGAAGATTTTGTCAACCTTCAATGCCCATGAGAGGTAGTCTTGAGGTCATTGCTTCCATTGAACTTGGGCATGGTGAATTTTAGCTTGCCGTAGCGTTGCTCTTCATTGTGTTGTTGGCGATGTTGATGATGACGTCCTTGGCGTGGATTGTATTCGTCTTCATGTTGCTCTTGGCGCGGAAGAAGACCATGATGCCCTTGTTGAACTTGAGGTTGAGGTGGAGCTTGACGAGCTTGTGGAGGAGCTTGAGGAACTTGTCGTTGTGCATGAGGTTGGTAGTTCCTCTCTTGGATTTCTTCTCGAAGGGCTTCCTCTTGATTGCGCCGATTCGCGATTGCGGTTGGCGAAGGCTCTACTTGATTCTTGAAGGGCACGTTGCGCCTCAAGAGCTTGCGCCTCACGTTGTTGTTGTTGAAGGCGTTGAGCCTTGGCGTCTTGTTCGTCTTGGTGAAGGCGTGCTCGTTCTTCCTCTTGTTGACGCATTTAAGACGTTGTCGTTCTTGAGCTTGAGCAAAAGCCTCTTGATTAGATTGAGGACGAGGAACTTGATCATCAACTTGCTCTTGTGAATGCTTGACATGTAGCGGGTTGCGAGATGCATAGCGGTCTTGGCCTTGCGGCTCGTCGAAGAGTGTTCGATGACGGTGTACTTGAGTCGTAGAAGGTGTCGTCGGAATGTCGACTCGGCGGCTCCGTCTTGATGATGAAGAAGTTGAATGATGCGGTTTCTCATCAACGCGGATCTCTTCCATTCTTGCATCATTGTCTTGCTTGTGAGCCTCGAACTTGTTGTCGAAGTAGTCTCTTTTACGTTGCTCGGAGAGTCGCAAGTCGGTGGCGAGGTTGTCGATGCGGTCGCTCATTGCTTGTTGTTCTTGGTGCAACGCTCGTTGTGCACCAAATAGGTGGTTCTTGGTGACATATGAAGACATGTCGTCGTCTTGCTCGTTGAAGAGTGGGTTGGTAGAAGAACTTGGCCTATCCATCATTCCAAGCAAAATGTGAGTGGTAGAGCGGAAAAGAACTTATACCAATGTACCTTTGACCGATGTTGAAGATGAATCAAGTTCACTCAAATGCGGACAATGAAATAGCACTCTTGGTACCGATTCTTGTCGGTTCTCACACCTACACAAGTAAAAGCTTTATGGTGGAGCTCGGTTAGGATGGTGGCACAAAATTTGATGCAATTGTAAGTGAGACTCAATAAAGTTGGAAATGATTCACAAATTTGCAAATGCAACAAGTAGACCACTAGCAAGATAAGGTACACGGGAACACACACGCAAAAGATAATATGGGGTTATGCAACCAAAGATGAGCCAAAATGTGGAATTCACCAAGATGCTCTTGTTGCACAACACTAGAGAGACGCTATACGATTGCACAATAGGCGGATCTGAACTTGTGCCCAACCTACTAAGCAAAATGCAACGACTTCTACCCAAGTATGCTATATGTATGGTGTTTTGATGTGTTGATCCAAGATGATCAAGTATGACAATCTTAATGTTGTATGATGCTATGGTTCTTGCTCATAAGCTCTTTGCTTATCTTCCTCTCTTTGCTTAAAAGCTTGAATGGCTCTTTCTCTTTTGAGCTCTTTCTCATGCAAAACTTCACGAACCAAGATAGCAATTGTGTATGCGATGACAACTTTGTGACACACAAGTTGATGGTAAGATATGCACCACTTTGGTATGGTATGTATGCTATGGACTATGATCACTAATGTGCACAAGTCATGTTGCCGGCAATACTCAATGGCTAGTCTCGATGGGTAAGCAACGCAAAAGATGGGTTATGATGGTTATCAATGCTATTGCAAGTAATGTCAAAGGTGTCGACGATGTTACCGTCCGAAGATGAGCGGTGGTGATGTTGATGTTGAACCGTACCTAGATAGCCGAAACACAAAAGGATACAGAAAACTCCAACTCAAATTCTCAAGGCAAAATTTGGCAACGTTGTCGGAATTGGAAGTGGGAAAGGCTAAGGTGGTGTTATGCGGAAGTGGTGGAGGTAAGTGGAAGTGTATGTGGGCACGGGACAAAATTTGGCGAAAGTTAGGCGGTGATCGGGGTGGTGGAAGGGATTGTTGTTACCAGGGCGGAAATCGGGCTGGAAGCGGATGTCCGGGCTGATCGGGCGGATGTCCGAGCTGCTCGGGCGGATGTCCGGCTCGATGAACACCATGAGGGAAGGTGGGAAGGGGCAAAATTCGCGGGATTTTGTGGATGGAAATTGTGGAAATGGTGGGAGAAAGCTAGATCTACCTGCAACACACGAAATCCATGGATCAAATCCAACAAAACTTCATCACACGAACAAATCACAAAAAAAAAATTGGGGCTATTTTTGTGGGGATTTTCGGATTTAGGACAAAAACAACAAAATCAAGCTAGAAACAGAGGGGTAGGGGCTCCAATAACGTGATCACCGTGGCTCATGATACCATAGATGATATAGGCGGAACCCTCGTGGGCGATCTTTCACGTTGGAGGCGGATCCTACGGGGAATCACGAGGAACACGCGGAAGAACACGAGGGAAACATGGAGGAAGCGAGAGAGAGATCACGAAACCGACAAGAGATCAATCACACAAGTGCTAGATTATCGATCACATAGAGTGGCACAAGATTCAAGATCAACAAAGGTAAGGATACACGAGTAGCCGTTCTTCTCCGTGAGGAGGCCTTGAGGTCCACCCTAGAAGGGGTCTTGAATCCGCTTGGGGATCTTCTCAGGAGAGGTCCCGATCTCGGTGGAGAAGTAGCCAAGTGGATGAGCAAAGGCTCTCACACAAGAATATGAGCTAATCCAATGCTAACCCTAGAAAGAGGAAAGGGAATAAGTATATATAGTCTCGGCGAAGGGGTACAAGGGACAAGGCCACGAGGCCTTCTTGTGACGAGGGAGGCCGGACGTCCGGGCGTCGGGCGGATGTCCGGGCTTTCCCGAGCCGGATGTCCGGACTAGGGGCGGATGTCGGTGTGAAGTCTTCCAAGCATAATCGGTGATGGGGGCGAATTTCAGGCGAGGGGCGGATATCCGAGCTTCCGGAAGAGCCGGATGTCCGCCAAGGGCGGATGTCCGGCCGGGCGACCGTTTCACCGAATCGGAAAGGAGCGCGGATTTCGGTGGGGCCGGATATCCGGCTGGGGCCGGATGTCCGGGCTTGGGCGCCGGATGTCAAGACCTGGAGACATGGCGGATGGGATCTGTTGAGGTAGAAGCTCGGGGCGGATGTCCGGGGCCATGGCGGATGTCCGGGGCCCGGAAGGTGTTCTTGGCCTTCTCCGTTGGTTCTCTTCATCCGCGGACTTGGTGGCTTGTCCATCTTCACGTGTGTCCTCGGGAGGTTCCCTTGACACCTAATCATGCATAGCATATCGGACTTAGGTAGTAGCCATGTCTCGAGAGGATCATATGCGATATCAATAAGGAAAGAGGTCACCTCGTTCTCGAGAGCTCTAGCTCTAGCTCGTGTCATGGGTCCTCTTGGCTCTTGATGAGACAGTTGTAAGTCCATGGGGATGATCGTGGGATGCTCCGCATCACCTTCCATCAACTATCCAAGCTCCAAGTGGACCCATGACAAGAGCAAGAGCTCGTGCTATTCAATCCGAGGTGAAATCTGATGAGGACATGACTACCTTGGATAAGACCAAAAATATTGCATACATGCATATTTGTCAGGTGATTTCTAGTGCAAACTATTCAATAATCTATTTATGTTATCCAGAACAAAAATACATCACATACTTTTGTGTTTTGTCTAATTGTAGGTGTATGGGACATTTGTACAATACACATATGAAGATAAGGGAAAAGGAGAAGTTTAGGTGCTGTTCAAAAAGTCCTCTCACGTCACTTTTGGACCAAGAGAAGATAGAGTCCAAGTCTCTCACGTCCTGGACTCAGATTCGGACTGCACAGACATACCTGACTCAAAACGTCAATAACTTTTTTATCCGGACTCCAAATTGGGTGATTATTTTTTTGTTGGAAAATAGATTTCGTGCACCTTCCAACCCAATTGGATTCACCTTCAAATTCGTCCGGAGCGTTGAGTTATGGACGAAACAATCTGAATCTTCTTGGCCAGAATCCGAGTCAAACTACAAGTCCAAAGGTGTTACGTCACCTCCGCTTGGGCCCATTGGCCTTGTACGACCTAGGGTTAGTTTTAGGCTGCCTTGGGACGTCCTACCACCTCCTTGGCCGCCACCCCTTGATCCTATATAAGTAGATCCATCTAGTAGCTTTTTCACGGGATTTGTTTAGTTAAAAGTTAGCCATTGCAACCGTGTGCCGTTTGTGTCCAACGACCAGACCAAGACCGCTTACGGATCCCATATTCGCAATATTCAGATTGCTTTATCATATTCTTGCTTGTTCTTCGATTGCTTGCAGGAATAGACCTTCGTGGTCAGGTTGATCGTGCTCCAGCGTGGTCAATAACCTCTCGGAGTTGGTTTAGCGATTGCTAAGGCGCATAGCGTCGTGCACGTTTGTAGTCGGATCGTCAAAGTCGTCTCCGCCAAATCGATAGTTATCATCTCATCGAAAGATCGGGACCCTCGCCTCTATCAAGTGGTATCAGTTTTCAGGTTGCTCGGTGAGAATTTCCAATTGTCCCTATATTCGATTTATTTTCTTACCTATTGTCCAAGAAAAGGCCACCAGAAAAGTTCGATCTATTCATCATTTGTCCTAGCTAGTCCAAGCCTTTGCAATTTTCTTTTCATTGTTTGCATTATTGAATTATCGGTTGCATCGTCGTGTCGAGTTGCTGGTCTTAGTGTCTAGTTCCTTTAGAGTTTCGAGTTATGTTCACATTAGTCACGCATTTGCATCATTATCCCTTCCGCTGTCCACCATACCATCCATCAATTTCCACCACGTGCTACGCACTATTTATTGTCATAATCATTGTTGAGGTCATTCACATCTTCGCTTGATCCAATCTGCATCTTATCTAGTTTGTTTTGGAAAAAGAGAAAAAAAGAGAGAAAAAAAAGAGAAAAAAAAGTAAAAAAAAAGTCAGAAAAAAAAAGAGAAAGAAAAAGGAAAAAAAGTGAGAAAAAAAAGAGAGAAGAAAAAAAAACAAAGTTTGGATCTATCTAGACTCAATCTCGTAGCTGAATTCGGATTGGAATCTGTTTTATGCCTTTATTCGATAAAACAGGCATAACTTCCTCATCTGAAGTCCGCTTTGGCTCATGAGTACTCAAATTAAAGCTAGAGACGAGCGCATCTAAATAGTTGTAGAAGCTAGTTCAATATTTGGCACATCAAAATCGGCTCCTAAATAGGTCTTTTTGCCCTCCGAAGTTCGTGAACACAGCTTATTCCAGTTTTTCAAATCAGTTTTAGAATTTTTTGACTCCTCATATCAACTCGAATTGAGTGATTCTTTTTTCATTGGAAAGCTTGAGTTAGTAGCATTCTTTGAAAAAGTTATCAGAAAATTGGCTCAAACTTTTCAAGAGGAAAAGCGGAGAGAGAGTTGTTGTATATCACGCTTGGCAGTTGTTTTTCATCATTATCTTTACTGCCGTTGTGCTATTCACTTATATCTTGCTGTCTAGAGCTACTCATTATCCTTCATTGATGCTAGTTGTGCTACGCCGTGACCTCATTAGTGTTCTAGGCTCGCGTCTCTAGTCTGGTCTAGCCTAGGACGACCTGATACCGTCGTTGAGCGTTTATTCAACATTGCATCTTTGAATTGATTATTGCTAATCTTTTGCTACCATATATAGCCAACCCAGCTCCACATATTTCTACACCGTGTATCGTCGCTCCCCTGGCAATCTCTTTACACAATCTTGAGTTACTTGACACCGCTGGTTACTGTCACCGCTTTCTTTGCATGGTAAGAACTTGTAAGACATTGATATTTGCTTTCTTGTGAGCGTTTACCACCACATCCTAGTAGTTATAGAAACATTATTTTTGGATTTTGTTTCTTGTTCTACTAATCATGACAGGATCCAGAGTCAATTCATGGGCTTTGTCGATCGCGGGAGACATGCCACCACCTATGCAAATACCACAACCGTCACGAGAGGTGCACAAACATCCAAATGCACATGATCAGGTTCATGTTTCTATACCACCATTTAATGGCCGTTTTAGACCTCCTTTATATATTGAATGGGAGTTAGACATAAATAATATATTTGCTTCCCATAATTTTGATGAACGTAAAAAGTTATGGTTGCGGTTGGTTCTTTCACTTTGGTTATGCTCTAGTTTGGTGGAGTGAATATTGTCGGTTACACCCTGATTATGTACCTAATACTTGGGATGATTTAAAACATGTCATGAGAGATAGATTAAATGATGTTTATTATACTCGTGGCATGATTAAAAACTGGAACATTTAAAACAAGGTAGTGACACCGTAACAAAATATTATGATGATTTACAAACTACCTTGTTGCACTCATTTTTAGAAGAAAGTGAAGAAGATTTTATGGATAGATTTTGGGGAGGATTAAACCATAATATTCAGGAGATACTAATTCATGAAGAGTGTTATCCTATGGACCATTTGTTTCGTCTTGCTTGCAAAGCTGAACAGTAAATAAAGCGACGTGTTGCCCACAAGGAGAACAAGCGCACGGTGCACATTCCAACTGTTGATACAGATGTTTATTCAACTACTAGGCGTACTATGACAACCACATCCGTTGTTGCGAGGACTACATCATCTCCACCATGTGACACATCATCATCGAGAGTGCTGCATCATCTGAGTTGACTATAAGAGGTAATGACAAAGGTACAGATTTTCCACTTTTACATGAGAATGATGCATGCCTAGTTAACTTGAATACATCATGTGTTGAGCTACCCACTACTTTGATCACACCACCTATTTTAGAGGATTATATTGATAATTTGACTTTGCCATGTGATCAAACAACTGAAATACCAACAATTTTGAGTGCACCCATTGAATTAATTGTTGATGCAAAAGAATCAATATTTAATCATTTTGATATGACCTCTAATATTGGTGATGATTACGTGTCGAATGACTTATTGCATGTTTACTTATTTAAGCATGTTGTAGCATGTAAACTTGATGCAAGTAAGGGTTATTCACCAATGTTGGGATGGTTTAATGATGAACATTGTCAATCTTTTGAAATGAATAAGAGCTTCACTTATATGTGCAAACTGAGTTGCAATATTTTCATGCCTTCTACTTCTTGTGATAATGTTTTGGCTTTAGATTTTATGAACTATGCAAGTTACTCATCTATTTATGTGTCATATGTGCAAAAATCAAGGGAAATAAAAATGGATGACATATACATATACAACATGTACACCTTGTCTCTTTTGTTAGCCACATTTCAGACTAAGAACCGCCGAGGACGGCTTTGTTTTCAAGAAGTGGAGGATGATGAGGACATGACTACCTTGGATAAGACCAAAATATTGCATACATGCATATTTGTCGGTGATTTCTAGTGCAAACTATTCAATAATCTATTTATGTTATCGAACAAAAATACATCACATACTTTTGTGTTTTGTCTAATTGTAGGTGTATGGGACATTTGTACAATACACATATGAAGATAAGGGAAAAGGAGAAGTTTAGGTGTTGTTCAAAAGTCCTCTCACGTCACTTTTGGACCAAGAGAAGATAGAGTCCAAGTCTCTCACGTTACGGACTCAGATTCGGACTACTGCAGACATACCTGACTCAAAACGTCAATAACTTTTCATCCGGACTCCAAATTGGGTGATTCTTTTTTGTTGGAAAATAGATTTCGTGCACCTTCCAACCCAATTGGATTCACCTTCAAATTCGTCCGGAGCGTTGAGTTATGGACGAAACAATCTGATGCTGCAGAGAATCCGAGTCAAACTACAAGTCCAAAGGTGTTACGTCACCTCCGCTTGGGCCCATTGGCCTTGTACGACCTAGGGTTAGTTTTAGGCTGCCTTGGGACGTCCTACCACCTCCTTGGCCGCCACCCCTTGATCCTATATAAGTAGATCCATCTAGTAGCTTTTTCATGGGGATTTGTTTAGTTAAAGTTAGCCATTGCAACTTCGTGTACTTCGTTTGTGTCCAACGACCAGACCAAGACCGCTAACGGATCCCCACCATTATCAATACTTCATATATATTCGCAATATTCAGAGTGCTTTATCATATTCTTGATTGTTCTTCTATTGCTTGCAGGAATAGACCTTCGTGGTCGGAGTTGATCGTGCTCGGCGTGGTCAATAACCTCTCGGAGTTGGTTTAGCGATTGCTAAGGCGCAACGTCGTGCACGTTTGTAGTCGGATCGTCAAAGTCGTCTCCGCCAAATCGATAGTTATCATCTCATCGAAAGATCGGGACCCTCGCCTCTATCAAAATCACTCCTATTCGATTTCCCCTTTCCTTCCAGTGAGACATGGCTACTACCTAAGTCCGAGACACTATGCGTGATCAGGTACAACGTTGAAGCCAAGGAACCCGGAGCTGAAGAAGAAACGACAGGCATCAACTCTTTGGACGGCCCGGAACTTCCGGCCACAGCCCGGAACTTCCGGCCCGCCAGGAGCTTCCGGCCCCCGACGACATCGACCAGCCCGGGCGTGCCAACATTCTGGTTAGCCCGGAACCAGCCCGGAACTCGGCCCGGACCTTCCGGCCCCCGGAACTTCTGGCCCGCCTAGACCTTCCGGCCCCCGGAAGCCAACCTAGCTCCACCCGCGCCAACTCTCGGCTTAGGCCGGACCCTGACCGGACCTTCCGGCGCCCGGAACTTCCGGCCTAGCCCGGAACTTCCGCCTGCTCATGAAAGCCACCGGGCCGAGGCCCGTGTACCCTTTCGTCTCAAGAACTATAAATACTCCCACACCTCCTCCTAGTTAGGGTTAGCATTGGTTTAGCTCATCTTTGGTGTGAGAGCCCTTGCTCATCCACTTGGTACTTCTCCTCGGAGCCCACGACCTCTTCGGAGAAGATCCCCCAAGCGGATACCAGACCCCCTCTTGGGTGGACCCCATCAAGACCTCCTCACGGAGAAGATCGGCTACCCGTGTATCTTTCCTTTGTTGGTTTTGAATCTTGTGCTACCTTATGTGTTCGGTGATCTAGCCCTTGTGTAATCGAAACTTGTCGGTTTAGTGTTCCTCTTATGTGTGTTTCCTTGTGTTCTTCCGCCTGTTCATCGCGTTTTTCCCGTAGGATCCCCTCCAAACGTGAAAGATCTACGATTAGGGTTCCGCCCTACATCACTTACCCTCTACTCCTAGTGTGTTTTCTCCTTTGGTGCTAGGTCTCCTACATGACGACATGCCTACCCTTGATGAGTCCATACCCCCAATGGAGACGATGATGGCCATGGTGGACGATGATGCACCCCCACATGGTTCCATCAAGATGAAGATGACAACGAGTGGATCTTCAACACCTCACCTACAACACATGAGCGACGCTCCAAAGGTAACATAGGTGATGGTGCTTCTCTTGTCCCACTAGTGGACACTCTTGACAATGATTGCTCCCATGATGTTGACCCATCTATTACCATGCCTCATGCTAGTGAAATTTCTTCATGCCTTGACTTACCTATTCATGATGAATAGGATGATGAGCATGTTGAGTTGCCTAGTTGTGATGCTATGCTTCATAGGATATCTTGTGAAAATTCTATGGGTCATGTCATGTTTGACAATCCTTTGAACTTGTCGTACGCTATGAGTGAGATCTCCCATATAGCCTCATTTCAATCTCAACATAGTAACTATGCATGCCCCATTAAAATAAATCCCATTTGCACTTATGGCATAGATGACGAGTTGATGGCCATTGGCTTTTGTTTTTCATGTGATGATATTGCCATGCTTCCTTCACATGATTTGCGCAATTCATCTACTATGACATGCCATGATCGCATTGTTCCAAATACGCATTGTTTTGGATGTTGTCAATATTCTCCATGTGAAGTTTCCACTAATGCTCATGAGGAGACCCCCATAGTTTCCTTGTACATATTAGGAGATGTTGATGCATTCCATACTTTGCATGATTTCCATGATTGCTTGCACCATATGCATTCCATGAATAACAATACTCTCGATATTTCTCATGATGCATTACACCCTTTGAGTCTCCATTATGCGATACATAACAACAAACCTATCATGACGGATGACATGTTTCTATATCACGCATCTCATTTATTTGCGCATTGGATATTTGGTGCTAACCAACACAAGCACGTATGCATCATGATGGATGATGTGTACATCTACCACGCACACACAATTTTTCCTTTGTCTTTGTTTTGCGTAGGTACTCATGTATACTCGTCGACCTCTCAATCCCAAGAGTTGACGAAACGAGCTCTTGAGAGCAATGATGACTTGGGATCCCGTGGACTATTCTTACCTCTGTCCCCTTCGCGCAAGGACTATGCGCAACTCCTCTACTTGGCTCTCACGCGGCTATGGGCCATTTACCACTTGTCACATTATGCTCATTTTACCGTGTTCACTTTGCATGCTATGCTTGCTTCTATGCCTTTTGATGCGGAGCATCCCTCACTCATCCCCATGGACGCACCTACATCTTCCTCAACACCACGTGGACCCATGACTCGAGCCCGAGCTAAGGCTATCGAAGATAAGGTGAACTCGCTCCTCTCCGAACTCCCTCTTCCTACTCAAGACATGGCTACTACCTCATTCGGAAACTCTATGTGTAATCAGGTACATGGAGATGAGCCAAGGGACAACTACTTGCAAGAGCCAAGACGACAAGGACCCCAAGCATGTTGAAGAAGAAGAAGAAAAGCTGCTGAAGCTACAGGCATCGGACGTCCGACCAAGTCCGGAGGTCCGACGACTCCCAGGCCACGGACGACCGACGCCCTCCGGACGTCCGGCACTGGGCACACCGAATGGAAACTCACGGACTAAAAGCCTCCGGACGTCCGACCGAGGCACGCCTGAACCGGATCTACGGACGTCAAGCGATCCATTTGACGTCCGGGCCTTCCGATGCCCCGGACGACCGCCCTCTCCGGACGATCGCAGACACCGATCAGAGCCAAATTTACGGAAGACCGAAGTCTCCGGACGACCGACCGACCAGCACCCGAGCCGGATTTACGGACGTCCGACAGCCTCCGGACGTTGTCCCGAAGCCCTGAACGTCCGACACCTTTGTGACCGCGACCGCGTGCTGGAGCCCTTGTACCCGTTCTCTTCGCCCCCATTTGCACTAAGACTATAAATAGACCTCCTCCTCCTCCTAGTTAGGGTTAGCATTGGTTTAGCTCATATTTCGTGTGAGGGCCCTTGCTCATCCACTTGGTTACCTTCTCCTCGAAGATTGCGCCTCCTCGGAGAAGATCCTTCCAAGGGATTCAAGACCCCCTCTAGGGTGGACTCCATCAAGACCTCCTCACGGAGAAGATCGGCTACTCGTGTATCTTTCCTTTGTTGATTTTGAATCTTGTGCTACCTTATGTGTTCGATGATCTAGCCCTTGTGTGATCGATACTTGTCGGTTTAGTGTTCCTCTTGTGTGTTCTTCTTCGTGTTCTTCCGCTTGTTCATGTTCTCCCTGTAGGATCCCCTCCAAACATGAAATATCTCCGACTAGGGCTCCGCCCTACATCATCTTGGTATCATGAGCCACGTTGATCACGTTTTTGGAGCCCCTACCCCGTGTTTTCTAGCTTGATTTTGTTGTTTTTGTCCTAAATCTGAAAATTCCCCACCAAAAATAGCCCCAATTTTTTTTTGTAATTTGTTGGTGAGTTGAGATTTTGTTGGACTTGGTACATGGATTTGAGTTGCTACGTGTGGATCTAGCTTTTCCTACCTTCCCCACCCTTTGCCATCACTCAATCCGCTCAATTTTGACCTCACCATCTTCTTCCACCTCAAAATCGCTCAGGCCCAACTCGCGTTGACCCCAACCCCCGGACAACCGACGCTTTACGGACGTCCGGAGCCCCAGGAATGGCCGGACAACCGGAAAAACCGGACGTCCGTGAAACTCGGACGAAACTGAAACTCTTCAGTTTAACCACCACCACCACCCCTGATAGAGGCAAAGGTGTCCCGTCTTTCGATGAGATGTTGGTTTTCGCTTTGGAGGAAGTCGACTTTGACGATCCGACTACGAACGTGCGAGGACGTCGCGCCTTAGCAATCGCTAAACCAACTCCGAGAGGTTATTGACCACGCCGGAGCACGATCAACCACGAGGGTCTGCATTTCCTGCGAGCAAACGAAGAACAAGCAAGAAACTGAGATTGCAATCTGGATATTGCGAATATAAGATGAAAGCTTTATTGATCAAGGTGGGGTTCTGTGGACGCCTTTATGCAGTCGTTGAACACAAACGGCACGCTGTGAAGTTGCAGCTATGGCGAACTTTTAATCTAAACAAAACCCAAAGTCTAAACGACGCCCTAAGGGCTGTATATATGGAGGAAGAGGAGGGAATTTCGTGGCCCTTGAGGGAGGGGTCCAAACCATCCCTAACTCTTGTTTCCCCACACATCTGGACTCTAAAACAGCCTATACTTAAGTATTTCGAAATTACATGGGCCTGGCCCAATAATAAGGTGACGCAGCACCTAGAATAGCCTAGGGACGAATATTATGAAGTGGCATCTTGTATATTTCGTCCAAGGCTTCATGCACCCATTATGGTGGCTTCAAAGTCCTGAAATCATCACTTGTAACTCCGTTCTTGTTCCCCTTGCATGGCATCATCTCCATGCTTGTTCTTGCTCCAATGTCCATCCTTCTCCAAGCTAGGGCCTTCATTTGTAAGCATAAGAAATGTATCCAATTTAGGCAGCATCATATTCTCTTGTACATGAGTATCATTACCAAGATACGAAAGTACCGATAATTTAATTGGCGTCTTGTGAGCTCTAGTAATTGGTCCAAGATATGTAGCAGTAGGGGCTGTGGGTGTAACAATGTTATTGATGTCCTCATCATCCTCCCTTCTTGAAATGAAGTCGTCCTCGACGGAAGCTCATATTCCTCACCCAAATAAGGCTTCAAATCTGCAATGTTAAAAGTGGGACTAACCCCAAAATCTGCAGGCAGCTCAAGTTTATATGCATTATCATTTATTTTCTCCAACACCTTAAAGGGACCATCAAGACGTGGCATTAGCTTTGATTTGCGCTAATTAGGAAATCTATCCATACATAAATGTAACCAAACAAGATCTCCGGTGCAAACACAACATGTTTTCTACCCTTATCTGACAAGTTTATATTTAGCATTCATACGCTCAATGTTTTCCTTAGTTATCTCATGCATTTTAAAATCAATTCAGCACGTTACGTAGCATCAAAATTAACCTTCTCCGAAGATGGAAGAGGCAACAAATCAATAGGTGCACGAGGTAGGAAGCCATACACAACTTCAAAAGGGCACATCTTAGTAGTAGAATGCAATGAACGATTATAAGCAAATTCAATATGAGGCAAGCATTCCTCCCACATTTTCTTATTATTCTTCAAAACAGCCCTAAGCATAGTAGACAATGTTCTATTGACTACTTCAGTTTGTCCATCAGTTTGGGGTGACAAGTAGTACTAAAAAGCAGTTCAGTCCCCAACTTAGCCCATAAACATCTCCAAAAGTGGCTAAGAAATTTAGTATCACGATCTGAAACAATAGTATTTGGCACACCATGCAAGCGAATAATTTCACGAAAAAACAAATCAGCAACATTAACAGCATCATCGCTTTTATGACATGGTATAAAATGTGCCATTTTCGAGAATCTATCCACGACAACAAATATGCTATCCCTCTTCTTTGTTCTAGGTAAACCTAAAACAAAGTCCATAGATATATCCTCCCAAGGGACAATAGGTACCGGCAAAGGCATATATAAACCATGAGGATTGAGTCGTGACTTAGCTTTTTGACATGTAGTGCAGCGAGCAATAAAACGCTCAACATCCCGTCTCATCTTTGGCCAAAAGAAATGTGTAGCAAGTACGTCCTCCGTCTTCTTCACGCCAAAGTGTCCCATTAGTCCTCCTCCATGCGCCTCCTGCAACAACAAAAGACGAACGGAGCTAGCTGGAATGCATAACTTGTTAGCACGGAACACAAATCCATCATTAACGCATTTAACTTGTTCCATGTTCTTCCTTCTTTACAATTCTGCAATACATCTTTAAAATCAGCATCATGCACATATTGATCTTCGATGGTCTCCAAACCAAATATTTTGAAGTCAAGTTGTGAAAGCATAGTATATCAGCAATAACATTTTCTTTACCCTTCTTGTGTTTAATGACATAAGGGAAAGTCTCAATGAATTCAACCCATTTAGCATGTCTACGATTCAGTTTAGCTTGACTTTTAATATGTTTCAAAGATTCATGATCGGAATGTATAACAAATTCTTTGGGCCATAAATAATGTTGCCATGTTTCTAAAGTCCGAACAAGAGCATATAATTCTTTATCATAAGTAGAATAATTCAGACTAGGCCCACTCAATTTTTCAGAAAAGTATGCAACAGGTTTGCCATCTTGTAATAACACACCTCCTAATCCAATTCCACTAGCATCACATTCAAGCTCAAAAGTCTTATCAAAATCAGGAAGTTGGAGTAAAGGAGCATGTGTCAACTTATCTTTCAATACCGTGAAGGCGTCTTCACATGCGGTACCCCAAACAAAAGGCACATCCTTCTTTGTAAGCTCGTTGAGAGGTGCAGCAATGGTGCTGAAATCTCTCACAAAACGCCTATAGAATCCAAAGTGAGGCCAAGAAAACTCCTCACTTGTGTGACCGTTTTGGGCTGCGGCCAACTCTCAATAGCTTCAATCTTGGCTTTGTCAACTTCAATTCCCTGTGGAGTAACAACATAGCCAAGAAAAGATACTCGGTCGGTGCAAAAGGTGCACTTCCCAAGGTTACCAAACAAACGTGCATCACGTAGAGCAATAAAAACAACACGTAAATGTTCCAAATGTTCTTCCAAAGATCTGCTATAAATCAATATGTCATCAAAGTAAACTACCACAAATCATCTCCACCATGTTCTTCACGTGTAATAAGAGCCAAAGTCTCCTCATCATAGTCACTAGCGGACTCATACCCACCATCCTCAGTAGCAATCATCACACGCTGAGATTTGCATTCTCTCGCATAATGTCCTCTTCCCTTACAACGACGACAAATAATATCACTTGTGTGCCCTGTTGACGCCATGGAAGAAGAAGAGCTCTGCCTTGAGCCGGCAGTGTGCCTCTTGGCAGATAGTGGTGGTTGTGCCTGCTTTCTTGTATCACGGTTGGAGGTGGCACCTGAAGGAGTTGATGGTGCAGCGGAAGTAGATGATGCACGTGGTGTCCATGATGAAGGTCGACCTGCAGAAAAGTTAGTTCGCGCCAATGCTTGTCGATCCTGCACTTCACGTTCAGCTTTACAAGCAAGATGGAATAAACGAGTGATATTAGTATACTCCTTATACTCTAGAATGGTCTGAATCTCTTTATTTAATCCACCCATAAAACGTGCCAGCATAGCTTCATTCTCCTCAACAATACCACATCTAATCATGCCAGTTTGTAATTCTTGATAATATTCTTCTATAGAATTTTTTTCTTGTCTTAAGCACTGCAATTTTTGAAGTAATTCATGTTGATAATATGGTGGAACCCAACGAGTACGCATAGCACTTTTCAAAGCAGCCCAAGTAGCTGGAACAGGATATAATCTACAATCGCTCGCACCACCAAACACATGCAAAGCTAGTGAAAGCACAAACAGCAGCAGGAACACGTCTCTCCTCAGGATATTGTAAACATGTAAATCGTTGTTCAGTTTCTAACTCCCAAGTAATATATATATATCAGGAACATATCTACCCTCAAACGGTGGAATATTCAATTTCAGTTTAGGGAGATGGTCATGATCTCGTACCTGAGGTGGTGGTGCAGGCCTACCGTTGCGAAGATATACCTGAGGTCGACCTGCTGGTGGTGGTGCTGGTGGCTGCACGTAGTTCTGATTTTGATCAACCTCATCCTCGTAATAGTCCTCCATCTCTGCAGTAATGCAGGAGCTCTGAAGCACCAACAGCGTGTAGCGGCACCCGAATTTTGCCCTGGCTCAATAGGAACACGCTGTGCTCGCCCTACTGTATCGCGGCATAGAACTGGTTGTGGGAGGCGTTTGAGTAATTCATCAAACTTGGCGTCCAATTTGGTGTCAATTGACTTCTCATGTCATCCATCTTCTCCATTGCCTTTCCAAAGCTGGCCATCACGTCTTCCACCTGTTGACCCATCATTTGCTGAAACTTATCATGAAGCTCTTTGTTCGTCATGTTCTCCCAGTCAATCTCGTTGACTTGTGTTCCTGCCATAGTTAGCAGCAATAGAAACAGAACCACGAATATGATCCTCTGACCCTCTTTGGAATATGGTGGTGGTGGGGTGTCACAAATCCGTCAAGCAAATCTCAAATTCTTACCAGTTTTTACCCAGCAGCAGGCGGTGATCGGCAACCGTTTTAGTCAAAACTTTCAAAAGCTTGGATAGAGCGATTGCCAGGGAGAGTCAAACGCACGACGTAGATGTATGTGGAGCTGGGAAGGCTTATAGTATGGTAGCAAAAAAGGTCAGCAATACTCAATTCAGAGATGCAAAGTTGAATAAACGCTCAACGACTGTGCTGGTCCTAGGCTAGACCATGCTAGAGACGCGAGCCTAGAACACGAACAAAATCACGGCGCTGCACGTAAACAAGGGAAAAGCACACTCTGGAAAAAAAATTCGCTCTGTTTTTTTGTGCTCCTTTTTTTTGCGAAAAACCACTATAATGGCGAGTGTCTCAAAACTCTTCCCAGGTCAAACTGACAGGATGGGCACGAAATTTTTTTTGACCAATTTTTTTTTCGACTGCCCGGACCCAAAAACTGGAAACGGGTCAAAAAAAACTTTCTATAACGGCGACTGTCTCAATACTCTTAGAAACACCTAAAAATAGGATAGCCATAATTTTTTTTGTCAAGTGCGTTTTTGGAAAATTTTGGGCCTAAATGGAGGGTGGTTTCCGGACTTCATCGAAATGGGGTCGTCCACACCGGCTCGTCGCAAGGCAATCTTCATCTCCTTGAAGTACTTGTCGATGGACTTGGATCCTTGGATGGTGTTCTCCAATTGGCGTCGAAGTTGTTCCGTGTAGGTTGGATGATAGAGGCAAAGGTGTCCCGTCTTTCGATGAGATGTTGGTTTTCGTTTTGGAGGAAGTCGACTTTGACGATCCGACTACGATCGTGCGAGGACGTCGCGCCTTAGCAATCGCTAAACCAACTCCGAGAGGTTATTGACCACGCCGGAGCACGATCAACCTGACCACGAGGGTCTGTTTCCTGCGGGGAAACGAAGAACAAGCAAGAAAACTGAGATTGCAATCTGGATATTGCGAATATAAGATGAAAGCTTTATTGATCAAGCTGGGGTTCTGTGACGCCTTTGTCTGGTCGTTGAACACAAACGAAGTACGCGAAGTTGCAGCTATGGCGAACTTTTAATCTAAACAAAACCCAAAGTCTAAACGACGCCCTAAGGGCTGTATATATGGAGGAAGAGGAGGTAATTTCTTTGCCCTTGAGGGAGGGGTCCAAACCATCCCTAACTCTTGTTTCCCCACACATACGGACTCTAAAAACAGCCTATACTTAAGTATTTCGAAATTACATGGGCCTGGCCCAATAATAAGGTGACGCAGCACCTAGAATAGCCTATGGACGAATATTATGAAGTGGCATCTTGTATATTTCGTCCAAGGCTTCATGCACCCATTATGGTGGCTTCAAAGTCCTGAAATCATCACTTGTAACTCCGTTCTTGTTCCCCTTGCATGGCATTATCTCCATGCTTGTTCTTGCTCCAATGTCCATCCTTCTCCAAGCTAGGGCCTTCATTTGTAAGCAAAACAAATGTATCCAATTTAGGCAACATCATATTCTCATGAACATTAGAATCATTACCAAGAAACGAAAGTACTGATAATTTAATTGGCGCATGTGAGCTCTAGTAATTGGTCCAGTATATGTAGCAGTAGGGGCTGTGGGTGTAATAATGGTATTGATGTCCTCATCATCCTCCCCTTCTTGAAATGAAGTCGTCCTCGACGGAAACTCATATTCCTCACCCAAATAAGGCTTCAAATCTGCAATGTTAAAAGTGGGACTAACCCCAAAATCTGCAGGTAGCTCAAGTTTATATGCATTATCATTTATTTTCTCTAACACCTTAAATGGACCATCAACGTGGCATTAGCTTTGATTTGCGCAAACTAGGAAACCTATCCTTACGCAAATGTAACCAAACAAGATCTCCGGTGCAAAGACAACATGTTTTCTACCCTTATCTCCAAAGACGTTTATATTTAGCATTCATACGCTCAATGTTTTCCTTAGTTATCTCATGCATTTTTAAAATCAATTCAACACGTTCTTTAGCATCAAAATTAACCTTCTCCGAAGATGGAAGAGGCAACAAATCAATAGGTGCACGAGGTAGGAAGCCATACACAATTTCAAAAGGGCACATCTTAGTAGTAGAATGCAATGAACGATTATAAGCAAATTCAATATGAGGCAAGCATTCTTCCCACATTTTCTTATTATTCTTCAAAACAGCCCTAAGCATAGTAGACAATGTTCTATTGACTACTTGGTTTGTCCATCGGTTTGGGGGTGACAAGTAGTACTAAAAAGCAGTTTAGTCCCCAACTTAGCCCATAAACATCTCCAAAAGTGGCTAAGAAATTTAGTATCACGATCTGAAACAATAGTATTTGGCACACCATGCAAGCGAATAATTTCACGAAAGAACAAATCAGCAACATTAACAAAGATCATCGCTTTTATGACATGGTATAAAGTGTGCCATTTTCGAGAATCTATCCACGACAACAAATATGCTATCCCTCCCTTCTTTGTTCGAGGTAAACCTAAAACAAAGTCCATAGATATATCCTCCCAAGGAACACTAGGCACTAGCAAAGGCATATATAAACCATGAGGATTGAGTCGTGACTTAGCTTTTTGACATGTAGTGCAGCGAGCAACAAAACGCTCAACATCCCGGCCTCATCTTTGGCCAAAAGAAATGTGTAGCAAGTATATCCTCCGTCTTCTTCACGCCAAAGTGTCCCATTAATCCTCCTCCATGCGCCTCCTGCAACAACAAAAGACGAACAGAGCTAGCAGGAATGCATAGCTTGTTAGCACGGAACACAAAACCATCATTAATAACGAACTTGTTCCATGTTCTTCCTTCTTTACAATTCTGCATTACATCTTTAAAATCAGCATCATGCACATATTGATCTTTGATGGTCTCCAAACCAAATATTTTGAAGTCAAGTTGTGAAAGCATAGTATATCGACGAGACAAAGCATCAGCAATAACATTTTCTTTACCCTTCTTGTGTTTAATGACATAAGGGAAAGTCTCAATGAATTCAACCCATTTAGCATGTCTACGATTCAGTTTAGCTTGACTTTTAATATGTTTCAAAGATTCATGATCAGAATGTATAACAAATTCTTTGGGCCATAAATAATGTTGCCATGTCTCTAAAGTCCGAACAAGAGCATATAATTCTTTGTCATAAGTAGAATAGTTCAGACTAGGCCCACTCAATTTTTCAGAAAAGTATGCAACAGGTTTGCCATCTTGTAATAACACACCTCCTAATCCAATTCCACTAGCATCACATTCAAGCTCAAAAGTCTTATTAAAGTCGAAGTTGGAGTAAAGGAGCATGTGTCAACTTATCTTTCAATACCGTGAAGGCTTCTTCCTGTGCGTTACCCCAAACAAAAGGCACATACTTCTTTGTAAGCTCTTTGAGAGGTGCAGCAATGGTGCTAAAGTCTCTCAAAACACGCCTATAGCAACCAGCGAGTCCAAGAAAACTCCTCACTTGTGTGACCGTTATGGGCTGCGGCCAACTCTCAATAGCTTCAATCTTGGCTTTATCAACTTCAATTCCCTGTGGAGTAACAACATAGCCAAGAAAAGATACTGGTCGGTGCAAAAGGTGCACTTCCCAAGGTTACCAAACAAACATGCATCACGTAGAGCAATAAAAACAGCACGTAAATGTTCCAAATGTTCTTCCAAAGATTTGCTATAAATCAGTATATCATCAAAGTAAACTACGACAAATCGTCCAATGGAAGCACGTAAAACTTCGTTCATTAATCTCATGAAAGTACTAGGTGCATTAGTTAACCCAAAAGGCATGACTAACCACTCATATAATCCAAACTTAGTTTTAAATGCTGTTTTCCATTCATCTCCCAATTTCATACGAATTTGATGGTATCCACTACATAAATCAACTTTGGAGAATATTGTAGAGCCACTCAATTCATCAAGCATATCATCTAGCCTAGGAATAGGATGACGATAACGAATAGTAATATTATTAATGCCTCTACAATCAACACACATACTGTGACGTACCATCCTTTTTAGGCACTAGTATAATAGGAACAGCACAAGGACTAAGAGATTCGCGTATATAACCTTTGTCGAGCAGCTCACGTACTTGACGCATAATCTCCTTCGTCTCCTCCGGATTGGTACGGTATGGTGCGCGGTTGGGTAGCGATGCACCGGGAATTAAGTCAATTTGATGCTCAATCCCTCGAATAGGTGGTAATCCGGTGGCACGCCTTGTGGGAAGACGTCGTGAACTCCGCAAAATGTTAGTGACGGCGGGGGCAAAGAGGAAGGCACGTCCTCGAATGAAAATAATGCCTCTTTGCACGCAAAAAGCATAGCAAACAGATTTGCTAGAATCTAGCTCATCAATATCAGATTTGGTGGCAAATAAACATGCACTTTTCAGTTTAATTTCAGAAGCAACATTAGATGGTTTATTATTAGGCTTCATTTGTTGCTCAAATTCTTTTGCCACAATCTGATTTTCACTCTTATTTTCTCCTGTTTTGCTTTATTAGCTCTATTGATATCATCTTTCAAAATGGAATCAGGAGTCATAGGAAGCAAAGTAATATTTTTATCCTTGTGAACAAGAGTATCTTGATTGTTTCTACCATGGTGTACAGAATTTTTATCAAATTGCCATGGTCTACCAAGTAATAAGGAACATGCTTGCATAGGTACCACATCACAAAAAACATAATCAGCATATGTAGAGATAATAAAATACACACGAACAGAAAGTGTTACCATAACCTTGCATCTGTTGATGAACCATTGGATGTAGTAAGGAGGTGGATGTGGTCTTGTGGTGAGAGAAAGCTTCTCCACCATATCCATGCTAGCCAAGTTGTTGCAGCTCCCTCCATCTATGATGACGCTTGAATAGAACGTTCCTTCACAACTCCCTTTGTATGGAACAAGTTATGTCTCTGATTTTGCTCAGCTTGTGTAACCTGCACACTCAAAACACGTTGAGCAACTAAACATTCATACTGTCACAAGCATCTTCAGCAGCCATGTATTGCGTGTCATGATCGTAATCATCTCCACCGTGTTCTTCATGTGTAATAAGAGCCAAAGTCTCTTCATCATAGTCACTAGCGGACTCATACCCACCATCCTCGGTAGCAATCATCACACTCTGAGATTGGCATTCTCTCTCAATATGTCCTCTTCCCTTACAACGACGACAAATAATATCACTTGTGTGCCCTGTTGACGCCATGTAAGAAGAAGAGCTCTGTGTAGGCCCTGGAGGTGTGCTCTTGGCGTATAGTGGTGGTTGTGCCCGCTTTCTTGTATCACGGTTGGAGGTGGCAGCCGACGGAGGTGCCGTGTAGTAGAACGTGTGGAAGTAGATGATGCACGTGGTGTCCATGATGAAGGTCGACCTGCAGAAAAAGTTAGTTCGCGCCAACGCCTGTCGATCCTCAAGACTTCACGCTCAGCTTTACAAGCAAGATGGAATAATCGAGTGATATTAGTATAATCCTTGTAGTCTAGAATGGTCTGAATCTCTCTATTTAATCCACCGAGAAAACGTGCAAGCATAGCTTCATTCTCCTCAACAATACCACATCTAATCAAGCCAGTTTGTAATTCCCGATAATATTCTTCACCGAATTTTTCCTTGTCTTAAGCGCTGCAATTTTTGAAGTAATTCACGTTGATAATATGGTGGAACCCAACGAGTACGCATAGCAGTTTTCAAAGCAGCCTAAGTAGCTGGAACAGGATATAATCTACAATGTTCAGACCACCAAACACATGCAAAGCTAGTGAAAGCACAAACAGCAGCAGGAACACGTCTCTCCTCAGGATATTGTAAACATGTAAATCGTTGTTCAGTTTCTAACTCCCAAGTAAGATATATATCAGGAACATATCTACGCTCAAATGGTGGAATATTCAATTTCAGTTTAGGGAGATGGTCATGATCTCGTACCTGAAGGGGAGCCCGAACATTGCCATTATTTGCATGTGGACGACCTGGTGTTTGTGGTGCTGGTGGTTGCACGTAATCGATGTTGATCAACCTCATCCTAGTAATCTCTCACATAATCATCCTCCCCCACCGCAGCAGCAGGAGCCAAAGAAGTATCAACAGCAGCACCAGAAGCTTGGCCAGTCTGATTATGGACACGGGAAGCTCGGCGGAGGGCTGTTTCGCGATGTGGAGGTAGTCCTTGTTGTTGTAGTAGAGGTGCGTTAGGTGCCGCCGGTGGTGGTGGTGGTAGACGAGCGAGCAATTCATTAAACTTGGTATCGAGCTTTGTTTCGAACGCCTTCTCAATGCCATCTATCTTCTCCATGGCCTCTTCAAATCTATTTAGCACATCGTCCACCTGCCCACTCATCATTTGTTGAAACTTATCATGTAGCGCTTTGTTTGTCATGTTCTCCCAGTCAGTCTTGTCGGCTTGTGATCCTGCCATGGTTAGCAGCAATAGAAACACACAAGAATATGATTCGACAGACTACTAGGAAGTGGTGGTGGTTGTGTGGTGGGCGATCCTAAATCCGTCAAGCAAATCTCAAATTCTTACCAGTTCTTACCCAGCGGTGACGGTGACCGCAACCGATGTAGTCAAAACTCTCAAAGCTTGGATAGAGCGATTACCGGGAGAGTCAAACGCATACGATGTAGATGTATGTGGAGCTGGGAAGGCTTATAATATGGTAGCAAAAAGGGTCAGCAATAATCAATTCAGAGATGCAAAGTTGAATAAACGCTCAACGACAGTACTGTGCTGGTCCTAGGCTAGACCGTGCTAGAGACGCGAGCCTAGAACACTAACAAAATCACGGCGCTGCACGTAAACAAGGGAAAAGCACACTCTGGACTTTTTTTTCGCTCTTTTTTTTTGCGCTGCTCTTTTTTTTTCTTTTTTTTGCGAAAAATCACTATAATGGCGAGTGTCTCAAAACTCTTCCGAGGTCAACCGACAGGATGGGCACGAAAAAAAATTCGACCAATTTTTTTTTTTTGCCGGACCCAAAAACTGAAACGGGTCAAAAAACTTTCTATAACTTGTTGTCTCAATACACTTAGACACACTTAAAAGCAGGATAGCCAGAAAATTTTTCAACAAGTGCGTTTCGGAAAATTTTGGGCCTAAGCGGAGGGTGGTTTCAGAAATTTTTTTTCGAAACCTACTTCGCAAGGAAACACGAATCGGAAACTAGATGGATCTCGAAACAAACCTAATATGAGAAGAACTTCGGATTGGTGGTGGATATATGGTGGTGGTATATGGCAGCGGTGGTGGTAGCGGTGGTAGTATATGGATATGGATCGGTGGTGGTATATGGACACGGATTGGTGGTGGTATATGGATATGGATTCGAGCGGTGATGGTAGGTGGCGAGGCGATGATGAGGGTGGGGTGGCGGCGTGACAACTTTTGACCAGAACTCGAAACTCTAAACGACTAGACACTAAGACCAGCAACTAGACACGACGATGCAAATCAAGAATTCAACAAAGCAAAACCCCAAAAAGATTATGCAAAGGCTCGATTGGTTCGGATAAGATGAACTAACCCTAATTTTTTTGGCTTTTTCGTGGACTATAGGTATGAAGAACAGACTCGATCTAAACTACGAAAAACTGTAAAATCTCACCGAGCAACCTGAAAATCTGATACCACTTGATAGAGGCAAAGGTGTCCCGTCTTTCGATGAGATGTTGGTTTTCGTTTTGGAGGAAGTCGACTTTGACGATCCGACTACGATCGTGCGAGGACGTCGCGCCTTAGCAATCGCTAAACCAACTCCGAGAGGTTATTGACCACGCCGAGCACGATCAACGACCACGAGGGTCTGCATTTCTCGCGGGCAAACGAAGAACAAGCAAAAAATTAAGATTGCAATCTGGATATTGCGAATATAAGATGAAAGCTTTATTGATCAAGGTGGGGTTCTGTGACGTCTTTGTCTGGTCGTTGAACACAAACGAAGTACGCGAAGTTGCAGCTATGGCGAACTTTAATCTAAACAAAACCCAAAGTCTAAACGACGCCCTAAGGGCTGTATATATGGAGGAAGAGGAGGGAATTTCGTGGCCCTTGAGGGAGGGGTCCGAAACCATCCCTAACTCTTGTTTCCCCACACATACGGACTCTAAAAACAGCCTATACTTAAGTATTTCGAAATTACATGGGCCTGGCCCAATAATAAGGTGACGAAGCACCTAGAATAGCCTAAGGACGAATATTATGAAGTGGCATCTTGTATATTTCGTCCAAAGCTTCATGCACCAATTATGGTGGCTTCAAAGTCCAGAAATCATAACTTGTAACTCCGTTCTTGTTCCCCTTGCATGGCATTATCTCCATGCTTGTTCTCGCTCAATGTCCATCCTTCTCCAAGCTAGGGCCTTCATTTGTAAGCAAAACAAATGTATCCAATTTAGGCGACATCATATTCTCATGAACATTAGAATCATTACCAAGAAACGAAAGTACCTGATAATTTAATTGGCGTGCGCGAGCTCTAGTAATTGGTCCAGTATATGTAGCAGTAGGGGCTGTGGGTGTAACAATGGTATTGATGTCCTCATCATTGGAGGCACAAACTCTCGCCGCAAAGCTCTCTTCGTCTTGGGCCAACTCATGTCGTAGTACTCCGAAGTGTGTGAATCCACCATGTCGAGGCGTAGTCGTGGAAGTTTCTTGTGGCGCACTTCACTTGATCTTCAGGAGGAACTTGATGTAGCTTGAGGTAGTCGTCCATTAAGCGCTCCCACTTGAGATACTCCTCGGGTTCGTGAGTTGATGTAGGGCGGAACCCTATAGCGTCGATCTTTCACGTTTGGAGTGGATCCTACGGGGAGACACGAAGAACGAGCGGAAGAACACGGGGAAATCACGGGGAGGAACGAGGGAAAACACTCAACCAACAAGGAATCGGTCACACAAATGCTAGATTAAAGAACACAAAGAGATACACGAGATCAAAGTCAACAAAGGTAGAGGATACACGAGTAGTCGTTCTTCTCCGAGAGGAGGTCTTGATGGGGTCCACCCTAGAAGGGGGTCTTGAATCCGCTTGGGAGATCTTCTCCGAAGAGGTCCTGAGCTCCGAGGAGAAGTAACCAAGTGGATGAGCAAGGCTCTCACACAAACATGAGCTAAACCTAAGCTAATCCTAGAAAGAGGAAGGGGATGGAGTATATATAGTCTAGGGGGGCGAAGAGGTACATGGGTCTCGGCCCTTCTTTGTCTTGCGCAGACAGTGAGCCGAATGTCCAAGGCGTCGGCCGGATGTCCGGGAGCTTCGGGGAGGCGCCGGATGTCCGGCTGGGGGCGGATGTCAGTGGGGGCGGATGTCCGGCTGGCCTGGGTCTTCCAGACGCATTCGGTGATGGAGGGGCGGATTCCGGCGAAGGGGCGGATATCCGGGGCTTCCTAAGAGCCGGATGTCCGGGCAAGGGCGGATGTCCGCCGTAGTAGCCGGCTCTTCTTCCTTCTCCTTCCCTCGCTTCCGCGCACGCTTGGCATTGGTCCTTGGGCTCTCCATTATCTCCTCGAGTGTACCTGAGTATGCACAAGGTCCGCTCTTGAAGTAGCATCCCTGTCTTACATGCGGAAGATTCGGAAAGGAGCGAATTCACCTTAGGTCCAATGGCGTAGGCTCGAGTGTACATGGGGATGATCGTCGGATGCTCCGCATATCTCCCCTCCCTTGGGAAAGATCCGACCTCGGATCGTGATCCTCATCACCATGGAAATGGTTGTCGTAGACGGACTTGTAGTTGGACGAAGTTGAAGACATGGCGCAATCCAAGTAGTCCAAGGTGTCGCCGGAGTGATAGACATGCAAAAAGAGCAAACACAAGAAACACTCGGAAATACTATGGTTAGCGCACACAAAGTGTCCATCATGTAAGAATGAGTCCGTGCGGCAAGATTGGTCGTGACAAAGCGCATGAAGCTTATCAAGAAGTACACCCTGCAGGGTTAACATCATCTATTCGAATAGCCGTGTCCGCAGAAAAGGACTTCTGGGTTGCCTGCACAGTTCATAGACAAGTGAAAGTGGATACTCTAAAACTCGCAAGATAAGCGTGAGTGCTATGGATGGCCTTCTCGTAGGGAGACGGGAGCGGATCCATAGTGATGTAGGGCGGAACCCTACGTGGACGATCTTTCACGTTGGAGCGGATCCTACGGGGAATCACGAGGAACACGCGGAAGAACACGAGGGAAACACGGAGGAAACGAGAGAGAGATCACGAAACCGACAAGAGATCAATCACACAAGTGCTAGATTATCGATCACATAGAGTGGCACAAGATTCAAGATCAACAAAGGTAAGGATACACGAGTAGCCGTCTTCTCCGAGAGGAGGTCTTGATGGGGTCCACCCTAGAAGGGGGTCTTGAATCCGCTTGGGGGATCTTCTCCGTAGAGGTCCTGAGCTCCGAGGAGAAGTAACCAAGTGGATGAGCAAGGCTCTCACACAAACATGAGCTAAACCTAAGCTAACCCTAAAAGAGGAAGGGATGAAGTATATATAGTCTTGGGGCGAAGGGTACAAGGGACAAGTCCGGATGCCTTCTTGGCGTGGCAGGAGGCCGGATGTCCAGGCGTCGGGCGGATGTCCAAGCTTTCGAGACGCCGGATGTCCGGGCTAGGGGGCGGATGTCCGGGTCAAGTGGGTCTTCAAACGCAATCGGTGATGGGGGCGGATTGGCGAAGGGCGGATATCCGGGCTTCCGGAAGAGCCGGATGTCCGGCCTGGGGCCGGATGTCCGGGGCTGGGGCGGATGTCCAGGCCCTGTAACTTTGCTTTGTGATGGGGGCGGATGTCGGGCTTCTTTGGAAGGGCGGATGTCCGGGCTGTCTGGTCCCTTTCTTCCTTCTCCTTCCCTCGCTCCAGCACGCTTGGCCTTGGTCCTTGGGCTCTCCATGATCTCCTCGGGTGTACTGAGTATGCACAATGTCCGGCGCTTGAAGTAGCATCCATGTCTTACATGCGGAAAGGGACAATTCGGAAAGGAGCGAGTTCACCTTAGGTCCAATGGCGCATAGTCGAGGTCTCATCTTATGTATCCTTGGGGCTTGGAGAGTAGATGGAGTGTACATGGGGATGAGCGTGGGATGCTCCGCATCACATAGTGGTGTATTGATATGGTGAATATATGGACTCGTGTGCTGATAGCGGCAAAGGTGTCCCGTCTTTCGATGAGATGGTGGCTATCGTTTAGGATGAAGTCGACTTTGACGATCCGACTACGAACGTGCGAGGACGTCGCGCCTTAGCAATCGTTAAACCAACTCCGAGCGGTTATTGACCACGCCGGAGCACGATCAACCTGACCACGAAGGTCTGTTTCCTGCAGGCAAACGAAGAACAAGCAAGAAACTAAGATTGCAATCTGGATATTGCGAATATAAGAGGAAAGCTTTATTAATCAAGGTGGGATTCTGTGACACCTTTGTCTGGTCGTTGAACACAAACTAAGTACGCGAAGTTGCAGCTATGGCGAACTATTAATCTAAACAAAACCCAAAGTCTAAACGACGCCCTAAGGGCTGTATATATGGAGGAAGAGGGGGGAATTTCGTGGCCCTTGGAGGAGGGTTCCGAAACCAACCCTAACACTTGTTTCCCCACACATACAGACTCTAAAAACAGCCTATACTTAAGTATTTAGAAAATACATGGGCCTGGCCCAATAATAAGGTGACGCAGCACCTAGAATAGACTCTAGACGAAATTTATGAAGTGGCATCTTGTATATTTCGTCCAAGGCTTCATGCACTCCTTATGGTGGCTTCAAAGTCCTGAAATCATCACTTGCAACTCCGTTCTTGATCCCCTTGCGCATGCCATCAACTCCATGCGTGTTCTTGCTCCAATGTTCATCCTTCTCCAAGCTAGACCCTTCATTTGTAAGCAAAACAAATGTATCCAATTTAGGCAGCATCGTATTCTCATGAACATTAGAATCATTACCAAGAAACGAAAGTACCTGGTAATTTAATTGGCGAGCTCTAGTAATTGGTCCATTATATGTAAGAGTAGGGGCTGTGGGTGTAACAATGGTATTGATGTCCTCATCATCCTCCCCTTCTTGAAATGAAGTCGTCCTCGACGGAAGCTTATCTTCCTCACACAAATAAGGCTTCAAATCTGCAATGTTAAAAGTGGGACTAACCCCAAAATCTGCAGGTAGCTCAAGTTTATATGCATTATCATTTATTTTCTCTAACATCTTAAAAGGACCATCAGCACATGGCATTAGCTTTGATTTGCGCAAATTAGGAAATCTATCCTTATGCAAATGTAACCAAACAAGATCTCCAGGTGCAAACACAACATGTTTTCTACCCTTATCTCCAAAGAAGTTTATATTTAGCATTCATACGCTCAATGTTTTCCTTAGTTAACTCATGCATTTTTAAAATCTATTCAGCACGTTCTTTAGCATCAAAATTAACCTTCTCCGAAGATGGAAGAGGCAACAAATCAATAGGTGCACGAGGTAGAAAACCATACACAATTTCAAAAGGGCACATCTAAGTAGTAGAATGCAATGAACGATTATAAGAAAATTCAATATGAGGCAAGCATTCTTCCCACATTTTTTTATTATTCTTCAAAACAACCCTAAGCATAGTAGACAATGTTCTATTGACTACTTCAGTTTGTCCATCAGTTTGGGGGTGACAAGTAGTACTAAAAAGCAGTTTAGTCCCCAACTTAGCCCATAAACATCTCCAAAAGTGGCTAAGGAATTTAGTATCACGATCTGAAACAATAGTATTTGGCACACCATGCAAGCGAATAATTTCCCGAAAGAACAAATCAGCAACATTAACTTGACATCATCGCTTTTATGACATGGTATAAAGTGTGCCATTTTCGAAAATCTATCTACGACAACAAATATGCTATCCCTCCCCTTCTTTGTTCGTGGTAACCCTAAAACAAAGTCCATAGATATATCCTCCCAAGGAACACTAGGTACAGGCAAAGGCATATATAAACCATGAGGATTGAGTCGTGACTTGGCTTTTTGACATGTAGTGCAGCGAGCAACAAAACGCTCAACATCCCGTCTCATCTTTGGCCAAAAGAAATGTGTAGCAAGTATATCCTCCGTCTTCTTCACGCCTAAGTGTCCCATTAGTCCTCCTCCATGCGCCTCATGCAACAACAAAAGACGAACGGAGCTAGCTGGAATGCATAGCTTGTTAGCACGAAACACAAATCCATCGTTAACGACGAACTTGTTCCATGTTCTACCTTCTTTACAATTCTGCAATACATCTTTAAATTCAGCATCATGCACATATTGATCTTTGATGGTCTCCAAACCAAATATTTTGAAGTCAAGTTGTTAAAGAATAGTATATCTACTAGACAAAGCATCAGCAATAACATTTTCTTTACCCTTCTTGTGTTTAATGACATAAGGGAAAGTCTCAATGAATTCCACCCATTTAGCATGTCTACGATTTAGTTTAGCTTGACTTTTAATATGTTTGAAAGATTCATGATCAGAATGTATAACAAATTCTTTGGGCCATAAATAATGTTGCTATGTCTCTAAAGTCCGAACAAGAGCATATAATTCTTTATCATAAGTAGAATAGTTCAGACTAGGCCCACTCAATTTTTCGTAAAAGTATGCAACAGGTTTGCCATCTTGTAATAATACACCTCCTAATCCAATTCCACTAGCATCACATTCAAGCTCAAAAGTCTTATTAAAATCAGGAAGTTGGAGTAAAGGAGCATGTGTCAACTTATCTTTCTATACCGTGAAGGCTTCTTCCTGTGCGGTACCCCAGACAAAAGGCACATCCTTCTTTGTAAGCTCGTTGAGAGGTGCGGCAATGGTGCTGAAATCTCTCACAAAACGCCTATAGAAACCAGCGAGGCAAAGAAAACTACTCACTTGTGTGACCGTTTTCGGCTGCGGCCAACTCTCAATAGCTTCAGTCTTGGCTTTATCAACTTCAATTCCCTGTGGAGTAACAACATAGCCAAGAAAAGATACTCGGTCGGTGCAAAAGGTGCACTTCCCAAGGTTACCATACAAACGTGCATCACGTAGAGCAATAAAAACAGCACGTAAATGTTCCAAATGTTCTTCCAAAGATTTGCTATAAATCAGTATATCATCGAAATAGACTACCAGAAATCGTCCAATGAAAGCACGTAAAACTTCGTTCATTAGTCTCATGAAAGTACTAGGTGCATTAGTTAACCCAAAATGCATGACTAACCACTCATATAAACCAAACTTAGTTTTAAATGCTTTTTTCCATTCATCTCCCAATTTCATACGAATTTGATGGTATCCACTACGCCAAATCAACTTTGGAGAATATTGTAGAGCCACTCAATTCATCAAGCATATCATCTAGCCTAGGAATAGGATGACGATAACGAATAGTAATATTATTAATGCCTCTACAATCAACACACATACGCGACGTACCATCCTTTCTAGGCACTAGTATAATAGGAACAACACAAGGACTAAGAGATTCGCGTATATACCTTTGTCGAGCAACTCCTGTACTTGACGCATAATCTCCTTCGTCTCCTCTGGATTGGTACGGTATGGTGCACGGTTGGGTAGCGATGCATCGGGAATTAAGTCAATTTGATGCTCAATCCCTCGAATAGGTGGTAATCCCGGTGGCACGTCTTGTGGGAAGACATCAGCGAACTCCTGCAAAATGTTAGTGACAGCAGGGGGCAAAGAGGAAGGCACGTCCTCGAATGAAAATAATGCCTCTTTGCACACAAAAGCATAGCAAACAGATTTGCTAAAATCTAGCTCATCAATATCAGATTCGGTGGCGAGTAAACATGCACTTTTCAATTTAATTTCAGAAGCAACACTAGATGGTTTATTATTAGGCTTCATTTGTTGCTCAAATTCTTTTGCCACAATCTGATTTTCACTCTTATTTTTCTCCTGCTTTGCTTTATTAGCTCTATTAATATCATCTTTCAAAATGGAATCAGGAGTCATAGGAAGCAAAGTAATATTTTTATCCTTATGAACAAGAGTATACTGATTGTTTGTACAGAATTTTTATCAAATTGCCATGGTCTACCAAGTAATAAGGAACATGCTTGCATAGGTACCACATCACAATCAACATAATCAACATATGTAGAGATACTAAAATGCACCCGAACAGTACGTGTTACCTTAACCTTGCCGCTGTTGTTGAACCATTGAATGTAGTAAGGATGTGGATGTGGTCTTGTGGAGAGAGATAGCTTCTCCACCATCGCCATGCTAGCCAAGTTGTTGCAGCTCCCTCCATCTATGATGACGCAAATAGAACGTTCCTTCACAACTCCCTTTGTATGGAACAAATTATGCCTCTGATTTTGCTCAGCTTGTGTAACCTGCACACTCAAAACACGTTGAGCAACTAAACATTCATACATGTCAGCATCTTCAGCAGCCATGTATTGCGTCTCATGATCAGAATCATCTCCACCGTGTTCTTCATGTGTAATAAGAGCCAAAGTCTCCTCATCATAGTCGCTAGCGGACTCATACCCACCATCCTCAGTAGCAATCATCACACGCTGAAATTTGCATTCTCTCGCAAAATGTCCTCTTCCCTTACAACGACGAAAATAATATCACTTATGTGCCCTGTTGACGCCATGGAAGAAGAAGAGCTCTGTGCAGGCCCGGCAGGTGTGCTCTTGGCAGATAGTGATGGTTGTACCTGCTTTCTTGTATCACGGTTGGAGGTGGCACTTGAAGGAGGTGATGGTGCAGTGGAAGTAGATGATGCACATGGTGTCCATGATGAAGGTCGACTTGCAGAAAAGTTAGTTCGCGCCAATGCTTGTCGATCCTGCACTTCACGTTCAGCTTTACAAACAAGATGGAATAAATTAGTGATATTATTATAATCCTTATATTCTACAATGGTCTGAATCTCTCTATTTAATCCACCCATAAAACATGCAAGCATAGCTTCATTCTCCACAACAATACCACATCTAATCAAGCCGGTTTGTAATTCCTGATAATATTCTTCTACAGAATTTTTTCCTTGTCTTAAGCGCTGCAATTTTTGAAGTAATTCACGTTGATAATATGGTGGAACCCAACGAGTACGCATAGCAGTTTTCAAAGCAGCCCAAGTAATGGAACAGGATATAATCTACAATGTTCGAGACCACCAAACACATGCAAAGCTAGTGAAAGCACAAACAATGGCGGGAACATGTCTCTCCTCAGGATATTGTAAACATGTAAATCGTTGTTCAGTTTCTAACTCCCAAGTAAGATATATATCAGGAACATATCTACCCTCAAATGGTGGAATATTCAATTTCAGTTTAGGGAGATGCTCATGATCTCGTACCTGAAGGGGAGCCCTAACATTGCCATTATTTGCATGTGGACGGCCTGGTGGTTGTGGTGCTGGTGGTTGCACGTAGTTCTGATTTTGATCAACTTCATCCTCGTAATCTCCCACATAATCATCCTCCTCCGCATTAGCAGCAGGAGCCACAGAAGTATCAATAGCAGCACCCACAGTTTGGCCAAGCGCAAGAGGGGCACGGCTCGCTCGGCGGAGGGCTGTTTGGCGACGTGGAGGTAGTCGGTGTTGTTGTTGTTGTAGAGGTGCGTTAGGTGCAGCCGGTGGTGGTGGTGGAAGACGCGCGAGCAATTCATTAAACTTGCTATCGAGCTTTGTTTCGAACATCTTCTCCATGCCATCTATCTTCTCCATGGCCTTTTCAAATCTGTTTAGCACATCTTGCACCTGTCCAATCATCATTTGCTGAAATTTATCATGAAGCTCCTTGTTCGTCATGTTCTCCCAGTCAGTCTCGTCGGCTTGTGATCCTGGCATGGTTAGCAGCAATAGAAACACACAAGAATATGATCCTACAGACTACTAACAAGAGGTGGTGGTGGGTGTCACAAATCCGTCAAGCAAATCTCAAATTCTTACCAGTTCTTACCCAACAGCAGGCGGTGATCGGCAACCGACGTAGTCAAAACTCTCAAAGCTTGGATAGAGCGATTACCAGGGAGAGTCAAACGCACGATGTAGATGTATGTGGAGCCGGGAGGGCTTATAATATGGTAGCAAAAAAGGTCAGCAATAATCAATTCAGAGATGCAAAGTTGAATAAACGCTCAACAACGATACTGTGCTGGTCCTAGGCTAGACTGTGCTAGAGACGCGAGCCTAGAACACTAACAAAATCACGGCGCGACACGTAAACAAGGAAGGAGCACACTCTGAATTTTTTTCTCTCTTTTTTTTCTTTTTTTCACTTTTTTCCTCTTCTTTTTTTTTGCTCCGCAACAATTTTTTTCCGAAAAAGTCTACAAATGGTCTAAAAACTGCCTAGCCAGAATTTTCCAGACTTAGTTTTTTTTAAACTGGAACTATTTTTCTTCTGCGGATGGCTCAGAAGTTGGGGAGTCTTCCGCTGTCATGACTCGGAGTATCGCGTGATCTGGAAATCAAGAACAAAGCAACAATTACTGGACTCAGACTAGGACTGGTGGCGGAGATGAATCCGGTGCAAACTCGGACTGGTGGCGGATATATGCAGGGCGGTGGAACACGGACTGGTGGCGAATCTGTGATGGAGGTGGACTCGGATTACCGTGACGGCGGTGGATATGTGGTATATGGTTGCGGTGATAATGATGGTGGTATATGGCAGCGGTGATGATGATGGTGGTATATGGCAGCCGTGATGACGATGGTGGTATATGGCAACGGATTCAGAGCGGTGGTGGATAAGCAGTGGAGGTAGATGGCAAGGCGATGATGATGGTGCGGCGGCGGCGTGACAACTTATGACCAGAACTCGAAACTCTACAAGACAAGACTCTAAGACCAGCAACTTGATGCGACGATGCAACCGCAAATTCAACAAAGCAAAAACCGTAAAAAGATTATGCAAAGGCTCAGATTGGTTCGGATATGATGAACTAACCCTATTTTTTTGTGGCTTTTTCATTGGTGTAGGTATGAAGAACAGACTCGATCTAAACTACGGAAAACTGTAGAATCTCACCGAGCAACCTGGAAATCTGATACCACTTGATAGCGGCAAAGGTGTCCCGTCTTTCGATGAGATGGTGGCTATCGTTTAGGATGAAGTCGACTTTGACGATCCGACTACGAACGTGCGAGGACGTCGCGCCTTAGCAATCGCTAAACCAACTCCGAGCGGTTATTGACCACGCCGGAGCACGATCAACCTGACCACGAAGGTGCATTTTCCTGCGAGCAAACGAAGAACAAGCAAGAAACTAAGATTGCAATCTGGATATTGCGAATATAATAGGAAAGCTTTATTAATCAAGGTGGGGTTACGTGGCGCCTTTATGCAGTCGTTGAACACAAGCGAAATCTGTGAAGTTGCAGCTATGGCGAACTTTTAATCTAAACAAAACCCAAAGTCTAATCGACGCCCTAAGAGGGGGGAATTTCGTGGCCCTTGGAGGAGGGTTCCGAAACCAACCCTAACTCTTGTTTCCCCACACATACGGACTCTAAAAACAGCCTATACGTAAGTATTTCGAAAATACATGGGCCTGGCCCAATAATAAGGTGACGCAGCACCTAGAATAGCCTCTAGACGAAATTTATGAAGTGGCATCTTGTATATTTCGTCCAAGTCTTCATGCACTCCTTATGGTGGCTTCAAAGTCCTGAAATCATCACTTGCAACTCCGTTCTTGATCCCCTTAGCATGCCATCAACTCCATGCGTGTTCTTGCTCCAATGTTCATCCTTCTCCAAGCTCGGCCCTTCATTTGTAAGCAAAACAAATGTAACCAATTTAGGCAGCATCATATTCTCATGAACATTAGAATCATTACCAAGAAACGAAAGTACCTGGTAATTTAATTGTCGTGCACGAGCTCTAGTAATTGGTCGAGTATATGTAACAATAGGGGCTGTGGGTGTAACAATGGTATTGATGTCCTCATCATGTACGCCACCTCAAAAGAGTTACTTGCAGTCATAGTTTAGGATAGCCACTGAGTCAAAGCTGGCTTGCTGCAGTCAAACTCCACCACCCCTTTATTGATACCGACTCATATGCAGCTAGTTCTGATGTAAGTCTTGCTAGGTACATGATGAGGACATCAATACCATTGTTACACCCACAGCCCCTACTGCTACATATACTGGACCAATTACTAGAGCTCGCGCAGACGCCAATTAAATTATCGGTACTTTCGCTTCTTGGTAATGATTCTAATGTTCATGAGAATATGATGTCGCTTAAATTGGATACATTTGTTTTGCTTACAAATGAAGGCCCTAGCTTGGAGAAGGATGGACATTGAGCAAGAACAAGCATGGAGATAATGCCATGCAAGGGGAACAAGAACGGAGTTACAAGTGATGATTTCAGGACTTTGAAGCCACCATAATGGGTGCATGAAGCCTTGGACGAAATATACAAGATGCTACTTCATAAATGTCGTCCCGAGGCTATTCTAGGTGCTGCGTCACCTTATTAGTGGGCCAGGCCCTTGTAATTTCGAAATACACAAGTATAGGCTATTTTTAGAGTCTCAGATGTGTGGGGAAACAAGAGATAGGGTTGATTTGGACCCTCCACCAAGGGCCACGAAATTCCCCTCTTCCTCCATATATACAGCCCTTAGGGCACCGTTTAGACCTGGGGTTTTGTTTAGATTAAAAGTTCGCCATAGCTGCAACTTCGTACATCGCTTGTGTTCAACGACTGCATAAAGGCGCCACAGAAACCCCACCTTGATCAATAAAGCTTTCATCTTATATTCGCAATATTCAGATTGCAATCTCAGTTTCTTGCTTGTTCTTCGCTTGCTCGCAGGAAATAGGCCCTCGTGGTCAGGTTCATCGTGCTCGGCGTGGTCAATAACCCTCGGAAGTTGGTTTAGCGATTGCTAAGGCGCGACGTCTCGCACGCTCAGAGTCGGATCGTCAAGGTCGACTCCCACGTAAACGATAGCCACCATCTCATCGAAACATCGGGACACCTTTGCCTCTATCAAGTGGTATCAGATTTTCAGGTTGCTCGGTGAGATTTTACAGTTTTCCGTAGTTTAGATCGAGTCTGTTCTTCATACCTATAGTCCATTTAAAAGCCACAAAAAGATTAGGGTTAGTTCATCATATCCGAACCAATCTGAGCCTTTGCATAATCTTTTTAGGGTTTTGCTTTGTTGAATTTGCGGTTGCATCGTCGTGTCTAGTTGCTGGTCTTAGCGCCTAGTCTTTACGCTTCGAAGTTACGGTCATAAGTTGTCACGCCGCCACCGCACCATCATCATCGCCCCTGCCACCTACCATCACCGCTCCGAATCCGTATCCATATACCACCACCAATCCGTGTCCATATACCACCACCGATCCATATCCATATACTACCACCACCATATATCCACCACCAATCCGAGTTCTTCTCATATTAGGTTTGTTTTCGAGATCCATCTAGTTTCCGATTCGTGTTTCCTTGCCGGAGTAGGTTTCGGAAAAAAAAAAATTCTGGAAACCACCCTCCGTTTAGGCCCAAAATTTTCCGAAAACGCACTTGTCGAAAAAATTTTACGGCTATCCTGTTTTAAGTGTTTCTAAGTGTATTGAGACAGTCAATTATAGAAAGTTTTTTGACCCGTTTCCAGCTTTTGGGTCAGGCAATCGAAAAAAAAAATATTGGTCGAAAAAATTTACGGGCCCATCCTGTCAGTTTTACCTGGTAAGATTTTTGCTACACTCGCCTTTATATTGATTTTTCCCAAAAAAAAAGAGCATAAAAAAAAAGAGCGCAAAAATCCAGTGTGCTTTTCCCTTGTTTACGTGCAGCCGTGATTTTGTTAGTGTTCTAGGCTCGCGTCTCTAGCACGGTCTAGCCTAGGACCAGACAGATACGTCGTTGAGCGTTTATTCAACTTTGCATCTCCGAATTGATTATTCTTGACCCTTTTGCTACCATATTATAAGCCTTCCCAGCTCCACATACATCTACATCATGCGTTTGACTCTCACAGTAATCGCTCTATCCAAGCTTTGAGAGTTTTGACTACATCGGTTGCCGATCACCGCTTTCTTTGGGTAAGAACTGGTAAGAATTTGAGATTTGCTTGACGGATTTGTGATTGTCCACCACACAACCACCACCACTTCCTAGTAGTCTGTCGAATCATATTCTTGTGTGTTTCTATTCTTGCTAACCATGGCAGGATCACAAGCCGATTTAGACCGACCGGAGAACATGACAAACAAAGCGCTACATGATAAGTTTCAACAAATGATGAGTGGGCAGGTGGACGATGTGCTAAATAGATTTGAAGAGGCCATGGAGAAGATAGATGGCATTGAGAAGGCGTCAAAACAAAGCTCGATAACAAGTTTAATGAATTGCTCGCCGTCTACCACCACCACCACCGGCGGCACCTAACGCACCTCTGCTACAACAACAAGGACTACCTCCACATCGCAAAACAGCCCTCCGCCGAAGCTTCCGTGTCCCTCTTGACTGGCCAAGCTGCTGGTGCTTCTTGTTGATACTTCGTGGCTCCTGCTGCTGCGGTGGGGAGGATGATTATGTGAGAGATTACGAGGATGAGGTTGATCAACATCGAACTACGTGCAACCACCAGCACCACAACCACCGTGTCGTCCACATGCAAATAATGGCAATGTTAGGGCTCCCCTTCAGTGCGAGATCATGACCATCTCCCTAAACTGAAATTGAATATTCCACCATTTGAGGGTAGATATGTTCCTGATATATATCTTACTTGGGAGTTAGAAACTGAACAACGATTTACATGTTTACAATATCACGAGGAGAGACGTGTTCCTGCTGTTTGTGCTTTCACTAGCTTTGCATGTGTTTGGTGGTGCGAACATTGTAGATTATATCCTGTTCCACTACTTGGGTTGCTTTGAAAACTGCTATGCGTACTCGTTGGGTTCCACCATATTATCAACGTGAATTACTTCAAAAATTGCAGCGCTTCAGACAAGAAAAAAATACTGTAGAAGAATATTATCTGGAATTATGAACTGGCTTGATTAGATGTGGTATTGTTGAGGAGAATGAAGCTATGCTTGCACGTTTTCTGGGTGGGTTAAATAGAGAGATTCAGACCATTCTAGACTACAAGGATTATAATAATATCACTCGATTATTCCATCTTGCTTGTAAAGCTGAACGTGAAGTGCAGGATCGACAGGCCTTGGCGCGGACTAACTTTTCTGCAGGTCGACCTTCATCATGGACACCACGTGCATCATCTACGTCCACACGTTCTACTACACGGCACCTCCGTCGGCTGCCACCTCCAACCGTGATACAAGAAAGCAGGCACAACCACCACTATACGCCAAGAGCACACCGGAGCCTACATAGAGCTCTTCTTCTTCCATGGCGTCAACAGGGCACACAAGTGATATTATTTGTAAATCGTTGTAAGGGAAGAGGACATTTCTATGAGAGAATGCCAATCTCAGCGTGTGTGATGATTGCTACCGAGGATGGTGGGTTTGAGTCCGCTTAGTGACTATGATGAAGAGACTTTGGCTCTTATTACACATGAAGAACATGGTGGAGATGATTACGATCATGAGACGCAATTCATGGCTCTTTGAAGATCTTGGCAGGTATGAATGTTTAGTTGCTCAACGTGTTTTGAGTGTGCAGGTTACACAAGTGAGCAAAATCGGAGGCATAACTTGTTCCATACAAAGGGAGTTGTGAAGGAGCGTTCTATTCGCGTCATCATAGATGGAGGGAGCTGCAACAACGTGGCTAGCATGGATATGGTGGAGAAGCTTTCTCTCCCCACAAGACCACATCCACATCCTTACTACATCCAATGGTTCAACAACAGCGGCAAGGTTAAGGTAACACGCATCTGTTCGTGTGCATTTTAGTATCTCTACATATGCTGATTATGTTGATTGTGATGTGGTACCTATGCAAGCATGTTCCTTATTACTTGGTAGACCATGGCAATTTGATAAAAATTGTACACACCATGGTAGAAACAATCAGTATACTCTTGTTCACAAGGATAAAAATATTACGTTGCTTCCTATGGCTCCTGATTCCAATTAGAAAGATGATAATAATAGAGCAAAAAAAGCAAAACAGGAGAAAAATAAGAGTGAAAATCAGATTGTGGCAAAAGAATATCAGCAACAAATGAAGACAAAAAATAAACCATCTAATGTTGCTACGAAATTAAACTGAAAAGTGCATGTTTATTTGCCACCAAATCTGATATTGATGAGCTAGATTCTAGCAAATCTGTTTGCTATGCTTTTGTGTGCAAAGAGGCATTATTTTCATTCGAGGACGTGCCTTCCTCTTTGCCCCTCTTTGTCACTAACATTTTGCAGGAGTTATTTGACGTCTTCCCACAAGGCGTGCCACCGGATTACCACCTATTCGAGGGATTGAGCATCAAATTGACTTAATTCCCGTGCATCGCTACCCAACCGCGCACCATACCGTACCAATCCGGAGGAGACGAAGGAGATTATCGTCAAGTCTGGAGCTGCTCGACAAAGGTTATATCTGCGAATCTCTTAGTCCTTGTGCTGTTCCTATTATACTAGTGCCTAAAAAGGATGGTACGTCGGCGTATGTGTGTTGATTGTAGAGGCATTAATAATATTACTATTCGTTATCGTCATCCTATTCCTAGGCTAGATGATATGCTTGATGAATTGAGTGGCTCTACAATATTCTCCAAAGTTGATTTGCGTAGTGGATACCATCAAATTCGTATGAAATTGGGAGATGAATGGAAAACAGCATTTAAAACTAAGTTTGGATTATATGAGTGGTTAGTCATGCCTTTTGGGTTAACTAATGCACCTAGTACTTTCATGAGATTAATGAGCGAAGTTTTACGTGCTTTCATTGGACGATTTGTGGTAGTTTACTTTGATGATATACTGATTTATAGCAAATCTTTGGAAGAACATTTGGAACATTTACGTTTTGTTTTTAATGCTCTCGTGATGCACGTTTGTTTGGTAACATTGGGAAGTGCACCTTTTGCACCGACCGAGTATCTTTTCTTGGCTATGTTGTTACTCCACGAGAATTGAAGTTGATAAAGCCAAGATTGAAGCTATTGAGAGTTGGCCGCAGCCCAAAAGCGGTCACACAAGTGAGGAGTTTTCTTGGACTTGCTGGTTTCTATAGGCGTTTTGTGAGAGACTTTAGCACCATTGCTGCACCTCTCAATGAGCTTACAAAGAAGGATGTGCCTTTTGTTTGGGGTACCGCACGGAAGAAGCCTTCACGGTATTGAAAGATAAGTTGACACATGCTCCTTTACTCCAACTTCCTGACTTTAATAAGACTTTTGAGCTTGAATGTGATGCTAGTGGAATTGGATTAGGAGGTGTGTTATTACAAGATGGCAAACCTGTTGCATACTTTTCTGAAAAAATTGAGTGGGCCTAGTCTGAGCTTTTCTACTTATGACAAAGAATTATATGCTCTTGTTAGGACTTTAGAGACATGGCAACATTATTTATGGCCCAAAGAATTTGTTATACATTCTGATCATGAATCTTTGAAACATATTAAAAGTCAAGCTAAACTGAATCGTAGACATGCTAAATGGGTTGAATTCATTGAGACTTTCCCTTATGTCATTAAACACAAGAAGGGTAAAGAAAATGTTATTGCTGATGCTTTGTCTCGTCGATATACTATGCTTTCACAACTTGACTTCAAAATATTTGGTTTGGAGACCATCAAAGATCAATATGTGCATGATGCTGATTTTAAAGATGTAATGCAGAATTGTAAAGAGGGAAGAACATGGAACAAGTTCGTTATTAATGATGGTTTTGTGTTCCGGAACAAGTTCGTTATTAATGATGGTTTTGTGTTCCGTGCTAACAAGCTATGCATTCCTGCTAGCTCTGTTCGTCTTTTGTTGTTGCAGGAGGCGCATGGAGGAGGATTAATGGGACACTTTGGCGTGAAGAAGGCGGAGGATATACTTGCTACACATTTCTTTTGGCCAAAGATGAGACGGGATGTTGAGCGTTTTGTAGCTCATTGCACTACATGTCAAAAAGCTAAGTCACGACTCAATCCTCATGGTTTATATATGCCTTTGCACTGTGCCTAGTGTTCCTTGGGAGGATATATCTATGGACTTTGTTTTAGGTTTACCTCGAACAAAGAAGGGAGGGATAGCATATTTGTTGTCGTGGATAGATTCTCAAAAATGGCACACTTTATACCATGTCATAAAAGCGATGATCTTTGTTAATGTTGCTGATTTGTTCTTTCGCGAAATTAGTCGTTTGCATGGTGTGCCAAATACTATTGTTTCAGATCGTGATACTAAATTTCTTAGCCACTTTTGGAGATGTTTATGGGCTAAGTTGGGGACTAAACTGCTTTTAGTACTACTTGTCACCCCAAAGCGATGGACAAACTGAAGTAGTCAATAGAACATTGTCTACTATGCTTAGGGCTGTTTTGAAGAATAATAAGAAAATGTGGGAAGAATGCTTGCCTCATATTGAATTTGCTTATAATCGTTCATTGCATTCTACAACTAAGATGTGCCCTTTTGAAATTGTGTATGGCTTCCTACCTCGTGCACCTATTGATTTGTTGCCTCTTCCATCTTAGGAGAAGGTTAATTTTGATGCTAAAGAACGTGCTGAATTGATTTTAAAAATGCATGAGTTAACTAAGGAAAACATTGAGCGTATGAATGCTAATTATAAGCGTCTTTGGAGATAAGGGTAGAAAACATGTTGTCTTTGCACCGGAGATCTTGTTTGGTTACATTTGCGTAAGGATAGGTTTCCTAATTTGCGCAAATCAAAGCTAATGCCACGTCTTGATGGTCCATTTAAGGTGTTAGAGAAAATAAATGATAATGCATATAAACTTGAGCTGCTTGATTTTGGGGTTAGTCCCACTTTTAACATTGCAGATTTGAAGCCTTATTTGGGTGAGGAATATGAGCTTAGTCGAGGGCGACTTCATTTCAAGAAGGGAGGATGATGAGGACATCAATACCATTGTTACACCCACAGCCCCTCTTGCTACATATCTTTGGACCAATTACTAGAGCTCGCGCCGCGCCAATTAAATTATCAGTACTTTCGTTTCTTGGTAATGATTCTAATGTTCATGAGAATATGATGCTGCCTAAATTGGATACATTTGTTTTGCTTACAAATGAAGGCCCTAGCTTGGAGAAGGATGGACATTGGAGCAAGAACAAGCATGGAGATAATGCCATGCAAGGGGAACAAGAACGGAGTTACAAGTGATGATTTCAGGACTTTGAAGCCACCATAATGGGTGCATGAAGCCTTGGACGAAATATACAAGATGCTACTTCATAAATGTCGTCCCGAGGCTATTCTAGGTGCTCGTCACCTTATTAGTGGGCCAGGCCCTTGTAATTTCGAAATACACAAGTATAGGCTATTTTTAGAGTCCGTATGTGTGGGGAAACAAGAGATAGGGTTGATTTGGACCCCTCCACCAAGGGCCACGAAATTCCCCCTCTTCCTCCATATATACAGCCCTTAGGGCACCGTTTAGACTCTGGGTTTTGTTTAGATTAAAAAGTTCGCCATAGCTGCAACTTCGCGTGCCGTTTGTGTTCAACGACCGGACAAAGGCGTCACGAAACCCCACCTTGATCAATAAAGCTTTCATCTTATATTCGCAATATTCAGATTGCAATCTCAGTTTCTTGCTTGTTCTTCGTTTGCTCGCAGGAAATAGGCCCTCGTGGTCAGGTTCATCGTGCTCCGGCGTGGTCAATAACCCTCGGAAGTTGGTTTAGCGATTGCTAAGGCGCGACGTCTCGCACGTTCGTAGTCGGATCGTCAAGGTCGACTCCCACAGAAACGATAGCCACCATCTCATCGAAACATCGGGACACCTTTGCCTCTATCAGTACATTTATACTCACGTTTGCCTATTTTATGTTTTTGCAGAGAGACATTAGTCTCGCTAGTAGTTCCGTGTGGACTTCGATGTTTGGCTTGATGCCTCAGCTACGATCTTGTGCCCTCGGCAGGATCTGGTAGATACTCAGGCTTCTCAACCTTTTTCATTTGTAGATGTCTGTACTCAGACATGTTAAGCTTCCGCATGTGCTTTGACTTGTATGCTCTGTATGTTGGGGGTCATGAGACCCATGTTTGTAACACTTGGATCCTCGAAGCCTAATGAATAAATACTTGAGTCGTAGAGTTATGTTGTGATGCCATGTTGTATTTACACATATCGAGCATATTGTGTGTATAATTGAAATGCTTGGTATGTGTGGGATCTGACAACCTAGTTGTTAATCCTTGGTAGCCTCTCTTATGGGGAAATGTAGTCTTGTGCTTCCATGAGTCATAGTAGTCACTTCTGACCGGAGTTCACCGAGTCCCGCTAGCCCAAAGACTCTTGCTCGGAACACTTGACTGGCCGGCATGTGATTCACTTGCCTCGTGGTTCCGTCATCCCTCCGGGGAAATGTCACGCGGTGACATCCGGAGTCCTGCCTAGCCTGCTACAGCCCGGGTTCTGATGTAGGGTGGAACCCTACGTGGATGATCTTTCACGTTGGAGCGGATCCTACGGGGAATCACGAAGAACACGCTGAAGAACAAGAGGGAAACACGGGGAAAACGAGAGAGAAATCACGTAACCAACAAGACATCAATCACACAAGTGCTAGATCACCGATCACATAAGGTGGCACAAGATTCAAAAGCAACAAAGGAAAGATACAAACGGTAGCTGTTCTTTTCCGTGAGGAGGCCTTGATGGGGTCCACCCTAGAAGGGGGTCTTGAATCTGCTTGGGGGATCTTCTCCGTAGAGGTCCTGAGCTCCGAGGAGAAGTAGCCAAGTGGATGAGCAAAGGCTCTCACACAAAATATGAGCTAATCAAATGCTAACCCTAGAAAGAGGAAGGGGATGGAGTATATATAGTCTAGGGGCGAAGGGTACATGGGACTCGGCCGGATGCCTTCTGCCTTGAGGGGGAGGCCGGATGTCCGGGCGTCGGGCTGGATGTCCGGGCCTTCACGAGGCGCCGGATGTCGGGCTAGCAGCCCGGATGTCCGGCTGGGCAACCACTTCTGAATCGGGTGCGTGGCGCGGATTGGGCTGGGGGGCGGATGTCCGGGCTGTTGGCGGATGTCAAGACCTGTAGAGTTCCTGGCTGGGCTTCGGCTGCGGTGTTGGCATCTCCAGGGGCCGGATGTCCGGGACCTTGGCCGGATGTCCGGGGCCTGGAGGGTGAACTTGTCCGCTTCCGTGGTGCTCTTCATCCGTGGACTTGGCGGCTCGTCCGTCTTCACGTGCATCTTCGGAAGGCTCCTCTTGACACCTAATGATGCATAGCATATCGGACTTAGGTAGTAGCCATGTCTCGAGTGGATCATATGTGATATCACTAAGGAAAGAAGTCACCTCGTTCTCGAGAGCTCTAGCTCTAGCTCGTGTCATGGGTCCTCTTGGCTCTTGATGAGGCGGTTGTAGATCCATGAGGATGATCGTGGGATGCTCCGCATCATCTCCCCCTTGGGAGAGATCCGACCTCGGATCAAAAGCTTCATCTCCATGGTATGGTGCGAGGTCCTTGACGTTGAAGATGTCGCTCACGTTGTATTTGTCTCGAGGTAGGTCGATCTTGTAAGCGTTGTCGTTGTAGCGTGCTAGCACCTTGAAAGGTCCATCGGCTCGAGGGAGAAGCTTGGACTTGCGTTCTTTGGGGAAGCGGTCCTTGCGAAGGTGTAGCCACACTAGATCACCAATGTTGAATACCATGGGTTGCTTGTTGGCGTTGAGCTTGGTTGCTTGTCGTTGTACTTGGCGCTCGATGGTGTGCCTTGTATCTTCGTGCATCTTCTCGATGTAGCTTGCCCGTGCACTCGCATCCATGTTGGTGCGCTCTTGGAGAGGAAGTGGTAGAATGTCCAATGGGGACAACGGGTTGAAACCGTAGACGACCTCGAAGGGGGACTTGCCGGTAGTTGAATGTCTTGCACGGTTGTAGGCGTACTCGGCGATGGGTAGACATGGTTCCCACTCCTTGATGTTCTTATTGATCAAGACACTAAGTAGAGTGGATAGTGTGCGGTTCGTCACCTCCGTTTGGCCGTCGGTTTGAGGATGGTATGCCGAGGAGAACAAGAGCTTGATTCCGAGCTTGGCGCATAGGGTCTTCTAAAAGTAACTCAAGAACTTGACGTCCCGATCGGAGACGATTGTCTTTGATGCGCCATGGAGTCGCAAGATTTCCCTACAAAAGAGATTTGCAACATGTGAAGCATCGTCTATCTTGTTGCAAGGAATGAAATGTGCCATCTTAGAAAATCTATCCACAACAACAAGTACGGAATCCTTGCCATTTTGAGTCCTAGGCAAACCAAGTAGAAAATCCATACTAATGTCTTCCCATGGTTGATAAGGAATAGGAAGAGGCATGTAAAGACCATGAGATTGAGCTTTAGACTTAGCTTTGCGACATGTATAGCATCGGGTAGTGAAGCGTGAGACGTCGCGAAACATATTGGGCCAAAAGTAGTTGTTGGAGAGCGTGGCGAATGTCTTGTCGCGTCCAAAGTGCCCCATGAGTCCGCCTCCATGAGCCTCTTGCAAAAGGAGCAAACGAAGAGAAGACTCGGGAATGCAAAGTTTGTTAGCTCTCATAAGATAACCATCCTTGATGTAATATTGTTCCCAAGAAGTATGCGTCAAACACTTAGCATAAGGAGAAGCAAAAGATGGATCATGCTCATACAAGTCTTTTATATGCTCAAAACCAATAACATTCAACTCAAGTTGAGTGACAAGCATGCTTATGCGTGAAAGCGCGTCGGCAACTACATTTTCTTTACCCTTAATGTACTTGATCACATAAGGAAAAGATTCAATGAATTCACTCCATTTTGCATGACGCTTGTTTAATTTAGTTTGACCTTGAGGTACTTAAGCGTTTCATGATCGGTATGGATGACAAACTCATGAGGTCTAAGGTAATGTTCCCAAACATGTAGCACACGCACTAAAGCATACAATTCTTTGTCATAGATGGGATAATTAAGTTGAGCACCGGAGAGTTTTTCGCTAAAATAAGCAATGGCTCGTTTTTCTTGCATTAAAACTCCTCCAATTCCGGTACCACTTGCATCACAATGAACCTCAAAAGTTTTGTCAAAATTGGGCAAAGCAAGAATCGGAGCATGAGTAAGCAAAGTCTTGAGCTCATCAAAAGCGGTTGATTGCAAAGTTCCCCAAACAAAGGGAGTATTCTTCTTACTCAGGGCATGCAAAGGGGCGACAATTGTGCTAAAATCTTTCACAAAGCGACAATAAAAACCCGCAAGACCAAGAAAACTTCGCACTTGTTGCAAATTGGTGGGTTGGGGCCAAGTTTTAATTGCTTCAATTTTAGAGTCATCAACATGCACACCCTTTGAGGATACTACAAAACCCAAGAAAACCACTTTGTCAACGCCAAAGGTGCATTTTTTCAAGTTTGCATAAAGGCTTTCCTTGCGAAGAGTTTGCAACACAGATTTTACATGATTGATGTGCTCTTTCATGGTTTTGCTAAACACAAGAATATCATCAAAGTAAACCACAACAAAGACTCCAATGTAAGGATGAAGCACATGATGCATAAGACGCACGAAAGTATCGGGAACCTCAAAGAAAGACCCATAGGCATCACTAACCACTCATATAAACCAAATTTGGTTTTGAAAGCAGTTTTCCATTCATCACCCTCTTGTATGCGAATTTGATAATAGCCACGTTTAAGGTCAATTTTTGAGAAAAAGTTGGCTCCACTAAGTTCATCAAGCATATCATCTAAGCGAGGAATGGGATGCCTATAGCGGACGGTGATAGCATTTATAGGTCTACAATCGGAACACAAGCGAAAACTTCCATCGAGCTTAGGCACAAGTATAACGGGAACAGCACAAGGGCTTAAGCTTTCACGTACATGACCGTTGTCGATTAGTTGTTGTACTTGCCGTTGAATCTCCTTGGTTTCTTCAGGATTGACTCGGTATGGAGCTTTGTTTGGTAGAGGCGCTCCGGGGATGAGGTTGATTCGATGCTCAATGGCTCGATGAGGAGGTAGACCCGGAGGGAGCTCATCGGGGAAAACATCTTGAAATTCCTGCAAAAGAGATTGAAACACCAAAGGTAGCTCGTGAATGGTGTTAGTTTTTGGTTCTCCATCCTTGCACACAAGGACAAAGTGCATCACACTCGATGGATTCTCACAAACTTCTCTCATCTCACTTTTGGTGGCGAATAGGATGAGGTTTTTCTCTCTAGGCGAAGAGGCGCTCAAGTTTGGCTTGTGGCTCTCACTCATTTTTGGGTTGATCACTTTCTCACTCTTGTCTCTATGATGGGTGGCTTGCTTGTCGGCTATCACTTGAGTAGGAGACATAGGTCGTAGCACATATTCCTTCCCTTTCATCTTGAAGCTATAGTGATTGGTGCACCCATTGTGGATGACACCACGGTGAATTCCATGGTCGACCTAGAAGTAGGTGGCAAACGGTCATTGGGACCACATCACATTCCAACGTGTCTTCATAAGCACCAATTTTGAAGGAGACTTGGACCGTATGCTCGACTCGTATAGTGCCAAAGTCACTTAGCCATTGAACCTTGTAGGGGTGCGGGTGCTTCCTCTTAACCAATTGAAGTTTGGAACATAGTTCTTCACTTGCCAAGTTGTGGCAACTGCCTCCATCGGTGATGACCTTGACGGATCTTCCGTTGATGCCGGCCTTTGTGTGGAAGATGTGGCATCTTTGGTCGTCTTCTTGTTGATGTTGAAGGGTCAAGACCTTGGAGACAACGAGAGCGAGGCTCGAATCCTCATCGCAAAAGACTTGATCATCTTCATCTTCGTTCACTTGCCGGTGCATGGCCACTTGCTCAAGGGCTTCCATCTCCTCATCGCTCATTGAGTCATATGTGCCATCGTCGTTGAGGATCATGGTCCGCTTGTTGGTGCATTCATATGACTTATGGCCTCGGCCGCCGCAAGTGAAACACTTGAAGGAGCTTGTTTTGATGGTCTCATCGGTCGGAGTAGATGATGAAGCACGCGGTTTGAAGTTGCTTGTAGTAGGAGGAGGACGACTTGAACTTGTCAACTTTCTCTTGTAACTCGACTTGTCGTCGTTGTTTGTAGAAGGTTTGGTTGATGTAGATGTTGGAGGAGTCGTTGAAGCTTGGTTGTTGGAGAAGCCGTAGGTCTTGGATGAGTACTTGGCGTGCCAAGTCATCTTGCACTTGACGTTCCGCCTTTGTAGCTTGATGCACGAGCTCAATGAGGGTTGAGTATGGTTGGAAGTCGGCGATCTTCTTGATGGGATGATTTAGTCCATTCAAGAAAGCGTGCCATAGTTTGCTCATCATCTTCCTTGACATTGGCTCTAATCATGGCTATCTCCATTTCCTTGTAGTATTCTTCAACACTCTTTGTTCCTTGCTTGAGTAGTTGGAGTTTCTTGAAGAGGTCGCGGTTGTAGTAGGTTGGCACAAAACTTGCTCGCATGACATCCTTCATTTGAGCCCAAGTGGTGATTGGAGGTTCACCTCTTGCTTGTCGTCGCTCAATGATTTGTTCCCACCATATGAGCACATAGTCTTGGAACTCAAGTGATGCCATAGCGATTTTCTTCGCTTCATCGTGGTTATTGTGCAGGAAGATTTTGTCAACTTTCAATGCCCATGAGAGGTAGTCTTCGGGGTCATTGCTTCCATTGAACTTGGGCATGGTGAATTTTAGCTTGCCGTAGCGTTGCTCTTCATTGTGTTGTTGGCGATGTTGATGATGACGTCCTTGATGTGGACTGTAATCGTCTTCATGTTGCTCTTGGCGTGGAGGGAGACCATGGTCCACTTGCTCTTGTTGAACTTGAGGTTGAAGTGGAGCTTGACGAGCTTGTGGAGGGGCTTGAGGAACTTGACATTGTACATGAGGTTGGTAGTTCCTCTCTTGGATTTCTTCTCGAAGGGCTTCCTCTTGATTGCGCCGTTCGCGATTGCGGTTGGCGAAGGCTCTACTTGATTCTTGAAGGGCATGTTGCGCCTCAAGAGCTTGCGCTTCACGTTGTTGTTGTTGAAGACATTGAGCCTTGGCGTCTTGTTCGTCTTGGTGAAGGCGCGCTCGTTCTTCCTCTTGTTGGCGACGAAGACGTTGTCGTTCTTGAGCTTGAGCAACGTCTTGGTTTGATTGAGGACGAGGAACTTGATCGTCAACTTGCTCTTGTGAATGATTGTCATGTAGCGGGTTGCGAGATGCATGACGGTCTTGACGAGCGGCACGACGAAGAGTGTTCGAAGTAGGTGTACTTGAGTCGTAGAAGGTGTCGTCGGAGTGTCGACTCGATCGGCTCCGTCTTGATGATGAAGAAGTTGAATGATGCCGGTTTCTCATCAATGCGCGGATCTCGTCTATTCTTGCATCATTCTCTTGCTTGTGAGCGTCGAACTTGTTGTCGAAGTAGTCTCTTGTACGTTGCTCGGAGAGTCGCAAGTCGGTGGCGAGATTGTCGATCTGATCGCTCATTGCTTGTTGTTCTTGGTGCAACGCTCGTTGTGCACCAAAGAGGTGGCTCTTGGTGACGTATGATGACATGTCGTCGTCTTGTTCGATGAAGAGTGGGTTGGTAGAAGTACTTGGCCTATCCATCATTCCAAGCAAAATGTGAGTGGTAGAACGGAGAAGAACTTATACCAATGTACCTTTGACCGATGTTGATGATAAATCAAGTTCGCTCAAATGCGGACAATGAAATAGCACTATTGGTACCAATTCTTGTCGGTTCTCACACCTACACAAATAAAAGCTTATGGTGGAGCTCGGTTAGGATGGTGGCACAAAATTTGATGCAATTGTAAGTGAGACTCAATAATGTTGGAAATGATTCACAAATTTGCAAATGCAACAAGTAGACCAATAGCAAGATATGGTACACGGAAACACACACGCAAATAGATAATATGGGGTTATGCAACCAAGGATGAGCTAAAATGTGAATTCACCAAGATGCTCTTGTTGCACAACAGTAGAGAGACGCTAGCACGATTGCACAATAGGCGGATACGAACTTGTGCACAACCTACTAAGCAAAAATGCAACGACTTCTATCCCAAGTATGCTATATGTATGGTGTTTCGATGTGTTGATCCAAGATGATCAAGTATGACAATCTTAATGTTGTATGATGCTATGGTTACGGCTCATAAGCTCTTTGCTTATCTTTCTCTTTTTGCTTAAAAGCTTGATTGGCTCTTTCTCTTTTGAGCTCTTTTCTCATGCAAAATTTCACGAACCAAGATAGCAATTGTGTATGCGATGACAACTTTGTGACACACGAGTTGATGCCAAGATATGCACCACTTTGGTATGGTATGTATGCTATGGAGTATGATCACTAATGTGCACAAGTCATGTTGCGGCAATACTCAATGGCTAGTCTCGATGGGTAAGCAACGCATAAAAGATGGGCTATGATGGTTATCAATGCAATTGCAAGTAATGAAAAAGATGTCGACGATGTTACCGTCCTTGGCGAAGATGAGCGGTGGTGATGTTGATGTTGAACCGTACCTAGATAGCCGAAACACAAAAGGATACGGAAACCCCAACTCAAATTCTCAAGGAGAAATTTGGCAACATTGTCGGAATTGGTAGTGGGAAAGCCTATGGAGGTGTTATGTGGAAGTGGTGGAGGTAAGTGGAAGTGTATGTGGTCACGGGACAAAATTTGGCGAGAGTTAGGCGGTAAACGGGGTGGTGAATGGGGATTCTTTGCTGCGAGGCCGGATGTCAGGCGAGGAAGCCGGATGTCCGGGTCTTGGGATGTCCGGGCTGGTCGGGCGGATGTCAGACTCTGATCCGTGGACGAACTCGATGAACACCGCGTGGAGAGGTCAAATCCGGGGCAAAATTAAGGCGGTTTTGTGGAAGAAAATTGTGGAAATGGTGGGGGAATGCTAGATCTACCTGCAACACACGAAATCCGCGGATCAAATCCAACAAAACTTCATCACACCAACAAATCACAAAAAAAAATTGGGGCTATTTTTGGTGGGGAATTTTCGGAATTAGGACAAAAACAACAAAATCAAGCTAGAAAAAGAGGGGTAGGGGCTCCAAAAACGTGATCAACGTAGCTCATGATACCAAGATGATGTAGGGCGAAACCCTACGTGGATGATCTTTCACGTTGGAGCGGATCCTACGTGGAATCACGAAGAACACGTGGAAGAACAAGAAGGAAACACGGGGAAAACGAGAGAGAAATCACGTAACCAACAAGAGATCAATCACACAAGTGCTAGATCACCGATCACATAAGGTGGCACAAGATTCAAAAGCAACAAAGGAAAGATACAAACGGTAGCCGTTCTTCTCCGTGAGGAGGCCTTGATGGGGTCCACCCTAGAAGGGGGTCTTGAATCCGCTTGGGGGATCTTCTCTGTAGAGGTCCTGAGCTCCGAGGAGAAGTAGCCAAGTGGATGAGCAAAGGCTCTCACACAAAATATGAGCTAATCCAATGCTAACCCTAGAAAGAGGAAGGGGATGGAGTATATATAGTCTAGGGGCGAAGGGGTACATGGGACTCGGCCGGATACCTTCTTGTGACGCAGGAGGCCGGATGTCCGGGCGTCGGGCCAGATGTCCGGGCCTTCACGAGGAGCCGGATGTCCGGCTAGCAGCCCGGATGTCCGGCTGGGCAACCACTCTGCCGAATCGGGTGCGTGGCGCGGATTTCGGGCGAGGATATCCGGTGGGGGCGGATGTCCTGGGCTGTTGGCGGATGTCAAGACCTGTAGAGTTCCTGGCTGGGCTTCGGTTGCGGTGTTGGCGTCTCCAGGGGCCGGATGTCCGGGACCTTGGCCGGATGTCCGGGGCCTGGAGGGTGAACTTGTCCGCTTCCGTGGTCCTCTTCATCCATGGACTTGGCGGCTCGTCCATCTTCACGTGCATCTTCGGAAGGCTCCTCTTGACACCTAATGATGCATAGCATATCGGACTTAGGTAGTAGCCATGTCTCGAGTGGATCATATGTGATATCACTAAGGAAAGAAGTCACCTCGTTCTCGAGAACCTAGCTCTAGCTCGTGTCATTGGTCCTCTTGGCTCTTGATGGGACGGTTGTAGATCCGTGGGGATGATCGTGGGATGCTCCGCATCAGGTTCCCAAAGTCCTGTTAGCCCAGTGCTACAGCACGGATTCACACGCTGCTGACCGACATGCTCGATGTTGATTCATGTATGCCTGTCCCCGTAAGTTAGTGCCACTTTGGGTTCGCGACTAGTCATGTCAGCCCGGGTTCTCTGTCATGTGGATGCTAGCGACACTATCATATACGTGAGCCCAAAGGCGCAAACGGTCCCGGGCCATGGTAAGGCGACACCCGTGGGAATACCGTGCGTGAGGCTGCAAAGTGATATGAGGTGTTCTGAGCTAGATCGGTGTGACTTAGAATCGGGGTCTGACAGCGTTGGTATCGAGCTGTTGCTGTGGGATTACCAAACCAAACTGGTCGAAGTTGAGTCTAGAAATGCTTTAGCTGTATAAGGGAATTGATTGTGGAAGGGAACGTAAGGCTCTTTTTACTCCTTTACCCTATGGCCTTCTGATCTGAGTCAGCCTCTTCTCTTCTACGGGGATTAAGAACTAGGCCTTCTAATCTATCTATCAGGATGACGAGTTGCTATGATAGAGACTTATAGGATTGTTGGATTCAAGCCCCTGTTCAGTTTCTACTACTTTCAGTATGTTGTCAGTTGAGCCAGAACCTTGAAATGATGTTGTTAAGTGACTATGCAAATCCTTGTGAATGTCTCAAATCTTTTTCTGAGCATTTACAACCGTTATGCTATCCGAGTCATCGCAGGTTTCTAAATAGTCTGATGCATTTGCAAACCCCTTCTTTCCGTTCTCGATGTTTCTCTGGGCCAGTTTAACCACACTATTTGGTGAGTTGAGGTACTCTGTTGCCTCGACATATATGTTGGAGCTATTATTATGACCCTAGGTGTCTTAGAGGATCACCTAATAATCTAGCCATGTTTTGTGTTCCCAGTGTGATGGTTTTGGCCATCTTTCTCGAAAGCATCCCGTGATGCCGTTTAGTCCTCGAGGCATTCTATTCCTGGGTTTTTGAACCGAGATTCACTCTACTCATTCATGTTGATAGTGTTTGCTAGTTCCTTTAGGATATTAGTAACCTTTGCGATAGTCCTCGAGGTCCGTGGTATTTCATTCTTCCAATACCATGAACCATTATGGCAGAAGTTCTTTTGAACCAAAAGATCACAACCAGGGTGCTCTTAAGGAGTACTCCATTCATATTGTGAATCTACCAGTTCTTCCTTTCTGCATGGGTTATCCGAAAGAGATATGTTGAACTCGTTCGACATGCTAATCTATGCACCCACAACTCAAAAAATTGTATGTTCTTTTGAATTGTCCCTCTTTAGCTGTTTTTTTGGCCTCGTCTATCAATTGATAGTTAGGGATAGTTGTGCATTCGTGCTCATTGATGCCTATTGTTCTTGGCCCGTCAAGCCGTTCTAGTTCTGAATGACTAGGAGAAACAAACTCCAGTAACTTGTCCACTTCGAGGATTGGGTCAAAGTAGTTGTATTCCGTGGATCAAAATGCCAATCCAGCTTTTGCTCTGTTCTACCTTGGAGTGTCACCCTCTTTCATATCAAGAATGACGTGAGAATTGCACAATCTCTTATGAATTCTTAATGCAGTGACACCCCTCGCCATCATTGTTCATTCCTCGGTTTCCATGTTGTTGCAATCGGAATACCGACAAGTGAATTGTGAGGTGTGAAATCAATACATCTAGCAACTCCGTTGCTTGGTAGTTAATGGAAGATAATTTCATTCTTAGCGTGTTGGTTACTAAATCACCATTCTAAGATTGATCGTGCTTCTTAGTCCACTTTCCTGGTGCACTCTTCGATTGATGAGTTAGGATTTTGTCAAATCCTCGCTCATTTGATCATATCGTCTTGCCCTGAAAAGCAAGATTGTTCTCGATCTTAATAACATGTAGGTGGTTCATGATTTTCCTGACATCAATACCATTGTTACACCCACAGCCCCTGCTGCTATACATACTGGACCAATTACTAGAGCTCGCGCACGCCAATTGAATTATCAGGTACTTTCGTTTCTTGGTAACGATTCCAATGTTCATGAGAATATGATGCTGCCTAAATTGGATACATTTGTTTTGCTTACAAATGAAGGGCCTACCACTAACACCATTCACGAGCTACCTTTGGTGTTTCAATCTCTTTTGCAGGAATTTCAAGATGTTTTTCCCGATGAGCTACCTCCGGGTCTACCTCCTCTTCGAGGGATAGAGCATCGAATTGACCTCATCCCCGAGCGCCTCTTCCAAACAAAGCTCCATACCGAGTCAATCCGGAAGAAACCAAGGAGATTCAACGGCAAGTACAACAACTCATCGACAACGGTCATGTACGTGAAAGCCTAAGCCCTTGTGCCGTTCCGGTTATTCTTGTGCCTAAGCCCGATGGAAGTTTCTGCTTGTGCTCCGATTGTCGACCTATCAATGCTATTACCGTTCGATATAGGCATCCCATTCCTCGCTTATATGACATGCTTGATGAACTTAGTGGAGCCAACTTTTTCTCAAAAATTGATCTTAAAAGTGGCTATTATCAAATCCGCATACAAGAGGGTGATGAATGGAAAACTGCTTTCAAAACCAAATTTGGATTATATGAATGGTTAGTGATGCCTATGGGTCTTTCGGAAGCTCCGGTACTTTTGTGCGTCTTATGCATCATGTGCTTCGTCCTTATATTGGAGTCTTTGTTGTGGTTTACTTTGATGATATTCTTGTGTTTAGCAAAACCATGAAAGAGCACATCAATCATGTAAAATCTGTGTTACAAACTCTTCGCAAGGAAAGCCTTTATGCAAACTTGAAAAAATGCACTTTTGGAGTTGACAAAGTGGTTTTCTTGGGTTTTGTAGTTTCCTCAAAGGGTGTCCATGTTGATGAATCTAAAATTGAAGCAATTAAAACTTGGCCCCAACCCACAAATTTGCAACAAGTGCGAAGTTTTCTTGGTCTTGCGGGTTTCTATCATCGCTTTGTGAAAGATTTTAGCACAATTGCCGCTCCTTTGCATGCTTTGAGCAAGAAGAATACCCCCTTTGTTAGGGAACTTTGCAATCAACCGCTTTTGATGAGCTCAAGTCTTTGCTTACTCATGCTCCGATTCTTGCTTTGCCCAATTTTGACAAAACTTTTGAGGTTCATTGTGATGCAAGTGGTACCGGAATTGGCGGAGTTTTGATGCAAGAAAAACGAGCCATTGCTTATTTTAGTGAAAAACTCTCCGGTGCTCAACTTAATTATCCCATCTATGACAAAGAATTGTATGCTTTAGTGCGTGTGCTACATGTTTGGGAACATTACCTTAGACCTCATGAGTTTGTCATCCATACCGATCATGAAACGCTTAAGTACCTCAAAGGTCAAACTAAATTGAACAAGCGTCATGCCAAATGGAGTGAATTCATTGAATCTTTTCCTTATGTGATCAAGTACATTAAGGGTAAAGAAAATGTAGTTGCCGATGCGCTTTCACTCATATGCATGCTTGTCACTCAACTTGAGTTGAATGTTATTGGTTTTGAGCATATAAAAGACTTGTATGAGCATGATCCATCTTTTGCTTCTCCTTATGCTAAGTGTTTGGCGACGATACGTCTTGGGAACAATATTACATCAAGGATGGTTATCTTATGAGAGCTAACAAACTTTGCATTCCCGAGTCTTCTCTTCGTTTGCTCCTTTTGCAAGAGGCTCATGGAGGCGGACTCATGGGACACTTTGGACGCGACAAGACATTCGCCACGCTCTCCAACAACTACTTTTTGCCCAAGATGTTCCGCGCCGTCTCACGCTTCACCAACCGATGCTACACATGTCGCAAAGCTAAGTCTAAAGCCCAATCTCATGGTCTTTACATGCCCCTTCCAATTCCATATCAACCATGGGAAGACATTAGTATGGATTTTGTACTCGGTTTGCCTAGGACTCAAAATGGCAAGGATTCCGTTTTTGTTGTTGTGGATAGATTTTCTAAGATGGCACATTTCATACCTTGCAACAAGATAGAGCGATGCTTCACATGTTGCCAATCTCTTTTGTAGGGAAATCTTGCGACTCCATGGCGTACCAAAGACAATTGTCTCCGATCGTGACGTCAAGTTCTTGAGTTACTTTTGGAAGACCCTATGCGCCAAGCTCGGAATCAAGCTCTTGTTCTCCTCGGCATACCATCCTCAAACCGATGGCCAAACGGAGGTGACGAACCGCACACTATCCACTCTACTTCGTGTCTTGATAAAGAAGAACATCAAGGAATGGGAAGCATGTCTACCCATCGCCGAGTACGCCTACAACCGTGCAAGACATTCAACTACCGGCAAGTCCCCTTTTGATGAGGACATGACTACCTTGGATAAGACCAAAAATATTGCATACATGCATATTTGTCAGGTGATTTCTAGTGCAAACTATTCAATAATCTATTTATGTTATCGAACAAAAATACATCACATACTTTTGTGTTTTGTCTAATTGTAGGTGTATGGGACATTTGTACAATACACATATGAAGATAAGGGAAAAGGAGAAGTTTAGGTGCTGTTCAAAAGTCCTCTCACGTCACTTTTGGACCAAGAGAAGATAGAGTCCAAGTCTCTCACGTTACGGACTCAGATTCGGACTACTGCAGACATACGACTCAAAACATCAATAACTTTTTCATCCGGACTCCAAATTGGGTGATTCTTTTTTGTTGGAAAATAGATTTCGTGCACCTTCCAACCCAATTGGATTCACCTTCAAATTCGTCCGGAGCGTTGAGTTATGGACGAAACAATCTGATGCTGCAGCAGAATCCGAGTCAAACTACAAGTCCAAAGGTGTTACGTCACCTCCGCTTGGGCCCATTGGCCTTGTATGACCTAGGGTTAGTTTTAGGCTGCCTTGGGACGTCCTACCACCTCCTTGGCCGCCACCCCTTGATCCTATATAAGTAGATCCATCTAGTAGCTTTTTCCTTGGGATTTGTTTAGTTAAAGTTAGCCATTGCAACTTCGTGTGCCGTTTGTGTCCAACGACAGACCAAGACCGCTTACGGATCCCCACCTTTATCAATACTTCATATATACTCGCAATATTCAGATTGCTTTATCATATTCTTGCTTGTTTTTGATTGCTTGCAGGAATAGACCTTCGTGGTCGAGTTGATTGTGCTCGGCGTGGTCAATAACCTCTCGGAGTTGGTTTAGCGATTGCTAAGGCGCAAGCGTCGTGCACGTTTGTAGTCGGATCATCAAAGTCGTCTCCACCAAATCGATAGTTATCATCTCATCGAAGATCGGGACACCCTCGCCTCTATCAAGTGGTATCGGTTTTCAGGTTGCTCGGTGAGATTTTCCGATTATCCCTAGATTCGATTTATTTTCTTACCTATTGTCCAAGAAAAGGCCACGGAAAAGTTAGATCTATTCATCATTTGTCCTAGCCAGTCCAAGCCTTTGCAATTTTCTTTTCATTGTTTGCATTATTGAATTATCGGTTGCATAAATGGTGTCGAGTTGCTGGTCTTAGTGTCTAGTTCCTTTAGAGTTTGAGTTACATTCACATTAATCACGCCGCTGCATCATTATCCCTTCCGCTGTCCACCATACCATCCATCAATTTCCACCATGTGCTACGCACTATTCATTGTCATAATCATAGTTGAGGTCATTCACATCTTCGCTTGATCCAATCTGCATCTTATCTAGTTTGTTTTGGAAAAAGAGAAAAAAAGAGAAAAAAAGAGAAAAAAAGTAAAAATAAAGTCAAAGAAAAAAAACAAAGAAAGAAAAAGGAAAAAAGTGTGATAAAAAAAGAGAAGAAAAAAAAAAACAAAGTTTGGATCTATCTAGACTCAATCTCGTAGCTGAATTCGGATTGGAATCTGTTTTGTGCACTGTTCAGTAAAACAGGCATAACTTCCTCATCTGAAGTCCGTTTTGGCTCATGAGTACTCAAATTAAAGCTAGAGACGAGCCGCATCTAAATAGTTGCAGAAGCTAGTTCAATATTTGGCACCTCAAAATCGGCTCCTAAATAGGTCTTTTTGCCCTCCGAAGTTCGTGAACACAGCTTATTCCAGTTTTTCAAACCAGTTTTAGAATTTTTTGACTCCTCATATCAACTCGGAATTGAGTGATTCTTTTTGCATTGGAAAGCTTGAGTTAGTAGCATTATTTGAAAAAAGTTATCAGAAAATTGGCTCAAACTTTTCAAGAGGAAAACTGGAGAGAGAGAGTTGTTGTATATCCTGCTTGGCAGTTGTTTTTCATCATTATCTTTACTGCCGTTGTGCTCTTCACTTATATCTTGCTGTCTAGAGCTACTCATTATCCTTCATTGATGCTAGTTGTGCTACGCCGTGACCTCATTAGTGTTCTAGGCTCGCGTCTCTAGTCCGGTCTAGGCTAGGACCAAAGACAAGATCGTCGTTGAGCGTTTATTCAACATTGCATCTTTGAATTGATTATTGCTAATCTTTTGCTACCATATATAGCCAACCCAGCTCCACATATTTCTACACGGGTATCGTCGCTCCCTGGCAATCTCTTTACGCAATCTTGAGTTACTTGACACGGCTGGTTTACTGTCACACTTTCTTTGCATGGTAAGAACTTGTAAGACATTGATATTTGCTTTCTTGTGAGCGTTTTACCACCACATCCTAGTAGTTATAGAAACATTATTTTTGGATTTTGTTTCTTGTTCTACTAATCATGACAGGATCGAGTCAATTCATGGGCTTTGTCGATCGCGGGAGACATGCCACCACCTATGCAAATACCACAACCGTCACGAGAGGTGCACAAACATCCAAATGCACATGATCAGGTTCATGTTTCTATACCACCATTTAATGGCCGTTTTAGACCTCCTTTATATATTTAATGGGAGTTAGACATAAATAATATATTTGCTTCCCATAATTTTGATGAACGTAAAAAGTTATGGTTGCGGTTGGTTCTTTCACTTTGGTTATGCTCTAGTTTGGTAGAGTGAATATTGTCGGTTACACCCTGATTATGTACCTAATACTTGGGATGATTTAAAACATGTCATGAGAGATAGATTAAATCGATGTTTATTATACTCGTGGCATGATTAAAAACTGGAACATTTAAAACAAGGTAGTGACACCGTAACAAAATATTATGATGATTTACAAACTACCTTGTTGCACTCATTTTTAGAAGAAAGTGAAGAAGATTTTATGGATAGATTTTGGGGAGGATTAAACCATAATATTTAGGAGATACTAATTCATGAAGAGTGTTATCCTATGGACCATTTGTTTCGTCTTGCTTGCAAAGCTGAACAGGAAATAAAACGACGTGTTGCCCACAAGGAGAACAAGCGCCCCGGTGCACATTCCAACTGTTGATACAGATGTTTATTCAACTACTAGGCGTACTATGACAACCACATCCGTTGTTGCGAGGACTACATCATCTCCACCATGTGACACATCATCATCGAGAGTGCACGCATCATCTGAGTTGACTATAAGAGGTAATGACAAAGGTACAGATTTTCCACTTTTACATGAGAATGATGCATGCCTAGTTAACTTGAATACATCATGTGTTGAGCTACCCACTACTTTGATCACACCACCTATGTTAGAGGATTATATTGATAATTTGACTTTGCCATGTGATCAAACAACTGAAATACCAACAATTTTGAGTGCACCCATTGAATTAATTGTTGATGCAAAAGAATCAATATTTAATCATTTTGATATGACCTCTAATCTTGGTGATGATTACGTGTCCGAATGACTTATTGCATGTTTACTTATTTAAGCATGTTGTAGCATGTAAACTTGATGCAAGTAAGGTTTATTCACCAATGTTGGGATGGTTTAATGATGAACATTGTCAATCTTTTGAAATGAATAAGAGCTTCACTTATATGTGCAAACCGAGTTGCAATATTTTCATGCCTTCTACTTCTTGTGATAATGTTTTGGCTTTAGATTTTATGAACTATGCAAGTTACTCATCTATTTATGTGTCATATGTGCAAAAATCAAGGGAAATAAAAATGGATGACATATACATATACAACATGTACACCTTGTCTCTTTTGTTAGCCACATTTCAGACTAAGAACTTGAGGACGGCTTTGTTTTCAAGAAGTGGAGGATGATGAGGACATGACTACCTTGGATAAGACCAAAAATATTGCATACATGCATATTTGTCGGTGATTTCTAGTGCAAACTATTCAATAATCTATTTATGTTATCCGAACAAAAATACATCACATACTTTTGTGTTTTGTCTAATTGTAGGTGTATGGGACATTTGTACAATACACATATGAAGATAAGGGAAAAGGAGAAGTTTAGGTGCTGTTCAAAAGTCCTCTCACGTCACTTTTGGACCAAGAGAAGATAGAGTCCAAGTCTCTCACGTTACGGACTCAGATTCGGACTACTGCAGACATACCTGACTCAAAACGTCAATAACTTTTCATCCGGACTCCAAATTGGGTGATTCTTTTTTGTTGGAAAATAGATTTCGTGCACCTTCCAACCCAATTGGATGCACCTTCAAATTCATCCGGAGCGTTGAGTTATGGACGAAACAATCTGATCTTTAGACAGAATCCGAGTCAAACTACAAGTCCAAAGGTGTTACGTCACCTCCGCTTGGGCCCATTGGCCTTGTACGACCTAGGGTTAGTTTTAGGCTGCCTTGGGACGTCCTACCACCTCCTTGGCCGCCACCCCTTGATCCTATATAAGTAGATCCATCTAGTAGCTTTTTCCTTGGGATTTGTTTAGTTAAAAGTTAGCCATTGCAACTTCGTGTACTTCGTTTGTGTCCAACGACCAGACCAAGACCGCTTACGGATCCCCACCTTTATCAATACTTCATATATACTCGCAATATTCAGATTGCTTTATCATATTCTTGCTTGTTTTTGATTGCTTGCAAGAATAGACCTTCGTGGTCAGGTTGATTGTGCTCGGCGTGGTCAATAACCTCTCGGAGTTGGTTTAGCGATTGCTAAGGCGCAACGTCGTGCACGTTTGTAGTCGGATCATCAAAGTCGTCTCCACCAAATCGATAGTTATCATCTCATCGAAAGATCGGGACACCCTCGCCTCTATCACCTTTCGAGGTCGTCTACGGTTTCAACCCCTTGTCCCCATTGGACATTCTACCACTTCCTCTCCACGAGCGCACCAACATGGATGCAAGTGAACGAGCAAGCTACATCAAGAAGATGCCGCGAAGACACAAGGCACACCATTGAGCGCCAAGTACAACGTCAAGCAAACAAGCTCAACGCAAACAAGCAACCCATCGTCTTCAACATTGGTGATCTCGTGTGGCTACACCTTCATGAGACCGCTTCCCCAAAGAACGCAAGTCCAAGCTTCTCCCTCGAGCCGATGGACCTTTCAAGGTGCTAGCACGCTACAACGACAACGCCTACAAGATCGACCTACCTCGAGACAAATACAACGTGAGCGACATCTCAACGTCAAGGACCTCTCACCATTCCATGGAGATGAAGCTTTTGATCCGAGGTCGGATCTCTCCCAAGGGGGGGGGGAGATGATGCGGAGCATCCCACGATCATCCCCATGGACTTACAACCGTCTCATCAAGAGCCAAGAGGACCCATGACACGGGCTAGAGCTAGAGCTCTCGAGAACGAGGTGACCTCTTTCCTTATTGATATCACATATGATCCACTCGAGACATGGCTACTACCTAAGTCCGATATGCTATGCATGATTAGGTGTCAAGGGAACCTCAGGGGACGCCTTGCGTGAAGATGGACAAGCCACCAAGTCCGCGGATGAAGAGAACCATCGGAGAAGGCCAAGAGCACCTTCCAGGCCCCGGACATCCGGCCCCTGGAGCTTCTACCTCAACAGGATCCAATCTGGCCAAGTCTCCAGGACCCGGACATACTACAAGCAACATCAAGCCGCGTGCTTCATCCTCTACTCCGACCGATGAGACCATCAAGACAAGCTCCTTCAAGTGTTTCACTTGCGGCGGCCGAGGCCACAAGTCATACGAATGCACCAACAAGCGCACCATGATCCTCAACGACGATGGCACATATGACTCCATGAGTGAAGAGGAGATGGAAGCTCATGAGCAAGTGGCCATGCGGCAAGTGAGCGAAGAAGAAGATGATCAAGTCTTTTGTGACGAGGATTCGAGACCCGCCCTCGTTGTCTCCAAGGTCTTGACTCTTCAACATCAACAAGAAGAAGACCAACGATGCCACATCTTCCACACAAAAGCCGGCATTAATGGACGGTCCATCAAGGTCATCATCGATGGAGGTAGTTGCCACAACTTGGCAAGTGAAGAACTATGCTCCAAGCTCCAATTGGTCAAGAGGAAGCACCCACACCCCTACAAGGTTCAATGGCTAAGTGACTCCGGCACTATACGTGTCGAGCATACGGTCCAAGTCTCCTTCAAAATTGGTGCTTATGAAGACACGTTGGAATGTGATGTGGTCCCAATGACCGTTTGCCACCTACTTCTAGGTCGACCATGGCAATTCGACCGTGGTGTCATCCACAATGGGCGTACCAATCACTATAGCTTCAAGATGAAAGGGAAGGAATATGTGCTACGACCTATGTCTCCTACTCAAGTGATAGCCGATAAGCAAGCCACACATCATAGAGAAAAGAGTGAGAAAGTGATCCACCCAAAAGTGAGTGAGAGCCACAAGCCAAATTTGAGCGACTCTTCGCCAAGAGAGAAAAACCTCATTCTATTTGCCACCAAAAGTGAGATGAGAGAAGTGTGTGAGAACCCATCGAGTGTGATGCACTTTGTCCTTGTGTGCAAGGATGGAGAACCAAACACTAACACCATTCACGATCGACCTTTGGTGTTTCAATCTCTTGTGCAGGAATTTCAAGATGTTTTTCCCGATGAGCTACCTCCGGGTCTACCTCCTCTTCGAGGGATAGAGCATCGAATTGACCTCATCCCCGGAGCGCCTCTTCCAAACAAAGCTCCATACCGAGTCAATCCGGAAGAAACCAAGGAGATTCAACGGCAAGTACAACAACTCATCGACAACGGTCATGTACGTGAAAGCCTAAGCCCTTGTGCCGTTTCGGTTATTCTTGTGCCTAAGCCCGATGGAAGTTTCCGCTTGTGCTCCGATTGTCGACCTATCAATGCTATTACCGTTCGATATAGGCATCCCATTCCTCGCTTAGATGACATGCTTGATGAACTTAGTGGAGCCAACTTTTTCTCAAAAATTGATCTTAAAAGTGGCTATTATCAAATCCGCATACAAGAGGGTGATGAATGGAAAACTGCTTTCAAAACCAAATTTGGATTATATGAATGGTTAGTGATGCCTATGGGTCTTTCGGAAGCTCCGGTACTTTTGTGCGTCTTATGCATCATGTGCTTCGTCCTTATATTGGAGTCTTTGTTGTGGTTTACTTTGATGATATTCTTGTGTTTAGCAAAACCATGAAAGAGCACATCAATCATGTAAAATCTGTGTTACAAACTCTTCATGAGGAAAGCCTTTATGCAAACTTGAAAAATGCACTTTTGGAGTTGACAAAGTGGTTTTCTTGGGTTTTGTAGTTTCCTCAAAGGGTGTCCATGTTGATGAATCTAAAATTGAAGCAATTAAAACTTGGCCCCAACCCACAAATTTGCAACAAGTGCGAAGTTTTCTTGGTCTTGCGGGTTTCTATCGTCGCTTTGTGAAAGATTTTAGCACAATTGCCGCTCCTTTGCATGCTTTGAGCAAGAAGAATACCCCCTTTGTTTGGGGAACTTTGCAATCAACCGCTTATGATGAGCTCAAGTCTTTGCTTACTCATGCTCCGATTCTTGCTTTGCCCAATTTTGACAAAACTTTTGAGGTTCATTGTGATGCAAGTGAATGCAGGAATTGGCGGAGTTTTGATGCAAGAAAACGAGCCATTGCTTATTTTAGTGAAAAACTCTCCGGTGCTCAACTTAATTATCCCATCTATGACAAAGAATTGTATGCTTTAGTGCGTGTGCTACATGTTTGGGAACATTACCTTAGACCTCATGAGTTTGTCATCCATACCGATCATGAAACGCTTTAAGTACCTCAAAGGTCAAACTAAATTGAACAAGCGTCATGCCAAATGGAGTGAATTCATTGAATCTTTTCCTTATGTGATCAAGTACATTAAGGGTAAAGAAAATGTAGTTGCCGAAGCCGCTTTCACGCATATGCATGCTTGTCACTCAACTTGAGTTGAATGTTATTGGTTTTGAGCATATAAAAGACTTGTATGAGCATGCTCCATCTTTTGCTTCTCCTTATGCTAAGTGTTTGACGCATACGTCTTGGGAACAATATTACATCAAGGATGGTTATCTTATGAGAGCTAACAAACTTTGCATTCCCGAGTCTTCTCTTCGTTTGCTCCTTCTGCAAGAGGCTCATGGAGGCGGACTCATGGGACACTTTGGACGCGACAAGACATTTGCCACGCTCTCCAACAACTACTTTTTGCCCAAGATGTTCCGCGCCGTCTCAAGCTTCACCAACCGATGCTACACATGTCGCAAAGCTAAGTCTAAAGCCCAATCTCATGGTCTTTACATGCCCCTTCCAATTCCATATCAACCATGGGAAGACATTAGTATGGATTTTGTACTCGGTTTGCCTAGGACTCAAAATGGCAAGGATTCCGTTTTTGTTGTTGTGGATAGATTTTCTAAGATGGCACATTTCATACCTTGCAACAAGATAGATGATGCTTCACATGTTGCCAATCTCTTTTGTAGGGAAATCTTGCGACTCCATGGCGTACCAAAGACAATCGTCTCCGATCGTGACGTCAAGTTCTTGAGTTACTTTTGGAAGACCCTATGCGCCAAGCTCGGAATCAAGCTCTTGTTCTCCTCGGCATACCATCCTCAAACCGATGGCCAAACGGAGGTGACGAACCGCACACTATCCACTCTACTTCGTGTCTTGATAAAGAAGAACATCAAGGAATGGGAAGCATGTCTACCCATCGCCGAAATGCGCCTACAACCGTGCAAGACATTCAACTACCGGCAAGTCCCTTTCGAGGTCGTCTACGGTTTCAACCCCTTGTCCCCATTGGACATTCTACCACTTCCTCTCCACGGCGCACCAACATGGATGCAAGTGAACGAGCAAGCTACATCAAGAAGATGCACGAAGACACAAGGCACACCATTGAGCGCCAAGTACAACGTCAAGCAAACAAGCTCAACGCAAACAAGCAACCCATCGTCTTCAACATTGGTGATCTCGTGTGGCTACACCTTCGCAAGGACCGCTTCCCCAAAGAACGCAAGTCCAAGCTTCTCCCTCGAGCCGATGGACCTTTCAAGGTGCTAGCACGCTACAACGACAACGCCTACAAGATCGACATACCTCGAGACAAATACAACGTGAGCGACATCTTCAACGTCAAGGACCTAGCACCATTCCATGGAGATGAAGCTTTTGATTCGAGGTCGGATCTCTCCCAAGGGGGGGGGGAGATGATGCGGAGCATCCCACGATCATCCCCATGGACTTACAACCGTCTCATCAAGAGCCAAGAGGACCCATGACACGAGCTAGAGCTCTCGAGAACGAGGTGACCTCTTTCCTTATTGATATCGCATATGATCCTCTCGAGACATGGCTACTACCTAAGTCCGATATGCTATGCATGATTAGGTGTCAAGGGGAACCTCCCGAGGACGCACGTGAAGATGGACAAGCCACCAAGTCCGCGGATGAAGAGAACCAACGGAGAAGGCCAAGAACACCTTCCGGGCCGGACATCCGCCCCGGAGCTTCTACCTCAACAGGATCCCATCCGCCATGTCTCCAGGGTCGGACATCCGGCGTCAAGCGGACATCCCCCCGGCCCCGGATATCCGGGCCCCGGCCCGAAGTCGGCGCCCCTTTCCGATTCGTGAAGCAGTCGCCCGGCCGGACATCCGGCCCTTGGCCCGAACATCCGGCTCTGAGGTCCGGATATCCGGCCCCTCGAAATCCGGCCCCCATCACCGATTGCGTTTGGAAGACCCCGCCAGCCCGGACATCCGCCCCCTATGGGACATCTGGCGTCTCGGAAGCCCGGACATCCGGCCCGACGCCTTGGACATCCGGCCTCGTCACTGCTGTGATGCCTCGTGGCCTTGTCCCTTGTACCCCTTCGGAGACTATATATACTTGTTCCTTTGCTCTTTCTAGGGTTAGCATTGGATTAGCTCATATTCTTGTGTGAGAGCCTTTGCTCATCCACTTGGCTACTTCTCCACCGAGATCGGGACCTCTCCGGAGAAGATCCCCAAGCGGATTCAAGACCCCTTCTAGGATGGACCCCTCAAGGCCTCCTCACGGAGAAGAAGCGGTTACCGTTTGTATCTTACTTTTGTTGATCTTGAATCTTGTGCCACTCTATGCGATCGATAATCTAGCACTTGTGTGATTGATCTCTTGTCGGTTTCGTGATTTCTCTCTCGTTTCTCTCGTGTTCTTCCGCGTGTTCCTCGTGAGTCCCCGTAGGATCCGCTCCAACGTGAAAGATCGTACACGTAGGGTTCCGCCCTACATCATCTATGGTATCATGAGCCACGTTGATCACGTTATTGGAGCCCCTACCCCTCTTTTTCTAGCTTGATTTTGTTGTTTTTGTCCTAAATCCGAAAATCCCCACAAAAATAGCCCCAAATTTTTTTGTGATTTGTTCGTGTGATGAAGTTTTGTTGGATTTGATCCATGGATTTCGTGTGTTGCGGTAGATCTAGCTATCTCCCACCATTTCCACAATTTCCATCCACAAAATCCCAATTTTGCCCGGTTCCCACCTTCCCAGCGGTGTTCATCGAGCCGGACATCCGGCCGAAAGCAGCCGGACATCCGCCCGATCAGCTCGGACATCCGGCGCCCGGACATCCGGCTTCGGCCGGATTTCCGGCCCTAGTAACAACAATCCCTTCCACCACCCGATCACCGCCTAACTTTCGCCAAAATTTGTCCGTGCCCACATACACTTCCACTTACCTCCACCACTTCCGCATAACACCACCTTAGCCTTTCCCACTTCCAATTCGACATCGTTGCCAAATTTTGCCTTGAGAATTTGAGTTGGGGTTTTCAAGTATCCTTTTGTGTTTCGGCTATCTAGGTACGGTTCAACATCAAGATCACCACCGCTCACCATCGTCAAGGACGGTAACATCGTCGACACCTTTGACATTACTTGCAATTGCATTGATAACCATCGTAGCCCATCTTTCGCGTTGCTTACCCATCGAGACTAGACATTGAGTATTGCCGGCAACGTGACTTGTGCACATTAGTGATCATACTCCATAGCATACATACCATACCAAAGTGGTGCCTATCTTACCATCAACTTGTGTGTCACAAAGTTGTCATCGCATACACAATTGCTATCTCGGTTCGTGAAGTTTTGCATGAGAAAAGAGCTCAAAAGAGAAAGAGCCATTCAAGCTTTTAAGCAAAGAGAGAGAAAGATAAACAAAGAGCTTATGAGCAAGAACCATAGCATCATACAACATTAAGATTGTCATACTTGATCATCTTGGATCAACACATCGAAACAACATACATATAGCATACTTGGGTAGAAGCCGTTGCATTTTGCTTAGTAGGTTGTGCACAAGTTAAATATCCGCCTATTGTGCAATCGTGCTAGCGTCTCTCTAGTGTTGCGCAACAAGAGCATCTTGGTGAATTCCACATTTTGGCTCATCCTTGGTTGCATAACCCCATATTATCTTTTGCGTGTGTGTTTCCGTGTACCTTATCTTGCTAGTGGTCTTGATGAGGACATCAATACCATTATTACACCCACAGCCCCTGCTGCTATACATACTGGACCAATTACTAGAGCTCGCGCACGCCAATTGAATTATCAGGTACTTTCGTTTCTTGGTAACGATTCCAATGTTCATGAGAATATGATGCTGCCTAAATTGGATACATTTGTTTTGCTTACAAATGAAGGGCCTACCATGGACAAGAAAGATGAACCTTGGAGTAAGTTCAAGCATGGAGATGTTGGCATGCTAAGGGAAACAAGAACGGAGTTACAAGTGATGATTCCAGGACTTTGAAGCCACCCTAATGAGAGCATGAGGCCTTGGACGAAATATACAAGATGCCACTTCATAATATTCGTCCATAGGCTATTCTAGGTGCTGCGTCACTTCATAATATTCGTTCATAATACTTAAGTGTAGGCTGTTTTTAGAGTCCGTATGTGTGGGGAAACAAGAGTTAGGGTTGGTTTCGGACCCCTCCCTCAAGGGCCACGAAATTCCCTCCTCTTTCTCCATATATACAGCCCTTAGGGCGTCGTTTAGACTTTGGGTTTTGTTTAGATCAAAAGTTCGCCATAGCTGCAACTTCGCGTGCCGTTTGTGTTCAACCCACTGGACCAAGGCGTCTCGAACCCCACCTTCATTAATAAAGCTTTCCTCTTATATTCGCAATATCCAGATTGCAATCTTAATTTCTTGCTTGTTCTTCGTTTGCTCGCAGGAAACAGGCCCTCGTGGTCGAGTTGATCGTGCTCGGCGTGGTCAATAACCCTCGGAAGTTGGTTTAGCGATTGCTAAAGGCGCGACGTCTCGCCGCGTCGTAGTCGGATCGTCAAGGTCGACTCCCACGTAAAGCGATAGCCACCATCTCATCGAAACATCGGGACACCTTTTCCTCTATCAATTGGTATCAGATTTTCAGGTTGATCGGTGAAATTTTACAGATTTTCGTATAATAGATCGAGTCTGTTATTCATACCTAAAGTCCACGAAAAAGCCACAAAAAAATTAGGGTTAGTTCATCATATCCGAACCAATCTGAGCCTTCGCATAATCTTTTTAGGGTTTTTGCTTTGTTGAATTTGCGGTTGCATCGTCGTGTCAAGTTGCTGGTCTTAGAGTCTAGTCCTTTAGAGTTTCGAGTTCTGGTCATAAGTTGTCACGCCGTCGCCGCACCATCATCATCGCCTTGACATCTACCACCCTTCTTATCCGCCACCGCTCTGAATCCGTATCCATATACCACCACCAATCCGTATCCATATACCACCACCAATCCGTATCCATACACCACCACCGCTACCATATACCACCACCGCTGCCATATACCACCACCATATATCCACCACCAATCCGAGTTCTTCTCATATTAGGTTTGTTTTCGAGATCCATCTAGTTTCCGATTCGTGTTTCCTAGCCGGAGTAGGTTTAGGAAAAAGAGTCCGAAACCACCCTCCGTTAGGGCCCAAAATTTTCAAAACGCACTTGTCGAAAAAATTTTCTCGCTATCCTATTTTTAGGTGTTTCTAAGCGTATTGAGACGATTCGCCATTATAGAAAGTTTTTTGACCTGCTTCCAGCTTTTTGGGTCCGGCAGTCGAAAAAAAAATTTGGTCGAAATAATTTCTTGCCCATCTGGCAGTTTGACCGGGAAGAGTTTTGAGACACTCGCCATTATAGTGATTTTTCGCAAAAAAAAAAAAAAGCGCAAAAAAAAAAAAAAAGCGCAAAAAAAAAAAGAGCGATAAAAAATTCCAGAGTGTGCTTTTCCGTTGTTTCCGTGCGTGCCGTGATTTTGTTAGTGTTCTAGGCTCGCGTCACTAGCACGGTCTAGCCTAGGACCAAAGACAAGATCTGTCGTTGAGCGTTTATTCAACTTTGCATCTGAATTGATTATTCTTGGCCCTTTTTGCTACCATATTATAAGCCTTCCCAGCTCCACATACATCTACATCGTATGCGTTTGACTCTCCCGTAATCGCTCTATCCAAGCTTTGAGAGTTTTGACTACATCGGTTGCCGATCACCGCTTCTTGCTGGGTAAGAACTGGTAAGAATTTGAGATTTGCTTGACGGATTTGTGGATCGTCCACCACACCACCACCACCACTTCCTAGTAGTCCGTCGAATCATATTCTTGTGTGTTTTTATTGTCGCTAACCATGGCAGGATCACAAGTCAAGAGACCGACCGGGAGAACATGACAAACAAAGCGCTACATGATAAGTTTCAACAAATGATGAGTGGGCAGGTGGAAGATGTTCTAAATAGATTTGAAGAGGCCATGGAGAAGATAGATGGCATTGAGAAGGCGTTCCAAACAAAGCTCGATAACAAGTTTTATGTTTTGCTCGCTGGCGTCTACCACCACCACCACCGGCTGCACCTAATGCACCTCTACAACAACAACAACGACTACCTCCACATCATGAAGCAGCCCTCCGCCGAGCGAGCCGTGTTCCTCTTCACTGGCCAAGCTGCTGGGTGCTGCTTTGTTGATACTTCGTGGCTCCTGCTGGCGATGTGGGGGAGGATGATTATGTGAGAGAGTACGAGGATGAGGTTGATCAACTTCAGAACTACGTGCAACCACCAGCACCACAACCACCCGGTCGTCCACATGCAAATAATGGCAATGTTAGGGCTCCCCCTCAGGTACGAGATCATGACCATCTCCCTAAACTGAAGTTGAATATTCCACCATTTGAGGGTAGATATGTTCTGATATATATCTTACTTGGGAGTTAGAAACGAACAACGATTTACATGTTTACAATATCCCGAGGAGAGACGTGTTCCCATTGCTGTTTGTGCTTTCACTAGCTTTGCATGTGTTTGGTGGTGCGAACATTGTAGATTATATCCTGTTCCAGCTACTTGGGCTGCTTTGAAAACTGCTATGCGTGCTCGTTGGGTTCCACCATATTATCAACGTGAATTACTTCAAAAATTGCAGCGCTTAAGACAAGGAAAAAATTCGGTAGAAGAATATTATCAGGAATTACAAACTAGCTTGATTAGATGTGGTATTGTTGAGGAGAATGAAGCTATGCTTGCACGTTTCCTGGGTGGATTAAATAGAGATATTCAGACCATTCTAGACTACAAGGATTATACTAATATCACTCGATTATTCCATCTTGCTTGTAAAGCTGAACGTGAAGTGCAGGATCGACAGCCGCTGGCTGACTAACTTTTCGCAGGTCGACCTTCATCATGGACACCACGTGCATCATCTACTTCCACACGTTCTACTACACGGCACCTCCGTCGGCTGCCACCTCCAACCGTGATACAAGAAAGCGTGCACAACCACCACTATCCGCCAAGAGCACACCTGCTGGGCCTACAGAGCTCTTCTTCTTCCATGGCGTCAGCAGGGCACACAAGTGATATTATTTGTCGTCGTTGTAAGGGAAGAGGACATTTCTTGAGAGAATGCCAATCTCAGCGTGTGATGATTGCTCTTGAGGATGGTGGGTATGAGTCCGCTAGTGACTATGATGAAGAGACTTTGGCTCTTATTACACATGAAGAACACGGTGGAGATGATTACGATCATGAGACGCAATACATGGCTGTCAAGATGCTGACAGTATGAATGTTTAGTTGCTCAACGTGTTTTGAGTGTGCAGGTTACACAAGCTGAGCAAAATCAGAGGCATAACTTGTTCCATACAAAGGGAGTTGTGAAGGAACGTTCTATTCGCGTCATCATAGATGGAGGGAGCTGCAACAACTTGGCTAGCATGGATATGGTGGAGAAGCTTTCTCTCACCACAAGGCCACATCCACATCCTTACTACATCCAATGGTTCAACAACAAATGCAAGGTTAAGGTAACACGTACTGTTTGTGTGTATTTTAGTATCTCTACATATGCTGATTATGTTGATTGTGATGTGGTACCTATGCAAGCATGTTCCTTATTACTTGGTAGACCATGGCAATTTGATAAAAATTCTGTACACCATGGTAGAAACAATCAGTATACTCTTGTTCACAAGGATAAAAATATTACTTTGCTACCTATGACTCTGATTCAATTTTGAAAGATGATATTAATAGAGCTAATAAAGCAAAACAGGAGAAAAATAAGAGTGAAAATCAGATTGTGGCAAAAGAATTTGAGCAACAAATGAAGCCTAATAATAAACCATCTAATGTTGCTTCGAAATTAAACTGAAAAGTGCATGTTTACTTGCCACCAAATCTGATATTGATGAGCTAGATTTTAGCAAATCTGTTTGCTATGCTTTTGTGTGCAAAGAGGCATTATTTTCATGCGAGGACGTGCCTTCCTCTTTGCCCCTGCTGTCACTAACATTTTGCGGGAGTTCACTGACGTCTTCCCACAAGACGTGCCACCGGGATTACCACCTATTCGAGGGATGGAGCATCAAATTGACTTAATTCCGGTGCATCGCTACCCAACCGTGCACCATACCGTACCAATCCAGAAGAGACGAAGGAGATTATGCGTCAAGTACAGGAGCTGCTCGACAAAGGTTATATACGCGAATATCTTAGTCCTTGTGTTGTTCCTATTATACTAGTGCCTAAAAAGGATGGTACGTCGCGTATGTGTGTTGATTGTAGAGGCATTAATAATATTACTATTCGTTATCGTCATCCTATTCCTAGGCTAGATGATATGCTTGATGAATTGAGTGGCTCTACAATATTCTCCAAAGTTGATTTATGTAGTGGATACCATAAAATTCGTATGAAATTGGGAGATGAATGGAAAACAGCATTTAAAACTAAGTTTGGTTTATATGAGTGGTTAGTCATGCCTTTTGGGTTAACTAATGCACCTAGTACTTTCATGAGACTAATGAACGAAGTTTTACGTGCTTTCATTGGACGATTTGTGGTAGTCTATTTTGATGATATACTGATTTATAGCAAATCTTTGGAAGAACATTTGGAACATTTACGTGCTGTTTTTAATGCTCTACGTGATGCACGCTTGTTTGGTAACCTTGGGAAGTGCACCTTTTGCACCGACCAGTATCTTTTCTTGGCTATGTTGTTACACCACAGGAATTGAAGTTGATAAAGCCAAGATTGAAGCTATTGAGAGTTGGCCGCAGCCCAAAACGGTCACACAAGTGAGGAGTTTTCTTGGACTCGCTGGTTTCTATAGGCGCTTTGTGAGAGACTTTAGCACCATTGCTGCACCTCTCAATGAACTTACAAAGAAGGATGTGCCGTTTGTTTGGGGTACCGCGGGGAAGAAGCTTTCACGGTATTGAAAGATAAGTTGACACATGCTCCTTTACTCCAACTTCGACTTTAATAAGACTTTTGAGCTTGAATGTGATGCTAGTGGAATTGGATTAGGAGGTGTGTTATTACAAGATGGCAAACCTGTTGCATACTTTTCCGAAAAATTGAGTGGGCCTAGTCTGAACTATTCTACTTATGACAAAGAATTATATGCTCTTGTTCGGACTTTAGAGACATGGCAACATTATTTATGGCCCAAAGAATTTGTTATACATTCTGATCATGAATCTTTGAAACATATTAAAAGTCAAGCTAAACTGAATCGTAGACATGCCAAATGGGTTGAATTCATTGAGACTTTCCCTTATGTCATTAAACACAAGAAGGGTAAAGAAAATGTTATTGTTGATGCTTTGTCTCGTCGCTATACTATGCTTTCACAACTTGACTTCAAAATATTTGGTTTGGAGACCATCAAAGATCAATATGTGCATGATGCTGATTTTAAAGATGTAATGCAGAATTGTAAAGAAGGAAGAACATGGAACAAGTTCGTTATTAAGGATGGTTTTGTGTTCCGTGCTAACAAGCTATGCATTCCTGCTAGCTCTGTTCGTCTTTTGTTGTTGCAGGAGGCGCATGGAGGAGGATTAATGGGACACTTTGGCGTGAAGAAGACGGAGGATATACTTGCTACACATTTCTTTTGGCCAAAGATGAGACGGGATGTTGAGCGTTTTGTTGCTCGCTGCACTACATGTCAAAAAGCTAAGTCACGACTCAATCCTCATGGATTATATATGCCTTTACTGTACTCTAGTGTTCCTTGGGAGGATATATCTATGGACTTTGTTTTAGGTTTACCTCGAACAAAGAAGGAGAGGGATAGCATATTTGTTGTTGTGGAAAGATTTACGAAAATGGAACACTTTATACCATGTCATAAAAGCGATGATGTTGTTAATGTTGCTGATTTGTTCTTTCATTGAAATTATTCGCTTGCATGGTGTGCCAAATACTATTGTTTCAGATCGTGATACTAAATTTCTTAGCCACTTTTGGAGATGTTTATGGGCTAAGTTGGGGACTAAACTGCTTTTAGTACTACTTATCAACCCCAAACTGATGGACAAACTGAAGTAGTCAATAGAACATTGTCTACTGTGCTTAGGGCTGTTTTGAAGAATAATAAGGAAATGTGGGAAGAATGCTTGCCTCATATTGAATTTGCTTATAATCGTTCATTGCATTCTACTACTAAGATGTGCCCTTTTGAAATTGTGTATGGCTTCCTACCTCGTGCACCTATTGATTTGTTGCCTCTTCCATCTTCGGAGAAGGTTAATTTTGATGCTAAAGAACGTGCTGAATTGATTCTAAAAATGCATGAGTTAACTAAGGAAAACATTGAGCGTATGAATGCTAAATATAAACTTCTTTGGAGATAAGGGTAGAAAACATGTTGTCTTTGCACCGGAGATCTTGTTTGGTTACATTTGCGTAAGGATAGGTTTCCTAATTTGCAAATCAAAGCTAATGCCACGTGCTGATGGTCCATTTAAGGTGTTAGAGAAAATAAATGATAATGCATATAAACTTGAGCTGCCTGCAGATTTTGGGGGTTAGTCCCACTTTTAACATTGCAGATTTGAAGCCTTATTTGGGTGAGGAAGATGAGTTTCCGTCGAGGACGACTTCATTTCAAGAAGGGGAGGATGATGAGGACATCAATACCATTGTTACACCCACAGCCCCTGCCGCTATACATCTTGGACCAATTACTAGAGCTCACGACGCCAATTGAATTATCAGGTACTTTCGTTTCTTGGTAACGATTCCAATGTTCATGAGGATATGATGCTGCCTAAATTGGATACATTTGTTTTGCTTACAGATGAAGGGCCTACCATGGACAAGAAAGATGAACCTAGGAGCAAGTTCAAGCATGGAGATGTTGGCATGCGCAAGGGGAACAAGAACGGAGTTACAAGTGATGATTCCAGGACTTTGAAGCCACCCTAATGAGAGCATGAGGCCTTGGACGAAATATACAAGATGCCACTTCATAATATTCGTCCATAGGCTATTCTAGGTGCTGCGTCACCTTAATATTGGGCCAGCCCATGTAATTTCGAAATACTTAAGTGTAGGCTGTTTTTAGAGTCCGTATGTGTGGGGAAACAAGAGTTAGGGTTGGTTTGGACCCCTCCCTCAAGGGCCACGAATTTCCCTCCTCTTTCTCCATATATACAGCCCTTAGGGCGTCGTTAGAACTTTGGGGGTTTTGTTTAGATCAAAAGTTCGCCATAGCTGCAACTTCACAGATTTCGCCGTTTGTGTTCAACGACTGGACCAAGGCGTCTCGTAACCCCACCTTCATTAATAAAGCTTTCCTCTTATATTCGCAATATCCAGATTGCAATCTTAGTTTCTTGCTTGTTCTTCGTTTGCTCGCAGGAAACAGGCCCTCGTGGTCAGGTTGATCGTGCTCCGGCGTGGTCAATAACCCTCGGAAGTTGGTTTAGCGATTGCTAAGGCGCCGACGTCTCAAGACGTACGTAGTCGGATCGTCAAGGTCGACTCCCACAGAAACGATAGCCACCATCTCATCGAAACATCGGGACACCTTTTGCCTCTATCATTACTCATGCTCCGATTCTTGCTTTGCCCAATTTTGACAAAACTTTTGAGGTTCATTGTGATGCAAGTGGTACCAGAATTAGCGGAGTTTTGATGCAAGAAAAACGAGCCATTGCTTATTTTAGTGAAAAACTCTCCGGTGCTCAACTTAATTATCCCATCTATGACAAAGAATTGTATGCTTTAGTGCGTGTGCTACATGTTTGGGAACATTACCTTAGACCTCATGAGTTTGTCATCCATACCGATCATGAAACGCTTAAGTACCTCAAAGGTCAAACTAAATTGAACAAGCGTCATGCCAAATGGAGTGCATTCATTGAATCTTTTCCTTATGTGATCAAGTACATTAAGGGTAAAGAAAATGTAGTTGCCGACGCTTTCACGCATATGCATGCTTGTCACTCAACTTGAGTTGAATGTTATTGGTTTTGAGCATATAAAAGACTTGTATGAGCATGATCCATCTTTTTGCTTCTCCTTATGCTAAGTGTTTGACGATACGTCCTTGGGAACAATATTACATCAAGGATGGTTATCTTATGAAAGCTAACAAACTTTGCATTCCCGAGTCTTCTCTTCGTTTGCTCCTTTTGCAAGAGGCCCATGGAGGCGGACTCATGGGACACTTTGGACGCGACAAGACATTCGCCATGCTCTCCACCAACTACTTCTGGCCCAAGATGTTCCGCGACGTCTCACGCTTCACCAACCGATGCTATACAAGTCGCAAAGCTAAGTCTAAAGCTCAATCTCATGGTCTTTACATGCCTCTTCCTATTCCATATCAACCATGGGAAGCCATTAGTATGGATTTTGTACTTGGTTTGCCTAGGACTCAAAATGGCAAGGATTCCGTCTTTGTTGTTGTGGATAGATTTTCTAAGATGGCACACTTCATCTGCAACAAGATAGACGATGCTTCACATGTTGCCAATCTCTTTTGTAGGTAAATCTTGCGACTCCATGGCGTACCAAAGACAATCGTCTCCGATCGTGACGTCAAGTTCTTGAGTTACTTTTGGAAGACCCTATGCGCCAAGCTCGGAATCAAGCTCTTGTTCTCCTCGGCATACCATCCTCAAACCGATGGCCAAACGGAGGTGACGAACCGCACACTATCCACTCTACTTCGTGTCTTGATAAAGAAGAACATCAAGGAATGGGAAGCATGTCTACCCATCGCCGAGTACGCCTACAACTGTGCAAGACATTCAACTACCGGCAAGTCCCCTTTCGAGGTCGTCTACGGTTTCAACCCCTTGTCCCCATTGGACATTCTACCACTTCCTCTCCACGAGCGCATCAACATGGATGCAAGTGAACGAGCAAGCTACATCAAGAAGATGCATCGAAGACACAAGGCACACCATTGAGCGCCAAGTACAACGTCAAGCAAACAAGCTCAACGCAAACAAGCAACCCATCGTCTTCAACATTGGTGATCTCGTGTGGCTACACCTTCGCAAGGACCGCTTCCCCAAAGAACGCAAGTCCAAGCTTCTCCCTCGAGCCGATGGACCTTTCAAGGTGCTAGCACGCTACAACGACAACGCCTACAAGATCGACCTACCTCGAGACAAATACAACGTGAGCGACATCTTCAACGTCAAGGACCTCTCACCATTCCATGGAGATGAAGCTTTTGATCCGAGGTCGGATCTCCCCCAAGGGGGGGGGGGAGATGATACGGAGCATCCTACGATCATCCCCATGGACTTACAACCGTCTCATCAAGAGCCAGAGTAGCCGTTCTTCTCCGAGAGGAGGTCTTGATGGGGTCCACCCTAGAAGGGGGTCTTGAATCCGCTTGGGGAATCTTCTCCGAAGAGGTCCTGAGCTCCGAGGAGAAGTAACCAAGTGGATGAGCAAGGCTCTCACACAAACATGAGCTAAACCTAAGCTTATGGTAGAGCTCGTTGAGGATAGTGGCACAAAAATTTGATGCAAAATGTTAGCAAGAGTCAATAATGTTGAAAGAGATTCACAAATTCGCAAGCGAAACAAGTAGACCAATAGCAATATGAGGCACACGGAAACACACACACGGATAGATAAATGGGGCCGCGCAACCAAGGAATGAGCTCAAAATGTGGAATCCACCAAAACACTCGTGTTGCACAACTCAAGAGAGACGCTAGCACGATTGCTCAATAGACGGATACGACACTTGTGCACAACCTATAAGATGCAAAATGGATAAACTTCTATCCCAAGTATGCTATGTATGTATGGTTCCCGGTGTTCCTCTCAAGATAATCCAAGATGATCGGATATGACAATCTTATATGCAATATGGTATGATGCTATGGCACTTGCTTACAAGCTCTTTGCTATTTCTCTTTTGCTTAAAAGCTTATTCTCTTTTTTTTTTCTATGGCCACTTTGCACAAAGCACAAACCAAGATAGCAATTGTGTATATGCGGGAACAAACTTGAGACACAATGGATGATATGATACCAATATGATATGGTATGGTATGTAATGGAAGGTATGATCACTAATGTGCACAAGTAACGTTGCCGGCAATACTCAAATGGCTAGTCTCGATAGGTAAGTGACGCAAAATGGGATAAGGGGTTATCAATGCAATTGCAAGGGGAATATACAATGGTGTTGTCGAGGTTACCGTCCTTTGCGATGATGAGTGGCGGTGTTCTTGATGTAGATACCAAGATGATGGAAACTCGTCCCTAAGTAGCCGAAACACATTAGGAAACGAAAAAACCGCGAACTCAAAATCTCAAATGACAAATGTCAAATGGTGGTAGCGGAAAGCGGTGGTGATTTGCACTTGGCAATGCGGAAGTGGAATGATGGGCTATACACGTGTCGGAGTTGAAGTTGTCGTCCTAAGTAGCCAAAACACACGAGGAGACACAAGCCACAACTCAAACGAAATTGGGTTAAGTTGGGGTGTGGCGGAAGTGTATGGTGGGTACGCCTATTTGGAAGTGGTGGTGGTGGTTGATGAAGAAGCAATCGTCCCTAAGTAGCCGAAACACCTTAGGAGACTCGAATCACTACTCAAACAACCACTAATGCTATGGGGAACAAAATTGGTTAGGTTGCGGAAGTCGGTGGTGGTTATGCGGAGGATGTGGCGGAAGCCCTAGGCAAAGATGCCAAAGTTCACAAAATTTGATGGAGTCAAATGGTGATGGTAGTATTTTTATGGGAAGGGGGATGTCAATAGCTTCAAAACGAGCTAAAGAACGTCAAAATCGGACTTCGGATGAATTAGTTATGGCGAAAGCGGTGAAACGGAAAGCTGAAATGTACGAGGGCCGGATATCCGGGGCTAGGGGCCGGATTTCCGGGGTGAATGTCCGTAACCGAGCGATTTTGGTGCTCCAGGGCGGATGTCCGGCGGATGGCGGATGTCCGCCCGAGGTCTTGGATGTCCGCCCGACGATTCCAAATCTCGTTTGGGGCGGAAATTTTCGAATTGGGGGCGGAAATTGATGATTTCGGGGGCAAAATTTGATGGATTTTGTGGAGGAAAGATGGGGAAACTTAGGGGAATGCTAGATCCACTTGAAACCAAGCAAATCCACGGATCAAAATCAACAAAACATCATCAAAACTAACAAATCACAAAAAAAAATTGGGGCTGTTTTTGGTGGGGATTTACGGATTTAGGACGGCATCATCAAAATCAAACTAGCAAAAGCGGGGTAGGGGCGCCAAAAACGTGATCACCCTAAGCTCAGATACATAGATGATGTCGGGCGGAACCCTCACGTGTATGATCTTTCACGTTGGAGCGGATCCTACGGGAATCACGATGAACACGGGGAAGAAGCGGAGAGAAATCACGAGGGGAAACACTCAAGAACAAGTCCAATCACACATCCACTAGACAATCAAACACGCAAGATCAACAAGGTACATGAACAACAAAAGGAAAGATACAAGGTAAGGTTCATCTCCGAGAGGAGGTCTTGATGGGGTCCACCCTAGAAGGGGGTCTTGAATCCGCTTGGGGATCTTCTCCAAGAGGTCACTGGCTCCGAGGAGAAGTAACCAAGTGGATGAGCAAGGCTCTCACACAAACATGAGCTAAACCTCAGCTAACCCTAGAAAGAGGAGGGGATCAAGTATATATAGTCTCGGGGCGAAGGGGTACAAGGGACGAGTCCCGGATGCACTGCGCGCAGGCAGGGGAGGCCGGATGTCCGGGCGTCGGGCCGGATGTCCGGGCTTTCCTGAGACGCCGGATGTCCGGGCTAGGGGGGCCGGATGTCCGGGCTGGGCTGGTTCTGCCGATTGGTGCGGTGAGGCCGGATTCGGGGCATCGTGAAGAGCCGGATGTCCGGGGCAGGGGGCGGATGTCCGCCTCAGCTTGTGGGCTGAGTTGCGGCTGTGTTGGTGCCTCCAGGGCGGATGTCCGGTCTGGCCGGATGTCCGGGCTTGCTGGACGGGCGGATGTCCGGCCGACGGATGTCCGGCTCAGAGATTTCTCCGGTTCCTCTCGCCGAAGTTCCTTCATCCTTGTACTTGGGGACTTGTCCATCCTTCCGAGCATCTCCGAGAGGGTCTCCTTGGTACCTAGGCATGCATAGGGGGAAGTGTCAAGTAGTATACCATCCTCGAAGGGGTCAAGTGAGCACGTGTAAAGGAGAAGATTCACCTTTGTGTATGTGAAGAAGAGGTCGCACGTGTCACTTGCCAAACGGACTCTTGACATGGTGATGACTGTAGGATGCTCCGCATCACAAAGGTGTCCTGTCTTTCGATGAGATGTTGGTTTTCGCTTTGGAGGAAGTCGACTTTGACGATCCGACTACGAACGTGCGAGGACGTCGCGCCTTAGCAATCGCTAAACCAACTCCGAGAGGTTATTGACCACGCCGGAGCACGATCAACTTGACCACGAGGATCTGCTTTCCTGCGAGCAAACGAAGAACAAGCAAGAAACTGAGATTGCAATCTGGATATTGCGAATATAAGATGAAAGCTTTATTGATCAAGGTGGGGTTCTGTGACGCCTTTGTCCGGTCGTTGAACACAAACGAAATGCACGCGAAGTTGCAGCTATGGCGAACTTTTAATCTAAACAAAACCCAAAGTCTAAACGACGCCCTAAGGGCTGTATATATGGAGAAAGAGGAGGAATTTCGTGGCCCTTGAGGAGGGGTCCAAACCAACCCTAACTCTTGTTTCCCCACACACTGACTCTAAAACAGCCTACACTTAAGTATTTCGAAATTACATGGGCCTGGCCCAATAAGGCAGCACCTAGAATAGCCTATGGACGAATATTATGAAGTGGCATCTTGTATATTTCGTCCAAGGCCTCATGCTCACTTCAAAGTCTGAATCACTCACTGCCAACATCTCCATGTTGAACTTGCTCCAAGGTTCATCTTTCATGCCTGAACTTCAGTCTCATCTTCCTTTCTCACTACATTTCAGTTGCGTTAGTGACTAACCCCAAAATCTACATGCAGATTTTGGGGTTAGTCCCACTTTTAACATTGCAGATTTGAAGCCTTATTTGGGTGAGGAAGATGAGCTCGTCGAGGACGACTTCATTTCAAGAAGGGAGGATGATGAGGACATCAATACCATTGTTACACCTGCAGCCCCCATCGCTACATATACCGGACCAATTACTAGAGTCACAAGACGCCAATTGAATTATCGTGTACTTTCGCTTTCTTGGTAATGATTCTAATGTTCATGAGAATATGATGCTGCTTAAATTGGATACATTTGTTTTGCTTACAAATGAAGGGCCTAGCTTGGAGAAGGATGGACATTGAGCAAGAACAAGCATGGAGATGATGCCATGCTAAGGGGAACAAGAACGGAGTTACAAGTGATGATTTCAGGATTTGAAGCCACCATAATGGTGCATGAAGCCTTGGACGAAATATACAAGATGCTACTTCATAAATTTCGTCCCGAGGCTATTCTAGGTGTCACACACCTTATTATACTGGACCAATTACTAGAGCTCACAAGACGCCAATTGAATTATCGTGTACTTTCGCTTTCTTGGTAATGATTCTAATGTTCATGAGAATATGATGCTGCCTAAATTGGATACATTTGTTTTGCTTACAAATGAAGGGCCTAGCTTGGAGAAGGATGGACATTGGAGCAAGAACAAGCATGGAGATGATGCCATGCTAAGGGGAACAAGAACGGAGTTACAAGTGATGATTTCAGGACTTTGAAGCCACCATAATGGGTGCATGAAGCCTTGGACGAAATATACAAGATGCTACTTCATAAATTTCGTCCCGAGGCTATTCTAGGTGCTGCGTCACCTTATTATTGGGCCAGGCCCTTGTAATTTCGAAATACACAAGTATATGGTATTTTTAGAGTCCGTATGTGTGGGGAAACAAGAGATAGGGTTGATTTCGGACCCCTCCACCAAGGGCCACGAAATTCCTCTTCCTCCATATATACAGCCCTTAGGGCACCGTTTAGACTTTGGGTTTTGTTTAGATCAAAAGTTCGCTTTAGCTGCAACTTCACTGCATTGCTTGTGTTCAACCACTGCACCAAGGCGTCTCGTAACCCCACCTTCATTAATAAAGCTTTCCTCTTATATTCGCAATATCCAGATTGCAACCTTAGTTTCTTGCTTGTTCTTCGCTTTGCTCGCAGGAAACAGGCCCTCGTGGTCGTTGATCGTGTTCGGGCGTGGTCAATAACCTCGGAAGTTGGTTTAGCGATTGCTAAGGCGCGACGCCTCAGACGACGTAGTCGGATCGTCAAGGTCGACTCCCACAGAAACTATAGCCACCATCTCATCGAAACATCGGGACACCTTTGCCTCTATCACATCAAGAAGCGCTTCGCGATGAAGCTCAAGAAAGGATTTACCAAGCACGTGTGCATCGACAAGCTCCTCCTCAAGATCGACAAGCTCCTCCTCAAGCGAGACAAGAACGTCAAGTCCATCGGGAGCAAGAAGACAATGGACCCCCTCCTCGCCAAGAGCAACATGAGGTCGACAACCTTCCTCGCCAAGAGCAACATGTGCTCGACAACCCTCCTCGCCAAGAGCAACATGGGGTTGGCAACCCTCGTCGACAAGAGCAACACGAGGTTGTCAATCCAAGAACGACATGGGCGCCATCATCCCCGACCCCAACACAATGAAGAACAATGCTATGGAAAGCTAAGATTCACCATGCCCAAGTTCAATGGAAGCAATGACCCCGAAGAATACCTTTCATGGGCATTGAAGGTCGACAAAATCTTTTGTATGCACAACTATGAGGAAGAGAAGAAGATCGCTATGGCATCACTTGAGTTCCAAGACTATGTGCTCATATGGTGGGAACAAATCATTGAGCGCCGACAAGCAAGAGGCGAACCTACAATCACCACTTGGGCTCAAATGAAGGATGTCATGCGAGCACGTTTTGTGCCCACCTACTACTACCGAGACCTCTTCAAGAAACTCCAACTCCTAAAGCAAGGAACAAAGAGTGTTGAAGAATACTACAAGGAAATGGAGATAGCCATGACTCGAGCCAATGTCAAGGAAGATGATGAGCAAACAATGGCACGCTTTCTTGAATGGACTCAATCATCCCATCAAGAAGATCGCCGACTTCCAACCCTACTCCAACCTCATTGAGCTCGTGCATCAAGCTACAAAGGCGGAACGTCAAGTGCAAGATGACTTCAAGTACGCCAATTACTCGTCCAAGACCTACGAATTCTCCAACAACCAATCTTCAACAACTCCTCCAACATCAACATCAACCAAACCTTCTACAAGCAACGACGACAAGTCAAGTTACAAGAAAACTTCGACAAGTTAAAGTCGTCCTCCTCCTACTACAAGAAACTTCAAGCCGCGTGCTTCGTCATCTACTCCGACCGATGAGACCATCAAGACAAGCTCCTTCAAGTGTTTCACTTGCGGCGGCCGAGGCCACAAGTCCTATGAATGCACAAACAAGCGCACGATGATCCTCAACGACGATGGCACCTATGACTCAATGAGTGATGAGGAGATGGAAGCTCTTGACCAAGTGGCCATGCACCGGCGAGTGAACGGGGATGAAGATGATAGAGTCTTTTGTGATGAGGATTCGAGCCCCGCTATAGTCGTCTCCAAGGTCTTGACTCTTCAACATCAACAAGAAAAAGACCAACGATGCCACATCTTCCACACAAAGGCCGGCATCAATGGAAGGTCCGTCAAGGTCATCATCAATGGAGGTAGTTGCCACTACTTGGCAAGTGAAGAACTATGCTCTAAGCTTCAATTGGTCAAGAGGAAGCACCCGCACCCCTACAAGGTTCAATGGCTAAGTGACTCGGCACTATACGAGTTGAGCATACGCCCAAGTCTCCTTCAAAATTGATGCATATGAGGACACTTTCGAGTGTGATGTGGTCCCAATTTCCGTTTGCCACGTCCTTCTTGGTTGACCATGGCAATTCCGACCGTGGTGTCATCCACAGCAGGCGTACCAATCACTATAGTTTCAAGATGAAAGGGAAGGAATATGTGCTACGACATATGTCTCCTAGTCAAGTGATAGCCGACAAGCAAGCCACCCATCATGGAGAGAAGAGTGAGAAAGTGATCCACCAAAAAGTGAGTGAGAGCCACAAGCCAAACTTGAGCGCCTCTTCGCCTAGAGAGAAAAACCTCATCCTATTTGACACAAAAAGTGAGATGAGAGAAGTGTGTGAGAACCCATCGAGTGTGATGCACTTTATCCTTGTGTGCAAGGATGGGGAACCAAAAACTAACACCTCTCACGAGCTACCTTTAGTGTTTCAATCTCTTTTGCAGAAATTCCAAGATGTTTTCCCCGATGAGCTACCTCCGGGTCTACCTCCACTACGAGGCATTGAGCATCGAATCGACCTCATCCCCGGAGCGCCTCTCCCAAACAAAGCTCCATACCGTGTCAACCCCGAAGAAACAAAGGAGATCCAACGGCAAGTACAACAACTCATCGACAACGGTCATGTACGTGAAAGCTTAAGCCCTTGTGCCGTTCCCGTTATACTTGTGCCTAAGCCAGATGGAAGTTTCCGCTTGTGTTCTGATTGTAGACCTATCAATGCTATTACCATTCGCTATAGGCATCCCATTCCTCGCTTAGATGATATGCTTGATGAACTTAGTGGAGCCAACTTTTCTCAAAAATTGATCTTAAAAGTGGCTATTATCAAATCCGCATACAAGAGGGTGATGAATGGAAAACTGCTTTCAAAAAGCAAATTTGGCTTATATGAGTGGTTAGTTATGCCTATCGGTTTATCGGAAGCTCCGGTACTTTCGTGCGTCTTATGCATTATGTGCTTCGCCTTATATTGGAGTCTTTGTTGTGGTTTACTTGATGATATTCTTGTGTTTAGCAAAACCATGAAAGAGCATATTTATCATGTTAGGGCTGTTTTGCAATCCCTTAGCCAGGTACGTCTTTATGCAAACTTGAAAAAATGCACGTTTGGTGTTGACAAAGTGGTTTTCTTCGGTTTTTTTGTCTCTTCCAAGGGTGTCCATGTTGATGAATCTAAAATTGAAGCAATTAAAACTTGGCCCCAACCAACCAATTTGCAACAAGTGCGTAGCTTTCTTGGTCTTGTGGGTTTTTATCGTCGCTTTGTGAAAGACTTTAACACAATAGCCGCTCCTTTGCATGCTTTGAGTAAGAAGAATGCTCCTTTTGTTTGGGGATCTTTGCAATCCACCGCTTTTGATGAGCTCAAGTTGATGCGGAGCATCCTTCGCTCATCACCATGGACGCACCTACATCTTCCTCAACACCACTTGGACCCATGACTCGAGCTCGAGCTAAGGCTATCGAAGATAAGGTGAACTCGCTCCTCTCCGAACTTCCTCTCTCTACTCACGAGACTTGGCTACAACCTCATATGGACACTCTGTGTGATCAGTACACGGAGGAGAGCCACGGACAGCTACACCCAATGGCCAAGGTGGCAAGGACGCCAAGCATGGACATCAAGAAGAAGGGCCATTTGTGAAGCTACAGGCACCGGACGACCGGCCGGTCCCGGACGTCCGAGCCCTGGGAGATGCTACAACGAGGGAAGGAATACAGGACAGGACTACATGCCACGGACGATCGGTCCCGCCCGGACGTCCGACGACTCCCAGGTCCCGGACGACCGACGCCCTCTGGACGTCCGGCAACTCGGCACCCGAATGGAAATTCACGGAAGACCGAAGCCTCTGGACGACCGGACGACCAAGCACTAGCTCAATTTTACGGACGTCTGACAGCCCTCTTGACGTCTGACCTTCCCCAAGCTCCGGACGTCTAACGCCTTCGGACGTCCGACACTGTGCAGGATAAATACCGCTGGCCGGAGCCTTGTACCCCTTCACTTCGCCCCCATTTGCACTAAGACTATAAATAGACCTCCTCCTCCTCCTAGTTAGGGTTAGCAAAGGATTAGCTCATGTTTGTGTGAGCTTTGCTCATCCACTTGGTTACCTTCTCCTCGAGCTCGGGACCTCCTCGGAGAAGATCCTCCAAGCGGATTCAAGCCCCCCTCTAGGGTGGCCCCCCTCAAGACCTCCTCACGGAGAAGAACGGCTACTCGTGTATCTTTCCTTTATTGATTTTGAATCTTGTGCTACCTTATGTGTTCGGTGATCTAGCCCTTGTGTGATCGATACTTGTCGGTTTAGTGATTCGCTCGTGTGTTTTACCTTGTGTTCTTCCGCTCGTTTGTTGTGTTCCTCGTAGGGATCCACTCCAAACGTGAAAGATCGTCCACATAGGGTTCCGCCCTACATCATCTTGGTATCATGAGCCACGTTGATCACGTTTTTGGAGCCCCTAGCCCGTGTTTTCTACCTTGATTTTGTTGTTTTCGTCCTAAATCCGAAAATCCCCACCAAAAATAGCCCCAAATTTTTTTGTGATTTGTTGGTGAGTTGAGATTTTGTTGGATTTGGTCCATGGATTTGAGTTGCTACGTGTGGATCTAGCTTTCCCCAGCCTCCCCACCCTTTTCCATCCATCAATCCGCTCGATTTCGACCTCACCACCTTCTTCCTCCCCGCAATCTTGCTGTTCATCCCGCGTTGACCCCGACCATCGGACGTCCGGCATTTCCCCGACGACCGGAGCCCCTGACCCGATTCGAAATTACAGACGACCGGACCCTGCCGGACGTCCGACGGCCGTACGACCGTAAAAACCGGACGTCCGTATAACTCTGACATAACTGAATATTTTCAGTTCAACCACCACCACAACCCCACCTTCAACCACATCTTCCAAACCCACATACACCATCATCCTCCCCAATACCTCCTATGGCGATTTTGACATAGTTTGGTCCATGAGATTTTGAGTTGTGGTTCCCGTGTCCTATTGTGTTTTGGCTATCTAGGTATGGTTCGACTTCATCATCACCTCGGCTCATCTTCGCAAGGGTCTCATAATCGCCAAGGACGGTAACATCGTCGACATCTTTGTCATACCTTGCAATTGCATTGATAACCACCTGGCCTTACTTTATGTAGCTTACCCATCGAGACTAGCCATTGAGTATTGTCGGCAGCGTGACTTGTGCACATTAGTGATCATACTCCATACCATACATACCATACCACCGTGGTGCATATCTTGGGATCCATTTGTGTGTCACAAAGTTTTCATAGCATACACAATTGCTATCTTGGTTTGTGAAGTTCTGCATGAGAAAAGAGCTCAAAAGTGAAAGAGCCACCCAAGCTTTTAAGCAAAGAGGAAAGATAAGCAAAGAGCTTATGAACAAGAACCATAGCATCATACTACATTAAGATTGTCATATTGGATCATCTTGGATCATAGCACCGAAATACCATACATATAGCATACGTGGGATAGAGATAGTTGCATTTTTCCCTAGTAGGTTGTGCACAAGTTCCATATCCGCCTATTGTGCGATCGTGCTAGCGTCTCTCTAATATTGTGCAACAAGAGCATTTTCGTGGATTCCACATTTTGGCTCACTTTTGGTTTGCACAATCCCACTTATCTATTTGCGTGTGTGTTTTCGTGTACCATTATTTGCTTGGTCTACTTGTTGCATTTGCAAATTTGTGAACCTTTTCCAACATTATTGACGCTCACTTACAATTGCATCAAATTTTGTGCCACCATCCTTACCAAGCTCCACCATAAGCTTTTATTTGTGTAGGTGTGAGAACCGACAAGGATTGGTACCAATAGTGCTATTTCATTGTCCGCATTTGAGTGAACTTGATTCATCATCAACATCGGTCAAAGGTACATTGCTATAAGTTCTTCTCCTTCTACCACTCACATTTTTGCTTGGAATGATGGATAGGCCAAGTACTTCTACCAACCCACTCTTCCTCGAGCAAGGCGACGACATGTCATCATACGTCACCAAGAGCCACCTCTTTGGTGCACAACGAGCGTTGCACAAAGAGCAACAAGCAATGAGCGACCGCATCGACAACCTCGCCAATGACTTGCGACTCTCCGAGCAACGTACAAGAGACTACTTCGATAACAAGTTCGACGCTCACAAGCAAGAGAATGATGCAAGAATGGACGAGATACGCGCCTTGATGAGGAACCGGCATCATTCCACTTCTTCATCCTCAAGACGGAGCCGCTCGAGTCGACACGCCGACACCTTCTACGACTCAAGTACACCGTCATCGAACACTCTTCAACGAGCCACAGCGTCAAGACCGTCATGCATCGCAAGAACCCGCTACATGACAAGCATTCACAAGAGCAAGTCGATGAGCAAGTCCCTCGTCATCAATCAAACCAAGCCGCTTTTGCCCAAGCTCAAGAACGACAACGACTATGGCGCCAAGAGGAAGATCGAGCGCGTCTACACCAAGAAGAACAAGACGCCGAGGCGCAACGTCTTCAACAACAACAACGAGAAGCGCAAGCTCTTGAGGCGCAATGTGCCCTTCAAGAATCAAGTCGAGCCATCGCCAACCGCAATCGCGAACGACACAATCAAGAGGAAGCCCATCGAGAAGAAATCCAAGAGAGGAACTATTAACCGCGCGTGCAACGTCAAGTTCCTCAAGCTCCTCAAGCTCCACCTCAACCTCAAGTTCAACAAGAGCAAGCTGATCATGGACTTCCTCCAAGCCAAGAGCAACAGGAAGATGATTTTCATCCACGTCAAGGGCGTCATCATCACCATCGCCAACAACACAATGAAGAGCAACGCTATGGAAAGCTCAAATTCACCATGCCCAAGTTCAATGGAAGCAATGACCCCGAGGAGTACCTCTCATGGGCATTGAAGGTCGACAAAATCTTTCATTTGCACAACTATGAGGAAGAAAAGAAGATCGCTATGGCATCACTTGAGTTCTAAGACTATGTGCTCATATGGTGGGAACAAAGCCTTGAGCGCCGACAAGCAAGAGTTGAACCTCCAATCACCACTTGGGCTCAAATGAAAGATGTCATGTGCGCATGTTTTGTGCCCACCTACTACAACCGCGACCTCTTCAAGAAACTCCAACTCCTCAAGCAAGGAACAAAGAGTGTTGAAGAATACTACAAGGAAATGGAGATAGCCATAATTCAAGCCTATGTGAAGGAAGATGATGAGCAAACAATGGCACGTTTCTTGAGTGGACTCAATCATCCCATCAAGAAGATCGCCGACTTCCAACCCTACACCAACCTCATTGAGCTCGTGCATCAAGCTACAAAGGCAGAACATCAAGTGCAAGATGACTTCATGTACGTCAAGTACTCATCCAAGACCTACGGCTTCTCCAACAACCAACCTTCAACAACCCCTCCAACATCGACATCAACCAAACCTTCTACAAGCAACGACGACAAGTCAAGTTACAAGAAAACTTCGACAAATTCAAGTCGTCCTCCTCCTACTACAAGCAACTTCGAGCCGCGTTAGCCGTCATCTACTCCGACCGATGAGACCGTCAAGACAAGCTCCTTCAAGTGTTTCACTTGCGGCGGCCGAGGCCACAAGTCCTACGAATGCACCAACAAGCGCACCATGATCCTCAATGACGATGGCACCTATGAATCAATGAGTGATGAGAAGATGGAAGCTCTTCAGCAAGTGGCCATGCACCGGCGAGTGAACGAGGATGAAGATGATCAAGTCTTTTGTGATGAGGATTCGAGCCCCGCTCTCGTTGTCCCTAAGGTCTTGACTCTTCAACATCAACAAGAAGAGGACCAAAGATGCCACATCTTCCACACAAAGGCCGACATCAATGGAAGGTCCGTCAAGTTCATCATCGACGGAGGTAGTTGCCACAACTTGGCAAGTGAAGAACTATGCTCCAAGCTTCAATTGGCCAAGAGGAAGCACCTGCACCCCTACAAGGCTCAATGGCTAAGTGACTCTGGCACTATACGAGTCGAGCATACAGTCCAAGTCTCCTTCAAAATTGGTGCATATGAGGACACTTTGGAGTGTGATGTGGTCCCAATGACCGTTTGCCACCTCCTTCTTGGTCGACCATGGCAATTCGTGTGGTGTCTTCCACAGCAGGCGTACCAATCACTATAGCTTCAAGATGAAAGGGAAGGAATATGTGCTACGACCTATGTCTCCTAGTCAAGTGATAGCCGACAAGCAAGCCACCCATCATGGAGAAAAGAGTGAGAAAGTGATCCACCAAAAAGTGAGTGAGAGCCACAAGCCAAACTTGAGCGCCTCTTCGCCTAGAGAGAAAAACGCATCCTATTTGCCACCAAAAGTGAGATGAGAGAAGTGTGTGAGAACCCATCTGATAGAGGCGAGGGTGTCCCGATCTTTCGATGAGATGATAACTATCGATTTGGTGGAGACGACTTTGACGATCCGACTACAAACGTGCACGACGTTGCGCCTTAGCAATCGCTAAACCAACTCCGAGAGGTTATTGACCACGCCGAGCACAATCAACTCGACCACGAAGGTCTATTCACGCAAGCAATCGAAAAACAAGCAAGAATATGATAAAGCAATCTGAATATTGCGAGTATATATGAAGTATTGATAAAGGTGGGGATCCGTAAGCGGTCTTGGTCCGTCGTTGGACACAAACGAAGTACGAAGTTGCAATGGCTAACTTTTAACTAAAAAAATCCCAAGGAAAAAGCTACTAGATGGATCTACTTATATAGGATCAAGGGGTGGCGGCCAAGGAGGTGGTAGGACGTCCCAAGTCAGCCTAAAACTAACCCTAGGTCGTACAAGGCCAATGGGCCCAAGCGGAGGTGACGTAACACCTTTGGACTTGTAGTTTGACTCGGATTCTGCTGCAGCATCAGATTGTTTCGTCCATAACTCAACGCTCCGGACGAATTTGAAGGTGAATCCAATTGGGTTGGAAGGTGCACGAAATCTATTTTCCAACAAAAGAAGAATCACCCAATTTGGAGTCCGGATGAAAAAGTTATTGACGTTTTGAGTCAGGTATGTCTGCAGTAGTCCGAATCTGAGTCCGTAACGTGAGAGACTTGGACTCTATCTTCTCTTGGTCCAAAAGTGACGTGAGAGGACTTTTTGAACAGCACCTAAACTTCTCCTTTTCCCTTATCTTCATATGTGTATTGTACAAATGTCCCATACACCTACAATTAGACAAAACACAAAAGTATGTGATGTATTTTTGTTACGGATAACACAAATAGATTATTGAATAGTTTGCACTAGAAATCACACGACAAATATGCATGTATGCAATATTTTGGTCTTATCCAAGGTAGTCATGTCCTCATCATCCTCCACTTCTTGAAAACAAAGCCGCCCTCGGCGGTTCTTAGTCTGAAATGTGGCTAACAAAAGAGACAAGGTGTACATGTTGTATATGTATATGTCATCCATTTTTATTTCCCTTGATTTTTGCACATATGACACATAAATAGATGAGTAACTTGCATAGTTCATAAAACCTAAAGCCAAAACATTATCACAAGAAGTAGAAGGCATGAAAATATTGCAACTCAGGTTTGCACATATAAGTGAAGCTCTTATTCATTTCAAAAGATTGACAATGTTCATCATTAAACCATCCCAACATTGGTGAATAAACCTTACTTGCATCAAGTTTACATGCTACAACATGCTTAAATAAGTAAACATGCAATAAGTCATTTGACACAGAATCATCACCAAGATTAGAGGTCATATCAAAATGATTAAATATTGATTCTTTTGCATCAACAATTAATTCAATGGGTGCACTCAAAATTGTTGGTATTTCAGTTGTTTGATCACATGGCAAAGTCAAATTATCAATATAATCCTCTAAAATAGGTGGTGTGATCAAAGTAGTGGGTAGCTCAACACATGATGTATTCAAGTTAACTAGGCATGCATCATTCTCATGTAAAAGTGGAAAATTTGTACCTTTGTCATTACCTCTTATAGTCAACTCAGATGATGCAGCACTCTCGATGATGATGTGTCACATGGTGGAGATGATGTAGTCCTCGCAACAACGGATGTGGTTGTCATAGTACGCCTAGTAGTTGAATAAACATCTGTATCAACAGTTGGAATGTGCACCGTGCGCTTGTTCTCCTTGTGGGCAACACGTCGTTTTATTTCCTGCTCAGCTTTGCAAGCAAGACGAAACAAATGGTCCATAGGATAACACTCTTCATGAATTAGTATCTCCTGAATATTATGGTTTAATCCTCCCCAAAATCTATCCATAAAATCTTCTTCACTTTCTTCTAAAAATGAGTGCAACAAGGTAGTTTGTAAATCATCATAATATTTTGTTACGGTGTCACTACCTTGTTTTAAATGTTCCAGTTTTTTAATCATGCCACGAGTATAATAAACATCGATTTAATCTATCTCTCATGACATGTTTTAAATCATCCCAAGTATTAGGTACATAATCAGGGTGTAACCGACAATATTCACTCCACCAAACTAGAGCATAACCGGTGAAAGAACCAACCGCAACCATAACTTTTTTACGTTCATCAAAATTATGGGAAGCAAATATATTATTTATGTCTAACTCCCATTCAATATATAAAGGAGGTCTAAAACGGCCATTAAATGGTGGTATAGAAACATGAACCTGATCATGTGCATTTGGATGTTTGTGCACCTCTCGTGACAGCTTGTGGTATTTGCATAGGTGGTGGCATGTCTCCGCGATCGACAAAGCCCATGAATTGACTCTGGATCCTGTCATGATTAGTAGAACAAGAAACAAAATCCAAAAATAATGTTTCTATAACTACTAGGATGTGGTGGTAAAACGCTCACAAAGAAAGCAAATATCAATGTCTTACAAGTTCTTACCATGCAAAGGTGACGGGCAACCAGCGGTGTCAAGTAACTCACGAAGATTGTGTAAAGAGATTGCGGAGGAGCGACGTATACACGGTGTAGAAATATGTGGAGCTGGGTTGGCTATATATGGTAGCAAAAGATTAGCAATAATCAATTCAAAGATGCAATGTTGAATAAACGCTCAACGACGGTACTGTGCCGGTCCTAGGCTAGACCGGACTAGAGACGCGAGCCTAGATCAATAATGAGGTCACGGCGTAGCTCAACTAGCATCAATGAAGGATAATGAGTAGCTCTAGATAGCAAGATATAAGTGAAGAGCACAACGGCAAAGAAAGATAATGATGAAAAACAAGCGCCAAGCAGGATATACAACAACTCTCTCTCCAGTTTTCCTCTTGAAAAGTTTGAGCCAATTTTCTGATAAATTCTTTCAAAGAATGCTACTAACTCAAGCTTTCCAATGCAAAAGAATCACTCAATTCCGAGTTGATATGAGGAGTCAAAGAATTCTAAAACTGGCCTGAAAAATTGGAACAAGCTGTGTTCACGAACTTCAGAGGGCAAAAAGACCTATTTAGAAGCCGATTTTGAGGTGTCAAATAATGAACTAGTTTCTGCAACTATTTAGATGCGGCTCGTTGCTAGCTTCAATTTGAGTATTCACGGAGCCAAAACGGACTTCGCATGAGGAAGATACACCTGTTTTACTGAACAGTGCGCAAAACAGATTCCAATCCGAATTCAAGTACGAGATTGATTCTAGATAGATCTGATTTTTTTTCTTCTCTCTTTTTTTTCTCACACTTTTTTTCCTTTTTCTTTCTCTTTTTTTTCTCTGACTTTTTTTTACTTTTTTTTTCTCTTTTTTTTCTCTCTCCCTCTTTGCAAACAAACTAGATAAGATGCAGATTGGATCAAGCAAAGATGTGAATGACCTCAACTATGATTATGACAATGAATAGTGCATAGCACGTGGTGGAAATTGATGGATGGTATGGTGGACAGTGGAAGGGATAATGATGCAGCGGCGGCGTGACTAATGCGAACAGAACTCAAAACTCTAAAGGAACTAGACACTAAGACCAGCAACTCGACACGACAATGCAACCGATAATTCAATAATGCAAACAATGAAAAGAAAATTGCAAAGGCTTGGACTGGCTAGGACAAATGATGAATAGATCTAACTTTTCTGGTGGCCTTTTCTTGGACAATAGGTAAGAAAATAAATCGAATCTAGGGACAATTGGAAATTCTCACCGAGCAACCTGAAAACCGATACCACTTGATAGAGGCGAGGGTGTCCCGATCTTTCGATGAGATGATAACTATCGATTTGGTGGAGACGACTTTGACGATCCGACTACAAACGTGCACGACGTTGCGCCTTAGCAATCGCTAAACCAACTCCGAGAGGTTATTGACCACGCCGGAGCACAATCAACGACCACGAAGGTCTATTCCTGCAAGCAATCGAAAAACAAGCAAGAATATGATAAAGCAATCTGAATATTGCAGTATATATGAAGTATTGATAAAGGTGGGGATCTGTAAGCGGTCTTGGTGCAGTCGTTGGACACAAGCGAAGTACACGAAGTTGCAATGGCTAACTTTAACTAAAAAATCCCAAGGAAAAAGCTACTAGATGGATCTACTTATATAGGATCAAGGGGTGGCGGCCAAGGAGGTGGTAGGACGTCCCAAGTCAGCCTAAAACTAACCCTAGGTCGTACAAGGCCAATGGGCCCAAGCGGAGGTGACGTAACACCTTTGGACTTGTAGTTTGACTCGGATTCTGCTGCAGCATCAGATTGTTTCGTCCATAACTCAACGCTCCGGACGAATTTGAAGGTGAATCAATTGGGTTGGAAGGTGCACGAAATCTATTTTCCAACAAAAAGAATCACCCAATTTGGAGTCCGGATGAAAAAGTTATTGACGTTTTGAGTCAGGTATGTCTGCAGTAGTCCGAATCTGAGTCCGTAACGTGAGAGACTTGGACTCTATCTTCTCTTGGTCCAAAAGTGACGTGAGAGGACTTTTGAACAGCACCTAAACTTCTCCTTTTCCCTTATCTTCATATGTGTATTGTACAAATGTCCCATACACCTACAATTAGACAAAACACAAAAGTATGTGATGTATTTTTGTTCGGATAACACAAATAGATTATTGAATAGTTTGCACTAGAAATCACACGACAAATATGCATGTATGCAATATTTTTGGTCTTATCCAAGGTAGTCATGTCCTCATCATCCTCCACTTCTTGAAAACAAAAGCCGTCCTCGGCGGTTCTTAGTCTGAAATGTGGCTAACAAAAGAGACAAGGTGTACATGTTGTATATGTATATGTCATCCATTTTTATTTCCCTTGATTTTTGCACATATGACACATAAATAGATGAGTAACTTGCATAGTTCATAAAACCTAAAGCCAAAACATTATCACAAGAAGTAGAAGGCATGAAAATATTGCAACTCAGTTTGCACATATAAGTGAAGCTCTTATTCATTTCAAAAGATTGACAATGTTCATCATTAAACCATCCCAACATTGGTGAATAAACCTTACTTGCATCAAGTTTACATGCTACAACATGCTTAAATAAGTAAACATGCAATAAGTCATTTGACACAGAATCATCACCAAGATTAGAGGTCATATCAAAATGATTAAATATTGATTCTTTTGCATCAACAATTAATTCAATGGGTGCACTCAAAATTGTTGGTATTTCAGTTGTTTGATCACATGGCAAAGTCAAATTATCAATATAATCCTCTAAAATAGGTGGTGTGATCAAAGTAGTGGGTAGCTCAACACATGATGTATTCAAGTTAACTAGGCATGCATCATTCTCATGTAAAAGTGGAAAATCTGTACCTTTGTCATTACCTCTTATAGTCAACTCAGATGATGCAGGCACTCTCGATGATGATGTGTCACATGGTGGAGATGATGTAGTCCTCGCAACAACGGATGTGGTTGTCATAGTACGCCTAGTAGTTGAATAAACATCTGTATCAACAGTTGGAATGTGCACCGTGCGCTTGTTCTCCTTGTGGGCAACACGTCGTTTTATTTCCTGTTCAGCTTTGCAAGCAAGACGAAACAAATGGTCCATAGGATAACACTCTTCATGAATTAGTATCTCCTGAATATTATGGTTTAATCCTCCCCAAAATCTATCCATAAAATCTTCTTCACTTTCTTCTAAAAATGAGTGCAACAAGGTAGTTTGTAAATCATCATAATATTTTGTTACGGTGTCACTACCTTGTTTTAAATGTTCCAGCTTTTTTAATCATGCCACGAGTATAATAAACATCGATTTAATCTATCTCTCATGACATGTTTTAAATCATCCCAAGTATTAGGTACATAATCAGGGTGTAACCGACAATATTCACTCCACCAAACTAGAGCATAACCGGTGAAAGAACCAACCGCAACCATAACTTTTTACGTTCATCAAAATTATGGGAAGCAAATATATTATTTATGTCTAACTCCCATTCAATATATAAAGGAGGTCTAAAACAGCCATTAAATGGTGGTATAGAAACATGAACCTGATCATGTGCATTTGGATGTTTGTGCACCTCTCGTGATGCTTGTGGTATTTGCATAGGTGGTGGCATGTCTCCATGATCGACAAAGCCCATGAATTGACTCTGGATCCTGTCATGATTAGTAGAACAAGAAACAAAATCCAAAAATAATGTTTCTATAACTACTAGGATGTGGTGGTAAAACGCTCACAGTAAAGCAAATATCAATGTCTTACAAGTTCTTACCATGCAAGGCGGTGACAGGCAACCAGCGGTGTCAAGTAACTCTGAAGATTGTGTAAAGAGATTGCGGAGGAGCGTGACGTATACACGGTGTAGAAATATGTGGAGCTGGGTTGGCTATATATGGTAGCAAAAGATTAGCAATAATCAATTCAAAGATGCAATGTTGAATAAACGCTCAACGACGGTGATTGTCTTTGGTCCTAGGCTAGACCGGACTAGAGACGCGAGCCTAGAACACTAATGAGGTCACGGCGTAGCACAACTAGCATCAATGAAGGATAATGAGTAGCTCTAGATAGCAAGATATAAGTGAAGAGCACAACGGCAAGAAAGATAATGATGAAAAACAAGCGCCAAGCAGGATATACAACAACTCTCTCTCCAGTTTTCCTCTTGAAAAGTTTGAGCCAATTTTCTGATAAATTCTTTCAAAGAATGCTACTAACTCAAGCTTTCCAATGCAAAAAGAATCACTCAATTCGAGTTGATATGAGGAGTCAAAGAATTCTAAAACTGGCCTGAAAAATTGGAACAAGCTGTGTTCACGAACTTCAGGAGGGCAAAAGACCTATTTAGAAGCCGATTTTGAGGTGTCAAATAATGAACTAGTTTCTGCAACTATTTAGATGCGGCTCGTTGCTAGCTTCAATTTGAGTACTCACGGAGCCAAAAGCGGACTTCGTATGAGGAAGATACACCTGTTTTACTGAACAGTGCATAAAACAGATTCCAATCCGAATTCAAGTACGAGATTGATTCTAGATAGATCTGATTTTTTTCTTCTCTCTTTTTTCTCACACTTTTTTTCCTTTTTCTTTCTTTTTTTCTCTGACTTTTTTTTACTTTTTTTCTCTTTTTTCTCTCTTTTTTCTTTTTCCAAAACAAACTAGATAAGATGCAGATTGGATCAAGCAAAGATGTGAATGACCTCAACTATGATTATGACAATGAATAGTGCATAGCACGTGGTGGAAATTGATGGATGGTATGGTGGACAGTGGAAGGGATAATGATGCAGCGGCGGCGTGACTAATGCGAACAGAACTCAAAACTCTAAAGGAACTAGACACTAAGACCAGCAACTCGACACGACGATGCAACCGATAATTCAATAATGCAAACAATGAAAAGAAAATTGCAAAGGCTTGGACTGGCTAGGACAAATGATGAATAGATCTAACTTTTCTGGTGGCCTTTTCTTGGACAATAGGTAAGAAAATAAATCGAATCTAGGGACAATTGGAAATTCTCACCGAGCAACCTAAAACTGATACCACTTGATAGAGGCGAGGGTGTCCCGATCTTCGATGAGATGATAACTATCGATTTGGTGGAGACGACTTTGACGATCCGACTACAAGCGTGCACGACGTTGCGCCTTAGCAATCGCTAAACCAACTCCGAGAGGTTATTGACCACGCCGAGCACAATCAACGACCACGAAGGTCTATTCCTGCAAGCAATCGAAAAACAAGCAAGAATATGATAAAGCAATCTGAATATTGCGAGTATATATGAAGTATTGATAAAGGTGGGGATCCGTAAGCGGTCTTGGTCTGGTCGTTGGACACAAACGAAGTACACGGAAGTTGCAATGGCTAACTTTTAACTAAAAAATCCCAAGGAAAAAGCTACTAGATGGATCTACTTATATAGGATCAAGGGGTGGCGGCCAAGGAGGTGGTAGGACGTCCCAAGGCAGCCTAAAACTAACCCTAGGTCGTACAAGGCCAATGGGCCCAAGCGGAGGTGACGTAACACCTTTGGACTTGTAGTTTGACTCGGATTCTGCTGCAGCATCAGATTGTTTCGTCCATAACTCAACGCTCCGGACGAATTTGAAGGTGAATCAATTGGGTTGGAAGGTGCACGAAATCTATTTTCCAACAAAAAGAATCACCCAATTTGGAGTCCGGATGAAAAGTTATTGACGTTTTGAGTCAGGTATGTCTGCATGCAGTCCGAATCTGAGTCCAGAACGTGAGAGACTTGGACTCTATCTTCTCTTGGTCCAAAAGTGACGTGAGAGGACTTTTGAACAGCACCTAAACTTCTCCTTTTCCCTTATCTTCATATGTGTATTGTACAAATGTCCCATACACCTACAATTAGACAAAACACAAAAGTATGTGATGTATTTTTGTTCGGATAACATAAATAGATTATTGAATAGTTTGCACTAGAAATCACCTGACAAATATGCATGTATGCAATATTTTTGGTCTTATCCAAGGTAGTCATGTCCTCATCACCATCTAGTGTGATGCACTTTGTCCTTGTGTGCAAGGATGGAGAGCCAACAACTAACACCTCTCATGAGCTACCTATAGTGTTTCAATCTCTTTTGCAGGAATTCCAAGATGTTTTCCCCGATGTGCTACCTCCGGGACTACCTCCTCTTCGAGGCATTGAGAATCGAATCGACCTCATCCCCGGAGCGCCTCCCGCGAACAAAGCTCCATACCGAGTCAATCCTGAAGAAACCAAGGAGGTTCAACGGCAAGTACAACAACTCATCGACAACGGTCATGTACGTGAAAGCCTAAGCCCTTGTGCCGTTCCCGTTATACTTGTGCCTAAGCCCGATGGAAGTTTCCGCATGTGTTCCAATTGTAGACCTATAAATGCTATTACCGTCATTATAGGCATCCCATTCCTCGCTTAGATGATATGCTTGATGAGCTTAGTGGAGCCAACTTTTTCTCAAAAATTGATCTTAAAAGTGGCTATTATCAAATCCGCATTCAAGAGGGTGATGAATGGAAAACTGCTTTCAAAACCAAATTTGGCTTATATGAGTGGTTAGTGATGCCTATGGGTCTATCGGAGGCTCCGGTACTTTAAATGCGCCTTATGCATTATGTGCTTCGCCCTTATATTGGAGTCTTTGTTGTGGTTTACTTGATGATATCCTTGTGTTTAGCAAAACCATGAAAGAGCATCTTCATCATGTTAGGGCTGTTTTGCAAACCCTTCAAGGAACGTCTTTATGCAAACATGAAAAAAATGCACATTTCGTGTTGACAAAGTGGTTTTCTTGGGTTTTGTTGTATCCTCAAAGGGTGTCCATGTTGATGAATCTAAGATTCAAGCAATTAAAACTTGGCCCCAACCCACCAATTTGTAACAAGTGCGTAGCTTTCTTGGTCTTGCGGGTTTTTACCGTCGCTTTGTGAAAGATTTTAGCACCATTGCCGCTCCTGTCATGCCTTGAGTAAGAAGAATGCTCCTTTTGTTTGGGTATCTTTGCAATCCACCGCTTTTGATGAACTCAAGTCTTTGCTTACTCATGCTCCGATTCTTGCTTTGTCCAATTTTGACAAAACTTTTGGGGTTCGTTGTGATGCAAGCGGTACCGGAATTGGCGGAGTTTTGATGCAAGAAAAACGAGCCATTCCATATTTTAGTGAAAAACTATCCGGTGCTCAACTTAAGTATCCCATATATGACAAAGAATTGTATGCTTTAGTACGTGTGCTACATGTTTGGGAACATTATCTTCGACCTCATGAGTTTGTCATACATACCGATCATGAAACACTTAAGTACTTAAAAGGTCAAACTAAGTTGAACAAGCGTCATGCCAAATGGAGTGAATTTATTGAATATTTTCCCTACGTGATCAAGTACATTAAGGGTAAGGAAAATGTAGTTGCGGATGCACTTTCACGCATATGCACGCTTGTCACTAAACTTGAGTTGAATGTTATTGGTTTTGAGCACATCAAAGACTTGTATGCTAATGATCCATCTTTTGCTATTCCTTATGCTAAGTGTTTGACGCATACTTCTTGGGAACAATATTATATCAAGGATGCTTATCTTATGAAAGCTAACAACCTATGCATTCCCGAGTCTTCTCTTCGTTTGCTACTTTTGCAAGAGGCTCATGGAGGCGGACTCATGTGACATTTTGGTCGAGATAAGACTTTCGCCACGCTCTCCAAGAACTACTTTTGGCCCAAGATGTTTCGAGACGTCTCACGCTTCACCAACCGATGCTCTACATGTCGCAAAGCTAAGTCTAAAGCTCAATCCCAAGGTCTTTACATGCCTCTTCCTATTCCTTATCAACCTTGGGAAGACATTAGCATGGATTTTGTACTTGGTTTGCCTAGAACTCAAAATGGAAAGGATTCCGTGTTTGTTGTTGTGGATAGATTTTCTAAGATGGCACATTTCATTCCTTGCAACAAGATAGACACATTGCAAATCTCTTTTGTAGGGAAATCTTGCGACTCCATGGAGTACTAAAGACAATCGTCTCCGATCATGATATCAAGTTCTTAAGTTACTTTTGGAAGACCCTATGTGCCAAGCTTGGAATCAAGCTCTTGTTCTCATCCGCGTACCGTCCTCAAACCGACGGCCAAACGGAGGTGACGAACCGGACTCTCTCCACTCTACTTCGCATATTGATCAAGAAGAACATCAAGGAGTGGGAGGCATGTCTACCCATCACCAAGTACGCCTACAATCGTGCAACACATTCGACTACCGGCAAGTCCCCCGTCAAGGTCATCTACGGCTTCAACCCGTTGTCACCATTGGACATTCTACCTCTTCCTCTACAAGAGCGCAGTAACATGGATGCGAGTGCACGGGCAAGCTACATCAAGAAGATGCATGAGGATACAAGGCACACCATCGAGCGCCAACGACTAGCGAACAAGCTCAACGTCAACAAGCAACCCATGGTCTTCAACATTGGTGATCTAGTGTGGCTACACCTTCGCAAGGACCGCTTCCCCAACAAACGCAAGTCCAAACTTCTCCCTCGAGCCGATGGACCTTTCAAGGTGCTAGCACGCTACAACGACAACGCCTACAAGATCGACCTACCACGAGACAAGTACAATGTGAGCGACATCTTCAACGTCAAAGACCTCGCGCCATACCATGGAGATGAAGATTTTGATCCGAGGTCGGATCTCTCCCAAGGGGGGGGGGGAGATGATGCGGAGCATCCTTCGCTCATCCCCATGGACGCACCTACATCTTCCTCAACACCACTTGGACCCATTACTCGAGCTCGAGCTAAGGCTATCGAAGATAAGGTGAACTCATTCCTCTCCAAACTTCCTCTCTGATGAGGACATGATTACCTTGGATACGACCAAAAATATTGCATACATGTATATTTGTGAGGTGATTTCTAATGCAAACTATGCAATAATTTATTTATGTCATCCAGGACAAAAATACTTCACAAACTTTTGTGCCATGTCTAATTGCAGGTGTATGGGACATTTGTACAATCCACATATGAAGATAAGGGAGAAAGAGATGTTTACCTGCTGTTCAAAAGTTCTCTCACGTCACTTTTGGCCCAAGAGAAGATAGAGTCCAAGTCTCTCACGTTACGGACTCAGATTCGGACTGCACAGACATACCTGACTCAAAACGTCAATAACTTTTTCATACGGACTCCAAATTAGTTGATTCTTTTTTTGTTGGAAAATAGATTTCGTGCATTTTCCAACCCAATTGGAATCACCTTAAAATCCGTCCGGAGCGTTGAGTTATGGACGAAACAATCTGATGCTGCAGCAGAATCCGAGTCAAACTACAAGTCCAAAGGTGTTACGTCACCTCCACTTGGGCCCATTGGCCTTGTACGACCTAGGGTTAGTGTTATGCTGCCTTGGGACGTCCTCCAACCTCCTTGGCCGCCACCCCTTGCTCCTATATAAGTAGATCCATCTAGTAGCTTTTCCCTTGGGATTTGTTTAGTTAAAAGTTAGCCATTGCAGCTTCGTGTACTTCGTTTGTGTCCAACGACCAGACCAAGACCGCTTACGGATCCCCACCATTATCAATACTTCATATATATTCGCAATATTCAGATTGCTTTATCATATTCTTGCTTGTTCTTCGATTGCTTGCAGGAATAGACCTTCGTGGTCAGCTGATCGTGCTTCAGCATCGTCAAGAACCTCGTGGAGATTGGTTTAGCGATTGCTAAGGCGCAACGTCGTGCATGTTTGTAGTCGGATCATCAAAGTCGACTCCACCAAATCGATAGTTATCATCTCATCGAAGATCGGGACACCTCGCCTCTATCAAGTGGTATCGGTTTTCAAGTTGCTCGGTGAGATTTTCCGATTATCCCTAGATTCGATTTATTTTCTTACGTATTGTCCAAGAAAAGGCCACGGAAAAGTTAGATCTATTCATCATTTGTCCTAGCCAGTCCAAGCCTTTGCAATTTTCTTTTCATTGTTTGCATTATTGAATTATCGGTTGCATCGTCGTGTCGAGTTCTTTGGTCTTAGTGTCTAGTTCCTTTAGAGTTTCGAGTTCTGTTCACATTAGTCACGCCCGCTGCATCATTATCCCTTCCGCTGTCCACCATACCATCCATCAATCTCCACCACGTGCTACGCACTATTCATTGTCATAATCATAGTTGAGGTCATTCACATCTTCGCTTGATCCAATCTGCATCTTATCTAGTTTGTTTTGGAAAAGAGAAAAAAGAGAGAAAAAAAGAGAAAAAAGTAAAAAAAGTTAGAGAAAAAAGAGAGAAAGAAAAGGAAAAAAAAGTGTGAGAAAAAAGAGAGAAGAAAAAACAAAGTTCGGATCTATCTAGACTCAATCTCGTAGCTGAATTCGGATTGGAATCTGCTTTGTGTGTACTGTTCAAGAAACAGGCATAACTTCCTCATACGAAGTCCGTTTTGGCTCATGAGTACTCAAATTAAAGCTAGAGACGAGCCGCATCTAAATAGTTGCAGAAGCTAGTTCAATATTCGGCACCTCAAAATCGGCTTCTAAATAGGTCTTTTTGCCCTCGGAAGTTCGTGAACACAGCTTATTCCAGTTTTTTCAAACCAGTTTTAGAATTTTTTTGACTCCTCATATCAACTCGGAATTGAGTGATTCTTTTTGCATTGGAAAGCTTGAGTTAGTAGCATTCTTTGAAAAATTTATCAGAAAATTGGCTCAAACTTTTCAAGAGGAAAATTGGAGAGAGAGTTGTTGTATATCCCGCTTGGCGCTTGTTTTTCATCATTATCTTTACTGCCAGTGATCTTCACTTATATCTTGTTGTCCAGAGCTACTTATTATCCTTCATTGATGCTAGTTGTGCTACACCGTGACCTCATTAGTGTTCTAGGCTCGCGTCTCTAGTCCGGTCTAGCCTAGGACCAAAGACACCGTCGTTGAGCGTTTATTCAACATTGCATCTCTGAATTGATTATTGATAATCTTTTGCTACCATATATAGCCAACCCAGCTCCACATATTTCTACACCGTATAATGACGTTCTCGCAATCGCTTTACACAATCTTCGTAGTTATTTGACATATCTGGTTGCCTGTCACCACCTGCTGCATGGTAAGAACTTGTAAGATATTGATATTTGCTATACTGTGAGCGTTTTACCACCACATCCTAGTAGTTCATAGGAACATTATTCTCGAATTTTGTTTCTTGTTTCTACTAATCATGATAGGTTCCGGAGATAGAAGTTCTTGGATGACGGACACATCTCCACCATCACGAGAGTTGGGACAACACACACAAGCATATGGTCAGGTTATGTCTTTACCATCATTTGAGGGTAGATTTAATCCTGCTATTTATCTAGCTTGGGAGCTTGAATTAGAAGAAGTTTTTAGTCACCATGATTTTCTGAACTTGAGAGAGTACAAGCTACCACTAGAGCATTTACTGGTTTTGCTTCTGTTTGGTGGAGTGTACATTGTAAAAAAAACATTGATAACCAACCCATAACTTGGAAAGTTTTGAAAGCTGTAATGAGACAACAATTTTTTCCTCCTTACTATCATCGTGAATTGCTTCGCAATTGGAACAATTAAAACAAGGCAGTAACAATGTTCATGCTTACTACCAAGAGTTCAAATCTTATATGCATCATTGTGACATAGAAGAATCTGAGAATGATACAATGAATAGATTTTTTGGTGGTTTGAACCATGATATTCGAACGCGATTTCAAGATATTCCTCGTTGCATTCTTGGTATGTATGTTTGTGCTTGTACCTTTGAGAGACGATTCTGAGGAGGATGCATTGGATGACTACAACACCTACTATTCTAGTCCATGCTCACCACCACCGCTTGGTTCCTCCATCGGTGCACCTAGTAGAGCAGCCACACCTCAGATTGTGAGCACGACATCATCTCAAGAGTATGGTACATTGCCATCATCCGTACCTACATCAGCTACATCTTTGCAACAAGGTAATCTGTAAAGGTATTGATGATATAACTTCACATGAGAATGATGCATGTCTAGTTAACTTGAATACATCATGTGTTGAGTTACCTGTTGATTTGAGCGCATCACCTATTTTAGAGAATCATATTACTCTCATGAATGCGTCATGTGATCAAACAACTGAAATACCAACAATTTTGAGTGCACCCAATGAATTAACTATTGATGCAAAAGAACCAATGTTTAATCATTTTGATATGACCTCTAATCTTAGTGATGATCCTGTGTCAAATGACGATCGCATGTTTGCTTATTTAAGCATGTTGTAGCATGTAAATTTGATGCAAGTAAGGTTTATTCACCAATGTTGGGATGGTTTAATGATGAACATTGTCAATCTTTTGAAATGAATAAGAGCTTCACTTATATGTGCAAACTGAGTTGCAATATTTTCATGCCTTCTACTTCTTGTGATAGTGTTTTGGCTTTAGATTTTATGAACTATGCAAGTTACTCATCTATTCATGTGTCATATGTGCAAAAATCAAGGGAAGTAAAAATGGATGACATATACATATACAACATGTACACCTTTTCTCTTTTGTTAGCCATATTTCAGACTAAGCAACGCCGAGGACGGCTTTGTTTTCAAGAAGAGGAGGATGATGAGGACATGATTACCTTGGATACGACCAAAAATATTGCATACATGTATATTTGTGAGGTGATTTCTAATGCAAACTATGCAATAATTTATTTATGTCATCCAGGACAAAAATACTTCACAAACTTTTGTGCCATGTCTAATTGCAGGTGTATGGGACATTTGTACAATCCACATATGAAGATAAGGGAGAAAGAGATGTTTACCTGCTGTTCAAAAGTTCTCTCACGTCACTTTTAGCCCAAGAGAAGATAGAGTCCAAGTCTCTCACGTTCCGGACTCAGATTCGGACTGCACAAACATACCTGACTCAAAACGTCGATAACTTTTTCATACGGACTCCAAATTGGTTGATTTATTTTTTTGGAAAATAGATTTCGTGCATTTTCCAACCCAATTGGAATCACCTTAAAATCCGTCCGGAGCGTTGAGTTATGGACGAAACAATCTGATGCTGCAGCAGAATCCGAGTCAAACTACAAGTCCAAAGGTGTTACGTCACCTCCACTTGGGCCCATTGGCCTTGTACGACCTAGGGTTAGTGTTATGCTGCCTTGGGACGTCCTCCCACCTCCTTGGCCGCCACCCCTTGCTCCTATATAAGTAGATCCATCTAGTAGCTTTTCCCTTGGGATTTGTTTAGTTAAAAGTTAGCCATTGCAACTTCGTACTTCGTTTGTGTCCAACGACCAGACCAAGACCGCTTACGGATCCCCACCATTATCAATACTTCATATATATTCGCAATATTCAGATTGCTTTATCATATTCTTGCTTGTTCTTTGATTGCTTGCAGGAATAGACCTTCGTGGTCAGGCTGATCGTGCTTCCGGCATCGTCAGTAACCTCAGGAGATTGGTTTAGCGATTGCTAAGGCGCAACGTCGTGCATGTTTGTAGTCGGATCATCAAAGTCGATTCCACCGAATCGATAGTTATCATCTCATCGAAAGATCGGGACACCCTCGCCTCTATCACTCTCTCTACTCACGAGACTTGGCTACTACCTCATATGGACACTCTGTGTGTGATCAGGTACCTGGAGGAGAGCCACGGGATAGCTACACCCAATGGCCAAGGTGGCAAGGACGCCAAGCATGGACATCAAGAAGAAGGGCCATTTGTGAAGCTACAGGCACCGGACGACCGGCCGGTCCCGGACGTCCGAGCCCTGGGAGATGCTACAGCGAGGGAAGGAAGACAGGACAGGACTACAGGCCACGGACGACCGGTCCCGCCCGGACGTCCGACGACTCCCAGGTCCCGGACGACCGACGCCCTCCGGACGTCCGGCAACTCGGCACCCGAATGGAAATTCACGGAAGACAAAGCCTCGGACGGCCGGACGACTGACCCGAGCCGAATTTATTGGACGCTCGACAGCCTCGGACGTCCGGACCTTCCGAAGCCTCGGACGTCCGACGCCTTCCGGACGTCCTCGACACTGTGGTGACCGCCCATGGCTGGAGCCATTGTATCCATTCACTTCGCCCCCATTTGCACTAAGACTATAAATAGACCTCCTCCTCCTCCTAGTTAGGGTTAGCAAAGGATTAGCTCATGTTTGTGTGAGAGCTTTGCTCATCCACTTGGTTACCTTCTCCTCGGAGCTCAGGACCTCTTCGGAGAAGATCCCCCAAGCGGATTCAAGACCCCCTCTAGGGTGGCCCCCATCAAGACCTCCTCACGGAGAAGAACGGCTACTCGTGTATCTTTCCTTTGTTGATTTTGAATCTTGTGCTACCTTATGTGTTCGGTGATCTAGCCCTTGTGTGATCGATACATGTCGGTTTAGTGATTCGCTCGTGTGTTTTCCCTTGTGTTCTTCCGCTCGTTCGTCGTGTTCCTCGTAGGGATCCACTCCAAACGTGAAAGATCGTCCACATAGGGTTCCGCCCTACATCACAAGTCTTTGCTTACTGATGCTCTGATTCTTGCTTTGCCCAATTTTGACAAAACTTTTGAGGTTCATTGTGATGCAAGTGGTACCGTAATTGGCGGAGTTTTGATGCAAGAAAAACGAGCCATTGCATATTTTAGTGAAAAACTATCCGGTGCTCAAATTAACTACCCCATCTAGGACAAAGAATTGTATGCTTTAGTGCGTGTGCTACATGTTTGGGAACATTATCTTAGACCTCATGAGTTTGTCATCCATACCGATCATGAAACGCTTAAGTACCTTAAGGGTCAAACTAAGTTGAACAAGCGTCATGCTAAGTGGAGTGAATTTATTGAGTCTTTTCCTTATATCATCAAGTATATTAAAGGTAAGGAAAATGTTGTGGCGGATGCGCTTTCCCGTATATGCATGCTTGTTACTCAACTTGAATTGAATGTCATTGGCTTTGAGCACATAAAAGACTTGTATGAGCATGACCCTACTTTTGCCATCCCTTATGCTAAATGTTTGATGCATACTTCTTGGGAACGCTATTACATCAAGGATGTATATCTTATGAGATCTAACAAACTTTGCATCCCCGAGTCTTCTCTTCGTTTGTTACTTTTGCAAGAATCTCATGGAGGAGGACTCATGGGTCACTTTGGACGCAAAAAGACATTTGCTACGCTCTCCAAGAACTACTTTTGGCCCAAGATGTTTCGCGACGTCAACTGCTACACCAACAGATGCTCTACATGTCGCAAAGCTAAGTCTAAAGCTCGATCTCATGGCCTTTACATGCCACTTCCAATTCCATATCAACCATGGGAACATATTAGCATGGATTTTGTGCTTGGTTTGCCTAGAACTAGAAATGGAAGGATTCCGTTTTTGTTCTTGTGGACCGATTTTCCAAAATGGCACATTTCATTCCTTGCAACAAGATAGACGGTGCTTCACATGTTGCCAATCTCTTTTCTAAGGAAATCTTGCGACTTCATGGAGTGCCAAAGACGATTGTCTCGGACCGCGATGTCAAGATCTTGAGTTACTTTTGGAAGACCTTATGCGCCAAGCTCGGAATCAAGCTAGTATTCTCCACGGCATATCATCCACAAACCGACGGCCAAATGGAGGTGACAAACCGTACGCTCTCCACCCTTCTTCGCGTGCTAATCAAGAAGAACATCAAGGAGTGGGAAGAGTGCCTACCCATCGCCGAGTACGCGTACAATCATGCAAGACACTGAACTACCTGCAAGTCCCCTTTCGAGGTCGTCTACGGTTTCAACCCGTTGTCCCCTTTGGACATTCTTCCTCTCCCTCTTCAAGAGCGCACCAACATGGACGCGAGTTCCCGAGTCAACCACCTCAAGAAGATGCATGAAGATACAAGGCACACCATCGAGCGCCAAGTACAACGACTCATGACCAAGCTCAACGTCAACAAGCAACCCATGATATTCAACATTGGAGATCTTGTGTGGCTACACCTTCGAAAGGAACGATTCCCCAATGAACGCAAGTCCATACTCCTACCGCTACCGATGGACCCTTCAAGGTGCTAGCACGCTACAACAACAACGCTTACAAGATCGACCTCCCGCGCGACAAGTACACCGTGAGCGACATCTTCAACATCAAGGACCTTTCGCCATACCATGGTGATGAGGATTTCGATCCGAGGTCGGATCTTTCCCAAGGGAGGGGAGATGATACGGAGCATCCCACAATCATCCCCATGGACACCACTTCAACTATCCAAGCTCCAAGTGGACCCATGACAAGAGCTAGGGCTCGTGATATTCAATCCAAGGTGACATCTCTCCTACTTGAGTTTCCCTCCTCTTCAAGTGAGACATGGTTACTGCCTAAGTCCGATACGCTATGTGTGATCAGGTACAACACTCAAGACCCAGAGCCGAGGGCTAAAGAAGAAGAGACAGGCATCAACACTCTGGAGAGCCCGGAACTTCCGGCCAGAGCTCGGAACTTCCGGCCCCCAGACCCTCCGGCCGACACGGAGCTTCCGACCTCCGACGTATTCGACCAGCCCGGGCATGCCTACTTTCTGGTTAGCCCGGAACCAGGCCCGGACCTTCCAGCCCTCGGAACCTCCGGCCAGCCCGGACCTTCCGGCCCGGAAGCTGTGCCAGCTCCTCCTGTGCCCACACTTTGGTTAGGCGGACCCTCCCAGGAACCTCCGGCGCCCGAACTTCCTACCACCAAACTTCCGGCCCTTCCTCAAGACGAGCCGACTTGGGCCGAGGCCCGTGTACCCTTTCGTCACTTAGACTATAAATACTCTTCTCCTACCTACGTTTTAGGGTTAGCAAAGGATTAGCTCATGTTTGTGTGAGAGCTTTGCTCATCCACTTGGTTACCTTCTCCTCGGAGACGCGCCTCCACCAGAGAAGATCCTTCCAAGCGGATTCAAGACCCCCTCTTGGGTGGCCCCAGCAAGACCTCCTTACGGAGAAGAACCGGTTACCTCTTGTATCGTCCTTTGTTGACTTTGGATCATGTATCTCTCTTTTATGTTCATCGATCTAGTGCATGTGTGATCTATTCTTGTTGGTTGAGTGTTTCTCTTGTTCTCCCCCGTGATTCCCTCGTGTTCTTCCGCGCGTTCTTCATGTTCCTCGTAGAGATCCTCTCCAAACGTGAAAGATCGGCCTTACGGAGTTCCACTCCACATCACCGTACGTCCAAAGGCGAAGATGCCTTGATAGCACTTGGCGAAGATGCTGAAGTGGTTGGTGTAGCCGTAGCTCTTTTGGTGGTGCTCGTCTCGCGATCTTCTCTTATGCTCATGAAGCTTGGACTTGGCGTGAAGTATGGCTTGTTGGGACTTGTGCATTTGCGTTTGTGCAGCATCTTCATGATGATGGTGTTGTTGTCGTGCTTGAGCTCGTAGTAGATGTCGTTCGTCGTCGTCTTGCACATGATGCTTGGAGGTGACTTGCCCTTCATGACGATGTGGATCACGAGCGTGATGGTGGTCGTCATGTAGATGTGGACGTGGACGACTTGCGCTTGCGTCGCGTGGGCGCTCCGAAGATGATCGACTTGCTCGCCGCCGCCTTCAGGATGATGAAGGGGAAGAAGTCTTGTAGTCGGCCACCATGTCGCGTAGTTGATCCTTTAGCTCGCCCAACTTGGTGTCCATGTAGTCCCTTTTCCTTGCTTCGGAGTGTTGTATGTCGATGACGAGGTTGTCGAGGCGCTCTTGCAAGGTAGATTGTGCTCCTTGCATTTCGTGTTGTAGTCCGAAGATGGACATTTTGGTGATGTAGTTGTTCGCCGTCGTTGGTGTCGAAGACCGGAGATGAAATGCCTTGCCTGTCCATCAGAAGACTCGAGAAAATATGAGTGGGAGAAAGAGAAGAACTATACCAAATGTACCTTGACCGATGTTGAAGATGGATCAATGATCACTCAATAGTGCAACAAGGAAATAGCACAATTGGTACCAATTCTTGTCGGTTTCTAACACCTACACAAATAAGGCTTATGGTGGAGCTCGGTGAGGATAGTGGCACAAAAATTTGATGCAAAATGTTAGCAAGAGTCAATAATGTTGAAAGAGATTCACAAATTTGCAAGTGAAACAAGTAGACCAATAGCAAAGAATGGCACAGGGAAACACACACACTGACGCGGAGCATCCCTCACTCATCTCCATGGACGCACCTACATCTTCCTCAACACCACGTGGACCCATGACTCGAGCTCAAGCTAAAGCTATTGAAGATAAGGTGAACTCGCTCCTCTCCGAACTCCCTCTTCCTAATCATGAGACATGGCTACTACCTCATTTAGAAACTCTATGTGTAGTCAGGTACTTGGGAACGAGCCAAGGAACAGCTACTTGCAAGAGCCAAGACGACGAGGACCCCAAGCGTGATGGAGAAGGAAAGCTGCTGAAGCTACAGGCGTCGGACGACCCACCAAGTCCGGACGTCTGACGACTCCCAGGCCAAGGACGACCGACGCCCTCCGGACGTCCGGCAGCTGGGCACCCGAATGGAAACTCACGGAAGAACGAAGCCACCGGACGACCGGACGACCCGTACCAGAGCCGAATCTACGGACGTCCGACGATCCACGGACGTCCGGGCCTTACCGAAGCCCCGGACGACCGGCCCTCTCCGGACGACCGACGCACCCAAGTCCGAGCCGAATCTACGGACATCCGAGCCCTGCCGGACGTCCGGACCGTCACGAGCCTCCGGACGTCTGGCCCCTGAGTGATCGCGCCCGCGGGCTGGAGCCCTTGTACCCCTTCACTTTGCCCCCATTTGCACTAAGACTATAAATAGACCTCCTCCTCCTCCTAGTTAGGGTTAGCAAAGGATTAGCTCATATTTGTGTGAGAGCTTTGCTCATCCACTTGGTCACCTTCTCCTCTGAAATCGCGCCTCCTTGGAGAAGATCCTTCCAAGAGGATTCAAGACCCCCTTCTAGGGTGGACCCCCATCAAGACCTCCTCACGGAGAAAAACAGCTACTCGTGTATCTTTCCTTTGTTGATTTTGAATCTTGTGCTACCTTATGTGTTCGGTGATCTAGCCCTTGTGTGATCGATACTTGTCGGTCTAGTGTTCCTCTTGTGTGTTTTTCCTTGTGTTCTTCCGCTTGTTCGTCGTGTTCTCCTCGTAGGATCCTCTCCAAACGTGAAAGATCTCCGACTAGGGCTCCGCCCTACATCATCTTGGTATCATGAGCCACGTTGATCACGTTTCTGGAGCCCCTGCCCCGTGTTTTCTAGCTTGATTTTGTTGTTTTTGTCCTAAATCCCAAAATTCCCCACCAAAAATAGCCCCAAATTTTTTTTGTGATTTGTTGGTGAGTTGAGATTTTGTTGGATTTGGTCCATGGATTTGAGTTGCCACGTGTGGATCTAGCTTTTCCCACCCTCCCCACCCTTTTCCATCCATCAATCCGCTCAATTTTGACCTCACCATCTTCTTCCACCTCAAAATCGCTTCGCCCAACCTGCATTGACCCCGACCACCGGACGTCCGACCTTTCCGGACGACCGGAACCCCTGTCCCGATTCAAATTTACGGACGACCGGACCCTGCCGGACATCCGAAGGCCGGACGACCGGAAAAACCGGACATCCGTGAAACCCTGACGAAACTGAAATTGTTCAGTGCAGCCACCACAACCACCCCACCTTCCACCACATCATCCAAAACCCACACACACCACCATACTCCCCAACAAATCCTATGACGATTTTGCCACATTTTGGTCCTTGAGATTTCGAGTTGTGGTTCCCGTGTCCTATTGTGTTTCGGCTATCTAGGTATGGTTCGACTTCATCATCACCTCGGCTCATCTTCGCAAGGGTCACATCATCGCCAAGGACGGTAACATCGTAGACATCTTTGTCATACCTTGCAATTGCATTGATACCCACATGGCCTTACTTTTGCGTAGCTTACCCATCGAGACTAGCCATTGAGTATTGCCGGCAACGTGACTTGTGCACATTAGTGATCATACTCCATAGCATACATACCATAGCACCGTGGTGCATATCTTGGGATCCATTTATGTGTCACAAAGTTGTCATAGCATACACAATTGCTATCTTGGTTCGTGAAGTTTTGCATGAGAAAAGAGCTCAAAAGTGAAAGAGCCACCCAAGCTTTTAAGCAAAGAGGAAAGATAAGCAAAGAGCTTATGAGAAAGAACCATAGCATCATATTACATTAAGATTGTCATATTGGATCATCTTGGATCATAGCACCGAAATACCATACATATAGCATACGTGGGATAGAGATAGTTGCATTTTTGCCTAGTAGGTTGCGCACAAGTTCCGTATCCGCCTATTGTGCAATCGTGCTAGCGTCTCTCTAGTATTGTGCAACAAGAGCATTTTCGTGGTTTCCACATTTTGGCTCACTTTTGGTTTGCACAATCCCACTTATCTATTTCAGTGTGTGTTTCCGTGTACCATTATTTGCTTGGTCTACTTGTTGCATTTGCAAATTTGTGAACCTTTTCCAACATTATTGACGCTCAGTTACAATTGCATCAAATTTTGTGCCACCATCCTTACCAAGCTCCACCATAAGCTTTTATTTGTGTAGGTGTGAGAACCGACAAGGATTGGTACCAATAGTGCTATTTCATTGGCCGCATTTGAGTGAACTTGATTCATCATCAACATCGGTCAAATGTACATTGGTCTAAGTTCTTCTCCTTCTACCACTCACATATTTTTGCTTGGAATGATGGATAGGTCAAGTACCTCTACCAACCCACTCTTCCTCGAGCAAGACGACGACATGTCATCATAAGTCACCAAGAGCCACCTCTTTGGTGCACAACGAGCGTTGCACCAAGAGCAACAAGCAATGAGAGACCGCATCAACAACCTCGCCACCGACTTGCGACTCTCCGAGCAACGTACAAGAGACTACTTCGACAACAAGTTCGACGCTCACAAGCAAGAGAATGATGCAAGAATGGACGAGATACGCGCCTTGATGAGGAACCGGCATCATTCCACTTCTTCATCCTCAAGACGGAGCCGCTCGAGTAGACACTCCGACGACACCTTCTATGACTCAAGTACACCGTCATCGAACACTCTTCGACGAGCCGCGCGTCAAGACCGTCATGCATCTCGCAACCCGCTACATGAGAAGCATTCACAAGAGCAAGTCGATGAGAAAGTCCCTCGTCCTCAATCAAACCAAGCCGCTTTTGCCCAAGCTCAAGAACGACAACGACTACGGCACCAAGAGGAAGAACGACTACGCCGAGGCGCAACGTCTTCAACGACAACAACGTGAAGCGCAAGCTCTTGAGGCGCAACGTGCCCTTCAAGAATCAAGTCGAGCCATCGCCAACCGCAACCTGAACGGCGAAATCAAGAGGAAGCCCTTCGAGAAGAAATCCAAGAGAGGAACTACCAACCCCATGTACAACGTCAACTTCCTCAAGCTCTTCCACAAGCTCGTCAAGCTCCACCTCAACCTCAAGTTCAACAAGAGCAAGTTGATCATGGTCTTCCTCCACGCCAAGAGCAACATGAAGACGATTGCAATCCACGTCAAGGGCGTCATCATCACCATCGCCAACAACACAATGAAGAGCAACGCTATGGAAAGCTCCAATTTACCATGCCCAAGTTCAATGGAAGCAATGACCCCGAAGAATATCTTTCATGGGCATTAAAGGTCGACAAAATCTTTCGTTTGCACAACTATGAGGAAGAGAAGAAGATCGCTATGGCATCACTTGAGTTCCAAGACTATGTGCTCATATGGTGGGAACAAATCCTTGAGAGGCGACAAGCAAGAGATGAACCTCCAATCACCACGTGGGCTCAAATGAAAGATGTCATGAGAGCACGTTTTGTGCCAACCTACTACAACCGCGACCTCTTCAAGAAACTCCAACTCCTCAAGCATGGAACAAAGAGTGTTGAACAATGATTCGAGCCAATGTAAAGGAAGATGATGAGCAAACTATGGCACGTTTCTTGAATGGACTCAATCATCCCATGAAGAAGATCGCCGACTTCCAACCATACTCCACCCTCATTGTGCTTGTGCATCAAGCTACAAAGGCGGAACGTCAAGTGCAAGATGACTTCAAGTACGCCAAGTACTCGTCCAAGACCTACGGCTTCTCCAACAACCAAGCTTCAACACCTCCTCCAACATCTACATCAACCAAACCTTCTACAAACAATGACGACAAGTCGAGTTACAAGAAAAATTCGACAAGTTCAAGTCGTCCTCCTCCTACCACAAGCAACTTCAAGCCGCGTGCTTCGTCATCTACTCCGACCGATGAGACCATCAAGACAAGCTACTTCAAGTGTTTCACTTGCGGCGGCCGAGGCCACAAGTCCTACGAATGCACCAACAAGCGCACCATGATCCTCAACGACGACGGCACATATGACTCAATGGTGATGAGGAGATGGAAGCTCTTGAGCAAGTGGCCATGCACCGGCGAGTGAACGAAGATGAAGATGACCAAGTCTTTTGTGATGAGGATTCGAGCCCCGCTCTCGTTGTCTCCAAGGTCTTGTCTCTTCAACATCAACAAGAAGAGGACCAAAGATGCCACATCTTCCACACAAAGGCCGGCATCAACGGAAGGTCCGTCAAGGTCATCATCGATGGAGGTAGTTGTATCAACTTGGCAAGTGAAGAACTATGCTCCAAGCTTCAATTGGTCAAGAGGAAGCACCGGAATCCCTACACGGTTCAATGGCTAAGTGACTCCGGCACTATACGAGTTGAACATACGGTCCAAGTCTCCTTCAAAATTGGTGCATATGAGGACACTTTGGAATGTGATGTGGTCCCAATGACGGTTTGCCACCTCCTTCTTGGTCGACCATGGCAATTCGACTGTGGTGTCTTCCTAGCAGGCGCACCAATCACTATAGCTTCAAGATGAAAGGGAAGGAATATGTGCTACGACCTATGTCTCCTAGTCAAGTGATAGCCGACAAGCAAGCCACCCATCATAGAGACAAGAGTGAGAAAGTGATCCACCAAAGCGTGAGTGAGAGCCACAAGCCAAACTAGAGCGCCTATTAGCCTATAGAGAAAAACATCAACCTATTTTCCACCAAAAGTGAGATGAGAGAAGAGTGTGAGAAACCATCTAGTGTCATAAACTATGTCCTGGTGTGCAAGGATGGAGAGCCAACAACTAACACCTCTCATGAGCTACCTTTAGTGTTCAAATCTCTTTGCAGGAATTCCAAGATGTTTTTCCTGATGAGCTACCTCCGGGTCTACCTCCTCTTCGAGGCATTGAGCATCGAATCGACCTCATCCCCGGAACACCTCTCCCAAACAAAGCTCCATACCGAGTCAATCCCGAAGAAACCAAGGAGATTCAATAGCAAGTACAACAACTCATCGACAACGGTCATGCTCATGGAGGCAGACTCATGGGACATTTTGGACGCGACAAGACATTCGCCACGCTCTCCAAGAACTACTTTTGGCCCAAGATGTTCCGCGACGTCTCACGCTCCACCAACCGATGCTCTACATGTCGCAAAGCTAAGTCTAAAGCTCAATCTCATGGTCTTTACATGCCTCTTCCTATTCCTTATCAACCTTGGGAAGACATTAGCATGGATTTTGTACTTGGTTTGCCTAGAACTCAAAATCGAAAGGATTCCGTGTTTGTTGTTGTGGATAGATTTTCTAAGATGGCACATTTCATTCCTTGCAACAAGATAGACGATGCTTCACACATTGCAAATCTCTTTTGTAGGGAAATCTTGCGACTCCATGGAGTACCAAAGACAATCGTCTCCGATCGTGACGTCAAGTTATTGAGTTACTTTTGGAAGACCCTATGCGCCAATCTCGGAATCAAGCTCTTGTTCTCATCCGCATAACATCCTCAAACCGACGGCCATATGGAGGTGACGAACCGCACACTATCCACTCTACTTCGTGTCTTGATCAAGAAGAACATCAAGGAGTGGGAAGCATGTCTACCCATCGCCGAGTACGCCTACAACCGTGCAAGACATTCGACTACCGCAAGTCCCCCTTCGAGATCGTCTACGGCTTCAACCCGTTGTCCCCATTGGACATTCTACCTCTTCCTCTACAAGAGCGCACCAACATGGATGCGAGTGCACGGGCAAGCTACATGATGTAGGCGGAACCCTCGAGGCGATCTTTCACGTTGGAGCGGATCCTACGGTGGATTATGAAGAACGAGCGGAAGAACACGAGGAAATCACGGGGAGGAACGAGGGAAAACACTCAACCAACAAGGAATCGGTCACACAAATGCTAGATCAAAGAACACAAAGGGAGATACATGATTCAAGGTCAACAAAGGACGATACAACCGGTAGCCGTTCTTCTCCGTGAGGAGGTCTTGATGATGGTCTTCTCCGCAAAGGGAGGTCTTGAATCCAAGGTGGATCGTCTCCGAAGAGGGGCGCGGTCTCTCTCGTGGAGTAGATCCGATATGGATAATGAAGCTCTATCTATGAGCTAAATCAACGCTAACCCTAGAAAGAGGAGGGATCAAGTATATATAGTCTTGGGGCGAAGGGGTACAAGGGACGAGTCCCGGAGGCCTCTGTGACGCAGTGGAGGCCGGACGACCGGCGTCAGGCCGACCGTCTGCCTTCATGAGGCGCCGGATGTCCGGGCTCTCAGCCCGGATGTCCGGGCTAGAGCGACCGTTTCAGCAGAACCGGGAGAGGGGCGCCGGATTTCCGGGCTGGGGAGCCGGATATCCGGGGCTCTTGGGAGACGCCGGATGTCCGGGGCGGTTGGCCGGATGTCCGGGCTTTGGTGAGGCGCCGGATATCCGGCCTCTGGCCCGGATGTCATTCTTTATCTTCAACAGCTCCGTCTTCTTCCGTCGCCGCTTCCATGCTTCCCTCGCGGATGGTGTAGTCGTTCCTTGGCGCTTGCACTCCTCCTTGACATCCGAGAAGCTCCGACAATACCTATGCATGCACGGGGAAGTGTCAAGTAGTATACCATCCTCGAAGGGTCAAGTGAGCACGTGTAAAGGAGAAGATTCACCTTTGTGTATGTGAAGAAGAGGTCGCACGTGTCACTTGCCAAACGGACTCTTGACATGGTGATGACTGTAGGATGCTCCGCATCACAAAGGTGTCCCGTCTTTCGATGAGATGTTGGTTTTCACTTTGGAGGAAGTCGACTTTGACGATCCGACTACGAACGTGCGAGGACGTCGCGCCTTAGCAATCGCTAAACCAACTCCGAGAGGTTATTGACCACGCCGGAACACGATCAACCTGACCACGAGGATCTACATTTCCTGCGAGCAAATGAAGAACAAGCAAGAAACTGAGATTGCAATCTGGATATTGCGAATATAAGATGAAAGCTTTATTGATCAAGGTGGGGTTACGTGGCGCCTTTATGCAGTCGTTGAACACAAGCGAAATCTGTGAAGTTGCAGCTATGGCGAACTTTTAATCGAACAAAACCCAAAGTCTAAGCAGCGCCTAAGGGCTTTATATATGGAGAAAGAGGAGAATTTCGTGGCCCTTGAGGGAGGGGTCGAAACCAACCCTAACTCTTGTTTCCCCACATACGGACTCTAAAACAGCCTACACTTAAGTATTTCGAAATTACATGGGCTGGCCCAATAATAAGGTGTGTGACACCTAGAACAGCCTATGGACGAATATTATGAAGTGGCATCTTGTATATTTCGTCCAAGGCCTCATGCTCTCATTAGGGTGGCTTCAAAGTCACGGAATCATCACTTGTAACTCCGTTCTTGTTTCCCTTAGCATGCCAACATCTCCATGCTTGAACTTGCTCCAAGGTTCATCTTTCTTGTCCATGGTAGGCCCTTCATTTGTAAGCAAAACAAATGTATCCAATTTAGGCAGCATCATATTCTCATGAACATTGGAATCGTTACCAAGAAAGCGAAAGTACGATAATTCAATTGGCGATGTGAGCTCTAGTAATTGGTCCGGTATGTATAGCGGCGGGGGCTGTGGGTGTAACAATGGTATTGATGTCCTCATCATCCTCCCTTCTTGAAATGAAGTCCTCGTGAAACTCATCTTCCTCACCCAAATAAGGCTTCAAATCTGCAATGTTAAAAGTGGGACTAACCCCAAAATCTGAGCAGCTCAAGTTTATATGCATTATCATTTATTTTCTCTAACACCTTAAATGGACCATCGACGTGGCATTAGCTTTGATTTGCGCAAAATTAGGAAACCTATCCTTAAGCAAATGTAACCAAACAAGATCTCCGGTGCAAAGACAACATGTTTTCTACCCTTATCTCCGACAAGTTTATATTTAGCATTCAAGCGCTCAATGTTTTCCTTAGTTAACTCATGCATTTTAAAATCAATTCAGCACGTTGTTTAGCATCAAAATTAACCTTCTCCGAAGATGGAAGAGGCAACAAATCAATAGGTGCGAGGTAGGAAGCCATCGCAATTTCAAAAGGGCACATCTTAGTAGTAGAATGCAATGAGCGATTATAAGCAAATTCAATATGAGGCAAGCATTCTTCCCACATTTTCTTATTATTCTTCAAAACAGCCCTAAGCATAGTAGACAATGTTCTATTGACTACTTCAGGTTTATCCATCGGTTTGGGGGTGACAAGTAGTACTAAAAAGCAGTTTAGTCCCCAACTTAGGCCCATAAACATCTCCAAAAGTGGCTAAGAAATTTAGTATCACGATCTGAAACAATAGTATTTGGCACACCATGCAAGCGAATAATTTCACGAAGAACAAATCAGCAACATTAACAGCATCATCGGCTTTTATGACATGGTATAAAGTGTGCCATTTTAGAGAATCTATCCACGACAACAAATATGCTATCCCTCCCTTCTTTGTTGAGGTAAACCTAAAACAAAGTCCATAGATATATCCTCCCAAGGAACACTAGAGTGCAGGCAAAGGCATATATAAACCATGAGGATTGAGTCGTGACTTAGCTTTTTGACATGTAGTCGTGAGCAACAAAGCGCTCAACATCCGTCTCATCTTTGGCCAAAAGAAATGTGTAGCAAGTATATCCTCCGTCTTCTTCACGCCAAAGTGTCCCATTAATCCTCCTCCATCGCCTCCTGCAACAACAAAAGGCGACGGCTAGCAGGAATGCATAGCTTGTTAGCACGGAACACAAATCCATCCTTAACGACGAACTTGTTCCACGTTCTTCCTTCTTTACAATTCTGCAATACATCTTTAAAATCAGCATCATGCACATATTGATCTTTGATGATCTCCAAACCAAATATTTTGAAGTCAAGTTGTGAAAGCATAGTATAGCGACGAGACAATCAAACGGAGGGTAAAGAAAATGTTATTGCTGATGCATTGTCTCGTCGCTAAACTATGCTTTCACAACTTGACTTCAAAATATTTGGTTTGGAGACCATCAAAGATCAATATGTGCATGATGCTGATTTTAAAGATGTATTGCAGAATTGTAAAGAAGGAAGAACGTGGAACAAGTTCGTCGTTAATGATGGATTTGTGTTCCGTGCTAACAAGCTATGCATTCCAGCTAGCTCCGCTCGTCTTTCGTTGTTGCAGGAGGCGCATGGAGGAGGACTAATGGGACACTTTGGCGTGAAGAAGACGGAGGATGTACTTGCTACACATTTTTTGGCCAAAGATGAGACGGATGTTGAGCGCTTTTATTGCTCATTGCACTACATGTCAAAAAGCTAAGTCATGACTCAATTCTCATGGTTTATATATGCCTTTGCCTGTACCTAGTGTTCCTTGGGAGGATATATCTATGGACTTTGTTTTAGGTTTACCTAGAACAAAGAAGGGAGGGATAGCATATTTGTTGTCGTGGATAGATTCTCGAAAATGGCACACTTTATACCATGTCATAAAAGCGATGATGTCATTAATGTTGCTGATTTGTTCTTTCGTGAAATTATTCGCTTGCATGGTGTGCAAAATACTATTGTTTCAGATCGTGATACTAAATTTCTTAGCCACTTTTGGAGATGTTTATGGGCTAAGTTGGGGACTAAACTGCTTTTAGTACTACTTGTCACCCCAAACCGATGGACAAACTGAAGTAGTCAATAGAACATTGTCTACTATGCTTAGGGCTGTTTTGAAGAATAATAAGAAAATGTGGGAGGAATGCTTGCCTCATATTGAATTTGCTTATAATCGCTCATTGCATTCTACTACTAAGATGTGCCCTTTTGAAGTTGTGTATGGTTTCCTACCTCGTGCACCTATTGATTTGTTGCCTCTTCCATCTTCGGAGAAGGTTAATTTTGATGCTAAACAACGTGCTGAATTGATTTTAAAAATGCATGAGTTAACTAAGGAAAACATTGAGCGTATGAATGCTAAATATAAACTTGCTGGAGATAAGGGTAGAAAACATGTTGTGTTTGCTCCTGGAGATCTTGTTTGGTTACATTTGCGTAAGGATAGATTTCTGATTTGCGCAAATCAAAGCTAATGCCACGTCTTGATGGTCCCTTTAAGGTGTTGGAGAAAGTAAATGATAATGCATATAAACTTGAGCTGCCTGCAGATTTTGGGGTTAGTCCCACTTTTAACATTGCATATTTGAAGCCTTATTTGGGTGAGGAAGATGAGCTTCCGTCGAGGACGACTTCATTTCAAGAAGGGGAAGATGATGAGGACATCAATACCATTGTTACACCCGCAGCCCTCATCGCTACATATCTTGGACCAATTACTAGAGCTCACAAGACGCCAATTGAATTATCAGTACTTCCGCTTCTTGGTAATGATTCTAATGTTCATGAGAATATGATGTCGCTTAAATTGGATACATTTGTTTTGCTTACAAATGAAGGGCCTAGCTTGGAGAAGGATGGACATTGGAGCAAGAACAAGCATGCAGATGATGCCATGCTAAGGGGAACAAGAACGGAGTTACAAGTGATGATTTTGTGGACTTTGAAGCCACCATAATGGGTGCATGAAGCCTTGGACGAAATATACAAGATGCTACTACATAAATTTCGTCCCGAGGCTATTTTAGGTGCTGCGTCACCTTATTATTGGGCCAGGCCCTTGTAATTTCGAAATACACAAGTATATGCTATTTTTATAGTCCGTATGTGGGGAACAAGAGATAGGGTTGATTTCGGACCCTCCACCAAGGGCCACGAAATTCCCCCCTCTTCCTCCATATATACAGCCCTTAGGGCACCGCTTAGACTTTGGGTTTTGTTTAGATCAAAAGTTCGCCTTAGCTGCAACTTCACAGCATTTCGCTTGTGTTCAACGACTGCACCAAGGCGCCTCGTAACCCCACCTTCATTAATAAAGCTTTCCTCTTATATTCGCAATATCCAGATTGCAACCTTAGTTTCTTGCTTGTTCTTCGCTTGCTCGCAGAAACAGCCCTTGTGGTCAGGTTGATCGTGTTCGCGTGGTCAATAACCCTCGGAAGTTGGTTTAGCGATTGCTAAGGCGCGACGTCTCGCACGTACGTAGTCGGATCGTCAAGGTCGACTCCCACAGAAACTATAGCCACCATCTCATGGAAACATCGGGACACCTTTGCCTCTATCACATCAAGAAGCGCTTCGCGATGAAGCTCAAGAAAGGATTTACCAAGCACGTGTGCATCGACAAGCTCCTCCTCAAGATCGACAAGCTCCTCCTCAAGCGAGACAAGAACGTCAAGTCCATCGGGAGCAAGAAGACAATGGACCCCCTCCTCGCCAAGAGCAACATGAGGTCGACAACCTTCCTCGCCAAGAGCAACATGTGCCCGAGAACCCTCCTCGCCAAGAGCAACATGGGGTTGGCAACCCTCGTCGACAAGAGCAACACGAGGTTGTCAATCCGCAACGACATGGGCGTCATCATCCCCGACCCCAACACAATGAAGAACAATGCTATGGAAAGCTAAGATTCACCATGCCCAAGTTCAATGGAAGCAATGACCCCGAAGAATACCTTTCATGGGCATTGAAGGTCGACAAAATCTTTTGTTTGCACAACTATGAGGAAGAGAAGAAGATCGCTATGGCATCACTTGAGTTCCAAGACTATGTGCTCATACGGTGGGAACAAATCATTGAGCGCCGACAAGCAAGAAACGAACCTACAATCACCACTTGGGCTCAAATGAAGGATGTCATGCGAGCACGTTTTGTGCCCACCTACTACTACCGCGACCTCTTCAAGAAACTCCAACTCCTAAAGCAAGGAACAAAGAGTGTTGAAGAATACTACAAGGAAATGGAGATAGCCATGACTCGAGCCAATGTCAAGGAAGATGATGAGCAAACAATGGCACGTTTCTTGAATGGACTCAATCATCCCATCAAGAAGATCGCCGACTTCCAACCCTACTCCAACCTCATTGAGCTCGTGCATCAAGCTACAAAGGCGGAACGTCAAGTGCAAGATGACTTCAAGTACGCCAATTACTCGTCCAAGACCTACGACTTCTCCAACAACCAATCTTCAACAACTCCTCCAACATCAACATCAACCAAACCTTCTACAAGCAACGACGACAAGTCAAGTTACAAGAAAACTTCGACAAGTTAAAGTCGTCCTCCTCCTACTACAAGAAACTTCAAGCCGCGTGCTTCGTCATCTACTCCGACCGATGAGACCATCAAGACAAGCTCCTTCAAGTGTTTCACTTGCGGCGGCCGAGGCCACAAGTCCTATGAATGCACAAACAAGCGGCGATGATCCTCAACGACGATGGCACCTATGACTCAATGAGTGATGAGGAGATGGAAGCTCTTGACCAAGTGGCCATGCACCGGCGAGTGAACGGGGATGAAGATGATAGAGTCTTTTGTGATGAGGATTCGAGCCCCGCTATAGTCGTCTCCAAGGTCTTGACACTTCAACATCAACAAGAAAAAGACCAACGATGCCACATCTTCCACACAAAGGCCGACATCAATGGAAGGTCCGTCAAGGTCATCATCAATGGAGGTAGTTGCCACTACTTGGCAAGTGAAGAACTATGCTCTAAGCTTCAATTGGTCAAGAGGAAGCACCCGCACCCCTACAAGGTTCAATGGCTAAGTGACTCCGGCACTATACGAGTTGAGCATACGGCCCAAGTCTCCTTCAAAATTGATGCATATGAGGACACTTTCGAGTGTGATGTGGTCCCAATTTCCGTTTGCCACGTCCTTCTTGGTTGACCATGGCAATTCGACCGTGGTGTCATCCACAACGGGCGTACCAATCACTATAGTTTCAAGATGAAAGGGAAGGAATATGTGCTACGACATATGTCTCCTAGTCAAGTGATAGCCGACAAGCAAGCCACCCATCATGGAGAGAAGAGTGAGAAAGTGATCCACCAAAAGTGAGTGAGAGCCACAAGCCAAACTTGAGCGCCTCTTCGCTTAGAGAGAAAAACCTCATCCTATTTGACACAAAAAGTGAGATGAGAGAAGTGTGTGAGAACCCATCGAGTGTGATGCACTTTATCCTTGTGTGCAAGGATGGGGAACCAAAAACTAACACCTCTCACGAGCTACCTTTAGTGTTTCAATCTCTTTTGCAGAAATTCCAAGATGTTTTCCCCGATGAGCTACCTCCGGGTCTACCTCCACTACGAGGCATTGAGCATCGAATCGACCTCATCCCCGGAGCGCCTCTCCCAAACAAAGCTCCATACCGTGTCAACCCCGAAGAAACAAAGGAGATCCAACGGCAAGTACAACAACTCATCGACAACGGTCATGTACGTGGAAAGCTTAAGCCCTTGTGCCGCTCCGTTATACTTGTGCCTAAGCCAGATGGAAGTTTCCGCTTGTGTTCTGATTGTAGACCTATCAATGCTATTACCATTCGCTATAGGCATCCCATTCCTCGCTTAGATGATATGCTTGATGAACTTAGTGGAGCCAACTTTTTCTCAAAAATTGATCTTAAAAGTGGCTATTATCAAATCCGCATACAAGAGGGTGATGAATGGAAAACTGCTTTCAAAAGCAAATTTGGCTTATATGAGTGGTTAGTTATGCCTATCGGTTTATCGGAAGCTCCCGGTACTTTCGTGCGTCTTATGCATTATGTGCTTCGCCCTTATATTGGAGTCTTTGTTGTGGTTTACTTCGATGATATTCTTGTGTTTAGCAAAACCATGAAAGAGCATCTTTATCATGTTAGGGCTGTTTTGCAAACCCTTCGCAAGGAACGTCTTTATGCAAACTTGAAAAAATGCACGTTTGGTGTTGACAAAGTGGTTTTCTTCGGTTTTTTTGTCTCTTCCAAGGGTGTCCATGTTGATGAATCTAAAATTGAAGCAATTAAAACTTGGCCCCAACCAACCAATTTGCAACAAGTGCGTAGCTTTCTTGGTCTTGTGGGTTTTTATCGTCGCTTTGTGAAAGACTTTAACACAATAGCCGCTCCTTTGCATGCTTTGAGTAAGAAGAATGCTCCTTTTGTTTGGGGATCTTTGCAATCCACCGCTTTTGATGAGCTCAACGAGCATTGCACCAAGAGCAACAAGCAATGAGCGACCGCATCGACAACCTCGCCAGCGACTTGCGACTCTCCGAGCAACGTACAAGAGACTACTTCGATAACAAGTTCGACGCTCACAAGCAAGAGAATGATGCAAGAATGGACGAGATCCGCGCCTTGATGAGACACTCCGACGACACCTTCTACGACTCAAGTACACCGTCATCGAACACTCTTCAACGAGCCGCGCGTCAAGACCGTCATGCATCGCGCAACCCGCTACATGACAAGCATTCACAAGAGCAAGTCGATGAGCAAGTCCCTCGTCATTAATCAAACCAAGCCGCTTTTGCCCAAGCTCAAGAACGACAACGACTATGGCGCCAAGAGGAAGATCGAGCGCGTCTACACCAAGAAGAACAAGACGCCGAGGCGCAACGTCTTCAACAACAACAACGAGAAGCGCAAGCTCTTGAGGCGCAATGTGCCCTTCAAGAATCAAGTCGAGCCATCGCCAACCGCAATCGCGAACGACGCAATCAAGAGGAAGCCCATCGAGAAGAAATCCAAGAGAGGAACTATTAACCGCGCGTGCAACGTCAAGTTCCTCAAGCTCCTCAAGCTTCACCTCAACCTCAAGTTCAACAAGAGCAAGCTGATCATGGACTTCCTCCACGCCAAGAGCAACAGGAAGATGATTTTCATCCACGTCAAGGGCGTCATCATCACCATCGCCAACAACACAATGAAGAGCAACGCTATGGAAAGCTCAAATTCACCATGCCCAAGTTCAATGGAAGCAATGACCCCGAGGAGTACCTCTCATGGGCATTGAAGGTCGACAAAATCTTTCATTTGCACAACTATGAGGAAGAAAAGAAGATCGCTATGGCATCACTTGAGTTCTAAGACTATGTGCTCATATGGTGGGAACAAAGCCTTGAGCGCCGACAAGCAAGAGTAGAACCTCCAATCACCACTTGGGCTAAAATGAAAGATGTCATGTGCGCATGTTTTGTGCCCACCTACTACAACCGCGACCTCTTCAAGAAACTCCAACTCCTCAAGCAAGGAACAAAGAGTGTTGAAGAATACTACAAGGAAATGGAGATAGCCATGATTCAAGCCTATGTGAAGGAAGATGATGAGCAAACAATGGCACGTTTCTTGAGTGGACTCAATCATCCCATCAAGAGGATCGCCGACTTCCAACCCTACACCAACCTCATTGAGCTCGTGCATCAAGCTACAAAGGCGGAACATCAAGTGCAAGATGACTTCATGTACGTCAAGTACTTATAAATGCTATTACCGTTCGCTATAGGCATCCCATTCCTCGCTTAGATGATATGCTTGATGAGCTTAGTGGAGCCAACTTTTTCTCAAAAATTGATCTTAAAAGTGGCTATTATCAAATCCGCATTCAAGAGGGTGATGAATGGAAAACTGCTTTCAAAACCAAATTTGGCTTATATGAGTGGTTAGTGATGCCTATGGGTCTATCGGAGGCTCCCGGTACTTTCATGCGCCTTATGCATTATGTGCTTCGCCCTTATATTGGAGTCTTTGTTGTGGTTTACTTCGATGATATCCTTGTGTTTAGCAAAACCATGAAAGAGCATCTTCATCATGTTAGGGCTGTTTTGCAAACCCTTCGCAAGGAACGTCTTTATGCAAACATGAAAAAAATGCACATTTCGTGTTGACAAAGTGGTTTTCTTGGGTTTTGTTGTATCCTCAAAGGGTGTCCATGTTGATGAATCTAAGATTCAAGCAATTAAAACTTGGCCCCAACCCACCAATTTGCAACAAGTGCGTAGCTTTCTTGGTCTTGCGGGTTTTTACCGTCGCTTTGTGAAAGATTTTAGCACCATTGCCGCTCCTGTCATGCCTTGAGTAAGAAGAATGCTCCTTTTGTTTGGGTATCTTTGCAATCCACCGCTTTTGATGAACTCAAGTCTTTGCTTACTCATGCTCCGATTCTTGCTTTGTCCAATTTTGACAAAACTTTTGAGGTTCGTTGTGATGCAAGCCGTACCAGAATTGGCGGAGTTTTGATGCAAGAAAAACGAGCCATTCCATATTTTAGTGAAAAACTATCCGGTGCTCAACTTAAGTATCCCATATATGACAAAGAATTGTATGCTTTAGTACGTGTGCTACATGTTTGGAACATTATCTTCGACCTCATGAGTTTGTCATACATACCGATCATGAAACACTTAAGTACTTAAAAGGTCAAACTAAGTTGAACAAGCGTCATGCCAAATGGAGTGAATTTATTGAATCTTTTCCCTATGTGATCAAGTACATTAAGGGTAAGGAAAATGTAGTTGCGGATGCACTTTCACGCATATGCATGCTTGTCACTAAACTTGAGTTGAATGTTATTGGTTTTGAGCACATCAAAGACTTGTATGCTAATGATCCATCTTTTGCTATTCCTTATGCTAAGTGTTTGACGCATACTTCTTGGGAACAATGTTATATCAAGGATGCTTATCTTATGAAATCTAACAAACTATGCATTCCCGAGTCTTCTCTTCGTTTGCTACTTTTGCAAGAGGCTCATGGAGGCGGACTCATGTGACATTTTGGTCGAGATAAGACTTTCGCCACGCTCTCCAAGAACTACTTTTGGCCCAAGATGTTTCGAGACGTCTCACGCTTCACCAACCGATGCTCTACATGTCGCAAAGCTAAGTCTAAAGCTCAATCCCAAGGTCTTTACATGCCTCTTCCTATTCCTTATCAACCTTGGGAAGACATTAGCATGGATTTTGTACTTGGTTTGCCTAGAACTCAAAATGGAAAGGATTCCGTGTTTGTTGTTGTGGATAGATTTTCTAAGATGGCACATTTCATTCCTTGCAACAAGATAGACACATTGCAAATCTCTTTTGTAGCGAAATCTTGCGACTCCATGGAGTACTAAAGACAATCGTCTCCGATCATGATATCAAGTTCTTAAGTTACTTTTGGAAGACCCTATGTGCCAAGCTTGGAATCAAGCTCTTGTTCTCATCCGCTGCATCGTCCCTCAAACCGACGGCCAAACGGAGGTGACGAACCGGACTCTCTCCACTCTACTTCGCATATTGATCAAGAAGAACATCAAGGAGTGGGAGGCATGTCTACCCATCACCGAGTACGCCTACAATCGTGCAACACATTCGACTACCGGCAAGTCCCCCGTCGAGGTCATCTACGGCTTCAACCCGTTGTCACCATTGGACATTCTACCTCTTCCTCTACAAGAGCGCAAAGAACATGGATGCGAGTGCACGGGCAAGCTACATCAAGAAGATGCATGAGGATACAAGGCACACCATCGAGCGCCAACGACTAGCGAACAAGCTCAACGTCAACAAGCAACCCATGGTCTTCAACATTGGTGATCTAGTGTGGCTACACCTTCGCAAGGACCGCTTCCCCAACAAACGCAAGTCCAAACTTCTCCTCGAGCCGATGGACCTTTCAAGGTGCTAGCACGCTACAACGACAACGCCTACAAGATCGACCTACCACGAGACAAGTACAATGTGAGCGACATCTTCAACGTCAAAGACCTCGCGCCATACCATGGAGATGAAGATTTTGATCCGAGGTCGGATCTCTCCCAAGGGGGGGGGGAGATGATGCGGAGCATCCTTCGCTCATCCCCATGGACGCACCTACATCTTCCTCAACACCACTTGTACCCATTACTCGAGCTCGAGCTAAGGCTATCGAAGATAAGGTGAACTCGTTCCTCTCCGAACTTCCTCTCTGATGAGGACATGATTACCTTGGATACGACCAAAAATATTGCATACATGTATATTTGTGAGGTGATTTCTAATGCAAACTATGCAATAATTTATTTATGTCATCCAGGACAAAATTCTTCACAAACTTTTGTGCCATGTCTAATTGCAGGTGTATGGGACATTTGTACAATCCACATATGAAGATAAGGGAGAAAGAGATGTTTACCTGCTGTTCAAAAAGTTCTCTCACGTCACTTTTGGCCCAAGAGAAGATAGAGTCCAAGTCTCTCACGTTCTGGACTCAGATTCGGACCGCACAGACATACCTGACTCAAAACGTCAATAACTTTTTCATACGGACTCCAAATTGGTTGATTCTTTTTTCTTGGAAAATAGATTTCGTGGACTTTCCAACCCAATTGGAATCACTTTAAAATCCATCCGGGGCGTTGAGTTATGGACGAAACAATCTGATGCTGCAGCAGAATCCGAGTCAAACTACAAGTCCAAAGGTGTTACGTCACCTCCACTTGGGCCCATTGGCCTTGTACGACCTAGGGTTAGTGTTATGCTGCCTTGGGACGTCCTCCCACCTCCTTGGCCGCCACCCTTGCTCCTATATAAGTAGATCCATCTAGTAGCTTTTCCCTTGGGATTTGTTTAGTTAAAAGTTAGCCATTGCAGCTTCGTGTACTTCGTTTGTGTCCAACGACCAGACCAAGACCGCTTACGGATCCCCACCATTATCAATACTTCATATATATTCGCAATATTCAGATTGCTTTATCATATTCTTGCTTGTTCTTCGATTGCTTGCAGGAATAGACCTTCGTGGTCGCTGATCGTGCTTCCCAGATCGCCAAGAACCTCAGGAGATTGGTTTAGCGATTGCTAAGGCGCAACGTCGTGCATGTTTCTAGTTGGATCATCAAAGTCGACTCCACCAAATCGATAGTTATCATCTCATCGAAAGATCGGGACACCCTCGCCTCTATCAAGTGGTATCAGTTTTCAGGTTGCTCGGTGAGATTTTCCAGTTATCCCTAGATTCGATTTATTTTCTTACCTATTGTCCAAGAAAAGGCCACCGTAAAAGTTAGATCTATTCATCATTTGTCCTAGCCAGTCCAAGCCTTTGCAATTTTCTTTTCATTGTTTGCATTATTGAATTATCGGTTGCATCGTAGGTCGAGTTGCCGGTCTTAGTGTCTAGTTCTTTAGAGTTTTGAGTTCTGTTCACATTAGTCACGCCGCCGCTGCATCATTATCCCTTCCGCTGTCCACCATACCATCCATCAATTTCCACCACGTACACGCACTATTCATTGTCATAATCATAGTTGAGGTCATTCACATCTTCGCTTGATCCAATCTGCATCTTATCTAGTTTGTTTTGAAAAAAGAGAAAAAAAAAGAGAGAAAAAAAAGAGAAAAAAAGTAAAAAAAAAGTCAGAGAAAAAAAAGAGAGAAGAAAAAGGAAAAAAAAGTGTGAGAAAAAAAAGAGAGAAGAAAAAAAACAAAGTTCGGATCTATCTAGACTCAATCTTGTAGCTGAATTCGGATTGGAATCTGTTTTGTGTACTGTTCAGTAAAACAGGCATAACTTCCTCATACGAAGTCCGCTTTTGGCTCCATGAGTACTCAAATTAAAGCTAGAGACGAGCCGCATCTAAATAGTTGCAGAAGCTAGTTCAATATTTGGCACCTCAAAATCGGCTTCTAAATAGGTCTTTTGCCCTCCGAAGTTCGTGAACACAGCTTATTCCAGCTTTTTTCAAACCAGTTTTAGAATTTTTTGACTCCTCATATCAACTCGGAATTGAGTGATTCTTTTTGCATTGGAAAGCTTGAGTTAGTAGCATTCTTTGAAAAAATTTATCAGAAAATTGGCTCAAACTTTTCAAGAGGAAAATTGGAGAGAGAGTTGTTGTATATCCTGCTTGGCAGTTGTTTTTCATCATTATCTTTCTTTGCCGTTGTGATCTTCACTTATATCTTGTTGTCCAGAGCTACTTATTATCCTTCATTGATGCTAGTTGTGCTACACCGTGACCTCATTAGTGTTCTAGGCTCGCGTCTCTAGTCCGGTCTAGCCTAGGACCAGCACAGTACCGTCGTTGAGCGTTTATTCAACATTGCATCTCTGAATTGATTATTGATAATCTTTTGCTACCATATATAGCCAACCCAGCTCCACATATTTCTACACCGTGTATCGTGACGTTCCTGGCAATCGCTTTACACAATCTTCGTAGTTATTTGACATATCTGGTTGCTGTCACCACCTGCTGCATGGTAAGAACTTGTAAGATATTGATATTTGCTATCTTGTGAGCGCTTTTACCACCACATCCTAGTAGTTCATAGGAACATTATTCTCGAATTTTGTTTCTTGTTTCTACTAATCATGACAGGTTCCGGAGATAGAAGTTTTTGGATGACGGACACATCTCCACCATCACGAGAGTTGGGACAACACACACAAGCATATGGTCAGGTTATGTCTTTACCATCATTTGAGGGTAGATTTAATCCTGCTATTTATCTAGCTTGGGAGCTTGAATTAGAAGAAGTTTTTAGTCACCATGATTTTTACGAACTTGAGAGAGTACAAGCTACCACTAGAGCATTTCTTGGTTTTGCTTACATTTGGTGGAGTGTACATTGTAAAAAAACATTGATAACCAACCCATAACTTGGAAAGTTTTGAAAGCTGTAATGAGACAACAATTTTTTCCTCCTTACTATCGCCGTGAATTGCTTCGCAAATTGGAACAATTAAAACAAGGCAAGAATAACACTGTTCATGCTTACTACCAAGAGTTCAAATCTTATATGCATCATTGTGACATAGAAGAATCTGAGAATGATACAATGAATAGATTTTTGGTGGTTTGAACCATGATATTCGTGCACGATTTCAGTATATTCCTCGTTGCATTCTTGGTATGTATGTTCGTGCTTGTACCTTTGAGAGACAGTTACAGGAGGATGCATTGGATGACTACAACACCTACTATTCTAGTCCATGCTCACCACCACCGCTTGGTTCCTCCATCGGTGCACCTAGTAGAGCAGCCACACCTCAGATTGTGAGCACGACATCATCTCAAGAGTATGGTACATTGCCATCATCCGTACCTACATCAGCTACATCTTTGCAACAAGGTAACTGTAAAGGTATTGATGATATAACTTCACATGAGAATGATGCATGTCTAGTTAACTTGAATACATCATGTGTTGAGTTACCTGTTGATTTGAGCGCATCACCTATTTTAGAGAATCATGTTACTCTCATGAATGCGTCATGTGATCAAACAACTGAAATACCAACAATTTTGAGTGCACCCAATGAATTAACTATTGATGCAAAAGAACCAATGTTTAATCATTTTGATATGACCTCTAATCTTAGTGATGATTCTGTGTCAAATGACGTCTTGCATGTTTGCTTATTTAAGCATGTTGTAGCATGTAAATTTGATGCAAGTAAGGTTTATTCACCAATGTTGGGATGGTTTAATGATGAACATTGTCAATCTTTTGAAATGAATAAGAGCTTCACTTATATGTGCAAACTGAGTTGCAATATTTTCATGCCTTCTACTTCTTGTGATAGTGTTTTGGCTTTAGATTTTATGAACTATGCAAGTTACTCATCTATTCATGTGTCATATGTGCAAAAATCAAGGGAAGTAAAAATGGATGACATATACATATACAACATGTACACCTTGTCTCTTTTGTTAGCCATATTTCAGACTAAGCAACGCCGAGGACGGCTTTGTTTTCAAGAAGAGGAGGATGATGAGGACATGATTACCTTGGATACGACCAAAAATATTGCATACATGTATATTTGTGAGGTGATTTCTAATGCAAACTATGCAATAATTTATTTATGTCTTCCAGGACAAAAATACTTCACAAACTTTTGTGCCATGTCTAATTGCAGGTGTATGAGACATTTGTATAATCCACATATGAAGATAAGGGAGAAAGAGATGTTTACCTGCTGTTCAAAAAGTTCTCTCACGTCACTTTTGGCCCAAGAGAAGATAGAGTCCAAGTCTCTCACGTTCGGACTCAGATTCGGACTGCATGACATACCTGACTCAAAACGTCAATAACTTTTTCATACGGATTCCAAATTGGTTGATTCTTTTTTTGTTGGAAAATAGATTTCGTGCATTTTCCAACCCAATTGGAATCACCTTAAAATCCGTCCAGAGCGTTGAGTTATGGACGAAACAATCTGATGCTGCAGCAGAATCCGAGTCAAACTACAAGTCCAAAGGTGTTACGTCACCTCCACTTGGGCCCATTGGCCTTGTACGACCTAGGGTTAGTGTTATGCTGCCTTGGGACGTCCTCCCACCTCCTTGGCCGCCACCCCTTTCTCCTATATAAGTAGATCCATCTAGTAGCTTTTCCCTTGGGATTTGTTTAGTTAAAAGTTAGCCATTGCAGCTTCGTGTACTTCGTTTGTGTCCAACGACTGCACCAAGACCGCTTACGGATCCCCACCATTATCAATACTTCATATATATTCGCAATATTCAGATTGCTTTATCATATTCTTGCTTGTTCTTCGATTGCTTGCAGGAATAGACCTTCGTGGTCAGCTGATCGTGCTTCCCATCGCCAAGAACCTCAGGAGATTGGTTTAGCGATTGCTAAGGCGCAACGTCGTGCATGTTTGTAGTCGGATCATCAAAGTCGATTCCACCAAATCGATAGTTATCATCTCATCGAAAGATCGGGACACCCTCGCCTCTATCACTCTCTCTACTCACGAGACTTGGCTACTACCTCATATGGACACTCTGTGTGATCAGTACACGGAGGAGAGCCACGGATAGCTACACCCAATGGCCAAGGTGGCAAGGACGCCAAGCATGGACATCAAGAAGAAGGGCCATTTGTGAAGCTACAGGCACCGGACGACCGGCCGGTCCCGGACGTCCGAGCCCTGGGAGATGCTACAGCGAGGGAAGGAAGAAAAGACAGGACTACAGGCCACGGACGACCGGTCCCGCCCGGACGTCCGACGACTCCCGGGTCCCGGACGACCGACGCCCTCCGGACGTCTGGCAACTCGGCACCCGAATGGAAATTCATGGAAGACCGAAGCCTCCGGACGACCGGACGACCCGACCCGAGCCGAATTTACGAACGCCCGACAGCCCCTGGACGTCCGGACCTTCCCGAAGCCCCGAACGTCCGACACCTGTGTGACCGCGCCCGCGGGCTGGAGCCATTGTACCCCTTCACTTCGCCCCCATTTGCACTAAGACTATAAATAGACCTCCTCCTCCTCCTAGTTAGGGTTAGCAAAGGATTAGCTCATGTTTGTGTGAGAGCTTTGCTCATCCACTTGGTTACCTTCTCCTCGGAGCTCAGGACCTCTTCGGAGAAGATCCCCCAAGCGGATTCAAGACCCCCTCTAGGGTGGCCCCCATCAAGACCTCCTCACGGAGAAGAACGGCTACTCGTGTATCTTTCCTTTGTTGATTTTGAATCTTGTGCTACCTTATGTGTTCGGTGATCTAGCCCTTGTGTGATCGATACATGTCGGTTTAGTGATTCGCTCGTGTGTTTTCCCTTGTGTTCTTCCGCTCGTTCGTCGTGTTCCTCGTAGGGATCCACTCCAAACGTGAAAGATCGTCCACATAGGGTTCCGCCCTACATCACAAGTCTTTGCTTACTGATGCTCAGATTCTTGATTTGCCCAATTTTGACAAAACTTTTGAGGTTCATTGTGATGCAAGTGGTACCGTAATTGGCGGAGTTTTGATGCAAGAAAAACGAGCCATTGCATATTTTAGTGAAAAACTATCCGGTGCTCAAATTAACTACCCCATCTAGGACAAAGAATTGTATGCTTTAGTGCGTGTGCTACATGTTTGGGAACATTATCTTAGACCTCATGAGTTTGTCATCCATACCGATCATGAAACGGCTTAAGTACCTTAAGGGTCAAACTAAGTTGAACAAGCGTCATGCTAAGTGGAGTGAATTTATTGAGTCTTTTCCTTATATCATCAAGTATATTAAAGGTAAGGAAAATGTTGTATGGATGCGCTTTCCCGTATATGCATGCTTGTTACTCAACTTGAATTGAATGTCATTGGCTTTGAGCACATAAGAGACTTGTATGAGCATGACCCTACTTTTGCCATCCCTTATGCTAAATGTTTGATGCATACTTCTTGGGAACGCTATTACATCAAGGATGTATATCTTTTGAGATCTAACAAACTTTGCATCCCCGAGTCTTCTCTTCGTTTGTTACTTTTGCAAGAATCTCATGGAGGAGGACTCATGGGTCACTGTGGACTTAAAAGACATTTGCTACGCTCTCCAAGAACTACTTTTGGCCCAAGATGTTTCGCGACGTCAACTGCTACACCAACAGATGCTCTACATGTCGCAAAGCTAAGTCTAAAGCTCGATCTCATGGCCTTTACATGCCACTTCCAATTCCATATCAACCATGGGAACATATTAGCATGGATTTTGTGCTTGGTTTGCCTAGAACTAGAAATGGAAGGATTCCGTTTTTGTTCTTGTGGACCGATTTTCCAAAATGGCACATTTCATTCCTTGCAACAAGATAGACGGTGCTTCACATGTTGCCAATCTCTTTTGTAAGGAAATCTTGCGACTTCATGGAGTGCCAAAGACGATTGTCTCGGACTGCGACGTCAAGTTCTTGAGTTACTTTTGGAAGACCTTATGCGCCAAGCTCGGAATCAAGCTACTATTCTCCACGGCATATCATCCACAAACCGACGGCCAAATGGAGGTGACAAACCGTACGCTCTCCACCCTTCTTCGCGTGCTAATCAAGAAGAACATCAAGGAGTGGGAAGAGTGCCTACCCATCGCCGAGTACGCAGTACAATCATGCAAGACACTGAACTACCTGCAAGTCCCCTTTCGAGGTCGTCTACGGTTTCAACCCGCTGTCCCCTTTGGACATTCTTCCTCTCCCTCTTCAAGAGCGCACCAACATGGACGCGAGTTCCCGAGTCAACCACCTCAAGAAGATGCATGAAGATACAAGGCACACCATCGAGCGCCAAGTACAACGACTCGCGACCAAGCTCAACGTCAACAAGCAACCCATGATATTCAACATTGGAGATCTTGTGTGGCTACACCTTCGCAAGGAACGATTCCCCAATGAACGCAAGTCCATACTCCTACCTCGCGCCGATGGACCCTTCAAGGTGCTAGCACGCTACAACAACAACGCTTACAAGATCGACCTCCCGCGCGACAAGTACACCGTGAGCGACATCTTCAACATCAAGGACCTTTCGCCATACCATGGTGATGAGGATTTCGATCCGAGGTCGGATCTTTCCCAAGGGAGGGGAGATGATACGGAGCATCCCACGATCATCCCCATGGACACCACTTCAACTATCCAAGCTCCAAGTGGACCCATGACAAGAGCTAGGGCTCGTGATATTCAATCCAAGGTGACATCTCTCCTACTTGAGTTTCCCTCCTCTTCAAGTGAGACATGGTTACTGCCTAAGTTCGAGACGCTATGTGTGATCAGGTACAACACTCAAGACCCGGAGCCGAGGGCTAAAGAAGAAGAGACAGGCATCAACACTCTGGAGAGCCCGGAACTTCCGGCCAGAGCTCGGAACTTCCGGCCCCCAGACCCTCCGGCCGACACGGAGCTCCGAGCCTCGACGATTCGACCAGCCCGGGCATGCCTACTTTCTGGTTAGCCCGGAACCAGGCCCGGACCTTTCGGCCCCCGGAACCTCCGGCCAGCCCGGACCTTCCGGCCCCCGGAAGCCAGGCCAGCTCCTCCTGTGCCCACACTTTGGTTAGGCCGGACCCTCCCCAGAACCTCCGGCGCCCGGAACTTCCGGCCTCACCCGAAACTTCCGGCCCTTCCTGCACGCAGCGACTTGGGCCGAGGCCCGTGTACCCTTTCGTCACTTAGACTATAAATACTCTTCTCCTACCTACGTTTTAGGGTTAGCAAAGGATTAGCTCATGTTTGTGTGAGAGCTTTGCTCATCCACTTGGTTACCTTCTCCTCGGAGACGCGCCTCCACCAGAGAAGATCCTTCCAAGCGGATTCAAGACCCCCTCTTGGGTGGCCCGATCAAGACCTCCTTACGGAGAAGAACCGGTTACCTCTTGTATCGTCCTTTGTTGACTTTGGATCATGTATCTCTCTTTTATGTTCATCGATCTAGCGCATGTGTGATCTATTCTTGTTGGTTGAGTGTTTCTCTTGTTCTCCCCCGTGATTCCCTCGTGTTCTTCCGCGCGTTCTTCATGTTCCTCGTAGAGATCCTCTCCAAACGTGAAAGATCGGCCTTACGGAGTTCCACTCCACATCACCGTACGTCCAAAGGCGAAGATGCCTTGATAGCACTTGGCCAAGATGCTGAAGTGGTTGGTGTAGCCGTAGCTCTTTTGGTGGTGCTCGTCTCACGGTCTTCTCTTATGCTCATGAAGCTTGGACTTGGCGTGAAGTATGGCTTGTTGGGACTTGTGCATTTGCGTTTGTGCAGCATCTTCATGATGATGGTGTTGTTGTCGTGCTTGAGCTCGTAGTAGATGTCGTTCGTCGTCGTCGTGCACATGATGCTTGGAGGTGACTTGCCCTTCATGACGATGTGGATCACGAGCGTGATGGTGGTCGTCATGTAGATGTGGACGTGGACGACTTGCGCTTGCGTCGCGTGGGCGCTCCGAAGATGATCGACTTGCTCGCCGCCGCCTTCAGGATGATGAAGGGGAAGAAGTCTTGTAGTCGGCCACCATGTCGCGTAGTTGATCCTTTAGCTCGCCCAACTTGGTGTCCATGTAGTCCCTTTTCCTTGCTTCGGAGTGTTGTATGTCGATGACGAGGTTGTCGAGGCGCTCTTGCAAGGTAGATTGTGCTCCTTGCATTTCGTGTTGTAGTCCGAAGATGGACATTTTGGTGATGTAGTTGTTCGCGCCGTCGTTGGTGTCGAAGAACGGAGATGAAATGCCTTGCCTGTCCATCAGAAGACTCGAGAAAATATGAGTGGGAGAAAGAGAAGAACTATACCAAATGTACCTTGACCGATGTTGAAGATGGATCAATGATCACTCAATAGTGCAACAAGGAAATAGCACAATTGGTACCAATTCTTGTCGGTTTCTAACACCTACACAAATAAGGCTTATGGTGGAGCTCGGTGAGGATAGTGGCACAAAAATTTGATGCAAAATGTTAGCAAGAGTCAATAATGTTGAAAGAGATTCACAAATTTGCAAGTGAAACAAGTAGACCAATAGCAAAGAATGGCACAGGGAAACACACACACTGATGCGGAGCATCCCTCACTCATCTCCATGGACGCACCTACATCTTCCTCAACACCACGTGGACCCATGACTCGAGCTCAAGCTAAAGCTATTGAAGATAAGGTGAACTCGCTCCTCTCCGAACTCCCTCTTCCTAATCATGAGACATGGCTACTACCTCATTCAGAAACTCTATGTGTAATCAGGTACTTGGGAACGAGCCAAGGAACAACTACTTGCAAGAGCCAAGACGACGAGGACCCCAAGCGTGATGGAGAAGGAAAGCTGCTGAAGCTACAGGCGTCGGACCGCAACTACAACGTCTTCAACGACAACAACGTGAAGCGCAAGCTCTTGAGGCGCAACGTGCCCTTCAAGAATCAAGTCGAGCCATCGCCAACCGCAACCGTGAACGGCGAAATCAAGAGGAAGCCCTTCGAGAAGAAATCCATGAGAGGAACTACCAACCCCATGTACAACGTCAACTTCCTCAAGCTCTTCCACAAGCTCGTCAAGCTCCACCTCAACCTCAAGTTCAACAAGAGCAAGTTGATCATGGTCTTCCTCCACGCCAAGAGCAACATGAAGACGATTGCAATCCACGTCAAGGGCGTCATCATCACCATCGCCAACAACACAATGAAGAGCAACGCTATGGAAAGCTCCAATTTACCATGCCCAAGTTCAATGGAAGCAATGACCTCAAGAATATCTTTCATGGGCATTAAAGGTCGACAAAATCTTTCGTTTGCACAACTATGAGGAAGAGAAGAAGATCGCTATGGCATCACTTGAGTTCCAAGACTATGTGCTCATATGGTGGGAACAAATCCTTGAGAGGCGACAAGCAAGAGATGAACCTCCAATCACCACGTGGGCTCAAATGAAAGATGTCATGAGAGCACGCTTTGTGCCAACCTACTACAACCGCGACCTCTTCAAGAAACTCCAACTCCTCAAGCATGGAACAAAGAGTGTTGAACAATGATTCGAGCCAATGTAAAGGAAGATGATGAGCAAACTATGGCACGTTTCTTGAATGGACTCAATCATCCCATCAAGAAGATCGCCGACTTCCAACCATACTCCACCCTCATTGAGCTTGTGCATCAAGCTACAAAGGCGGAACGTCAAGTGCAAGATTACTTCAAATGCACGCCAAGTACTCGCCCAAGACCTCTGGCTTCTCCAACAACCAAGCTTCAACACCTCCTCCAACATCTACATCAACCAAACCTTCTACAAACAATGACGACAAGTCGAGTTACAAGAAAAATTCGACAAGTTCAAGTCGTCCTCCTCCTACCACAAGCAACTTCAAGCCGTGTGCTTCGTCATCTACTCCGACCGATGAGACCATCAAGACAAGCTACTTCAAGTGTTTCACTTGCGGCGGCCGAGGCCACAAGTCCTACGAATGCACCAACAAGCGCTCCATGATCCTCAACGACGACGGCACCTATGACTCAATCAGTGATGAGGAGATGGAAGCTCTTGAGCAAGTGGCCATGCACCGGCGAGTGAACGAAGATGAAGATGACCAAGTCTTTTGTGATGAGGATTCGAGCCCCGCTCTCGTTGTCTCCAAGGTCTTGACTCTTCAACATCAACAAGAAGAGGACCAAAGATGCCACATCTTCCACACAAAGGCCGGCATCAACGGAAGGTCCGTCAAGGTCATCATCGATGGAGGTAGTTGTATCAACTTGGCAAGTGAAGAACTATGCTCCAAGCTTCAATTGGTCAAGAGGAAGCACCGGAATCCCTACACGGTTCAATGGCTAAGTGACTCCCAGACTATACGAGTTGAACATACGGTCCAAGTCTCCTTCAAAATTGGTGCATATGAGGACACTTTGGAATGTGATGTGGTCCCAATGACGGTTTGCCACCTCCTTCTTGGTCGACCATGGCAATTCGACCGTGGTGTCTTCCACAACAGGCGCACCAATCACTATAGCTTCAAGATGAAAGGGAAGGAATATGTGCTACGACCTATGTCTCCTAGTCAAGTGATAGCCGACAAGCAAGCCACCCATCATAGAGACAAGAGTGAGAAAGTGATCCACCAAAACGTGAGTGAGAGCCACAAGCCAAACTTGAGCGCCTCTTCGCCTAGAGAGAAAAACCTCATCCTATTTGCCACCAAAAGTGAGATGAGAGAAGTGTGTGAGAACCCATCTAGTGTGATGCACTTTGTCCTTGTGTGCAAGGATGGAGAGCCAACAACTAACACCTCTCATGAGCTACCTTTAGTGTTCAAATCTCTTTTGCAGGAATTCCAAGATGTTTTTCCTGATGAGCTACCTCCGGGTCTACCTCCTCTTCGAGGCATTGAGCATCGAATCGACCTCATCCCCGGAACACCTCTCCCAAACAAAGCTCCATACCGAGTCAATCCCGAAGAAACCAAGGAGATTCAATAGCAAGTACAACAACTCATCGACAACGGTCAAGCTCATGGAGGCAGACTCATGGGACACTTTGGACGCGACAAGACATTCGCCACGCTCTCCAAGAACTACTTTTGGCCCAAGATGTTCATGACGTCTCACGCTCCACCAACCGATGCTCTACATGTCGCAAAGCTAAGTCTAAAGCTCAATCTCATGGTCTTTACATGCCTCTTCCTATTCCTTATCAACCTTGGGAAGACATTAGCATGGATTTTGTACTTGGTTTGCCTAGAACTCAAAATGGAAAGGATTCCGTGTTTGTTGTTGTGGATAGATTTTCTAAGATGGCACATTTCATTCCTTGCAACAAGATAGACGATGCTTCACACATTGCAAATCTCTTTTGTAGGGAAATCTTGCGACTCCATGGAGTTCCAAAGACAATCGTCTCTGATCGTGACGTCAAGTTATTGAGTTACTTTTGGAAGACCCTATGCGTCAATCTCGGAATCAAGCTCTTGTTCTCATCCGCATAACATCCTCAAACCGACGGCCAAATGGAGGTGACGAACCGCACACTATCCACTCTACTTCGTGTCTTGATCAAGAAGAACATCAAGGAGTGGGAAGCATGTCTACCCATCGCCGAGTACGCCTACAACCGTGCAAGACATTCGACTACCGGCAAGTCCCCCTTCGAGGTCGTCTACGGCTTCAACCCGTTGTCCCCATTGGACATTCTACCTCTTCCTCTACAAGAGCGCACCAACATGGATGCGAGTGCACGGGCAAGCTACATGATGTAGGGCGGAACCCTACGTGGGCGATCTTTCACGTTGGAGCGGATCCTACGGTGGATTACGAAGAACGAGCGGAAGAACACGAGGAAATCACGGGGAGGAACGAGGGAAAACACTCAACCAACAAGGAATCGGTCACACAAATGCTAGATCAAAGAACATAAAGGGAGATACATGATTCAAGGTCAACAAAGGGACGATACAAGCGGTAGCCGTTCTTCTCCGTGAGGAGGTCTTGATGATGGTCTTCTCCGCAAAGGGAGGTCTTGAATCCAAGGTGGATCGTCTCCGAAGAGGGGCCGCGGTCTCTCGTGGAGTAGATCCGGTATGGATAATGAAGCTCTATCTATGAGCTAAATCAACGCTAACCCTAGAAAGAGGAGGGATCAAGTATATATAGTCTTGGGGCGAGGGGTACAAGGGACGAGTCCCGAGGCACCGTGACGCAGTGTGGAGGCCGGACGTCCAAGGCGTCGGGCGGATGTCCGGCCTTCGAGGCGCCGGATGTCCGGGCTCTCGGCCGGATGTCCGGTTAGAGCGACCGTTTCAGCAGAACCGGGAGAGGGGCGCCGGATTTCCGGGCTGGGGAGCCGGATATCCGGGGCTCTCGGGAGACGCCGGATGTCCGGGGCGGTTGGCCGGATGTCCGGGCTTTGGTGAGGCGCCGGATGTCCGGCCTCTGGCCCGGATGTCCGGCTCAGAATTTCAGCAGCTCCGTCTTCTTCCGCTGCCGCTTCCATGCTTCCCTCGCGGATGGTGTAGTCGTTCCTTGGCGCTTGCACTCCTCCTTGACATCCGAGAAGCTCCGACAATACCTATGCATGCACACGTGGGAAGTGTCAAGTAGTATACCATCCTCGAAGGGGTCAAGTGAGCACGTGTAAAGGAGAAGATTCACCTTTGTGTATGTGAAGAAGAGGTCGCGCGTGTCACTTGCCAAACGGACTCTTGACATGGTGATGATCAGGATGCTCCGCATCATCCCCTCCCCCTTGGAAAGGATCCGACCTCGGATCGAAAACCAAATCACCATGGGAAAGAGATGGCGGTGCCGTGTCAAAGTGGTCGATCACCAAGCTTTCGTCATCTTGAAGCTCGAAATGGGCACTCTCCAATGTCGCACTGCCTTGTGATTCCTTCAAAAGGAGCAAATACAACAAACACTTGGAAAAATAAATGTGGTTAGCGTTAGTGCAAAACCAAGCATTCAATTGGTGATTCACCAAACAAGTGTCGCCATCAAGCATAGCAAATGGTGTGGCAAAGGATTGTGACATGGCATGTAAGCGCATAAATTGAGCACTGATCAAAGATATCATGGGGACAAGCATGTAAATGGGAGGTAGAGATGCAAATATGTGTGTCAAGAGAATAAGCATCGACCTCAATTTCATAGCAAGCATTCATAAATTGCTCAATGAAAGGTGTATGGTAGGCATATGAATCATTCATAACACCAAGTAAAATGAAGTGTCTAAACACATGGGTCAAGTGCAAGACAATCCAAACATAATGTGCATGGGGTGTAGTGAATATCATGTGGCACTCAACACAATGGAAAGAGCAATTGTTCATCATGTGAGAGGCAATCAAGTCAAGCATGTAGCAATCAATGGGACATGGCATATGTGAAGTAATGACATTGTTGCAACCAAACATATGAGAGGAGCAAGTAATCCAAGAATTGGATGCAACACACAAGGTACATATGTCATGATGCATGGGAATGTGATAATGGCAAGTCAAAGCAAGATCTCTACTAAGTGCGCAATCAAGTGGTCCAAGATGACCAATAAGTCTCATCGTGCAAGCAACACAAGTAGTATGATCCGCAATATCCATGCTCAAGAAAGATGTCACCTTGAAGGCATGTCCTTGTGCATTCTTCACAATGTCAAGTGGAAGCAAATGCGGTGTAGAAGCGATTCGTGGTAGAATGTATGAGGCTCGCTCTCAAGAGCTCGAATGGTCAACTCACGTGAAGTGGAAGTCAACACAAACTCCAAGTATCCTACACATGCACAAAACAAAACAAAGAACGTATGTCGCATGGTAGATGAACTCATCATCCATCATGATGGTTCTCATCTTTGCACAAAACCATTAGAAGGACAAGTGCATGAATAATATGATGCAACAATGGCAATATTCATGGCACTAGGTATATGGTGCAAAGAGTTAAGACAAGCATGCTTCACAAGAATTATGTCAAAATCTCCAAATATATGCGAGAATGCTATGGGGGTAATCTCATGAGCAAGAAGAGAATCATTGTTGCACTCAACACATGGCAAATCATCTAGCATGAGGGAGGCAACACATAGAGATATATGACAAGAAGCAATATGAATCATGTGCAAAGCATATAGATGGTTGTCATCAACCGCATGAAATGGTGATGCAACATAAGCAAGCATAGTAATCAAGTCGTGCAAACTAGTGGAGCGAAGATGCAACACACTAGAAGAAATCATGGCAATCATGTCATGTAAACGAATAATAGGCATAGGGAATGCACATGACATATCGCAAGCACGAACACAAAGCAAGATCATAGTGTCATCATAGGCATGGGGCGCAAAGCAGTCATGGCAATACCAAACAATATCTCCACCACGCGTGCAAATACACATACAAGTACTAGAATCAATCATCATGTGTAATGCAAAGCATGGGTCACAAATGCATGGCAAAGGCATATGAATGGGCATATCATGCAAAGTGAACATGGCAAGATGGGCAAAGGATATATAATGGAGAACAACCCATAGCCAAGTGGGGGCCATGTAGAAGAAATGCGCGAAGTGTTTGCGCGAAGTGAGCGGTGGGAAAGACAATCCATGGGATCCCAAATCATCGTTGCTCTCTAGAGCTCGTTTTGTCAACTCGTGGGATTGCGAGGTCGACAAGTATTCATGGGTACCTACACAAAAGAGACAAAAACCAAAGAAATTGTGCGTGTGGTAAATGTACACATCATCCATCATGATGTGTATGTGCATGTGTGAGTTAGCATAAGATAAGCATCGCTCAAAGAAATTTGATGCATGGTATAAGAACATGTCATCCGTCATGAAAGAATAGTTATTATGTATGACACGATGGGGACACAAATTGAGAATGCAAGTATATGGCGCATCGATAGCATTTTCATTCATGGGGAGCATGTGGTGCACACAAGTATGGGGATCATGCAATGAATGGGATGGATCAAATTCTCCTAACATGTATGAGGAAACTATGGGGGTCTCCTCATGATAATATTGGAAACATCATTTGGAGAAAATGGACAACATCCAAAACAATGCATATCCGAAGCTAGGAGGGCATGGCATGGCATATGAGATAAAGGATGCAAAGGGAGCATATCAATATCATCACAAGAAAAACAAATGCCAATAACCATGGGCTTGTCATCTATGCCATATGTGCAAATTGGGTTTATTTTAATGCCATATGCATAGTCACTATGAAGAGATTGCAAATAAGACATATGATGGATCTCATGCATAGCATATGACAAGTCAAGCGGATTAGCAAACATGATGTGACCTAAAGAATTGTCACAAGAAATCCTATGTAACATAGCATCACTACTAATAGACTCCACATGAGAATCATCATATTCATAAATGGGCAAATCATCACATGGGGAAATCATACTAGAATGAATCATGTCAATAGGGTGATCAACATCATGCAAGCAATCAATGTCAAAATAGTCCACTAGTGGGACGAGAGCATCACCGTCACCTTTGTTACCCTTGTCATTCCACTCAAGTGGTGTAGGTGAGGTGGGAAAGACCAAATGGTGGTCATCTTCATCTTGATGGAACCATGTGGGGGTGCATCATATTCCACCATGGCCATCGTCTTGTCCAAAGGGAGGACGGAGTCGTCGAGGGTCGGCGCGTCATCATAAATGGGACCTAGCACCAAATGAGAAGACACAATAGAGGTAGAGGTCAAGTTGTTAGAAATGCAAATGGCCTCACTAGACCTATCAACTATCTCACTCTCTCTATGTGGTGGTTCACTCACTCCCTCAAAATAGGTGCACTCAAACTCACGTATGGTGGGGTCACTCATCTCACTCAAGTGGTGGGGGTTGTGGCTCTCCTCACATGGGAATTGGGGCAACACATATATGGGGCTAGTGGTGAAGTCACTCTCACTCTCAATATGGTGGCAAGAGTCACTCAAGTCATTGGACGTCGCCGTGGTCGAAGGGAAAATCCCATGCTCAACCGTCTCGTAGTCGTCGTCGTGGATGAAGGTCAAGATGGCACATCATCGCCTCGCCGTGGATGACGGCCGAAGATGGCTCAACATCACTCTCGTCGTGGATGAAGGCCGAAGATGGCACAACATCACTCTCGCCTCCTAAGATGGAAGCATCATCCTTGCTTGCCACCTTGTCGCTTGCCTCCAAAGCTTGGTCCTTGAAGGTCTCCGTAGTCGTACTTGTCGCCGCACCATCTTGAAAAAGAGTCAAGGTAGACTCGGCATCAACAATGCCACAAAGAGGGATGGCGGTGAAGTCGCACTTGGGAGCATCGTCTTGGAGCTTGTCGGGCTTGGACGTCGTGGTGGTACTAGCCTCATGCTTGTCGTAGAGCTTGGTCTCCACGAAGTTTGCTTGGGGTGGAGAAGCGTTGGCCTTCATGAGTTCTTGTTCCGCCTTGAGAGCACCAATGTAGTAGTCGTCGATGGACTTGTAGTTCTCGAGGAAGATGTTCTTGGAGATGTTGTTGTGCAATCCCATCATGAAGTGGAACTTCATTGACATGGGGTCGTCCACGCCGCTCGTAAAGGCAATCTTCATCTCCTTGAAGTACTTGTCGATGGACTTGGATCCTTGGGTGGTGTTCTCCAATTGGCGTCGAAGTTGTTCCGTGTATGTTGGAGGCACGAACTCTCGCCGCAAAGCTCTCTTCATCTTGGACCAACTCATCTCGTAGCACTCAAGGTGTGTGAAGCCACCATGTCGAGGCGTAGTCGTGGAAGTTTCTTGTGGCGCACTTCACTTGATCTTCGGGAGGAACTTGATGTAGCTTGAGGTAGTCGTCCATCAAACGCTCCCACTCGAGGTACTCCTCGGGTTCTTGAGTCCCATAGAAAGGAATATCGTGGTCGATGTCGAGGTCGTAGTAGCTCGTGGAAGTCGCGGACTTGAGCTTGGGGAGCTTCTCTTGAGCGTAGTCTTGGGGTGCTTGTTGGCGAAGATGCCGAATATCCGAAGGCGAAGATGCCTTGAAGTCGCTTGGCGAAGATGCCAAGGGAGATGGTGAAGTCGTGAAGCGGTTGTTGATGTTGAGCTCTTGACCTTCACGTTCTTGTTGATGATGGTGTCGATGCCGATGTGATCTTGCCGGAGACGGTAGCTCAGAAGCATGTGCTCTTGAGCGTCTTCTCGAAGATGAGGAAGATCGCTTGTAGGACTTGATGAGGGATTTGATCTCCTCCATTTTAGCTTGCATCTTGGCGTCGTAGTTGTTTTCCATGGCATCGAACTCGTCGTTGTTGTTGTAGACCGAAGATGAAATGCCTTGCCTATCCATCACAAGACTCAAGCAAATATGAGTGGGAGAAAGGGAAGAACTTATACCAATGTACCTTGACCGATGTTGAAAATGAATCAAGTTCACCCAAATGCGGACAATGAAATAGCACTATTGGTACCAATCCTTGTCGGTTCTCACACCTACACAAGTAAAGCTTATGGAGGAGCTTGGTGAGGATAGTGGCACAAAATTTTAATGCAAAATGTTAGCAAGAGTCAATAATGTTGAAAGAGATTCACAAATTCGCAAGCGAAACAAGTAGACCAATAGCAATATGAGGCACACGGAAACACACACACGGATAGATAAATGGGGCCGTGCAACCAAGGAATGAGCTCAAAATGTGGAATCCACCAAAAGCGCTTCGTGTTGCACAACTCAAGAGAGACGCTTAGCACGATTGCTCAATGGGCGGATCGACACTTGTGCACAACCTATAAGATGCAAAATGGATAAATTTCTATCCCAAGTATGCTATGTATGTATAGTTCGGTGTTTTTCTCTCGATGATCCAAGATGATAGGTTATGAAAATCTTATATGCAATGTTGTATGATGCTATGGCACTTGCTTACAAGCTTCTTTGCTCTCTCTTTTTCTTTGCTTAAAAGCTTATTCTCTTTTTTTTTTCTATGGCCACTTTGCACAATGCAAAAACCAAGATAGCAATTGTGTGTATGCGGGAACAAACTTGAGACACAATGGATGATATGATACCAAGATGATATGGTATGGTATGTAATGGGAGGTATGATCACTAATGTGCACAAGTAACGTTAAGCAATACTCAAATGGCTAGTCTCGATAGGCAAGTAACGCATAAAATGGGCTAGGGGTTATCAATGCAATTTGCAATGGGAAAATACAATGGTGTCGTCGAGGTTACCGTCCTTGGCGATGATGAGTGGCGGTGTTCTTGATGTATAGCCGTTCCTAGTTAGCCGAAACACCCTAGGAAACGGAAAAACCGCAAACTCAAAATCTCAAATGACAAATGTCAAATGGTGGTAGCGGGAATGCGGTGGTGGTTTGCACTTGGCAATGCGGAAGTGGACTGATGGGCTATACACGTGTCGGAGTTGAAGTTGCCGTCCCTAAGTAGCCAAAACACCTTAGGAGACACAAGCCACAACTCAAACAAGCTCAAACAACTATTGGGTTAAGTTGGGGGTGGTCGGAAGTGTATGGTGTGCAAGGTTATGTGGAAGTGGTGGTGGTGGTTGATGAAGAAGCAATCGTCCCTAAGTAGCCGAAACATCTTATGAGACTCGAATCACTACTCAAGCAACCACTAATGCTATGGGGAACAAAATGGGTTAGGTTGCGGAAGTCGGTGGTGGTTATGCGGAGGATGTGGCGGAAGCCCTAGGCAAAGATGCCAAAATTCACAAAATTTAATGGAGTCAAATTGTGGTGGTAGTATTTTTATGGGAAGGGGGAAGTCAATAGCTTCGTAACGAGCTAAAGAACGTCAAAATCGGACTCCGTATGAATTAGTTATGGACAAAACGGTGAAACGGAAAAAAACAGAACTCACACAGGCCGGATATCCGGGGCTCGGGGCCGGATTTCCGGGGGTGAATGTCCAGAACCGAGCTGATTTGGCGCTCCAGGGCCCGGATGTCCGGCTTGGGGCCCGGATGTCCGGCCGGCTGGCCCGGTTGTCCGCCCGAGGCGGATGTCCGCCCGACGGATCCCGATCTCGTTTAGGCGGAAATTTTGAATTGGGCGGAAATTGATGATTTCAAGGTCAAAATTGGAGAGATTTCGTGGATGGAAAGTGGGGAAACTTGGGGAAATGCTAGATCCACTCGAAACCAAGCAAATCCATGGATCAAAATCAACAAAACATCATCAAAACTAACAAATCACAAAAAAATTGGGGCTATTTTGGTGGGGATTTTCGGATTTAGGACGAAATCAACAAAATCAAGCTAGAAAAAGAGGGGTAGGGGCTCCAAAAACGTGATCAACCTAAGCTCTGATCCATAGATGATGTAGGGCGGAACCCTACGTGGCGATCTTTCACGTTGGAGCGGATCCTACGGTGGATTACCAAGAACGAGCGGAAGAACACGAGGAAATCACGGGGAGGAACGAGGGAAAACACTCAACCAACAAGGAATCGGTCACACAAATGCTAGATCAAAGAACACAAAGGGAGATACATGATTCAAGGTCAACAAAGGACGATACAAACGGTAGCCATTCTTCTCCGTGAGGAGGTCTTGATGATGGTCTTCTCCGCAAAGGGAGGTCTTGAATCCAAGGTGGATCGTCTCAGAAGAGGGGCCGCGGTCTCTCTCGTGGAGTAGATCGGTATGGATAATGAAGCTCTATCTATGAGCTAAATCAACGCTAACCCTAGAAAGAGGAGGGATCAAGTATATATAGTCTTGGGGCGAAGGGTACAAGGGACGAGTCCGGAGGCATCGTGACGCAGTGGAGGCCGGACGTCAGGCGTCGGGCGGATGTCCGACCTTCGCGAGGCGCCGGATGTCCGGGCTCTCACCGGATGTCCGGCTAGAGCGACCGTTCAGCAGAGAACCGGGAGAGGCGCCGGATTTCGGGCTGGGGAGCCGGATATCCGGGCTCTCGAGACGCCGGATGTCCGGCGGTTGGCCGGATGTCCGGGCTTTGGTGGCGCCGGATGTCCGGCCTCTGGCGGATGTCCATTGCTGTAACTTCAAAGCTCCGTCTTCTTCCGTCGTCGCTTAAATGCTTCCCTCGCGGATGGTGTAGTCGTTCCTTGGCGCTTGCACTCCTCCTTGACATCCGAGAAGCTCCGACAATACCTATGCATGCACACGGGGGAAGTGTCAAGTAGTATACCATCCTCGAAGGGGTCAAGTGAGCACGTGTAAAGGAGAAGATTCACCTTTGTGTATGTGAAGAAGAGGTCGCGTGTGTCACTTGCAAAACGGACTCTTGACATGGTGATGACCGTAGGATGCTCCGCATCACTACATCACGAAGATGCATGAGGATACAAGACAAACCATCGAGCGCCAAGTACAACGACTAGCGACCAAGCTCAACGTCAACAAGCAACCCATGGTCTTCAACATTGGTGATCTAGTGTCGCTAGACCTTCGCAAGGACCACTTCCCCAAAGAACGCAAGTCCAACTTCTTCCTCGAGCCGATGGACCTTTCAAGCTGCTAGCACGCTACAACGACAACGCCTACCAGATCGACCTACCTCGAGACAAGTACAATGTGAGCGACATCTTCAACGTCAAGTACCTCGCACCATACCATGGAGATGAAGCTTTTGATCCGAGGTTGGATCTCTCTCAAGGGGGGGGGGGAGATGATGTGTTGCATCCCTCACTCATCCCCATGGACGCACCTACATCTTCCTCAACACCACGTGGACCCATGACTCGAGCTCGAGCTAAAGCTATTGAAGATAAGGTGAACTCGCTCCTATCCGAACTCCCTCTTCCTAATCATGAGACATGGCTACTACCTCTTTCGGAAACTCTATGTGTAATCAGGTACTTGGGAACGAACCAAGGAACAGCTACTTGCAAGAGCCAAGACGACGAGGACCCCAAGCGTGATGGAGAAGGAAAGCTGCTGAAGCTACAGGCGTCGGACGACCCACCAAGTCCGGACGTCGGCGACTCGTGCCAAGGACGACCGACGCCCTCCGGACGTCCGGCAGCTGGGCACCCGAATGGAAACTCACGGAAGACCGAAGCCACCGGACGACCCGTACCAGAGCCGAATCTACAGACGTCCGACGATCCACGGACATCTGGGCCTTCCCGAAGCCCCGGACGACCGGCCCTCTCCGGACGACCGACGCACCCGAGTCCGAGCCGAATCTACGGACGTCCGAGCCTTGCCGAACGTCCGGATCGTCACGAGCCTCCGGACGTCCGACGCCTTCCGGACGTGCGGCCCCTGAGTGATTGCGCCCACGGGCTGGAGCCCTTGTACCCCTTCACTTCGCCCCCATTTGCACTAAGACTATAAATAGACCTCCTCCTCCTCCTCCTAGTTAGGGTTAGCAAAGGATTAGCTCATATTTGTGTGAGAGCTTTGCTCATCCACTTGGTTACCTTCTCCTCGGAGATCGCGCCTCCGTGGAGAAGATCCTTCGAAGAGGATTCAAGACCCCCTTCTAGGGTGGACCCCCACCAAGACCTCCTCACGGAGAAGAACGGCTACTCATGTATCTTTCCTTTGTTGATTTTGAATCTTGTGCTACCTTATGTGTTCGGTGATCTAGCCCTTGTGTGATCTTGCCGGTTTATAACTACAGGCCTTAAACCGGTTCTAGGCCCTGGGCCTTTACACAACGTCTCCGTCTGTCTTCATGGGCTTCAAGTATAATGAACTACTGATGAAGTTAACCCGGCCTCTCCTGGCCGGTTTACGCCTAGTAGTAATATCCCCAACACACACACAGTACTCGAAGGATTTATAACAGAGTAGCAATCACACACTTATTACATCGAATGTCTCATAAGAGAACTTATTACAATAAGTATGGCTTAAGGCCATCTAATATGATAATAGTGGAAGGCTTGGAAGATAAAGTGAGTCCATCAACTCCAACGGCATAGCTGAGCTGCACGACAACGACCTAGCGAGCCTTACTCCTCGTCTGAAAAGTCTGCAACATAATACGTTGCAGCCCGGAAATGGGTCAGCACATGGAATATGCTGGCAATATAACACAGTAGAGCAAGAGCAGAATAATGCTATTACTACATGCATATTTGGCTGGTGGAAAGCTCTATTGTTATAGTTTTGCGAAAAGCCAATTTTTCCTACAACAAAGGAATAAGTTTTATTTTAACTATCATGGTAGTTGAAACATCATTGAGAAGGTTCCTCCAACTCAATCCCAATTAAAAGTAATTATCAACCCAACAATATTAATTTAGAGTGATGAGATACTTAGGATAATCCAAGTACTAGATACTCAAGATGTCCATAACCGGGGACGCGACTAACCATGATTAGATTGTACACTCTACAGAGGTTTGCGCACTTTTCTCAACAAGATTCAGTCTCCTCCGTTGGATTTCTCGCACTACATGGTGTTTGAGAAACGGATGACCGAGACACAGTCTTTCAGAAACATTAACTCTTTACTCCGGGCAGACCATACCAACCTACATCCCTCTTCCTGCTGATCCACCTCTTCAAGAGCTCATGCAACCTACTCAACTATGCTAGAGCCCATAATAGCATGTGGCTGCACACGGAAGTTTCTAGCATGAAAATATCTCAGTTCCCTTTGAGCCTGGGTGGCGGACATTAGGATTATCACACGGGTACTCCGGGATATCCTAGGACAACACTGGATTCTCCAGGTGCCCGACAAGCAATCCACCCAAATGTGTATTAAAGTTGCCACCTTAAGTTGAACCATTAATTAAATCATCTCACATCTGTCATGGATTCACTCACCCAAACCACGTCTACGAGCATAGCATAGCAATATAAGCAATACGTAGAAGTAACTCCCAAGGGTTTGAATGTAACAGGGCAATAGGTTCTACCTCATCAACTACTTCCCAATACCCACAAGTTAATCACATCCTAGTCATGCAATGTTTGAGGATTGGAACTAATGCATAAAAACTGGGTATGAAAGGAGTATGATCAATGTGTTACTTGCCTTGCTGACGATCCGCAAAACCTAGGGACTCATAGTAGAACGGTTCGCACTCCGGGAATTCTATCGCAAACAAACAATAGCATACGTAAGCATTCAAGCAAAGATGCACGGGCAAAACTCAAATAAGAAGAATTGACCAGAAAGTTCAACTTAAGAACTCCGGTTTGCGAAAAGAATCAAATCAAACGGAGCAACTAAACTCAAACTACGAAAGAAACAAGATCCGCTTATTAATTTGATTTGAAGTCAAATTTTACATTACCAAAATCTTGTTCAGGTTGATTAAACAGAAAGAGGGTTTTGAGACAAAGATCTAGGCACTTGAATCGCCTGATTCCGATAAACGAGCGAAAAGATAAACTGAAACGAAAATCGGATCAGAAATCGTGATCGAAAATGATCGCGAAAAATCCGAGAAAAAGAAAAACTGACGAACAGGCTAACGAACGGACGTTCGCTGTCTGCGGCTAATGAGTGACCACTGTTCGTTAAAACGAACGTACGGACGAACGTCCGCTAAATAAACTAAACCGGAAAAAAAAATAAAACTGATCTATCCTAAAAACGGAAAACTAGGGTTTTCTAGAAAAACCGGACCGGTTTTAAAATAAAACCGAATGGCGGCAATGGCGGCTTATACCTCCGGCGAGGCGGGGTGGCTCCGGCGAGGTGGGCTGCGGCGGCGGGGTGCGCGGGCGGCGGCGGCGGCGCGACGCTAGGCGGCGGGTGGCGACGGCAAGCAAGGCGGCAAGGTGGCCAAGGCGGGTTCGGTGGTGGTGAAGGGGTCCCAAGGCGTATATAAAGGAGGGGGCTAGCTTGGGGAGGGGCAAGGCGCAAGAGAGGTGTCGATCGGACTCATGGGCGGCAAGCGGTCTCCGGTGGTGACGAGGTGGTGGGCTAGGCAGTGGCTAGGCTTCGTCCCAGTCGGCGAAGAGAAGATTTTTTTTTAAATAATTTCGCCGAAACTTAAATAAATCCTAGAAAAATAAACAAAAATCTAAAAATACCAAAACAAATTTTCACCGTCTAAATAAAAAATTTAGAACAAGATGAACATTTTCTTGGCCCTAAAATGCAATTTGAAAAACGTGCAATTTTTCTAATGCAAATAAAATAGCAATAAAATCCGAATAAAATCAAATATTTGATTTTAATATTTTTCCTCCAATATTTCAATTATTTTGGAGAAGTCATATTATCTCCTCCCATATATTTTAATATGAAATATTTTTGGAGAGAAAAATAATTAAAACCAATAACCCTCGTTTCAATATTTGATAAAATTCAAATATGAAAGCAATGAAATCCCCAACTCTCTCCGAGGGTCCTTGAGTTGCTTAGGATTTCGAGGATCGCGAAAAGAAAATGCAATAAAATATGATATGCATGAATGATCTATGTATAACATTCCAAATTGAAAATTTTGGGATGTTACAAACGTACCCCCCTTAAGATGAATCTCGCCCTCGAGATTCGGGTTGGCTAGAAAATAGGTGCGGGTGGTCTTTGCGAAGATCATCCTCTCGTTCCCCGGTGGCTTCATCCTCGGTATGGTGGCTCCACTGAACTTTGCAAAACTTGATAACCTTGCTACGGGTGACTCGGCTGGCAATTTCAAGAATCCTGACTGGCTTCTCCTCATAGGTTAGATCACTGTCCAACTGAATCGCCTCCAAGGGTACTGTATCTCTTAATGGTATATTGGCCATCTCAGCATGACACTTCTTCAGCTGTGAAACATGAAACACATTATGAACTCCTGACAGTCCTTCAGGTAACTCCAACTTGTAGGCAACTTCTCCCATACGTTCCAAAACACGATACGGTCCTACAAATCTTGGGGTTAACTTTCCCTTGACTCCAAAACGTTTCACTCCTCGCAAGGGTGACACTCGCAGATATGCTCAGTCTCCAATTTCAAGGTTACCTCCTTGCGTTTCGAATCTGCATAACTCTTCTGCCTGGACTGAGCTACCTTCAGTCTATCTCGGATCAGCTTAACTTTCTCTTCAGACTCCTTGATCAAGTCTGGTCCAAACAAGCTGTCGGTCTCCAACTTCATCACACATCAACGGTGTTACGCACCTTCGTCCATGCTGAGGCTTGAACGGTGCCATCTTCAAACTGGCTTGGTAGCTATTGTTGTATAAGAACTCTGCGTAGGGCAAATTGTCATCCCAACTAGATCCATAATCCAGCGCACAAGCCCTCAACATGTCCTCCAAAATCTGGTTGACTCTCTCGGTCTGTCCATCCGTCTGCGGGTGAAATGCTGTACTGAACTCCAATCTCGTTCCCAAAGTCTAGTGTAGTTGATGCCAAAACTTTGAGGTAAACTGTGTTCCTCTATCTGATACGAGAACTCCATGCAGACATACGATCCTGGTCATGTATATCTTTGCCAACTTCGCACTTGTATAGGTGGTGTTCACTGGGATAAAGTGAGCCACTTTGGTCAAGCGATCAACTACTACCCATATAGAATCATATCCTGATTTGGTCCTGGGCAATCCGGTGATAAAATTCATGCCAAGTTTATCCCACTTCCATTCGGGTATCGGCATAGGCTGTAACAATCCTACTGGCTTTTGATGTTCTGCCTTCACTCTCTGACATACATCACATACGGCTACATACTCGGCAATATCCTTCTTCATACCAGTCCACCAGAAATGTTCCTTCAAATCCAAATACATCTTGGTGTTTCCGGGGTGTATCGAGTATGGTGAGTCATGAGCCTCCTGAAGTATTAACTTCCCGATCTCTGTGTTATTGGGCACATAAATACGATCCTCAAACCATAAGGTGTCGTGCTCATCCTCACGAAAACCTTTGGCCTTTCCTTTGCTCATTCTTTCTTTTATCTCGGCAATCTCTTTCTCATCCTTCTGAGCCTCCCGAATCTTTCCTAACAATGTAGACTGAACTTCCATTGTTGCAACAAAACCTCTAGGAACAATCTCCAATCGAAGTTCTCCTTTGGAAATCCCGTGGTCACTAGGGTGTTAGCATAACACTTCCGACTCAAGGCGTCTGCTACGACATTGGCCTTGCCTGGATGATAGTGCAGCTTCATGTCATAATCCTTTATAAGCTCCAACCATCTCCTCTGCCTAAGGTTCAGCTCCTTTTGTGTGAAAATGTACTTCGAACTCTTATGATCCGTGTACACATCACAACGATTCCAATAAGGTAATGTCTCCAAGTCTTGAGCGCATGCACTACTGCTGCTAACTCCAAATCATGCGTGGCATAATTCAATTTGTGCGGTTTTAGTTGTCGTGAGGCATACGAAACAACTCTTCCGTCCTGCATAAGCACACTTCCAAGTCCTAGGCGAGAGGCGTCGCAATACACTTGGAAATCCTTGCGGATATCCGGCAGAATCAGCACTGGGGCTGTAGTCAAACATTTCTTTAACTCCTGAAAACTTGCCTCACGTTCTTCTGTCCATTTAAATTTGGTATCCTTCTTCAATAACTCCGTCATTGGCTTTGCAATCTTGGAAAAATTCTCAATGAATCTTCGATAGTATCCTGTGAGTCCAAGAAAACTGCGGATCTCGCTAACTGAAGTGGGTGCCAACCATTCAGTGACTGATTGAACCTTGGTGGGGTCTACTGTTATACCTTCTCCTGATATAACATGTCCAAGGAATCCGACTTCCTTCAACCAAAACTCACATTTGCTGAACTTGGCATACAACTGGTGTTCCCTGAGTTTCTCGAGAACTAAACGCAAATGCTCTTCGTGCTCCTCCTCATTCTTCGAGTATACTATTATATCATCAATGAACACCACAACAAACTTATCCAAATATTCCATGAATACTTTGTTCATCATTCTCATGAAATAGGCAGGGCGCTAAAGTCCAAATGACATTACTGTATATTCATACAACCAGTACCGTGTGGTGAATGATGTCTTTGGTATATCCTTCTCTCGAATCTTCAGCTGGTGATATCCTGATCGCAGATCGATCTTTGAAAACACCTTAGCTCCTTGCAGTTGGTCAAACAAATCATTGATCATCGGCAGTGGGTATTTGTTCTTGATCGTGACCTCATTTGACGCACGATAATCAACAACCATTCTTAGAGACTTATCCTTCTTCTCAACCAAAAGCACTGGGGCTCCCCATGGTGATGAACTCCTTTGAATGTAACCTTTCTCCAATAACTCCTTGATCTGCTTCTTAATCTCCTCCAGATCATTTGCGGGCATCCGGTAGGGTCTCTTTGATATTAGCCTTGTACCTGGCAATTGCTCTATTAAAAATTCGATGTCACGATCCGGTGGCATGCCTGGTAACTCCTCTGGAAAAACATTCGGGTAATCCTTCACCATGAGCACTTTGCCTCTGAACAACTCCGTGAGGGTATTTACTTAGCTCCTCCTAGGCGCATGCCTAGATACATACTTAATCCTTTTTCCCTCCGGTGGTGAGATAAATCGACTTACTAGCACAGTCAATGCTTCCTCGATACTTTGACATCCAGTCCATGCCTAATATCACATCCAATCCTTGTGACTCCAAAATTATTAGGTCTGGCGGGAAAACATGGCTACCAATGGTTAGGGGTATCTGGTCGCACCATCGACTAGCCATATACTTTGCTCCAGGTGAACTCACTAACAGAGGGGTCCTAAGGGTTTGGGTTGGTAGTTTAAACTTATCCACGAATCCCCTTGATATGTATGAATGTGATGCACCAGTGCCAAAAAGAACAAGGGCGGTAAAAGACTTAACCAAAAACTTACCGATAACCGCGTCTGGCTGCTCTTCAACCTCCTCCACATTAACGTGGTTCACTTGTCCTTTGTTGAATGGATTGGGCTTCTTCCCAGCACTCCCATTGCCGTTTCCATTCTTCGCTTCAGGGCACTCCGTGGCATAGTGTCCAGTCTTCCCACAGTTAAAGCAAGTAATGTGACTTAGATCTCTCTTGGTGGGTGTGGCTGGATTGGAGCGGTTCTGATTGTTGCTTGTTCCGTTCCCAGTCCCATTCTTAGAACCATTGTGGTTATGGGAACTTCCTCCGGTGTGGTTAAGACCTCCATGGTTATTAACAAGTCCTCCCGAGTTCGGGGTTAGACGAGGTTTCTGCTGAGCTCCTGAGTTATACCTCCCTTGCCCATACTTCCTCTTACGGCTCTCAATCTGCTGCTGCTTCCCCTCAATCATAAGAGCCTTATCTACCAACTCCTGGTAGTTGTTGAATGTTGCCACCATCAACTGCATGCTCATCTCGTCATTCAGCCCTTCCATAAACTTCTACTTTGCGGCATCTGTGGCCACATCATCAGGGGCATAGAGAGATAACTTGCTAGACTCATCCACGTACTGAGCTACAGTACGGTTCCCCTGGCGTAAGTTGCGAAACTCACGCTTCTTCATATTCATAGCTCCAGTTGAGACATGGGCTGTGCGGAAAACTTGCTGAAACTGATCCCAAGTGGCGTTGGCTATGGGGAAAGTGGCCGTATAATTCTCCCACCATGAGGCTGCTGGACCATCCAATTGATGTACGGCAAAGCGCACCTTCTTAGCATCTGTGCAACCTGCGGTGGTCAACTCCCTTCCAATATGGCGTAGCCAATCATCAGCAACTATAGGCTCAGTGCTACTGGAAAACACCGGCGGCTGCAACCTCAGAAAGCGAGCTAAGTTGTCAACTGGAGGCAGGTAGTTGTTGTTGTTATTGCCTTGGTTCTGGACTAACAATTGCATCAAGGCATTCTGCTGCTGGATCAACTGAGTAAGCTCTGGCGGGAAGGCAAATCCGGTGTCACGTCTCAGAGGCATCTGGTGGGTTTAGAGGGGAGAGATTTAGAATAGAAAAGGCATCTAGTGAGAAAGCACTACCCATATGCACATGAGACAAACACAATCATTTCACTCAATCAATCAAGCAAGGGCATACAAACGGTCTAGAACTATCGTTGAAAGTGCTCAACTACTACTATATACATGGGGAAATACTACTAATTATTTGGTGGTCATCTAAATTTTTTGATCGGTAGAGGACTCCATAATGTCTGCTCCAACTTCGTCTTCAAAGTCATCTTCACTGGGGTCGGAGTCGGTGTCGTCAATGATGATGTAGTTCTCCAGGCAAGTGGAATCATCGTCCTCTCCTCCTGACGCGGGGTCTCCCATGAATGCACCGATCTTCTTTATCAGGTCGTCATTCTTCTCCAATAGTGTTGCAATTTCCTCCTCATATCCATCGCGTGTAGACTTGAGTTCTTCTTCCAGCTCGATGATCCTTGTCTTCGCCTTCTTCAAATCTATCATGTTTGCGCACATCTGATTCTCCTGGCGTCGAATGTGTTGGTTTAACTCCTGGATGAAAGCTGCAATGGATCTGTCCTTCTTGGTGCTGATCATCTTCATTGCTCATCTCGGCGCCCACATATCTGATAGATAGTGTCCTTGAGATCCTTGTTGTAGACTTCTCCAATGCGTCCCATGGTAATGTGGGCTGCCATGCTCTTGCCTAGACTCCAGGTGGGTGCTTCAAAAGAAAAATCTATGGGCTTAGTGGATGGCGAGAACGTCCTTCCTGGAAATTGAACTTGAATCATCCAGCACTCCTCTTCTGGTAAAGTGGCATTGTAAGTCCCAGTGAAGCTTGGTATTCCGATGTTCAGGTACCTAGTGACTTCCTTCAAGTGGCGTCCAAAGGGTGTGTCTTCATCCGGTTGTGCAAACTTGTTCTTCGAATCCGCCATCCTAAAGAGTAGAAAATGGAGAGGAGTCAGAAATGAGTAGAGAAGAGTGACCTATGGCTTATCTTAGTGGTCGTGTCCTACACTCAGCGTGTGCTCTAATACCATCTTGTAGCGATCCGACCTCAAACGGTCAAGTCTCTGTGCTTCATTGTCATCCCTGGATCGGTAATGCTGACACACATAGTACTCGAAGGATTTATAACAGAGTAGCAATCACACACTTATTACATCGAATGTCTCATAAGAGAACTTATTACAATAAATATGGCTTAAGGCCATCTAATACGATAACAGCGGAAGGCTTGGAAGATAAAGTGAGTCCATCAACTCCAACGGCATAGCTGAGCTGCACGGCAACGACCTAGCGAGCCTTACTCCTCGTCTGAAAAGTCTGCAACATAATACATTGCAGCCCGGAAACGGGTCAGCACATGTAATATGCTGGCCATATAACACAGTAGAGCAAGAACAGAATAATGCTATTACTACATGCATATTTGGCTGGTGGAAAGCTCTATGGTTATAGTTTTGCGAAAGCCAATTTTTTCCTACAACAAAGGAATAAGTTTTATTTTAACTATCATGGTAGTTGAAACATCATTGAGAAGAACCTCCAACTCAATCCCAATTAAAAGTAATTATCAACCCAACAATATTAATTTAGAGTGATGAGATACTTAGGATAATCCAAGTACTAGATACTCAAGATGTCCATAACCGGGGACACGGCTAACCATGATTATATTGTACACTTTGTAGAGGTTTGCGCACTTTTCCCCACAAGACTTGATCTCCTCCGTTGGATTTCTCGCACTACACGGTGTTTGAGAAACGGATGACCGAGACACAGTCTTTCAGAAACATTAACTCTTTACTCCGGGCAGACCATACCAACCTACATCCCTCTACCTGCTGATCCACCTCTTCAAGAGCTCATGCAACCTACTCAACTATGCTAGATCCCATAATAGCTTGTGGTTGCACATGGAAGTTTCTAGCATGAAAATATCTCAGTTCCCTTTGAGCCTGGGTGGCGGACCTTAGGATTATCACACGGGTACTCCGGAATATCCTAGGACAACACTGGATTCTCCAGGTGCCCGACAAGCAATCCACCCAGATGTAGTTGAACCATTAATTAAATCATCTCACATCTGTCATGGATTCACTCACCCAAACCACGTCTACGAGCATAGCATAACAATATAAGCAATACGTAGAAGTAACTCCCAATGGTTTGAATATAACAGGGAAATAGGTTCTACCTCATCAACTACTTCCCAATACCCACAAGTTAATCACATCCTAGTCATGCAATATTTGAGGCTTGGAACTAATGCATAAAAATTGCGTATGAAAGGAGTATGATCAATGTGTTAGTTGCCTTGCTGATGATCCACAAAACCTAGGGACTCGTAGTAGCACGCTTCGCACTCCGGGAATTCTATCGCAAACAAACAATAGCATACATAAGCATTCAAGCAAAGATGCACGGGCAAAACTCAAATAAGAAGAATTGACCAGAAAGTTCAACTTAAGAACTCCGGTTTGCGAAAAGAATCAAATCAAACGGAGCAACGTAACTCAAACTGCGAAAGAAACAAGATCCGCTTATTAATCTGAACTAAAGTCAAATTTTACAGTACCAAAATCTTGTTCAAGTTGATTAAATAGAAAGAGGGTTTCGAGACAAAGATCTATGCGCTTGAATCGCCTGATTCCGATAAACGAGCGAAAAGATAAACTAAAACGAAAATCGGATTAGAAATCGCGAGCGAAAATAATCGTGAAAAATCCGAGAAAAAGTAAAACTGACGAACAGGCTAACGAACGGACGTTCGCTGTCTGCGGCTAACGAGTGAACACCGTTCGTTAAAACGAACGTACGGACGAACGTCCGCTAAATAAACTAAACCGAAAAAAATAAAACCGATCTATCCTGAAAAAACGAAAAACTAGGGTTTTCTAAAAAAACTGGATCGATTTTAAAATAAAACCGAACGGCGGCAACGGCGGCTTATACCTCCAGCGAGGTCCGGCGAGGCGGGGCGGCTCCGGCGCGGTGGGCTGCGGAGGCAGGGTGCGCGGGTGGCGGTGGCAAGGCGGCGGCTAGGCGGCGCGGCGACGGGTTCGGCAAGGCGGGGTTCGGTGGTGGTGAGGCGGTCCGGGCGGCGATATAAAGGAGGGGCTAGCTTGGGGAGGGCAAGGCATGGAGAGGAGTCCTTGTCGAACTCTACAAGGGCGGGTGTGATCTCCTGGTCGTGGATGAGGCGTGGGGCGGTTGGGGAATTTGGCTGGACTTCGGCCCAGTCGGTGAAGAGATGATTTTTTTAAAATAATTTCAACGAAACTTAAATAAATCCTAGAAAGAAAAATAAAAATCTAAAAATACCAAAATAATTTTTCACCGTCTAAATAAAATATTTAGAACAAGATGAACATTTTCTTGGCCCTAAAATGCACTTTGAAAAACGTGCAATTTTTCTAATGCAAATAAAATAGCAATAAAATCCGAATAAAATCAAATATTTGATTTTAATATTTTTCCTCCAATATTTCAATTATTTTGGAGAAGTCATATTATCTCCTCTCATATATTTTAATATGAAATATTTTTGGAGAGAAAATAATTAAGACCAATAACCCTCGTTTCAATATTTGATAAAATTCAAATATGAAAGCAATGAAATCCCCAACTCTCTCCGAGGGTCCTTGAGTTGCTTAGGATTTCGAGGATCGCGAAATGAAAATGCAATAAAATATGATAAGCATGAATGATCTATGTATAACATTCCAAATTGAAAATTTGGGATGTTACACAAGTATGCCAGAGCCCATAATTGCTTGTGGTTGCTAACGGAAGTTTCTAGCATGAATAATCTCACGATCCCTTTGAGCCTGGGTGGCAAACCATAGGATGATCTCACGGATACCCCGGGATCTCCTAGGACAACACTGGATGCCCCAGGTGCCCAGACAAGCAATCCACCCAGATGTGTATTAAAGTTGCCACCTTAAGTTGAACCATTAATTAACAACTAACATCTGTCATGGATACACTCAAACCCAATCCACGTCTACGAGCATAGCATAGCAATATAAGCATAACGTAGAAGTAACTCCCAAGGGTTTGATATGAAAACAGGTAATAGGTTCTACCTCAACGTCTACTTCCCAAACCCATAAATAAAAAGATCCTACTCATGCAATGTGTGAGGGTTGTATCTAATGCATAAAAACTGGGAAATAAAGGGGTATGATCAATGTGTTATTTGCCTTGCTGACGATCCATAAAACCTAGTGACTCAGAGTAGCACGTCAGCACTCCGGAATTCTATCGCAAACAAACAATAGAATACATAAGCAATCAAGCAAAGATGCAAGGGTAAAACTCAAATAAGAAGATCTAACCAGAAAGTTCAACTTAAGAACTCTGGTTTGTAAAAAGAATCAAATCAAACGGAGCAACGAAACTCAAACGGCGAAAGAAACAAGATCCGTTTACTAATCTGAACTAAAGTCAAATTTTACAGTATCAAAATCTTGGTCAAGTTGGTTAAACCGAAAGAGGGCTTCAAGACGAAGATCTAGGCGCTTGAATCGCCTGATTCCGATAAACGAGCGAAAAGATAAACAAACAAAAATCGGATAAGAAATCACGATCGAAAATAATCGCGAAAATCCCGAGAAAAAAAAGCTGACGAACAGGCTAACGAACGAACGTTCGCTGTCTGTGACTAACGAGTGAACGGCGTTCGTTTAAACGAGCGAACGGACGAACGTCCGCAAAATAAATAAACCATCGGAAAAACCGATCTAACGAAAATAAACCGAAGAGAATAAAAAAATAGGGTTATCCGAAGAGAACCGACCGGTCAACGGCAGTCAACGGCGACGGGATCCGGCGCGGCGGTGGTGGCTCCGGCGACGGCGGGCGGCGGCACGGGCGGGCGGGAGGTGGCCTTGGCGGGCGCTAGAAGCGGCGAGACGGCTAGGGTTTGGGGCGCGGGTGGGCTGCGGGCGGCGGTGGGCTGCGTGGCTTATAAAGCCCCCCGGGGCGGAGTCCCAGTCGGTGATGACCCACAAGTATAAGGGATCTATGGTAGTCCTTTCGATAAGTAAGAGTTTCGAACCCAACGAGGAGCAGAAGGAAATGATAAGCGGTTTTCAGCAAGGTATTTTCTGCAAGTACTGAAATAAGTGGTAACAGATAGTTTTGTGATAAGATAAATTGTAACGAGCAGCAAGTAACAAGAGTAAATAAAGTGGAGCAAGGTGGCCCAATCCTTTTGTAGCAAAGGACAAGCCTGGACAAACTCTTATAATAGGAAAAGCGCTCCTGAGGACACATGGGAATATCGTCAAGCTAGTTTTCATCACGTTCATATGATTCGCGTTCGGTACTTTGATAATTTGGTATGTGGGTGGACCGGTGCTTGGGTGCTGTTCTTACTTGAACAAGCATCCCACGTAGGATTCACCTCTATTGCAAGCATCCGCAACTACAACAAAAGTATTAAGGTAAACCTAACCATAGCATGAAACATATGGATCCAAATCAGCCCCTTACGAAGCAACGTATAAACTAGGGTTTAAGCTTCTATCACTCTAGCAACCCATCATCTACTTATTACTTCCCAATACCTTCCTCTAGGCCCAAATAATGGTGAAGTGTTATGTAGTCGACGTTCACATAACACCACTAGAGGCTAGACAACATACATCTCATCAAAATATCGAACGAATACCAAATTCACATGACTACTGATGCGGAGCATCCCACGATCATCCCCATGGACTTACAACAGTCTCATCAAGAGCCAAGAGGACCCATGACACGAACTAGAGCTAGAGCTCTCGAGAACGAGGTGACCTCTTTCCTTATTGATATCACATATGATCCACTCGAGACATGGCTACTACCTAAGTCTGATATGCTATGCATGATTAGGTGTCAAGGAACCTCCCGAGGATGCACGTGAAGATGGACAAGCCACCAAGTCCGCGGATGAAGAGAACCAACGGAGAAGGCCGAGAACACCTTCCAGGCCCCGGACATCCGGCCCCTGGAGCTTCTACCTCAACAGGATCCAATCTGGCCAAGTCTCCAGGGCCCGGACATCCGGCGTCCAAGCCCGGACATCTGCCCCCCAGCCCGGATATCCGGGCCCCACCGAAATCCGGCGCCTTTCCGATTCGGCCGAACGGTCGCCCGACATCCGGCCGAGAGCCCGAACATCCGGCCAGATCGCGAAGGCCCGGACATCCGCCCGACGCCTTGGACGTCTGACCTCCCTACTGCCTTGTGATGCCTCGTGGCCTTGTCCCTTGTACCCTTCGCCGAGACTATATATACTTGTTCCCTTTCCTCTTTCTAGGGTTAGCATTGGATTAGCTCATATTCTTGTGTGAGAGCCTTTGCTCATCCACTTGGCTACTTCTCCACCGAGATCGGGACCTCTTGGAGAAAGATCCCCAAGCGGATTCAAGACCCCCTTCTAGGGTGGACCCCTCAAGGCCTCCTTACGGAGAAGAACGGTTACCGTTTGTATCTTACCTTTGTTGATCTTGAATCTTGTGCCACTCTATGCGATCGATAATCTAGCACTTGTGTGATTGATCTCTTGTAGGTATCGTGATATCTCTCTCGTTTCTATCTTGTTCTTCCGAGTGTTCCTAGAGATTCCCCGAAGGATCCTCTCCAACGTGAAAGATCATCCACGAGGGGTTTCACCCTACATCATCTATGGTATCGAGCCACGTTGATCACGTTATTGGAGCCCCTACCCTCTTTTTCTAGCTTGATTTTGTTTTTTGTCCTAATTCGAAAATTCCCCACAAAAATAGCCCCAATTTTTTTGTGATTTGTTAGGTGTGATGAAGTTTTGTTGGATTTGATCCGTGGATTTCGTGTGTTGCAGGTAGATCTAGCTTTCTCCCACCATTTCCACAATTTCCGTCCACAAAATCCATGAATTTTGCCGGTTCCAACCTTCCCCTTGGTGTTCTTCGAGCCCGGACATCCGGCTCGAGCAGCCCGGACATCCGGCAGCCCGGACATCCGGCCCGATCAGCCCGGACATCCGGCGCCCCGGACATCCGGCTTCCAGCCCGGATTTCCGGCCCCTGGTAACAACAATCCCTTCCTCCACCCTGATCACCGCCTAACTTTCGCCAAATTTTGTCCGTGCCCATACACTTCCACTTACCTCCACCACTTCCGCATAACACCACCTTAGCCTTTCCCACTTCCAATTCGACAACGTTGCCAAATTTTGCCATGAGAATTTGAGTTGGGGTTTTCCGTATCCTTTTGTGTTTCGCTATCTAGGTACGGTTCAACATCAACATCACCACCGCTCATCTTCGTCAAGGACGGTAACATCGTCGACACCTTTGACATTACTTGCAATTGCATTGATAACCATCATAGCCCATCTTTCGCGTTGCTTACCCATCGAGACTAGCCATTGAGTATTGCCGGCAACGTGACTTGCGCACATTAGTGATCATACTCTATAACATACATACCAAAGTGGTGCATATCTTAGCATCAACTTGTGCGTCGCAAAGTTGTCATCGTATACACAATTTGATGAGGAGCATCCCACGATCATCCCCATGCATCCACAACCGTCTCATCAAGAGCCAAGAGGACCCATGACTAGAGCACGAGCTCGAGCTCTCGAGACCGAGGTGACTTCTCTCCTTAGTGAAATATCATATGACCCTCTCGAGACATGGCTACTACCTCAATCTGGAATGTTGTGCATGCTTAGGTACCAAGGAACCAACCTAGGAGAAGCTGCAGCCCAAGATGGACACCAAGAACAAGAGGAGGAGTTGCAGAGTCCCGAGGGAGCCGTACTACCGCTCAAGCCAAGCGGTACTACCGCTGAGCCGACCAAGCGGTACTACCGCTCTCCATCCGCCTACTTCCTCAAAACCCGACACACTCCGAGAATCGAGCAGGCGTCAGGCGGTACTACCGCCCACCAAGCGGTACTACCCGAAAGCTGGCACTACCGCCATGAAGCAACGGTACTACATACACTGCGTCAAGGCGTTTGGCCGAGGCCCATGTACTCTTTTCGCCCCAACTTACCCCTTGGAGGTCCTAGACTATAAATAGACCTTCCCTCATCCTTTCTAGGGTTAGCATTGGATTAGCTCATATTCTTGTGTGAGAGCCTTTGCTCATCCACTTGGCTACTTCTCCACCGAGATCGGGACCTCTCCGGAGAAGATCCCCAAGCGGATTCAAGACCCCTTCTAGGGTGGACCCCTCAAGGCCTCCTCACGGAGAAGAACGGTTACCTTTTGTATCTTACCTTTGTTGACCTTGAATCTTGTGCCACTCTATGTGATCGATGATCTAGCATTTGTGTGATTGATCCCTTGTCGGTTTAGTGATTTCTCCCTCGTTTCCTCCGTGTTTCCCCCTTGTTCTTCCGCGTGTTCTTCGTGATTCCCCGTAGGATCCGCTCCAACGTGAAAGATCGCCCACGCAGGGTTCCGCCCTACATCATCATGGTATCATGAGCCACGTTGATCACGTTATTGGAGTCCCTACCCCTCTTTTTCTAGCTTGATTTTGTTGTTTTTGTCCTAATTCTGAAAATTCCCCACAAAAATAGCCCCAAATTTTTTTTGTGATTTGTTAGTGTGATGAAATTTTGTTGATTTTGATCCGTGGATTTGCTTGGTTTCGAGTCGATCTAGCATCTCCCCAAGTTTCACCTCTTTCCATCCACAAAATCCATCGAATTTTGACCCGAAATCACCCATTTCCGCCCCAAAATCGCGCAACTGCTCGAACATTCAGGAAATCCCGACACGAGCGGTACTATCGCCACCTAGCGGTACTACCGCTTAGAGCGGTACTACCGCCTCCTAGCGGTACTACCCGAGTACAAGACTACCGCCAGCCTGCTCAGCCTAAATAGTCGAAAAATCCCGACACAAGCGGTACTACCGCCCGTTCCAAGCGGTACTACCGCTTACGAGCGGTACTACCGCCCTCCCCAGCGGTACTACCGCCCGGGCCAGTTTCAGCCTTCCGACTTTCACCATTTTGATCATAACTTTTCACTCCGAACTCCGATTTGAGTGTTCTTTGGCTCGTTTTGAAGCTATCGACGTGCCCGAAGTCCTCACCTTGGTTTCACCACCTTTTGACACCATCAAATTTTCCGAACATCGGCATCTTTGCCTAGGGCTTAAACCACATCATCCGCTATACCACCTCCACTTTCCGCTACCACATTTTCGCTTTTGGTCTTTGAGAATTTGAGTTGTGGTTCCGTGTCCTATTGTGTTTCGGCTATATAGGTACGGTTCGGCGTCAACATCACCACCGCTCATCTTCGCCAAGGACTCATCATCGTCAAGGCGGTAACCTCGACGACATCTTTGTCATCTCTCGCAATTGCATTGATAACCACATAGCCTTACTTTTGCGTTACTTACCCATCGAGACTAGCCATCGAGTATTGCCGGCAACGTGACTTGTGCACCTTAGTGATCATACTCCATAGCATACATAGCATACCATAGTGGTGCATATCTTGAGATCAACTTGTGTGTCACAATGTTGTCATAGCATACACAATTGCTATCTTGGTTCGTGAAGTTTGCATAAGAAAAGAGCTCAAAAGTGAAAGAGCCATCCAAGCTTTTAAGCAAAGAGGAAAGATAAGCAATGAGCTTATAAGCAAGAACCATAGCATCATACAACATTAAGATTGTCATATCCGATCATCTTGGATCATAGCACCGAAATATCATACATATAGCATACTTGGGATAGAGATCGTTGCATTTTTTCCTAATAGGTTGTGCACAAGTTCGCGTATCCGCCTATTGTGCAATCGTGCTAAGCGTCTCTCTAGTATTGTGCAACAAGAGCATTCTCGTGGTTTCCACATTTTGGCTCACTTTTGGTTTGCACAATCCCACTTATCTATTTGCGTGTGTGTTTCCGTGTACCACTACTTGCTTGGTCTACTTGTTACATTTGCGAATTTGCGAATCTTTTTCAACTTTATTGAGTCTCACTTACAATTGCATCAAATTTTGTGCCACCATCCTAACTGAGCTCCACCATAAGCTTTTATTTGTGTAGGTGTGAGAACCGACAAGAATCGGTACCAAGAGTGCTATTTCATTGTTCGCATTTGAGTGAACTTGATTCATTTTCAACATCGGTCAAAGGTACATTGGTATAAGTTCTTTTCCGTTCTACCACTCACATCTTGTTTGGAATGATGGATAGGCCAAGTTCTTCTACCAACCCACTCTTCATCGAGCAAGACGACGACATGTCCTCATACGTCACCAAGAGCCACCTCTTTGGTGCACAACGAGCGTTGCACCAAGAACAACAAGCAATGAGCGACCGCATCGACAACCTCGCCACCGACTTGCGACTCTCCGAGCAACGTACAAGAGATTACTTCGACAACAAATTCGAGGCTCACAAGGTTGAGAATGATGCAAGAATGGACGAGATCCGCGCGTTGATGAGAACACGGCATCACTCCACTTCTTCATCATCAAGACGGAGCCGCCGAGTCGACATTCCGACGACACCTTCTACGACTCAAGTACACCGTCATCAAACACTCTTCGACGAGCAGCGGCGCCAAGACCGTCATGCATCTCGCAACCCGCTACATGACAAGCATTCACAAGAGCAAGTTGATGATCAAGTTCCTCGTCCTCAATCAAACCAAGAGGCTTTTGCTCAAGCCCAAGAACGACAACGTCTTAAATGCCAACAAGAGGAAGAAAGAGCACGTCGTCACCAAGAGGCGAACAAGACGCCAAGGCTCAACGTCTCCAACAACAACAACGTGAAGCGCAAGCTCTTGAGGCGCAACGTGCCCTTCAAGAATCAAGTAGAGCCTTCGCCAACCGCAATCGCGAACGGCGCAATCAAGAGGAAGCCCTTCGAGAAGAAATCCAAGAGAGGAACTACCAACCTCATGTACAACGCGTCAAGTTCCTCAAGCTCCTCCACAAGCTCGTCAAGCTCCACCTCAACATCAAGTTCAACAAGAGCAAGTTGATCATGGTCTTCCTCCGCGCCAAGAGCAACATGAAGACGAGTACATTCCACGTCAAGGACGTCATCATCAACATCGCCAACAACACAATGAAGAGCAACGCTTCTGACAAGCTAAAATTCACCATGCCCAAGTTCAATGGAAGCAATGACCTCAAGACTACCTCTCATGGGCATTGAAGGTTGACAAAATCTTCCGTTTGCACAACTACGATGAAGCGAAGAAAATCGCTATGGCATCACTTGAGTTCCAAGATTATGTGCTCATATGGTGGGAACAAATCATTGAGCGACGACAAGCAAGAGGTGAACCTCCAATCACCACTTGGGCTCAAATGAAGGATGTCATGCGAGCACGCTTTTGTGCCAACCTACTACAACCGCGACCTCTTCAAGAAACTCCAACTACTCAAGCAAGGAACAAAGAGTGTTGAAGAATACTATAAGGAGATGGAGATAGCCATGATTCGAGCCAATGTCAAGGAAGATGATGAGCAAACTATGGCACGTTTCTTGAACGGACTCAATCATCCCATCAAGAAGATCGCCGACTTCCAACCATACTCATCCCTCATTGAGCTCGTGACATCAAGCTACAAAGGCGGAACGCCAAGTACAAGATGACTTCAAATGGCACGCCAAGTACTCATCCAAGACCCACGGCTTCTCCAACAACCAAGCTTCAACGACTCCTCCAACATCTACACCAACCAAGCTTCCTTCAAGAAACGACGACAAGTCAAGTTACAAGAAGACATCGACAAGTTCAAGTCGTCCTCCTCCTACTACAAGCAACCTCAAGCCGCGTGCTTCATCCTCTACTCCGACCGATGAGACCATCAAGACAAGCTCCTTCAAGTGTTTCACTTGCGGCGGCGAGGCCACAAGTCATCTGAATGCACCAACAAGCGAACCATGATCCTCAACGACGATGGCACATATGACTCTATGAGTGAAGAGGAAATGGAAGCCCTTGAGCAAGTGGCCATGCACCGCAAGTGAATGAAGATGAAGATGATCAAGTCTTTTGTGATGAGGATTCGAGCCCCGCTCTCGTTGTCTCCAAGGTCTTGACTCTTCAACATCAACAAGAAGAAGACCAACGATGCCACATCTTCCACACAAAAGCCGGCATCAATGGACGGTCCATCAAGGTCATCATCGATGGAGGTAGTTGCCACAACTTGGCAAGTGAAGAACTATGCTCCAAGCTACAATTGGTCAAGAGGAAGCACCCACACCCCTACAAGGTTCAATGGCTAAGTGACTCAGGCACTATCTGAGTCGAGCATACGGTCCAAGTCTCCTTCAAAATTGGTGCTTATGAAGACACTTTGGAGTGTGATGTGGTCCCAATGACCGTTTGCCACCTCCTTCTTGGTCGACCATGGCAATTCGACCGTGGTGTCATCCACAATGGGCGAACCAATCACTATAGCTTCAAGATGAAAGGGAAGGAGTATGTGCTACGACCTATGTCTCCTAGTCAAGTGTTAGCCGACAAGCAAGCCACACATCATAGAGAAAAGAGTGAGAAAGTGATCCACCCAAAAGTGAGTGAGAGCCACAAGCCAAATTTGAGAGACTCTTAGCCTAGAGAGAAAAACCTCTTTCTATTTGCCACCAACTGTGAGATGAGAGAAGTGTGTGAGCACCCCTCGAGTGTGATGCACGTTGTCCTTGTGTGCAAGGATGGAGAACCAAACACTATCTCCATTCACGAGCTACCTTTGGTGTTTCAATCTCTTTGCAGGAATTTCAAGATGTTTTCCCCGATGAGCTACCTCCGGTCTACCTCCTCTTCGAGGCATTGAGCATCGAATCGACCTCATCCCGGGGCGCCGCTACCAAACAAAGCTCCATACCGAGTCAATCCGGAAGAAACCAAGGAGATTCAACGGCAAGTACAACAACTCATCGACAACGGTCATGTGCGTGAAAGCTTAAGCCCTTGTGCCGTTCCGGTTATTCTTGTGCCTAAGACGGATGGAAGTTTCCGCTTGTGTTCCGATTGTAGACCTATCAATGCTATTACCGTTCGATATAGGCATCCCATTCCTCGCTTAGATGACATGCTTGATGAACTTAGTGGAGCCAACTTTTTCTCAAAAATTGATCTTAAAAGTGGCTATTATCAAATACGCATACAAGAGGGTGATGAATGGAAAACTGCTTTCAAAACCAAATTTGGTTTATATGAGTGGTTAGTGATGCCTATGGGTCTTTGGAAGCTCCGGTACTTTTGTGCGTCTTATGCATCATGTGCTTCGTCCTTATATTGGAGTCTTTGTTGTGGTTTACTTTGATGATATTCTTGTGTTTAGCAAAACCATGAAAGAGCATATTAACCATGTTAAATCTGTGTTGCAAACTCTTCGCAAGGAAAGCCTTTATGCAAACTTGAAAAATGCACTTTTAGGCGTTGACAAAGTGGTTTTCTTGGGATTTGTTGTCTCTTCAAAAGGTGTTCATGTTGATGAAACTAAAATTGAAGCAATTAAAACTTGGCCCCAACCAACCAATTTGCAACAAGTGCGAAGTTTTCTTGGTCTTGCGGGTTTCTATCGTCGCTTTGTGAAGGATTTTAGCACAATTGCCGCTCCTTTGCATGCTTTGAGCAAGAAGAATACTCCCTTTGTTTGGGGAACTTTGCAATCAACCGCTTTTGATGAGCTCAAGTCTTTGCTTACTCATGCTCCGATTCTTGCTTTGCCCAATTTTGACAAAACTTTTGAGGTTCATTGTGATGCAAGTGGTACCGGAATTGGCGGAGTTTTAACGCAAGAAAAACGAGCCATTGCCTATTTTAGTTAAAAACTCTCCGGTGCTCAACTTAATTATCCCATCTATGACAAAGAATTGTATGCTTTAGTGCGTGTGCTACATGTTTGGGAACATTACCTTAGACCGCATGAGTTTGTCATCCATACCGATCATGAAACGCTTAAGTACCTCAAAGGTCAAACTAAATTGAACAAGCGTCATGCCAAATGGAGTGAATTCATTGAATCTTTTCCTTATGTGATCAAGTACATTAAGGGTAAAGAAAATGTAGTTGCCGACGCTTTCACGCATAAACATGCTTGTCACTCAACTTGAGTTGAATGTTATTGGTTTTGAGCATATAAAAGACTTGTATGAGCATGATCCATCTTTTGCTTCTCCTTATGCTAAGTGTTTGACGCATACATCTTGGGAACAATATTTCATCAAGGATGGTTACCTTATGAGAGCTAACAAACTTTGCATTCCAGTCTTCTCTTCGTTTGCTCCTTTTGCAAGAGGCTCATGGAGGCGGCCTCATGGGACACTTTGGACGCGACAAGACATTCGCCGCACTCTCCAACAACTACTTTTGGCCCAAGATGTTCATGACGTCTCACGCTTCACCAACCGATGCTACACATGTCGCAAAGCTAAGTCTAAAGCTCAATCTCATGGTCTTTACATGCCTCTTCCTATCCATATCAACCATGGGAAGACATTAGTATGGATTTTGTACTTGGTTTGCCTAGGACTCAAAATGGCAAGGATTCCGTCTTTGTTGTTGTGGATAGATTTTCTAAAATGGCACATTTCATTCCTTGCAACAAGATAGACGATGCTTCACATGTTGCAAATCTCTTTTGTAGGGAAATCTTGCGACTCCATGGCGTACCAAAGACAATCGTCTCCGATCGTGACGTCAAGTTCTTGAGTTACTTTTGGAAGACCCTATGTGCCAAGCTCGGAATCAAGCTCTTGTTCTCCTCGGCATACCATCCTCAAACCGACGGCCAAACGGAGGTGACGAACCGCACACTATCCACTCTACTTCGTGTCTTGATCAAGAAGAACATCAAGGAGTGGGAAGCATGTCTACCCATCGCCGAAATGCGCCTACAATCGTGCAAGACATTCAACTACCGGCAAGTCCCCTTCGAGGTCGTCTCACGGTTTCAACCCGTTGTCCCCATTGGACATTCTACCACTTCCTCTCCAAGAGCGCACCAACATGGATGCAAGTGAACGAGCAAGCTACATCAAGAAGATGCACGAAGATACAAGGCACACCATCGAGCGCCAAGTACAACGCCAAGCAAACAAGCTCAACGCCAACAAGCAACCCATCGTCTTCAACATTGGTGATCTAGTATGGCTACACCTTCGCAAGGACCGCTTCCCCAAAGAACGCAAGTCCAAACTTCTCCCTCGAGCCGATGGACCTTTCAAGGTACTAGCACGCTACAACGACAACGCTTACAAGATCGACATACCTCGCGACAAGTACAACGTGAGCGACATCTTCAACGCCAAGGACCTCGCACCTTTCCATGGAGATGAAGCTTTTGATCCGAGGTCGGATCTCTCCCAAGGGGGAGATGATGCGGAGCATCCCACGATCATCCCCATGCATCCACAACCGTCTCATCAAGAGCCAAGAGGACCCATGACTAGAGCACGAGCTCGAGCTCTCGAGACCGAGGTGACTTCTCTCCTTAGTGAAATATCATATGACCCTCTCGACACATCGCTACAACCACAAACTGGAATGTTGTGCAAGCTTAGGTCCAAAGGAACCAACCAAGGAGAAGCTGCAGCACAAGATGCACACCAAGAACAAGAGGAGGAGTTGCAGAGTCCAGAGGAGCGGTACTACCGCTCAAGCCAAGCGGTACTATCACTGAGCCGACCCAAGCGGTACTACCGCTCTCCATCCGACCTACTTCCTCAAAACCCGACACACTCCAGAATCGAGCAGGCGTCGAGGCGGTACTACCACCAAGCGGTACTACTGAAAGCTGGCAGTACTACCGCCATGAAGCAACAGTACTACCGCCTGCTGCGTGCAGCGTTTGGGCCGAGGCCCATGTACTCTTTTCGCCTCTAACTTACCCCTTGGAGGTCCTAGACTATAAATAGACCTTCCCTCATCCTTTCTAGGGTTAGCATTGGATTAGCTCATATTCTTGTGTGAGAGCCTTTGCTCATCCACTTGGCTACTTCTCCACCGAGATCAGGACCTCTCCGGAGAAGATCCCCAAGCGGATTCAAGACCCCTTCTAGGGTGGACCTCAAGGCCTCCTCACGGAGAAGAACGGTTACCTTTTGTATCTTACCTTTGTTGACCTTGAATCTTGTGCCACTCTATGTGATCGATGATCTAGCATTTGTGTGATTGATCCCTTGTCGGTTTAGTGATTTCTCCCTCGTTTCCTCCGTGTTTCCCCCTTGTTCTTCCGCGTGTTCTTCGTGATTCCCCGTAGGATCCGCTCCAACGTGAAAGATCGCCCACGTAGGGTTCCGCCCTACATCACAATTGCTATCTTGGTTCGTGAAGTTTTGCATGAGAAAAGAGCTCAAAAGAGAAAGAGCCAATCAAGCTTTTAAGCAAAGAGAGAAAGATAAGCAAAGAGCTTATGAGCAAGAACCATAGCATCATACAACATTAAGATTGTCATACTTGATCATCTTGGATCAACACATCGAAACACCATACATATAGCATACTTGGGTAGAAGTCGTTGCATTTTGCTTAGTAGGTTGTGCACAAGTTCGTATCCGCCTATTATTGTGCAATCGTGCTAGCGTCTCTCTAGTGTTGTGCAACAAGAGCATCTTGGTGAATTCCACATTTTGGCTCATCCTTGGTTGCATAACCCCATATTATCTTTGCGTGTGTGTTTCCGTGTACCTTATCTTGCTAGTGGTCTACTTGTTGCATTTGCAAATTTGTGAATCATTTCCAACTTTATTGAGTCTCACTTACAATTGCATCAAATTTTGTGCCACCATCCTAACCGAGCTCCACCATAAGCTTTTACTTGTGTAGGTGTGAGAACCGACAAGAATCGGTACCAAGAGTGCTATTTCATTGTCCGCATTTGAGTGAACTTGATTCATCTTCAACATCGGTCAAAGGTACATTGGTATAAGTTCTTTCCGTACTACCACTCCCATTTTGCTTGGAATGATGGATAGGCCAAGTTCTTCTACCAACCCACTCTTCAACGAGCAAGACGACGACATGTCTTCATATGTCACCAAGAACCACCTCTTTGGTGCACAACGGGCGTTGCACCAAGAACAACAAGCAATGAGCGACCGCATCGACAACCTCGCCACCGACTTGCGACTCTCCGAGCAACGTACAAGAGACTACTTCGACAACAAGTTCGAGGCTCACAAGCAAGAGAATGATGCAAGAATGGACGAGATCCGGCGTTGATGAGAAACCGGCATCATTCAACTTCTTCATCATCAAGACGGAGCCGCCGAGTCGACATTCCGACGACACCTTCTACGACTCAAGTACACCGTCATCAAACACTCTTCGTCGAGTCAGCAGCGCCAAGACCGTCATGCATCTCGCAACCCGCTACATGACAAGCATTCACAAGAGCAAGTTGATGATCAAGTTCCTCGTCCTCAATCTAATCAAGAGGCTTTTGCTCAAGCTCAAGAACGACAACGTCTTCGTCGCCAACAAGAGGAAGAACGAGCACGTCTTCACCAAGATGAACAAGACGCCAAGGCTCAACGTCTTCAACAACAACAACGTGAGGTGCAAGCTCTTGAGGCGCATAGCGTGCCCTTCAAGAATCAAGTAGAGCCTTCGCCAACCGCAATCGCGAACGGCGCAATCAAGAGGAAGCCCTTCGAGAAGAAATTCAAGAGAGGAACTACCAACCTCATGCACAACGACAAGTTCCTCAAGCTCCTCCACAAGCTCGTCAAGCTCCACCTCAACCTCAAGTACAACAAGAGCAAGTTGACCATGGTCTTCCTCCACGCCAAGAGCAACATGAAGACGACTACAATCCACGTCAAGGACGTCATCATCAACATCACAACAACACAATGAAGAGCAACGCTTCGGCAAGCTAAAATTCACCATGCCCAAGTTCAATGGAAGCAATGACCTCAAGACTACCTCTCATGGGCATTGAAGGTTGACAAAATCTTCGGTTGCACAACTATGATGAAGCAAAGAAAATTGCTATGGCATCTCTTGAGTTCCAAGACTATGTGCTCATATGGTGGGAACAAATCATTGAGCGACGACAAGCAAGAGGTGAACCTCCAATCACCACTTGGGCTCAAATGAAGGATGTCGTATGCGAGCACGCTTTGTGCCAACCTACTACAACCGCGACCTCTTCAAGAAACTCCAACTACTCAAGCAAGGAACAAAGAGTGTTGAAGAATACTACAAAGAAATGGAGATAGCCATGATTCGAGCCAATGTCAAGGAAGATGATGAGCAAACTATGGCACGTTTCTTGAATGGACTCAATCATCCCATCAAGAAGATCGCCGACTTCCAACCATACTCATCCCTCATTGAGCTTGTGCATCAAGCTACAAAGGCGGAACGCCAAGTGCAAGATGACTTCAAGTACGCCAAGTACTCATCCAAGACCTACGGCTCCTCCAACAACCAAGCTTCAACGACTCCTCCATCATCTACATCAACCAAACTTTCTTCAAGAAATGACGACAAGTCAAGTTACAAGAAGACTTCGACAAGCTCAAGTCGTCCTCCTCCTACTACAAGCAACATCAAGCCGCGTGCTTCATCCTCTACTCCGACCGATGAGACCATCAAGACAAGCTCCTTCAAGTGTTTCACTTGCGGCGGCCGAGGCCACAAGTCATATGAATGCACCAACAAGCGCACCATGATCCTCAACGACGATGGCACATATGACTCCATGAGTGAAGAGGAGATGGAAGCTCTTGAGCAAGTGGCCATGCACCGGCAAGTGAACGAAGAAGAAGATGATCAAGTCTTTTGTGATGAGGATTCAAGCCCCGCCCTCGTTGTCTCCAAGGTCTTGACTCTTCAACATCAACAAGAAGAAGACCAACGATGCCACATCTTCCACACAAAAGCCGGCATCAATGGACGGTCCATCAAGGTCATCATCGATGGAGGTAGTTGCCACAACTTGGCAAGTGAAGAACTATGCTCCAAGCTCCAATTGGTCAAGAGGAAGCACCCGCACCTACAAGGTTCAATGGCTAAGTGACTCCGGCACTATCTGAGTCGAGCATACGGTCCAAGTCTCCTTCAAAATTGGTGCTTATGAAGACACGTTGGAATGTGATGTGGTCCCAATGACCGTTTGCCACCTACTTCTAGGTCGACCATGGCAATTCGACCGTGGTGTCATCCACAATGGGCGCACCAATCACTATAGCTTCAAGATGAAAGGGAAGGAATATGTGCTACGACCTATGTCTCCTACTCAAGTGATAGCCGATAAGCAAGCCACACATCATAGAGAAAAGAGTGAGAAAGTGATCCACCCAAAAGTGAGTGAGAGCCACAAGCCAAATTTGAGCGACTCTTAGCCTAGAGAAAAACCTCATTCTATTTGCCACCAAAAGTGAGATGAGAGAAGTGTGTGAAAACCCATCGAGTGTGATGCACTTTGTCCTTGTGTGCAAGGATGGAGAACCAAAAACTAACACCATTCACGAGCTACCTTTGGTGTTTCAATCTCTTTTGCAGGAATTTCAAGATGTTTTTCCCGATGAGCTACCTCCGGGTCTACCTCCTCTTCGAGGCATAGAGCATCGAATTGACCTCATCCCCGGAGCACCTCTACCAAACAAAGCTCCATACCGAGTCAATCCGGAAGAAACCAAGGAGATTCAACGGCAAGTACAACAACTCATCGACAACGGTCATATGCGTGAAAGCTTAAGCCCTTGTGCCGTTCCGGTTATTCTTGTGCCTAAGCCCGATGGAAGTTTCCGCTTGTGCTCGATTGTCGACCTATCAATGCTATTACCGTTCGATATAGGCATCCCATTCCTCGCTTAGATGATATGCTTGATGAACTTAGTGGAGCCAACTTTTTCTCAAAAATTGATCTTAAAAGTGGCTATTATCAAATCCGCATACAAGAGGGTGATGAATGGAAAACTGCTTTCAAAACCAAATTTGGTTTATATGAATGGTTAGTGATGCCTATGGGTCTTTCGGAAGCTCCGGTACTTTTTGTACGTCTTATGCATCATGTGCTTCGTCCTTATATTGGAGTCTTTGTTGTGGTTTACTTTGATGATATTCTTGTGTTTAGCAAAACCATGAAAGAGCACATCAATCATGTAAAATCTGTGTTGCAAACTCTTCGCAAGGAAAGCCTTTATGCAAACTTGAAAAATGCACTTTTGGGGTTGACAAAGTGGTTTTCTTGGGTTTTGTAGTTTCCTCAAAGGGTGTCCATGTTGATGAATCTAAAATTGAAGCAATTAAAACTTGGCCCCAACCCACCAATTTGCAACAAGTGTGAAGTTTTCTTGGTCTTGCGGGTTTCTATCATCGCTTTGTGAAAGATTTTAGCACAATTGCCGCTCCTTTGCATGCTTTGAGCAAGAAGAATACTCCCTTTGTTTGGGGAACTTTGCAATCAACCGCTTTTGATGAGCTCAAGTCTTTGCTTACTCATGCTCCGATTCTTGCTTTGCCCAATTTTGACAAAACTTTTGAGGTTCATTGGGATGCAAGTGGTACCGGAATTGGCGGAGTTTTGATGCAAGAAAAACGAGCCATTGCTTATTTTAGTGAAAAACTCTCCGGTGCTCAACTTAATTATCCCATCTATGACAAAGAATTGTATGTTTTAGTGCGTGTGCTACATGTTTGGGAACATTACCTTAGACCTCATGAGTTTGTCATCCATACCGATCATGAAACGCTTAAGTACCTCAAAGGTCAAACTAAATTGAACAAGCGTCATGCCAAATGGAGTGAATTCATTGAATCTTTTCCTTATGTGATCAAGTACATTAAGGGTAAAGAAAATGTAGTTGCCGACGCGCTTTCACGCATATGCATGCTTATCACTCAACTTGAGTTGAATGTTATTGGTTTTGAGCATATAAAAGACTTGTATGAGCATGATCCATCTTTTGCTTCTCCTTATGCTAAGTGTTTGACGACACGTCTTGGGAACAATATTACATCAAGGATGGTTACCTTATGAGAGCTAACAAACTTTGCATTCCCGAGTCCTCTCTTCGTTTGCTCCTTTTGCAAGAGGCCCATGGAGGCGGACTCATGGGACACTTTGGACGCGACAAGACATTCGCCGCACTCTCCAACAACTACTTTTGGCCCAAGATGTTCATGACGTCTCACGCTTCACCAACCGATGCTATACATGTCGCAAAGCTAAGTCTAAAGCTCAATCTCATGGTCTTTACATGCCCCTTCCAATTCCATATCAACCATGGGAAGACATTAGTATGGATTTTGTACTCGGTTTGCCTAGGACTTAAAATGGCAAGGATTCCGTTTTGTTGTTGTGGATAGATTTTCTAAGATGGCACATTTCATACCTTGCAACAAGATAGACGATGCTTCACATGTTGCCAATCTCTTTTGTAGGGAAATCTTGCGACTCCACGGCGTACCAAAGACAATCGTCTCCGATCGTGACGTCAAGTTCTTGAGTTACTTTTGGAAGACCCTATGCGCCAAGCTCGGAATCAAGCTCTTGTTCTCCTCGGCATACCATCCTCAAACCGACGGCCAAACGGAGGTGACGAACCGCACACTATCAACTCTACTCCGTGTCTTGATCAAGAACATTAAGGAATGGGAAGCATGTCTACCCATCGCCGAGTACGCCTACAATCGTGCAAGACATTCAACTACCGGCAAGTCCCCCTTCGAGGTCGTCTACGGTTTCAACCCCTTGTCCCCATTGGACATTCTACCACTTCCTCTCCTCGAGCGCACCAACATGGATGCAAGTGAACGAGCAAGCTACATCAAGAAGATGCACGAAGACACAAGGCACACCATTGAGCGCCAAGTACAACGTCAAGCAAACAAGCTCAACGCCAACAAGCAACCCATCGTCTTCAACATCGGTGATCTCGTGTGGCTACACCTTCGCAAGGACCGCTTCCCCAAAGAACGCAAGTCCAAGCTCCTCCCTCGAGCCGATGGACCTTTCAAGGTGCTAGCACGCTACAACGACAATGCCTACAAGATCGACCTACCTCGAGACAAATACAACGTGGGCGACATCTTCAACGTCAAGGACCTCGCACCATTCCATGGACATGAAGCTTTTGATCCGAGGTCGGATCTCTCCCAAGGGGAGATGATGCGGAGCATCCCACGATCATCCCCATGGACTTACAACAGTCTCATCAAGAGCCAAGAGGACCCATGACACGAGCTAGAGCTAGAGCTCTCGAGAACCGAGGTGACCTCTTTCCTTATTGATATCACATATGATCCACTCGAGACATGGCTACTACCTAAGTCCGATATGCTATGCATGATTAGGTGTCAAGGGAACCTCCCGAGGATGCACGTGAAGATGGACAAACCACCAAGTCCATGGATGAAGAGAACCAACGGAGAAGGCCGAGAACACCTTCCAGTGCCCGGACATCCGCCATGGCCCCGGACATCCGCCCTGGAGCTTCTACCTCAACAGGATCCAATCTGCCAAGTCTCTGTGGCGGACATCCGGCGTCCAAGCCCGGACATCCGGGCCCCAGCCCGGAATTCCGGCGCCCCTTTCCCGATTCGGCTGAAACGGTCGCCCCAGCCCGGACATCCGGGCTGAGAGCCCGGACATCCGGCGCCTTGCGAAGGCCCGGACATCCGGCCCGACGCCCGGACGTCCGGCCTCCCTCACAAGACAAGGTGCCTCGTGGCCTTGTCCTTGTACCCTTCGCCCGAGACTATATATACTTGTTCCTTTCCTCTTTCTAGGGTTAGCATTGGATTAGCTCATATTCTTGTGTGAGAGCCTTTGCTCATCCACTTGGCTACTTCTCCACCGAGATCGGGACCTCTCGGAGAAGATTCCCCAAGCGGATTCAAGACCCCCTTCTAGGGTGGACCCCTCAAGGCCTCCTCACGGAGAAGAACGGTTACCGTTTGTATCTTACCTTTGTTGATCTTGAATCTTGTGCCACGCTATGCGATCGATAATCTAGCACTTGTGTGATTGATCTCTTGTCAGTTTCGTGATTTCTCTCTCGTTTCTCTCGTGTTCTTCCGCGTGTTCCTCGAGATTCCCCGTAGGATCCGCTCCAACGTGAAAGATCATCCACGTAGGGTTTCACCCTACATCAACTACTAATAGCAAGACTTCTCCCTTGTCCTCAGGAACAAACATAACTAATCACAAAGCATATTCATGTTCATAATCAGAGGGGTAATAATATGCATAAAGGATTTGAACATATGATCTTCCACCAAATAAACCAACTAGCATCAACTACAAGGAGTAATCAACACTACTAGCAACCTACTAGCACCAATCCGGACTTGGAGACAAGAATTGGATACAAGAGATGAACTAGGGTTTGGAGATGAGATGGTGCTGGTGAAGATGTTGATGGAGATTGCCCTCTCCCGATGAGAGGAGCGCTGGTGATGATGATGGTGATGATTTCCCCCTCCCGGAGGGAAGTGTCCTCGGCAGAACAACTCTGCCGGAGCCCTAGATTGGTTCCGCCTCGTGGCAGCGGAGTCTCGTCCCGAAAGGTTGCTTATTTTTTTTTCTCATCGAAAGACTTCATATAGGAGAAGGTGGGCGTCGGAGAGCCACCATGGGGCCCACAAGGTAGGGGGCGCGCCCCCCACCCTCATGAGCAGGGTGTGGGCCCCCTGGCCTTCGTCTTTGGCGACGATTTTTCTTTATTTATTTCAAGATATTCCGTGGAGTTTCAGTACTTTTGGAGTTGCATAGAATAGGTCTCCAATATTTGCTCCTTTTCCAAATTTCGTAATTCCAAATGCCAAAGATTCTACCTCTTCATGTAAACCTTGTAAAATAAGAGAGAATAGCCATAAGTATTGTGACATAACGTGAAATAACAGCCCATAATGCGATACATATAGATATAAAAGCATGATGCAAAATGGGTGTATCAACTGCCCCAAGCTTAGACCTCGCTTGTCCTCAAGCGAAAAGCCGATAACAATAAATATGTCCTCATGTTTAGAGATAGAGGCATCGATAACAATAAAATACGGACATGAAGGCATCATGATTATTCTCATAACAGCAACATATATAGATTTTGTCATATGATTACTTATGTTCAAGTGATGATCTTTTCACAATGCAAAGGTATGAATCAGAAACATTATTGAGCACCAACAAATTATAACCTCAGTCATTGAAGCAATTGCAATTTATCATAACATCGGAAAGACTCTATGTCAGAGCTTAAAAGCAAGTCCACATACTCAACTATCACTTAGTCCTTCATAATTTCTAACACTCACACAATACTTGTGGTTACGGAGTTTTAATCGGACACAGAGAAATATAGGGGCTTTTAGTTTTGCCCCACAACCTTTTACCTCAAGGGTAATGTCAACATAATAATTCATGGTCCCCTACATCCAATTAGATATATATATCATGTTCTTTCCAACATGTTGGGCTTGCCAAAGGATAAAATGAAAAAGGAAATGTGAAGATCACCGTGACTCTTGCATAAGGTAGAGGATAATAATAAAAGATAGGCCCTTCGCAGAGGGAAGCAGAGGTTGCCATGCGCTTTTATGGTTGGATGCACAAAATCTCAATGCGAAAGAACGTCACTTTATATTGCCCCTTGTGATATGAACCTTTATTATGCAGTCCGTCGCTTTTATTTCTTCCATATCACAAGATCGTATAAAGCTTATTTCTCCCACACCAATCAATCATACATATTTAGAGAAATTTTCATTGCTTTGCACCGATGACAACTTACTTGAAGGATCTTACTCAATCCATAGGTAGATATGGTGGACTCTCATGGCTAAACTGGATTAAGGGTATTTGGAAGCACAAGTAGTATCTCTACTTGGCGCTGAGAATTTGGCTAGCATGAGGGGGAAAGGCAAGCTCAACATGTTAGAGGATTCATGACAACATACTTTATCTCAGATATAAGAAAACATAACTCATCACGTTGTCTTCCTTGTCCAACATCAACTCTTTAGCATGTTGTAATTTAATGAGTGCTCCCAATCATAAAAGATGTCAATGATAATATATCTATATGTGAAACCTCTCTTTCCTTATTACTTCCTATTAATTGCAACGATGACCAAAGCTATATTTGCCAACTCCCAACAACTTTTAATCATCATACTCTTTCTATATGAAGTCATTACTCTCAATAAGATCAATATGAACTCTATGTTTCTTTTTATTCTTTTTCTTCTTTCTTTCTTTTTATTCACCCAAGATCATGGCAAAATAATCAAGCCCTTGACTCAACACTAAACTTTATTATATATATAGCTCACGGACTCGATTACATAGAGGGATCATAAAGCAAAACTCAAAACTAGCTCATGCCATAAACTTTATTCTACTAGATCAAGATACTACTAAAAGGATCGAACTAAGAAAAACGGTAAAGATAGGAGTTGTGATGGTGATACGATACCGGGTGATGAGGACATCAATACCATTGTTACACCCACAGCCCCTGCTGCTATACATACTGGACCAATTACTAGAGCTCGCGCACGCCAATTGAATTATCAGGTACTTTCGTTTCTTGGTAACGATTCCAATGTTCATGAGAATATGATGTTGCCTAAATTGGATACATTTGTTTTGCTTACAAATGAAGGGCCTACCATGGACACGAAAGATGAACCTTGGAGCAAGTTCAAGCATGGAGATGTTGGCATGCAAGGGGAACAAGAACGGAGTTACAAGTGATGATTCCAGGACTTTGAAGCCACCCTAATGAGAGCATGAGGCCTTGGACGAAATATACAAGATGCCACTTCATAATATTCGTCCATAGGCTATTCTAGGTGCTGCGTCACCTTATTATTGGGCCAGGCCCATGTAATTTCGAAATACTTAAGTGTAGGCTGTTTTTAGAGTCCGTATGTGAAACAAGAGTTAGGGTTGGTTTCGGACCCCTCCCTCAAGGGCCACGAAATTCCCTCCTCTTTCTCCATATATACAGCCCTTAGGGCGTCGTTTAGACTTTGGGTTTTGTTTAGATTAAAAGTTCGCCATAGCTGCAACTTCGCGTGCATTTCGCTTTGTGTTCAACGACCGGACAAAGGCGCCACGTAACCCCACCTTCATCAATAAAGCTTTCATCTTATATTCGCAATATCCAGATTGCAATCTCAGTTTCTTGATTGTTCTTCGTTTGCTCGCAGGAAGCAGACCCTCGTGGTCGTTGATCGTGCTCGGCGTGGTCAATAACCTCTCGGAGTTGGTTTAGCGATTGCTAAGGCGCGACGTCCTCAAGACGCTCGTAGTCGGATCGTCAAAGTCGACTTCCTCCAAAGCGAAAACCAACATCTCATCGAAAAGACGGGACACCTTTGCCTCTATCAAGTGGTATCAGATTTTCAGGTTGCTCGGTGAGATTTTACAGCTTTTTCAGAGATTAGATCGAGTCTGTTCTTCATACCTAAAGTCCACGAAAAAGCCACAAAAAAATTAGGGTTAGTTCATCATATCCGAACCAATCGAGCCTTCGCATAATCTTTTTAGGGTTTTTGCTTTGTTGAATTTGCGGTTGCATCGTCGTGTCAAGTTGCTGGTCTTAGAGTCTAGTCTTTTAGAGTTTCGACTTCTGGTCATAAGTTGTCACGCCGTCGCCGCACCATCATCATCGCCTTGCCATCTACCACCCTTCTTATCCGCCACCGCCTCAATCCGTATCCATATACCACCACCAATCCGTATCCATATACCACCACCAATCCGTATCCATATACCACCACCAATCCGTAGCCATATACCACCACCGCTACCATATACCACCACCGCTGCCATATACCACCACCATATATCCACCACCAATCCGAGTTCTTCTCATATTAGGTTTGTTTTCGAGATCCATCTAAATTCCGATTCGTGTTTCCTTGCCTGAGTAGGTTCCGGGAAAAAAAGAGCAGCGCAAAAAAAAAGAGCACTTGTCGAAATTTTTTCTGGAAACCACCCTCCATTTAGGCCCAAAATTTTCCGAAAACGCACTTGTCGAAAAATTTTCTGGCTATCCTATTTTTAGGTGTTTCTAAGCATATTGAGACAGTCGCCATTATAGAAAGTTTTTTTTTGACCCGTTTCCAGTTTTTGGGTCCGGCAATCGAAAAAAAATTGGTCAAAAAATATCGTGCCCATCTGTCGGTTTGACACGGGAAGAGTTTTGAGACACTCGCCATTATAGTGATTTTTCGCAAAAAAAAAAGAGCAGCGCAAAAAAAAAGCAGCGCAAAAAAAAAAGAGCGAATTTTTTTTTCCCAGAGTGTGCTTTTAAGTTGTTTCCGTGCAGCGCCGTGATTTTGTTAGTGTTCTAGGCTCGCGTCTCTAGCACGGTCTAGCCTAGGACCAAAGACAAGACTGCCGTTGAGCGTTTATTCAACTTTGCATCTCTGAATTGATTATTGCTGACCCTTTTTGCCACCATATTATAAGCCTTCCCAGCTCCACATACATCTACATCGTAAGGCCCGACTCTCCCCGGTACTCGCTCTATCCAAGCTTTGAGAGTTTTGACTACATCGGTTGCCGATCACCGCCTGCTGCTGGGTAAGAACTGGTAAGAATTTGAGATTTGCTTGACGGATTTGTGACTGTCCACCACACCACCACCACCACATCCTAGTAGTCTATCGAAACATATTCTTGTGTATTTCTATTGTCGCTAACCATGGCAGGATCACAAGTCGACGAGACCGACCGGGAGAACATGACAAACAAAGCGCTACATGATAAGTTTCAACAAATGATGAGTGGGCAGGTGGAAGATGTTCTAAATAGATTTGAAGAGGCCATGGAGAAGATAGATGGCATTGAGAAGGCGCTCAAACAAAGCTCAATAACAAGTTTAATGAATTGCTCGCTGGCGTCTACCACCACCACCACCGGCTGCACCTAATGCACCTCTACAACAACAACAACGACTACCTCCACATCGCGAAGCAGCCTCCGCCGAAGCGAGCCGTGTCCCTCTTCACTGGCCAAGCTGTGGTGCTGCTTGTTGATACTTCCGTGGCTCCTGCTGGCGATGTGGGGAGGATGATTATGTGAGAGAGTACGAGGATGAGGTTGATCAACTTCGAACTACGTGCAACCACCGGCACCACAACCACCAAAGCACCACAACCACCCGATCGTCCACATGCAAATAATGGCAATGTTAGGGCTCCCTCAGTGCGAGATCATGACCATCTCCCTAAATTGAAGTTGAATATTCCACCATTTGAGGGTAGATATGTTCCTGATATATATCTTACTTGGGAGTTAGAAACTGAACAACGATTTACATGTTTACAATATCCCGAGGAGAGACGTGTTCCCGCTTGTTTGTGCTTTCACTAGCTTTGCATGTGTTTGGTGGTCCGAACATTGTAGATTATATCCTGTTCCAGCTACTTGGGCTGCTTTGAAAACTGCTATATACTCGTTGGGTTCCACCATATTATCAACGTGAATTACTTCAAAAATTGCAGCGCTTAAGACAAGGAAAAAATTCGCAGAAGAATATTATCGTGAATTACAAACTGGCTTGATTAGATGTGGTATTGTTGAGGAGAATGAAGCTATGCTTGCACGTTTTCTGGGTGGATTAAATAGAGATATTCAGACCATTCTAGACTACAAGGATTATACTAATATCACTCGATTATTCCATCTTGCTTGTAAAGCTGAACGTGAAGTGCAGGATCGAGGCGTTGGCGGCGGACTAACTTTTCTCGCAGGTCGACCTTCATCATGGACACCACGTGCATCATCTACTTCCACACGTTCTACTACACGGCACCTCCGCCGGCTGCCACCTCCAACCGTGATACAAGAAAGGTGCACAACTACCACTATTTGCCAAGAGCGCACTCTTGGCCTACACAGCTCTTCTTCTTCTTCCATGGCGTCAACAGGGCACACAAGTGATATTATTTGTCGTCGTTGTAAGGGAAGAGGACATTTTGCCAGAGAATGCCAATCTCAGCGTGTGATGATTGCTACTGCGAGGATGGTGGGTATGAGTCCGCTTAGTGACTATGATGAAGAGACTTTGGCTCTTATTACACATGAAGAACATGGTGGAGATGATTACTGATCATGAGACGCAATACATGGCTGGCAAGATGCCGACAGTATGAATGTTTAGTTGCTCAACGTGTTTTGAGTGTGCAGGTTACACAAGCTGAGCAAAATCAGAGGCATAATTTGTTCCATACAAAGGGAGTTGTGAAGGAACGTTCTATTCAAGTCATCATAGATGGAGGGAGCTGCAACAACTTGGCTAGCATGGATATGGTGGAGAAGCTTTCTCTCACCACAAGACCACATCCACATCCTTACTACATCCAATGGTTCAACAACAGCGGCAAGGTTATGGTAACACGCATCGCTCGTGTGTGTGTATTTTAGTATCTCTACATATGCTGATTATGTTGATTGTGATGTGGTACCTATGCAAGCATGTTCCTTATTACTTGGTAGACCATGGCAATTTGATAAAAATTCTGTACACCATGGTAGAAACAATCAGTATACTCTTGTTCACAAGGATAAAAATATTACTTTGCTTCCTATGACTCCTGATTCAATTTTGAAAGATGATATTAATAGAGCTAATAAAGCAAAACAGAGAAAAATAAGAGTGAAAATCAGATTGTGGCAAAAGAATTTGAGCAACAAATGAAGCCTAATAATAAACCATCTAATGTTGCTTCCGAAATTAAACCGAAAAGTGCATGTTTACTTGCCACCAAATCTGATATTGAGGAGCTAGATTCTAGCAAATCTGTTTGCTATGCTTTTGTGTGCAAAGAGGCATCATTTTCATTCGAGGACGTGTTTTCCTCTTTGCCCCTCTTTGTCACTAACATTTTGCAGAGTTCGCCGACGTCTTCCCACAAGACGTACCACCGGATTACCACCTATTCGAGGGATTGAGCATCAAATTGACTTAATTCTCGGTGCATCGCTACCCAACCGTGCACCATACCGTACCAATCCAGAGGAGACGAAGGAGATTATGCGTCAAGTACAGGAGCTGCTCGACAAAGGTTATATACGCGAATCTCTTAGTCCTTGTGCTGTTCCTATTATACTAGTGCCTAAAAAGGATGGTACGTCGGCGTATGTGTGTTGATTGTAGAGGCATTAATAATATTACTATTCGTTATCGTCATCCTATTCCTAGGCTAGATGATATGCTTGATGAATTGAGTGGCTCTACAATATTCTCCAAAGTTGATTTGCATAGTGGATACCATCAAATTCGTATGAAATTGGGAGATGAATGGAAAACAGCATTTAAAACTAAGTTTGGTTTATATGAGTGGTTAGTCATGCCTTTTGGGTTAACTAATGCACCTAGTACTTTCATGAGACTAATGAACGAAGTTTTACGTGCTTTCATTGGACGATTTGTGGTAGTCTATTTTGATGATATACTGATTTATAGCAAATCTTTGGAAGAACATTTGGAACATTTACGTGTTGTTTTTAATGCTCTACGTGATGCACGCTTTGTTTGGTAACCTTGGGAAGTGCACCTTTTGCACCGAATCGAGTATCTTTTCTTGGCTATGTTGTCACACCACAGGGAATTGAAGTTGATAAAGCCAAGATTGAAGCTATTGAGAGTTGGCCGCAGCCCAAAACGGTCACACAAGTGAGGAGTTTTCTTGGACTCGCTGGTTTCTATAGGCGTTTTGTGAGAGACTTTAGCACCATTGCTGCACCTCTCAATGAACTTACAAAGAAGGATGTGCCTTTTGTTTGGGGTACCGCATGTGAAGAAGCCTTCACGGTATTGAAAGATAAGTTGACACATGCTCCTTTACTCCAACTTCCGACTTTAATAAGACTTTTGAGCTTGAATGTTGCTAGTGGAATTGGATTAGGAGGTGTGTTATTACAAGATGGCAAACCTGTTGCATACTTTTCTAAAAAATTGAGTGGGCCTAGTCTGAACTATTCTACTTATGACAAAGAATTATATGCTCTTGTTCGGACTTTAGAGACATGGCAACATTATTTATGGCCCAAAGAATTTGTTATACATTCTGATCATGAATCTTTGAAACATATTAAAAGTCAAGCTAAACTGAATCGTAGACATGCTAAATGGGTTGAATTCATTGAGACTTTCCCTTATGTCATTAAACACAAGAAGGGTAAAGAAAATGTTATTGCTGATGCTTTGTCTCGTCGCTATACTATGCTTTCACAACTTGACTTCAAAATATTTGGTTTGGAGACCATCAAAGATCAATATGTGCATGATGCTGATTTTAAAGATGTAATGCAGAATTGTAAAGAAGGAAGAACATGGAACAAGTTCGTTATTAAGGATGGTTTTGTGTTCCGTGCTAACAAGCTATGCATTCCTCGCTAGCTCTGTTCGTCTTTTGTTGTTGCAGGAGGCGCATGGAGGAGGATTAATGGGACACTTTGGCGTGAAGAAGACGGAGGATATACTTGCTACACATTTCTTTTGGCCAAAGATGAGACGGGATGTTGAGCGTTTTGTTGCTCGCTGCACTACATGTCAAAAAGCTAAGTCACGACTCAATCCTCATGGTTTATATATGCCTTTGCCTGTACCTAGTGTTCCTTGGGAGGATATATCTATGGACTTTGTTTTAGGTTTACCTCGAACAAAGAAGGGAGGGATAGCATATTTGTTGTCGTGGATAGATTCTCGAAAATGGCACACTTTATACCATGTCATAAAAGCGATGATGCCGTTAATGTTGCTGATTTGTTCTTTCGTGAAATTATTCGCTTGCATGGTGTGCCAAATACTATTGTTTCAGATCGTGATACTAAATTTCTTAGCCACTTTTGGAGATGTTTATGGGCTAAGTTGGGGACTAAACTGCTTTTAGTACTACTTGTCACCCCCAAACCGATGGACAAACTGAAGTAGTCAATAGAACATTGTCTACTATGCTTAGGGCTGTTTTGAAGAATAATAAGAAAATGTGGGAAGAATGCTTGCCTCATATTGAATTTTCTTATAATCGTTCATTGCATTCTACTACTAAGATGTGCCCTTTTGAAATTGTGTATGGCTTCCTACCTCGTGCACCTATTGATTTGTTGCCTCTTCCATCTTCGGAGAAGGTTAATTTTGATGCTAAAGAACGTGCTGAATTGATTTTAAAAATGCATGAGTTAACTAAGGAAAACATTGAGCGTATGAATGCTAAATATAAACTTGCTTGGAGATAAGGGTAGAAAACATGTTGTCTTTGCACCGGAGATCTTGTTTGGTTACATTTGCGTAAGGATAGGTTTCCTAATTTGCGCAAATCAAAGCTAATGCCACGTCTTTGATGGTCCATTTAAGGTGTTAGAGAAAATAAATGATAATGCATATAAACTTGAGCTGCCTGCAGATTTTGGGGTTAGTCCCACTTTTAACATTGCAGATTTGAAGCCTTATTTGGGTGAGGAAGATGAGTTTCCGTCGAGGGCGACTTCATTTCAAGAAGGGGAGGATGATGAGGACATCAATACCATTGTTACACCCACAGCCCCGCCGCTATACATACTTGGAGCAATTACTAGAGCTCAAGCACGCCAATTGAATTATCAGGTACTTTCGTTTCTTGGTAACGATTCCAATATTCATGAGAATATGATGCTGCCTAAATTGGATACATTTGTTTTGCTTACAAATGAAGGGCCTACCATGGACAAGAAAGATGAACCTTGGAGCAAGTTCAAGCATGGAGATGTTGGCATGCTAAGGGGAACAAGAACGGAGTTACAAGTGATGATTCCAGGACTTTGAAGCCACCCTAATGAGAGCATGAGGCCTTGGACGAAATATACAAGATGCCACTTCATAATATTCGTCCATAGGCTATTCTAGGTGCTGCGTCACCTTATTATTGGGCCAGGCCCATGTAATTTCGAAATACTTAAGTGTAGGCTGTTTTTAGAGTCCGTATGTGTGGGCAAACAAGAGTTAGGGTTGGTTTGGACCCCTCCCTCAAGGGCCACGAAATTCCTCCTCTTTCTCCATATATACAGCCCTTAGGGCGTCGTTTAGACTTTGGGTTTTGTTTAGATTAAAAGTTCGCCATAGCTGCAACTTCGCGTGCATTTCGCTTTGTGTTCAACGACCAGACAAAGGCGTCCACAGAACCCCACCTTCATCAATAAAGCTTTCATCTTATATTCGCAATATCCAGATTGCAATCTCAGTTTCTTGCTTGTTCTTCGTTTGCTCGCAGGAAATGCAGACCCTCGTGGTCGAGTTGATCGTGCTCGGCGTGGTCAATAACCTCTCGGAGTTGGTTTAGCGATTGCTAAGGCGCGGCGTCCTCAAGACGTTCGTAGTCGGGTCGTCAAAGTCGACTTCCTCCAAAGCGAAAACAAACATCTCATCGAAAGACGGGACACCTTTGCCTCTATCAAGTGGTATCAGATTTTCAGGTTGCTCGGTGAGATTTTACAGTTTTTCGTAGATTAGATCGAGTCATTCTTCATACCTAAAGTCCACGAAAAAGCCACAAAAAAAATTAGGGTTAGTTCATCATATCCGAACCAACTGAGCCTTCGCATAATCTTTTTAGGGTTTTTGCTTTGTTGAATTTGCGGTTGCATCGCCGTGTCAAGTTGCTTTGGTCTTAGAGTCTAGTCTTTTAGAGTTTCGAGTTCTGGTCATAAGTTGTCACGCCGCCGCCGCACCATCATCATCGCCTTGCCATCTACCACCCTTCTTATCCGCCACCGCTCTGAATCCGTATCCATATACCACCACTAATCCGTATCCATATACCACCACCAATCCGTATCCATATACCACCACCAATCCGTAGCCATATACCACCACCGCTACCATATACCACCACCGCGCCATATACCACCACCATATATCCACCACCAATCCAAGTTCTTCTCATATTAGGTTTGTTTTCGAGATCCATCTAAATTCCGATTCGTGTTTCCTTGCCTGAGTAGGTTTCGGAAAAAAAAAAGAGCAGCGCAAAAAAAAAAGAGCACTTGTCGAAATTTTTTCTGGAAACCACCCTCCGTTTAGGCCCAAAATTTTCCGAAAACGCACTTGTCGAAAAATTTTCTGGCTATCCTATTTTTAGGTGTTTCTAAGCGTATTGAGACAGTCGCCATTATAGAAAGTTTTTTGACCCGTTTCAGCTTTTTGGGTCCGGGCAGTCGAAAAAAAAAATTGGTCGAAAAAATTTCGTGCCCATCCTGTCATTTTGACCTGGGAATAGTTTTGAGACACTCGCCATTATAGTTATTTTTCGCAAAAAAAAAAAAAGAGCAGCGCAAAAAAAAAAAAGAGCGAAATTTTTTTTCCAGTGTGCTTTTCCGTTGTTTCCGCAGCGCCGTGATTTTGTTAGTGTTCTAGGCTCGCGTCTCTAGCACGGTCTAGCCTAGGACCAAAGACAAGATCTGTCGTTGAGCGTTTATTCAACTTTGCATCTCTGAATTGATTATTCTTGACCCTTTTTGCCACCATATTATAAGCCTTCCCAGCTCCACATACATCTACATCGTATGCCCCGACTCTCCCCGGTAATCGCTCTATCCAAGCTTTGAGAGTTTTGACTACATCGGTTGCCGATCACCGCTTCTTCTTTGGGTAAGAACTGGTAAGAATTTGATATTTGCTTGACGGATTTGTGGATCATCCACCACACCACCACCACCACTTCCTAGTAGTCTGTCGAATCATATTCTTGTGTGTTTCTATTGTCGCTAACCATGGCAGGATCACAAGCCGACGAGACTGGGGGAGAACATGACAAACAAAGCGCTACATGATAAGTTTCAACAAATGATGAGTGGGCAGGTGGAAGATGTTCTAAATAGATTTGAAGAGGCCATGGAGAAGATAGATGGCATTGAGAAGGCGTTGAAACAAAGCTCGATAACAAGTTTAATGAATTGCTCGCTGCGTCTACCACCACCACCACCGGCTGCACCTAATGCACCTCTACAACAACAACAACGACTACCTCCACATCGCGAAGCAACCCTCCGCCGAGCGAGCCGTGTCCCTCTTCAGCCTAGCCAAGCTGCTTGGTCTTCTTTGTTGATATACATGGCTCCTGCTGCTGGCGATGTGGGGAGGATGATTATGTGAGAGAGTACGAGGATGAGGTTGATCAACTTGAACTACGTGCAACCACCAAAGCACCACAACCACCGGCACCACAACCACCCGGCCGTCCACATGCAAATAATGGCAATGTTAGGGCTCCCCTCAGTGCGAGATCATGACCATCTCCCTAAATTGAAGTTGAATATTCCACCATTTGAGGGTAGATATGTTCACGATATATATCTTACTTGGGAGTTAGAAACTGAACAACGATTTACATGTTTACAATATCCCGAGGAGAGACGTGTTCCCGTTGCTGTTTGTGCTTTCACTAGCTTTGCATGTGTTTGGTGGTCTGAACATTGTAGATTATATCCTGTTCCAGCTACTTGGGCTGCTTTGAAAACTGCTATGCGTACTCGTTGGGTTCCACCATATTATCAACGTGAATTACTTCAAAAATTGCAGCGCTTAAGACAAGGAAATTCGGTAGAAGAATATTATCAGGAATTACAAACTGGCTTGATTAGATGTGGTATTGTTGAGGAGAATGAAGCTATGCTTGCACGTTTTACGGGTGGATTAAATAGAGATATTCAGACCATTCTAGACTACAAGGATTATACTAATATCACTCGATTATTCCATCTTGCTTGTAAAGCTGAACGTGAAGTGCAGGATCGACAGGCGTTGGCACGGACTAACTTTTCTGCAGGTCGACCTTCATCATGGACACCACGTGCATCATCTACTTCCACACGTTTGATGTAGGGCGGAACCCTACGTGGACGATCTTTCACGTTGGAGCGGATCCTACGGGGGAATCACGAAGAACGAGCGGAAGAACACGAGGAAATCACGGGGAGGAACGAGGGAAACACTCAACCAACAAGGAATCGGTCACACAAATGCTAGATCAAAGAACACAAAGGGAGATACATGATTCAAGGTCGACAAAGGACGATACAAACGGTAGCCGTTCTTCTCCGTGAGGAGGTCTTGATGATGGTCTTCTCCGCAAAGGGAGGTCTTGAATCCAAGGTGGATCTTCTCCAAAGAGGGGCCTCGGTCTCTCTCGTGGAGTAGATCCGGTATGGATGAGCGAAGCTCTATCTAATGAGCTAAATCAACGCTAACCCTAACTAGGAGGAGGTGGAGGAGTATATATAGTGCTAAGCCACGAAGGGGTAAGTGAGGCGAAGGGGTACACGGGCTCGGCCCAATACATTAAGGTGTGAGACAGGCGGTAGTACCGGGTCCTTCGGGCGGTAGTACCGCTTGAGGCGCTGCAAGCGGTAGTACTGCTATGATGGGCGGTAGTACCGCTCTGAGCCGCTCGAACTCAAGTTTGTCGGACTTTATGGAAGTGGAGTGGATGTAGAGCGGTAGTGCCGCTTGTGATGATAAGCGGTAGTACCGCTGGCCCGGGCGGTAGTACCGCTTGCTCCCAGCCTTCTTCTTCCTTCTCCTCTTCCATGCTTGGCCTTGGTCCTTGGATCCTCCATGGTCGCCTCGGTTGTACCCGAGTGTATGCAAGGTCCATGCATGAGGTAGTAGCCATGTCTCACATGTGGAAAGTGACGGTTCGAAGAGGAGTGAGTTCACCTTGTGCCCTATGGCGTATGGTCGAGGTCTCGTCATAAGTCCTCTTGGGGCTTGGAGAGTAGTTGGAGTGTACATGGGGATGAACGTGGTATGCTCCGCATCATCTCCCCTCCCTTGGGAAAGATCCGACCTCGGATCGTGATCCTCATCACCATGGAAACGGTTGTCGAGACACACTTGTAGTTGGACGAAGTTGAAGACATGGTGCAATCCAAGTAGTCCAAGGTGTCGCCGAGTGATAGACATGCAAAAGAGCAAACACAAGCAACACTCGGAAATACAATGGTTAGCGACGCAAAGTGTCCATCATGTAAGAATGAGTCATGCGACAATATAGTTCGTGACAAAGCGCATGAAGCTTATCAAAATGATCTAGAATGGTATGCAAAGCATTCATGGGAACAAATGCAATCATTATGCACACAATTGTGTTATGAGTATGGGCAATGCAACCACGGTGCAATATGATGTCATAATGGGATGGTGCATCAAAAGCATGAACATAGCAATGGATGCTCAATATGTGAACGTCATCATGCAATTGATGGTAGGCAATGTGATCATTATGTATGAATATGCCATCAAGAAAGATCACAACAAATTTGCTAAGGAAGTGAACAAGCTCAAATATCATGGATGACATGGGAATACAAGATGCAACAAGGCAATCATAATGTGTGTCAATCCATGCATAGGGTGCAAACTTGTGGTGAGAATGATATATCCATCGAGCATGACATGTATGAGCACAATCAACAAATATGGAGATGGTGGTGTACCAATGCTCGATGTCGTGGCATGAGTGGAATTCCGAAGGTGCATCCCATAAGTCCGAGCGCTCCTCAAAGTAAAGGTCCATAGAGCCAATCTCCAATGTCGATCCTCCATCCAATAGATGTATCATGTGGACAATAAGAAGGAAACAACAATGAAAGAATGACCCATCCAATATGCAAACTTGAGGCTGGCTCAAGAAGAAGGAGTTCACCTTTATGAGGATGTCGAAAATGTTGGTGTCGCACATCATGTATGCCTTCACGTAACCAATATGTCTCATGACGGTAATGCCTTGTGAATCCTTCAAAACGAAAGAACATGACAAACACTGGAAAAACAAATGAGGTTAGCGGAAGTGCAAAACCTATCATTCAAGTGGTAAGATACCCAACAAGTGTATGCATCATGCTCATCATAAGAAAGTACAACGGAGCATTTCATAGTATGGAGGCATATGATGCGAGAACAACCAAGTAAACAAGCATGCATCACAAGTGAAGTGTCCAAGTCTCCAAGATCATGAAGCATAGAGGCAACTATAGGAGGCAAGCGACAATAAACAAGATATATCATGTGAGAGGCATGAACATATATGTCATCAACCCAAGAAAGCAAGTGATAGAGGAACATGGGTGATGCAACATAGTAAGAAATCATAGCGATCAAGTCAAGCAAGCTAGTAGTGCGAAGATGCAACATACTAGAAGGGATCATGGTAAGCATGTCATGTGTGCAAATAGTGGGCATGAATAATTCACATGTCATAGCACAAGCATGAAAGCAAGATATGAGCAAAATAGCATCAATAGCATGGGGCACATGATAAACATGGCAATAGCAACAAGAATCTCCACCAAGCATGCAAATACACATAGAAGTAGCATAATGATAAAACATGGGTAGATGCAAGCAAGGGTCACAAGTGCATGGCAAAGGCATAGAAGCAAGCATAACATGCAAAGTGAACGGTAAAATGAACATAAGGTGGCAAGTGGTAAATAGCCCATAGCCGTGTGAGAGCCAAGTAGAAGAGATGCGCGTAGTCCTTGCGCGAAGGGAGCGGTGGTAAGGATAGTCCACGGGATCCCAAAGCATCATTGCTCTAAAGAGCTCGTTTCAATCAACTCATGGGATTGAGAAGTTGACGAGTATACATGAGTACCTACACAAAACAAAGACAAAGGAAAAATTGTGTGTGCATGGTATATGTACACATCATCCATCATGATGCGCACATGCATGTGTCGGTTAGCACAAAATATCCAATGCTCAAATAAATGAGATGCGTGATATAGAAACATGTCATCCATCATGATAGGTTTGTTATTTTGTATTGCATAATGGAGACTCAAAGGATGTAATGCATCACGAGCAATATGTAGAGCATTGTTATTCATGGAATGCATATGGTGCAAGCAATCATGGAAATTATGCAAAATATGGGATGAATCAAAATCTCCTAATATGCATGAGGAAACTACGGGGGTCTCCTCATGAGCATTAATGGAAACATCACATGGAGAATATTGACAACATCAAAACAAAGCATATTTGGTTCAATGTGATCATGGCATGACATAGTAGATGAATTGCATAAATCATGTAAAGGAAGCATGGCAATATCATCACAAGAGAAGCAAAGGCCAATGACCATCATCTCGTCATCTATGCCATAAGTGCAAATGGGATTTATTTTAATGGGGCATGCATAGTTACTATGTTGAGATTGAAATGATGCAATATGGGAGATCTCACTCATAGCATATGACAAATTCAATGGATTGTCAAACATGAAGTGACCAATAGAATTTTCACAAGATATCCTATGAAGCATAGCATCACAACTAGGCAACTCAACATGCTCATCATCATATTCATCATAAATAGGTAAGTCAAGGCATGAAGAAGTTTCACTAGCATGAAGCATGGTAATAGGTGGGTCGACATCATGGGAGCAATCGATGGTAAGAGAGTCCACTAGTGGGACAAGAGAAGCACCATCACCTATGTTACCTTTGGAGCATCGCTCATGTGTTGTAGGTGAGGTGTTGAAGATCCATTCGTTGTCATCTTCATCTTGATGGAACCATGTGGGGGTGTATCATCGTCCACCATGGCCATCGCTGCCTCCAATGTAGGGATGGACTCGTCGAGGATAGGTATGTCGTCATGTAGGAGACCTAGCACCAAAGAAGAAAACACACTAGGAGTAGAGGTTAAGTCGTTAGAAATCATAGTGGCCTCATGTGCCGTGTCAACTACCTCACTCACTAAGTGTTGTGGCTCACTCACTCCCTCAAGGATGCTCTCACTCGTATGGTGGGTGGAGTCACTCATGTCACTCATGGGGTGGTGGCTCTCCTCACATGGCAATTGGGGCATCTCGACATATGTGGGCACCGGAGAGATGTAGGTGCAAATGTCTCCATGCGCGGTCGCGTCGCTTGACTCGGAGTATGAGTCCAATGTGGGCGCTGCCTTCATGTTGTTGAAGAGGTTCGCGCCGTCGCCGTGGTCGAAGGGGATGGCCCTTGCTCGACTGCCTTGTCACCGCCTTGGTGTTGGAGGCCCATATGATGTGGCACCTCATAGCTCGCCTCCATGACCGAAGGGAGTTTCCCATGCTCGGCCATCTTCCTTGAGGGGCTTAGAAGATGGAAGGGTCGCCTCGCCAGAGGGTGGTCGCCTTGGACTTGATGAAGTCGATGTAGGCGCACACATGGGAAGTAGGCGAAGATGCCGTGACGTCCAAAGGCGAAGATGCCTTGAGAACACTTGGCGAAGATGTCAAGTGGTTGATGTAGCCAGAAGGCGTCGTCTTGGTGGTGGTCGCCTCGCGGTCTTCTCTTGTGCTTATGAAGCTTCGACTTGGCGTGAAGTAGGGCTTGTTGGGACTTGTGCATTTGCGCTTGTGGAGCATCTTCATGATGATGATGTCGTTGTCGTGCTTGAGCTCGTAGTAGATGTCGTTAAATCGCCGTAAATGCGTGCACATGATGCTTGGAGGTGACTTTCCTTCATGACGATGTTGATCACGAACGTGATGGTGGTCGCCATGGAGATGTGGACGACTTGCGCTTGCATCGCTTGGGCGCCCAAGACTTGTGGCTTGAACGTCGCCGTCTTGAAGATGACAAAGGGGAAGAAGACTTGATCAAGGCCGAATCTCCTCCATCCTTGCATCTTGCTCCTCTTTATGTGCGGCAAGCTTCTTGTCGAAGTAGTCCCTTCTCCTTGCTTCGGAGTGATGAATGTCGCTGGAGATGTTCTCGGCGCGCCTCGCAATCTTGATTGTGTGCCTTGCACTTGTCGTTGTAGATCAAGAGAGACGCTTTGGTGATGTAGTTGTTCACGCCGTCGTTGTTGTCGAAGACCGGAGATGAAATGCCTTGCCTATCCATCACAAGACTCGAGCAAATATGAGTGGGAGAAAGAGAAGAACTTATACCAATGTACCTTGACCGATGTTGAAAATGAATCAAGTGCACTCAAATGCGGACAATGAAATAGCACTATTGGTACCAATCCTTGTCGGTTCTCACACCTACACAAGTAAAGCTTATGGAGGAGCTCGGTGAGGATAGTGGCACAAAAATTTAATGCAAAATGTTAGCAAGAGTCAATAATGTTGAAAGAGATTCACAAATTCGCAAGTGAAACAAATGGACCAATAGAAATGAATGGCACACTGAAACGCACACACGTATAGATAAATGGGGTCGTGCTACCAAGGAGTGAGCACAAATTTTGGAATCCACGAATAACGTTCGTGTTGCACTACTCAAGAGAGACGCTAGCACGATTGCTCAATAGGCGAATCGACACTTGTGCATAACCTATAAGATGCAAAATGGATAAACTTCTATCCCAAGTATGCTATGTATGTATGGTTCCCGTGTTTCTCTCAAGATGATCCAAGATGATCGGATATGGTAATCTTATATGCAATGTGGTATGATGCTATGGCACTTGCTTACAAGCTTCTTTGCTCTTTCTCTCTTTGCTTAAAAGCTTTATTTCTTTTTTTCTTTCTATGGCCACTTTTGCACAATGCACAAACCAAGATAGCAATAGTGTATATATGGGAACAAACTTGTGGCACAAGATATGATACCAATATGATATGGTATGTGTGCTATGGGAAGTATGATCACTAATGTGCACAAGTAACGTTGCCGGGCAATACTCAAATGGCTAGTCTCGATAGGCAAGTAACGCAAAAGTAAGGCTAGGGGTTAACAATGCAATGGCAAGGGAATATACAATGGAGGGATACCACGATACCAAGATGATATGGAGGTTACCGTCCGGCGATGATGAGTAGCGGTGTTCTTGATGTAGATACCAAGATGATGGAGACTCGTCCCTAAGTAGTCAAACACCTTAGGAAACGGAAAAACCGCGAACTCAAAATCTCAAACGTCAAATGTCAAAATGGTGGTAGCGGGAATGCGGTGGTGGTTTGCACTTAGTAATGCGGAAGTGGAATGATGGGCTATACACGTGTCGGAGTTGAAGTTGCCGTCCCTAAGTAGCCGAAACACCTTAGGAGATGTAAGCCACAACTCAAACAAGCTCAAACAACTATTGGGTTAAGTTGGGGGTGGTTGAAGTGTATGGTGGGCAAGGTTATGTGGAAGTGGAGGTGGTGGTTGATGAAGAAGCAATCGTCCCTAAGTAGCCGAAACACCTTAGGAGACTCGAATCACTACTCAAGCAACCACTAATGCTATGGGTAACAAAATTGGTTAGGTTATGGAAGTCGGTGGTGGTTATGCGGAGGATGTGGCGGAAGCCCTAGGCAAAGATGCCAAAGTTCACAAAATTTGATGGTGTCAAAAGGTGGTGAAACCAAGGTGAGGACCTCTGCACGTCGATAGCTTCAAAACGAGCCAAAGAACACTCAAATCGGAGTTCGGAGTGAAAAGTTATGATGAAAATGGTGAAACTCGGAACGCTGAAACTGGGTTGGGCGGTAGTACCGCTTGGGAGGGAGGTAGTACCGCTCGTAAGCGGTAGTACCGCTTGGAATGGGCGGTAGTACCGCTCGTGTCGGGTTTTTTCGCAAAATCTGGCTCTGGGAGGGGCGGTAGTGCCGCTTGGAAGGGCGGTAGTACCGCTTGGAGGTGCTAAGCGGTAGTACCGCTTGGAAGGGCGGTAGTACCGTGTGTCGGGATTTTTCGCAAATCCGGATAGGGGCGCGATTTTGGGGCGGAAATGGATGATTTCTGGATCAAAATTGGAGAGATTTCGTGGATGGAAAGTGGGGAAACTTGGGGAGATGCTAGATCCACTCGAAACCAAGCAAATCCATGGATCAAAATCAACAAAATATCATCAAAACTAACAAATCACAAAAAATTTGGGGCTATTTTTGGTGGGGATTTTCGGATTTAGGACGAAATCAACAAAATCAAGCTAGAAAAAGAGGGTAGGGGCTCCAATAACGTGATCAACGTGGCTCATGATACCATAGATGATGTAGGGCGGAACCCCACGTGGACGATCTTTCACGTTGGAGCGGATCCTACGGGGAATCACGAAGAACGAGCGGAAGAACACGAGGAAATCACGGGAGGAACGAGGGAAACACTCAACCAACAAGGAATCGGTCACACAAATGCTAGATCAAAGAACACAAAGGGAGATACATGATTCAAGGTCGACAAAGGACGATACAAACGGTAGCCGTTCTTCTCCGTGAGGAGGTCTTGATGATGGTCTTCTCCGCAAAGGGAGGTCTTGAATCCAAGGTGGATCTTCTCCAAGAGGGGCCTCGGTCTCTCTCGTGGAGTAGATCCGTATGGATAATGACTCTATCTAATGAGCTAAATCAACGCTAACCTAACTAGGAGGAGGTGGAGGAGTATATATAGTGCTAAGCCACGAAGGGGTAAGTGAGGGCGAAGGGGTACACGGGCTCGGCCCAATACAAAGTGCATGCAGGCGGTAGTACCGGTCCTTGGGCGGTAGTACCGCTTGAGGCGCTGCAAGCGGTAGTACCGCTATGATGGGCGGTAGTACCGCTCTGAGCTGCTCGAACTCAAGTTTGTCGGACTTTGCGGAAGTGGAGTGGATGTAGAGCGGTAGTGCCGCTTGTGATGATAAGCGGTAGTAACGCTTGCTCCCAGCTTCTTCTTCCTTCTCCTCTTCCATGCTTGGCCTTGGTCCTTTGATCCTCCATGGTCGCCTCGGTTGTACCTGAGTGTATGCAAGGTCCATGCATGAGGTAGTAGCCATGTCTCACATGTGGAAAGTGACGGTTCAAGAGGAGTGAGTTCACCTTGTGCCCTATGGCGTATGGTCGAGGTCTCGTCATAAGTCCTCTTGGGGCTTGGAGAGTAGTTGGAGTGTACATGGGGATGAACGTGGTATGCTCCGCATCATCTCCCTCCCTTGGGAAAGATCCGACCTCGGATCGTGATCCTCATCACCATGGAAACGGTTGTCGAGACACACTTGTAGTTGGACGAAGTTGAAGACATGGTGCAATCCAAGTAGTCCAAGGTGTCACGAGTGATAGACATGCAAAAGAGCAAACACAAGCAACACTCGGAAATACAATGGTTAGCGCACGCAAAGTGTCCATCATGTAAGAATGAGTCATGCATGACAATATAGTTCGTGACAAAGCGCATGAAGCTTATCAAAATGATCTAGAATGGTATGCAAAGCATTCATGGGAACAAATGCAATTATTATGCACACAATTGTGTTATGAGTATGGGCAATGCAACCACGGTGCAATATGATGTCATAATGGGATGGTGCATCAAAAGCATGAACATAGCAATGGATGCTCAATATGTGAACGTCATCATGCAATTGATGGTAGGCAATGTGATCATTATGTATGAATATGCCATCAAGAAAGATCACAACAAATTTGCTAAGGAAGTGAACAAGCTCAAATATCATGGATGACATGGGAATACAAGATGCAACAAGGCAATCATAGTGTCAATCCATGCATAGGGTGCAAACTTGTGGTGAGAATGATATATCCATCGAGCATGACATGTATGAGCACAATCAACAAATATGGAGATGGTGGTGTACCAATGCTCGATGTCGTGGCATGAGTGGAATTCCGAAGGTGCATCCCATAAGTCCGAGCGCTCCTCAAAGTAAAGGTCCATAGAGCCAATCTCCAATGTCGATCCTCCATCCAATAGATGTATCATGTGGACAATAAGAAGGAAACAACAATGAAAGAATGACCCATCCAATATGCAAACTTGAGGCTGGCTCAAGAAGAAGGAGTTCACCTTTATGAGGATGTCGAAAATGTTGGTGTCGCACATCATGTATGCCTTCACGTAACTAATATGTCTCATGACGGTAATGCCTTGTGAATCCTTCAAAACGAAAGAACATGACAAACACTCGGAAAAACAAATGAGGTTAAGCGGAAGTGCAAAACCTATCATTCAAGTGGTAAGATACCCAACAAGTGTATGCATCATGCTCATCATAAGAAAGTACAACGGAGCATTTCATAGTATGGAGGCATATGATGCGAGAACAACCAAGTAAACAAGCATGCATCACAAGTGAAGTGTCCAAGTCTCCAAGATCATGAAGCATAGAGGCAACTATAGGAGGCAAGCGACAATAAACAAGATATATCATGTGAGAGGCATGAACATATATGTCATCAACCCAAGAAAGCAAGTGATAGAGGAACATGGGTGATGCAACATAGTAAGAAATCATAGCGATCAAGTCAAGCAAGCTAGTAGTGCGAAGATGCAACATACTAGAAGGGATCATGGTAAGCATGTCATGTGTGCAAATAGTGGGCATGAATAATTCACATGTCATAGCACAAGCATGAAAGCAAGATATGAGCAAAATAGCATCAATAGCATGGGGCACATGATAAACATGGCAATAGCAACAAGAATCTCCACCAAGCATGCAAATACACATAGAAGTAGCATAATGATAAAACATGGGTAGATGCAAGCAAGGGTCACAAGTGCATGGCAAAGGCATAGAAGCAAGCATAACATGCAAAGTGACCGCAGTAAAATGAACATAAGGTGGCAAGTGGTAAATAGCCCATAGCCGCAGGAGAGCCAAGTAGAAGAGATGCGCGTAGTCCTTGCGCGAAGGGAGCGGTGGTAAGGATAGTCCACGGGATCCCAAAGCATCATTGCTCTAAAGAGCTCGTTTCGTCAACTCATGGGATTGAGAAGTTGACGAGTATACATGAGTACCTACACAAAACAAAGACAAAGGAAAAATTGTGTGTGCATGGTATATGTACACATCATCCATCATGATGCGCACATGCATGTGTCGGTTAGCACAAAATATCCAATGCTCAAATAAATGAGATGCGTGATATAGAAACATGTCATCCATCATGATAGGTTTGTTATTTTGTATTGCATAATGGAGACTCAAAGGATGTAATGCATCACGAGCAATATGTAGAGCATTGTTATTCATGGAATGCATATGGTGCAAGCAATCATGGAAATTATGCAAAATATGGGATGAATCAAAATCTCCTAATATGCATGAGGAAACTACGGGGGTCTCCTCATGAGCATTAATGGAAACATCACATGGAGAATATTGACAACATCAAAACAAAGCATATTTGGTTCAATGTGATCATGGCATGACATAGTAGATGAATTGCATAAATCATGTAAAGGAAGCATGGCAATATCATCACAAGAGAAGCAAAGGCCAATGACCATCATCTCGTCATCTATGCCATAAGTGCAAATGGGATTTATTTTAATGGGGCATGCATAGTTACTATGTTGAGATTGAAATGATGCAATATGGGAGATCTCACTCATAGCATATGACAAATTCAATGGATTGTCAAACATGAAGTGACCAATAGAATTTTCACAAGATATCCTATGAAGCATAGCATCACAACTAGGCAACTCAACATGCTCATCATCATATTCATCATAAATAGGTAAGTCAAGGCATGAAGAAGTTTCACTAGCATGAAGCATGGTAATAGGTGGGTCGACATCATGGGAGCAATCGATGGTAAGAGAGTCCACTAGTGGGACAAGAGAAGCACCATCACCTATGTTACCTTTGGAGCATCGCTCATGTGTTGTAGGTGAGGTGTTGAAGATCCATTCGTTGTCATCTTCATCTTGATGGAACCATGTGGGGGTGTATCATCGTCCACCATGGCCATCGCTGCTCCAATGTAGGGATGGACCTGCCGAGGATAGGTATGTCGTCATGTAGGAGACCTAGCACCAAAGAAGAAAACACACTAGGAGTAGAGGTTAAGTCGTTAGAAATCATAGTGGCCTCATGTGCCGTGTCAACTACCTCACTCACTAAGTGTTGTGGCTCACTCACTCCCTCAAGGATGCTCTCACTCGTATGGTGGGTGGAGTCACTCATGTCACTCATGGGGTGGTGGCTCTCCTCACATGGCAATTGGGGCATCTCGACATATGTGGGCACCGGAGAGATGTAGGTGCAAATGTCTCCATGCGCGGTCGCGTCGCTCGACTCGGAGTATGAGTCCAATGTGGGCGCTGCCTTCATGTTGTTGAAGAGGTTCGCGCTCGTCGCCGTGGTCGAAGGGGATGGCCCTTGCTCGACTGACTTGTCACCGTCTTGGTGTTGGAGGCCCATATGATGTGGCACCTCATAGCTCGTCTCCATGACCGAAGGGAGTTTCCCATGCTCGGCCATCTTCCTTGAGGGGCTTCCAGAAGATGGAAGGGTCGCCCTCGCTCGAGGGTGGTCGCCTTGGACTTGATGAAGTCGATGTAGGCGTACACATGGGAAGTAGGCGAAGATGCCAGACGTCCAAAGGCGAAGATGCCTTGAGAACACTTGGCGAAGATGCCGAAGTGGTTGATGTAGCCGTAAGCGTCGTCTTGGTGGTGGTCGCCTCGCGGTCTTCTCTTGTGCTTATGAAGCTTCGACTTGGCGTGAAGTAGGGCTTGTTGGGACTTGTGCATTTGCGCCAGGAGCATCTTCATGATGATGATGTCGTTGTCGTGCTTGAGCTCGTAGTAGATGTCGCTCGTCGTAAATGCGTGCACATGATGCTTGGAGGTGACTTTCCCTTCATGACGATGTTGATCACGAACGTGATGGTGGTCGCCATGGAGATGTGGACGACTTGCGCTTGCATCGCTTACGCCCAAGACTTGTGGCTTGAACGTCGCCGCCTTGAAGATGACAAAGGGGAAGAAGACTTGATCAAGGCCGAATCTCCTCCATCCTTGCATCTTGCTCCTCTTTATGTGCGGCAAGCTTCTTGTCGAAGTAGTCCCTTCTCCTTGCTTCGGAGTGATGAATGTCATTTGGAGATGTTCTCGATGCGCTCTCGCAATCTTGATTGTGTGCCTTGCACTTGTCGTTGTAGATCAAGAGAGACGCTTTGGTGATGTAGTTGTTCACGCCTGGCCGTTGTTGTCGAAGACCGGAGATGAAATGCCTTGCCTATCCATCACAAGACTCGAGCAAATATGAGTGGGAGAAAGAGAAGAACTTATACCAATGTACCTTGACCGATGTTGAAAATGAATCAAGTGCACTCAAATGCGGACAATGAAATAGCACTATTGGTACCAATCCTTGTCGGTTCTCACACCTACACAAGTAAAGCTTATGGAGGAGCTCGGTGAGGATAGTGGCACAAAAATTTAATGCAAAATGTTAGCAAGAGTCAATAATGTTGAAAGAGATTCACAAATTCGCAAGTGAAACAAATGGACCAATAGCAAAGAATGGCACACGGAAACACACACACAGATAGATAAATGGGGTCGTGCAACCAAGGAGTGAGCACAAAATGTGGAATCCACGGAATACGCTCGTGTTGCACAACTCAAGAGAGACGCTAGCACGATTGCTCAATAGGCGAATACGACACTTGTGCATAACCTATAAGATGCAAAATGGATAAACTTCTATCCCAAGTATGCTATGTATGTATGGTTCGGTGTTTCTCTCAAGATGATCCAAGATGATCGGATATGGTAATCTTATATGCAATGTGGTATGATGCTATGGCACTTGCTTACAAGCTTCTTTGCTCTTTCTCTCTTTTGCTTAAAAGCTTTATTTCTTTTTTTTCTTTCTATGGCCACTTTTGCACAATGCACAAACCAAGATAGCAATAGTGTATATGCGGAACAAACTTGTGGCACAAGATATGATACCAATATGATATGGTATGTATGCTATGGGAAGTATGATCACTAATGTGCACAAGTAACGCGTTGCCGCAATACTCAAATGGCTAGTCTCGATAGGCAAGTAACGCAAAAGTAAGGCTAGGGGTTAACAATGCAATGGCAAGGGGAATATACAATGGAGGGATACCACGATACCAAGATGATATGGAGGTTACCGTCCGGCGATGATGAGTAGCGGTGTTCTTGATGTAGATACCAAGATGATGGAGACTCGTCCCTAAGTAGCCGAAACACCTTAGGAAACGGAAAAACCGCGAACTCAAAATCTCAAACGTCAAATGTCAAAATGGTGGTAGCGGGAATGCGGTGGTGGTTTGCACTTAGTAATGCGGAAGTGGAATGATGGGCTATACACGTGTCGGAGTTGAAGTTGCCGTCCTAAGTAGCCAAACACCTTAGGAGACAGAAGCCACAACTCAAACAAGCTCAAACAACTATTGGGTTAAGTTGGGGTGGTTGAAGTGTATGGTGGGCAAGGTTATGTGGAAGTGGAGGTGGTGGTTGATGAAGAAGCAATCGTCCCTAAGTAGCCAAAACACCTTAGGAGACTCGAATCACTACTCAAGCAACCACTAATGCTATGGGTAACAAAATTGGTTAGGTTGCGGAAGTCGGTGGTGGTTATGCGGAGGATGTGGCGGAAGCCCTAGGCAAAGATGCCAAAGTTCACAAAATTTGATGGTGTCAAAAGGTGGTGAAACCAAGGTGAGGACCTCGGGCACGTCGATAGCTTCAAACGAGCCAAAGAACACTCAAATCGGAGTTCGAGTGAAAAGTTATGATGAAAATGGTGAAACCTAACGCTGAAACTGGGTTGGGCGGTAGTACCGCTTGGGAGGGAGGTAGTACCGCTCGTAAGCGGTAGTACCGCTTGGAATGGGCGGTAGTACCGCTCGTGTCGGGTTTTTTCGCAAAATCTGGCTCTGGGAGGGGCGGTAGTGCCGCTTGGAAGGGCGGTAGTACCGCTTGGAGGTGCTAAGCGGTAGTACCGCTTGGAAGGGCGGTAGTACCGCTCGTGTCGGGATTTTTCGCAAATCCGGATAGGGGCGCGATTTTGGGCGGAAATGGATGATTTACGGATCAAAATTGGAGAGATTTCGTGGATGGAAAGTGGGGAAACTTGGGGAGATGCTAGATCCACTCGAAACCAAGCAAATCCATGGATCAAAATCAACAAAATATCATCAAAACTAACAAATCACAAAAAATTTGGGGCTATTTTTGGTGGGGATTTTCGGATTTAGGACGAAATCAACAAAATCAAGCTAGAAAAAGAGAGGGTAGGGGCTCCAATAACGTGATCAACGTGGCTCATGATACCATAGATGATGTAGGGCGGAACCCTCACGTGGACGATCTTTCACGTTGGAGCGGATCCTACGGGGAATCACGAAGAACGAGCGGAAGAACACGAGGAAATCACGGGAGGAACGAGGGAAACACTCAACCAACAAGGAATCGGTCACACAAATGCTAGATCAAAGAACACAAAGGGAGATACATGATTCAAGGTCGACAAAGGACGATACAAACGGTAGCCGTTCTTCTCCGTGAGGAGGTCTTGATGATGGTCTTCTCCGCAAAGGGAGGTCTTGAATCCAAGGTGGATCTTCTCCGAAGAGGGGCCTCGGTCTCTCGTGGAGTAGATCCGGTATGGATAATGACTCTATCTAATGAGCTAAATCAACGCTAACCCTAACTAGGAGGAGGTGGAGGAGTATATATAGTGCTAAGCCACGAAGGGGTAAGTGAGGGCGAAGGGGTACACGGGCTCGGCCCAATACAGTGTGCACAGACAGGGCGGTAGTACCGGTCCTTCGGGCGGTAGTACCGCTTGAGGCGCATAGCGGTAGTACTGCTATGATGGGCGGTAGTACCGCTCTGGAGCCGCTCGAACTCAAGTTTGTCGGACTTCTTGGAAGTGGAGTGGATGTAGAGCGGTAGTGCCGCTTGTGATGATAAGCGGTAGTATCATTGGCCTGGGCGGTAGTACCGCTTGCTCCCGGCTTCTTCTTCCTTCTCCTCTTCCATGCTTGGCCTTGGTCCTTGGATCCTCCATGGTCGTCTCGGTTGTACACTAGTGTATGCAAGGTCCATGCATGAGGTAGTAGCCATGTCTCACATGTGGAAAGTGACGGTTCGAAGAGGAGTGAGTTCACCTTGTGCCCTATGGCGTATGGTCGAGGTCTCGTCATAAGTCCTCTTGGGGCTTGGAGAGTAGTTGGAGTGTACATGGGGATGAACGTGGTATGCTCCGCATCAACGTTCTACTACACCGGCACCTCCGTCGGCTGCCACCTCCAACCCTGATACAAGAAAGCAGGCACAACTACCACTATCTGCCAAGAGCGCACCTGCTGGGCCTACACAGAGCTCTTCTTCTTCCATGGCGTCAACAGGGCACACAAGTGATATTATTTGTCGTCGTTGTAAGGGAAGAGGACATTTTGCCAGAGAATGCCAATCTCAGCGTGTGATGATTGCTCCTGAGGATGGTGGGTATGAGTCCGCTAGTGACTATGATGAAGAGACTTTGGCTCTTATTACACATGAAGAACATGGTGGAGATGATTCTGATCATGAGACGCAATACATGGCTGCTGAAGATGCCGATGGTATGAATGTTTAGTTGCTCAACGTGTTTTGAGTGTGCAGGTTGCACAAGCTGAGCAAAATCAGAGGCATAATTTGTTCCATACAAAGGGAGTTGTGAAGGAACGTTCTATTCGCGTCATCATAGATGGAGGGAGCTGCAACAACTTGGCTAGCATGGATATGGTGGAGAAGCTTTCTCTCACCACAAGACCACATCCACATCCTTACTACATCCAATGGTTCAACAACAATGCAAGGTTAAGGTAACACGTCTTGTTCGTGTGTATTTTAGTATCTCTACATATGCTGATTATGTTGATTGTGATGTGGTACCTATGCAAGCATGTTCCTTATTACTTGGTAGACCATGGCAATTTGATAAAAATTCTGTACACCATGGTAGAAACAATCAAGATACTCTTGTTCACAAGGATAAAAATATTACTTTGCTTCCTATGACTCCTGATTCAATTTTGAAAGATGATATTATTAGAGCTAATAAAGCAAAACAGGAGAAAAATAAGAGTGAAAATCAGATTGTGGCAAAAGAATTTGAGCAACAAATGAAGCCTAATAATAAACCATCTAATGTTGCTTCTAAAATTAAACTGAAAAGTGCATGTTTACTTGCCACCAAATCTGATATTGAGGAGCTAGATTCTAGCAAATCTGTTTGCTATGCTTTTGTGTGCAAAGAGGCATCATTTTCATTCGAGGACGTGCCTTCCTCTTTGCCCCCTGCTGTCACTAACATTTTGCAGGAGTTCGCTGACGTCTTCCCACAAGACGTACCACCGGATTACCACCTATTCGAGGGATTGAGCATCAAATTGACTTAATTCCGGTGCATCGCTACCCAACCGTGCACCATACCGTACCAATCCGGAGGAGACGAAGGAGATTATGCGTCCAAGTACAGGAGCTGCTCGACAAAGGTTATATACGCGAATCTCTTAGTCCTTGTGCTGTTCCTATTATACTAGTGCCTAAAAAGGATGGTACGTCGGCGTATGTGTGTTGATTGTAGAGGCATTAATAATATTACTATTCGTTATCGTCATCCTATTCCTAGGCTAGATGATATGCTTGATGAATTGAGTGGCTCTACAATATTCTCCAAAGTTGATTTGCATAGTGGATACCATCAAATTCGTATGAAATTGGGAGATGAATGGAAAACAGCATTTAAAACTAAGTTTGGTTTATATGAGTGGTTAGTCATGCCTTTTGGGTTAACTAATGCACCTAGTACTTTCATGAGACTAATGAACGAAGTTTTACGTGCTTTCATTGGACGATTTGTGGTAGTCTATTTTGATGATATACTGATTTATAGCAAATCTTTGGAAGAACATTTGGAACATTTACGTGCTGTTTTTAATGCTCTACGTGATGCACGCTTGTTTGGTAACCTTGGGAAGTGCACCTTTTGCACCGACCGAGTATCTTTTCTTGGCTATGTTGTCACACCACAGGAATTGAAGTTGATAAAGCCAAGATTGAAGCTATTGAGAGTTGGCCGCAGCCCAAAACGGTCACACAAGTGAGGAGTTTTCTTGGACTCGCTGGTTTCTATAGGCGTTTTGTGAGAGACTTTAGCACCATTGCTGCACCTCTCAATGAACTTACAAAGAAGGATGTGCCTTTTGTTTGGGGTACCGCACAGGAAGAAGCCTTCACGGTATTGAAAGATAAGTTGACACATGCTCCTTTACTCCAACTTCGACTTTAATAAGACTTTTGAGCTTGAATGTGATGCTAGTGGAATTGGATTAGGAGGTGTGTTATTACAAGATGGCAAACCTGTTGCATACTTTTCTAAAAAATTGAGTGGGCCTAGTCTGAACTATTCTACTTATGACAAAGAATTATATGCTCTTGTTCGGACTTTAGAGACATGGCAACATTATTTATGGCCCAAAGAATTTGTTATACATTACGATCATGAATCTTTGAAACATATTAAAAGTCAAGCTAAACTGAATCGTAGACATGCTAAATGGGTTGAATTCATTGAGACTTTCCCTTATGTCATTAAACACAAGAAGGGTAAAGAAAATGTTATTGCTGATGCTTTGTCTCGTCGCTATACTATGCTTTCACAACTTGACTTCAAAATATTTGGTTTGGAGACCATCAAAGATCAATATGTGCATGATGCTGATTTTAAAGATGTAATGCAGAATTGTAAAGAAGGAAGAACATGGAACAAGTTCGTTATTAAGGATGGTTTTGTGTTCGTGCTAACAAGCTATGCATTCCTGCTAGCTCTGTTCGCCTTTTGTTGTTGCAGGAGGCGCATGGAGGAGGATTAATGGGACACTTTGGGCGTGAAGAAGACGGAGGATATACTTGCTACACATTTCTTTTGGCCAAAGATGAGACGGGATGTTGAGCGTTTTGTTGCTCGCCGCACTACATGTCAAAAAGCTAAGTCACGACTCAATCCTCATGGTTTATATATGCCTTTGCCTGTACCTAGTGTTCCTTGGGAGGATATATCTATGGACTTTGTTTTAGGTTTACCTCGAACAAAGAAGGGGAGGATAGCATATTTGTTGTCGTGGATAGATTCTCGAAAATGGCACACTTTATACCATGTCATAAAAGCGATGATCTTTGTTAATGTTGCTGATTTGTTCTTTCGTGAAATTATTCGCTTGCATGGTGTGCCAAATACTATTGTTTCAGATCGTGATACTAAATTTCTTAGCCACTTTTGGAGATGTTTATGGGCTAAGTTGGGGACTAAACTGCTTTTTAGTACTACTTGTCACCCCCAAACCGATGGACAAACTGAAGTAGTTAATAGAACATTGTCTACTATGCTTAGGGCTGTTTTGAAGAATAATAAGAAAATGTGGGAAGAATGCTTGCCTCATATTGAATTTGCTTATAATCGCTCATTGCATTCTACTACTAAGATGTGCCCTTTTGAAATTGTGTATGGCTTCCTACCTCGTGCACCTATTGATTTGTTGCCTCTTCCATCTTCGGAGAAGGTTAATTTTGATGCTAAAGAACGTGCTGAATTGATTTTAAAAATGCATGAGTTAACTAAGGAAAACATTGAGCGTATGAATGCTAAATATAAACTTGCTTTGGAGATAAGGGTAGAAAACATGTTGTCTTTGCACCCGGAGATCTTGTTTGGTTACATTTGCGTAAGGATAGGTTTCCTAATTTGCAAATCAAAGCTAATGCCACGTGCTGATGGTCCATTTAAGGTGTTAGAGAAAATAAATGATAATGCATATAAACTTGAGCTGCCTGCAGATTTTGGGGTTAGTCCCACTTTTAACATTGCAGATTTGAAGCCTTATTTGGGTGAGGAAGATGAGTTTCCGTCGAGGACGACTTCATTTCAAGAAGGGAGGATGATGAGGACATCAATACCATTGTTACACCCACAGCCCTGCTGCTATACATACTGGACCAATTACTAGAGCTCAAGACGCCAATTGAATTATCAGTACTTTCGTTTCTTGGTAACGATTCCAATGTTCATGAGAATATGATGCTGCCTAATTTGGATACATTTGTTTTTCTTACAAATGAAGGGCCTACCATGGACAAGAAAGATGAACCTTGGAGCAAGTTCAAGCATGGAGATGGTGGCATGCAAGGGGAACAAGAACGGAGTTACAAGTGATGATTCCAGGACTTTGAAGCCACCCTAATGAGAGCATGAGGCCTTGGACGAAATATACAAGATGCCACTTCATAATATTCGTCCATAGGCTATTCTAGGTGCTGCGTCACCTTATTATTGGGCCAGGCCCATGTAATTTCGAAATACTTAAGTGTAGGCTGTTTTTAGAGTCCGTATGTGTGGGAAACAAGAGTTAGGGTTGGTTTGGACCCCTCCCTCAAGGGCCACGAAATTCCCTCCTCTTTCTCCATATATACAGCCCTTAGAGGCGTCGTTTAGAACTTTAGGTTTTGTTTAGATTAAAAGTTCGCCATAGCTGCAACTTGGCGTGCCGTTTGTGTTCACCGACCGGACAAAGGCGTCCACAGAACCCCACCTTGATCAATAAAGCTTTCATCTTATATTCGCAATATCCAGATTGCAATCTCAGTTTCTTGCTTGTTCTTCGTTTGCTCGCAGGAAACAGACCCTCGTGGTCAGGTTGATCGTGCTCCGGCGTGGTCAATAACCTCTCGGAGTTGGTCAATAACCTCTCGGAGATGGTGGCTATCGTTTCTGTGGGAGTCGACCTTGACGATCCGACTACGAACGTGCGAGACGTCGCGCCTTAGCAATCGCTAAACCAACTTCCGAGGGTTATTGACCACGCCGAGCACGATCAACTCGACCACGAGGGTCTGCTTCGCGAGCAAACGAAGAACAAGCAAGAAACTGAGATTGCAATCTGAATATTGCGAATATAAGATGAAAGCTTTATTGATCAAGGTGGGGTTCTGTGACGCCTTTGTCCGTCGCCGAACACAAACGAAGCACGGGTTGCAGCTATGGCTTAACTTTAATCTAAACAAAACCCAAGGAAAAGCTACTAGATGGATCTACTTATATAGGATCAAGGGGTGGCGGCCAAGGAGGTGGTAGGACGTCCCAAGGCAGCCTAAAACTAACCCTAGGTCGTACAAGGCCAATGGGCCCAAGCGGAGGTGACGTAACACCTTTGGACTTGTAGTTTGACTCGGATTCTGCTGCAGCATCAGATTGTTTCGTCCATAACTCAACGCTCCGGACGAATTTTAAGGTGAATCCAATTGGGTTGGAAGGTGCACGAAATCTATTTTCCAACAAAAAACGAATCACCCAATTTGGAGTCCGGATGAAAAAGTTATTGACGTTTTGAGTCAGTTATGTCAGTGCAGTCAGAATCTGAGTCAATAACGTGAGAGACTTGGACTCTATCTTCTCTTTGTCCAAAAGTCAAGAGAGAGGACTTATTGAACAGCACCTAAACTTCTTCTTTTCCCTTATCTTCATATGTGTATTGTACAAATGTCCCATACACCTACAATTAGACAAAACACAAAAGTATGTGATGTATTTTTGTTTTGGATAACATAAATAGATTATTGAATAGTTTGCACTAGAAATCACCTGACAAATATGCATGTATGCAATATTTTGGTCTTATCCAAGGTAGTCATGTCCTCATCATCCTCCACTTCTTGAAAACAAAGCCGTCCTCATGGTTCTTAGTCTGAAATGTGGCTAACAAAAGAGACAAGGTGTACATGTTGTATATGTATATGTCATCCATTTTATTTCCCTTGATTTTTGCACATATGACACATAAATAGATGAGTAACTTGCATAGTTCATAAAATCTAAAGCCAAAACATTATCACAAGAAGTAGAAGACATGAAAATATTGCAACTCAGTTTGCACATATAAGTGAAGCTCTTATTTATTTCAAAAGATTGACAATGTTCATCATTAAACCATCCAAACATTGGTGAATAAACCTTACTTGCATCAAGTTTACATGCTACAACATGCTTAAATAAGTAAACATGCAATAAGTCATTCGACACAGAATCATCACCAAGATTAGAGGTCATATCAAAATGATTAAATATTGATTCTTTTGCATCAACAATTAATTCAATGGGTGCACTCAAAATTGTTGGTATTTCAGTTGTTTGATCACATGGCAAAGTCAAATTATCAATATAATCCTCTAAAATAGGTGGTGTGATCAAAGTAGTGGGTAGCTCAACACATGATGTATTCAAGTTAACTAGGCATGCATCATTCTCATGTAAAAGTGGAAAATCTGTACCTTTGTCATTACCTCTTATAGTCAACTCAGATGATGCGAGCACTCGATGATGATGTGTCACATGGTGGAGATGATGTAGTCCTCGCAACAACGGATGTGGTTGTCATAGTACGCCTAGTAGTTGAATAAACATCTGTATCAACAGTTGGAATGTGCACCGTGTGCTTGTTCTCCTTGTGGGCAACACGTCGTTTTATTTCCTGTTCAGCTTTGCAAGCAAGACGAAACAAATGGTCCATAGGATAACACTCTTCATGAATTAGTATCTCCTGAATATTATGGTTTAATCCTCCCCAAAATCTATCCATAAAATCGTCTTCACTTTCTTCTAAAAATGAGTGCAACAAGGTAGTTTGTAAATCATCATAATATTTTGTTACGGTGTCACTACCTTGTTTTAAATGTTCCAGTTTTTTAATCATGCCACGAGTATAATAAACATCGATTTAATCTATCTCTCATGACATGTTTTAAATCATCCCAAGTATTAGGTACATAATCAGGGTGTAACCGACAATATTCACTCCACCAAACTAGAGCATAACCAAAGTGAAAGAACCAACCGCAACCATAACTTTTTACGTTCATCAAAATTATGGGAAGCAAATATATTATTTATGTCTAACTCCCATTCAATATATAAAGGAGGTCTAAAACGGCCATTAGATGGTGGTATAGAAACATGAACATGATCATGTGCATTTGGATGTTTGTGCACCTCTCGTGACGGTTGTGGTATTTGCATAGGTGGTGGCATGTCTCCCGCGATCGACAAAGCCCATGAATTGACTCGATCCTGTCATGATTAGTAGAACAAGAAACAAAATCCAAAAATAATGTTTCTATAACTACTAGGATGTGGTGGTAAAACGCTCACAAGAAAGCAAATATCAATGTCTTACAAGTTCTTACCATGCAAAGGCGGTGACAGGCAACCAGCGTGTCAAGTAACTCAAGATTGTGTAAAGAGATTGCCAGGGGAGCGACGTATACACGGTCTAGAAATATGTGGAGCTGGGTTGGCTATATATGGTAGCAAAAGATTAGCAATAATCAATTCAAAGATGCAATGTTGAATAAACGCTCAACGACCAGTGCATCAGGCCGGGTCCTAGGCTAGACCGGACTAGAGACGCGAGCCTAGAACACTAATGAGGTCACGCAGTAGCACAACTAGCATCAATGAAGGATAATGAGTAGCTCTAGACAGCAAGATATAAGTGAAGAGCACAACGGCAAAGAAAGATAATGATGAAAAACAACCGCCAAGCAGGATATACAACAACTCTCTCTCCAGTTTTCCTCTTGAAAAGTTTGAGCCAATTTTCTGATAACCTTTTCAAAGAATACTACTAACTCAAGCTTTCCAATGCAAAAAGAATCACTCAATTCCGAGTTGATATGAGGAGTCAAAAATTCTAAAACTGATTTGAAAACTGGAATAAGCTGTGTTCACGAACTTCGGAGGGCAAAAAGACCTATTTAGGAGCCGATTTTGAGGTGCCAAATATTGAACTAGCTTCTGCAACTATTTAGATGCGGCTCGTCTCTAGCTTTAATTTGAGTACTCATGAGCCAAAACGGACTTCAGATGAGGAAGTTATGCCTGTTTTACTGAACAGTGCACAAACAGATTCCAATCCGTATTCTGCTACGTGATTTAGTCTAGATAGATCCAAACTTTGTTTTTTTTTCTTCTCTCTTTTTTTTCTCACACTTTTTTTCCTTTTTCTTTCTCTTTTTTTTTCTCTGACTTTTTTTTACTTTTTTTCTCTCTTTTTTTTCTCTTTTTCCAAAACAAACTAGATAAGATGCAGATTGGATCAAGCGAAGATGTGAATGACCTCAACTATGATTATGACAATGAATAGTGCATAGCACGTGGTGGAAATTGATGGATGGTATGATGGACAGTGGAAGGGATAATGATGCAGCGGCGGCGTGACTAATGTGAACAAAACTCGAAACTCTAAAGGAACTAGACACTAAGACCAGCAACTCGACACGACGATGCAACCGATAATTCAATAATGCAAACAATGAAAAGAAAATTGCAAAGGCTTGGACTGGCTAGGACAAATGATGAATAGATCTAACTTTTCTAGTGGCCTTTTCTTGGACAATAGGTAAGAAAATAAATCGAATCTAGGGACAATTGGAAATTCTCACCGAGCAACCTCGAAAACCGATACCACTTGATAGAGGCAAAGGTGTCCCGATGTTTCGATGAGATGGTGGCTATCGCTTACGTGGGAGTCGACCTTGACGATCCGACTACGAACGCGGCGAGACGTCGCGCCTTAGCAATCGCTAAACCAACTTCCGAGGGTTACCACGCCGAGCACGATCAACTCGACCACGAGGGCCTGTTTCCTGCGAGCAAACGAAGAACAAGCAAGAAACTGAGATTGCAATCTGAATATTGCGAATATAAGATGAAAGCTTTATTGATCAAGGTGGGGTTCTGTGACGCCTTTGTCTGGTCGGTGAACACAAACGAAGTACGTGAAGTTGCAGCTATGGCGAACTTTTAATCTAAACAAAACACAAGGAAAAAGCTACTAGATGGATCTACTTATATAGGATCAAGGGGTGGCGGCCAAGGAGGTGGTAGGACGTCCCAAGGCAGCCTAAAACTAACCCTAGGTCGTACAAGGCCAATGGGCCCAAGCGGAGGTGACGTAACACCTTTGGACTTGTAGTTTGACTCGGATTCTGCTGCAGCATCAGATTGTTTCGTCCATAACTCAACGCTCCGGACGAATTTTAAGGTGAATCCAATTGGGTTGGAAGGTGCACGAAATCTATTTTCCAACAAAAAAAGAATCACCCAATTTGGAGTCCGGATGAAAAAGTTATTGACGTTTTGAGTCAGGTATGTCTGTGCAGTCCGAATCTGAGTCCAGAACGTGAGAGACTTGGACTCTATCTTCTCTTGGTCCAAAAGTGACGTGAGAGGACTTTTTGAACAGCACCTAAACTTCTTCTTTTCCCTTATCTTCATATGTGTATTGTACAAATGTCCCATACACCTACAATTAGACAAAACACAAAAGTATGTGATGTATTTTTGTTCTGGATAACATAAATAGATTATTGAATAGTTTGCACTAGAAATCACCTGACAAATATGCATGTATGCAATATTTTTGGTCTTATCCAAGGTAGTCACGTCCTCATCAAAAGTGCTTAAGGAAGTAATTTTTCCGAGGTTTGGAGTCCCTAGATATTTAATGACTGATGGTGGTTCACACTTTATTCATGGTGCTTTCCGTAAAATGCTTGCTAAATATGATGTTAATCATAGAATTGCATCTCCATATCACCCACAGTCTAGTGGCCAAGTAGAATTGAGCAATAGAGAGCTCAAATTAATTTTGCAAAAGACTGTTAATAGGTCTAGAAAGAATTGGTCCAAGAAACTTGATTATGCATTATGGGCCTATAGAACTGCATATAAGAATCCTATGGGTATGTCTCCGTATAAAATGGTTTATGGAAAAGCATGTCACTTACCTCTCGAACTAGAACATAAGGCATATTGGGCTATTAAAGAGCTCAACTATGATTTCAAACTTGCCGGTGAGAAGAGGTTATTTGATATTAGCTCACTAGATGAATGGAGAACCCAAGCTTATGAAAATGCTAAGTTGTTTAAGGAAAAAGTTAAAAGATGGTATGACAAAAGGATACAAAAGCGTGAGTTTAATGTAGGTGATTATGTATTGCTATACAACTCTCGTTTAAGATTTTTTGCAGGAAAACTTCTCTCTAAATGGGAAGGTCCCTACGTTATCGAGGAGGCCCCCTACCTCGTGAGCACCTCGTGTGCCCTCAGGACTCCGTTTTCTTGCACGATACGTATTTTGGTCGGTAAAAATTCATTATATATTCTCCCGAAGGTTTTGACTCCCGTATCACGCAATCCTCCTCTGTTCTTGTTTCTAGCTGTGCTAGACGTCGCGCCTTAGCAATCGCTAAACCAACTTCCGAGGGTTATTGACCACGCCGGAGCACGATCAACCTGACCACGAGGGCCTGTTTCCTGCGAGCAAACGAAGAACAAGCAAGAAACTAAGATTGCAATCTGGATATTGCGAATATAAGAGGAAAGCTTTATTAATGAAGGTGGGGTTACTGTGGCGCCTTAGTGCAGTCGTTGAACACAAGCGAAATGCACGTGAAGTTGCAGCTATGTCGAACTTTTGATCTAAACAAAACCCAAAGTCTAAACGACGCCCTAAGGGCTGTATATATGGAGAAAGAGGAGGAATTTGGTGGCCCTTGAGGAGGGGTCCAAACCAACCCTAACTCTTGTTTCCCACCATACGGACTCTAAAAACAGCCTACACTTAAGTATTTCGAAATTACATGGGCTGGCCCAATAATAAGGTGACGTGACACCTAGAATAGCCTATGGACGAATATTATGAAGTGGCATCTTGTATATTTCGTCCAAGGCCTCATGCTCTCATTAGGGTGGCTTCAAAGTCCTGGAATCATCACTTGTAACTCCGTTCTTGTTTCCCTTGCATGCCAACATCTCCATGCTTGAACTTGCTCCAAGGTTCATCTTTCTTGTCCATGGTAGGCCCTTCATTTGTAAGCAAAACAAATGTATCCAATTTAGGCAGCATCATATTCTCATGAACATTGGAATCGTTACCAAGAAACGAAAGTACCTGATAATTCAATTTGATGAGGACATCAATACCATTGTTACACCCACAGCCCCTACTGCTACATATACTGGACCAATTACTAGAGCTCGCGCACGCCAATTAAATTATCAGGTACTTTCGTTTCTTGGTAATGATTCTAATGTTCATGAGAATATGATGCTGCCTAAATTGGATACATTTGTTTTGCTTACAAATGAAGGCCCTAGCTTGGAGAAGGATGGACATTGAGCAAGAACAAGCATGGAGATAATGCCATGTAAGGGGAACAAGAACGGAGTTACAAGTGATGATTTCAGGACTTTGAAGCCACCATAATGGGTGCATAAAGCCTTGGACGAAATATACAAGATGCCACTTCATAATATTCGTCCATAGGCTATTCTAGGTGCTGCGTCACCTTATTATTGGGCCAGGCCCATGTAATTTCGAAATACTTAAGTATAGGCTGTTTTAGAGTCCGTATGTGTGGGGAAACAAGAGTTAGGGATGGTTTCGGACCCTCCCTCAAGGGCCACGAAATTCTCCTCTTCCTCCATATATACAGCCCTTAGGGCGTCGTTTAGACTTTGGGTTTTGTTTAGATTAAAAGTTCGCCATAGCTGCAACTTCGCTGCATTTCGTTTGTGTTCAACGACCGGACAAAGGCGCCACGTAAGCCCACCTTGATCAATAAAGCTTTCATCTTATATTCGCAATATCCAGATTGCAATCTCAGTTTCTTGCTTGTTCTTCGCTTTGCTCGCAGGAAATGCAGACCCTCGTGGTCGTTGATCGTGTGCTCGGCGTGGTCAATAACCTCTCGGAGTTGGTTTAGCGATTGCTAAGGCGCCGACGTCCTCGCTGCGTCAGTAGTCGGATCGTCAAAGTCGACTTCCTCCAAAGCGAAAACCAACATCTCATCGAAAGGCGGGACACCTTTGCCTATATCAAGTGGTATCAGATTTTCAGGTTGCTCGGTGAGATTTTACAGTTTTTCCGTAGTTTAGATCGAGTCATTCTTCATACCTATAGTCCACAAAAAAGCCACAAAAAGAATTAGGGTTAGTTCATCATATCCGAACCAATCTGAGCCTTTGCATAATCTTTTTAGGGTTTTGCTTTGTTGATTTTGCGGTTGCATCGCCGTGTCTAGTTGCTGGTCTTAGCGTCTAGTCTTTTAGAGTTTCGAGTTACGGTCATAAGTTGTCATGCCGCCACCGCACCATCATCATCGCCTCGCCACCTACCATCACCGCTCCGCATCCATATCCATATACCACCACCAATCCGTGTCCATATACCACCACCGATCCATATCCATATACTACCACCGCTACCACCACCGCTGCCATATACCACCACCATATATCCACCACCAATCCGAGTTCTTCTCATATTAGGTTTGTTTTCGAGATCCATCTAGTTTCCGATTCGTGTTTCCTTGCCGGAGTAGGTTTCGGAAAAAAAAAAGTGTATTGAGACAGTCGCCGTTATAGAAAGTTTTTTTTGACCCGTTTCCAGTTTTTGGGTCCGGGCAGTCGTAAATAATATTTTGGTCGAAAAAATTTTTTTCGTGCCAATCTTGTCTGTTTGAGATCGGTAGAGTTTTGAGACACTCGCCTTTATAGTGTTTTTTCGCAAAAAAAAAAAAAAAAAAAGCAGCGCAAAAAAAAAAAAAAGCAGCGCAAAAAAAAAAAAAAAAATTGCGGAAAAAAAAAATTTAAATGTGTGGTTTTCCCTTTTTTACGTGCAGCGCCGTGATTTTGTTAGTGTTCTAGGCTCGCGTCTCTAGCACGGTCTAGCCTAGGACCAAAGACAAGATACCGTCGTTGAGCGTTCATTCAACTTTGCATCTCTGAATTGATTATTCTTGACCCTTTTGCTACCATATTATAAGCCTTCCCAGCTCCACATACATCTACATCGTATGCTTTGACTCCCGGTAATCGCTCTATCCAAGCTTTGAGAGTTTTGACTACATCGGTTGCCGTCACCGCTTCTTCTTGGGTAAGAACTGGTAAGAATTTGAGATTTGCTTGACGGATTTGTGATCGTCCACCACACAACCACCACCACTTCCTAGTAGTCTGTCGAATCATATTGTGGTGTGTTTCTATTGCTGCTAACCATGGCAGGTGCACAAGCCGACGAGGTATTTGGGAGAACATGACAAACAAAGCGCTACATGATAAGTTTCAACAAATGATGAGTGGGCAGGTGGACGATGTGCTAAATAGATTTGAAGAGGCCATGGAGAAGATAGATGGCATTGAGAAGGCGTTCGAAACAAAGCTCGATACCAAGTTTAATGAATTGCTCGCGTCTACCACCACCACCACCGGCTGCACCTAACGCACCTCTACTACAACAACAAGGACTACCTCCACATCGTGAAACAGCCCTCCGCCGAGCTTCCGTGTCCCTCTTCACTGGCCAAGCTGCTGGTCTTGCTGTTGATATACATGGCTCCTGCTGCTGCTGCGGTGGGGAGGATGATTATGTGAGAGATTACGAGGATGAGGTTGATCAACATCAAGTACTACGTGCAACCACCGGCACCACAACCACCAGGTCGTCCACATGCAAATAATGGCAATGTTCGGGCTCCCCTTCAGTGCGAGATCATGACCATCTCCCTAAACTGAAATTGAATATTCCACCATTTGAGGGTAGATATGTTCACGATATATATCTTACTTGGGAGTTAGAAACTGAACAACGATTTACATGTTTACAATATCCCGAGGAGAGGCGTGTTCCTGCTGTTTGTGCTTTCACTAGCTTTGCATGTGTTTGGTGGTGCGAACATTGTAGATTATATCCTGTTCCACTACTTGGGCTGCATTGAAAACTGCTATGCGTACTCGTTGGGTTCCACCATAATATCAACGAGAATTACTACAAAAAAAGCAGACCTAAAGACAATGAAAAAAATAGGTAGAAGAAAATTAACAGTAATAACAAACTGGATTGAAAAGATGTGGTATAGGTGAGGAGAATGAAGCTATGCTTGCACGTTTCTGGGTGGATTAAATAGAGAGATTCAGACCATTCTAGACTACAAGGATTATAATAATATCACTCGATTATTCCATCTTGCTTGTAAAGCTGAACGTGAAGTGCAGGATCGATGTGCTGGCGCGAACTAACTTTTCTCCAGGTCGACCTTCATCATGGACACCACGTGCATCCTCTACTTCCACACGTTCTACTACACCGGCACCTCCGTCGGCTGCCACCTCCAACCGTGATACAAGAAAGCAGGCACAACCACCACTCTCTGAATAGAGCACACCTGCTGGGCCTACACAGAGCTCTTCTTCTTCCATGGCGTCAACAGGGCACACAAGTGATATTATTTGTCATCGTTGTAAGGGAAGAGGACATTTTGCGAGAGAATGCCAATCTCAGCGTGTGATGATTGCTCACGAGGATGGTGGGTATGAGTCCGCTAGTGACTATGATGAAGAGACTTTGGCTCTTATTACACATGAAGAACACGGTGGAGATGATTACGATCATGACACGCAATACATGGCTCTTTGAAGATCTTGTGAGGTATGAATGTTTAGTTGCTCAACGTGTTTTGAGTGTGCAGGTTACACAAGCTGAGCAAAATCAGAGACATAACTTGTTCCATACAAAGGGAGTTGTGAAGGAACGTTCTATTCAGCGTCATCATAGATGGAGAGAGCTGCAACAACTTGGCTAGCATGGATATGGTGGAGAAGCTTTCTCTCACCACAAGACCACATCCACATCCTTACTACATCCAATGGTTCAACAACAGCGGCAAGGTTAAGGTAACACGTCTTTGTTCGTGTGTATTTTAGTATCTCTACATATGCTGATTATGTTGATTGTGATGTGGTACCTATGCAAGCATGTTCCTTATTACTTGGTAGACCATGGCAATTTGATAAAAATTTTGTACACCATGGTAGAAACAATCAGTATACTCTTGTTCACAAGGATAAAAATATTACTTTGCTTCCTATGACTCCTGATTCCATTTTGAAAGATGATATTAATAGAGCTAATAAAGCAAAACAGGAGAAAAATAAGAGTGAAAATCAGATTGTGGCAAAAGAATTTGAGCAACAAATGAAGCCTAATAATAAACCATCTAATGTTGCTTCTGAAATTAAACTGAAAAGTGCATGTTTATTTGCCACCAAATCTGATATTGATGAGCTAGATTCTAGCAAATCTGTTTGCTATGCTTTTGTGTGCAAAGAGGCATTATTTTCATTCGAGGACGTGCCTTCCTCTTTGCCCCTTTGTCACTAACATTTTGCAGGAGTTCGCCGACGTCTTCCCACAAGACGTGCCGGGATTACCACCTATTCGAGGGATTGAGCATCAAATTGACTTAATTCGGTGCATCGCTACCCAACCGTGCACCATACCGTACCAATCCAGACGAGACGAAGGAGATTATCGTCAAGTACAGGAGCTGCTCGACAAAGGTTATATCGCGAATCTCTTAGTCCTTGTGCTGTTCCTATTATACTAGTGCCTAAAAAGGATGGTACGTCGGCGTATGTGTGTTGATTGTAGAGGCATTAATAATATTACTATTCGTTATCGTCATCCTATTCCTAGGCTAGATGATATGCTTGATGAATTGAGTGGCTCTACAATATTCTCCAAAGTTGATTTGCGTAGTGGATACCATCAAATTCGTATGAAATTGGGAGATGAATGGAAAACAACATTTAAAACTAAGTTTGGATTATATGAGTGGTTAGTCATGCCTTTTGGGTTAACTAATGCACCTAGTACTTTCATGAGATTAATGAACGAAGTTTTACGTGCTTTCATTGGACGATTTGTGGTAGTTTACTTTGATGATATACTGATTTATAGCAAATCTTTGGAAGAACATTTGGAACATTTACGTGCTGTTTTTAATGCTCTACGTGATGCACGTTTGTTTGGTAACCTTGGAAAGTGCACCTTTTGCACCGACCGAGTATCTTTTCTTGGCTATGTTGTTACTCCACAGGGAATTGAAGTTGATAAAGCCAAGATTGAAGCTATTGAGAGTTGGCCGCAGCCCAAAACGGTCACACAAGTGAGGAGTTTTCTTGGACTCGCTGGTTTCTATAGGCGTTTTGTGAGAGACTTTAGCACCATTGCTGCACCTCTCAATGAGCTTACAAAGAAGGATGTGCCTTTTGTTTGGGGTACCATACGGAAGAAGCCTTCACGGTATTGAAAGATAAGTTGACACATGCTCCTTTACTCCAACTTCCTGACTTTAATAAGACTTTTGAGCTTGAATGTGATGCTAGTGGAATTGGATTAGGAGGTGTGTTATTACAAGATGGCAAACCTGTTGCATACTTTTACGAAAAATTGAGTGGGCCTAGTCTGAACTATTCTACTTATGACAAAGAATTATATGCTCTTGTTGGGACTTTAGAGACATGGCAACATTATTTATGGCCCAAAGAATTTGTTATACATTACGATCATGAATCTTTGAAACATATTAAAAGTCAAGCTAAACTGAATCGTAGACATGCTAAATGGGTTGAATTCATTGAGACTTTCCCTTATGTCATTAAACACAAGAAGGGTAAAGAAAATGTTATTCTTGATGCTTTGTCTCGTCGATATACTATGCTTTCACAACTTGACTTCAAAATATTTGGTTTGGAGACCATCAAAGATCAATATGTGCATGATGCTGATTTTAAAGATGTAATGCAGAATTGTAAAGAAGGAAGAACATGGAACAAGTTCGTTATTAATGATGGTTTTGTGTTCCGTGCTAACAAGCTATGCATTCCTGCTAGCTCTGTTAAGTCTTTTGTTGTTGCAGGAGGCGCATGGAGGAGGATTAATGGGACACTTTGGCGTGAAGAAGGCGGAGGATATACTTGCTACACATTTCTTTTGGCCAAAGATGAGGCGGGATGTTGAGCGTTTTGTTGCTCATTTGCACTACATGTCAAAAAGCTAAGTCACGACTCAATCCTCATGGTTTATATATGCCTTTGCGATTGCCTAGTGTTCCTTGGGAGGATATATCTATGGACTTTGTTTTAGGTTTACCTCGAACAAAGAAGGGAGGATAGCATATTTGTTGTCGTGGATAGATTCTCGAAAATGGCACACTTTATACCATGTCATAAAAGCGATGATCTTGTTAATGTTGCTGATTTGTTCTTTCGTGAAATTATTCGCTTGCATGGTGTGCCAAATACTATTGTTTCAGATCGTGATACTAAATTTCTTAGCCACTTTTGGAGATGTTTATGGGCTAAGTTGGGGACTAAACCGCTTTTTAGTACTACTTGTCACCCCCAAACTGATGGACAAACTGAAGTAGTCAATAGAACATTGTCTACTATGCTTAGGGCTGTTTTGAAGAATAATAAGAAAATGTGGGAAGAATGCTTGCCTCATATTGAATTTGCTTATAATCGTTCATTGCATTCTACTACTAAGATGTGCCCTTTTGAAATTGTGTATGGCTTCCTACCTCGTGCACCTATTGATTTGTTGCCTCTTCCATCTTCGGAGAAGGTTAATTTTGATGCTAAAGAACGTGCTGAATTGATTTTAAAAATGCATGAGTTAACTAAGGAAAACATTGAGCGTATGAATGCTAAATATAAACGTCTTTGGAGATAAGGGTAGAAAACATGTTGTCTTTGCACTGGAGATCTTGTTTGGTTACATTTGCGTAAGGATAGGTTTCCTAGTTTGCGCAAATCAAAGCTAATGCCACGTCTTGATGGTCCATTTAAGGTGTTAGAGAAAATAAATGATAATGCATATAAACTTGAGCTACCTGCAGATTTTGGGGTTAGTCCCACTTTTAACATTGCAGATTTGAAGCCTTATTTGGGTGAGGAATATGAGCTTCCGTCGAGGACGACTTCATTTCAAGAAGGGAGGATGATGAGGACATCAATACCATTGTTACACCCACAGCCCCTACTGCTACATATACTTTGGACCAATTACTAGAGCTCATGACGCCAATTAAATTATCGGTACTTTCGTTTCTTGGTAATGATTCTAATGTTCATGAGAATATGATGCTGCCTAAATTGGATACATTTGTTTTGCTTACAAATGAAGGCCCTAGCTTGGAGAAGGATGGACATTGGAGCAAGAACAAGCATGGAGATAATGCCATGCTAAGGGGAACAAGAACGGAGTTACAAGTGATGATTTCAGGACTTTGAAGCCACCATAATGGGTGCATGAAGCCTTGGACGAAATATACAAGATGCCACTTCATAATATTCGTCCATAGGCTATTCTAGGTGCTGCGTCACCTTATTATTGGGCCAGGCCCATGTAATTTCGAAATACTTAAGTATAGGCTGTTTTTAGAGTCCGTATGTGTGGGGAAACAAGAGTTAGGGATGGTTTGGACCCCTCCCTCAAGGGCCACGAAATTCCTCCTCTTCCTCCATATATACAGCCCTTAGGGCGTCGTTTAGACTTTGGGTTTTGTTTAGATTAAAAGTTCGCCATAGCTGCAACTTCGCGTGCCGTTTGTGTTCAACGACCGGACAAAGGCGTCACAGAACCCCACCTTGATCAATAAAGCTTTCATCTTATATTCGCAATATCCAGATTGCAATCTCAGTTTCTTGCTTGTTCTTCGTTTGCTCGCAGGAAATGCAGACCCTCGTGGTCGAGTTGATCATGCTCCGGCGTGGTCAATAACCTCTCGGAGTTGGTTTAGCGATTGCTAAGGCGCGACGTCCTCGCACGTTCGTAGTCGGATCGTCAAAGTCGACTTCCTCCAAAGCGATAACCAACATCTCATCGAAAGACGGGACACCTTTGCCTATATCACAATTGGCGTGCGCGAGCTCTAGTAATTGGTCCAGTATGTATAGCAGCAGGGGTTGTGGGTGTAACAATGGTATTGATGTCCTCATCATCCTCCCCTTCTTGAAATGAAGTCGTCCTCGATGGAAACTCATCTTCCTCACCCAAATAAGGCTTCAAATCTGCAATGTTAAAAGTGGGACTAACCCCAAAATCTGCAGGCAGCTCAAGTTTATATGCATTATCATTTATTTTCTCTAACACCTTAAATGGACCATCAGAACGTGTCATTAGCTTTGATTTGCGCAAATTAGGAAACCTATCCTTACGCAAATGTAACCAAACAAGATCTCCAGGTGCAAAGACAACATGTTTTCTACCCTTATCTCCAACAAGTTTATATTTAGCATTCATACGCTCAATGTTTTCCTTAGTTAACTCATGCATTTTTAAAATCAATTCAACACGTTCTTTAGCATCAAAATTAACCTTCTCCAAGATGGAAGAGGCAACAAATCAATAGGTGCACGAGGTAGGAAGCCATACACAATTTCAAAAGGGCACATCTTAGTAGTAGAATGCAATGAACGATTATAAGCAAATTCAATATGAGGCAAGCATTCTTCCCACATTTTCTTATTATTCTTCAAAACAGCCCTAAGCATAGTAGACAATGTTCTATTGACTACTTCAGTTTGTCCATCAGTTTGGGGTGACAAGTAGTACTAAAAAGCAATTTAGTCCCCAACTTAGCCCATAAACATCTCCAAAAGTGGCCAAGAAATTTAGTATCACGATCTGAAACAATAGTATTTGGCACACCATGCAAGCGAATAATTTCATGAAAGAACAAATCAGCAACATTAACAAAGATCATCGCTTTTATGACATGGTATAAAGTGTGCCATTTTCGAGAATCTATCCACGACAACAAATATGCTATCCTCCCTTCTTTGTTCTAGGTAAACCTAAAACAAAGTCCATAGATATATCCTCCCAAGGAACACTAGGTACAGGCAAAGGCATAAATAAACCATGAGGATTGAGTCGTGACTTAGCTTTTTGACATGTAGTGCAGCGAGCAAATGTAACGCTCAACATCCGTCTCATCTTTGGCCAAAAGAAATGTGTAGCAAGTATATCCTCCGTCTTCTTCACGCCAAAGTGTCCCATTAATCCTCCTCCATGCGCCTCCTGCAACAACAAAAGACGAACAGAGCTAGCAGGAATGCATAGCTTGTTAGCACGGAACACAAAACCATCCTTAATAACGAACTTGTTCCATGTTCTTCCTTCTTTACAATTCTGCATTACATCTTTAAAATCAGCATCATGCACATATTGATCTTTGATGGTCTCCAAACCAAATATTTTGAAGTCAAGTTGTGAAAGCATAGTATAGCGACGAGACAAAGCATTAGCAATAACATTTTCTTTACCCTTCTTGTGTTTAATGACATAAGGGAAAGTCTCAATGAATTCAACCCATTTAGCATGTCTACGATTCAGTTTAGCTTGACTTTTAATATGTTTCAAAGATTCATGATCAGAATGTATAACAAATTCTTTGGGCCATAAATAATGTTGCCATGTCTCTAAAGTCCGAACAAGAGCATATAATTCTTTGTCATAAGTAGAATAGTTCAGACTAGGCCCACTCAATTTTTCGTAAAAGTATGCAACAGGTTTGCCATCTTGTAATAACACACCTCCTAATCCAATTCCACTAGCATCACATTCAAGCTCAAAAGTCTTATTAAAGTCAGGAAGTTGGAGTAAAGGAGCATGTGTCAACTTATCTTTCAATACCGTGAAGGCTTCTTTGATGCGGTACCCCAAACAAAAGGCACATCCTTCTTTGTAAGTTCATTGAGAGGTGCAGCAATGGTGCTAAATCACAAAACGTCTATAGAAACCAGCGAGTCCAAGAAAACTCCTCACTTGTGTGACCGTTTTGGGCTGCGGCCAACTCTCAATAGCTTCAATCTTGGCTTTATCAACTTCAATTCCCTGTGGTGTAACAACATAGCCAAGAAAAGATACTCGGTCGGTGCAAAAGGTGCACTTCCCAAGGTTACCAAACAAACGTGCATCACGTAGAGCATTAAAAACAGCACGTAAATGTTCCAAATGTTCTTCCAAAGATTTGCTATAAATCAGTATATCATCAAAATAGACTACCACAAATCGTCCAATGAAAGCACGTAAAACTTCGTTCATTAGTCTCATGAAAGTACTAGGTGCATTAGTTAACCCAAAAGGCATGACTAACCACTCATATAAACCAAACTTAGTTTTAAATGCTGTTTTCCATTCATCTCCCAATTTCATACGAATTTGATGGTATCCACTACATAAATCAACTTTGGAGAATATTGTAGAGCCACTCAATTCATCAAGCATATCATCTAGCCTAGGAATAGGATGACGATAACGAATAGTAATATTATTAATGCCTCTACAATCAACACACATACTGTGACGTACCATCCTTTTTAGGCACTAGTATAATAGGAACGGCACAAGGACTAAGAGATTCGCGATATAAACTTTGTCGAGCAGCTCCTGTACTTGACGCATAATCTCCTTCGTCTCCTCCGGATTGGTATGGTATGGTGCACGGTTGGGTAGCGATGCACCGGAATTAAGTCAATTTGATGCTCAATCCCTCGAATAGGTGGTAATCCGGTGGTACGTCTTGTGGGACGACGTCAGCGAACTCCTGCAAAATGTTAGTGACAGCAGGGGGCAAAGAGGAAGGCACGTCCTCGAACGAAAATAATGCCTCTTTGCACACAAAAGCATAGCAAACAGGTTTGCTAGAATCTAGCTCCTCCATATCAGATTTGGTGGCAAGTAAACATGCACTTTTCAGTTTAATTTCAGAAGCAACATTAGATGGTTTATTATTAGGCTTCATCCTGTTTTTGCTTTATTAGGCTTCATTTGTTGCTCTAATTCTTTTGCCACAATCTGATTTTCACTCTTATTTTTCTCCTGTTTTGCTTTATTAGCTCTATTAATATCATCTTTCAAAATTGAATCAGAGTCATAGGAAGCAAAGTAATATTTTTATCCTTGTGAACAAGAGTATACTGATTGTTTCTACCATGGTGTACAGAATTTTTATCAAATTGCCATGGTCTACCAAGTAATAAGGAACATGCTTGCATAGGTACCACATCACAATCAACATAATCAGCATATGTAGAGATACTAAAATACACACCTAACAAAGACGTGTTACCTTAACCTTGCCGCTGTTGTTGAACCATTGGATGTAGTAAGGATGTGGATGTGGTCTTGTGGTGAGAGAAAGCTTCTCCACCATATCCATGCTAGCCAAGTTGTTGCAGCTCCTCCATCTATGATGACGCCGAATAGAACGTTCCTTCACAACTCCCTTTGTATGGAACAAGTTATGCCTCTGATTTTGCTCAGCTTGTGTAACCTGCACACTCAAAACACGTTGAGCAACTAAACATTCATACTGTCAAAGCATCTTCAGCAGCCATGTATTGCGTCTCATGATCGTAATCCTCTCCACCGTGTTCTTCATGTGTAATAAGAGCCAAAGTCTCTTCATCATAGTCACTAGCGGACTCATACCCACCATCCTCAAGAGTAATCATCACACGCTGAGATTGGCATTCTCTCAAGAAAATGTCCTCTTCCCTTACAACGACGACAAATAATATCACTTGTGTGCCCTGTTGACGCCATGGAAGAAGAAGAGCTCTGTGTAGGCCCAACAGGTGTGCTCTTGGCAGATAGTGGTGGTTGTGCCTGCTTTCTTGTATCACGGTTGGAGGTGGCAGCCGACGGAGGTGCCGGTGTAGTAGAATGTGTGGAAGTAGATGATGCACGTGGTGTCCATGATGAAGGTCGACCTGCAGAAAAGTTAGTCCGCGCCAACGCCTGTCGATCCTGCACTTCACGTTCAGCTTTACAAGCAAGATGGAATAATCGAGTGATATTAGTATAATCCTTAGAGTCTAGAATGGTCTGAATATCTCTATTTAATCCACCCGTAAAACGTGCAAGCATAGCTTCATTCTCCTCAACAATACCACATCTAATCAAGCCAGTTTGTAATTCCTGATAATATTCTTCTACCGAATTTTTTCCTTGTCTTAAGCGCTGCAATTTTTGAAGTAATTCACGTTGATAATATGGTGGAACCCAACGAGTACGCATAGCAGTTTTCAAAGCAGTCCAAGTAGTCGGAACAGGATATAATCTACAATGTTCGCACCACCAAACACATGCAAAGCTAGTGAAAGCACAAACAGCCGGGAACACGCCTCTCCTCGTGATATTGTAAACATGTAAATCGTTGTTCAAAGGTCTAACTCCCAAGTAAGATATATATCAGGAACATATCTACCCTCAAATGGTGGAATATTCAACTTCAATTTAGGGAGATGGTCATGATCTCGCACTGAGGGGGAGCCCTAACATTGCCATTATTTGCATGTGGACGACCGGGTGGTTGTGGTGCTTTGGTGGTTGTGGTGCTGGTGGTTGCACGTAGTTACGAAGTTGATCAACCTCATCCTCGTACTCTCTCACATAATCATCCTCCCCACATCGCCAGCAGGAGCCACGAAGTATCAACAACAGCACCAGCAGCTTGGCCAGTCAAGAGGGACACGGCTCGCTTCGGCGGAGGGTTGCTTCGCGATGTGGAGGTAGTCGTTGTTGTTGTTGTAGAGGTGCATTAGGTGCAGCCGGTGGTGGTGGTGGTAGACGCGAGCAATTCATTAAACTTGTTATCGAGCTTTGTTTCAACGCCTTCTCAATGCCATCTATCTTCTCCATGGCCTCTTCAAATCTATTTAGAACATCTTCCACCTGCCCACTCATCATTTGTTGAAACTTATCATGTAGCGCTTTATTTGTCATGTTCTCCCGGTCCTCTCGTCGGCTTGTGATCCTGCCATGGTTAGCTGCAATAGAAACACACAAGAATATGATTCGACAGACTACTAGGAAGTGGTGGTGGTGGTGTGGTGGATCACAAATCCGTCAAGCAAATCTCAAATTCTTACCAGTTCTTACCCAAAGAAGAAAGCGGTGATCGGCAACCGATGTAGTCAAACCTCTCAAAGCTTGGATAGAGCGATTACTGTGGAGAGTCAAACGCACGATGTAGATGTATGTGGAGCTGGGAAGGCTTATAATATGGTAGCAAAAAGGGTCAAGAATAATCAATTCAGAGATGCAAAGTTGAATAAACGCTCAACGACGCAGATCTGTGCTGGTCCTAGGCTAGACCGTGCTAGAGACGCGAGCCTAGAACACTAACAAAATCACGGCCGCACGGAAACAACGGAAAAGCACACTCTGGAATTTTTTTTCGCTTTTTTTGCGCTGCTTTTTTTTTGCTCTTTTTTTTTGCGAAAAATCACTATAATGGCGAGTGTCTCAAAACTCTTCCTGTGTCAAACCGACAGGATGGGCACGAAATATTTTAGAACAAATTTTTTTTTTCGATCGCCGGACCCAAAAACTGAAACGGGTCAAAAAAACTTTCTATAATGTCGATTGTCTCAATACGCTTAGAAACACCTAAAAATAGGATAGCCGTAAAATTTTTCGACAAGTGCGGTTTGGAAAATTTTGGGCCTAAACGAGGGTGGTTTCAGACTTTTTTTTTCAAACCTACTCCGGCTAGGAAACACGAATCGGAAACTAGATGGATCTCGAAAACAAACCTAATATGAGAAGAATTCGGATTGGTGGTGGATATATGATGGTGGTATATGGCAGCAGTGGTGGTATATGGTAGTGGTGGTGGTATATGGCTACGGATTGGTGGTGGTATATGGATACGGATTGGTGATGGATAAGAAGGGTGGTAGATGGCAAGGCGATGACGATGGTGCGGCGGCGGCGTGACAACTTATGACCAGAACTCGAAACTCTAAAAGACTAGACTCTAAGACCAGCAACTTGACACGACGATGCAACCGCAAATTCAACAAAGCAAAAACCCTAAAAAGATTATGCGAAGGCTCGATTGGTTCGGATATGATGAACTAACCCTAATTTTTTGTGGCTTTTTCGTGGACTTTAGGTATGAAGAACAGACTCGATCTAATCTACGAAAAACTGTAAAAATCTCACCGAGCAACCTGAAAATCTGATACCACTTGATAGAGCCAAAGGTGTCCCGATGTTTCGATGAGATGGTGGCTATCGCTTACGTGGGGAGTCGACCTTGACGATCCAACTACGCACGTGCGAGACGTCGCACCTTAGCAATCGCTAAACCAACTTCCGAGGGTTATTGACCACGCCGAGCACGATCAACTCGACCACGAGGGCCTGCTTTCGCGAGCAAACGAAGAACAAGCAAGAAACTAAGATTGCAATCTGGATATTGCGAATATAAGAGGAAAGCTTTATTAATGAAGGTGGGGTTACGAGACGCCTTTATGCGGTCGTTGAACACAAACGGCACGTGAAGTTGCAGCTATGGCGAACTTTTGATCTAAACAAAACCCAAAGTCTAAACGACGCCCTAAGGGCTGTATATATGGAGAAAGAGGAGGGAATTTCGTGGCCCTTGAGGGAGGGGTCCGAAACCAACCCTAACTCTTGTTTCCCCACCATACGGACTCTAAAAACAGCCTACACTTAAGTATTTCGAAATTACATGGGCCTGACCCAATAATAAGGTGATGCAGCACCTAGAATAGCCTATGGACGAATATTATGAAGTGGCATCTTGTATATTTCGTCCAAGGCCTCATGCTCTCATTAGGGTGGCTTCAAAGTCCCGGAATCATCACTTGTAACTCCGTTCTTGTTTCCCTTGCGCATGCCAACATCTCCATGCTTGAACTTGCTCCAAGGTTCATCTTTCTTGTCCATGGTAGGCCCTTCATTTGTAAGCAAAACAAATGTATCCAATTTAGGCAGCATCATATTCTCATGAACATTGGAATCGTTACCAAGAAACGAAAGTACACGATAATTCAATTGGCGTCTTGTGAGCTCTAGTAATTGGTCCAAGTATGTATAGCAAATAGGGCTGTGGGTGTAACAATGGTATTGATGTCCTCATCAATATCCATTAGAGGCAGGAAAGGTCCCATATAATCAAAGCCCCAAACATCAAATGGTTCAATAACAAGTGAATAATTCATAGGCATTTCTTGACGTCTACTAATATTACCAATTCTTTGACATTCATCGCAAGACAAAACAAACTTACGGGCATCCTTGAAGAGAGTAGGCCAATGAAAACCGGATTGCAATACCTTATGTGCAGTTCTATCTCCAGCGTGGTGTCCTCCATAAGCTTCGGAGTGACACTTGCGTAGGATCTGTTCCTGTTCATGCTTAGGTACAGAACGTCTAATAACACCATCTACTCCTTCTTTATAAAGATGTGGGTCATCCCAAAAGTAATGTCGCAAATCATAGAAAAACTTTTTCTTTTGTTGGTATGTGAAGCTACGTGGTATAAATTTAGCAACAATATAATTAGCATAATCAGCATACCAAGGAATGCTACGAGAAGTGCTTATGACATTTAATTATTCATCAGGAAAGCTATCACAATAGGTAGTGGGTCATCAAGAACATTGTCTAACCTAGATAAGTTATCTGCAACGGGGTTCTCAGCTCCTTTTTTATCAACAATATGCAAATCAAATTCTTGCAGCAAGAGAACCCATCTAATAAGTCTAGGTTTTGCATCTTTCATTTCCATAAGATATTTAATAGCAGCATGATCGGTGTGATTAGTTACTTTAGAATCAACAATATAGGGTCTGAATTTATCACAAGCAAATACAACTGCTAAAAGTTCCTCTTCGGTAGTAGCATAATTTCTTTGAGCATTTTCTAGAGTCTTAGTACCATAATGGATAACATTTAATTTCTTATCAACTCTTTGCCCTAGAACAGCACCTACAGCATAATCACTAGCATCACACATAATTTCAAAGGGTAAACTTCAATCAGGTGGCTGAACAACAGGTGTAGAGACTAATGCTTTTTTAAGTATTTCAAATGCTTCTACACAATCATCATCAAAGAAAAATGGTACATCTTTTTGTAATAGATTAGTCAGAGGCCGAGAAATTTTTGAGAAGTCCTTAATGAACCTCCTATAAAATCCGGCGTGACCAAGGAAACTTCTTATACCTTTGATGTCCTTGGGACATGGCATCTTTTCAATGGCATCAACCTTGGCTTTATCAACTTCAATACCTCTTTCAGAAACTTTGTGCCCCAAGACAATACCTTCATTAACCATAAAGTGACACTTTTCCCAATTCAAGACAAGATTAGTTTCTCCACATCTCTGCAAAACTCGATCAAGATTGCTCAAGCAATCATCAAAAGAGGATCCATAGATGGAAAAGTCGTCCATGAAAACCTCACAAATCTTTTCACAAAAGTCAGAGAATATAGCCATCATGCATATTTGAAAGGTAGCAGGTGCATTACATAAACCAAAAGGCATACATCTATAAGAATAAGTACCAAAAGGGCATGTAAAAGTAGTCTTTGATTGATCTTTAGCCGACACAGGTATTTGAGAGAAACCAGAATAACCATCTAGAAAGCAATAATGTGTATGTTTGCATAATCTTTCTAGCATTTGATCAATAAAAGGTAAGGGGTAATGATCTTTCTTATTAGCTTTATTTAATTTGCAGAAATCAGTTACCATCCTATAACCTGTAATAATTCTTTACGAGATCAATTCATCTTTATCATTAGGGACAACAGTAATACCTCCCTTCTTAGGGACACAATGGACAGGACTTACCCGCTGACTATCAGCAACGGGATAAATTATACCTGCCTCCAGAAGCTTGAGTATTTCTTTTCTTACCACTTCTTTCATTTTAGGATCCAAACGTCGTTGAGGATCACGAACCGGTTTGGCATCCGCTTCCAAATTTATTTTATGTTGACATAGAGTGGGACTAATGCCCTTAAGATCATCAAGAGTATATTGATACGGGGCTAACCCGGTGTAGGCCGATCTTTCACGTTTGGAGTGGGATCCCTCGAAGAACACGATGAATACGGGGAAGAACGGAGAGAAATCACAAGGGGAAACACTCAAGATCAAGTCCGATCACACATCCACTAGACAATCAAACACACAAGATCCACAAGGTACATGAACAACAAAGGGAAAGATACAAGGTAGAGTTCATCTCCGTGAGGAGGTCTTGAAGCGGGCCGCCCAAGAGGGGGTCTTGATGATATATCCCGCAGGATCTTCTCCTAGATGGAGGTCTTGGCCTCCAATGGAGTAGTGGTCTCTCTCTCTCTCTCAAGAGTAGAGGTAGGAGCAAAGCTCACCTAAGAATGAGCTATCATATTTGCTAACCCTAAAATGGAGGAGGGGGATGAGTATATATTGTAGTAGCCACGATGGGGTAAGTGAGGGGCGAATGGGTACATGGGTCTTGGCCCGAGTCTCTGCGCGCAGGCAGGGCCGGAAGTTCCGGGGACGGCCGGAAGGTCCGGGCGCCGGAGGTTCCGGGCGAAGGTCCGGGCAGGGTCCGGGTTATCCATAGAGTTGGCACACTCTCGGACGGCTTCGGTGCAGCAGGGCCGAAAGCTTCGGGATGGCCGGAGGTTCCGGTGGCCGGAAGTTCCAGGCAGCGGCCAGAAGTTCCGGGCTTTCCAGAAGCTTGTCCAGGCTTCTTCTTCCTTCTCTTCCACGCTTCCCTCGCGTATGGTGTAGTTGTTCCTTGGCGCTTGCACTCCTCCTCGTCATCCGTGAAGCTCCGACAATACCTATGCATGCACACGAGTGGAGTGTCAAGTAGTATACCATCCTCGAAGGGGTCAAGTGAACACGTGTAAAGGAGATGATTCACCTTTCCGTATGTGAAGTAGATGTCGCACGAGTCACTTGCCAAATGGACTCTTGACATGGTGATGTCCGTAGGATGCTCCGCATCATCCCCTCCCACTTGGGAAAGATCCGACCTCGGATCGAAATCTAAATCACCATGGGAAAGAGATGGCGTCGCCGTGTAGGATTGGTCAATCACCAAGTTCTCATCATCTTCAAGCTCGCAATGGGCACTCTCCAATGTCGCACCGTCTTGGGATTCCTTCAAAATGAGCAAGGACAACAAACACTTGGAAAAAGAAATGTGGTTAGCATTAGTGCAAAACCAAGCATTCAAGAGGTGATTCACCAAACAAGTGTTGTCATCAAGCATAGCATATGGTTTGGCAAAGGATTGTGACATGGCATGTAAGCACATAAATTGAGCACAAGCAAAGATATCATGGGGACAAGCATGTAAATGTGAGGTAGAGATGCAAATATGTGTGACAAGATCATAAGCATCCACCTCAAGGTTATAGCAAGCATGCATAAAGCGCTCGACAAATGGTCGATGGTAGGCATAGGAATCATTCACAACACCAAATAATATGAGATGTCTAAACACATGGGTCAAGTGCAAGACAATCCAAGCATAATGTGCATAGGGTGTAGTGAATATAGTATGGCACTCAACACAATATAAAGAGTAATTGTTCATCATGTGTGAGGCAAAGTCAAACATGAGACAAACAATGGAACATGGCATATGTGAAGAAGTGACATTGTTGCAACCAAACATATGGTAGGAGCAATTAATCCAACAATTGGATGCAACACACAAGGCATATATATCATGATGCATGGAAATGTGGCAATCATGGGTGAAAGCAATATCTCGAATATGCGTGCAAATGGTGCAAGAAACACATGAAGTATGATCCCCAATATCCAAGCTCAAGAATGATGTCACCTTGAAGGCGTGTCCTTGCACATTCTTCACAATGCCGAAGTGGAAGCAAATACGGTGTAGAAGCGAGTCGTTGTAGAATGTATGAGGCTCGCTCTCAAGAGCTCGAATGGTCAACTCACGTGAAGTGGAAGTCGACACAAAGTCCAAGTATCCTACACATGCACACAACAAAACAAAGAACTTATGCGCATGGTAGATAAACACATCATCCATCATGATGGTTCTCTTCTCTTGCACATAACCATTAGAAGCACAAGTGCATGAATAATATGATGCAACAATGGTGGCACTAGGTATATGGTGCAAAGAGGGAAGACAAGCATGATTCACAAGGAATATGTCAAATTCTCCAAATATATGTGAGAATGCTATGGGGGCAATCTCATGAGCAAGATTAAGAGCATTGTTGCACTCTATACATGGCAAGTCATTTAGCATGGGAGATGCAACACATGGAGATATATGACAAGTAGAAATATGAATCATGTGCAAAGCATATAGATGTTTGTCATCAACCGCATGAGATGAGCAAGTATGAATCATAGGTGATGCAACAAGGCAAGCAAACATAGTAATCAAGTCGTGCAAACTAGTGGAGCGAAGATTGATAGAGGCAAAGGTGTCCCGATGTTTCGATGAGATGGTGGCTATCGTTTCTGTGGGAATCGACCTTGACGATCTGACTACGTACGTGCGAGACGTCGCGCCTTAGCAATCGCTAAACCAACTTCCGAGGGTTATTGACCACGCCGGAGCACGATCAACCTAACCACGAGGGCCTGTTTCCTGCGAGCAAACGAAGAACAAGCAAGAAACTAAGATTGCAATCTGGATATTGCGAATATAAGAGGAAAGCTTTATTAATGAAGGTGGGGTTCTGTGACGCCTTGGTCTGGTCGTTGAACACAAACGAAGTACGTGAAGTTGCAGCTATGGTGAACTTTTGATCTAAACAAAACCCAAAGTGATGAGGACATCAATACCATTGTTACACCCACAGCCCCTACTGCTACATATACTGGACCAATTACTAGAGCTCGCGCACGCCAATTAAATTATCAGGTACTTTCGTTTCTTGGTAATGATTCTAATGTTCATGAGAATATGATGCTGCCTAAATTGGATACATTTGTTTTGCTTACAAATGAAGGCCCTAGCTTGGAGAAGGATGGACATTGGAGCAAGAACAAGCATGGAGATAATGCCATGCGCAAGGGGAACAAGAACGGAGTTACAAGTGATGATTTCAGGACTTGAAGCCACCATAATGGGTGCATGAAGCCTTGGACGAAATATACAAGATGCTACTTCATAAATGTCGTCCCGAGGCTATTCTAGGTGCTGCGTCACCTTATTAGTGGGCCAGGCCCTTGTAATTTCGAAATACACAAGTATAGGCTATTTTAGAGTCCGTATGTGTGGGAACAAGAGATAGGGTTGATTTCGGACCCCTCCACCAAGGGCCACGAGGTTCCCTCACTCTTCCTCCATATATACAGCCCTTAGGGCACCGTTTAGACCTTGGGTTTTGTTTAGATTAAAAGTTCGCCATAGCTGCAACTTCGCATTTCGTTTGTGTTCAACGACCGCATATAGGCGCCACAGAAACCCCACCTTGATCAATAAAGCTTTCATCTTATATTCGCAATATTCATATTGCAATCTCAGTTCTTGCTTGTTCTTCGCTTGCTCGCAGGAAATGGCCCTCGTGGTCAGGTTGATCGTGCTCGCGTGGTCAATAACCCTCGGAAGTTGGTTTAGCGATTGCTAAGGCGCGACGTCTCGCACGCTCAGAGTCGGATCGTCAAGGTCGACTCTACGTAAACGATAGCCACCATCTCATCGAAACATCGGGACACCTTTGGCTCTATCAAGTGGTATCAGATTTTCAGGTTGCTCGGTGAGATTTTACAGTTTTCCGTAGTTTAGATCGAGTCTGTTTCTTCATACCTATAGTCCACGAAAAAGCCACAAAAAATTTAGGGTTAGTTCATCATATCCGAACCAATCGAGCCTTTGCATAATCTTTTTAGGGTTTTGCTTTGTTGAATTTGCGGTTGCATCGTCGTGTCTAGTTGCTGGTCTTAGCGTCTAGTCTTTTAGAGTTTCGAGTTACGGTCATAAGTTGTCACGCCGCCACCGCACCATCATCATCATCGCCTCGCCACCTACCATCACCGCTCCGAATCCGTATCCATATACCACCACCAATCCGTGTCCATATACCACCACCGATCCATATCCGTATACTACCACCGCTACCACCACCGCTGCCATATACCACCACCATATATCCACCACCAATCCGAGTTCTTCTCATATTAGGTTTGTTTTCAAGATCCATCTAGTTTCCGATTCGTGTTTCCTTGCCGGAGTAGGTTTCGGAAAAAAAAAAACCACCCTCCGTTTAGGCCCAAAATTTTCCGAAAACGCACTTGTCGAAAAATTTTCTGGCTATCCTGTTTTTAAGTGTTTCTAAGTGTATTGAGACAGTCGCCGTTATAGAAAGTTTTTTGACCCGTTTCAGCTTTTTGGGTCCGGCAATCGAGAAAACAAAAAAATATTGCTCAAAAAAATTTCGTGCCCATCCTGTCAGTTTGACCTGGGAAGAGTTTTGAGACACTCGCCATTATAGTGATTTTTCGCAAAAAAAAGAGCAGCGCAAAAAAAAAGAGTGAAAGAAAAAAAATCCAGAGTGTGCTTTTCCCTTTTTTACGTGCAGTGCCGTGATTTTGTTAGTGTTCTAGGCTCGCGTCTCTAGCACGGTCTAGCCTAGGACCAAAGACAAGACTGCGTCGTTGGCGTTTATTCAACTTTGCATCTCGAATTGATTATTGACCCTTTTTGCTACCATATTATAAGCCTTCCCAGCTCCACATACATCTACATCGTATGCGTTTGACTCTCCTGGTAATCGCTCTATCGAAGCTTTGAGAGTTTTGACTACATCGGTCGATCACACTTTCTTGTGGGTAAGAACTGGTAAGAATTTGAGATTTGCTTGACGGATTTAGGATCATCCACCACACAACCACCACCACTTCCTAGTAGTCCGTCGAATCATATTCTTGTGTGTTTCTATTGCTGCTAACCATGGCAGGATCACAAGCCGATTTAGACCGACCGGGAGAACATGACAAACAAAGCGCTACATGATAAGTTTCAACAAATGACGAGTGGGCAGGTGGACGATGTGCTAAATAGATTTGAAGAGGCCATGGAGAAGATATATGGCATTGAGAAGGCGTCAAACAAAGCTCGATAACAAGTTTAATGAATTGCTCGCTGCGTTTACCACCACCACCACCGGCTGCACCTAACGCACCTCTACTACAACAACAAGGACTACCTCCACATCGTGAAACAGCCCTCCGCCGAGCTTCCCGTGTCCCTCTTCACCTGGCCAAGCTCTTTGGTGCTCTTGTTGATATTCTGTGGCTCCTGCTGCTGCGGTGGGGAGGATGATTATGTGAGAGATTACGAGGATGAGGTTGATCAACATCGAACCACGTGCAACCACCAGCACCACAACCACCGTGTCGTCCACATGCAAATAATGGCAATGTTCGGGCTCCCCTTCAGGTACGAGATCATGACCATCTCCCTAAACTGAAATTGAATATTCCACCATTTGAGGGTAGATATGTTCCTGATATATATCTTACTTGGGAGTTAGAAACTGAACAACGATTTACATGTTTACAATATCCCGAGGAGAGACGTGTTCCCATTGTTTGTGCTTTCACTAGCTTTGCATGTGTTTGGTGGTCTGAACATTGAAGATTATATCCTGTTCCAGCTACTTGGGTTGCTTTGAAAACTGCTATGCGTACTCGTTGGGTTCCACCATATTATCAACGTGAATTACTTCAAAAATTGCAGCGCTTAAGACAAGGAAAAAATTCGGTAGAAGAATATTATCGGGAATTACAAACTGGCTTGATTAGATGTGGTATTGTTGAGGAGAATGAAGCTATGCTTGCACGTTTTCCGGGTGGGTTAAATAGAGAGATTCAGACCATTCTAGACTACAAGGATTATAAGAATATCACCGATTATTCCATCTTGCTTGTAAAGCTGAACGTGAAGTGCAGGATCGACGTGCCTTGGCGGACTAACTTTTCCGCAGGTCGACCTTCATCATGGACACCACGTGCATCATCTACGTCCACACGTTCTACTACACCGGCACCTCCGTCGGCTGCCACCTCCAACCGTGATACAAGAAAGCAGGCACAACCACCACTATCTGCCAAGAGCACACCTGCTGGGCCTACACAGAGCTCTTCTTCTTCCATGGCGTCAACAGGGCACACAAGTGATATTATTTGTCGTCGTTGTAAGGGAAGAGGACATTTCTTGAGAGAATGCCAATCTCAGCGTGTGATGATTGCTACCGAGGATGGTGGGTATGAGTCCGCTTAGTGCCTATGATGAAGAGACTTTGGCTCTTATTACACATGAAGAACATGGTGGAGATGATTACGATCATGAGACGCAATTCATGGCTCTTTGAAGATGCCGACAGTATGAATGTTTAGTTGCTCAACGTGTTTTGAGTGTGCAGGTTACACAAGTCGAGCAAAATCAGAGGCATAACTTGTTCCATACAAAGGGAGTTGTGAAGGAACGTTCTATTCGCGTCATCATAGATGGAGGGAGCTGCAACAACTTGGCTAGCATGGATATGGTGGAGAAGCTTTCTCTCACCACAAGACCACATCCACATCCTTACTACATCCAATGGTTCAACAACAGCGGCAAGGTTAAGGTAACACGCATCGCTCGTGTGCATTTTAGTATCTCTACATATGCTGATTATGTTGATTGTGATGTGGTACCTATGCAAGCATGTTCCTTATTACTTGGTAGACCATGGCAATTTGATAAAAATTTTGTACACCATGGTAGAAACAATCAAGATACTCTTGTTCACAAGGATAAAAATATTACTTTGCTTCCTATGACTCCTGATTCCATTTTGAAAGATGATATTAATAGAGCTAATAAAGCAAAACAGAGAGAAAATAAGAGTGAAAATCAGATTGTGGCAAAAGAATTTGAGCAACAAATGAAGCCTAATAATAAACCATCTAATGTTGCTTCTGAAATTAAACTGAAAAGTGCATGTTTATTTGCCACCAAATCTGATATTGATGAGCTAGATTCTAGCAAATCTGTTTGCTATGCTTTTGTGTGCAAAGAGGCATTATTTTCATTCGAGGACGTGCCTTCCTCTTTTCGCCCTGCAGTCACTAACATTTTGCAGGAGTTCGCTGACGTCTTCCCACAAGACGTGCCATCGGGATTACCACCTATTCGAGGGATTGAGCATCAAATTGACTTAATTCCCGGTGCATCGCTACCCAACCGCGCACCATACCGTACCAATCCAGAGGAGACGAAGGAGATTATGCGTCAAGTACAGGAGCTGCTGGACAAAGGTTATATACGCGAATCTCTTAGTCCTTGTGCTGTTCCTATTATACTAGTGCCTAAAAAGGATGGTACGTCGCGTATGTGTGTTGATTGTAGAGGCATTAATAATATTACAATTCGTTATCGTCATCCTATTCCTAGGCTAGATGATATGCTTGATGAATTGAGTGGCTCTACAATATTCTCCAAAGTTGATTTGCGTAGTGGATACCATCAAATTCGTATGAAATTGGGAGATGAATGGAAAACAACATTTAAAACTAAGTTTGGATTATATGAGTGGTTAGTCATGCCTTTTGGGTTAACTAATGCACCTAGTACTTTCATGAGATTAATGAACGAAGTTTTACGTGCTTTCATTGGACGATTTGTGGTAGTTTACTTTGATGATATACTGATTTATAGCAAATCTTTGGAAGAACATTTGGAACATTCACGTGCTGTTTTTAATGCTCTACGTGATGCACGTTTGTTTGGTAACATTGGGAAGTGCACCTTTTGCACCGACCGAGTATCTTTTCTTGGCTATGTTGTTACTCCACATGGAATTGAAGTTGATAAAGCCAAGATTGAAGCTATTGAGAGTTGGCCGCAGCCCAAAACGGTCACACAAGTGAGGAGTTTTCTTGGACTCGCTGGTTTCTATAGGCGTTTTGTGAGAGACTTTAGCACCATTGCTGCACCTCTCAATGAGCTTACAAAGAAGGATGTGCCTTTTGTTTGGGGTACCGCACGGTGAAGAAGCCTTCACGGTATTGAAAGATAAGTTGACACATGCTCCTTTACTCCAACTTCACGACTTTAATAAGACTTTTGAGCTTGAATGTGATGCTAGTGGAATTGGATTAGGAGGTGTGTTATTACAAGATGGCAAACCTGTTGCATACTTTTACGAAAAATTGAGTGGGCCTAGTCTGAACTATTCTACTTATGACAAAGAATTATATGCTCTTGTTCGGACTTTAGGGACATGGCAACATTACTTATGGCCCAAAGAATTTGTTATACATTCGATCATGAATCTTTGAAACATATTAAAAGTCAAGCTAAACTGAATCGTAGACATGCTAAATGGGTTGAATTCATTGAGACTTTCCTTATGTCATTAAACACAAGAAGGGTAAAGAAAATGTTATTCTTGATGCTTTGTCTCGCCGATATACTATGCTTTCACAACTTGACTTCAAAATATTTGGTTTGGAGACCATCAAAGATCAATATGTGCATGATGCTGATTTTAAAGATGTAATGCAGAATTGTAAAGAGGGAAGAACATGGAACAAGTTCGTTATTAATGATGGTTTTGTGTTCCGTGCTAACAAGCTATGCATTCCTGCTAGCTCTGTTCGTCTTTTGTTGTTGCAGGAGGCGCATGGAGGAGGATTAATGGGACACTTTGGCGTGAAGAAGACGGAGGATATACTTGCTACACATTTCTTTTGGCCAAAGATGAGACGGGATGTTCAGCGTTTTGTAGCTCGCTGCACTACATGTCAAAAAGCTAAGTCACGACTCAATCCTCATGGTTTATATATGCCTTTGCCTGTGCCTAGTGTTCCTTGGGAGGATATATCTATGGACTTTGTTTTAGGTTTACCTCGAACAAAGAAGGGAGGGATAGCATATTTGTTGTCGTGGATAGATTCTCAAAATGGCACACTTTATACCATGTCATAAAAGCGATGATCTTTGTTAATGTTGCTGATTTGTTCTTTCGCGAAATTATTCGTTTGCATGGTGTGCCAAATACTATTGTTTCAGATCGTGATACTAAATTTCTTAGCCACTTTTGGAGATGTTTATGGGCTAAGTTGGGGACTAAACTGCTTTTTAGTACTACTTGTCACCCCAAACTGATGGACAAACTGAAGTAGTCAATAGAACATTGTCTACTATGCTTAGGGCTGTTTTGAAGAATAATAAGAAAATGTGGGAAGAATGCTTGCCTCATATTGAATTTGCTTATAATCATTCATTGCATTCTACAACTAAGATGTGCCCTTTTGAAATTGTGTATGGCTTCCTACCTCGTGCACCTATTGATTTGTTGCCTCTTCCATCTTCGGAGAAGGTTAATTTTGATGCTAAAGAACGTGCTAAATTGATTTTAAAATGCATGAGATAACTAAGGAAAACATTGAGCGTATGAATGCTAAATATAAACGTGTCGGAGATAAGGGTAGAAAACATGTTGTCTTTGCACCGGAGATCTTGTTTGGTTACATTTGCGTAAGGATAGGTTTCCTAATTTGCGCAAATCAAAGCTAATGCCACGTCTTGATGGTCCATTTAAGGTGTTAGAGAAAATAAATGATAATGCATATAAACTTGAGCTGCTCGCAGATTTTGGGGTTAGTCCCACTTTTAACATTGCAGATTTGAAGCCTTATTTGGGTGAGGAATATGAGCTCCGTCGAGGACGACTTCATTTCAAGAAGGGAGGATGATGAGGACATCAATACCATTGTTACACCCACAGCCCCTACTGCTACATATACCGGACCAATTACTATAGCTCGCGACGCCAATTAAATTATCGTGTACTTTCGCTTTCTTGGTAATGATTCTAATGTTCATGAGAATATGATGCTGCCTAAATTGGATACATTTGTTTTGCTTACAAATGAAGGCCCTAGCTTGGAGAAGGATGGACATTGGAGCAAGAACAAGCATGGAGATAATGCCATGCTAAGGGGAACAAGAACGGAGTTACAAGTGATGATTTCAGGACTTTGAAGCCACCATAATGGGTGCATGAAGCCTTGGACGAAATATACAAGATGCCACTTCATAATATTCGTCCATAGGCTATTCTAGGTGCTACGTCACCTTATTATTGGGCCAGGCCCATGTAATTTCGAAATACTTAAGTATAGGCTGTTTTTAGAGTCCCAGATGTGTGGGGAAACAAGAGTTAGGGATGGTTTCGGACCCTTCCTCAAGGGCCACGAAATTCCCTCCTCTTCCTCCATATATACAGCCCTTAGGGCGTCGTTTAGACTTTGGGTTTTGTTTAGATTAAAAGTTCGCCATAGCTGCAACTTCACAGCATTTCGCTTGTGTTCAACGACTGCACAAAGGCGTCCACGTAACCCCACCTTGATCAATAAAGCTTTCATCTTATATTCGCAATATCCAGATTGCAATCTCAGCTTTCTTGCTTGTTCTTCGTTTGCTCGCAGGAAAGCAGACCCTCGTGGTCGAGTTGATCGTGTTCGCGTGGTCAATAACCTCTCGGAGTTGGTTTAGCGATTGCTAAGGCGCGACGTCCTCGCACGTTCGTAGTCGGATCGTCAAAGTCGACTTCCTCCAAAGCGAAAACCAACATCTCATCGAAAGACGGGACACCTTTGCCTCTATCATGGACCAATTACTAGAGCTCGCGCACGCCAATTAAATTATCAGGTACTTTCGTTTCTTGGTAATGATTCTAATGTTCATGAGAATATGATGCTACCTAAATTGGATACATTTGTTTTGCTTACAAATGAAGGCCCTAGCTTGGAGAAGGATGGACATTGGAGCAAGAACAAGCATGGAGATAATGCCATGCGCCAAAGGGAACAAACGGAGTTACAAGTGATGATTTCAGGGACTTGAAGCCACCATAATGGGTGCATGAAGCCTTGGACGAAATATACAAGATGCTACTTCATAAATGTCGTCCGAGGCTATTCTAGGTGCTGCGTCACCTTATTAGTGGGCAGGCCCTTGTAATTTCAGAAATACACAAGTATAGGCTATTTTTAGAGTCCCTATGTGTGGGGAAACAAGAGATAGGGTTGATTTCGGACCCCTCCACCCAGGGCCACGAAATTCCACCCATCTACATCCAAATATACAGCCAATATGGCCCCGTTTAGACTATGGGTTTTGTTTAGATTAAAAGTTCGCCATAGCTGCAACTTCGCGTGCATTTCGTTTGTGTTCAACGACTGCACAAAGGCGCCACGAAACCCCACCTTGATCAATAAAGCTTTCATCTTATATTCGCAATATTCAGATTGCAATCTCAGTTTCTTGCTTGTTCTTCGTTTGCTCGCAGGAAACAGGCCCTCGTGGTCGAGTTGATCGTGCTCGGCGTGGTCAATAACCCTCGGAAGTTGGTTTAGCGATTGCTAAGGCGCGACGTCTCGCACGTTCGTAGTCGGATCGTCAAGGTCGACTCCCACAGAAACGATAGCCACCATCTCATCGAAACATCGGGACACCTTTGCCTCTATCACAAAGTCTAAACGACGCCCTAAGGGCTGTATATATGGAGAAAGAGGAGGGAATTTCGTGGCCCTTGAGGGAGGGGTCCGAAACCAACCCTAACTCTTGTTTCCCCACACATACGGACTCTAAAAACAGCCTACACTTAAGTATTTCGAAATTACATGGGCCTGGCCCAATATTAAGGTGACGCAGCACCTAGAATAGCCTATGGACGAATATTATGAAGTGGCATCTTGTATATTTCGTCCAAGGCCTCATGCTCTCATTAGGGTGGCTTCAAAGTCCTAGAATCATCACTTGTAACTCCGTTCTTGTTCCCTTGCGCATGCCAACATCTCCATGCTTGAACTTGCTCCAAGGTTCATCTTTCTTGTCCATGGTAGGCCCTTCATTTGTAAGCAAAACAAATGTATCCAATTTAGGCAGCATCATATCCTCATGAACATTGGAATCGTTACCAAGAAACGTAAGTACCTGATAATTCAATTGGCATGCGAGCTCTAGTAATTGGTCCAAGATGTATAGCAAATAGGGGCTGTAGGTGTAACAATGGTATTGATGTCCTCATCATCCTCCCTTCTTGAAATGAAGTTGTCCTCGACGGAAACTCATCTTCCTCACCCAAATAAGGCTTCAAATCTGCAATGTTAAAAGTGGGACTAACCCCAAAATCTGCAGGCAGCTCAAGTTTATATGCATTATCATTTATTTTCTCTAACACCTTAAATGGACCATCAGCACGTGGCATTAGCTTTGATTTGCGCAAATTAGGAAACCAAATCCTTACGCAAATGTAACCAAACTAGATCTCCAGGTGCAAAGACAACATGTTTTCTACCCTTATCTCCAGCAAGTTTATATTTAGCATTCATACGCTCAATGTTTTCCTTAGTTAACTCATGCATTTTTAGAATCAATTCAGCACGTTCTTTAGCATCAAAATTAACCTTCTCCAAGATGGAAGAGGCAACAAATCAATAGGTGCACGAGGTAGGAAGCCATACACAATTTCAAAAGGGCACATCTTAGTAGTAGAATGCAATGAACGATTATAAGCAAATTCAATATGAGGCAAGCATTCTTCCCGCATTTTCTTATTATTCTTCAAAACAGCCCTAAGCATAGTAGACAATGTTCTATTGACTACTTCAGTTTGTCCATCAGTTTGGGGGTGACAAGTAGTACTAAAAAGCAGTTTAGTCCCCAACTTAGCCCATAAACATCTCCAAAAGTGGCTAAGAAATTTAGTATCACGATCTGAAACAATAGTATTTGGCACACCATGCAAGCGAATAATTTCACGAAAGAACAAATCAGAAACATTAACAGCATCATCGCTTTTATGACATGGTATAAAGTGTGCCATTTTCGAGAATCTATCCACGACAACAAATATGCTATCCTCCCTTCTTTGTTCGAGGTAAACCTAAAACAAAGTCCATAGATATATCTTCCCAAGGAACACTAGGTACAGGCAAAGGCATATATAAACCATGAGGATTGAGTCGTGACTTAGCTTTTTGACATGTAGTGCAGCGAGCAACAAAACGCTCAACATCCCGCCTCATCTTTGGCCAAAAGAAATGTGTAGCAAGTATATCCTCCGCCTTCTTCACGCCAAAGTGTCCCATTAATCCTCCTCCATGCGCCTCCTGCAACAACAAAAGACGAACAGAGCTAGCAGGAATGCATAGCTTGTTAGCATGGAACACAAAACCATCCTTAATAACGAACTTGTTCCATGTTCTTCCTTCTTTACAATTCTGCATTACATCTTTAAAATCAGCATCATGCACATATTGATCTTTGATGGTCTCCAAACCAAATATTTTGAAGTCAAGTTGTGAAAGCATAGTATCGCGACGAGACAAAGCATTAGCAATAACATTTTCTTTACCCTTCTTGTGTTTAATGACATAAGGGAAAGTCTCAATGAATTCAACCCATTTAGCATGTCTACGATTCAGTTTAGCTTGACTTTTAATATGTTTCAAAGATTCATGATCAGAATGTATAACAAATTCTTTGGGCCATAAATAATGTTGCCATGTCTCTAAAGTCCTAACAAGAGCATATAATTCTTTGTCATAAGTAGAATAGTTCAGACTAGGCCCACTCAATTTTTCGTAAAAGTATGCAACAGGTTTGCCATCTTGTAATAACACACCTCCTAATCCAATTCCACTAGCATCACATTCAAGCTCAAAAGTCTTATTAAAGTCAGGAAGTTGGAGTAAAGGAGCATGTGTCAACTTATCTTTCAATACCGTGAAGGCTTCTTCCTGTGAGGTACCCCAAACAAAAGGCACATCCTTCTTTGTAAGTTCATTGAGAGGTGCAGCAATGGTGCTAAAGTCTCTCACAAAACGCCTATAGAAACCAGCGAGTCCAAGAAAACTCCTCACTTGTGTGACCGTTTTGGGCTGCGGCCAACTCTCAATAGCTTCAATCTTGGCTTTATCAACTTCAATTCCCCTGTGGTGTAACAACATAGCCAAGAAAAGATACTCGGTCGGTGCAAAAGGTGCACTTCCCAAGGTTACCAAATAAACGTGCATCACGTAGAGCATTAAAAACAGCACGTAAATGTTCCAAATGTTCTTCCAAAGATTTGCTATAAATCAGTATATCATCAAAATAGATTACCACAAATCGTCCAATGAAAGCACGTAAAACTTCGTTCATTAGTCTCATGAAAGTACTAGGTGCATTAGTTAACCCAAAAGGCATGACTAACCACTCATATAAACCAAACTTAGTTTTAAATGCTGTTTTCCATTCATCTCCCAATTTCATACGAATTTGATGGTATCCACTACGCAAATCAACTTTGGAGAATATTGTAGAGCCACTCAATTCATCAAGCATATCATCTAGCCTAGGAATAGGATGACGATAACGAATAGTAATATTATTAATGCCTCTACAATCAACACACATACGCCGACGTACCATCCTTTTTAGGCACTAGTATAATAGGAACAGCACAAGGACTAAGAGATTCGCAGATATAACCTTTGTCGAGCAGCTCCTGTACTTGACGATAATCTCCTTCGCCTCTCCGGATTGGTACAGTATGGTGCACGGTTGGGTAGCGATGCACCGGGAATTAAGTCAATTTGATGCTCAATCCCTCGAATAGGTGGTAATCCGTGGGTACGCCTTGTGGGAAGACGTCAGTGAACTCCTGCAAAATGTTAGTGACAGCAGGGGGCAAAGAGGAAGGCACGTCCTCGAACGAAAGTAATGCCTCTTTGCACACAAAAGCATAGCAAACAGGTTTGCTAGAATCTAGCTCCTCAATATCAGATTTGGTGGCAAGTAAACATGCACTTTTCAGTTTAATTTCAGAAGCAACATTAGATGGTTTATTATTAGGCTTCATCCTGTTTTGCTTTATTAGGCTTCATTTGTTGCTCTAATTCTTTTGCCACAATCTGATTTTCACTCTTATTTTTCTCCTGTTTTGCTTTATTAGCTCTATTAATATCATCTTTCAAAATTGAATCAGGAGTCATAGGAAGCAAAGTAATATTTTTATCCTTGTGAACAAGAGTATACTGATTGTTTCTACCATGGTGTACAGAATTTTTATCAAATTGCCATGGTCTACCAAGTAATAAGGAACATGCTTGCATAGGTACCACATCACAATCAACATAATCACCATATGTAGAGATACTAAAATGCACACGTAACAAAGACGTGTTACCTTAACCTTGCCGCTGTTGTTGAACCATTGGATGTAGTAAGGATGTGGATGTGGTCTTGTGGTGAGAGAAAGCTTCTCCACCATATCCATGCTAGCCAAGTTGTTGCAGCTCCTCCATCTATGATGACGCTAATAGAACGCTCCTTCACAACTCCCTTTGTATGGAACAAATTATGCCTCTGATTTTGCTCAGCTTGTGTAACCTGCACACTCAAAACACGTTGAGCAACTAAACATTCATACCCACAAGATCTTCGGCAGCCATGTATTGCGTCTCATGATCAGAATCATCTCCACCATGTTCTTCATGTGTAATAAGAGCCAAAGTCTCTTCATCATAGTCACTAGCAGACTCATACCCACCATCCTCAGTAGCAATCATCACACACTGAGATTGGCATTCTCTGGCAAAATGTCCTCTTCCCTTACAATGACGACAAATAATATCACTTGTGTGCCCTGTTGACGCCATGGAAGAAGAAGAGCTACTGTGTAGGCCCAAAGGTGCGCTCTTGGCAGATAGTGGTGGTTGTGCCCGCTTTCTTGTATCACGGTTGGAGGTGGCAGCCGACGGAGGTGCCGTGTAGTAGAACGTGTGGAAGTAGATGATGCACGTGGTGTCCATGATGAAGGTCGACCTGCAGAAAAGTTAGTCCGCCGCCAACGCTGCCGATCCTGCACTTCACGCTCAGCTTTACAAGCAAGATGGAATAATCGAGTGATATTATTATAATCCTTGTAGTCTAGAATGGTCTGAATCTCTCTATTTAATCCACCCAGAAAACGTGCAAGCATAGCTTCATTCTCCTCAACAATACCACATCTAATCAAGCCAGTTTGTAATTCCTGATAATATTCTTCTACCGAATTTTTTCCTTGTCTTAAGCGCTGCAATTTTTGAAGTAATTCACGTTGATAATATGGTGGAACCCAACGAGTACGCATAGCAGTTTTCAAAGCAGTCCAAGTAGGTGGAACAGGATATAATCTACAATGTTCAGACCACCAAACACATGCAAAGCTAGTGAAAGCACAAACAAAGAGCGGAACACGTCTCTCCTCGTGATATTGTAAACATGTAAATCGTTGTTCAGTTTCTAACTCACAAGTAAGATATATATCAGGAACATATCTACCCTCAAATGTTGGAATTTTCAACTTCAATTTAGGGAGATGGTCATGATCTCGTACCTGAGGGGGAGCCCTAACAATGCCATTATTTGCATAAGGACGACCGGGTGGGTGTGGAGCTGGTGGTAGTGGAGCTGGTGGTTGCACTAGCACGTAGTTCTTAAGTTGATCAACCTCATCCTCGCATTTCTCTCACATAATCATCCTCCCCACATCGCCAGCAGGAGCCACGTATATCAGCAAAGCACCAAAGCAGCTTGGCCAGTCAAGAGGGACAGGCTCGCTCGGCGGAGGGTCGCTTCAGCGATGTGGAGGTAGTCGTTGTTGTTGTTGTAGAGGTGCATTATGTGCAGCCGGTGGTGGTGGTGGTAGACGCTTTAGCAATTCATTAAACTTGTTATCGAGCTTTGTTTCGAACGCCTTCTCAATGCCATCTATCTTCTCCATGGCCTCTTCAAATCTATTTAGAACATCTTCCACCTGCCCACTCATCATTTGTTGAAACTTATCATGTAGCGCTTTGTTTGTCATGTTCTCCCAGTCAGTCTCGTCGGCTTGTGATCCTGCCATGGTTAGCAGCAATAGAAACACACAAGAATATGATTCGACAGACTACTAGGAAGTGGTGGTGGTGGTGTCTTTGGACGATCACAAATCCGTCAAGCAAATCTCAAATTCTTACCAGTTCTTACCCAAAGAAGAAAGCGGTGATCAAGAACCGATGTAGTCAAAACTCTCAAAGCTTGGATAGAGAGATTACCAGGAGAGTCAAACGCACGATGTAGATGTATGTGGAGCTGGGAAGGCTTATAATATGGTAGCAAAAGGGCCAGCAATAATCAATTCAGATATGCAAAGCTGAATAAACGCTCAACGACGATATCAGGTTGGTCCTAGGCTAGACCGTGCTAGAGACGCGAGCCTAGAACACTAACAAAATCACGGCTACCGCACGGAAACAACGGAAAAGCACACTCTGGAAAAAAATTTCGCTTTTTTTTTTGCGCTGCTCTTTTTTGCGAAAAATCACTATAATGGCGAGTGTCTCAAAACTCTTCCTGTGTCAAACCGCGGATGGACACGAAATTTTTTCGACCAATTTTTTTTTCGACCGCCGGACCCAAAATCGGAAACGGGTCAAAAAAAACTTTCTATAATGGCGACTGTCTCAATACGCTTAGAAACACCTAAAAATAGGATAGCCAGAAAATTTTTCGACAAGTGCGGTTTTGGAAAATTTTGGGCCTAAACGGAGGGTGGTTTCCAAACTCTTTTTTTTTTCCGAAACCTACTCCGGCTAGGAAACACGAATCGGAAACTAGGTGGATCTCGAAAACAAACCTAATATGAGAAGAACTCGGATTGGTGGTGGATATATGGTGGTGGTATATGGCAGCGGTGGTGGTATATGGTAGCGGTGGTGGTATATGGCTACGGATTGGTGGTGGTATATGGATACGACCGGTGGTGGTATATGGATACGGATTGGTGGTGGTATATGGATACGGATTCAGAGCGGTGGCGGATAAGTAGGGTGGTAGATGGCTAGGAGATGATGATTGTGCAGCGGCGGCGTTACAACTTATGACCTGTACTCGAACGTCTAAAAGACTAGACTCTAAGACCTGCTACTTGACATGACGATGCAACCGCAAATTCAACAAAGCAAAAACCCTAAAAAGATTATGCGAAGGCTCAGATTGGTTCGGATATGATGAACTAACCCTAATTTTTTTTGTGGCTTTTTCGTGGACTTTAGGTATGAAGAACAGACTCGATCTAATCTACGAAAAACTGTAAAATCTCACCGAGCAACCGGAAAATCTGATACCACTTGATAGAGCCAAAGGTGTCCCGATGTTTCGATGAGATGGTGGCTATCGTTTCTGTGGGAATCGACCTTGACGATCCGACTACGTACGTGCGAGACGTCGCGCCTTTAGCAATCGCTAAACCAACTTCCGAGGGTTATTGACCACGCCGAGCACGATCAACTCCGACCACGAGGGCCTGCTTCTCGCGAGCAAACGAAGAACAAGCAAGAAACTAAGATTGCAATCTGGATATTGCGAATATAAGAGGAAAGCTTTATTAATGAAGGTGGGGTTCTGTGACGCCTTGGTCCGGTCGTTGAACACAAACGGCACGTGAAGTTGCAGCTATGGCGCATTTCTTTTGATCTAAACAAAACCCAAAGTCTAAACGACGCCCTAAGGGCTGTATATATGGAGAAAGAGGAGGGAATTCCGTGGCCCTTGAGGGAGGGGTCCAAAACCAACCCTAACTCTTGTTTCCCCACACATACGGACTCTAAAACAGCCTACACTTAAGTATTTCGAAATTACATGGGCCTGGCCCAATATTAAGGTGACGCAGCACCTAGAATAGCCTATGGACGAATATTATGAAGTGGCATCTTGTATATTTCGTCCAAGGCCTCATGCTCTCATTAGGGTGGCTTCAAAGTCCTAGAATCATCACTTGTAACTCCGTTCTTGTTCCCCTTGCGCATGCCAACATCTCCATGCTTGAACTTGCTCCAAGGTTCATCTTTCTTGTCCATGGTAGGCCCTTCATTTGTAAGCAAAACAAATGTATCCAATTTAGGAAGCATCATATCCTCATGAACATTGGAATCGTTACCAAGAAACGAAAGTACCTGATAATTCAATTGGCGTGCGCGAGCTCTAGTAATTGGTCCAGTATGTATAGCAGCAGGGGCTGTGGGTGTAACAATGGTATTGATGTCCTCATCAATGATGCAACACACTAGAATAAATCATGGCAATCATGTCATGTGAGCAAATAATGGGCATAGTGAGTGCACATGACATATCGCAAGCATGAACACAAAGCAAGATCATAGCATGATCATAAGCATTGGGCACAAAGTAAACATGGCAAGAACAAACAATATCTCCACCAAGCTTGCAAATACACATACGAGTGCTAGAATCAATCATCATGTGTAATGCAAAGCATGGGTCACAAATGCATGGCAAAGGCATAGGAATGGGCATATCAAGCAAAGTGAACATCGCAAGATGGGCATATAATATGTAATGAACAATAACCCATAGCCAAGTGAGTGCCATGTAGAAGAAATGCGCGAAGTCTTTGCGCGAAGAGAGCTGTGGGAAAGACAATCCATGGGATCCCAAATCATCGTTGCTCTCTAGAGCTCGTTTTGTCAACTCGTGGAATTGCGAGGTCGACAAGTATTCATGGGTACCTACACAAAAGAGACATAAACCAAAGAAATTGTGCGCGTGGTAAATGTACACATCATCCATCATGATGTGTATGTGCACGTGTGAGTTAGCACAAGATAAGCGTCGCTCAAAGAAATTTGATGCATGGTATAAGAACATGTCATCCATCATGAAAGAATAGTTATTGTGTATGACACGATGGGGACACAAATTGAGAATGCAAGTATATGGCACATGAATAGCATTTTCATTCATGGGGAGCATATGGTGCACACAAGTATGGGGATCATGCAATGAATGGGATGGATCAAATTCTCCTAACATGTATGAGGAAACTATGGGGGCCTCCTCATGAGTAATAGCGGAAACATCATATGGAGAAAATGGACAACATCCAAACCAATGCATATCCGAAGCTAGGTGGTCATGGCAAGGCATATGAGATAAATGATGCAAAGGGAGCATAACAATATCATCACAAGAAAAACACATGCCAATAACCATGGGCTTGTCATCTATGCCATATGTGCAAATTGGCTTTATTTTAATGGCATATGCATAGTCACTATGAAGAGATTGCAAATAAGACATATGATGGATCTCATGCATAGCATATGACAAGTCAAGCGGATTAGCAAACATGATGTGACCTAAAGAATTGTCACAAGAAATCCTATGTAACATGGCATCACAACTAATAGACTCCACATGAGAATCATCGTACTCATCATAAATGGGCAAATCATCACATGGGGAAATCATACTAGAATGAAGCAAGGTACTAGGTGGATCAACATCATGCAACCAATCAATCTCAAGAATGTCCACTAGTGGGACTAGAGCATCACCGTCACCTTTGTTACCTTTGTCATTCCACTCAAGTGGTGTAGGTGAGGTGGGAAAGACCAAATGGTGGTCATCTTCATCTTGATGGAACCATGTGGGGGGTGCATCAAATTCCACCATGGCCATCATCTTGTCCAAAGGGAGGACGAAGTCGTCGAGGATCGGCGCGTCATCATCAATGGGGCCTAGCACCAAATGAGAAGACACAATAGAGGTAGAGGTCAAGTTGTTAGAAATGCAAATGGCCTCATGAGACCTATCAACTATCTCACTCTCTCTATGTGGTGGTTCACTCACTCCCTCAAAGTAGGTGCACTCAATCTCATGTATGGTGGAGTCACTCATCTCACTCAAGTGGTGGGGATTGTGGCTCTCCTCACATGGGAATTGGGGCATCTCATCATAAATGGGGCTAGTGGTGAAGTCACTCTCACTCTCAATATGGTGGCACAAGTCACTCAAGTCATCATACTCGCCGTGGTCGAAGGGAAAATCCCATGCTCAACCATCTCGTCGTGGTCGCCGTGGATGAAGGCCGAAGATGGCACATCATCACTCTCCTCCATGACCGAAGGGAAAATCCCATGCTCGATCATCTCGTCACCGTCGCCGTGGATGAAGGCTGAAGATGGCACGTCATCACTCTCGCCTCCTAATATGGAAGCATCATCCTTGCTCGCCACCTTGTTGCTTGCCTCCAAAGCTTGGTCCTTGAAGGTCTCCATAGTCGTACTTGTCGCCGCACCATCTTGAAAAAGAGTCGAAGTAGACTCGGCATCATCAATGCCACAAAGAGGGATGGCAGTGAAGTCGAACTTGGGAGCATCGTCTTGGAGCTCGTCGGGCTTGGACATCTTGGTGGTACTAGCATCATGCTTGTCGTAGAGCTTGGTCGCCGTGAAGTTTGCTTGGGGTGGAGAAGCCTTGGCCTTCTTGAGTTCTTGTTCCACCTTGAGAGCACCAATGTAGTAGTCGTCGATGGACTTGTAGTTCTCTAGGAAGATAGTCTTGGAGATGTCGTTGTTCAATCCCATCATGAAGTGGAACTTCATCGAAATGGGGTCGTCCACGCCGGCTCATCGCAAGGCAATCTTCATCTCCTTGAAGTACTTGTCGATGGACTTGGATCCTTGGATGGTGTTCTCCAATTGGCGTTGAAGTTGTTCCGTGTAGGTTGGAGGCACAAACTCTCGCCGAAAAGCTCTCTTCGTCTTGGGCCAACTCATGTCGTAGTACTCCGAAGGTGTGTGAAGCCACCATGTCGAGGCGTAGTCGTGGAAGTTTCTTGTGGCGCACTTCACTTGATCTTCGGGAGGAACTTGATGTAGCTTGAGGTAGTCGTCCATTAAGCGCTCCCACTCGAGATACTCCTCGGGTTCGTGAGTCCCATAGAAAGGAATCGCGTGGTCGATGTCGAGGTCGTAGTAGCTCGTGGAAGTCGCGGACTTGAGCTTGGGGAGCTTCTCTTGAGCGTCGTCTTGGGGTGCTTGTTGGCGAAGATGCCATATGTCCGTAGGCGAAGATGCCTTGAAGTCGCTTGGCGAAGATGCCAAGGGAGATGTTGAAGTCATTGAGCGGTTGTTGATGTAGAGCTCTTGACCTTCACGTTCTTGGTGGTGATGGTGTCGATGCCGATGTGATCTTGCCGAAGATGGTAGCTCGGAAGCATGTGCTCTTGAGCGTCTTCTCGAAGATGAGGAAGATCGCTTGTAGGCCTTGATGAGGGCTTTGATCTCCTCCATTTGAGCTTGCATCTTGGCGTCGGAGTTGTTGTTCGTGGCATCGAACTCGTCGTTGTTGTTGTAGACCGAAGGTGAAATGCCTTGCCTATCCATCACAAGACTCGAGTAGAGGTGAGTAGGAAATGAGATAAACAATACCAAGTTGCCTTTTCCCAAAGTTGAGGATGTATCCCGTTTCACTCAATGTGAGATGAAAGAATAGTGGAATTGGTACCGGACTTGTTCACTCAGACCTATCAAGTAAAGATTATGGTACAACTCGGTGAGGATAGTGGCACAAAAATTTGATGCAAAATGTTAGCAAGAGTCAATAATGTTGAAAGAGATTCACAAATTCGCAAGTGAAACAAGTAGACCAATAGCAATGAATGGCACACGGAAACGCACACACGGATAGATAAATGGGGCCGTGCAACCAAGGAATGAGCTCCAAATGTGGAATCCACCAAAACGCTCGTGTTGCACAACTCAGAGACGCTAGCACGATTGCTCAATAGGCGGATACGACACTTGTGCACAACCTATATGATGCAAAATGGATAAACTCTCTATCCCAAGTATGCTATGTATGTATGGTTCCCGGTGTTTCTCTCAAGATGATTAAGTATGATACCATATGATGTATTGTGGTATGATGCTATGGCTCTTGCGTACAAGCTTCTTTGCTTTCTCTTTTGCTTAAAAGCTTATTCTTTTGTGGCCACAATGCGAAATGCACAAACCAAGATAACTATTGTGTATATGCGGGAACAAACTTGTGACACAATGGATGATATGATACCAAGATGATATGGTATGTATGTAATGGAAGGTATGGACCAATGATCTCTAATGTGCACAAGTAACATGGCCCGGCAATACTCAAATGGCTAGTCTCGATAGGCAAGTAACACAAAATGGGCTAGGGGTTATCAATGCAATTGCAAGGGGAATGTACAATGGTGTCGTCGAGGTTACCGTCCTTTGCGATGATGAGTGGCGGTGGTCTTGATGTAGGTACCAAGATGATAGAGAATCGTCCCTAAGTAGCCGAAACACCTTAGGAAACGGAAAAACCACAACTCAAAATCTCAAGGACAAAAGTCAAATGGTGGTAGCGGAAAGCGGTGGTTCTTGCGGGAGTATTGGTGGAAGCCCGATCAGAATGGGTTAATGTGGAAGGGTATGATGGGCTATACACGTGTCGGAGTTGGTAGCACGGTCCCTAAGTAGCCGAAACACCTTAGGAGACACAACTCACAACACAAACATGATTGGGTTAAGTTGGGGTTGCGGAAGTGTATGGTGGGCAAGCCTATGCGGAAGTGGTGGTGGTGGTTGATGAGGAAGCAATCTTCCCTAAGTAGCCGAAACACCTTAGAAGACTCAAGTCACTACTCAAACAACCTCAAATGCTATGGGGTTCAAAATGGGTTAGGTTGCGGAAGGCTATGGTGGTATTGCGGATGATGTGGTGGAAGCCCTAGGCAAAGATGCCAAAGTACCAAAAAATTGATGGTGTCAAAAGGTGGTGAAACCAAGGTGAGGACCTCGGGCACGCCGATAGCTTCAAAACGAGCCAAAGAACACTTAAATCGGAGTTCGGAGTGAAAAGTTATGATGAAAACGGTGAAAGAGGCTGATGCTGAAATTATGTGCAATGTTTCGGGTTAGGCCGGAAGTTCCGGGGTTAGGGCCGGAAGTTCCGGGCTCCGGAATTTCCGGGGGGTGGCTGAAAGTTCCGGGGGTCGCGGAAAAAGTGCGGGGGTCAGGGGGCTTTTTGTGGTAAACTTTCTGTTTAGCCCGGAAGTTCCGGGGCTAGGACGGAAGTTCCGGGGGTCGTGGAATTTCTTCCAGGACGAACCCTAAATTCCAGATCTGAGAACGGGGGCGGAAAAACTCGATTTCCAAGGTCAAAATTGGGAGGATTTTGTGGATGGAAAGCGGGAAAATGATGGGGGAAAGCTAGATCCACTTGAAACACAACGAATCCATGGATCAAAATCAACAAAACGTCATCAAAACCAACAAATCACAAAAAAAATTGGGGCTATTTTTGGTGGGGATTTTCGGATTTAGGACGAAATCAACAAAATCAAGCTAGAAAAACAAAGGGTAGGGGCTCCAAAAACGTGATCAACGTGGCTCATGATATATGATACGGGGCTAACCCGGTGAAGGCCGATATTTCACGTTTGGAGTGGGATCCCTCGAAGAACACGATGAATACGGGGAAGAACAGAGAGAAATCACAAGGGGAAACACTCAAGAACAAGTCCGATCACACATCCACTAGACAATCAAACACATAAGATCCACAAGGTACATGAACAACAAAGGGAAAGATACAAGGTAGAGTTCATCTCCGTGAGGAGGTCTTGAAGGGGGCCGCCCAAGAGGGGGTCTTGATGATATATCCTGCAGGATCTTCTCCTAGATGGAGGTCTTGGCCTCCAATGGAGTAGTGGTCTCTCTCTCTCAAGAGTAGGGGTAGGAGCAAAGCTCACCTAAGAATGAGCTATCATATTTGCTAACCCTAAAATGGAGGAGGGGTGAGTATATATTGTAGTAGCCACGAAGGGGTAAGTGAGGGGCGAATGGGTACATGGGTCTTGGCCCGAGTCTCTGCGCGCAGGCAGGGCTGGAAGTTCCGGGGACGGCCGGAAGGTCCGGGCGCCGGAGGTTCCGGGCGAAGGTCCGGGCAGGGTCCGGGCTATCCAGAGAGTTGGCACACTCTCGGGACGGCAGCAGGGCCGGAAGCTCCGGGATGGCCGGAGGTTTTGGTGGCCGGAAGTTCCGGGCAGCGGCCGGAAGTTCCGGGCTTTCCAGAAGCTTGTCCAGGCTACTTCTTCCTTCTCTTCCATGCTTCCCTCGCGTATGGTGTAGTTATTCCTTGGCGCTTGCACTCCTCCTCGTCATCCGTGAAGCTCCGACAATACCTATGCATGCACACGAGTGGAGTGTCAAGTAGTATACCATCCTCGAAGGGGTCAAGTGAACACGTGTAAAGGAGATGATTCACCTTTGCGTATGTGAAGTAGATGTCGCACGTGTCACTTGCCAAATGGACTCTTGACATGGTGATGTCCGTAGGATGCTCCGCATCATATATCCAATAGCGGCATGGTGCTTCTTCAGAGTTTTCAATAATCTTTCTTCTTCATGCTCTGAAAGGTTAGCACTAATAATAACAGGATATATTTTTGTTACATCAAGATAAGCATATTTTAGATTATCAGGCAACGGTTTAAGCTCAAACATGGGATCACCCTTGGGTGGAGGAGGATCCCCTAGGATTTCAACAGGCAAATTGTGTTGCAGAATAGGTTCCTGTTTAAAGAATACTTCATCTATTTCCCTTCTTTCATTCATGAACATATCATTTTCATGGTCTAGCAAATAGTGTTCTAAAGGATCACTAGGAGGTACGGCAATAGAAGCAAGACCAATAATTTCATCTTTACTAGGCAATTCTTCCTCACGATGTTGTTTACTAAATTTAGAGAAATTAAACTCATGAATCATATCATCCAAGCCAATAGTAACAACATTCTTTTCGCAATCTATCTTAGCATTAACAGTATTCAAGAAGGTCTACCAAATATAATGGGACAAAAGCTATCTTGTGGAGAACTGAGAACAAGAAAATCAGCAGGATATTTAGTTTTCCCACACAAGACTTCAACATCTCTAACAATTCCCATTGCAGATATAGTATCTCTATTGGCAAGTTTAATTGTAACATCAATATCTTCTAACTCAGCAGGTGCAATTTCATGCTTAATTTCTTTATATAAATCATAAGGTATAACACTAGCACTAGCACCCATATCACATAAGCCATGATAACAATGATCTCCTATTTTAACAGAAATAACAGGCACGCCTACCACAGGTCTATGTTTATCTTTAGCACAAGGTTTAGCAATTCTAGCAGTTTCACCATAGAATTGAATAACATGCCCATCAATATTATCAGACAAGAGATCTTTAACAATAGCAATATAGGTTCTACTTTGACTTGCTTAGGAGGTGTATAAGTTCTAATATTGCTTTTACGAACCACAGTTGAAGCTTTAGCATGATCCTTTATTCTAACAGGGAAAGGTGGTTTCTCAACATAAGAGGTAGGAACAATAGGATCATTATAAGTGACAGTCTTTTTCTTCAACTTTAATAGGTGCAGCTACTTTTACTTCTATGGGAGGATGATATTTAAACCACTTCTCCTTGGGGAGATCAACATAAGTAGCAAAAGATTCACAGAAAGAGGCTACTATCTCAGAGTCAAGTCCATATTTAGTGCTAAACTTACGGAAAATATCGGTATCCATAAAAGATTTAACACAATCAAACTTAGGTGTCATACCTGACTCCTTACCTTAATCGAGGTCACAATCTTCAGAATTGCGTTTAATTCTATCCAATAAATTCCATTTAAATTCAATAGTCTTCATCATAAAAGAGCCAGCACAAGAAGTATCGAGCATGGTGCGATTGTTATCAGAAAGCCGAGCATAAAAATTCTGAAGGATTTTCACTATTGAGAGCTCATGATTGGGGCATGAATATAACATTGATTTAAGCCTCCCCCAAGCTTGAGCGATGCTTTCTCCTTCGCGAGGCAAAAAATTATATATATAATTACGATCACGGTGAAAAAGATGCATAGGGTAATACTTTTGATGAAATTCCAATTTCAATCTTTTATTGTTCCATGATCTCGTATCATCACATAGCTTATACAATGTCAATGCGTCTCCCTTCAAAGATAAAGGGAAGACCTTCTTCTTAACAACATCATCGGGTATACCTGCAAGCTTAAATAGTCCACAAACTTCATCCACATAGAGTAGATGTTCATCAGGATGCTTTGTTCCATCTCCTGTAAAAGTATTAGCTAGCAGTTTTTCCATCATACCCGAGGAATTTCAAAAGGAGTTTCATTTTCAATAGGTTCAAGAGGGTTGAGGGGCAACTCTTTTGCTCTCTTTGGGCCGGGGTGAAGATACCAGAACAAGCCCCTCGGAGAATTACTTTCCATAGTAACAAATGACATGAAATTTTAGCACACTATATAAATTTTTCCTTACCAAATTCCACCTACCAAAGGCGCTACACTCAAGCAGCGGCGCTTTAAAAGAGTCTTGATGACCCACAAGTATAGGGGATCTATCGTAGTCCTTTCGATAAGTAAGAGTGTCGAACCCAACGAGGAGGAGAAGGAAATGATAAGCGGTTTTCAGCAAGGTATTCTCTAAGTAATCTTGAAATAAGTGGCAACAGATAGTTTTGTGATAAGATAAATTGTAACGAGCAACAAGTAACAAGAGTAAATAAAGTGCAGCAAGGTGGCCCAATCCTTTTTTGTAGCAAAGGAAAAGCCTGGACAAACTCTTATAATAGGAAAAGCGCTCCCGAGGACACATCGGAATATCGTCAAGCTAGTTTTCATCACGTTCATATGATTCGCGTTCGGTACTTTGATAATTTGGTATGTGGGTGGACCGGTGCTTGGGTGCTGTTCTTACTTGAACAAGCATCCCACTTCTAATTAACCTCTATTCCAAGCATCCGCAACTACAACAGAAGTATTAAGGTAAACCTAACCATAGCATGAAACATATGGATCCAAATCAGCCCCTTACGAAGCAACGCATAAACTATGGTTTAAGCTTACATCACTCTAGCAACCCATCATCTACTTATTACTTCCCAATGCCTTCCTCTAGGCCCAAATAATGGTGAAGTGTTATGTAGTCGGCGTTCACATAACACCACTAGAGGCTAGACAACATACATCTCATCAAAATATCGAACGAATACCAAATTCACATGACTACTAATAGCAAGACTTCTCCCTTGTCCTCAGGAACAAACGTAACTACTCACAAAGCATATTCATGATCAGAGGGGTAATAATATGCATAAAGGATCTGAACATATGATCTTCCACCAAATAAACCAACTAGCATCAACTACAAGGAGTAATCAACACAACTAGCAACCTACTAGCACCAATCCCGGACTTGGAGACAAGAATTGGATACAAGAGATGAACTACGGTTTGGAGATGAGATGGTGCTGGTGAAGATGTTGATGGAGATTGCCCTCTCCTGATGAGAGGAGCGCTGGTAATGATGATGGTGATGATTTCCCCCTCCCGGAGGGAAGTGTCCCTGGCAGAACAGCTCTGCCGGAGCCCTAGATTGGTTCCGCCAAGGTTCCGCCTCGTGGCGTGAGTCTCGTCCCCAAAAGGTTTCTTAATGTTTTCCTCATCGAAAGACTTCATATAGGAGAAGATGGGCGTCGGAGAGCCATCAGGGGCCCACGAGGTGGGGGCGCGCCTGGCGCCCCCCACCCTCGTGAGCAGGGTGCGGGCCCCCCTGGCCTTCATCTTTGGCGATGATTTTTCTTTATTTGTTTTAAGATATTTCGTGGAGTTTCAGGACTTTTGGAGTTGCACAGAATAGGTCTCCAATATTTGCTCCTTTTCCAAATTGAATTCCAAATGCAAGCATTCTCCCTCTTCATGTAAACCTTGTAAAATAAGAGAATAGCCATAAGTATTGTGACATAACGTGAAATAACAGCCCATAATGCGATAAATATCGATATAAAAGCATGATGCAAAATGGACGTATCAGTCGGGTACGGCCCGGAGTCGATTTTCGTTTTTTAGAATATTTCGACGTGCAGAAAAAGAAAGAAAAGAAATACTAAACGGACTCCAAAAATTCCAAAATAAATTTTCCCCGTACTCTGAAAATAAGCCGAACAAGGTGAACATTTATTTGGGCCTATAATGCAATTTTGAAAAACGCGATTTTTTCCTATGCAAATAAAATAGCAATAAAATCCGAATAAAATCAAATATTTGATTTTAATATTTTTCCTTCAATATTTCACTTATTTTGGAGAAGTCATATTATCTCCTCTCATATATTTTAATATGAAATATTTTCGGAAGGAAAAATGATAAAACAAATGCTCCTCGTTTCGATATTCGTTAAAAATTTCAAATACGAAAACGGAGAAATCCCCAACTCTCTCCGATGGTCCTTGAGTTGCTTAGAATTTCGAGGATCGCAAAACAAATATGCAATAAAATATGGTATGCATGAATGATCTATGTATAACATTCCAAATTGAAAATTTTGGGATGTTACAAACCTACCCTCCTTAAGATGAATCTCGCCCTCGAGATTCGGGTTAACTAGAAAATAGGTGTGGGTGGTCTTTAGTAGATCATCTTCTCGTTCCCAGGTGGCTTCATCCTCGGTATGGTGGCTCCACTGAACTTTGCAAAATTTGATAACCTTCCTGCGTGTGACTCGACTGGCATACTCAAGGATCTTGACTGGCTTCTCCTCGCAGGTCAAATCACTGTCCAACTGAATCGCTTCCAGGGGCACTGTATCTCTCAGACGTATATTGGCCATCTCTTCATGGCACTTCTTCAACTGGGAAACGTGAAACACATCATGTACTCCTGACAGTCCTTCAGGTAACTCCAACTTGTAGGCAACTTCTCCCATACGTTCGAAAACACGGTACGGTCCAACAAATCTTGGGGCTAACTTTCCTTTTACTCCAAAACGCTTAACTCCTCGAAGAAGTGATACTCACAGATACGCTCTGTCTCCGATTTCATAGACTACCTCCCTTGCGTTTTGAATCTGCATAACTCTTCTGTCGGGACTGAGCTACCTTCAGCCTATCTCGAATCAGCTTAACCTTCTCTTCATATTCCTTAACCAAATCCGGTCCAAACAACTGGCTGTCTCCAACTTCATCCCACATCAACGGTGTTCGGCATCTTGTTCCATACAAGGCTTCGAACGGTGCCATCTTCAAACTGGCTTGGTAGCTGTTGTTGTATGAGAATTCCGCGTAGAGCAAGTTGTCATCCCAACTAGAACCACAATCCAACGCACAAGCTCTCAACATGTCCTCTAGAATCTGATTGACTGTCTCAGTCTGTCCATCCGTCTGCGGGTGAAAAGTTGTACTGAACTCTAGCCTGGTTCCCAAAATCAGGTGCAGCTGATGCCAAAACTTTGAAGTAAATTGTGTTCCTCTATCTGACACGATGGTCCTCGGAATTCCGTGCAGACATACGATCCTGGTCATGTATATCTTGGCCAACTTCGCACTTGTATAGGTGGTTTTCACTGGGATAAAGTGGGCTACTTTGGTCAAGTGATCCACTACTACCCAGATAGAGTCATATCCTGATCGAGTCCTGGGCAATCCGGTGATAAAATCCATGCCAAGCTTATCCCACTTCCACTCGGGTATCGGCATAGGTTGCAGTAATCCTGCTGGCTTCTGATGTTCTTCCTTCACTCTCTGACATACATCACATACGGCTTCATACTCAGCGATATCCTTCTTCATACCCGTCCACCAGAAATGCTCCTTCAAATCCAAATACATCTTGGTGTTTCTGGGGTGTATCGAGTATGACGAGTCATGAGCTTCCTGTAGTATCAATTTCCTAATCTCTGCATTATTGGGCACATATATACGGTCCTCAAACCATAAGGTGTCGTGCTCATCCTCACGAAAACCTTTGTCTTTCCCTTCGCTCATCTTCTCCTTCATCTCGGCAGTCTCCTTGTCATCCTTCTAAGCTTCTCCAATCTTTCCCAATAATGTAGACTGAACCTCCATTGCTGCAACAAAACCTCTAGGGACTATCTCCAAACGTAGTTCCCTGAGATCCTCGGCTAACTCCTTTGGCATCCCTCCGCTTACAAGGGTGTTAACATAACTCTTTACGGCTCAAGGCGTCTGCTACGACATTGGCCTTTCTTGGATGATAATGCAGCTTCATATCATAATCCTTTATAAGCTCCAACCATCTCCTCTGCCCGAGGTTAAGCTCCTTCTGTGTAAAGATGTACTTCAAACGATTGCGATCCGTATATACATTGCAACGGTTTCCAATGAGAAAATGTCTCCAGGTTATGAGCGCATGCACCACAGTTGCTAACTCCAAATCATGTGTGGCATAATTCAACTCATGCGGTTTCAGTTGCCGTGAGGCATACAAAACAACTCTCCTGTCTTGCATAAGCACTCCTCCAAGTCCTAAGTGAGAGGCGTCGCAAGTCATAAGCACTCCTCCCGACTTCCTTAATATTGCCGGCGTGATCCATGTCTTCTTTATGCTTCTGCTCTAGCTTGGGTCCGTTGTGCAACAAGAGTTTGAATATCTTCATCCTTGCCGCGGAGCTTGGCGACAAGTGCTTCCTTGCAAGCGGCGAGGTCCTCTTCATGAGCATCAAGCCTAATCTTGCGTGCTCGCAGATCGGCATCTTCTACCGCTATCCTTTGCATGGCCTCCTCTTGTGCCTTATCTGCTTCGACTTTCTCCAAGATAAACTTCTCCCAGTCCAAGGCCATTTGCCTTTGGCGGTTCATCAATTCTTGAAGGGATTCAGAGTATCAGATATGCATCTCTTCCCTACGCTTTCATAGTCTACTTATACCGCTCCTATAACAGCTACCCTGGAATCCAAGCTCTCTGTTCGACTGCGATAAAGGACTTGGAGCTTCTGGAGGTTGTCTCCCATGGCCTTGAGGAGTTGTTGTTCTTTGGATCCACTGCTGCATGGTGTGCAGCTCATTGACGACCTCGAGCCCAATAACAATGATGGCTTAAAGTTTCTTCTCCGGTTGACGCTCCTGTGCCTAACATCCCAGGAATGCTGACAAATAAATTTTCACCAACCTTGAGATATCTGCTTGACGGAGGCGCTTTAGATATCGAAGGGTGATCATCAACGACTGCTTTGCCGACAGCGATCACCCTCAAGACCGGTCAGTGCTAGACGCTCCTATGGCATAAATTCCATCACTGGTCTCGACAACCTTGTTGCCGCCCAATTCAGCAGTCTCCTTGGCGGTTTCCTCGTGTAATTCCTTGGAGGCCTCATCAGCGGCAATCCTGCTAGCCTCCTCGGCGGCATCCTTTGCGATCCCCTCAATATTGATGTCAACATCCCTTTCATCTGTTGGAGGTGGATCTGAAGATGGACGAGAGAAAGCAATCAAGCTCAAGATCAAGTTCAAGAAAACAAAAACAATCAAGGAAAAAGAAGTGCTCAAAAGCAAGTGGATTACCCATGAGAGACTGTTGAGTGGGAACATCTCCTCCTCTGACAACATCAGTTTGTCGTCAGATGGCTGCTGGCAATCGTGCTTGCCAGCTCCTCTTCAACCCGGACATGCTCGCCGGTGGAGGCGCTTGCAGGAGGGCCATCTCCGGGGAGTGTAGTTGATGAAAGTGACATATCAAGATTTGCTTCTGAGTGTTCTCCTTCATGCCACTTTTGTCCTACATTCACGTTGATGTCGGTGGTGAAGATTTCCACACCAACACTCGCTAGAAGAAAATGAGTAATGGCCAATCAGTAGGGGCTACGCTCCGAGCTGATAATCACAACTTCTGGGTCTGCTGCGGCGCTTGCCAGTGGCTCGTCGCCAGTTCTGGTCTTTGCTCTCTTTGCCAGCCTTTGCGTTGGTGTTTCTGCATCCCTGTAGAAACAAGCCAAGACAAATCAAATCAACAAGTCAAGGGATCAAGAATTGATGAAGGCAAACCAGAGTTCTTACTCTTCTTCTTCCTCGGACTCGCTTAGGACGGAGAGGTCATACTCGCCTCCAAGTCCTGTGCTAGAGGAGGGAGGTGGACTGGGAGTTCTTGCACGTTTGGTAGTGGTAGAAGTAGTAGGCTGAGATGACCCAACTTCTCCAGTCGATGGCACGGCCGAACACCTTGTACGCCACACGGGTTGCTGTTGGGCTCCTTGCCACCGCGCAATCTTGCAGATTGCTCTCTTGTCGGCAACCTCAAGGTGGATGCACTGGATCATTGGAGGTAGCCTTCTGGAGGACGTGAGGTTTCCTTCCCGAAACAGGGGGCTCTTTGTGCAACTATTCTTCAGCTATGCCCTCTTTGGTGGGATTTACGGCAGCCTCATTTTGATCAGCAACGATCTCCTCTAGCATCCCCTCTTCTTCACCAATGCCAGCTACCGTAGATCCAGAACCGCTAGCCTCTTCAGCTAGTCCTGCTTCTTCTGCCCTGCTGGCAATGTAGGCCACCTCTTTGCCAGTGGTGGCACAAATGAGGACGGTTTCTTCCCTGACGACCCTTTGCACCAGAGTATCGAACCACTATTGTACGTTGTTTGCGGGTGGTTCATCCAAGCTCCCTTCGATGCTGTGAGCATTGCATGCTGGCATCGATGCAATGAACGTGCCTTTGGCGGAGTTGTTGCACAGAGGGATCATAGCTACCGATAATTTGAACTTGCCGGTAGTCTGAAACAGTTGATGGCAAAGAGCCATGTGCTGTAGAACTCTCAAGTTGCTGACCAACATGGCATGCATCCGAATGATGTCTACAACATTCTAAAAGTCCCATGTTGGTGTCCCTTTGTTCTGCAGAGGAGTAATCTGATGGCGGAGGAAATCAGCGCCCACCATCTCAATTGTGAGACCGTCAGCTTTGAGATGATGGATTCGGGAGATGGCAATTGTGAGCTTCTTGTTGTGATCATCAAGACTGCTCCAATACTTGTCACTGCCCACCTTCTTCTTTCGGGGCAAACAGAATGGTAGGAAGGTGTCCTCTTTTATCCAGCACCAATCCGCCCACCAATCATTCCACTTTAGGTGCAGGTTGCCTTCTGGGTAGACGTCTTTGGTCCATGCCCTAGGGATCCAAGTGACACTACCGAAAAGGGTATCTCCGTCTATGTGTGGGATAAAATTATGGCGGAAGAGGGCTACATTGCGGACAACTCCGCCAAATTTTTTGCACGGATGGGTGAAAACGGATATGCAGGTCATGGCATTCGGTGTGAAATCTAAGAGACGCAACCCATATGTGCAAATGATTGCGCAGAAGAAATCAGAGACAGGAGAGCAGAGTATGCAGTAGAAGTAAGCAGTGAATAAGGGATATTTATCTTTGCCGCCTTTGGTGGAGCCAAAAAGTACATGGGGAGCAGTACGAGACATCGTCTCCTTCCCCCCACATGTATGCATACCTCTCTATCAGGGTGCTCTTGTCGAGCACCTACGTGAAGACAACATAATTCCTCCGCGCTTACGCTAGAGCTTCCACTACTGCAGGATGCTGCTAGCGTGACACTACGATCAGAGACCCTTCGACGAAACTGTGTGCGATGCATTAATCACAAACGAGGATGTAGAAAACCCGTCAAAAAAGGTGCAAAACGTTTGCAATGGCAGAGCCATCAAACATGGTTCAGATTTTAGTTGCGTGTGCGATTCAGGGCACACGGCTAACCCGTTCGAACTGTTTGTGATGAGACAGAACAACAGAAATGGGCAGCCATATCAATGTGTGTGTGATATACGGCATACAGTTCGCTCCGATGAACCGTTTGAAATTAGGGAGTGCAACATAAACGGTTAGCCAGATCAAGGTGTGTGTGATATAGGACATACGGTTCACTCAGACGAACTGTTTTCGATTAGCGAACACAACAGAAACGGTTCAACTTAACAAGATGTGTGTGATACGTGGCAAACAGCTAACTCGGATGAACTGTTTACGATGAGAAATTACAACACAGACGGTTAATACAGTTAGTTCATGTGCGATTCTGTGTGTACCAAAAACTTTGAAAAATGCAAATTAGTTGCTTGCGGTGGCTAGGAGTATCGCACACAATGCATCTGCGAGTACTCGTGTGCGATGGTTAGTAAGTTAGACATACGTTTCCTTATGTTAACACTTCTTTTGAGAACCCTTATGTTAACACTTGTGTGATAAATAACACGTGGCACCGGATACGGTACTCTGGTTGTGTGTGTGCTCCACGTAGTCTTCCCGCGCTCCACATGGGTGAATTGTAAAACCACGCTTATTCCCTCACTGGTTTCCCGCCACCAGCTAACGGCTTGCTGCATATAATCCAGGCGGCAATGCACAGCCGCGACACTCTGCAAAGATCTAGTCCTCGCCCATCTACCATTAGTTATTCCAAGCATGCCAGGCAACGACCAAAGCATCAATGTCGACGCCTACCTGTGTTACATGTTCGGCGAGGAGAATGAGCCAGAGCAGGTCGGGGAGCAAGAGCTTCATTGGCCGGTGCAGGCACCATGGCCCACCGGAAGCGATATCGGCGTCACAGTCCTTGGGAGCACAATCGACATATTGCAGAGGAGGTGTGATGAGCAGTTTTGATAGAGGCAAAGGTGTCCCGATGTTTCGATGAGATGGTGGCTATCGTTTCTGTGGGAGTCGACCTTGACGATCCGACTACGAACGTGCGAGACGTCGCGCCTTAGCAATCGCTAAACCAACTTCCGAGGGTTATTGACCACGCCGGAAAGCACGATCAACTCGACCACGAGGGCCTGTTTCCTGCGAGCAAACGAAGAACAAGCAAGAAACTGAGATTGCAATCTGGATATTGCGAATATAAGATGAAAGCTTTATTGATCAAGGTGGGGTTACGTGGCGCCTTTATGCAGTCGTTGAACACAAGCGAAATGCAGCGAAGTTGCAGCTATGGCGAACTTTTAATCTAAACAAAACCCAAGGTCTAAACGGTGCCCTAAGGGCTATATATATGGAGGAAGAGGGGGGGGGGGAATTTCGTGGCCCTTGGTGGAGGGGTCCGAAATCAACCCTAACTTTTGTTTCCCCACACATACGGACTCTAAAAACAGCCTATACTTAAGTATTTCGAAATTACATGGGCCTGGCCCAATAATAAGGTGACGCAGCACCTAAAATAGCCTATGGACGAATATTATGAAGTGGCATCTTGTATATTTCGTCCGAGGCCTCATGCACTCATTAGGGTGGCTTCAAAGTCCTGGAATCATCACTTGTAACTCCGTTCTTGTTCTCCTTGCATGCCAACATCTCCATGCTTGAACTTGCTCCAAGGTTCATCTTTCTTGTCCATGGTAGGCCCTTCATTTGTAAGCAAAACAAATGTATCCAATTTAGGCAGCATCATATTCTCATGAACATTGGAATCGTTACCAAGAAGCGAAAGTACACGATAATTCAATTGGGCGTCTTGCGAGCTCTAGTAATTGGTCCAGTATGTATAGCCGCAGGGGCTGTGGGTGTAACAATGGTATTGATGTCCTCATCATCCTCCCTTCTTGAAATGAAGTCGTCCTCGACGGAAGCTCATCTTCCTCACCCAAATAAGGCTTCAAATCTGCAATGTTAAAAGTGGGACTAACCCCAAAATCTGCAGGCAGCTCAAGTTTATATGCATTATCATTTATTTTCTCTAACACCTCAAATGGACCATCAGCACGTGGCATTAGCTTTGATTTGCGCAATTTAGGAAACCTATCCTTACGCAAATGTAACCAAACAAGATCTCCGGTGCAAAGACAACATGTTTTCTACCCTTATCTCCAAAGCAAGTTTATATTTAGCATTCATACGCTCAATGTTTTCCTTGGTTAACTCATGCATTTTTAAAATCAATTCAGCACGTTCTTTAGCATCAAAATTAACCTTCTCCGAAGATGGAAGAGGCAACAAATCAATAGGTGCACGAGGTAGGAAGCCATACACAATTTCAAAAGGGCACATCTTAGTAGTAGAATGCAATGAACGATTATAAGCAAATTCAATATGAGGCAAGCATTCTTCCCACATTTTCTTATTATTCTTCAAAACAGCCCTAAGCATAGTAGACAATGTTCTATTGACTACTTCGGTTTGTCCATCAGTTTGGGGGTGACAAGTAGTACTAAAAAGCAGTTTAGTCCCCAACTTAGCCCATAAACATCTCCAAAAGTGGCTAAGAAATTTAGTATCACGATCTGAAACAATAGTATGTGGCACACCATGCAAGCGAATAATTTCACGAAAGAACAAATCAGCAACATTAACAGCATCATCGCTTTTATGACATGGTATAAAGTGTGCCATTTTCGAGAATCTATCCACGACAACAAATATGCTATCCCTCCCCTTCTTTGTTCGAGGTAAACCTGGAACAAAGTCCATGGATATATCCTCCCAAGGAATACTAGGCACAGGCAAAGGCATATATAAACCATGAGGATTGAGTCGTGACTTAGCTTTTTGACAGGTAGTGCAGCGAGCAACGAAACGCTCAACATCCCGTCTCATCTTTGGCCAAAAGAAATGTGTAGCAAGTATATCCTCCGTCTTCTTGACGCCAAAGTGTCCCATTAAGCCTCCTCCATGCGCCTCCTGCAACAACAAAAGACGAACAGAGCTAGCAGGAATGCATAGCTTGTTAGCACGGAACACAAAACCATCATTAATAACGAACTTGTTCCATGTTCTTCCTTCTTTACAATTCTGCATTACATCTTTAAAATCAGCATCATGCACATATTGATCTTTGATGGTCTCCAAACCAAATATTTTGAAGTCAAGTTGTGAAAGCATAGTATATCGACGAGACAAAGCATCGGCAATAACATTTTCTTTACCCTTCTTGTGTTTAATGACATAAGGGAAAGTCTCAATGAATTCAACCCATTTAGCATGTCTACGATTCAGTTTAGCTTGACTTTTAATATGTTTCAAAGATTCATGATCAGAATGTATAACGAATTCTTTGGGCCATAAATAATGTTGCCATGTCTCTAAAGTCCGAACAAGAGCATATAATCCTTTGTCATAAGTAGAATAGTTCAGACTAGGCCCACTCAATTTTTCAGAAAAGTGTGCAACAGGTTTGCCATCTTGTAATAACACACCTCCTAATCCAATTCCACTAGCATCACATTCAAGCTCAAAAGTCTTATTAAAGTCGGGAAGTTGGAGTAAAGGAGCATGTGTCAACTTATCTTTCAATACCGTGAAGGCTTCTTCACATGCGGTACCCCAAACAAAAGGCACATCCTTCTTTGTAAGCTCATTGAGAGGTGCAGCAATGGTGCTAAAGTCTCTCACAAAACGCCTATAGAAACCAGCGAGTCCAAGAAAACTCCTCACTTGTGTGACCGTTTTGGGCTGCGGCCAACTCTCAATAGCTTCAATCTTGGCTTTATCAACTTCAATTCCTGTGGAGTAACAACATAGCCAAGAAAAGATACTAAATTCGGTGCAAAAGGTGCACTTCCCAAGGTTACCAAACAAGCGTGCATCACGTAGAGCATTAAAAACAGCACGTAAATGTTCCAAATGTTCTTCCAAAGATTTGCTATAAATCAGTATATCATCAAAGTAAACTACCACAAATCGTCCAATGAAAGCACGTAAAACTTCGTTCATTAATCTCATGAAAGTACTAGGTGCATTAGTTAACCCAAAAGGCATGACTAACCACTCATATAATCCAAACTTAGTTTTAAATGCTGTTTTCCATTCATCTCCCAATTTCATACGAATTTGATGGTATCCACTCATAAATCAACTTTGGAGAATATTGTAGAGCCACTCAATTCATCAAGCATATCATCTAGCCTAGGAATAGGATGACGATAACGAATAGTAATATTATTAATGCCTCTACAATCAACACACATACGAAACGTAGCATCCTTTTTTAGGCACTAGTATAATAGGAACAGCACAAGGATTAAGAGATTCGCGTATATAACCTTTGTCGAGCAGCTCCTGTACTTGACGCATAATCTCCTTCGTCTCCTCTGGATTGGTACGGTATGGTGCGGCGGTTGGGTAGCGATGCACCGGGAATTAAGTCAATTTGATGCTCAATCCCTCGAATAGGTGGTAATCCGGTGGCACGTCTTGTGGGAAGACGTCGGTGAACTCTGCAAAATGTTAGTGACGAGGGGCAAAGAGGAAGGCACGTCCTCGAACGAAAATAATGCCTCTTTGCACACAAAAGCATAGCAAACAGGTTTGCTAGAATCTAGCTCATCAATATCAGATTTGGTGGCAAATAAACATGCACTTTTCAGTTTAATTTCAGAAGCAACATTAGATGGTTTATTATTAGGCTTCATTTGTTGCTCATATTCTTTTGCCACAATCTGATTTTCACTCTTATTTTCTCCTGTTTTGCTTTATTAGCTCTATTAATATCATCTTTCAAAATGGAATCAGGAGTCATAGGAAGCAAAGTAATATTTTTATCCTTGTGAACAAGAGTATCTTGATTGTTTCTACCATGGTGTACAGAATTTTTATCAAATTGCCATGGTCTACCAAGTAATAAGGAACATGCTTGCATAGGTACCACATCACAATCAACATAATCAGCATATGTAGAGATACTAAAATGCACACGAACAAAGACGTGTTACCTTAACCTTGTCATTGTTGTTGAACCATTGGATGTAGTAAGGATGTGGATGTGGTCTTGTGGTGAGAGAAAGCTTCTCCACCATATCCATGCTAGCCAAGTTGTTGCAGCTCCCTCCATCTATGATGACGCGAATAGAACGTTCCTTCACAACTCCCTTTGTATGGAACAAGTTATGCCTCTGATTTTGCTCAGCTTGTGTAACCTGCACACTCAAAACACGTTGAGCAACTAAACATTCATACTGTCACAAGCATCTTCAGCAGCCATGTATTGCGTCTCATGATCAGAATCATCTCCACCGTGTTCTTCATGTGTAATAAGAGCCAAAGTCTCTTCATCATAGTCACTAAGCGGACTCATACCCACCATCCTCGGTAGCAATCATCACACGCTGAGATTGGCATTCTCTCATAAAATGTCCTCTTCCCTTACAACGACGACAAATAATATCACTTGTGTGCCCTGTTGACGCCATGGAAGAAGAAGAGCTCTGTAGGCCCAGCAGGTGTGCTCTTGGCGAGATAGTGGTGGTTGTGCACGCTTTCTTGTATCACGGTTGGAGGTGGCAGCCCGGCGGAGGTGCCGTGTAGTAGAACGTGTGGAAGTAGATGATGCACGTGGTGTCCATGACGAAGGTCGACCTGCAGAAAAAGTTAGTTCGCGCCAACGCTGTCGATCCTGCACTTCACGTTCAGCTTTACAAGCAAGATGGAATAATCGAGTGATATTATTATAATCCTTGTAGTCTAGAATGGTGCGAATCTCTCTATTTAATCCACCCGGAAAACATGCAAGCATAGCTTCATTCTCCTCAACAATACCACATCTAATCAAGCCGGTTTGTAATTCCCGATAATATTCTTCTACGAATTTTTTCCTTGTCTTAAGCGCTGCAATTTTTGAAGTAATTCACGTTGATAATATGGTGGAACCCAACGAGTACGCATAGCAGTTTTCAAAGCAGCCCAAGTATTTGGAGCAGGATATAATCTACAATGTTCGGACCACCAAACACATGCAAAGCTAGTGAAAGCACAAACAATGGCAGGAACACGTCTCTCCTCGGGATATTGTAAACATGTAAATCGTTGTTCAGTTTCTAACTCCCAAGTAAGATATATATCGGGAACATATCTACCCTCAAATGGTGGAATATTCAATTTCAGTTTAGGGAGATGGTCATGATCTCGTACCTGAAGGGGAGCCCGAACATTGCCATTATTTGCATGTGGGCCACCTGGTGGTTGTGGTGCTGGTGGTTGCACGTAGTTCTGATGTTGATCAACCTCATCCTCGTAAGCTCTCACATAATCATCCTCCCCCACCGCAGCAGCAGGAGCCACAGAAGTATCAACAGCAGCACCGGCAGCTTGGCCAGGCTGAAGAGGGACACGGGAAGCTCGGCGGAGGGCTGTTTCGCGATGTGGAGGTAGTCCTTGTTGTTGTAGTAGAGGTGCGTTAGGTGCCGTAGGTGGTGGTGGTGGTAGACGCAGCGAGCAATTCATTAAACTTGTTATCGAGCTTTGTTTGAACGCCTTCTCAATGCCATCTATCTTCTCCATGGCCTCTTCAAATCTATTTAGCACATCGTCCACCTGCCCACTCATCATTTGTTGAAACTTATCATGTAGCGCTTTGTTTGTCATGTTCTCCCGGTCGGTCTAAATCGGCTTGTGATCCTGCCATGGTTAGCCGCAATAGAAACACACAAGAATATGATTCGACAGACTACTAGGAAGTGGTGGTGGTTGTGTGGTGGGCCGGTCACAAATCCGTCAAGCAAATCTCAAATTCTTACCAGTTCTTACCAAAGAAGAAAGCGGTGATCGGCAACCGATGTAGTCAAAACTCTCAAAGCTTGGATAGAAGCGATTACCGGGGAGAGTCAAGCATACGATGTAGATGTATGTGGAGCTGGGAAGGCTTATAATATGGTAGCAAAAAGGGTCAGCAATAATCAATTCAGAGATGCAAAGTTGAATAAACGCTCAACGAGCAGATCTTGTGCTGGTCCTAGGCTAGACCGTGCTAGAGACGCGAGCCTAGAACACTAACAAAATCACGGCGCTGCACGGAAACAACGGAAAAGCACACTCTGGAATTTTTTTTTTCGCTCTTTTTTTTTTTGCGCTGCTTTTTTTTTGCGCTGCTCTTTTTTTTTTTTTTTTTTGCGAAAAATCACTATAATGGCGAGTGTCTCAAAACACATCAGAGGTCAAAAATAAAGGATGGGCACGAAATTTTTTTAGACCAAAATATATTTTTTTTTGCTGCCACGGACCCAAAAAGCTGAAACGGGTCAAAAAACTTTCTATAACGGCGTTGTCTCAATACACTTAGAAACACTTAAAAACAGGATAGCCAGAAAATTTTTCGACAAGTGCGTTTTCGGAAAATTTTGGGCCTAAACGGAGGGTGGTTTCCAGAATTTTTTTTTTCGAAACCTACTCCGGCAAGGAAACACGAATCGGAAACTAGATGGATCTCGAAAACAAACCTAATATGAGAAGAACTCGGATTGGTGGTGGATATATGGTGGTGGTATATGGCAGCGGTGGTGGTAGCGGTGGTAGTATATGGATATGGATCGGTGGTGGTATATGGACACGGATTGGTGGTGGTATATGGATACGGATTCGAGCGGTGATGGTAGGTGGCGAGGCGATGATGATGGTGCGGTGGCGGCGTGACAACTTATGACCAGAACTCGAAACTCTAAAAGACTAGACGCTAAGACCAGCAACTAGACACGGCGATGCAACCGCAAAATCAACAAAGCAAAACCCTAAAAAGATTATGCAAAGGCTCAGATTGGTTCGGATATGATGAACTAACCCTAATTCTTTTTGTGGCTTTTTTGTGGACTATAGGTATGAAGAACAGACTCGATCTAAACTACGGAAAAGCGTAAAATCTCACCGAGCAACCTGAAAATCTGATACCACTTGATAGAGGCAAAGGTGTCCCGATGTTTCGATGAGATGGTGGCTATCGTTTACGTGAGTCGACCTTGACGATCCGACTACGAACGTGCGAGACGTCGGCGCCTTAGCAATCGCTAAACCAACTTCCGAGGGTTATTGACCACGCCGAGCACGATCAACTCGACCACGAGGGCCTGCTTTCCTGCGAGCAAACGAAGAACAAGCAAGAAACTGAGATTGCAATCTGGATATTGCGAATATAAGATGAAAGCTTTATTGATCAAGGTGGGGTTCTGTGGACGCCTTTATGCAGTCGTTGAACACAAACGAAATGCACGCGAAGTTGCAGCTATGGCGAACTTTTAATCTAAACAAAACCCAAGGTCTAAACGGTGCCCTAAGGGCTGTATATATGGAGGAAGAGGGGGAATTTCGTGGCCCTTGGTGGAGGGGTCGAAATCAACCCTAACTCTTGTTTCCCCACACATACGGACTCTAAAACAGCCTATACTTAAGTATTTCGAAATTACATGGGCCTGGCCCAATAATAAGGTGATATGAGCACCTAAAATAGCCTATGGACGAATATTATGAAGTGGCATCTTGTATATTTCGTCCAAGGCCTCATGCACTCATTAGGGTGGCTTCAAAGTCCTGGAATCATCACTTGTAACTCCGTTCTTGTTCTCCTTGCATGCCAACATCTCCATGCTTGAACTTGCTCCAAGGTTCATCTTTCTTGTCCATGGTAGGCCCTTCATTTGTAAGCAAAACAAATGTATCCAATTTAGGCAGCATCATATTCTCATGAACATTGGAATCGTTACCAAGAAATGAAAGTACCTGATAATTCAATTGGCGTGCGCGAGCTCTAGTAATTGGTCCAGTATGTATAGCCGCAGGGGCTGTGGGTGTAACAATGGTATTGATGTCCTCATCAAGTTTGCCATCCACCGTGCAAAAGATCTAGAGCTGCTCGGCGGCATGATCGACGACCCACCCGAAGAGCCACCGTCGCCAGTGCTCAACGAGAGCCTGATGCCCCGCAAGGAGTGGGCAGAGGACCTCTGCGATTCAGTCAAGACAAAGGCAGCCTGCGGCTTTGATAACCCACAAGTATAGGGGATCAATTGTAGCCTCTTTCGATAAGTAAAGAGTGTCGAACCCAACGAGGAGCTAAAGGTAGAACAAATATTCCCTCAAGTTCTATCGACCACCGATACAACTCTACGCATGCTTGACGTTCGCTTTACCTAGAACAAGTATAAAACTAGAAGTACTTTGTAGGTGTTTTTGGATAGGCTTGCAAGAATATAAAGAGCGCGAGAATAAAAACTAGGGGCTGTTTAGATAAAGACACAATAAAGTTAGTATAGTGAGTGTGGAAAAGTGGTGGTAGGAGTTGCGAAATTGTCCCTAAGAATTTGACTACTTTCCTAGACCGATAGCAAGTTTTATGTGGGAGAGACCACCGCTTGCATGTCATCCCTGACTTGGAATTCTATGCACTTATGATTGGAACTATTAGCAAGCATCCGCAACTACTAACGTTCATTAAGGTAAAACCCAACCATAGCATTAAGATATATTGGTCCCCCTTCAATCCTGTATGCATCAATTTCTATGCTAGGTTGAAGCTTCTGTCACTCTTGCCCTCCAATACATTGTCCTATGAACATACAAATAACCCTATGGTGTGACCCACGCGCGCGCTCATATGATGGACACCAAAGGACAGCAACATAACCACAAGCAAATTAAATCAATCATAGCAATTCATCAACCACCGATAGGACAAGGAAAAACTACTCAGACATCATAGGATGGCAACACATCATTGGATAATAATATGAAGCATAAAGCACCATGTTGAAGTAGAGGGTACAGCGGGTTGCAGGAGAGTGGACCGCTGTAGATAGAGGGGGGAAGGTGATGGAGATGTTGGTGAAGATGGCGGAGGTGTTGGTGAAGATCGTGGTGATAATGACGATGGGAGAAGGGTTTCCCCTCTGGTCCTTGGCCTCCATGGCGTGGGAGGGGCGAGAGCCCCTCCGAGATTGGATCTATCTCTTTGTTTCTCTCTGTTTCTGCGTTCTCCCTGCTGCCCTTTCACCGTTTCGTCTATATATGGAGATCTGTAACTCCGATTGGACTGAAACCTTCGCCGTGATTTTTTTACCAAAAATTAGCTTTCTTGTAGCCGAAGAAGGGACCAACCGCCTTACGGGTGGCCCACGAGGGTCAGGGGCGCGCCCAGGGGGGCAGGCGCGTCCCCCTGCCTCGTGGCCACCTCGGGCACCGTTTCATGTTGATCTTTCTCCCAGATTTTCCAAATATTCCAAAAATAAGCTCTGTCCGTTTTTATCCCGTTTGCATTCCGTTTGATATGGATATTCTGCGAAACCAAAAACATGCAACAAACAGGAACTAGCACTGGGCATTGGATCAATATGTTAGTCAAAAAATAGTATAAAAAGTTGCCAAAAAGTATATGAAAGTTGCATAATATTGGCATAGAACAATCAAAATTATAGATACGATGGAGACGTATCAGCATCCCCAAGCTTAATTCCTGCTCGTCCTCGAGTAGGTAAATGATAAAAAAGATAATTTTTGATGTGGAATGCTACCTAGCATAATCTTGATCATGTATCTAATCATGGCATGAATATTAAGACACGAGTGATTCAAAGCAATAGTCTATCATTTGACATAAAAACAATAATACTTCAAGCCTACTAATAAAGCAATCATGTCTTTTCAAAATAACAAGGCCAAAGAAGGTTATCCCTACAAAATCATATAGTCTGGCTATGCTCGATCTTCTTCACACAAAATATTCACATCATGCACAACCCCGATGACAAGCCAAGCAATTGTTTCATACTTTTGACGTTCTCAAACCTTTTCAACTTTCACGCAATACATGAGTGTGAGCCATGGACATAGCACTATAGGTGGAATAGAATATGACGGTGGAGGTCGTGTGGAGAAGGCAAAAAAGGAGAAAGTCTCACATCGACGCGGCTAATCAACGGGCTATGGAGATGCCAATCAATTGATGTCAATGTGAGGAGTAGGGATTGCCATGCAACAGATGCACTAGAGCTATAAGTATATGAAAGCTCAAACTGAAACTAAGTGGGTGTGCATCCAACTTGCTTGCTCATGAAGACCTAGGGCATTTGAGGAAGCCCATCGTTGGAATATACAAGCCAAGTTCTATAATGAAAATTCCCACTAGTATATGAAAGTGATAACTCAAGAGACTCTCTATATGAAGAACATGGTTCTACTCTGAAGCACAAGTGTGGCAAAAGGATAGTAACATTGCCCCTTCTCTCTTTTTCTCTCATTTTTTTGTAGGCTTCTTTGGCCTCTCTCTCTTTTTTGGGGGGGCTTCTTTGGCCACTTTTATTTTGGTAACCTCACATGGGACAATGTTCTAATAATGATGATCATCACACTTTTATTTACTTACAAATCGATCTAGAACAAATATATGACTCTATATGAATGCCTCCGGCGGTGTACCGAGATGTGCAACGATCTAGCGTAGCAATGACATCAAAAACGGACAAGCCATGAAAACATCATGCTAGCTATCTTACGATCATGCAAAGCAATATGACGATAAATGATCAAGTCATGTATATGATGATGATGCAAGTTGCATGGCAATATACTCGGAATGGCTATGGAAATGCCATAATAGGTAGGTATGGTGGCTGTTTTGAGGAAGATATAAGGAGGTTTATGTTTGATAGAGCATATCGTATCACGGGGTTTGGATGCACCGGCGAAGTTTGCACCAACTCTCGAGGTGAGGAAGGGCAATGCACGGTACCGAAGAGGCTAGCAATGATGGAAGGGTGAGAGTGCGTATAATCCATGGACTTAATGTTAGTCATAAAGAACTCACATACTTATTGCAAAAATCTATTAGTCATCGAAACAAAGTACTACGCGCATGCTCCTAGGGGGATAGATTGGTAGGAAAAGACCATCACTCGTCCCCGACCACCACTCATAAGGAAGACAATCAATAAATACCTCATGCTCCAACTTCGTTACATAACGGTTCGCCATACATGCATGCTACGGGAATCACAAACCTCAACACAAGTATTTCTACAATCCACAACCACCCACTAGCATGACTCTAATATCACCATCTTTATATCACAAAACTATTGCAAGGAATCAAACATATCATATTCAGTGATCTACAAGTTTATGTAGGATTTTATGACTAACCATGTGAATGACCAGTTCATGTCATCTCTCTAAATAGATATAAGTGAAGCAAGAGAGTTTAATTCTTTCTACAAAAGATATGCCCATGCTCTAACAATTATAAGTGAAGCAAAAGAGCATTCTACAAATGGCGGTTGTCTATGTAAAGAGAAACATGCAATCCAAACTTCAAATGATATAAGTGAAGCACATGAAGCATTCTATAAAGCCATACCCAAAAGATATAAATGAAGTGCAAAGAGCATTCTATAAATCAATCAAGGACTATCTCATACCAGCATGGTGCATAAAAGAAAAATGAAAACTAAATGCAAAAGACGCTCCAAGATTTGCACATATTGCATGAACGAAACGAATCTGAAAACATACCGATACTTGTTGAAGAAAGAGGGGATTCCTTCCGGGGCATCCGCAAGCTTAGACGCTTGAGTATCCTTGAATATTTACTTGGGGTGCCTCGGGCATCCCCAAGCTTGAGCTCTTGCCTCTCTTCCTTCTTCTCACATCGAAACCTTCTCGATCATCGAACACTTCATCCACACAAAACTTCAACAGAAAACTCGGTAAGATCAGTTAGTATAATAAAGCAAATCACCACTCTAAGTACTGTTGAAAACCTATTCGTATTTTATTTTTGCATTGTGTCTACTGTAATCTAACTTTTTCATGGCTTAATCCACTGATATAAATTGATAGTTTCATCAAAACAAGCAAACTATGCATCAAAAACAGAATCTGTCAAAAACAGAACAGTCTGTAACAATCTGAACATTCACCATACTTCTGATACTTGAAAACTTCTGCCAAAATTAGGAAATATAAACAATTTGTACAGCAAGATAGTGCAAAAAGAATCAGAACCATTTGACGTTCCAGTAAAAAATTAAAATTCGCGCACTACAGCCAAAGTTTACATCTGCACCGCACAAACCAACAAGCATTGTAAACATCCTAAAGGCAAACCTTGGCACATTATTTTTATAATACAATGGAATTGTACAAGGGGGTAATTATTTCTGTTGAGAAGTTTCTGTAATCAAGATTCACAAAGTTTCCGTGAGCATGAACAAAGTTCAAGGAGCTCTCCCACTCCAACAATGCTTGTCTTTCTCACTTTCACTTTCCTTTTTGAATTTTTTTTGGGTTCCCTTCTTTATTTTTGTTGTTTTTAAACTATATGAAAGCACTCAACAGAAATAAATGACTCTCTAAAACTTCCGGGTTGTCTCCCTGGCAGCGCTTTCTTTAAAGCCATTAAACTAGGCATATAGTGCTCAAGTAATGGATCCACCGGATCCCAAGATATATCAAAGCCAATTTTAATTAACAATGATTTGTAATTTAGTAATGAGCACAAGGCAACATATATCATGCAACAACGAAGTCTAACTCTCTTCCTATGCATCGGCATGTCATAAAAGAACAATTCATGCACACATAGTAAAGGCCAATGCATAGTATAAACAATTTCTTGCAATTTTATCGTGTTGGAAATATAGAGAGGTGGAGATATAGTTCCTCTCTCATAATAATTGCAAGTAGGAGCAGCAAGCACATGCATATTATATTCATCAAAATCATCATGTGCAACGGTAAAAGGCAACCCATCAATATAATCTCTAATAAAAGCAAACTTCTCCGATATAGTCTAGTTTGGAGAATTCAAAAAGATAATAGGACTATCATGTGTGGGTGCAATAGCAACAATTTCATGATTAACATAAGGAACTATAGCAAGTTCATATCCATAAGCATAATTCATATTGGCATCTTGGCCACAAGCATAGCAAGCATCATCAAAAAGGGATATTTCAAGAGAATCAATGGGACCATAACAATCATCATAGCAATCATCCTTCGGTAAGCACGAAGGGAAATTAAACAATGTGTGAGTTGAAGAGTTACTCACATTAGAAGGTGGGCACATGTAGCTAATCCGCTCTTCCTCCTTTTGTTCTTCGCTCTCCTCCTCATCTTTTTCATCCAATGAGCTCACAGTTTCATCAACTTCTTCTTCCATAGATTCCTGCAAAATATTAGTCTCTTCTTGGACAGCGGAGACTTTCTCAATAAGTGCATTAATATCGGAATTGTATTCATAATTCTCATAGCAATATTTGAGGATAGCTAAATTTTCAGGTCTATAAACAGCATCATCAAAATCTTCGAACTCTTTAAACATAGATTCAATTTCATAAGCACCCATAAAAGCAACAAATTCTTCTATTTGTTCCACATCATAGTAATCGTATATACCATTAGCATAAGAAGGTAAGGTTTTATTATCATTAAATTTGCATGAAAAGGGAAGGTGTGGAGCCTTCATCATAGAGAAACAAGTATAATCATATCTCAAGCATAGGCGCCTAGCATACCACTTCAATATATGAATTTGATCCCATAATAGTTTCCCTTTTGTGTCAAGCGATAATCCCTAAAGTATTCATGTTGATCCAATGTTACTCCCGTTACATAATTGAATGGGGTTTTCTCAGGATTATTAAAGTAGTACATAATATCTTTCACATAACCAGCATCGAGGGTTTTAGGAGGTTCCCCATCTCCATGAGTAGCAAGTAAACCTAATTTTTTTGGTATTTCGTGTTCCATATCCATAACTAAAGATAGAGAACAACTAAGAACAGCAAATAAAAATTACTTAGTGATAAAGCAAACAAGCACACACGAGAATATTCACCCCACGCTATTGCTCCCCGTCAACGGCGCCAGAAAAAGGTCTTGATAACCCGCAAGTATAGGGGATCAATTGTAGCCTCTTTCGATAAGTAAGAGTGTCGAACCCAACGAGGAGCTAAAGGGAGAACAAATATTCCCTCAAGTTCTATCGACCACCGATACAACTCGACGCACGCTTGACGTTCGCTTTACCTAGAACAAGTATAAAACTAGAAGTACTTTGTAGGTGTTTTTGGATAGGCTTGCAAGAATATAAAGAGCGCAAGAATAAAAACTAGGGGCTGTTTAGATAAAGACACAATAAAGTTAGTATAGCGAGTGTGGAAAAGTGGTGGTAGGAGTTGCAAAATTGTCCCTAAGCAATTGACTACTTGAGGGAGTCCTGGATTAGGGGGTATCCGTACAGCCGGACTATATCCTTTGGCCGGACTGCTGGACTATGAAGATACAAGATTGAAGACTTCGTCTCCTGTCCGGATGGGACTCTCCTTGGCGTGGAAGGCAAGCTTGGCGATACGGATATGTAGATCTCCTCCCATTGTAACCGACTCTATGTAACCCTAGCCCCCTCCGATGTCTATATAAACCGGAGGGTTTAGTCCGTAGGACAAGAACAATCATAATCATAGGCTAGCTTCTAGGGTTTAGCCTCTATGATCTCGTGGTAGATCAACTCTTGTAATACTCATATCATCAAGATCAATCAAACAGGAAGTAGGGTATTACCTCCATCGAGAGGGCCCGAACCTGGGTAAACATTGTGTCCCCCGTCTCCTGTTACCATCCGCCTTAGACGCACAGTTCGGGACCCCCTACCCGAGATCTACCGGTTTTGGCATCGACAGTCGCCAGGCTCGAGCGCATCCTTGGCGGAGTTGACGTCACCGACGAAGTAGAACATCGCCAACGTGATATCTTGAGGATGCAGATGATCGACAAAATTTGCTACCAGGCCCGAGACATGGAAATGGAGCGGTTCCGCGGAGTTGTCATGCACGTGATTGCACGCCGTCAAGCTCTTCTGGAAGAGGCCCAACAACCCCAAGAGCCTCCCAGCGCCAGCAGCTCCGTAGGCGGAGGCGAGTCGGGACACTTGGAGTGAACGGCTGCAAGGGTGCTATGCTGATCATGGAGTCCGAGAAGACCATCGTCGGAAGGCCGCCAGCTCAACCTTTTAGCTTATATTTTATTATAATTGTATGCATATGTAGGTCGTGAGTGTTCTGGGCCTTGCGGCATTTGGCATTTTAAATTATCCTGAATATGTAAGACAATTATTAAGAATTATTAACCGTTGCCTTTGTAACTTTCCCTCAACGGCGAGCAGAGCGCGCAGGGACGCCAGAGCAGAGTGTGTCGCGGCCGCCTCAACGGCGAGCAACCACGTGGTCAACCTCCTGCCATCAATAAATTTTGACCTTGTTTCTCGTCACATTGCAGATTACAACGCAATAAGTAATTGCAAATCTGTTCACACCTATCAAACTAACATGTGTTCACACTTAGCACCGGGCTGTAAAAGCTACCCACTCAAAAATTACTTCACAGTTCCTCTCCTCATCACCCACAAAACTGGTTTTTTCTGTCAAGTCGTTCCGCCATGACCTGTAGAAGGAGTTTGGCGTGGACATATAACCAGGCAGCAAAGACCAAGGCCGTGGAAGCACTAGAGAGGTCTCGCCGCTGGCCGACCGCCATAGCAGAGATGTCGGCTACCGCATGAGCTCCTCGAACAAGCTCTCACGGGCATGTGAGGGCTCTCACAAGTGCATTCGCGGCATTGGCCATCGCGACGAGCCGACGTTTCTGAAGTCCTTCGCCGGCGACGACGACATTCTCGTTGGCATCAGTACGCACCAGGAGCTGGTCGACGGCTTGATGAAGCTGCTCAAGATCAGCGATGCCTCGGTTGACAAGGCGACCAGTGATGCGGAGCATCCTTCCGTCATCCCCATGGACCTTCCATCAACTATCCAAGCTCCAAGTGGACCCATGACAAGAGCAAGAGCTCGTGCTATTCAATCCGAGGTGACATCACTCCAATTTGATTTCCCTTTTCCTTCAAGTGAGACATGGCTACCACCTAAGTCCGAGACACTATGCGTGATCAGGTACAACGTTCAAGCCAAGGAACCATGATGCGGAGCATCCCACGTTCATCCCCATGTACACTCCCACTACTCTCCAAGCCCCAAGTGGACATATGACGAGACCTCGAACAAACGCCATTGGACACAAGGTGAACTCACTCCTCTCCGAACCTTCACTTCCCACATGTGAGACATGGTTACTACCTCAAATATATGTGCTATGCATGACCAGGAACAAGGAGGAAGACCATGGACAAGACGGCGAGGACACCAAGTACACGGACCAAGAAAAGAAGCTGCCTGGTTACGGCCGGACGTCAGACCAGGACGGACGTCCGACGACTCGAGCTCCGGACGGCCGGGCCCCTCCGGACGACCGTGCAGCGACCACCGAACCGAATCTGCGGACATCCGAAGAACTCCGGACGTCCGGGACCTCATGAGCCTCCGGACGACCGGCCCCTCCGGATGTCCGACCAAAGCGCACTTTCGAGCGAATCTACGGATGTCAGAAGAGCTCCGGACGTCCGGACCTTGAGCCTCCGGACGGCCGGAACCCTCCGGACGTCAAGCGCTCTGCGCCACAGTGTGTTGGGCGCAGCCCATGTACCCCTTCACTTACCCCTTCGTGGCCCATGACTATATATACTCCTCCACCTCCTCCTAGTTAAGGTTAGCATTGGATTAGCTCATATTCTTGTGTGAGAGCCTTTGCTCATCCACTTGGTTACTTCTCCTCGGAGCTCAGGACCTCTACGGAGAAGATCCCCAAAGCGGATTCAAGACCCCCTTCTAGGGTGGACCCCATCAAGACCTCCTCTCGGAGAAGAACGGCTACTCGTGTATCCTTACCTTTGTTGATTGTGGATCATGTGTACCTCCTTGTATTCGATGATCTAGCATTTGTGTGATTGATCCCTTGTCGGTTTAGTGATTTCTCTCTCGTTTCCCCCGTGTTTCCCTCTCGTTCTTCCACGCGTTCTTCGTGGTTCCCCCGTAGGATCCGCTCCAACGTGAAAGATTGTCCACGTAGGGTTCCGCCCTACATCATCTATGGATCAGAGCTTAGGTTGATCACGTTTTTGGAGCCCCTACCCCTCTTTTTATAGCTTGATTTTGTTGATTTCGTCCTAAATTCGAAAATCCCCACCAAAAATAGCCCCAAATTTTTTTGTGATTTGTTAGTTTTGATGATGTTTTGTTGATTTTGATCCATGGATTTGCTTGGTTTCGAGTGGATCTAGCATCTCCCCAAGTTTCCCCACTTTCCATCCACAAAATCTCCTCAATTTTGACCCCAAAATCCCCAAATTCCGCCCAAAATCGCGTCCATAACTAATTCATCCGAACTCCGATTTTGGCGTTCTTTAGCTCGTTGAAAAGCTCATGACATCCCCCTTCCAACAAAAATACCACCAAAATCATTTGACTCCATCAAATTTTTGGAACTTTGGCATCTTTGCCTAGGGCTTCCACCACATCATCCGCTACTCCACCACCGTCTTCCGCAACCTAACCAATTTTGTTTCTCATGGTTGTTTGAGTTGTGATTCGAGTCTCCTAAGGTGTTTGGCTACTTAGGGACGGCTGCTTCTTCATCAACCACCACCGCCACTTCCGCATAGGCTTGACCAACATACACTTCCACCTCAACTTAACACAATTTTGTTTGTGTTGTGAGTTGTGTCTCCTAAGGTGTTTCGGCTACTTAGGGACCGTGCTTCCAACTCCGACACCGTGTATAATTCACCACCTTACCCTCCACTTCCGCATTGCGTACTCCAAAAAAACACCATTGCATTTACGCAACTCCTTTGAGCTTCCGCAACCACCACCGCTTTCCGCTACCACCATTTGACATTTGCCATTTGAGATTTTGAGTTCGCGGTTTTTCCGTTGCCTAAGGTGTTTCGGCTACTTAGGGACGAGTCTCCATCATCTTGGTATCTACATCAAGAATACCGCCACTCATCATCGCAGCGACGGTAACCTCGGCGACACCATTGTATATTCCCATTGCAAATTGCATTGATAACCCCTAGCCCATTTTGCGTTACTTGCCTATCGAGACTAGCCATTCGAGTATTGCCGCAACGTTACTTGTGCACATTAGTGATCATTGATCTACACCATCTATTGCATACATACCATATCATATTGGTATCATATCATCCATTGTGTCACAATATCGTTCCCGCATATACACAATAGTTATCTTGGTTTGTGCATTGTGCAAAAGTGGCCATACAAAAAAAAAAGAAATAAAGCTTTTAAGCAAAAAGAGAAAGAGCAAAGAAGCTTGTAAGCAAGTGCCATAGCATCATACCACATTGCATATAAGATTGTCATATCCGATCATCTTGGATCATCTTGAGAAACACCAAACCATAAATACATAGCATACTTGGGATAGAAAGTTTATCCATTTTGCATCTTATAGGTTGTGCACAAGTGTCGTATCCGCCTATTGAGCAATCGTGCTAGCGTCTCTCTTGAGTTGTGCAACACGAGCGTTTTCCGTGGATTCCACATTTTGTGCTCATTCCTTGGTTGCACGACCCCATTTATCTATCCGTGTGTGTGTGTTTCCGTGTGCATTCTTTGCTATTGGTCCATTTGTTTCGCTTTTGAATTTGTGAATCTCTTTCAACATTATTGACTCTTGCTAACATTTTGCATTAAATTTTTGTGCCACTATCCTCACCGAGCTCCTCCATAAGCTTTACTTGTGTAGGTGTGAGAACCGACAAGGATTAGTACCAATAGTGCTATTTCATTGTCGCATTTGAGTGAACTTGATTCATTGTCAACATCGGTCAAGGTACATTGGTATAAGTTCTTCTCTTTCTCCCACTCATATTTGCTCGAGTCTTGTGATGGATAGGCAAGGCATTTCATCTCCGGTCTACAACAACAACGACGGCGTGAACAACTACATCACCAAAGCGTCTATCTTCGATCTACAACGACAAGTGCAAGGCACACAATCAAGATTGCGAGAGCGCATCGAGAACATCTCCATCGACATTCATCACTCCGAAGCAAGGAGAAGGGACTACATCGACAAGAAGCTTGCCGCACATAAAGAGGAGCAAGATGCAAGGATGGAGGAGATTAGAGCCTTGATCAAGTCTTCGTCCCCTTCGTCATCTTCAAGGCGGCGACATTCAAGCCACAAGTCTTCGGAGCGCGGCAACGATGCAAGTACAAATCGTCCTTGTCCACATCTACATGGCGACCACCATCACGGTCGTGATCCACATCGTCATGAAGGGCAAGTCACCTCCAAACAACATGTGCACAACGACGACGAACGACAACTACTACGAGCACAAGCACGACAACGACATCATCATCATGAAGATGCTCCACAAGCGCAAATGCACAAGTCCCAAGAAGCCCTACTTCACGCCAAGTCGAGCTTCATAAGCACAAGAGAAGATCATGAGGCGAGCACCACCAAGACGGGCGCTACGGCTACATCAACCACTTGGCATCTTCGCCAAGTTTTCTCAAGGCATCTTCACCTTTGGACGTACGGCATCTTCGCCTACTTCCCACGAGTACGCCTACAACAACTTCTTCAAGTCCAAGGCGACCACCTACGACCGAGGGCGACACTTCCATCTTCGGAAGCCCCTCAAGGAAGATGGCCGAGCATGGGAAACTCCCTTCGGTCATGAAGACGAGCTATGAGGTGCCACATCATATGGGCCTCCAACACCAAGGCGGTGACAAGGCGGTCGAGCGAGGGCCATCCCTTCGACCACGGGCGACGAGAGCGAACCTCTTCAACAACATGAAGGCAGGCGCCAACATTGGACTCCTCCTCCGAGTCAAGCTACGCGACTGCCGCGCATGGAGACATTTGCACCTACATCTCTCCGGCACCCACATATGTCGAGATGCCCCAATTGCCATGTGAGGAGAGCCACCACCCCATGAGTGACATGAGTGACTCCACCATACGTGACATTGAGAGCATTTCCTATGAGAGGATGAGTGTGACCACCACTAGCCCCACACATGAGAGCATGCCACACATCCTATGTGAGGTTGAGCGCCATTTGAGTGACTCCACCCACCATACGAGGGAGAGCATCCTTGAGGGAGTGAGTGAGCCACAACACTTAGTGAGTGAGGTAGTTGACACGACACATGAGGCCACTATGATTTCTAACGACTTAACCTCTACTCCTAGTGTGTTTTGTTCTTTGGTGCTAGGTCTCCTACATGACGACATGCCTATCTTTGACGCAGTCTATTCCTCCATTGGAGACGACGATGGCCATGGTGGATGATGATGCACCCCCACATGGTTCCATCAAGATGAAGATGACAACGAGGCGATCTTCAACACCTCACCTACAACTCATGAGCGACCTTCCAAAGGTAACATAGGTGATGGTGCTTCTCTTGTCCCACTAGTGGACTCTCTTGCCATCGATTGCTCCCATGATGTTGACCCACCTATTACCATGCTTCATGCTAGTAAAACTTCTTCATGCCTTGACTTACCTATTTATGATGAATATGATGATGAGCATGTTGAGCTGCCTAGTTGTGATGCTATGCTTCATAGGATATCATGTGAAAATTCTATTGGTCACATTATGTTTGACAATCCATTGAACTTGTCATATGCTATGAGTGAGATCTCCCATATTGCCTCATTTCAATCTCAACATAGTAACTATGCATGCCCCATTAAAATAAATCCCATTTGCACTTATGGCATAGATGACGAGATGATGGTCATTGGCTTTTGCTTCTCTTGTGATGATATTGCACTACTTCCTTTGCGCAATTCGTCTACTATTCCATGCCATGATCACATTGTTCCAAATATGCATTATTTTGGATGTTGTCAATATTCTCCATGTGATGTTTCCATTAATGCTCATGAGGAGACCCCCATAGTTTCCTCATACATATTAGGAGATCTTGATGCATTTCATACTTTGCATGATTCCCATAATTGCTTGAACCATATGCATTACATGAATAACAATGCTCTTGATATTTCTCATGATGCATTGCACAATTTGAGTCTCCATCATGCCATACATAATAACAAACCTATCATGATGGATGACATGTTTCTATATCACACATCTCATTTATTTGAGCATTGGCTATTTTGTGCTAACCGACACATGCACGTATGCATCATGATGGATGATGTGTACATCTACCACGCACACACAATTTTCTCTTTGTCTTTGTTTTGTGTAGGTACCCACATACACTCGTCAACATCTCAATCCCATGAGTTGACGAAACGAGCACTTGAGAGCAACGATGACTTGGGATCACGTGGACTTTCATTCCCACCATTCCTTTTGCGCAAGGACTACGCGCATCTCTTCTACTTGGCTCTCACACGGCTTTGGGCTATTTACCACTTGTTACCTTATGCCCATTCTATCGTGTTCACTTTGCATGTTATGCTTACTTCTATGCCTTTGCCATGCAATTGTGACCCTTGCTTGCATATACCCATGATTCACCATTATGCTACTCCTATGTGTATTTGCATGCTTGGTGGAGATCCTTGTTGCTTTTGCCATGATTATCATGTGCCCCATGCTATTGTTGATTGTTGTGTTGGGAGAGTCATGATGTCCCATTGCTATTTACATCTGACCTCTCGCCAATACATTGATGATAATTTTCTCATATCTTGCTTTCATGCTTGTGCTATGCCATGTGAATTATTCATGCCCACTATTTGCACATATGACATGCTTGCCATGATTCCTTCTAGTATGTTGCATCTTCGCACTACTAGCTTGCTTGACTTGATCGCTATGATTGCTTGCTATGTTGAATCACCCATGTTCCACTATCACTTGCTTTCTTGGGTTGATGACATATATGCTCATGCCTCTCACATGATATATCTTGGTCATTGTCTCTTGTGTCCATTAGTTGCCTCTCTCATATCCACTTGTATTGAGTGCAACCATACTATGATTATTGATCTTGGAGACTTTGACATATTACTTGTGATGCATGCTTGTTTGATTGCGCCTATTGCATTTGGTTGTTCTTGCATCATATGCCTCCATACTATGAAACGCCTCCCTTGTATTTTCTTATGATATGAATGATGAGAACACTTGTTGGGTATTTTACCACACACGAATGTCGGGTTTTGCACTTCCGCTAACCTCATTTGTTTTTCCGAGTGTTTGTCATGTTCTTTCATTTTGAAGGATTCACAAGGCGGTAACATCACGAGACAACTTGCTTATGTGAAGGCATACAAGATGCACAACTCCATCATCCTTGAGAACCTCCTAAAGGTGACTTCCTTCCCTTTGAGCCATCCTCAAATACACATATTGGATGGGTCATTCTTTCATTGTTGTTTCCTTCTTCTTTTCTACATGATACATATATTGGATGGAGGACCGACATTGGAGATGGACCCTATGGACCTTCAAGTTGAGGAGTGCCACGACATCGAGCTATGGTACAACACCACCCATGACAAATTTGCACCCCATGCATGGATTGACTCACATTATGCTTGTCTTGTTGCACCTATTCCCATGTCATCCATGATATATGAGCATGTGCATTTTCTTAGCAAATTTGTTGTGATCTTTCTTGATGGCATATTCATACATCATGATCATATTGCCTACCATCAATTGCATGATAACATAATCATATTGAGCATCCATTGCCATATTCATGCTATTGATAAACCGTCTCACTATGACATTATTTTGCACCGTGGTTGCATTGATCACATTCACGACACCTTTGTTGTCCCAATGCATGAATTTTCTCTCGTGAATGCTTTACATGTCATTTTACATCATTTGGATAAGCATTTCATGCCTTGTCATCAACAATTCCTTTGGACGGACTCATTCTTACATGATGGACACTTTGTGTGCGTTAACCATTGTATTTTCGAGTGTTGCTTGTGTTTGCTCTTTTTGCATGTCTATCACTCCGGTGACACCTTGGACTACTTGGATTGCTCCATGTCTTCAACTTCGTCCAACTACAAGTCCGTCTACGACAACCGTTTCCATGGTGATGAGGATCACGATCCGAGGTCGGATCTTTCCCAAGAGGGGGGAGATGATGCGGAGCATCCCACGTTCATCCCCATGTACACTCCCACTACTCTCCAAGCCCCAAGTGGACATATGACGAGACCTCGAACAAACGCCATTGGACACAAGGTGAACTCGCTCCTCTCCGAACCTTCACTTCCCACATGTGAGACATGGTTACTACCTCAAATATATGTGCTATGCATGACCAGGAACAAGGAGGAAGACCATGGACAAGACGGCGAGGACACCAAGTACACGGACCAAGAAAAGAAGTCGCCTGGTTAGCTGGCCGGACGTCCGACCAGACCGGACGTCTGACGACTTCCCAGGCTCCGGACGGCCGGGCCCCTCCGGACGACCGTGCAGCGACCACCGAACGAATCTGCGGACATCCGAAGAACTCCGGACGTCCGGGACCTCATGAGCCTCCGGACGGCCGGCCCCTCCGGACGTCCAATCAAGCGCACTCCGAGCCGAATCTACGGATGTCCAAGAGCTCCGGACGTCCGGACCTTCCGAGCCTCCGGACGACCGGAACCCTCCGGACGTCCGACGCCTGTCTACGCACAGTGTGTTGGGCCGCAGCCCATGTACCCCTTCACTTACCCCTTCGTGGCCCATGACTATATATACTCCTCCACCTCCTCCTAGTTAAGGTTAGCATTGGATTAGCTCATATTCTTGTGTGAGAGCCTTTGCTCATCCACTTGGTTACTTCTCCTCGGAGCTCAGGACCTCTACGGAGAAGATCCCCCAAGCGGATTCAAGACCCCCTTCTAGGGTGGACCCCATCAAGACCTCCTCTCGGAGAAGAACGGCTACTCGTGTATCCTTACCTTTGTTGATTGTGGATCATGTGTACCTCCTTGTGTTCGATGATCTAGCATTTGTGTGATTGATCCCTTGTCGGTTTAGTGATTTCTCTCTTGTTTCCCCCGTGTTTCCCTCTCGTTCTTCCGCGCGTTCTTCGTGGTTCCCCCGTAGGATCCGCTCCAACGTGAAAGATCGTCCACGTAGGGTTCCGCCCTACATCAAACCAGGAGCTGAAGAACAAATGACATGCGTCAACTCTCTGGACAGCCCGGAACTTCCGGCCACAGCCCGGAACATCCGGCCCCCGGAACTTCCGTCCCGCCCGGAGCTTCCGGCCTCCGACGACATCGACCAGCCCGGGCGTGCCAACTTTCTGGTTAGCCCTGAACCTTCCCGGAACCCGGCCCGGAACTTTCGGCCCCCGGAAGCCAGCCCAGCTCCACCCGCGCCAACTCTCGGTTTAGGCGGACCTGCCGGACCTTCCTACCGAACTTCCGGCCCTGCATGAAGCGACCACCGGGCCGAGGCCCGTGTACCCTTCGTCCGTAGAACTAAAAATACTCCCCCACCTCCTCCTAGTTAGGGTTAGCATTGGCTTAGCTCATCTTTGGTGTGAGAGCCCTTGCTCATCCACTTGGTACTTCTCCTCGGAGTTCACGACCTCTTCGGAGAAGATCCCCCAAGTGGATTCAAGACCCACCTCTAGGGTGGACCCCATCAAGACCTCCTCACGGAGAAGATCGGTTACTCGTGTATCTTTCCCTTTTATTGATTTTGAATCTTGTGCTACCTTATGTGTTCGGTGATCTAGCCCTTGTGTAATCGAAACTTGTCGGTTTAGTGTTCCTCTTTTGAGTTTTCCCTTGTGTTCTTCCACCCGTTCTTCGTGTTTCCCCCCGTAGGATCCCCTCCAAACGTGAAAGATCTCCGATTAGGGTTCCACCCTACATCATATGGTATCAGAGCCACGTTGATCACGTTTTTGGAGCCCCTACTCCGTGATTTCTAGCTTGATTTTGTTGTTTTCGTCCTAAATCCGAAAATTCACCACCAAAAATAGCCCCAATTTTTTTTGTAATTTGTTGGTGTGGTGAAGTTTTGTTGGATTTGATCCGTGGATTTGCTTTGCTTCGAGTGGATCTAGCATCCCTACCCTTCTTCCCTTCTAACTCCTTCTTTTTCCCCTCAGAATTTGGGTTTTTCCCCCCAATTTTTCCGCCCAAACCCTCGATCCCGAAGTCCCTGTTCTTGGCAGAATCCCGACCACCGGAACTTCTGGCCCTGCCCGGAACTTCCGGCCCCCGGACCTTCCAGCCCAGCTCGGAACTTCCGGACCCCGGACCTTCCGTCTTGCCCGGAACTTCCGGCCTAGACAGAAAGGTCGCGCATCTTCGATGACCCCCGCTTCTTCGGCAACTTCGACCACGGTGCAGCGGCATCTTCGCCAACATACTTAAGACCGTGCATCACATCATCATCCACATTCACATCCGTTTGGAACCTCTACCGTAAGCAAGGACGGTAATCTCGACGACATCTTTGTCCAAACCTTGCCATTGCATTGATAAACATCATAGCCATCTTTTGCGTTGCTTACCCATCGAGACTAGCCATTGAGTATTGCAGGCAACGTGACTTGTGCACATTAGTGATCATACTCCATAGCATACATAGCATACCACCGTGGTGCATATCTTGGGATCCATTTGTGTGTCACAAAGTTGTCATAGCATACACAAGTGCTATCTTGGTTCGTGAAGTTTTGCATGAGAAAAGAGGTCAAAAGTGACAGAGCCACCCAAGCTTTTAAGCAAAGAGGAAAGGTAAGCAAAGAGCTTATTAGCAAGAACCATAGCATCATACTACATTAAGATTGTCATATTGGATCATCTTGGATCATCGCACCGAAATACCATACAAATAGCATACGTGGGATAGAGATCGTTGCATTTGCCTAGTAGGTTGTGCACAAGTTCCGTATCCGCCTATTATGCAATCGTGCTAGCGTCTCTCTAGTATTGTGCAACAAGAGCATTTTCGTGGATTCCACATTTTGGCTCACTTTTGGTTTGCACAATCCCACTTATCTATTCTTGAGTGTGTTTCAGTGTACCCCTACTTGCTTGGTCAACTTGTTGCATTTGCAAATTTGTGAATCTTTTCCAACATTATTGAATCTCGCTTACAATTGCATCAAATTTTGTGCCACCATCCTCACCAAGCTCCACCATAAGCTTTTATTTGTGTAGGTGTGAGAACCTATAAGGATTGGTACCAATAGTGCTATTTCATTGTCCGCATTTGGGTGAACTTGATTCATCATCAACATCGGTCAAAGGTACATTGGTATAAGTTCTTCTCCTTCTACCACTCACATATTTTCCTTGGAATGATGGATAGGCCAAGTACCTCTACCAACCCACTCTTCATCGAGCAAGACGACGACATGTCATCATACGTCGCCAAGAGCCACCTCTTTGGTGCACAACGAGCATTACATCCAGAGCAACAAGCAATGAGCGACCGCATCGACAACCTCGCCACCGACTTGCGACTCTCCGAGCAGCGTACAAGGGACTACTTCGACAACAAGTTCGACGCGCACAACCAAGAGAATGATGCAAGAATGGACGAGATCCGCGCCTTGATGAGGAACCGACAAAATTCCACTTCGTCATCATCAAGACGGAGCCGCCCGAGTCGACACTCCGACGACACCTTCTACGACTCAAGTACACCGTCATCGAACACCCTTCGACGAGCCGCGCGTCAAGACCGTCATGCATCTCGCAACCCGCTACATGACAAGCATTCACAAGAGCAAGTTGATGAGCAAATCCCTCGTCCTCAATCAAACCAAGCCGCTTTTGCCCAAGCTCAAGAACGACAACGACTAAGGCGCCAAGAGGAAGAACGAGCGCGTCTACATCAAGACGAACAAGACGCCGAGGCTCAACGTCTTCAACAACAAGAATGAGAAGCACAAGCTCTTGAGGCGCAACGTGCCCTTCAAGATTCAAGTCGAGCCATCGCCAACCGCAATCGCGAACGGCACAATCAAGAGGAAGCCCTTTGAGAAGAAATCCAAGAAAGGAACTACCAACCACGTGTGCAACGTCAAGTTCCTCAAGCTCCCCAACAAGCTCGTCAAGCTCCACCTCAACCTCAAGTTCAACAAGAGCAAGTTGATAATGGACTTCCTCCACACCAAGAGCAACAAGAAGATGATTGTCATCCATGTCCAGGGCGTCATAATCCTCGACCACAACAAAATGAAGAGCACCGATATGGAGAGCTCAAATTCACCATGCCCAAGTTCAATGGAAGCAATGACCTCGAAGAGTACCTCTCATGGGCATTGAAGGTCGACAAAATCTTTCGTTTGCACAACTATGAGGAAGAGAAGAAGATCGCTATGGCCTCACTTGAGTTGCAAGACTATGTGCTCATATGGTGGGAACAAATCATTGAGCGACGACAAGCAAGAGGTGAACCTCCAATCACCACTTGGGCTCAAATGAAGGATTTCATGAGAGCACGTTTTGTGCCAACCTACTACAACCGCGACCTCTTCAAGAAACTCCAACTTCTCAAGCAAGGAACAAAGAGTGTTGAAGAATACTACAAGGAAATGGAAATAGCCATGATTCGAGCCAATGTGAAGGAAGATGATGAGCAAACAATGGCACGTTTCTTGAATGGACTCAATCATCCCATCAAGAAGATCGCCGACTTCCAACCATACTCCTCTCTCATTGAGCTCGTGCATCAAGCTACAAAGGCGGAACGTCAAGTCCAAGATGACTTCAAGTACGCCAAGTACTCGTCCAAGACATGCGTCTTCTCCAACAACCAATCTTCAACAACTCATCCAACATCTACATCAACCAAACCTTCTACAAGTAACGACGACAAGTCAACTTACAAGAAAACTTCGGCAAGTTCAAGTTGTCTTCCTCCTACTACAAGCAACTTCAAGCCGCGTGCTTCATCATCTACTCCAAACGATGAGACCGTAAAGACAAGCTCCTTCAAGTGTTTCACTTGCGGCGGCCGAGGCCACAAGTCATAAGAATGCACCAACAAGCGCACCATGATCCTCAATGACGATGGCACCTATGATTCAATGAGTGAAGAGGAGATGGAAGCTCTTGAGCAAGTGGCCATGCACCGGCGAGTGAACGAAGATGAAGAAGATCAAGTCTTTTGTGATGAGGATTCGAGCCCCGCTCTGGTGGTCTCCAAGGTCTTAACTCTTCAACATCAACAAGAAGACGACCAAAGATGCCACCTCTTCCACACAAAGGCCGGCATCAAGGGGAGATCCGTCAAGGTCATCATTGATGGAGGTAGTTGCCACAACTTGGCAAGTGAAGAACTATGCTCCAAGCTTCAATTGGTCAAGAGGAAGCACCCGCACCCATACAAGGTGCAATGGCTAAGTGACTCCGGCACTATACGAGTCTAGAATACGGTACAAGTCTCCTTCAAAATCGGTGCATATGAGGACACTTTGGAGTGTGATGTGGTCCCAATGACCGTTTGCCACCTCCTTCTTGGTTGACAATGGCAATTCGACCGTGATGTCTTCCACAACGGGCGTACCAATCACTATAGCTTTAAGATGAAAGGGAAGGAATATGTGCTACGACCTATGTCTCCTAGTCAAGTGTTAGCCGACAAGCAAGCCACCCATCATGGAGAAAAGAGTGAGAAAGTGATCCACCAAAAAGTGAGTGAGAGCCACAAGCCAAACTTGAACACCTCTTCGCCTAGAGAGAAAAACCTCATCATATTTGCCACCAAAAGTGAGATGAGAGAAGTGTGTGAGAACCCATCTAGTGTGGTGCACTTTGTCCTTGTGTGCAAGGATGGACAGCCAACAACTAACAACTCTAATGAGCTACCTTTAGTGTTTAAATCTCTTTTGCAGGAATTCCAAGATGTTTTCCCCGATGAGCTACCTCCGGGTCTACCTCCTCTTCGAGGCATTGAGCATCGAATCGACCTCATCCCCGGAGCGCCTCTACCAAACAAAGCTCCATACCGAGTCAACCTCAGAAGAAACAAAGGAGATTCAACGGCAAGTACAACAACTCATCGACAACGGTCATGTACGTGAAAGCTTAAGCCCTTGTGCCGTTAGGTTATACTTGTGCCTAAACCCGATGGAAGTTTCCGCTTGTGTTCCGATTGTAGACCTATAAATGCTATTACCGTTCGCTATAGGCATCCCATTCCTCGCTTAGATGATATGCTTGATGAACTTAGTGGAGCCAACTTTTTCTCAAAAATTGATCTTAAAAGTGGCTATTATCAAATTCGCATACAAGAGGGTGATGAATGGAAAACCGCTTTCAAAACCAAATTTGGCTTGTATGAATGGTTAGTGATGCCTATGGGTCTATCGGAGGCTCCCTTTACTTTCGTGCGTCTTATGCATCATGTGCTTCGCCCTTATATTGGAGTCTTTGTTGTGGTTTACTTCGACGATATTCTTGTGTTTAGCAAAACCATGAAAGAACATCTTGATCATGTTAGGGCTGTTTTGCAAACCCTTCGCAAGGAAAGTCTTTATGCAAACATGAAAAATGCACTTTTGGCGTTGACAAAGTGGTTTTCTTGGGTTTTGTTGTATCCTCAAAGGGTGTCCATGTTGATGAATCTAAAATTGAAGCAATTAAAACTTGGCCCCAACCCACCAATTTGCAACAAGTGCGTAGCTTTCTTGGTCTTGCGGGTTTTTTATCGTCGCTTTGTGAAAAACTTTAGCACAATTGCCGCTCCTTTGCATGCCTTGAGTAAGAAGAATACTCCTTTTGTTTGGGGATCTTTGCAATCCACCGCTTTTGAAGAGCTCAAGTCTATGCTTACTCATGCTCCGATTCTTGCCTTGCCCAATTATGACAAAACTTTTGAGGTTCATTGTGATGCACCGGAATTGGAGGAGTTTTGATGCAAGAAAAACGGGCCATTGCTTACTTTAGTGAAAAACTCACTGGTGCTCAAGTTAACTATCCCATCTATGACAAGGAATTATATGCTCTAGTGCGTGTGCTACATGTTTGGGAACATTACCTTAGACCTCATGAGTTTGTCATCCATACCGATCATGAAACGCTTAAGTACTTAAAAGGCCAAACTAAGTTGAACAAGCGTCATGCCAAATGGAGTGAATTTATTGAATCTTTTCCTTATGTCATTAAGTACATTAAGGGTAAGGAAAATGTAGTTGCCGATGCACTTTCTACGCATATGCACGCTTGTCACTAAACTTGAGTTGAATGTTATTGGCTTTGAGCACATAAAAGACTTGTATGCTAATGACCCATCTTTTGCTATTCCTTATGCTAAGTGTTTGACGACATACGTCTTGGGAACAATACTATATCAAGGATGCTTATCTTATGAGAGCTAACAAACTATGCATTCCCGAGTCTTCTCTTCGTTTGCTCCTTTTGCAAGAGGCTCATGGAGGCGGACTCATGGGACACTTTGGACGCGACAAGACATTTGCCACGCTCTCCAAGAACTACTTTTGGCCCAAGATGTTCCGCGACGTATCACGCTTCACCAACCGATGCTCTACATGCCGCAAAGCTAAGTATAAAGCTCAATCTCATGGTCTTTACATGCCTCTTCCTATCCCTTATCAACCTTGGGAAGACATTAGCATGGATTTTGTACTTGGTTTGCCTAGAACTCAAAATGGAACGGATTCCGTGTTTGTTGTTGTTGACAGATTTCCCAAGATGGCACATTTCATTCCTTGCAACAAGATAGACGATGCTTCACATATTGCAAATCTTTTTTGTAGGGAAATCTTGCGACTCCATGGAGTACCAAAGACAATCGTCTCCGATCATGACGTCAAGTTCTTGAGTTACTTTTGGAAGACCCTATGCCCAAGCTCGGAATCAAGCTCTTGTTCTCATCCACATACCATTCTCAAACCTACGGCCAAACGGAGGTGACGAACCGCACACTCTCCACTCTACTTCGCGTCTTGATCAAGAAGAACGTCAAGGAGTGGGAGGCATGTCTACCCATCGCCGAGTACGCCTACAATCGCGCAACACACTTGACTATCGGCAAGTCCCCCTTCGAGATCATCTACGGCTTCAACCCGTTGTCACCATTGGACAATCTACCACTTCCTCTACAAGAGCGCACCAACATGGATGCAAGTGCATGGGCAAGCTACATCAAGAAGATGCATGAGGATACAAGACAAACCATCGAGCGCCAAGTACAACGACTAGCGACCAAGCTCAACGTCAACAAACAACCCATGGTCTTCAACATTGGTGATCTAGTGTGGCTACACCTTCGCAAGGACCGCTTCCCCAACGAACGGAAGTCCAAGCTTCTCCCTCGAGCCGGTGGACCTTTCAAGGTGCTAGCACGCTACAACGACAACGCCTACAAGATCGACCTACCACGAGACAAGTACAATGTGAGCGACATCTTCAACGTCAAGGACCTCGCGCTGTACCATGGTGATGAAGATCTTGATCCGAGGTCAGATCTTTCACAGGGGGGGGGGGGAGATGATGCGGAGCATCCTTCGGTCATCCCCATGGACCTTCCATTAACTATCCAAGCTCCAAGTGGACCCATGACAAGAGCAAGAGCTCGTGCTATTCAATCCGAGGTGACATCACTCCTATTCGATTTACCTTTTCCTTCCAGTGAGACATGGCTACTACCTAAGTCCGAGACACCATGCGTGATCAGGTACAACGTTCAAGCCAAGGAACCAGGAGCTGAAGAAGAAACGACATGCGTCAACTCTCTGGACAGCCCGGAACTTCCGGCCACAGCCCGGAACTTCCGGCCCGCCCGGAGCTTCCGGCCTCCGACGACATTGACCAGCCCGGGCGTGCCAACTTTCTGGTTAGCCCGGAACCTGCCCGGAACCAGGCCCGGAAGTTCCGGCCCCCGGAACTTCCGGCCCACCCGGACCTTCCGGCCCCCGGAAGCCAGCTCAGCTCCACCCGCGCCAACTCTCGGCTTAGGCGGACCACCCGGACCTTCCGTGGCGGAACTTCCGGCCTAGCAGGAATTTCCTACCTCACTGCGAGCAGCCACAGGCCGTGGCAGTGTACCCTTCGCATCAGTAAACTATAAATACTCCCCACCTCCTCCTAGTTAGGGTTAGCATTGGTTTAGCTCATCTTTGGTGTGAGAGCCCTTGCTCATCCACTTGGTACTTCTCCTCGGAGTTCACGACCTCTTCGGAGAAGATCCCCCAAGCGGATTCAAGACCCCCCCTCTAGGGTGGACCCCATCAAGACCTCCTCACGGAGAAGATCGGTTACTCGTGTATCTTTCCCATTGTTGATTTTGAATCTTGTGCTACCTTATGTGTTCGGTGATCTAGCCCTTGTGTAATCGAAACTTGTCAGTTTAGTGTTCCTCTTTTGAGTTTTCCCTTGTGTTCTTCCGCCCGTTCGTCGTGTTTCCCCCCGTAGGATCCCCTCCAAACGTGGAAGATCTCTGATTAGGGTTCCACCCTACATCAACCAGCCTCGTCAAGCAACTCATGGGTGACAATGCGAAGCTCCTCAAGTTGGTCACCGATAAGGAGGAGGAGGAGGCCGCCGACTGGAAGATGCTGCATGAGCAGAGTAGTGCCTCGGAGATGACACTGAAAGCGGTCATCGAGGAACTGATGGGTGGCTTGAGGAAGCTCCGGATCGAGCGCGAGCAGGAGGTGGAGGAATCCGTGGCTGCTTTCAGGCAAAGTCGTGAGGAATTGAAGAAGGAGCTGGAGGGTTTCGCCGCCCGGCGATCCATCGACGAGTAAAGACAGTAGCGACCCAGATCGTTGTCTGCAATTTCCTTCTTCTCTTGCCCCTGTGTCTTCCGGGCTTTGCCGCAAGTGGCATTTAAAATTATCCGAAATATGTAAGACAATTATTATCTACGCCATTGTAAATTTGTCGTCGTATTATCTGTTGCCATTTTATTTGTGGTTGTATTATCCATTTCCCTATGTGGCAATTTGAATTAAGGCAGAATACGAGTTGAAAACACGAACAAAGCAAATGTTGCCATGGGATCACAAGCAAACACCCTCCGTCCAAGTGCTTTAATTAACCCATTAATGGAGAAGTTGTGAGCGAGGCGGGCAGCGGCTGGTGCATGGAGGTCAAAGAGCTCGCTTCCCGGTGAGCATGGGCGGCCTTGCTGCTCGCACGTGTCCCATCAAGCCTGCGAGGTGGATAGGATGCACACCCCTGTCGAGCCTGCGTGGCGGACTGCTCGCATGCGTCCCGTCGAGCCTGCACGATGGACTTCTCGCGCTCGTCCCGTCTAATCAAACAGCTACACGCATGCCACCGAATATGGTTTTCGACACGGTTAATATAATACAACCATTTGCGATATTAACGTGTCAGCTTTTTGTTTCAAAAAGGACTTCATTGGCTACTAATGTGTGCGCCTCTTCTCAAACTGGATGGTTTTTTTACCACGGCATATATGTGCCATGTCATCAAACCATGCCAAGTTTCATGTTTTTTGGGTGACTTTTTGATTTACTGGGATTTAAAAACCGAGATTCTCAATGTTTCAGGACGACGACAAGTTTGTAATTATTCCCATTCCTTAAATGAGACCTAAACATGCGCCCAATGACACATGTACGTTTTTCCCATTTTGCTTCACTTGAGCATCTGGTTATAGTTCAAATTTGAATTATGGACTACATTAAATGCATAGAAAACTTAGTAATTAGTAATATATATATATATATATACAATGGCCAAACGAACCCTGAACAGTTTCAAATATCAGCCCGACACTCCTGATATTCAATGTTGCCTGTAGAAAACAAAGTTCAAGGCGAGAAGAGGCAGCGATTATCGTTTCGCCCACAAGAGGGGCATGTTTCCCTACCGGAACCATGATGGTTGCGACAGGCTCCGGTTTGTAAAAGGCTTGTAATATAGCTTCGCCTAAATTGGACAATTATATGTACCATGTAGTGACACCATGCCATGTTTCATGATTTCCTGGTGAGTTTTGGACTTACAGAGATTTAAAAACCGAGATTCACAATGTTTGTGGCCAAGCCAGGACGGCGAGACGGTTGAATTCGTTCCCATTAGTTCTATGGGACCTAAACATGCACCCCAAGGAAACATGTACATTTTTTCTAGCCATTTTGGTGCACTGGAGCATGTGTTTGTAGTTTGGATTTGAATTATGGACATTAAATGCCTAGAAAACTCAATTAATGAATAAAAAAGGTCAAACCAACCCTGAATAATTTCAAAGTTCAGTGCGAATCTCCAGTTGTTCCGTGTTGTGTGTAGAAGAAAATACGAGGCTAGAAGAGGGAGTGATTATCGTTTGGCCCACAAGGGGGCACGTTTCCCTATCGAAACCACGAGGGTTCTTGTGACAGGCTCAGGTTTGTAAGAGGTTTGTAATAAAGCTTGGCCCAAATTGGCAATGTTTTTACCACGACATATATTGCCATGACGTGACACCATGCCACCTTTGATCACTTTCTGGTGAGTTTAGGATTTATGGGGACTTAAAAATCGAGATTCAAAATGTTTGAGGATGAGCCAGGACACTCGTACGGCTGTAATTCGTTCCCATTCCTGGCATGAGACCTAAACATGCACCCAAGGACACGTGTATAATTTTTCTAGCCATTTTGTAGTTCAGATTTGAATTATGGACATTAAATGCCTAGGAAACTCAATTAGTGTATAAAAAGGCCAAACAAACCCTGAATAAGTTTAATTTTCAGCACGGATATCATGTCGTTCCATGTTGCCCGTGGAAGAAAATACAAGGCGAAAAGAGGCAGTGATTACGTTTCACCCACAAGGGGTACACGTTTCCCTATCGGAACCACGAGGCTTCTTTGAGAGAAGATCCGGTTTTTGTAAGAGGTTTGTAATAAAGCTTGGCCCAAATTGGACAATGCTTTTACCACGACATATATGTGCCATGACGTGACACCATGCCACCTTTGATGACTTTCTGGTGAATTTAGGATTTACGGGGACTTAAAAACCGAGATTCGAAATGTTTGAGGACGAGCCATGACAGAATGCAGGTTGTAATTCGTTCACATTCCTGGCATGGGACCTAAACATGCACCCAAGGACACATGTATAATTTTTCTAGCCATTTTGGTGAACTGGAGCATGTATTTGTAGTTCAGATTAGAATTATGGACATTAAATGCCTAGGAAACTAAATTAGTGTACAAAAAGGCCAAACGAACCCCGAATAAGTTTAAATTTCAGCATGAATATCCTGTCATTCCATGTTGCCCGTAGAAGAAAATACAAAGCAAAAAGAGGCAGTGATTACGTTTCGCCCACAAGGGGGACACGTTTCCCTATCCGAACCACGAGGCTTCTTTGAGAGAAGCTCCGGTTTGTAAGAGCCTTATAATAAAACTTGCGCCACAATGGACGAAAAAAATTCCTTGACATATAAGTGTCACGTCATGACACCATGCCAAGTTTCACGATTTTCAGCTTAGTTTTGGATTTACAGGGATTTAAAAACCAAGATTCTTCTCCCGAAATGCTTTCAAATAGCACATGGTTCACTCACGAAAGCCGATATGCAATGAAAACTTTGTGGAAACCATATTTTAAAGTTTCATAAAAATCTAAAAAAAATGTGGGATGTTAAGAAGGTGATGTTTTATTGCGACACAAAATTTCATGTTGAAAAACATTACGAGATGTGAGCTATGAAAAAGACAAATTCAGCCCTGAATAGTGACATTACTATTGGCACTATTCAATGCTGATTTTGTCTTTTTCATAGCTCATGTCTCGTAATGTGTTTCAACTTGAAATTTTGTGTGGCAATAAAACATCATCCTCTTAACATCTCGCATTTTTTTCAATTTTTTTGAGACTTCAAGACATCTTTTTCTCGTGGTTTTCATCGGTTTCCCCCTGCTGCGCGCGCGATCTGAATTGTGCGTTCTGATTGGCCAAAACCCAAACCCCACGGATCGTACGTGTGCAACATTGGATGCTCCCAGATCGAACAACAACCCTAAGCCCTTTCGACAGCACATGCAGTACATGGGTAAGCACTGTGCGCATGCGTCATGTAGCTCACGCTTCCTTCTCTACTAGGTTTTCATTCAAAACAGGCTATCATTTCTCGCCACTCCTCTCAACGGTTCCCCGCCTCTTCTTTCATTGTTTTCCCGCTACCAGTGTCAGTGCTCATTGAAGTCTAGCGGCGACACCCCGACCATGTAAAATATCCCACACAGTTTCTAAAAGCATAAATGTGAGTGATAGGAGGGAGTAGGTCCCATAGGGTGACTAGCGTGAAACGCCTTAATGGCAAGGAGGCAATTCTTATCAGCAAGGGCCGGCTTCCCATCCGCTAGCCTAGTCGAATAGAACGCAGGAGTTAAGATGCTCGGGCTGGAGTAGTCCAAGGATGGGTGACCCGGTGGGAAGTTGCATATCTCAAGCTTCATTTAAATGCTATGACACGGTCACTATAGAGATATAAAGATATAATATATCTCTATAGTGACCTATCATGGCAATTATATAAACCTTGGGATCCTTGTTTTGCTAATTTGTAGACTATGTTTTTATGGGTTATTTTTTGCTCTAAAAAATTAAAGAATGATTGACTTGACCTGTCATGGCGATTATATAAACCTACTATGTTTTATGGGTTATTTTTTCCTCTAAAAAATTAAAGAAAGATTGACTTGACGTGTCATGGCGATTATATAAACCTTTTTCAGGTTGCATGCAGGGTATAGGGGGCAGGGTGTTCTTCTCGAGCATGTCTCCCTTGTGCGGCTTATAGACGTGGAACATATCTATGCGCTCCCCGAGGTATATATACTATCCTTTACCGACAATTAGGGGGCCCCACACAATCTATCCCATTAACCCAACAACGAGAAGGGTTTAACAATGATGGTTTCCTATTGATACTAGTAAGGTACACGTGCATTGCACGCATGAGATTTGGTAACCAAATTATGAATAAATACCACACTATAGCATGTAAGTTTTGAGTCATATATGCATGATGTAGATAATCGTTTAATTCTTATAGTTCATCTCATCCAAAATCAATTAGTTTTATAAAAAAATCTATTTTAAGATTCATGGAATTGTGCATTGTAAAGGTAAAAACAAAAAGTGACAATCAATTAGAAAAAAATTAGGCAATTAAGATATGGAAGATTCTAGAGAACAAAGGAGAAGTGGTTGTGTTTGAGGTTTGTGCATTATGCTTAAGTTTAACCATGGAGTCTTCTAGATTGTAGATGTGGCAAAATCTGGTGTAATGTAGATGATATCCAACGGCCAGTAGTACTCGAATTTGCCATCTCTATACCGTCGGACTGGCTTCATCCAACGACCAACTTTCAAAGTTATTCGCACACTATATAGGTGTATAGATATAGATGTATAGATATATATAGATGTGTCCCATGCTAGAAAAAATAAAGTTTGAGCGCATGCGTGGGACGACCCCCCGGCCACCGCCTCGAAGTTGGGAAGCTGACATCGTACGTATTGAACCAGGCTTGGAGTTGGGTACGGTGTTTGGTTTGTAATATAGTTGGTGGCCCATCGAAGTTGTGCATTTTGGTATTTAAACACATCATACACCATCATACCCATACATATTTTCGGGCCGCATGTAGTGTATACGGGGTCTTCTGATCGGCCACGTCTCCCTTGTGCAGTTTTTTGTGATGACACGCATATCTGTGGGCTCCCCGAGTGTATATATATCATCCCTCTGACCGATAATGAGGTGTATGTGTTGGCCATGAATGGATTCCTCCTAGTTCGTGGTAGGGCCGGTCACCGTCAAATGTCCTCAACCAAATCTTGAGCTCATGCGTTGTCAGGATTCCCTCCCAGATGCTCGGATTGCTGGGTTCGACCTACATCAAACCCTGCGTATCTAGTAATTAACTACCTTGCCTTCATGGTTGTTGTCTGTATCGAGAGGTAGGCACCACATCTAAATTGTACATTATTCTACATTAAAAAACACATCACCCCTTCCCAACGTACATAATTTTGAGCCCCATGCAAGAGGTGCTGGTTTTGTGGTCCCTCTCATGCGATTTTTATGATGGTTCATTCTATTGGCCCAAGCGGTTTATCGACAACAACAACTGTCATTTGACCAAACGATAGATTCATTGGTCCGTCTTATGGTAGGTCATGGCGACATGCATGTATGACCAAAGTATCGATCATTACGTGCATCCGCCTACCGACACGAAGTGGGAGGTGGTGGGCCAAGCATCCTAGCTAGGTACGACATTATGTCATTATATATATCCTAGCTAGGTGGTTGTTAGGGTGCTTTCGGGTTCGCGAGGCAGGTGCCACCAAAGTTATGCATTGTGTATTTAAAGTTTTAAACATCCCCAATATTCGTACATATATTTGGCCACTTCTAGGTGGTTCTTGACTTCTGGCCCCACTCATCGATCTTCAACGACGCACCCAACCGTGGGCCCGCGTGGTCAAAGTTCTGCATTGGAATTTTGAACATCACAGACCACCCTTTTCACTCATATATATTTGAGCCACATGCTGGTGTGGCTGTCTTTTGACCCTCTATAATGTTATTTTTTGCTGCAAAGACTCTGATGATGCTCAACGGACACGGGGTATAATATCTTAACTGTGTGCGATACAAGTGCGATGTGAATCACCACGCCTGCGCCAGCGCGAGCAAAGTAAGGTGGAGGTACTGGCTCAACCGTGTGCGATGCAAGTGCACTAAAATCACCACGACCGCGCAAGCGCGAGCAAATTAAGGTGGAGGTACTGGCTCAACCGTGTGCAATGCAAGCGGGCTGAAATCACCACGGCCGCGCAAGCGTGAGCAAAGGGTGGAGGTACTGGCTCAACCGTGTGCGATGCAAGTGCCCTGAAATCACCACGACCGTGCAAGCGCGAGCAAAGGGTAGAGGTACTGGCTTAACCGTGTGTGATGCAAGTGCGCTGTAAAACCACCACATGTGCAAGCTAAAGGCAGGTAAGTTTATTTGGAAATTAGGACAAACCGTGTGCGATAGACCAGCTAGCTAGAAATATATATAAACTACCCGCCTTGAGCGTTGCAAAAATCGGCGGATCCGCGCCACTTTTCCTTATTATCATACACGCATATGGTTATTGGACCGTGCGCGATCTTGGGCACTCCTGCCCCGCATCAATTCCTTTTACCCAAATTTTAGTAGCTGCCGTACTTCAACCGTCGCCACACTCCTCCAGCACCGACCTTATAGTAAAATTGCAGTAGCCGAGGCATTTGAACCATCGCCCTCCCTCGTCCACCACCATCTCCACCCACCATTACTAAAATTTTCAGTAGCCGCGGCATATCCTCAAACACCAACCCCCACTACTAGGGAAAACCCTAGCAGTAACGCGGGTATAATTCCTATCAGTAGTGCTGGGTACATCGCTACTAGTAAGGCGCTACAGCTCAAGGTTAGCAGTAGCGTCTGTTATCCCACGCTACTGCTATATCGACTTAGTAGTAGCGCTTTCATCAAAGAGCGCTACTGGTAATTACTAGTAGCGCTTCTCTCAGCCGGCGCTACTACTATTATTCCGTATTTTACTTCTATTTCATGTTGTATTCATACACCTTTATACATGTTTTCATACAGCAGCAATTTAGAGATTGTTTTTACATCATAATGAGTTATTACATCACAGGGTGAAAGAACCGTGGACTAGTTTCAAGTGGATGGACATCCACTTGAAACTAATCCGCGGTTCTTTCACCCAATAATATAATAAATATCATCATCATATCATTCACAACTTATCATCATAATACATCATTGTCATATAAAACCTGATGCTGAGCATCCTTCGGTCATCCCCATCGACCTTCCATCGACTATCCAAGCTCCAAGTGGACCCCTGACAAGAGCAAGAGCTCGTGCTATTCAATCCGAGGTGACATCACTCCTATTCGATTTCCCCTTTTCCTCCAGTGAGACATGGCTACTACCTAAGTCCGAGACGCTATGCGTGATCAGGTACAACGATCAAGCCAAGGAACCAGGAGCTGAAGAAGAAACGATAGGCGTCAACTCTCTGGACAGCCCGGAACTTCCGGCCCGCCCGGAGCTTCCGGCCTGCCCGGAGCTTCCGGCCTCCGACGACATCGACCAGCCCGGGCGTGCCAACTATCTGGTTAGATCGGAACCTGCCCGGAACTCGTCCCGGACCTTCCGGCCCGCCCGGACCTTCCGGCCCCCGGACGCCAGCCCAGCTCCACCCGCGCCAACTCTCTGGTCAGGCCGGACCCTGCCCGGACCTTCCGTCGCCCGGAACTTCCGGCCTAGCCCGGAACTTCCGGCCCTGCCTGCGCAGCACATCTTGGGATCCATTTGTGTGTCACAAAGTGTCATCGCATACACAATTACTATCTTGGTTTGTGAAGTATTGCATGAGAAAAGAGCTCAAAAGTGAAAGAGCCACCCAAGCTTTTAAGCAAAGAGGAAAGATAAGCAAAGAGCTTTGAACAAGAACCATAGCATCATTCTACATTAAGATTGTCATATTGGGTCATCTTGGATCATAGCACCGAAATACCATACATATAGCATACTTGGGATAGAGATCGTTGCATTTTTGCCTAATAGGTTGTGCACAAGTTCCGTATCCGCCTATTGTGCAATCGTGCTAGCGTCTCTCTAGTATTGTGCAACAAGAGCATTTTCGTGGATTCTACATTTTGGCTCACTTTTGGTTTGCACAATCCCACTTATCTATTTGCGTGTGTGTTTCCGTGTACACCTACTTGCTTGGTCAACTTGTTGCATTTGCAAATTTGTGAATCTTTTCCAACATTATTGAAGCTCACTTACAATTGCATCAAATTTTGTGCCACCATCCTCACCAAGCTCCACCATAAGCTTTTACTTGTGTAGGTGTGAGAACCGACAAGGATTGGTACCAATAGTGCTATTTCATTGTCCGCATTTGAGGAACTTGATTCATCATCAACGTCGGTCAAAGGTACATTGGTATAAGTTCTTCTCCTTCTACCACTCACATATTTTGCTTGGAATGATGGATAGGCCAAGTACTTCTACCAACCCACTCTTCCTCGAGCAAGACGACGACATGTCTTCATACGTCACCAAGAGCCACCTCTTTGGTACACAACGAGCATTGCACCAAGAGCAACAAGTAATGAGCGACCGCATCGACAACCTCGCCACCGACTTGCGACTCTCCGAGCAACGTACAAGAGACTACTTCGATAACAAGTTCGACGCTCACAAGCAAGAGAATGATGCAAGAATGGACAAGATCCGCGCCTTGATGAGGAACCGGCATCATTCCACTTCTTCATCATCAAGACGGAGCCGCTCGAGTCGACACCCCAACGACACCTTCTACGACTCAAGTACACCGTCATCGAACACTCTTCGATGAGCCGCGCGTCAAGACCGTCATGTATCTCGCAACCCGCTACATGACAAGCATTCACAAGAGCAAGTCGATGAGCAAGTCCCTCATCCTCAATCAAACCAAGCCGCTTTTGCCCAAGCTCAAGAACGACAACGACTATGGCGCCAAGAGGAAGAACGAGCGCGTCTACACCAAGACGAACAAGACACCGAGGCTCAACGTCTTCAACAACAACAACGAGAAGTGCAAGCTCTTGAGGCGCAACGTGCCCTTCAAGAATCAAGTCGAGCCATCGCCAACCGCAATCGCGAACGTCGCAATCAAGAGGAAGCCCTTCGAGAAGAAATCCAAGAGAGGAACTACCAACCACGTGTGCAACGTCAAGTTCCTCAAGCTCCTCCACAAGCTCGTCAAGCTCCACCTCAACCTCAAGTTCAACAAGAGCAAGTTGATCATGGACTTCCTCCACACCAAGAGCAACATGAAGACGATTGCCATCCACGTCAAGGGCGTCATCATCACCATCACCAACAACACAATTCACCATGCCCAAGTTCAATGGAAGCAATGACCCCGAAGAGTACCTCTCATGGGCATTGAAGGTCGACAAAATCTTTCGTTTACACAACTATGAGGAAGAGAAGAAGATCGCTATGGCATCACTTGAGTTCCAAGACTATGTGCTCATATGGTGGGAACAAATCATTGAGCGACGACAAGCAAGAGGTGAACCTCCAATCACCACTTGGGCTCAAATGAAGGATGTCATGAGAGCACGTTTTGTGCCCACCTACTACAATCGCGACCTCTTCAAGAAACTCCAACTTCTCAAGCAAGGAACAAAGAGTGTTGAAGAATACTACAAGGAAATGGAGATAGCCATGATTCGAGCCAATGTGAAGGAAGATGATGAGCAAACAATGGCACGTTTCTTGAATGGACTCAATCATCCCATCAAGAAGATCGCCGACTTCCAACCCTACTCCACCCTCATTGAGCTCGTGCATCAAGCTACAAAGGTGGAACGTCAAGTGCAAGATGACTTCAAGTACGCCAACTACTCGTCCAAGACGTACGGCTTCTCCAACAACCAATCTTCAACAACTCCTCCAACATCTGCATCAACCAAACTTTCTACAAGCAACGACGACAAGTCAACTTACAAGAAAACTTCAACAAGTTCAAGTCGTCCTCCTCCTACTACAACCAACTTCAAGCCGCATGCTTCATCATCTACTCCGACCGATGAGACCGTCAAGACAAGCTCCTTCAAGTGTTTCACTTGCGGCGGACGAGGCCACAAGTCCTATGAATGCACCAACAAGCGCACCATGATCCTCAACGACGATGGCACCTATGACTCAATGAGTGAAGAGGAGATGGAAGCCCTTGAGCAAGTGGCCATGCATCGACAAGTGAACAACGAAGACGAAGATGACCAAGTCTTTTGTGATGAAGATTCAAGCCCCGCTCTTGTTGTCTCCAAGGTCTTGACTCTTCAACATCAACAAGAAGAAGACCAACGATGCCACATCTTCCACACAAAGGCTGGCATCAATGGAAGGTCCGTCAAGGTCATCATCGACGGAGATAGTTGTCACAGCTTGGTAAGTGAATAACTATGCTCCAAGCTTCAATTGGTCAAGAGGAAGCACCCGCACCCATACAAGGTTCAATGGCTAAGTGACTCCGGCACTATACGAGTTGAGCATACGGTCCAAGTCTCCTTCAAAATCGGTGCATATGAGGACAGTTTGGAGTGTGATGTGGTCCCAATGACCGTTTGTGATGTAGGGCGGAACCCTACGTGGATGATCTTTCACGTTGGAGCGGATCCTACGGGGAATCACGAGGAACACGCGGAAGAACACGAGGGAAACACGGAGGAAACGAGAGAGAGATCACGAAACCGACAAGAGATCAATCACACAAGTGCTAGATTATCGATCACATAGAGTGGCACAAGATTCAAGATCAACAAAGGTAAGGATACACGAGTAGCCGTTCTTCTCCCAGAGGAGGTCTTGATGGGGTCCACCCTAGAAGGGGGTCTTGAATCCGCTTGGGGATCTTCTCCAGAGGTCCCGAGCTCGAGGAGAAGTAACCAAGTAGATGAGCAAGGCTCTCACACAAACATGAGCTAAACCTAAGCTAACCCTAAGAAGAGGAAGGGATGAAGTATATATAGTCTTGGGGGCGAAGGGGTACAAGGGACAAGTCCCGGATGCCTTTGTCGTGGCGGGGAGGCCGGATGTCCAGGCGTCGGGCCGGATGTCCGGGCTTTCTCGAGACGCCGGATGTCCGGGCTAGGGGGCCGGATGTCCGGGCTGGGGGGGACTTCCTAACGCAATCGGTGATGTGGTCCGGATTTCGAGGGGGCGGATATCCGGGCTTCGGAAGAGCCGGATGTCCGGGCACTGGGCCGGATGTCAAGCCCTGTAACTTCTTGCTCTTTGTGATGGGGCCGGATGTCCGGCTGGGGCGGATGTCGGGCTTCTTTGGAAGGCGGATGTCCGGGCCAAGGGCGGATGTCGGGCTGTCCTGGTCCCTTTCTTCCTTCTCCTTCCCTCGCTCCAGCACGCTTGGCCTTGGTCCTTGGGCTCTCCATGATCTCCTCGGGTGTACTGAGTATGCACAATGTCCGGCGCTTGAAGTAGCATCCATGTCTTACATGCGGAAAGGGACGATTCGGAAGGAGCGAGTTCACCTTAGGTCCAATGGCGCATAGTCGAGGTCTCATCTTATGTATCCTTGGGGCTTGGAGAGTAGATGGAGTGTACATGGGGATGAGCGTGGGATGCTCCGCATCATCTCCCTCCCTTGGGAAAGATCCGACCTCGGATCGTGATCCTCATCACCATGGAAGCGGTTGTCGAGACGGACTTGTAGTTGGACGAAGTTGAAGACATGGCGCGCAATCCAAGTAGTCCACGGTGTGGCGGAGTGATAGACATGCAAAAAGAGCAAACACAAGCAACACTCGGAAATACAATGGTTAGCGCACACAAAGTGTCCATCATGTAAGAATGAGTCCGTGAGGCAAGATTGTTCATGACAAAGCACATGAAGCTTAGCAAGATAATATGAAATGAGATGTAAAGCATTCATGGGAACAAATGCAATCATAGTGCACACAATTGTGTTGTGAATATGATGAATGCAACCACGGTGCAAAATGATGTCATAGTGAGACAGTTTATCAATAGCATGAATATGGCAATGGATGCTCAACATGTGTATGTTATCATGCAATTGATGATTGGCAATATGATCATGATGTATGAATATGCCATCAAGGAAGATCACAACAAATTTGCTAAGAAAATGCACAAGCTCATATATCATGGATGACATGGGAATACAAGATGCAACAAGGCAATCATAATGTGTGTCAATCCATGCATGGGGTGCAAACTTGTGGTGAGTATGATATGTCCAATGAGCATGACATGTATGAGCACAAGCAACAAATATGGAGGTGTTGGTATACCAATGCTCGATGTTGTGGCAAGAGTGGAAAACCGAAGGTGCATCCAATAAGTCCGAGCGCTCCTCAATGTAAAGGTCCATAGAGCCAATCTCCAATGTCGATCCTCCATCCAATAGATGTATCATGTGGACAATAAGAAGGAAACAACAATGAAAGAATGACCCATCCAATATGCGTATTTGAGGATGGCTCAAAGAGAAGGAGTTCACCTTATGAATGTTCTCGCAAATGATGGTGTTGCACATCGTGTATGCCTTCGCATGACCAAGTTGTCGCATAACGACATCGCCTTGTGAAACCTCCAAAATGAAAGAACATGACAAACACTCGGAAAAACAAATGAGGTTAGCGAAAATGCAAAACCTATCATTCGAGTGGTAAGATACCCAACAAGTGTATGCATCATGCTCATCATAAGAAAGTACAAGGAGCGTTTCATAGTATGGAGGCATATGATGCAAGAACAACCAAATGCAATAGGCGCAATCAAACAAGCATGCATCACAAGTAATATGTCAAAGTCTCCAAGATCAATAAGCATAGTATGGTTGCACTCAATACAAGTGGATATGAGAGAGGCAACTAATGGACACAAGAGACAATGATCAAGATATATCATGTGAGAGGCATGAACATATATGTCATCAACCCAAGAAAGCGAGTAATGGAACATGGGTGATGCATCAAAGCAATCAATCATAGAGATCAAGTCAAGCAAGCTAGTAGTGCGAAGATGCAACATACTAGAAGGAATCATGGCAAGCATGTCATGTGTGCAAATAGTGGGCATGAATAATTCACATGGCATAGCACAAGCATGAAAGCAAGATATTAGAAAATTATCATCAATGTATTGGCGAGAGGCCATATGTAAATAGCAATGGGGCATCATGACTCTCCCAACACAACAATCAACAATAGCATGGGGCACATGATAAACATGGCAAAAGCAATAAGGATCTCCACCAAGCATGCAAATACGCATAGAAGTGGCATAATGATGAAACATGGGTAGATGCAAGCAAGGGTCACAATTGCATGGCAAAGGCATAGGAGCAAGCATAACATGCAAAGTGAACACGGGAAAATGAGCATAAGGTGACAAGTGGTAAATAGCCCATAGCCGTGTGAGAGACAAGTAAAAGAGATGCGCATAGTCGATGCGCAAAAGGAATGGTGGGAATGAAAGTCCAAGGGATCCCAAAGCATCGTTGCTCTCAAGAGCTCGTTTCGTCAACTCTTGGGATTGAGAAGTTGACGAGTATACATGAGTACCTACACAAAACAAAGACAAAGGAAAAATTGTGTGTGCATGATATATGTACACATCATCCATCATGATGCGCACATGCATGTGTCGGTTAGCACAAAATATCCAATGCTCAAATAAATGAGATGCGTGATATAGAAACATGTCATCCATCATGATAGGTTTGTTGTTATGTATAGCATAATGGAGACTCAAATTGTGTAATGCATCATGAGAAATATCTAGAGCATTGTTATCCATGGAATGCATAAGGTGCAAGCAATTATGGGAATCATGCAAAGTATGAAATGCATCAAAATCTCCTAATATGTATGAGGAAACTATGGGGGTCTCCTCATGAGCAAGAGTAGAAACATCACGTGGAGAATATTGACAACATCCAAAACAATGCATATTTGGAACAATGTGATCATGGCATGGAATAGTAGACGAATTGCGCAAATCATGTAAAGGAAGCATGGCAATATCATCACAAGAGAAGCAAAAGCCAATGACCATCATCTCGTCATCTATACCTGATGAGGACATCAATACCATTGTTACACCCACAGCCCCTGCTGCTATACATACTGGACCAATTACTAGAGCTCGCGCACGCCAATTGAATTATCAGGTACTTTCGTTTCTTGGTAACGATTCCAATGTTCATGAGAATATGATGCTGCCTAAATTGGATACATTTGTTTTGCTTACAAATGAAGGGCCTACCATGGACAAGAAAGATGAACCTTGGAGCAAGTTCAAGCATGGAGATGTTGGCATGCGCAAGGGGAACAAGAACGGAGTTACAAGTGATGATTCCAGGACTTTGAAGCCACCCTAATGAGAGCATGAGGCCTTGGACGAAATATACAAGATGCCACTTCATAATATTCGTCCATAGGTTATTCTAGGTGCTGCGTCACCTTAATATTGGGCCAGGCCCATGTAATTTCGAAATACTTAAGTGTAGGCTGTTTAGAGTCCGTATGTGTGGGGAAACAAGAGTTAGGGTTGGTTTCGGACCCCTCCCTCAAGGGCCACGAAATTCCCTCCTCTTTCTCCATATATACAGCCCTTAGGGCGTCGTTTAGACTTTGGGTTTTGTTTAGATCAAAAGTTCGCCATAGTTGCAACTTCGCGTACTTCGTTTGTGTTCAACGACCAGACCAAGGCGTCTCAGAACCCCACCTTCATTAATAAAGCTTTCCTCTTATATTCGCAATATCCAGATTGCAATCTTAGTTTCTTGCTTGTTCTTCGTTTGCTCGCGAAACAGGCCCTCGTGGTCGAGTTGATCGTGCTCGGCGTGGTCAATAACCCTCGGAAGTTGGTTTAGCGATTGCTAAAGGCGCGACGTCCTCGACGTACGTAGTCGGATCGTCAAGGTCGACTCCACAGAAACGATAGCCACCATCTCATCGAAACATCGGGACACCTTTGCCTCTATCAAGTGGTATCAGATTTTCAGGTTGCTCGGTGAGATTTTACAGTTTTTCGTAGATTAGATCGAGTCTGTTCTTCATACCTAAAGTCCACGAAAAAGCCACAAAAAAATTAGGGTTAGTTCATCATATCCGAACCAATCTGAGCCTTCGCATAATCTTTTTAGGGTTTTTGCTTTGTTGAATTTGCGGTTGCATCGTCGTGTCTAGTTGCTGGTCTTAGCGTCTAGTCTTTTAGAGTTTCGAGTTCTGGTCATAAGTTCTCACGCCGCCGCCACACCATCATCATCGCCTTGCCATCTACCACCATTGCTTATCTGCCACCGCTCTGAATCCGTATGCATATACCACCACCGCCACCATATATCCACCACCAATCCGAGTTCTTCTCATATTAGGTTTGTTTTCGAAATCCATCTAGTTTCCGATTCGTGTTTCCTAGCCGGAGTAGGTTTCGGAAAAAAAAAGAGTCTGAAACCACCCTCCGTTTAGGCCCAAAATTTTCCGAAAACGCACTTGTCGAAAAATTTTACGGCTATCCTATTTTAGGTGTTTCTAAGCGTATTGAGACAGTCGCCATTATAGAAAGTTTTTTGACCCGTTTCCAGTTTTTGGGTCCGGCGTTCGAAAAAAAAAAATTTGGTCGAAAAAATTTCGTGCCCATCCTGTCGATTTGACACAGGAAGAGTTTTGAGACACTCGCCATTATCTTGATTTTTCGCATAAAAAAAGAGCAGCAAAAAAAAAGCGGTATAAAAAAAAAAGAGCGAATTTTTTTCCAGAGTGTGATTTTCCGTTGTTTCCGTGCAGCGCCCGTGATTTTGTTAGTGTTCTAGGCTCACGTCTCTAGCACGGTCTAGCCTAGGACCAACCTGATCTGCGTCGTTGAGCGTTTATTCAACTTTGCATCTACGAATTGATTATTCTTGACCCTTTTTGCTACCATATTATAAGCCTTCCCAGCTCCACATACATCTACATCGTATGCGTTTGACTCTCCCCGTAATCGCTCTATCCAAGCTTTGAGAGTTTTGACTACATCGGTTGCCGATCACCGCTTTCTTCTTTGGGTAAGAACCGGTAAGAATTTGAGATTTGCTTGACGGATTTGTGATCGCCCACCACACCACCACCACCACTTCCTAGTAGTCTGTCGAATCATATTCTTGTGTGTTTCTATTGCTTGCTAACCATGGCAGGATCACAAGCCGATTTAGACCGACCGGGAGAACATGACAAACAAAGCGCTACATGATAAGTTTCAACAAATGATGAGTGGGCAGGTGGAAGATGTTCTAAATAGATTTGAAGAGGCCATGGAGAAGATAGATGGCATTGAGAAGGCGTTCGAAATAAAGCTCGATAACAAGTTTAATGAATTGCTCGCGCGTCTACCACCACCACCACCGGCTGCACCTAATGCACCTCTACAACAACAACAACGACTACCTCCACATCACGAAGCAGCCCTCCGCCGAGCGAGCCGTGTCCCTCTTCAGCCTGGCCAAGCTGCTGGTGCTGCTGTTGATACTTCTGTGGCTCCTGCTGCTGATGTGCGGGAGGATGATTATGTGAGAGATTACGAGGATGAGGTTGATCAACTTGAACTACGTGCAACCACCGGCACCACAACCACCAGCACCACAACCACCCGGTCGTCCACATGCAAATAATGGCAATGTTAGGGCTCCCCCTCAGTGCGAGATCATGACCATCTCCCTAAATTGAAGTTGAATATTCCACCATTTGAGGGTAGATATGTTCACGATATATATCTTACTTGGGAGTTAGAAACTGAACAACGATTTACATGTTTACAATATCCCGAGGAGAGACGTGTTCCCTGCTGTTTGTGCTTTCACTAGCTTTGCATGTGTTTGGTGGTACGAACATTGTAGATTATATCCTGTTCCAGCTACTTGGGCTGCTTTGAAAACTGCTATGCGTACTCGTTGGGTTCCACCATATTATCAACGTGAATTACTTCAAAAATTGCAGCGCTTAAGACAAGGAAAAAATTCGGTAGAAGAATATTATCAGGAATTACAAACTGGCTTGATTAGATGTGGTATTGTTGAGGAGAATGAAGCTATGCTTGCACGTTTTACGGGTGGATTAAATAGAGATATTCAGACCATTCTAGACTACAAGGATTATACTAATATCACTCGATTATTCCATCTTGCTTGTAAAGCTGAACGTGAAGTGCAGGATCGACAGGCGTTGGCGGCGGACTAACTTTTCTTCAGTCGACCTTCATCATGGACACCACGTGCATCATCTACTTCCACACGTTCTACTACACGGCACCTCCGCCGGCTGCCACCTCCAACCGTAATACAAGAAAGCAGGCACAACCACCACTATCTCGCCAAGAGCGCACTTCCGGCCTACACAGTAGCTCTTCTTCTTCCATGGCGTCAATAGGGCACACAAGTGATATTATTTGTCGTCGTTGTAAGGGAAGAGGACATTTTGCCGAAGAATGCCAATCTCAGCGTGTGATGATTGCTCACGAGGATGGTGGGTATGAGTCCGCTTAGTGACTATGATGAAGAGACTTTGGCTCTTATTACACATGAAGAACATGGTGGAGATGATTACGATCATGAGACGCAATACATGGCTCTTGAAGATGACAGGCATGAATGTTTAGTTGCTCAACGTGTTTTGAGTGTGCAGGTTACACAAGTTGAGCAAAATCAGAGGCATAACTTGTTCCATACAAAGGGAGTTGTGAAGGAACGTTCTATTAAGCGTCATCATAGATGGACGGAGCTGCAACAACTTGGCTAGCATGGATATGGTGGAGAAGCTTTCTCTCACCACAAGACCACATCCACATCCTTACTACATCCAATGGTTCAACAACAGCGGCAAGGTTAAGGTAACACGCATCTGTTCGTGTGTATTTTAGTATCTCTACATATGCTGATTATGTTGATTGTGATGTGGTACCTATGCAAGCATGTTCCTTATTACTTGGTAGACCATGGCAATTTGATAAAAATTCTGTACACCATGGTAGAAACAATCAGTTAACTCTTGTTCACAAGGATAAAAATATTACTTTGCTTCCTATGACTCCTGATTCAATTTTGAAAGATGATATTAATAGAGCTAATAAAGCAAAACAGGAGAAAAATAAGAGTGAAAATCAGATTGTGGCAAAAGAATTTGAGCAACAAATGAAGCCTAATAATAAACCGTCTAGTGTTGCTTCTGAAATTAAACTGAAAAGTGCATGTTTACTTGCCACCAAATCTGATATTGAGGAGCTAGATTCTAGCAAATCTGTTTGCTATGCTTTTGTGTGCAAAGAGGCATTATTTTCATTCGAGGACGTGCCTTCCTCTTTGCCCCCTAACATCACTAACATTTTGCAGAGTTCGCCGACGTCTTCCCACAAGACGTACCACCGGGATTACCACCTATTCGAGGGATTGAGCATCAAATTGACTTAATTCCGGTGCATCGCTACCCAACCGTGCACCATACCGCGTACCAATCCGGAGGTGACGAAGGAGATTATGCGTCAAGTACAGGAGCTGCTCGACAAAGGTTATATACGTGAATCTCTTAGTCCTTGTGTTGTTCCTATTATACTAGTGCCTAAAAAGGATGGTACGTCGCGTATGTGTGTTGATTGTAGAGGCATTAATAATATTACTATTCGTAATCGTCATCCTATTCCTAGGCTAGATGATATGCTTGATGAATTGAGTGGCTCTACAATATTCTCCAAAGTTGTTTTGCGTAGTGGATACCATCAAATTCGTATGAAATTGGGAGATGAATGGAAAACAACATTTAAAACTAAGTTCGGTTTATATGAGTGGTTAGTCATGCCTTTTGGGTTAACTAATGCACCTAGTACTTTCATGAGACTAATGAACGAAGTTTTACGTGCTTTCATTGGACGATTTGTTGTAGTCTATTTTGATGATATACTGATTTATAGCAAATCTTTGGAAGAACATTTGGAACATTTACGTGCTGTTTTTAATGCTCTACGTGATGCACGTTTGTTTGGTAACCTTGGGAAGTGCACCTTTTGCACCGACCGAGTATCTTTTCTTGGCTATGTTGTTACACCACAGGGGAATTGAAGTTGATAAAGCCAAGATTGAAGCTATTGAGAGTTGGCCGCAGCCCAAAACGGTCACACAAGTGAGGAGTTTTCTTGGACTCGCTGGTTTCTATAGGCGTTTTGTGAGAGACTTTAGCACCATTGCTGCACCTCTCAATGAACTTACAAAGAAGGATGTGCCTTTTGTTTGGGGTACCGCATACGGGAAGAAGCCTTCACGGTATTGAAAGATAAGTTGACACATGCTCCTTTACTCCAACTTCACGACTTTCATAAGACTTTTGAGCTTGAATGTGATGCTAGTGGAATTGGATTAGGAGGTGTGTTATTACAAGATGGCAAACCTGTTGCATACTTTTACGAAAAATTGAGTGGGCCTAGTCTGAACTATTCTACTTATGACAAAGAATTATATGCTCTTGTTCGGACTTTAGAGACATGGCAACATTATTTATGGCCCAAAGAATTTGTTATACATTCTGATCATGAATCTTTGAAACATATTAAAAGTCAAGCTAAACTGAATTGTAGACATGCTAAATGGGTTGAATTCATTGAGACTTTCCCTTATGTCATTAAACACAAGAAGGGTAAAGAAAATGTTATTCTTGATGCTTTGTCTCGTCGCTATACTATGCTTTCACAACTTGACTTCAAAATATTTGGTTTGGAGACCATCAAAGATCAATATGTGCATGATGCTGATTTTAAAGATGTAATGCAGAATTGTAAAGAAGGAAGAACATGGAACAAGTTCGTTATTAAGGATGGTTTTGTGTTCCGTGCTAACAAGCTATGCATTCCTGCTAGCTCTGTTCGTCTTTTGTTGTTGCAGGAGGCGCATGGAGGAGGATTAATGGGACACTTTGGCGTGAAGAAGGCGGAGGATATACTTGCTACACATTTCTTTTGGCCAAAGATGAGACGGGATGTTGAGCGTTTTGTTGCTCGCTGCACTACATGTCAAAAAGCTAAGTCACGACTCAATCCTCATGGTTTATATATGCCTTTGCCTGTACCTAGTGTTCCTTGGGAGGATATATCTATGGACTTTGTTTTAGGTTTACCTCGAACAAAGAAGGGGAGGGATAGCATATTTGTTGTGGTGGATAGATTCTCGAAAATGGCACACTTTATACCATGTCATAAAAGCGATGACGCTGTTAATGTTGCTGATTTGTTCTTTCGTGAAATTATTCGCTTGCATGGTGTGCCAAATACTATTGTTTCAGATCGTGATACTAAATTTCTTAGCCACTTTTGGAGATGTTTATGGGCTAAGTTGGGGACTAAACTGCTTTTTAGTACTACTTGTCACCCCCAAACTGATGGACAAACTGAAGTAGTCAATAGAACATTGTCTACTATGCTTAGGGCTGTTTTGAAGAATAATAAGAAAATGTGGGAAGAATGCTTGCCTCATATTGAATTTGCTTATAATCGTTCATTGCATTCTACTACTAAGATGTGCCCTTTTGAAATTGTGTATGGCTTCCTACCTCGTGCACCTATTGATTTGTTGCCTCTTCCATCTTGGCGAAGGTTAATTTTGATGCTAAAGAACGTGCTGAATTGATTTTAAAAATGCATGAGTTAACTAAGGAAAACATTGAGCGTATGAATGCTAAATATAAACTTGTCGGAGATAAGGGTAGAAAACATGTTGTCTTTGCACTGGAGATCTTGTTTGGTTACATTTGCGTAAGGATAGGTTTCCTAATTTGCATAAATCAAAGCTAATGCCACGTCTTGATGGTCCATTTAAGGTGTTAGAGAAAATAAATGATAATGCATATAAACTTGAGCTGCCTGCAGATTTTGGGGTTAGTCCCACTTTTAACATTGCAGATTTGAAGCCTTATTTGGGTGAGGAAGATGAGTTTCCGTCGAGGGCGACTTCATTTCAAGAAGGGAGGATGATGAGGACATCAATACCATTGTTACACCCACAGCCCCTGCTGCTATACATCTTGGACCAATTACTAGAGCTCATGACGCCAATTGAATTATCAGTACTTTCGTTTCTTGGTAACGATTCCAATGTTCATGAGAATATGATGCTGCCTAAATTGGATACATTTGTTTTGCTTACAAATGAAGGGCCTACCATGGACAAAAAGATGAACCTTGGAGCAAGTTCAAGCATGGAGATGTTGGCATGCTTAAGGGGAACAAGAACGGAGTTACAAGTGATGATTCCAGGACTTTGAAGCCACCCTAATGAGAGCATGAGGCCTTGGACGAAATATACAAGATGCCACTTCATAATATTCGTCCATAGGCTATTCTAGGTGCTGCGTCACCTTAATATTGGGCCAGGCCCATGTAATTTCAAAATACTTAAGTGTAGGCTGTTTTTAGAGTCCGTATGTGTGGGGAAACAAGAGTTAGGGTTGGTTTGGACCCCTCCCTCAAGGGCCACGAAATTCCCTCCTCTTTCTCCATATATACAGCCCTTAGGGCGTCGTTTAGACTTTGGGTTTTGTTTAGATCAAAAGTTCGCCATAGCTGCAACTTGGCGTGCCGTTTGTGTTCAACGACCGGACCAAGGCGTCTCGTAACCCCACCTTCATTAATAAAGCTTTCCTCTTATATTCGCAATATCCAGATTGCAATCTTAGTTTCTTGCTTGTTCTTCGTTTGCTCGCAGGAAACAGGCCCTCGTGGTCGAGTTGATCGTGCTCGGCGTGGTCAATAACCCTCGGAAGTTGGTTTAGCGATTGCTAAGGCGCGACGTCTCGCACGTACGTAGTCGGATCGTCAAGGTCGACTCCCACAGAAACGATAGCCACCATCTCATCGAAACATCGGGACACCTTTGCCTCTATCAATACCATTAGTGCAAATGGGATTTATTTTAATGGGGCATGCATAGTTACTATGTTGAGATTGTGAAGATGCAATATGGGAGATCTCATTCATAGCATATGACAGGTTCAATGGATTGTCAAATATGATGTGACCAAAGGAATTTTCACATGATATCCTATGGAGCATAACATCACAACTAGGCAACTCAACATGCTCATCATCATATTCATCATAAATAGGTAAGTCAAAGCATGAAGAAGTTTCACTAGCATGAACCATGGTGATAGGTGGGTCAACATCACGGGAACAATCGATGGTAAGAGAGTCCACTAGTGGGACGAGAGAAGCACCATCACCTATGTTACCTTTGGAAGGTCGCTCATGAGTTGTAGGTGAGGTGTTGAAGATCGTCTCGTTGTCATCTTCATCTTGATGGAACCATGTGGGGGGTTCATCATCATCCACCATGGCCATCGTCGTCTCTAATGGAGGAATAGACTCGTCAAGGATAGGCATGTCGTCATGTAGGAGACCTAGCACCAAAGAAGAAAACAAACTAGGAGTAGAGGTTAAGTCGTTAGAAATCATAGTGGCCTCATGTGCCGTGTCAACTACCTCACTCACTAAGTGTTTTGGCTCACTCACTCCCTCAAGGATGCTCTCACTCGTATGGTGGGTGGAGTCACTCAAATGGCGCTCAACCTCACATAGGATGTGTGGCATGCTCTCATGTGTGGGGCTAGTGGTGGTCACACTCATCCTCTCATAGGAAATGCTCTCAATGTCACGTATGGTGGAGTCACTCATGTCACTCATGGGGTGGTGGCTCTCCTCACATGGCAATTGGGGCATCTCGACATATGTGGGTCTTGGGAGAGATGTAGGTGCAAATGTCTCCATGCGCGGTCGCGTAGCTTGACTCGGAGTATGAGTCCAATGTGGGCGTCGTCTTCATGTTGTTGAAGAGGTTCGCGTTCGTCGCCGTGGTCGAAGGGGGTGGCCCTTCCTCGACCGTCTTGTCACCGTCTTGGTGTTGGAGGCCCATATGATGTGGCACCTCATAGCTCGTCTCCATGACCGAAGGGAGTTTCCCATGCTCGGCCATCTTCCTTGAGGGGCTTCCGAAGATGGAAGTGTCGCCCTCGCTCGTAGGTGGGCGCCTTGGACTTGAAGAAGTCATTGTAGGCGTACTCGTGCGAAGTAGGCAAAGATCTTGCCGTCGTCAAAAGCGAAGATGCCTTGAGAACACTTGGCGAAGATGCCAAGTGGTTGATGTAGCCGTAAGCGCCGTCTTGGTGGTTCTCGTCTCGCGGTCTTCTCTTGTGCTTATGAAGCTTCGACTTGGCGTGAAGTAGGGCTTGTTGGGACTTGTGCATTTGCGCTTGTGGAGCATCTTCATGATGATGATGTCGTTGTCGTGCTTGAGCTCCTTGGCGTTAAATGCTCGTCGTGCACATGATGCTTGGAGGTGACTTTCCCTTCATGACGATGTTGATCACGAACGTGATGGTGGTCGCCATGTAGATGTGGACGCAGACGATTTGCACTTGCGTCGTTTCCGCTCAAGACTTTTGGCTTGAATGTCGCCGCCTTGAAGATGACGAAGGGGAAGTAGACTTGATCAAGGCTCTAATCTCCTCCATCCTTGCATCTTGCTCCTCTTTATGTGCGGCAAGCTTCTTGTCGATGTAGTCCCTTCTCCTTGCTTCGGAGTGATGAATGTCGATGGAGATGTTCTCGATGCGCTCTCGCAATCTTGATTGTGTGCCTTGCACTTGTCGTTGTAGATCGAAGATAGACGCTTTGGTGATGTAGTTGTTCACGCCCGTCGTTGTTGTCGAAGACCGGAGATGAAATGCCTTGCCTATCCATCACAAGACTCGAGCAAATATGAGTGGGAGAAAGAGAAGAACTTATACCAATGTACCTTGACCGATGTTGAAAATGAATCAAGTTCACTCAAATGCGGACAATGAAATAGCACTATTGGTACCAATCCTTGTCGGTTCTCACACCTACACAAGTAAAGCTTATGGAGGAGCTCGGTGAGGATAGTGGCACAAAAAGTTAATGCAAAATGTTAGCAAGAGTCAATAATGTTGAAAGAGATTCACAAATTCGCAAGTGAAACAAATGGACCAATAGCAAAGAATGGCTGCGGAAACACACACACGGATAGATAAATGGGGTTACGCAACCAAGGAATGAGCACAAAATGTGGAATCCACGGAAACGCTTCGTGTTGCACAACTCAAGAGAGACGCTTAGCACGATTGCTCAATAGGCGGATCGACACTTGTGCACAACCTATTTGATGCAAAATGGATAAACTTCTATCCCAAGTATGCTATGTATGTATGGTTCCCGGTGTTTCTCTCAAGATGATCCAAGATGATCGGATATGACAATCTTATATGCAATATGGTATGATGCTATGGCACTTGCTTACAAGCTTCTTTGCTCTCTTTCTTTTGCTTAAAAGCTTTATTTCCTTTTTTTTTGTATGGCCACTTTGCACAATGCACAAACCAAGATCGCAATAGAGTATATGCGGAACAAACTTGAGACACAATGGATGATATGATACCAATATGATATGGTATGGTATGTAATGGAAGGTATGATCACTAATGTGCACAAGTAACGTTGCCGGCAATACTCAAATGGCTAGTCTCGATATGCAAGTAACGCAAAAGTAAGGCTAGGGGTTAACAATGCAAAAGCAAGGGAATATACAATAGAGGGATACCACGATACCAAGATGATATGGAGGTTACCGTCGGCGATGATGAGTAGCGGTGTTCTTGATATAGATACCAAGATGATGGAGACTCGTCCCTAAGTAGTCAAACACCTTAGGAAGCGGAAAAACCGCGAACTCAAAATCTCAAACGTCAAATGTCAAAATGGTGGTAGCGGGAATGCGGTGGTGGTTTGCACTTGGCAATGCGGAAGTGGAATGATGGGCTATACACGTGTCAGAGTTGAAGTTGCCGTCCCTAAGTAGCCGAAACACCTTAGGAGACACAAGTCACAACTTGAAAAAGCTCAATCAACAATTGGGTTAAGTTGGGGGTGGCGGAAGTGTATGGTGGGTAAGCCTATCACGGAAGTTATGGTGGTGGTGGTGGTTGATGAGGATGCAACCGTCCCTAAGTAGCGAAACACCTTAGGAGACTCGAATCACTACTCAAGCAACCACTAATGCTATGGGGAACAAAATTGGTTAGGTTGCGGAAGTCGGTGGTGGTTATGCGGAGGATGTGGCGGAAGCCCTAGGCAAAGATGCCAAAGTTCACAAAATTTGACGGAGTCAAATGGTGATGGTAGTATTTTTATGGGAAGGGGATGTCAATAGCTTCAAAACGAGCTAAAGAACGTCAAAATCGGACTCGGATGAATTAGTTATGGCGAAACGGTGAAACGGAAAAACAGAAATCTCAGGGGCCGGATATCCGGGGCTCGGGCCGGATTTCCGGGGGTGTATGTCCAGAACCGTGCGGATTTGGTGCTCGAGGGCCCGGATGTCCGGCTTGGGGCCCGGATGTCCGGCGGGATGGCCCGGATGTCCGGCCCGACGATTCCAGATCTCGTTTGGGGCGGAAATTTTCGAATTGGGGGCGGAAATTGATGATTTCAAGGTCAAAGTTGGAGAGGTTTCGTGGAGGAAAGATGGGGAAACTTGGGGGAATGCTAGATCCACTTGAAACCAAGCAAATCCACGGATCAAAATCAACAAAACATCATCAAAACTAACAAATCACAAAAAAAATTGGGGATATTTTTGGTGGGGATTTTCGGAATTAGGACGAAATCAACAAAATCAAGCTAGAAAAAGAGGGGTAGGGGCTCCAAAAACGTGATTAACCTAAGCTCTGATCCATAGATGATGTAGGGCGGAACCCTACGTGGACGTCTTTCACGTTGGAGCGGATCCTACGGGGAATCACGAGGAACACGCGGAAGAACACGAGGGAAACACGGAGGAAACGAGAGAGAGATCACGAAACCGACAAGAGATCAATCACACAAGTGCTAGATTATCGATCACATAGAGTGGCACAAGATTCAAGATCAAGGTAAGGATACACGAGTAGCCGTTCTTCTCCGAGAGGAGGTCTTGATGGGGTCCACCCTAGAAGGGGGTCTTGAATCCGCTTGGGGGATCTTCTCCGTAGAGGTCTGAGCTCGAGGAGAAGTAACCAAGTGGATGAGCAAGGCTCTCACACAAACATGAGCTAAACCTAAGCTAACCCTAAAAGAGGAAGGGGATGAAGTATATATAGTCTTGGGGGCGAAGGGGTACAAGGGACAAGTCCGGATGCATCACAGAAGGCGGGGAGGCCGGATGTCCGGCGTCGGGCGGATGTCCGGCTTTCCCGAGACGCCGGATGTCCGGGCTAGGGGGCGGATGTCCGGCTGGCGGGGTCTTCAAGCATAATCGGTGATGGGGGCGGATTTTCGGGCGAGGGGCCGGATATCCGGGCTTCGGAAGAGCCGGATGTCCGGGGCTGGGCCGGATGTCCGGCCTCAGTAGCTTTATGGTCTTTGTGATGGGGGCCGGATGTCCGGCTGGGGCGGATGTCCGGGCTTGCTGGAAGGGCGGATGTCGGGCCAAGGGCGGATGTCCGGCTGTCCTGGTCCTTTCTTCCTTCTCCTTCCTCGCTCCAGCACGCTTGGCCTTGGTCCTTGGGCTCTCCATGGTCTCCTCGGGTGTACACAGTATGCACAATGTCCGCGCTTGAAGTAGCATCCATGTCTTACATGCGGAAAGGGACGATTCGGAAAGGAGCGAGTTCACCTTAGGTCCAATGGCGCATAGTCGAGGTCTCATCTTATGTATCCTTGGGGCTTGGAGAGTAGATGGAGTGTACATGGGGATGAGCGTGGGATGCTCCGCATCAGTTTGCCACCTTCTTCTTGGTCGACCATGGCAATTCGACCGTGGTGTCTTCCACAACGGGCGTACCAATCACTATAGCTTCAAGATGAAAGGGAAGGAATATGTGCTACGACCTATGTCTCCTAGTCAAGTACTAGCCGACAAGCAAGCCACCCATCATGGAGAGAAGAGCGAGAACGTGATCCACCAAAAAGTGAGTGAGAGCCACAAGCCAAACTTGAGCGCCTCTTCGCCTAGAGAGAAAAACCTCATCCTATTTGCCACCAAAAGTGAGATGAGAGAAGTGTGTGAGAACCCATCTAGTGTGATGCACTTTGTCCTTGTGTGCAAGGATGGAGAGCCAACAACTAACACCTCTCATGAGCTACCTTTAGTGTTTAAATCTCTTTGCAGGAATTCCAAGATGTTTTCCCCGATGAGCTACCTCCGGGTCTACCTCCTCTTCGAGGCATTGAACATCGAATCGACCTCATCCCCGGAGCGCCTCTACCAAACAAAGCTCCATACCGAGTCAATCCCGGAGAAACCAAGGAGATTCAACGGCAAGTACAACAACTCATCGACAACGGTCATGTACGTGAAATCTTAGTGCCGATCTTCATCCAGGTGAGGCCTGTTGCACAGACCTCGACCGTCGTGGCACTAGCTGCACTCCCCCGGGAGACATTCGTCGTCCGAGTACGACATTTCCTACATTCATAATTCAAAGATTAAACTTGTACAATTAAATACATGTACTAAAAAACCTAAATTAGATCATTATTATTCATCATGGGTTGACTATCGGTTTGTAGAAATGTTGTTTAATTATTTTTCGAGAAAATCCAGGCCACTTGATATTTCCTACATATTCTAGCACAAGTCATGCCAGAATTCACGGAAAAATCCGGCATTACCTTTGCTAAAAAAGGACATATCGAGCGCCTGAAATTTGCCGGAACAAAAATTAATCAACACTTCGGCAAAACATAGGCCACTTGGGCAACCACATATCCTATTTGAGCAACACAAGACATACATGTTTTTATCTACATCATATCTTATAGGACTCATATTGACATGGAGATTTGGCTGGTCTCACCTCGAGGTCGGAGGGGGTCGGTGACGGGGACGACGGCGGGGATGATGGAGGGGCTCCTTGATTTCTGCAAAAACAAAAACCCTATAAGTTATCACTAATACATCCCGAATAATTGCTTAAACTAAAAAAATAACAACAAATATGACATGTTCAACTAGTTCTATTAATTCAACTAGTCTTATATTTACTAATTGGAGGCACCAAACGAGCCTCCATGTTAATCCTTAGAACTAAAAAAAATTGTCTGTTGGATATCCTTATTTGCTATCCATAACCGTCCGATGATTTCTCTCAAGAAGTCCTCACGTTTTATCCCACCTCCTACGCCAAGTCTTCTCTATAGGTTGCAAAAGGAAGAAAAAAAGTGTGATCCCACCTCCCACGTGAAAACCTCTTCCCAGATCTCACCTCCTACGTGAAAACCTCTTCCCTAGCGATTCCTATAGGCTGCAAAAAAAACACTAACATAATCCTATCGCGATGGATGACTCTGCTAGGTCGAACTCGCCGGCGGAGACGATGGAGAGATAGTAGGCGCACCCATGGCCTTCAAAGATCTTGTTGGCCGGCCATGGGGGAGGAACGAGGCGACAAGATCCAGAAGCGAGCAACACGCTGCTGTTGCCTCTGCCGCAGGTGATCGAACCAGCTCTAATGATGTTTTTTGTCCTCTCTCTCTCTCCAAGTTGTGTTTTTATGCCATCCCAGACTTCAAGGTTCAATCCGTACTGGAATCCATCTAGGAGAACATGATTCAATCCATCTATGCCTTCCCCTTCTCATATTCAAAAGTTTTGCAATACAGGATAATTGATGTATCGGATGAGGATTCAATCCATCTTTGCCTTCCCCTTCTCAATAATATGAAGTAAGGAGGCGACACAGGTAGTTGAGGCTCAAGTGGAGGAATATGTTGGATTGGTGGTGGCACGCAAATCACACTCTAAATTCAATTGGAGTTCATCTATTCTACCATGGCCCCACGCCGTCGGTAAATGATCCCCCATTCTAAATCCCTCGGTTATCGTGGTTGTTGTATTTATAACAGAATCCTCAATAAACAGGCCTGATCCATAATATCTTCTCAAGAAAAATTGACCTTTTTCTGCGGTATCTTGCAAAGACTTCTCCTTACCAGATTACATGTTGGAGGGAGGGGAGGAGAACCAGCTGGGGTGGTCTGCAATTTGCAATGTCTAAAGTGGAATCCTGCACGGACATCTCGCCAATGATGACAATATTTGGTTTGGTTTCAGTGAGCACGTGCTTGAACGCCTCAAATTTCATGATATATCTCTCTTTGTTAAGGCTAGCTCCTCGATGCTCCTACAGTGCAGTGTCCGCCCGGCTACGGATACTAATCTTGCCGAGGAGGAACGCCTGTTTAATTGTGTTGTTGTTGTGTTTGTTCTAATGGGATACAAGTCACATGACGTGATGGACATCGGTAGGCAGCACAAAATTACGAAATAATCATTTTTGTGCTTTGACGGTTTCCGATATGCGCATTACGCGTTTTAATAGTTCCCCTAGGATTATAGGAATCAGATTTGTGATGGAGATCGAGCAGGCAGAAATATGTTTCTTGTAAATAAAATATTAGACCTCCTATGAATTAATTTTTAGAAGTTCAATGATCGATCTCATCTTATTGAATCTGAGTTTAGCGGCGAGCATATGTCTTGCCGGTTTTTATGTCGACACTCTTGCCTTATATACGAACTGAATTAAAAGAAATTCTATGTACAGGCGACATGCATCGCTGAAAATAACTAATCATGGTAATTAGATAATTTCGTATATTGTCAGTTATACTTTTCTTCATATATACTACCACGTGAAGTATCTCTCTCTATCTGCTAACATGAATGCCCAGTTTTAATAGCGGTCCTCAATATTATGGTGAGATTGTCTTTAGCAAAAGAGATTTGTATTGGTGGTAGTGACAATGTAAGAGGATCTGAGCTACTCTTGGCCTTGGGCACAGTATGCATGCAGCCAGAGCCATACGTGCAATATGGCAATGACAATGGCATCATGTAGTCTAGCGTATAATGCCTATTTATATTTGTTGAATTTCCATAGCGACAAAGGTAATAACAATGGCATCATGTTGTCTCGGCTAATGCTTCTATTAATTTAGCCTTTTTAGCATAATGTTTCAGACATATGTGTACATACATGCATGTAACAATGGATTGGTCAGAATTGGCAACATTATTAAATTATTGAAATTCGTATACAAATAGAGAAGAAAAACAGAGCTATCATTATGGATGACGCATAATGAAGTTCTCATATTTACATGGCTGACTATATATGTATGTCCCAGTATTTGGATAATTCAATGTTATGTGAGTAAATATACATCTTACACCAAAATAGTTAGAAATCCAGAGTTCAATATATTATTTTTATAAACAAATAGATGATTAAATCGAGGCATGCATAATAAATTGAAGGTATATATCCAAAGTTTTTGTAAGTAAAAGGCAGTATAACCAAGTGTAGAATCTAACACTTATTTATTGTCATTTTGGCTTAAGGTTTGAGAGAAATAAAGTCAGGGTTACTATTCATTCTTAATGGAACAAATATAATGCAAGAAAATGTCTTTCCTAAGGTTAGGAAATTGCATCTATTACCCATAGAACATGTGTGTGCATTCATGCTTGGGGTAAAAAACATGAAAGGAGATGATTGCCTCCTTGCCCTCGTGATATAGGGTGAGACCCTACGGGAGCGATCTTTCACGTTTGGAGAAAATCCCTACGAGGAACACGAAGAACGAGCGGAAGAACAAGAGGGAAACACGGGGAAAACGAGAGCAAATTCACTCAACCGACAAGAAAACAATCACACAAGCGCTAGATCGATGAACACATGGAGTAGCACAAGGTTCAAGAACAATAACGGTAAAGATACAAGAGTAACCGATCTTCTCCGAGAGGAGGTCTTGATGGGGTCCACCCTAGGAGGGGTCTTGAATCCGCTTGGGGATCTTCTCCGCAGAGGTCCCGATCTCGAGGGAGAAGTAACCAAGTGGATGAGCAAAGGCTCTCTCACCTAAACATGAGCGAATCCAAAGCTAGCCCTAACTAGGAGACGGAAAGGTCCTATTTATAGTCTTAGTCCAAATGGAAGTCAAAGCGGAGGGTACATGGGCTTCAGCCCGCCAGTGTCGGACGTCCGGAGGCTCGGGAGGGTCCGGTCGTCCGGACTCGTTCGGACGTCCATGATTCGGTTCGGGTGAAAGGTCGCCGGACGTCCGGTCGACTCGGTCGTCCGTAGATTTGATTCGGGTGATGAAGTCCCGGACGTCCGGTCAGCTCCGGTCGTCCGTAGGTTTGATTCGGGTGATGATGTTCCGGACGTCCGGAGGGCGTCGGACGTCCGTGGCCTGGGTATCGTCGGACGTCCGGAGGTGGTCGGACGTCCGGGTCCTGTAACCGGCTGCATCCCTTCTTCCTCTTCGACATACTTGGAGTTCTCGCCGTCTTGGCTCTTGCAAGTAGTAGATCCTTGGTTCGCCTCTGTGTTCCTGATTACACATAGAGTTTACGAATGAGGTAGTAGCCATGTCTCATGGGTAGAAATAAGAAGTTCGGAGAGGAGCGAGTTCACCTTATCTTCAATAGCCTTAGCTCGGGCTCTTGTCATGGGTCCCGGTGGTGTTGAGGGAGATGTAAACGCGTCCGTGGGGATGAGTGAGGGCTGCTCGCATCATCTCCCCTTGGGAGAGATCCGACCTCGGATCAAAAACTTCATCTCCATGGACAGGTGCAATGTCCTTGACGTTGAATATGTCGCTCACTTTGTACTTTTCGCGATGTATGTCGATCTTGTAATCGTTCTCGTTGTAGCGAGCGAGCACTTTGAAAGGGCCATCGGCTCGAGGGAGAAGTTTGGACTTGCGTTCTTTGGGGAAGCGGTCCTTGCGAAGGTGTAGCCACACTTGATCGCCAATGTTGAAGACGATGGGTTGCTTGTTGGCGTTGAGCTTGTTTGCTTGGCGTTGTACTTGGCGCTCAATTGCGTGCCTTGTATCTTCGTGCATCTTCTTGATGTAGCTTGCTCGTTCACTTGCATCCATGTTGGTGCGCTCTTGGAGAGGGAGTGGTAGAATGTCCAAAGGGGACAACGGGTTGAAACCGTGAAGCGACTTGAAGGGGGACTTGCCGGTAGTTGAATGTCTTGCACGATTGTAGGCGTACTTTCGGCGATAGGTAGACATGCTTCCCACTCCTTGATGTTCTTTTTGATCAAGACACGAAGTAGAGTGGATAGTGTGCGGTTCGTCACCTCCGTTTGGCCGTCGGTTTGAGGATGGTATGCCGAGGAGAACAATAGCTTGATTCCGAGCTTGGCATAGGGTCTTCCAAAAGTAACTCAAGAACTTGACGTCACGATCGGAGACGATTGTCTTTGGTACTCCATGGAGTCGCAAGATTTCCCTACAAAAGAGATTTGCAACATGTGAAGCATTGTCTATCTTGTTGCAAGGAATAAAATGTGCCATCTTAGAAAATCTATCCACAACAACAAACACGGAATCCTTGCCATTTTGTGTCCTAGGCAAACCAAGTACAAAATCCATACTAATGTCTTCCCATGGTTGGTATGGAATAGGGAGAGGCATGTAAAGACCATGAGATTGAGCTTTAGACTTAGCTTTGCGACATGTATAGCATCGGTTGGTGAAGCGTTGAACGCTATGGAACATCTTGGGCCAAAAGTAGTTGTTGGAGAGCGTGGCGAATGTCTTGTCGCGTCCAAAGTGTCCCATGAGTCCGCCTCCATGAGCCTCTTGCAAAAGGAGCAAACGAAGAGAAGACTCGGAATGCAAAGTTTGTTAGCTCTCATAAGATAACCATCCTTGATGTAATATTTGTCCCAAGACGTGTCGTCAAGCACTTAGCATAAGGAGAAGCAAAAGATGGATCATGCTCATACAAGTCTTTTATATGGTCAAAACCAATGACATTCAACTCAAGTTGAGTGACAAGCATGCATATGCGTGAAAGCGCGTCGGCAACTACATTTTCTTTACCCTTAATGTACTTGATCACATAAGGAAAAGATTCAATGAATTCACTCCATTTTGCGTGACGCTTGTTCAATTTAGTTTGACCTTTGAGGTACTTAAGCGTTTCATGATCGGTATGGATGACAAACTCGTGAGGTCTAAGGTAATGTTCCCAAACATGGAGCACACGCACTAAAGCATACAATTCTTTATCGTAGATGGGATAATTAAGTTGAGCACCGGAGAGTTTTTCACTAAAATAAGCAATTGCTCGTTTTCTTGCATCAAAACTCCGCCAATTCCGGTACCACTTGCATCACAATGAACCTCAAAAGTTTTGTCAAAATTGGGCAAAGCAAGAATCGGAGCATGAGTAAGCAAAGTCTTGAGCTTATCAAAAGCGGCTGATTGCAAAGTTCCCCAAACAAAGGGAGTATTCTTCTTGCTCAAAACATGCAAAGGAAATTGTGCTGAAATCTTTCACAAAGCGACGATAGAAACCCGCAAGACCAAGAAAACTTCGCACTTGTTGCAAATTGGTGGGTTGGGGCCAAGTTTGAATTGCTTGAATTTTAGATTCATCAACATGGACACCCTTTGAGGAAACAACAAAACCCAAGAAAACCACTTTGTCAACTCCAAATTGCATTTTTCAAGTTTGCATAAAGGCTTTCTTTTGAAGAGTTTGCAACACAGATTTTACATGATTGATGTGTTCTTTCATGGTTTTGCTAAACACAAGAATATCGTCAAAGTAGACCACAACAAAGACTCCAATGTAAGGGCGAAGCACATGATGCATAAGACGCCTTGCGAGCGTCTGGGAGCTTCCGAAAGACCCATAGGCATCACTAACCACTCATATAAACCAAATTTGGTTTTGAAAGCAGTTTTCCATTCATCACCCTCTTGTATGCGGATTTGATAATAGCCACTTTTAAGATCAATTTTTGAGAAAAAGTTGGCTCCACTAAGTTCATCAAGCATGTCATCTAAGCGAGGAATGGGATGCCTATATCGAGCAGTAATAGCATTGATAGGTCTACAATCGGAACACAAGCGGAAACTTCCATCGGGCTTAGGCACAAGAATAACCGGAACGGCACAAGGGCTTAGGCTTTCACGTACATGACCGTTGTCGATGAGTTGTTGTACTTGCCGTTGTATCTCCTTGGTTTCTTCCGGATTAACTCGGTATGGAGCTTTGTTTGGTAGAGGCGCTCGGGGATGAGGTCGATTCGATGCTCAATGCCTCGAAGAGGAGGTAGACCCGAGGTAGCTCATCGGAAAAACATCTTGGAATTCCTGCAAAGAGATTGAAACACCAAAGGTAGCTCGTGAATGGTGTTAGTTTTGGGTCTCCATCCTTGCACACAAGGACGAAGTGCATCACGGTAGATGGGTTCTCACACACTTCTCTCATCTCACTTTTGGTGGCCAATAGAATGAGGTTATTCTCTCTAGGCGAAGAGTCGCTCAAATTTGGCTTGTGGCTTTCATTCACTTTTTGGTGGGTCACTTTCTCACTCTTTTCTCTATGATGGGTGGCTTGCTTGTCGGCTATCACTTGACTAGGAGACATAGGTCGTAGTACATATTCTCTCCCCTTCATTTTGAAACTATAGTGATTGGTGCGCCCATTGTGGATGACACCACGGTCGAATTGCCATGGTCGAATCGAGAAGTAGGTGACAAGCGGTCATTGGGACCACATCACACTCCAAAGTGTCTTCATAAGCACCGATTTTGAAGGAGACTTGGACCGTATGCTTTCGACTCGTATAGTGCCGAGTCACTTAGCCATTGAACCTTGTAGGGGTGCGGGTGCTTCTTCTTGATTAGTTGGAGCTTGGAGCATAGTTCTTCACTTGCCAAGTTGTGGCAACTACCTCCATCGATGATGACCTTGATGGACCGTCCATTGATGCCGGCTTTTGTGTGGAAGATGTGGCATCGTTGGTCTTCTTCTTGTTGATGTTGAAGTGTCAAGACTTTGGAGACAACGAGGCGGGGCTCGAATCCTCATCACAAAAGACTTGATCATCTTCATCTTCATTCACTTGCGGTGCATGGCCACTTGCTCAAGGGCTTCCATCTCCTCTTCACTCATGGAGTCGTATGTGCCATCGTCGTTGAGGATCATGGTGCGCTTGTTGGTGCATTCATATGACTTGTGGCCTCGGCCGCCACAAGTGAAACACTTGAAGGAGCTTGTCTTGATGGTCTCATCGGTCGGAGTAGAGGATGAAGCACGCGGCTTGAGGTTGCTTGTAGTAGGAGGCGGACGACTTGAATTTGTCGAAGTCTTCTTGTAACTTGACTTGTCGTCGCTTTCTTGGAGAAAGCTTGGTCGAAGTAGATGTTGGAGTAGTTGTTGAAGCTTGGTTGTTGGAGAAGCCGTAGGTCTTGGATGAGTACTTGGCGTACTTGAAGTCATCTTGCACTTGGCGTTCCGCCTTTGTAGCTTGATGCACGAGCTCAATGAGGGATGAGTATGGTTGGAAGTCGGCGATCTTCTTGATGGGATGATTGAGTCCATTCAAGAAGCGTGCCATAGTTTGCTCATCATCTTCCTTGACATTGGCGCTTGAATCATGGCTATCTCCATCTCCTTGTAGTATTCTTCAACGCTCTTTGTTCCTTGCTTGAGTAGTTGGAGTTTCTTGAAGAGATCGCGGTTGTAGTATGTTGGCACAAAACGTGCTCGCATGACATCCTTCATTTGAGCCCAAGTGGTGATTGGAGGTTCACCTCTTGCTTGTCGTCAGCTCAATGATTTGTTCCCACCATATGAGCACGTAATCTTGGAACTCAAGTGATGCCATAGCGATTTTCTTCGCTTCATCGTAGTTGTGCAAGCGGAAGATTTTGTCAACCTTCAATGCCCATGAGAGGTAGTCTTCGGGGTCATTGCTTCCATTGAACTTGGGCATGGTGAATTTTAGCTTGCCGTAGCGTTGCTCGTCATTGTGTTGTTGGCGCTGTTGATGATGACGTCCTTGACTAGGGATGTACTCGTCTTCATGTTGCTCTTGGCGGAGGAAGACCATGATCAACTTGCTCGTGTGGAATTTGAGGTTGAGGTGGAGCTTGGCGAGCTTGTGGAGGAGCTTGAGGAACTTGGCGTTGTACATTAGGTTGGTAGTTCCGCTCTTGTATTTCTTCTCGAAGGGCTTCCTCTTGATTGTGCCGTTCGCGATTGCGGTTGGCGACGGCTCTACTTGATTCTTGAAGGGCACGTTGCGCCTCAAGAGCTTACGCTTCACGTTGTTGTTGTTGACGACGTTGAGCATTGGCGTCTTGTTCGTCTTGGTGACGACGTGCTCTTTCTTCCTCTTGTTGGCGACGAAGACGTTGCCTTTCTTGAGCTTGAGCGAAGGCCTCTTGGTTTGAATGAGGACGAGGAACTTGATCAACAACTTGCTCTTGGGAGTGCTTGTCATGTAGCGGGTTGCGAGATGCATAGCGATCTTGGCGTCTTGACTCGTCGAAGAGTGTTCGATGACGGTGTACTTGAGTCGTAGAAGGTGTCGTCGAGTGTCGACTCGAGTGGCTCCGTCTTGATGATGAAGAAGTGGAATGATGCGGTTTTTCATCAACTTGCGGATCTCGTCCATTCTTGCATCATTCTCTTGCTTGTGCGCCTCGAACTTGTTGTCGAAGTAGTCTCTTATGCGTTGCTCGGAGAGTCGCAAAGTCGGTTGCAAGGTTGTCGATCACGGTCGCTCATTGCTTGTTGTTCTTGGTGCAACGCTCGTTGTGCACCGAAGAGGTGGCCTTTGGTGACGATGAGGACATGTAAATCGTCTTGCTTTCGATGAAGAGTGGGTTGGTAGAAGAACTTGGCCTATCCATCATTCCAAGCGAGATGTGAGTGGTAGAACGGAAAAGAACTTATACCAATGTACCTTTGACCGATATTGAAAATGAATCAAATTCACTCAAATGCGGACAAGGAAATAGCACTCTTGGTACCGATTCTTGTCGGTTCTCACACCTACACAAATAAAAGCTTATGGTGGAGCTCGGTTAGGATAGTGGCACGAAATTAAATGCAATTGTAAGTGAGACTCAATAAAGTTGGAAATGATTCACAAATTTGCAAATGCAACAAGTAGACCAATAGCAAGATATGGTACACGGAAACACACGCATAAAATAGATAATATGGGGTTATGCAACCAAGGATGAGCCAAAATGTGGAATACACCAAGATGCTCTTGTTGCACAACACTAGAGAGGCAGCTATACGATTGCACAATAGGCGGATAACTTGTGCACAACCTACTAAGCAAAAATGCAACGACTTCTATCCCAAATATGCTATATGTATGGTGTGTCGATGTGTTGATCCAAGATGATCAAGTATGACTATCTTAATGTTTGATGATGCTATGGTTCTTGCTCATAAGCTCTTTGCTTATCTTTCTCTCTTTGCTTAAAAGCTTGATTGGCTCTTTCTTTTATGAGCTCTTTTCCCATGCAAAACTTCACGAACCAAGATAGCAATTGTGTATGCGATGACAACTTTGTGACACACAAGATGATTGTAAGATATGCACTACTTTGGTATGGTATGTATGCTATGGAGTATGATCACTAAATGTGCACAAGTCACGTTGCGGCAATACTCAAAGGCTAGTCTCGATGGGTAAGCTACATAAAATGAGGCAATGTTGGTTATCAATGCAATAGCAAGGTAAGACAAAGATGTCGCCGAAGTTACCGTCCTTGCGATTATGACCGGTCGATGTAGATGAGCGATGGTTATGATGACTTTGCACCGCACCTAGATAGCGAAACACAAAAGGATCTGAAGCCCCAACTCAAAATCTCAAAGACCAAAATGTGTCAAAAATCGTCATCGGAGGAATCGTGGAAGAATTTGGTGTATATGGGTTTGGGAGATGTGGAGAATTATGGGGTGGTTGTGGTGTCTGAACTGAAGAGATTCAGTTTGGTCAGGGGTTTCTGGACGTCCGTGACCTTACGGTCGTCCGGACTGCGTCGGACATCCGGCCTTGTCCGGATGTCGAACTGGCTAAAATCGGGCTCGGGGAGAGGAGCTGCAAAATTTCACAGGAAGAAGATGCTTGAGAGGTTGAAATCGAGGGGTTTGGTGGATGGAAAAGGGAGGGGAGGGAGGGGAAAGCTAGATCCACACGTAGCAACACGAATCCATGGACCAAATCCAACAAAATCTCAACTCACAAAAAATTTTGGGGGCTATTTTTGTGGGGAATTTTCGGAATTAGGACAAAAACAACAAAATCAAGCTAGAAAAAGAGGGGTAGGGGCTCCAATAACGTGATCAACGTGGCTCGTGATACCATGATGATATAGGGTGAGACCCTACGGGAGCGATCTTTCACGTTTGGAGAAAATCCCTACGAGGAACACGAAGAACGAGCGGAAGAACAAGAGGGAAACACGGGGAAAACGAGAGTGATAGAGGCAAAGGTGTCCCGATGTTTCGATGAGATGGTGGCTATCGTTTCTGTGGGAGTCGACCTTGACGATCCGACTACGAACGTGCGAGACGTCGCGCCTTAGCAATCGCTAAACCAACTTCCGAGGGTTATTGACCACGCCGAGCACGATCAACGACCACGAGGGCCTGTTTCCTGCGAGCAAGCGAAGAACAAGCAAGAAACTGAGATTGCAATCTGAATATTGCGAATATAAGATGAAAGCTTTATTGATCAAGGTGGGGTTGATGGCGCCTTTATGCAGTCGTTGAACACAAAGCGAAATCTGTGAAGTTGCAACTATGGCGAACTTTTAATCTAAACAAAACCCCCCAAAGTTCTAAACGACGCCCTAAGGGCTGTATATATGGAGGAAGAGGAGGGAATTTCGTGGCCCTTGAGGGAGGGGTCCGAAACCATCCCTAACTCTTGTTTCCCCACACATACGGACTCTAAAAACAGCCTATACTTAAGTATTTCGAAATTACATGGGCCTGGCCCAATAATAAGGTGACGAAGCACCTAGAATAGCCTATGGACGAATATTATGAAGTGGCATCTTGTATATTTCGTCCAAGGCTTCATGCACCCATTATGGTGGCTTCAAAGTCCTGAAATCATCACTTGTAACTCCGTTCTTGTTCCCCTTAGCATGGCATTATCTCCATGCTTGTTCTTGCTCCAATGTCCATCCTTCTCCAAGCTAGGGCCTTCATTTGTAAGCAAAACAAATGTATCCAATTTAGGCAGCATCATATTCTCATGAACATTAGAATCATTACCAAGAAAGCGAAAGTACACGATAATTTAATTGGCGTGCGCGAGCTCTAGTAATTGGTCCAGTATATGTAGCAGTAGGGGCTGTGGGTGTAACAATGGTATTGATGTCGTCATCATCCTCCCCTTCTTGAAATGAAGTCGTCCTCGACGGAAACTCATCTTCCTCACCCAAATAAGGCTTCAAATCTGCAATGTTAAAAGTGGGACTAACCCCAAAATCTGCAGGTAGCTCAAGTTTATATGCATTATCATTTATTTTCTCTAACACCTTAAATGGACCATCGACACGTGGCATTAGCTTTGATTTGCAAACTAGGAAACCTATCCTTACGCAAATGTAACCAAACAAGATCTCGGTGCAAAGACAACATGTTTTCTACCCTTATCTCCAAAGACGTTTATATTTAGCATTCATACGCTCAATGTTTTCCTTAGTTATCTCATGCATTTTTAAAATCAATTCAGCACGTTCTTTAGCATCAAAATTAACCTTCTCCGAAGATGGAAGAGGCAACAAATCAATAGGTGCACGAGGTAGGAAGCAATACACAATTTCAAAAGGGCACATCTTAGTAGTAGAATGCAATGAACGATTATAAGCAAATTCAATATGAGGCAAGCATTCTTCCCACATTTTCTTATTATTCTTCAAAACAGCCCTAAGCATAGTAGACAATGTTCTATTGACTACTTCAGTTTGTCCATCAGTTTGGGGGTGACAAGTAGTACTAAAAAGCAGTTTAGTCCCCAACTTAGCCCATAAACATCTCCAAAAGTGGCTAAGAAATTTAGTATCACGATCTGAAACAATAGTATTTGGCACACCATGCAAGCGAATAATTTCACGAAAGAACAAATCAGCAACATTAACAAAGATCATCGCTTTTATGACATGGTATAAAGTGTGCCATTTTCGAGAATCTATCCACGACAACAAATATGCTATCCCTCCCTTCTTTGTTCGAGGTAAACCTAAAACAAAGTCCATAGATATATCCTCCCAAGGAACACTAGGCAATCGGCAAAGGCATATATAAACCATGAGGATTGAGTCGTGACTTACCTTTTTGACATGTAGTGCAGCGAGCAACAAAACGCTCAACATCCCGTCTCATCTTTGGCCAAAAGAAATGTGTAGCAAGTATATCCTCCGTCTTCTTCACGCCAAAGTGTCCCATTAATCCTCCTCCATGCGCCTCCTGCAACAACAAAAGACGAACAGAGCTAGCAGGAATGCATAGCTTGTTAGCACGAACACAAAACCATCATTAATAACGAACTTGTTCCATGTTCTTCCTTCTTTACAATTCTGCATTACATCTTTAAAATCAGCATCATGCACATATTGATCTTTGATGGTCTCCAAACCAAATATTTTGAAGTCAAGTAGTGAAAGCATAGTATATCGACGAGACAAAGCATCAGCAATAACATTTTCTTTACCCTTCTTGTGTTTAATGACATAAGGGAAAGTCTCAATGAATTCAACCCATTTAGCATGTCTACGATTCAGTTTAGCTTGACTTTTAATATGTTTCAAAGATTCATGATCAGAATGTATAACAAATTCTTTGGGCCATAAATAATGTTGCCATGTCTCTAAAGTCCGAACAAGAGCATATAATTCTTTGTCATAAGTAGAATAGTTCAGACTAGGCCCACTCAATTTTTAAGAAAATTATGCAAAATGTTTGCCATCTTGTAATAACACACCTCCTAATCCAATTCCACTAGCATCACATTCAAGCTCAAAAGTCTTATTAAAGTCGGGAAGTTGGAGTAAAGGAGCATGTGTCAACTTATCTTTCAATACCGTGAAGGCTTCTTCACATGCGGTACCCCAAACAAAAGGCACATCCTTCTTTGTAAGCTCATTGAGAGGTGCAGCAATGGTGCTAAAGTCTCTCACAAAACGCCTATAGAAACCAGCGAGTCCAAGAAAACTCCTCACTTGTGTGACCGTTTTGGGCTGCGGCCAACTCTCAATAGCTTCAATCTTGGCTTTATCAACTTCAATTCCTGTGGAGTAACAACATAGCCAAGAAAAGATACTCGGTCGGTGCAAAAGGTGCACTTCCCAAGGTTACCAAACAAACGTGCATCACGTAGAGCATTAAAAACAGCACGTAAATGTTCCAAATGTTCTTCCAAAGATTTGCTATAAATCAGTATATCATCAAAGTAAACTACCACAAATCGTCCAATGAAAGCACGTAAAACTTCGTTCATTAATCTCATGAAAGTACTAGGTGCATTAGTTAACCCAAAAGGCATGACTAACCACTCATATAATCCAAACTTAGTTTTAAATGCTGTTTTCCATTCATCTCCCAATTTCATACGAATTTGATGGTATCCACTACATAAATCAACTTTGGAGAATATTGTAGAGCCACTCAATTCATCAAGCATATCATCTAGCCTAGGAATAGGATGGCGATAACGAATAGTAATATTATTAATGCCTCTACAATCAACACACATCTGTGACGTACCATCCTTTTTAGGCACTAGTATAATAGGAACAGCACAAGGACTAAGAGATTCGCGTATATAACCTTTGTCGAGCAGCTCTGTACTTGACGCATAATCTCCTTCGTCTCCTCCGGATTGGTACGGTATGGTGCGCGGTTGGGTAGCGATGCACCGGAATTAAGTCAATTTGATGCTCAATCCCTCGAATAGGTGGTAATCCGGTGGCACGTCTTGTGGGAAGACGTCGTGAACTCCTGCAAAATGTTAGTGACAGTAGGGGCAAAGAGGAAGGCACGTCCTCGAATGAAAATAATGCCTCTTTGCACACAAAAGCATAGCAAACAGATTTGCTAGAATCTAGCTCATCAATATCAGATTTGGTGGCAAATAAACATGCACTTTTCAGTTTAATGTCAGAAGCAACATTAGATGGTTTATTATTAGGCTTCATTTGTTGCTCAAATTCTTTTGCCACAATCTGATTTTCACTCTTATTTTTCTCCTGTTTTGCTTTATTAGCTCTATTAATATCATCTTTCAAAATGGAATCAGGAGTCATAGGAAGCAAAGTAATATTTTTATCCTTGTGAACAAGAGTATACTGATTGTTTCTACCATGGTGTACAGAATTTTTATCAAATTGCCATGGTCTACCAAGTAATAAGGAACATGCTTGCATAGGTACCACATCACAATCAACATAATCAGCATATGTAGAGATACTAAAATACACACGAAGAGTACGTGTTACCTTAACCTTGCCGCTGTTGTTGAACCATTGGATGTAGTAAGGATGTGGATGTGGTCTTGTGGTGAGAGAAAGCTTCTCCACCATATCCATGCTAGCCAAGTTGTTGCAGCTCCCTCCATCTATGATGGCGCTTGAATAGAACGTTCCTTCACAACTCCCTTTGTATGGAACAAGTTATGTCTCTGATTTTGCTCAGCTTGTGTAACCTGCACACTCAAAACACGTTGAGCAACTAAACATTCATACCCAAAGATCTTCAGCAGCCATGTATTGCGTGTCATGATCAGAATCATCTCCACCGTGTTCTTCATGTGTAATAAGAGCCAAAGTCTCTTCATCATAGTCACTAGCGGACTCATACCCACCATCCTCAGCAGCAATCATCACACGCTGAGATTGGCATTCTCTCATAAAATGTCCTCTTCCCTTACAACGACGACAAATAATATCATTTGTGTGCCCTGTTGACGCCATGGAAGAAGAAGAGCTGTGTAGGCCCCAGGTGTGCTCTTGGCAGATAGTGGTGGTTGAGCCTGCTTTCTTGTATCACGGTTGGAGGTGGCAGCCGGCGGAGGTGCGGTGTAGTAGAACGTGTGGAAGTAGATGATGCACGTGGTGTCCATGATGAAGGTCGACCTGCAGAAAAGTTAGTTCGGCGCCAACGCCCTGTCGATCCTGCACTTCACGTTCAGCTTTACAAGCAAGATGGAATAATCGAGTGATATTATTATAATCCTTGTAGTCTAGAATGGTCTGAATCTCTCTATTTAATCCACCCAGAAAACGTGCAAGCATAGCTTCATTCTCCTCAACAATACCACATCTAATCAAGCCAGTTTGTAATTCACGATAATATTCTTCACCGAATTTTTTCCTTGTCTTAAGCGCTGCAATTTTTGAAGTAATTCACGTTGATAATATGGTGGAACCCAACGAGTACGCATAGCAGTTTTCAAAGCAGCCCAAGTAACTGGAACAGGATATAATCTACAATGTTCAGACCACCAAACACATGCAAAGCTAGTGAAAGCACAAACAGCAGCAGGAACACGTCTCTCCTCAGGATATTGTAAACATGTAAATCGTTGTTCAGTTTCTAACTCCCAAGTAAGATATATATCAGGAACATATCTACCCTCAAATGGTGGAATATTCAATTTCAGTTTAGGGAGATGGTCATGATCTCGTACTGAAGGGGAGCCGAACATTGCCATTATTTGCATGTGGGCGACCTGGTGGTTGTGGTGCGGTGGTTGCACGTAGTTCGATGTTGATCAACCTCATCCTCGTAATCTCTCACATAAACATCCACCCCCACCGCATCAGCAGGAGCCACGGAAGTATCAACAGCAGCACCAGCAGCTTGGCCAGGCTGAAGAGGGACACGGGAAGCTCGGCGGAGGGCTGTTTCGCGATGTGGAGGTAGTCCTTGTTGTTGTAGTAGAGGTGCGTTAGGTGCCGCCGGTGGTGGTGGTGGTGGTAGACGCCTTGAGCAATTCATTAAACTTGTTATCGAGCTTTGTTTGAACGCCTTCTCAATGCCATCTATCTTCTCCATGGCCTCTTCAAATCTATTTAGCACATCGTCCACCGCCCACTCATCATTTGTTGAAACTTATCATGTAGCGCTTTGTTTGTCATGTTCTCCCGGTCGGTCTAAATCGGCTTGTGATCCTGCCATGGTTAGTAGCAATAGAAACACACAAGAATATGATTGACGGACTACTCGGAAGTGGTGGTGGTTGTGTGGTGGGCGATCACAAATCCGTCAAGCAAATCTCAAATTCTTACAGTTCTTACCCAAAGAAGCGGTGATCGGCAACCGATGTAGTCAAAACTCTCAAAGCTTGGATAGAGCGATTACCAGGGAGAGTCAAACGCACGATGTAGATGTATGTGGAGCTGGGAAGGCTTATAATATGGTAGCAAAAAGGGTCAGCAATAATCAATTCAGAGATGCAAAGTTGAATAAACGCTCAACGACGCAGATCGGTCTTTGGTCCTAGGCTAGACCGTGCTAGAGACGCGAGCCTAGAACACTAACAAAATCACGGCGCTGCACGTAAACAAGGGAAAAGCACACTCTGGATTTTCTTTTTCGCTTTTTTTTTTGCGCTGCTCTTTTTTTTTTTTTTTTGCGAAAAAATAACAAAAATTGCGAGTGTATCAAAAAAATTACGAGGTCAAAATGACAGGATGGGCACGAAAATTTTTAGAACAAATTTGTTTTCAACGCCGGACACAAAAACTTGAAACGGGTCAAAAATAAAATTTCTATAACGTCGACTGTCTCAATACACTTAGAAACACTTAAAAACAGGATAGCCAGAAAATTTTTCGACAAGTGCGTTTTCGGAAAATTTTGGGCCTAAACGGAGGGTGGTTTCCGAAACCTACTCCGGCAAGGAAACACGAATCGGAAACCTACTCCGGCAAGGAAACACGAATCGGAATTTTTTTTTTTCCAAAACCTACTCCGGCAAGGAAACACGAATCGGAAACTAGATGGATCTCGAAAACAAACCTAATATGAGAAGAACTCGGATTGGTGGTGGATATATGGTGGTCGTATATGGCAGCGGTGGTGGTAGCGGTGGTAGTATATGGATATGGATCGGTGGTGGTATATGGACACGGATTGGTGGTGGTATATGGATATGGATTCGAGCGGTGATGGTAGGTGGCGAGGCGATGATGATGGTGCGGTGGCGGCGTGACAACTTATGACCAGAACTTCGAAACTCTAAAAGACTAGGCGCTAAGACCAGCAACTAGACACGACGATGCAACCGCAAATTCAACAAAGCAAAACCCTAAAAAGATTATGCAAAGGCTCGATTGGTTCGGATATGATGAACTAACCCTAATTTTTTTGTGGCTTTTTCGTGGACTATAGGTATGAAGAATGACTCGATCTAAACTACGGAAAACTGTAAAATCTCACCGAGCAACCTGAAAATCTGATACCACTTGATAGAGGCAAAGGTGTCGATGTTTCGATGAGATGGTGGCTATCGTTTCGTGGGAGTCGACCTTGACGATCCGACTACGAGCGTGCGAGACGTCAGCGCCTTTAGCAATCGCTAAACCAACTTCCGAGGGTTATTGACCACGCCGAGCACGATCAACGACCACGAGGGCCTGTTTCCTGCGAGCAAACGAAGAACAAGCAAGAAACCGAGATTGCAATCTGAATATTGCGAATATAAGATGAAAGCTTTATTGATCAAGGTGGGGTTCTGTGACGCCTTTGTCTGGTCGTTGAACACAAACGAAGTACGCGAAGTTGCAACTATGGCGAACTTTTAATCTAAACAAAACCCCCCAAAGTTCTAAACGACGCCCTAAGGGCTGTATATATGGAGGAAGAGGAGGGAATTTCGTGGCCCTTGAGGGAGGGGTCCGAAACCATCCCTAACTCTTGTTTCCCCACACATACGGACTCTAAAAACAGCCTATACTTAAGTATTTCGAAATTACATGGGCTGGCCCAATAATAAGGTGACGCAGCACCTAGAATAGCCTATGGACGAATATTATGAAGTGGCATCTTGTATATTTCGTCCAAGGCTTCATGCACCCATTATGGTGGCTTCAAAGTCCTGAAATCATCACTTGTAACTCCGTTCTTGTTCCCCTTATGCATGGCATTATCTCCATGCTTGTTCTTGCTCCAATGTCCATCCTTCTCCAAGCTAGGGCCTTCATTTGTAAGCAAAACAAATGTATCCAATTTAAGCGACATCATATTCTCATGAACATTAGAATCATTACCAAGAAACGAAAGTACCTGATAATTTAATTGGCGTGCGCGAGCTCTAGTAATTGGTCCAGTATATGTAGCAGTAGGGGCTGTGGGTGTAACAATGGTATTGCTGTCGTCATCAGAGAGGAAATTCACTCAACCGACAAGAAAACAATCACACAAGCGCTAGATCGATGAACACATGGAGTAGCACAAGGTTCAAGAACAATAACGGTAAAGATACAAGAGTAACCGATCTTCTCCGAGAGGAGGTCTTGATGGGGTCCACCCTAGGAGGGGGTCTTGAATCCGCTTGGGGGATCTTCTCCGCAGAGGTCCTGATCTCGAGGGAGAAGTAACCAAGTGGATGAGCAAAGGCTCTCTCACCTAAACATGAGCGAATCCAAAGCTAGCCCTAACTAGGAGACGGAAAGGTCCTATTTATAGTCTTAGTCCAAATGGAAGTCAAAGCGGAGGGTACATGGGCTTCAGCCGCGCCAGTGTCGGACGTCCGGAGGCTTCGGGAGGGTCGGTCGTCCGGACTTCATTCAGACGTCCATGATTCGGTTCGGTGAAGGTCGCCCGGACGTCCGGTCGACTCGGTCGTCCGTAGATTTGATTCGGTGATGAAGTCCGGACGTCCGGTCAGCTCGGTCGTCCGTAGGTTTGATTCGGTGATGATGTTCGGACGTCGGAGGGCGTCGGACGTCCGTCTGGGTATCGTCGGACGTCCGGAGGTGGTCGGACGTCCGGGTCCTGAAGCTTCAGCTGCATCCCTTCTTCCTCATCGACATACTTGGAGTTCTCGCCGTCTTGGCTCTTGCAAGTAGTAGATCCTTGGTTAGCCTCCAGGTTCATGATTAAACATAGAGTTTACGAATGAGGTAGTAGCCAAGTCTCATGGGTAGAAATAAGAAGTTCGGAGAGGAGCGAGTTCACCTTATCTTCAATAGCCTTAGCTCGGGCTCTTGTCATGGGTCCCGGTGGTGTTGAGGGAGATGTAGGCACGTCCGTGGGGATGAGTGAGGGCTGCTCCGCATCACCTCGCATCTCGATATGATAGTACGCCATTGCACGGAAATCTAGATAAAACATATCCAACAAGTTGATGCCGATAAAATGTTATTCCATGAGGAAGCTCAAACATATGAGATGCCGGGAGGATTGCTTACTGTCATTGTAAATGATAGAGCCAAATAAATTGTTTACTTTCTCACACCTCACAATCTGGTACAACAACAAATAAATTCCTTTATATTTTATATTTGGACTTCTTTTATATACATAGGTTCAAAGAAAATAGCACATAAAATGAACTTCACATTTACAACTATGTTTTCCATCAAAGCCTGCTCCATAATCATGTTAGCAACACATCATATTTCAGAATTATGAGAGATTGGGCAATCAAAAAGTAAAATTCATCCAAAATATCCGATCGCAACTCGAAAAGAAATACAGCCCCTTTTTCCCATTATCATTGAATAATTCTTTTACATGTTATACATACTATAGAAGTAATGGTGCTGAAATTAAAATTCGCTAGCCCGTGCGGATGCACGGGTTGATGACTAGTTCTTACTAAATATAAACTTACTATAAATAGAAAAAAAACAAGTTCTTTCTAAAAATAAACTAGTTCAACTAGTTATATTAATTTTCTTACTAAAAATACATTAGTTCTATTAATTCAACTAGTTCAACTAGCTTATTAATTTACTTACTAAACTAGTTCAACTAAAACTAAACTAGTTCAACTAGTTTTATTGATTTACTTACTAATTATTTTAAGCACTTACTAAAAACAGTAAAAAAAACTACATTATAAAATAGTAAAAAACATCTACTATTAACCATACTGCCCTAGTTAACTAGTACCATCACTACTACTAATTAACATCTGCTACTACTAAAAATCATTATCTATGAACCCTAAATTAACATCTACTACTACTAAAAAACATCTACTAACTAAGGAGAGAGAGAGAGAGAGGGTGGGGGAGGGGTGGGGATCTTACAGAGAGGGGAGAGACGATGGCGGGAGGTGCTCGGCTACGGAGGTAGGGGCGGCGAGGGCAGGCTCGGGATCGGGAGGCGGCGGTCCTGGGCGGGCTCGGGTGGCGGCGGTGAGGTCGAGGGCGGCGACGGTGAGGTCAAGAGTGGCAGCGGGCGGCGGCAGTGAGGTTGAGGGCGGCCTCGGGCGGCGGCGATGAGGGCAGGCTCGGCCTCGGGCGGCGGCGACAGAGGAGTTAGGCGAACAGGGGGGAAAGGAGGACTTAGCAAAATTTTGAGCCCATGGGTGGTTAAGTCGAACTAGCAGTAGCGCTCTGAAGGAAATGCGTTATAGCTAAGTTAGCTATAGCGCGTTTTAGGAAAAAAAATGCTACTGCTATAGGAAGCAGTTATTTCTTTTGTTTATCCTTACATTTTATTTTTTTCATTTCTCTGTTTCCTACTTCTTTCGTTTTCATTTACTATTCTATTTGTTTTTCATTTTTCTTTTCTTTCTTAGCAGTAGCACTTTACGCAGGAAACACGCTGCAACAACGACCATAGTGGTAGTGCGCTTCGTGCGGAACCGCTACTACTTTTCCTAGCCTACCGCCAACACGGTGGGATTTATAGTGGTAGCGCTTTTTGTTGCACACGCGCTACTGCCATAGTTGTAGCTATAGCATGCTTTCCTGGAACGCGCTACTACAAAGTAGCAGTAGTGCCCTATTTTAACCAGCGCTACTGCTATACCTCTATGTATAGGCTTTTCCCTAGTAGTGCCCCCCCCCCCTCCACAGTCGTCCCCCACCCGCCCCCTCCCCCCTTGAACCCTAGTTCGCGGCCGACGCCGGCGCCGACGCCAACCCCTGCCGGTCTGCCCGTTCCTCCTAGCTTAGATAATAAAGTTCAGGTTACCCATCGATTCCCATACCGTCGCCCCACTCCCCTGAGTTTTTAGATGAGGCCTGCGGTGTCCCTCCTCGCGAGATCCACATCCCCTGCTCCAGAATGTCGCAGCCTAAGCTCGACCACGTATCCTGGGGAGCCCGACGAGCGTTCGGCCAAGAAGAGGTTTATCATGGCCTCTCCGACAGACGTTGGTGAGGTGGCCGCCGTTCGCCCCGACCTATCGATCCCCGAGCAACACGTCGCCGTGCAAGCCGGTGAAGATGTTAACTACGTTGACATGCCTAAGGCTTCACGTCAGCAGGCTAGCGTATTACTGTATCTCGGGAAAGCTGGCTACGACATCAAGCTCGTCCACACCGACGGCTTCACGCGGGCCATGTCACAGGTTAAGTGGTCCATCCCCAACCCCTTCGGTTCAACCGTCATCGATCTCTTCGACGGCCCTGCCGCTGATCTCCTCTGCTAAGCAGTCAAGGATTTGCGAGCTTTATACGGCATCGATCCCATTTTGTCATTTCGGAAGGACACGTTCTATGGCGGCGGCTTGGGATCCTCAATTGCCAAGTCCGATCTCATCGACCACGACCACGACCACGAGGAGGGCACCCACGAAGAGTCTTCCAAGGTGAAACAGCCCATCTGTGACATCAGAGACCGCACCATGGGTCTTTGCTCTTCCAACTGGAAGGATCACATCCATGAAATGTGAGGCAACATTCTATCAGCAAATCTTACCTTTTCTAGCTTGCCAACCCATACCCTTTGTTGTTGTAGCATTTGCCGTGCGGTGCTTTAATTGTGATGTGTTTAATTATTTTAGTTATGCAAAAATGTATTGTTCAATAGGTCTATGTGATGTTTAAGTATGAATTGTCCACTTCAGTTTCATGAATGGCTATATTTGGTTGTTTATAGTGAGTAGATGCCTTGTTTATTTGTATTAGGTTGTTAGGTTGGTTGGAGTGAGCATTTTTCCAGTTATCGAGCAGATGCCTTGTTTATCTGTATTTGGTTCTTAGTTTGGTTGCAGTGAGCATTTGTCCAGTTATTAAGCAGATGCCTTGTTTATCTATATTTGGTTGTTAGGTTGCTTTTTAGCATTTGACCAGTTATCAAGAAGATGCCTTGTTTATCTATATTTGGTTGATAGGTTGCTTTTTTAGCATTTGTCCAGTTATCAAGCAGATGCCTTGTTTATCTTTATCTGCTTGTTAGGTTAGTTGCAGTGAGCATTTGTCCAGTTTTCAAGCATATGCCATGTTTATATGTATTTGCTTGTTAGGTTGGTTGTAGTGAGACTCTGTCCAGTTTTCAATGGCTATATTTGGTTGTTATACTGGTCATTTATGCCTTGTTTATTTCAGTCATTCACAATGTGTTGTTCATTATGTGCAAGTAGAAACTGTGCCGCTCAACTACATCAATACCAGTTTGAACAGCTATATTTGATTCCGGTTATTCCTGGTGTAGTTAACACATGTCCTTTATTTCAGTTTTACACATTTATCCAGTGTGATGTTTAAGAGTTACCTACGTTCTATTCATTTTCAACAATACCAGTTTGAATTACAATATTTGATGGTCGTTAAGCCTGCTGTCGGTAACATTGCCTTCCATTTTATATCTGCATTAACAGCATGTTGAAACCAACACATTCAAGCTATCATTTGGAGATGATGTTGTTTACCTTTGCTCTATTTGTTTGATGTTAAGGTTGCTGTACTTATCATGCCTTTCCACTACTTATGCAGGACAACAACGGGAGTGGCCACCATTTTCCGCCGAGGTTGGCTTCATCCCTCGGCTTGTACTCCCCCTGTCGTTCCATAATGTAGTGCATATAGATCCAGGCCTGGACACTAGTTAGCTTCTAATATTGACTTGTTGCCTGTAGGTACATATGCCCTTGGCAAGGATCCACACATCGACCCTTTTTGCGTATGTGGAAATGAGATATTGATGAACAAGCATAAAGTGAGGAAACTGATAAGGTTTATTAGCAAAAAGATATGAATGGTGGCAAGCAAACTATTTGTTTATGCTCTATCCAACACAACAGTGAGTCAGAGGATGGTAACTACAAACTCTGCAGCCTTCTCTTTTTACTGCCCATAATGAGTTGGTAGACAACAATGTCTGAATCTTTTTCGTTCCCAGTGGTTCCCGAAGCAGTTCACTCAATATTACCTCGCAAAGTACATGATTGGTGGACACGCAATGAAGGTTAAAGTATTTCATCTAGACTACAATGAGCATCGAGAAGTCCTAATGAAGACAGTGAAGGATGGACAGGCAGCCATCACAAGGGGTTGGCCTAGAGTCGTGCGCGCATTACGCATGGAGGAGGGCACAATATGGGCATTCCGCTTCACCTTCTCCAGCAACCAGAATGTCTTTCGCCTCTCTCTTTACAGTCTTTAGTACAACTGTGGTTCATCATTCTTTACTTGGTGCTTCTGTAGTTCTTCAGTATATGTACATGTCCATCGAATTATGCATTCGTGGTTGAACCTATGTTTGTAATAAACATGGTTGGATATGAAATAAGTGATTGCCTACTTTCAAATTCAAAACATGTGATTTTTAAATTAGGATTACACTTCACACGGTTTGCGAAAGTGAAACGTCTGCGATATACGTGGAGATCAGAAACGTTTCTAGGATCCACTACGTGTGCGATCAATCTCCACTGCACACACGACTTTCTCTTGAAAACTGTTTGCATTAGGCCACCTTGTGCAAACGTTTACCACATAAAAACTGTGTGTGATGGACAGCCTCTGCCGCACAGTTTCTTCTACGCACCGTGTGTGATGCATTCAATAACGCAAACGATAAAATTATTAATATTGTGTGCCATTGCAACGCTATCACAAACGATTTAACGGGAAAAATTGTGTGTGATGTACCTGTGAACGGAAATGTTTTCCTTGGAGCGACAATGTGGGATGTACATACGAACGGAAACATTTAGCGGGGACTGACTGTGTGGGATGTACTTGCGACCGAAAACAATTTTGCATGTATAATTGTATTTTTTAGTTGTACTGTATGTATTTCCATATTTGGCGCTACTTGATGCACTTTACGACCTCATTTTGCCGAGCGTGTGTGCTAGGAGGGCATATCCCTGACGGTTTCTGGGTCGTGTGGGAAGGACCCTCCTATCGCCCACACTCACTTGGTGATGGTTCCAAATGTTGTCGTGGAAAGGGGTTAAAAACCATTTGTATAGCATCGACGCGTACCAGTGTTCTCTCCTTGCCTCCGCATCCAGGTCAACGAATTTCTCAGGCTTGTCTTGGCCCTTCTTTGGTGCCATGTCGATTGTGGAATAGGAGGCTGGGGATAAGCAAGGGCGTAGAAGCGGCAGATGGACATACCCTCAGCCCCGAGGGTGAACTACTCCCTCCTCATCATGAAGACCATCGGGATGATGAAGATGGCCTCTGTTGATGATTTCACCCTCTGACAGGATGCCGAAAAAGGGCTCTAGATGAGATCGCTTCGATACAGAGGCTTGTGGCAGCGGAGCGGAAGTTCTAGGTTTCTTTCTGGGGTTTTCTATATTTATAGGAATTTTTGGCGTTAGTTTCACGTCAAGGGGGGCCCATGAGGAAGTGATAAGCTCGATAGGCCCTCCCTACCCCCAGGGCGCGTCTACTGAGCTTGTCGTGTCCTTGTGGCTCTTCTGGTCTTCCACAAAGCTTCGGGGGTCTCGTTTGGTCCATAAAAATCACCGTAAATTTTCAGCCCAATCCGAGAACTTCTATTTCTGCTCAAAAAGTAACACCACGGTAGTTCTATCAAAAATAGTGTCAGTCCGGGTTCGTTTAAATCATACCAAAACCACATACATTTTTTGTAACATGGCATGAATAATTCATAAATTATAGATACATTGGAGACGTATTAGTTGTCATGTGCCATAGCAGGACCACACACAGGCCGCCATGTTGAGCATCAATGTTGTCATGGAACAAAATATATTGTTCCAACACAACCTTGTTTTTGCTCTAATAGACGCCTGATTCCCGTGAATCGGGGAACCGCGGGACGATGTCCCAATTGCTTTGGTCGGTTACCTTATTTGCATGAGAAATTAATGATCGCATTCCTTTTACCGCATCCATTTGCTTTTTCTTCCTCAGCCATTCTTTGCCGTCCGCCACAACTTGATACGTCTCCAAAGTATCTATAATTTTGTATTGTTCCATGCTATTATAGTATAAATCTTGTATGTTTTATATGAAACTTTATGCAATTATATATCATTTTTTGGGACTAACCTATTAACTTAGTTGTGCCCAGTGCCAGTTGCAGTTTTTTTTCTTATGTTTGGCTTTTCATGAAATCAATTCAAAAAGTATCCAAATGGAGAAAAAACTTTGAATTAATTTTTTCTTGACCAAAAGAGACCCTAGAAAGTTCAGGAGAAGACCAGACAAGCCACGAGGAAGCAACAAGCTCGGAAGGCGCGCCCTAGGGGGGCGGGCACCCCCAGGATTGTGGGCCCCTCGTGGAACCTCTTGACCTAATTCCACCTCTATAAATACTCAAATATTCCCTTGACATTATAGAGCCACCCGAAATATTTTTTCCGCCACCGCAAGTTTCTGTCCCATGAGATCCGATCGGGAGGCCTTCTCTAGTACTCTACCGGAAGGTAATCGATCATGGAGGGGCTCTACATCAACCTTGTTGTCCTTCCGATGATGTGTGATTAGTTTACCATAGACCTAAGGGTCCATAGTTAGTATCTAGATGGCTTCTTGTCTCTCCTTGATGATGTGTCCATCGTCCAAGAATTTCTATCTCCGGAACCTGTCATGATTAGTAGAAACAAGAAATAAAATTCGAGAATAATGTTCCGATGAACTACTAGGATGTGGTTGTAAAGTGCTCACAGTAAAGCAAATATCAATTTCTTTCAAGTTCTTACCATGCGGCGGTGGTGACGGCAACCAGCGGTGTCAAATAACCCGAAGATTGTGTAAAGGGATTGCTAGGAGAGCGTCGTATACGGTGTAGAAATATGTGGGCTGGGTTGGCTATATATGGTAGCAAAAGATTAGCAATAATCAATTCAAAGATGCAATGTTGAATGAGCGGCTCAACGGCAGTCTTGTCTTTGGTCCTAGGCTAGACCCGGACTAGAGCGCTTGAGCCTAGAACACTAATGAGGTCACGGCGTAGCACAACTAGCATCAATGAAGGATAATAAGTAGCTCTGGACAGCAAGATATAAGTGAAGATCCTGGCAACGGTAAACATAATGATGAAAAACAAGCGCCAAGCAGGATATACAACAACTCTCTCTCGAATTTTCCTCTTGAAAAGTTTGAGCCAAATTTCTGATAACTTTTTCAAAGAATGCTACTAACTCAAGCTTTCCAATGCAAAAAGAATCACTCAATTCGAGTTGATATGAGGAGTCAAAAATTCTAAAACTGTTTTGAAAAACTAGAATTAGCTGTGTTCACGAACTTCGAAGGGCAAAAAGACCTATTTAGAAGCCGATTTTGAGGTGCCAAATATTGAACTAGCTTCTGCAACTATTTAGATGAGCCTTGTCGCTAGCTTTAATTTGAGTACTCACGGAGCCAAAACGGACTTCGTATGAGGAAGATACACATGTTTTACTGAACAGTGCGCAAAACAGATTCCAATCCGAATTCAGGTACGAGATTGATCTAGATAGATCCGAATTTTTTTTCTTCTCTCTTTTTTTCTCACACTTTTTTGTTCTTTTTCTTCTCTTTGTTTTTCATCATTATCTTTACTGCCGTTGTGCTCTTCACTTATATCTTGCTGTCTAGAGCTACTCATTATCCTTCATTGATGCTAGTTGTGCTACGCCGTGACCTCATTAGTGTTCTAGGCTCGCGTCTCTAGTCCGGTCTAGCCTAGGACCAGCACAAGACTGTCGTTGAGCGTTTATTCAACATTGCATCTTTGAATTGATTATTGCTAATCTTTTGCTACCATATATAGCCAACCCAGCTCCACATATTTCTACACCGTGTATACGACGCTCCCCGCAATCTCTTTACACAATCTTGAGTTACTTGACACCGCTGGTTGCCTGTCACCGCTGCATGGTAAGAACTTGTAAGACATTGATATTTGCTTTACTGTGAGCGTTTTACCACCACATCCTAGTAGTTATAGAAACATTATTTTTGGATTTTGTTTCTTGTTCTACTAATCATGACAGGATCCAGAGTCAATTCATGGGCTTTGTCGATCGCGGGAGACATGCCACCACCTATGCAAATACCACAACCGTCACGAGAGGTGCACAAACATCCAAATGCACATGATCAGGTTCATGTTTCTATACCACCATTTAATGGCCGTTTTAGACCTCCTTTATATATTGAATGGGAGTTAGACATAAATAATATATTTGCTTCCCATAATTTTGATGAACGTAAAAAAGTTATGGTTGCGGTTGGTTCTTTCACTTTGGTTATGCTCTAGTTTGGTGGAGTGAATATTGTCGGTTACACCCTGATTATGTACCTAATACTTGGGATGATTTAAAACATGTCATGAGAGATAGATTAAATCGATGTTTATTATACTCGTGGCATGATTAAAAACTGGAACATTTAAAACAAGGTAGTGACACCGTAACAAAATATTATGATGATTTACAAACTACCTTGTTGCACTCATTTTAGAAGAAAGTGAAGAAGATTTTATGGATAGATTTTGGGGAGGATTAAACCATAATATTCAGGAGATACTAATTCATGAAGAGTATTATCCTATGGACCATTTGTTTCGTCTTGCTTGCAAAGCTGAACAGGAAATAAAACGACGTGTTGCCCACAAGGAGAACAAGCGCACGGTGCACATTCCAACTGTTGATACAGATGTTTATTCAACTACTAGGCGTACTATGACAACCACATCCGTTGTTGCGAGGACTACATCATCTCCACCATGTGACACATCATCATCGAGAGTGCACGCATCATCCGAGTTGACTATAAGAGGTAATGACAAAGGTACAGATTTTCCACTTTAACATGAGAATGATGCATGCCTAGTTAACTTGAATACATCATGTGTTGAGCTACCCACTACTTTGATCACACCACCTATTTTAGAGGATTATATTGATAATTTGACTTTGCCATGTGATCAAACAACTGAAATACCAACAATTTTGAGTGCACCCATTGAATTAATTGTTGATGCAAAAGAATCAATATTTAATCATTTTGATATGACCTCTAATCTTGGTGATGATTACGTGTCGAATGACTTATTGCATGTTTACTTATTTAAGCATGTTGTAGCATGTAAACTTGATGCAAGTAAGGTTTATTCACCAATGTTGGGATGGTTTAATGATGAACATTGTCAATCTTTTGAAATGAATAAGAGCTTCACTTATATGTGCAAACTAAGTTGCAATATTTTCATGCCTTCTACTTCTTGTGATAATGTTTTGGCTTTAGATTTTATGAACTATGCAAGTTACTCATCTATTTATGTGTCATATGTGCAAAAATCAAGGGAAATAAAAATGGATGACATATACATATACAACATGTACACCTTGTCTCTTTTGTTAGCCACATTTCAGACTAAGAACACTTGAGGGCGGCTTTGTTTTCAAGAAGTGGAGGATGATGAGGACATGACTACCTTGGATAAGACCAAAAATATTGCATACATGCATATTTGTCGGTGATTTCTAGTGCACACTATTCAATAATCTATTTATGTTATCCGAACAAAAATACATCACATACTTTTGTGTTTTGTCTAATTGTAGGTGTATGGGACATTTGTACAATACACATATGAAGATAAGGGAAAAGGAGAAGTTTAGGTGCTGTTCAAAAAGTCCTCTCACGTCACTTTTGGACCAAGAGAAGATATAGTCCAAGTCTCTCACGTTCTAGACTCAGATTCGGACTGCACAGACATACCTGACTCAAAACGTCAATAACTTTTTCATCCGGACTCCAAATTGGGTGATTCTTTTTTGTTGGAAAATAGATTTCGTGCACCTTCCAACCCAATTGGATTCACCTTCAAATTCGTCCGGAGCGTTGAGTTATGGACGAAACAATCTGATCGCAGCAGAATCCGAGTCAAACTACAAGTCCAAAGGTGTTACGTCACCTCCGCTTGGGCCCATTGGCCTTGTACGACCTAGGGTTAGTTCTAGGCTGCCTTGGGACGTCCTACCACCTCCTTGGCCGCCACCCCTTGATCCTATATAAGTAGATCCATCTAGTAGCTTTTTCCTTGGGATTTGTTTAGTTAAAAGTTAGCCATTGCAACTTCGTGTACTTCGTTTGTGTCCAACGACCAGACCAAAACCGCTTACGTGATGCGGAGCATCCCACGATCATCCCCATGGACTTACAACCGTCTCATCAAGAGCCAAGAGGACCCATGACACGAGCTAGAGCTAGAGCTCTCGAGAACGAGGTGACCTCTTTCCTTATTGATATCGCATATGATCCTCTCGAGACATGGCTACTACCTAAGTCCGATATGCTATGCATGATTAGGTGTCAAGGGAACCTCCGAGGACACACGTGAAGATGGACAAGCCACCAAGTCCGCGGATGAAGAGAACCAACGGAGAAGGCCAAGAACACCTTCGGGCCGGACATCCGCCATGGCCGGACATCCGGCCCTGAGCTTCTACCTCAACAGGATCCCATCGGCCATGTCTCCAGGGGCGGACATCCGGCGTCAAGCCGGACATCCGCCCCAGCCGGATATCCGGGCTGACCCAATCCGGCGCCCCTTTCCCGATTCGGTGAAGCAGTCGCCCCAGCCGGACATCCGGCCCTTGGCGGACATCCGGCTCTTAGGAAGCCCGGATATCCGGCCCCCGGAAATCCGGCCCCCATCACCGATTGCGTTTGGAAGACCCCGCCAGCCCGGACATCCGGCCCCCTAGTCCGGACATCCGGCGTCTCGGGAAAGCCCGGACATCCGGCCCGACGCCCGGACGTCCGGCCTCCCCTGCCTGCGCGCAGTGCCTCAGGGCCTTGTCCCTTGTACCCCTTTGCCCGAGACTATATATACTTATTCCCTTTCCTCTTTCTAGGGTTAGCATTGGATTAGCTCATATTCTTGTGTGAGAGTCTTTGCTCATCCACTTGGCTACTTCTCCACCGAGATCAGGACCTCTCAGGAGAAGATCCCCAAGCGGATTCAAGACCCCCTTCTAGGGTGGACCCCCTCAAGGCCTCCTCACGGAGAAGAACGGTTACCTTTTGTATCTTACCTTTGTTGATCTTGAATCTTGTGCCACTCTATGCGATCGATAATCTAGCACTTGTGTGATTGATCTCTTGTCGGTTTCGTGATTTCTCTCTCGTTTCTCTCGTGTTCTTCCGCGTGTTCCTCGTGATTCCCCGTAGGATCCGCTCCAACGTGAAAGATCATCCACGTAGGGTTCCACCCTACATCATCTATGGTATCATGAGCCACGTTGATCACGTTATTGGAGCCCCTACCCCTCTTTTTCTAGCTTGATTTTGTTGTTTTGTCCTAATTCCGAAAATTCCCCACAAAAATAGCCCCAATTTTTTTTTTTTGTGATTTGTTCGTGTGATGAAGTTTTGTTGGATTTGATCCGTGGATTTCGTGTGTTGCAGGTAGATCTAGCTTTCTCCCACCATTTCCACAATTTCCATCCACAAAATCCCCGAATTTTGCCGGTTCCCACCTTCCCCGCGGTGTTCATCGAGCCCGGACATCTGGCCCGAGCAGCCCGGACATCCGGCAGCCCGGACATCCGGCCTGATCAGCCCGGACATCCGGCGCCCCGGACATCCGGCTTCCAGCCCGGATTTCCGGCCCCTGGTAACAACAATCCCTTCCACCACCCCGATCACCGCCTAACTTTCGCCAAATTTTGTCCCGTGCCCACATACACTTCCACTTACCTCCACCACTTCCGCATAACACCACCTTAGCCTTTCCCACTTCCAATTCCGACAACGTTGCCAAATTTTGCCTTGAGAATTTGAGTTGGGGTTTCCGTATCCTTTTGTGTTTGACTATCTAGGTACGGTTCAACATCAACATCATCACCGCTCATCTTCGTCAAGGACGGTAACATCTTCGACACCTTTGACATTACTTGCAATTGCATTGATAACCATCATAACCCATCTTTTGCGTTGCTTACCTGATGTAGGGCGGAACCCTACATGGACAATCTTTCACGTTGGAGCGGATCCTACGGGGAATCACGATGAACACGGGGAAGAACGGGGAGAAATCACAAGGGGAAACACTCAAGAACAAGTCCAATCACACATCCACTAGACAATCAAACACACAAGATCCACAAGGTACATGAACAACAAAAGGAAAGATACAAGGTAAGGTTCATCTCCGAGAGGAGGTCTTGATGGGGTCCGCCCAAGATGGGGGTCTTGATGATATCCCGCAGGATCTTCTCACATGGAGGTCTTGAACAACATGGGAGTGGTAGTCTCTCTCTCTCAAGAGAAGAGGTAGGAGCAAAGCTCACCTAAGAATGAGCTATCATATTTGCTAACCCTAGAAAGAGGAAAGGGATCAAGTATATATAGTCTCGGGGCGAAGGGGTACAAGGGACAAGTCCGGAGGCATCAAGACAGTAGGGGAGGCCGGACGTCTGGCGCCGGGCGGATGTCCGGCTTTCCCGAGACGCCGGATGTCCGCTAGCCGCCGGATGTCCGGCCGGGCGCGGGCTGGATCTGCCGATTCGGTGGGCGCCGGATTTCGGGCGAGTGGCCGGATATCCGGGCTTCGGGAGGCCGGATGTCCGGGCTGGGGCCGGATGTCCGCCTCGTAGTCTTCTGGCAGGGCTGCGGTGCAGATGGGCGCCGGATGTCCGGCCGTGGCGGATGTCCGGCCGTGGCGGATGTCCGGCAGGCTGGATGTCCGGCCGGTGTGGCCGGATGTCAAGAACTGTAGCGGTGGCTCTTCTTCCGTCGTCGCTTCGAGGCTTCCCTCGCGGATGGTGTAGTCGTTCCTTGGCGCTTGCACTCCTCCTTGACATCCGAAGCTCGGCAATACCTATGCATGCATACGGGAGAAGTGTCAAGTAGTATACCATCCTCGAAGGGGTCAAGTGAGCACGTGTAAAGGAGAACATTCACCTTTGTGTATGTGAAGAAGAGGTCGCACGTGTCACTTGCCAAACGGACTCTTGATATGGCGATGACCGTAGGATGCTCCGCATCATCCCCTCCCCCTTGGAAAGGATCCGACCTCGGATCGAAAACCAAATCACCATGGGAAAGAGATGGCGGTGCCGTGTCAAAGTGGTCGATCACCAAGCTCTCGTCATTTTGAAGCTCGAAATGGGCACTCTCCAATGTCGCACCATCTTGTGATTCCTTCAAAAGGAGTAAATAGAACAAACACTTGGAAAAACAAATGTGGTTAGCTTTAGTGCAAAACCAAGCATTCAAGAGGTGATTCACCAAACAAGTGTTGTCATCAAGCATAGCATAGGGTGTGACAAAGGATTGTGACATGGCATGTAAGCATATCAATCGAGCACAAGCAAAAATATCATGGGAACAAGCATGTAAATGTGAGGTAGAGATGCAAATATGTGTGACAAGAGCATAAGCATCCACCTCAAGGTCATAGCAAGCATGCATAAAGCGCTCGACAAATGGTCGATGGTAGGCATAGGAAGTATTCACAACACCAAATATAATGAATTGTCTAAACACATGGGTCAAGTGCAAGACAATCCAAGCATAATGTGCATAGGGTGTGGTGAAGATAGTATGGCACTCAACACAATAGAAAGAGCAATTGTTCATCATGTGTGAGGCAATCAAGTCAAGCATGTAGCAATCAATGGGACATGGCATATGTGAAGTAATGACATTGTTGCAACCAAACATATGAGAGGAGCAAGTAGTCCAAAAATTGGATGCAACACACAAGGTATATATATCATGAAGCATGGAAATGTGGCAATCATTGGTGAAAGCAATATCTAGAACATGCGGCAAATGGTGCAAGCAACACATGAAGTATGATCCACAATATCCAAGCTCAAGAAGGATGTCACCTTGAAAGTGTGTCCTTGTGCATTCTTCACAATGCCGAAACGCATAAAGCAAGCGGTGTAGAAGCGAGTCGTGGTAGAATGTTTGAGGTTCGCTCTCAAGAGCTCGAATGGTCAACTCACGTGAAGTGGAAGTCGACACAAAGTCCAAGTATCCTACACATGCACAAAACAAAACAAAGAACGATGTCGCATGGTAGATAAACACATCATCCATCATGATGGTTCTCATCTTTTGCACATAACCATTAGAAGCACAAGTGCATGAATAATATGATGCAACAATGGCGATATGCATGGCACTAGGTATATGGTGCAAAGAAGTAAGGCAAGCATGCGGCACAAGGGATATGTCAAAATCTCCAAACAAGTGTGAGAATGCTATGGGGGCAATCTCATGAGCAAGATGACAATCATGGTTGCACTCAATACATGGAAAATGATCTAGCATGAAAGAGGCAACATATGGAGATATGTGACAAGAAGCAATAACAATCATGTGCAAAGCATTTAGATGGTTGTCATCACCCGCATGAAATGAGCAAGTATGAATCATTGGTGATGCAACATAAGCAAGCATTGTAATCAAGTCGTGCAAACTATTGGAGCGAAGATGCAACACACTAGAGTAAATCATGGCAATCATGTCATGTGAGCAAATAATAGGCATAGGGAATGCACATGACATATCGCAAGCACGAACACAAAGCAAGATGAAAGTATCATCATAGGAATGGTGCACAAAAGAAACATGGCAATAACGAGCAATATCTCCACCAAGCTTGCAAATACACATACAAGTACGAGAATCAATCATCATGTGTAATGCAAAGCATGGGTCACAAATGCATGTCAAAGGTATAGGAATGAGCATATCATGCAAAGTGAACATAGAAAGATGGGCATATGATATGTAATGAACAACAACCCATAACCATGTGAGGGCCATGTAAAAGAGATGCGCGAAGTGTTTGCGCGAAGTGAGCGGTAGGAAAGGCAATCCATGGGATCCCAAGTCATCATTGCTCTCTAGAGCTCGTTTTGTCAACTCGTGGGATTGCGAAGTTGACAAGTATTCATGGTACCTACACAAAAGAGACACAAACGAAAGAAATTGTGTGTGTGGTAAATGTATACATCATCCATTATGATGTGTATGTGCAAGTGAGTGTTAGCACAAGATAAGCATCGCTCAAAGAAATTTGATGCATGGTATAAGAACATGTCATCCATGATGAAAGAATAGTTATTGTATATGACACGATGGGGAAACAAATTGAGAATGCAAGTATATGGCACATCAAAAGCATGTTTCTTCATGGGGAGCATATGGTGCACACAAGTATGGGAATCATGCAATGAATAGGATGGATTAAATTCTCCTAACATGTGTGAGGAAACTATGGGGTCTCCTCATGAGCAATATTGGAAACATCATTTGGAGAAAATGGACAACATCCAAAACAATGCATATCCGAAGCTAGGTGGGCATGGCATGGCATATGAGATAAATGATGCAAAGGGAGCATATGAATATCATCACAAGAAAAACAAATGCCAATAACCATGGGCTTGTCATCTATGCCATATGTGCAAATTGGGTTTATTTTAATGGCATATGCATAGTCACTATGAAGAGATTGCAAATAAGACATATGATGGATCTCATGCATAGCATATGACAAGTCAAGCGGATTAGCAAACATGATGTGACCTAAAGAATTGTCACAAGAAATCCTATGTAACATAGCATCACTACTAATAGACTCCACATGAGAATCATCATATTCATAAATGGGCAAATCATCACATGGGGAAATCATACTAGAATGAATCATGTCAATAGGGTGATCAACATCATGCAAGCAATCAATGTCAAAATAGTCCACTAGTGGGACTAGAGCATCACCGTCACCTTTGTTACCTTGTTCATTCCACTCAAGTGGTGTAGGTGAGGTGGGAAATACCAAATGGTGGTCAATATCATCATCTTGATGGAACCATGTGGGGGTGCATCATATTCCACCATGGCCATCGTCTTGTCCAAAGGGAGGACGAAGTCGTCGAGGATCGTGGCGTCATCATAAATGGGACCTAGCACCAAATGAGAAGACACAATAGAGGTAGAGGTCAAGTTGTTAGAAATCGAAGTGGCCTCATTCTCTCTATGTGGTGGTTCACTCACTCCCTCAAGGTAGGTGCACTCAAACTCACGTATGGTGGAGTCACTCATCTCGCACAAGTCGTGGTTGTGGCTCTCCTCACATGGGATTTGTGGCAGCTCATCATGTATGGGGCTAGTGGTGAAGTCACTCTCACCCTCAATATGGTGGCAAAAGTCACTCAAGTCATCGGACGTCGCCGTGGTCGAAGGGAAAATCCCATGCTCAACCGTCTCATAGTCGTCGTCGTGGATGAAGGCCGAAGATGGCACATCATCGCTCTCGTCGTGGATGAAGGCCGAATATGGCTCAACATCACTCTAAATCGTGGATGAAGGCCGAAGATGGCACAACATCACTCTCGCCTCCTAAGATGGAAGCATCATCCTTGCTCGCCACCTTGTCGCTTGCCTCCAAAGCTTGGTCCTTGAAGGTCTCCGTAGTCGTGCTTGTCGCCGCACCATCTTGAAAAAGAGTCAAGGTAGACTCGGCATCATCAATGCCACAAAGAGGGATGGCGGTGAAGTTGCACTTGGGAGCATCGTCTTGGAGCTTGTCGGGCTTGGACATCTTGGTGGTACTAGCCTCATGCTTGTCATAGAGCTTGGTCGCTTGAAGTGTGCTTGGGGTGGAGAAGCCTTGGGCTTCATGAGTTCTTGTTCCGCCTTGAGAGCACCAATGTAGTAGTCGTCAATGGACTTGTAGTTCTCGAGGAAGATGGTCTTGGAGATGTCGTTGTGCAATCCCATCATGAAGTGGAACTTCATCAAAGTGGGGTAAATCCACGCCCATACCGTCATAAGGCAATCTTCATCTCCTTGAAGTACTTGTCGATGGACTTGGATCCTTGGGTGGTGTTCTCCAATTGGCGTCGAAGTTGTTCCGTGTATGTTGGAGGCACGAACTCTCGCCATAAAGCTCTCTTCATCTTGGACCAACTCATCTCGTAGCACTCAGAAGGTGTGTGAAGCCACCATGTCGAGGCGTAGTCGTGGAAGTTTCTTGTGGCGCACTTCACTTGATCTTCGGAGGAACTTGATGTAGCTTGAGGTAGTCGTCCATCAAGCGCTCCCACTCGAGGTACTCCTCGGGTTCTTGAGTCCCATAGAAAGGAATCTCGTGGTCGATGTCGAGGTCGTAGTAGCTCGTGGAAGTCACGGACTTGAGCTTGGGAGCTTCTCTTGGCGTAGTCTTGGGGTGCTTGTTGGCGAAGATGCCGAATATCCGAAGGCGAAGATGCCTTGAAGTCGCTTGGCGAAGATGCCAAGGGAGATGGTGAAGTCGTGGAGCGGTTGTTGATGTTGAGCTCTTGAACTTCACGTTCTTGTTGATGATGGTGTCGATCTTGATGTGATCTTGGGAGGCGGTAGCTCGGAAGCATGTGCTCTTGAGCGTCTTTTCGAAGATGAGGAAGATCGCTTGTAGGCCTTGATGAGGGCTTTGATCTCCTCCATTTTAGCTTGCATCTTGGCGTCGTAGTTGTTTTCCATGGCATCGAACTCGTCGTTGTTGTAGTAGACCGAAGATGAAATGCCTTGCCTATCCATCACAAGACTCGAGTAGAGGTGAGTAGGAAATGAGATAAACAATACCAAGTTACCTTTTCCCAAAGTTGAGGATGTATCCGTTTCACTCAATGTGAGATGAAAGAATAGTGGAATTGGTACGGACTTGTTCACTCACACCTATCAAATAAAGCTTATGGTAGAGCTCGGTGAGGATAGTGGCACAAAAATTTGATGCAAAATGTTAGCAAGAGTCAATAATGTTGAAAGAGATTCACAAATTCATAAGCGAAACAAGTAGACCAATAGCAATATGTGGCTGCGGAAACGCACACGCGGATAGATAAATGGGGCCGTGCAACCAAGGAATGAGCTCAAAATGTGGAATCCACCAAAACGCTCGTGTTGCACAGCTCAAGAGAGACGCTAGCACGATTGCTCAATAGGCGGATACGACACTTGTGCACTACCTATAAGATGCAAAATGGATGAACTTTCTATCCCAAGTATGCTATGTATGTATAGTTCCCGGTGTTTTTCTCAAGATGATCCAAGATGATCGGATATGACAATCTTATATGCAATGTTGTATGATGCTATGGCACTTGCTTACAAGCTTCTTTGCTCTCTCTTTTTCTTTGCTTAAAAACTTATTCTCTCTTTTTTTTTGTATGGCCACTTTGCACAATGCACAAACCAAGATAGCAATTGTGTATATGCGGGAACAAACTTGAGACACAATGGATGATATGATACCAATATGATATGGTATGGTATGTAATGGAAGGTATGATCACTAATGTGCACAAGTAACGTTGCCGGCAATACTCAAATGGCTAGTCTCGATAGGCAAGTAACGCAAAAGTAAGGCTAGGGGTTAACAATGCAATAGAAAGGGAATGTACAATGGAGGGATACCACGATACCAAGATGATATGGAGGTTACCGTCCGGCGATGATGAGTAGCGGTGTTCTTGATGTAGATACCAAGATGATGGAGACTCGTCCCTAAGTAGCCGAAACACCTTAGGAAGCGGAAAACCGCGAACTCAAAATCTCAAATGACAAATGTCAAAATGGTGGTAGCGGGAATGCGGTGGTGGTTTGCACTTGGCAATGCGGAAGTGGAATGATGGGCTATACACGTGTCGGAGTTGAAGTTGCCGTCCCTAAGTAGCCGAAACACCTTAGGAGACACAAGCCACAACTCAAACAAGCTCAAACAACTATTGGGTTAAGTTGGGGGTGGTTGAAGTGTATGGTGGGCAAGCCTATGTGGAAGTGGTGGTGGTGGTTGATGAAGAAGCAATCGTCCCTAAGTAGCCGAAACACCTTAGGAGACTCGAATCACTACTCAAGCAACCACTAATGCTATGGGAAATAAAATGGGTTAGGTTGCGGAAGTCGGTGGTGGTTATGCGGAGGATGTAGCGGAAGCCCTAGGCAAAGATGCCAAAATTCACAAAATTTAATGGAGTCAAATTGTGTTTGTGGTATTTTTGTGGGAGGGGGGATGTCAATAGCTTCAAAACGAGCTAAAGAACGTCAAAATCGGACTCCGGATGAATTAGTTATGGACAAAACGGTGAAATGGGAAAGCTGAAATGTACAGGGGCCGGATATCCGGGGTGGAGCCCGGATTTCCGGGGGTGTCTGTCCAGAACCGAGCAGTTTTGGCGCTCCAGGGCCCGGATGTCCGGCTTGGGGCCCGGATGTCCGGCCGGCTGGCCCGGATGTCCGGCCGGCTGGCCCGGATGTCCGGCCTGAGGCCCGGATGTCCGGCCCGACGGATCCCGATCTCGTTTGGGGCGGAAATTTTCGAATTGGGGGCGGAAATTGATGATTTCAAGGTCAAAATTGGAGAGATTTCGTGGATGGAAAGTGGGGAAACTTGGGGAAATGCTAGATCCACTCGAAACCAAGCAAATCCATGGATCAAAATCAACAAAACATCATCAAAAATAACAAATCACAAAAAAAATTGGGGCTATTTTTTGTGGGGACTTTCGGATTTAGGACGAAATCAACAAAATCAAGCTAGAAAAAGAGGGGTAGGGGCTCCAAAAACGTGATCAACCTAAGCTCTGATCCCATAGATGATGTAGGGCGGAACCCTACGTGGACGATCTTTCACGTTGGAGTGGATCCTACGGGGAATCACGATGAACACGGGGAAGAATGGGGAGAAATCACAAGGGGAAACACTCAAGAACAAGTCCAATCACACATCCACTAGACAATCAAACACACAAGATCCACAAGGTACATGAACAACAAAAGGAAAGATACAAGGTAAGGTTCATCTCGAGAGGAGAGGTCTTGATGGGGTCCGCCCAAGATGGGGGTCTTGATGATATCCATGAGATCTTCTCACATGGAGGTCTTGAACTCCATGGGAGTGGTAGTCTCTCTCTCAAGAGAAGAGGTAGGAGCAAAGCTCACCTAAGAATGAGCTATCATATTTGCTAACCCCAGAAAGAGGAAAGGGATCAAGTATATATAGTCTCGGGGCGAAGGGGTACAAGGGACAAGTCCGGAGGCATCACAGACAGTAGGGAGGCCGGACGTCAGGCGTCGGGCGGATGTCCGGGCTTTCCCGAGACGCCGGATGTCCGGGCTAGCCGGCCGGATGTCCGGGCAGGTGCGGCTGGATCTACCGATTCGGGTGCGGGGCGCCGGATTTCCGGGCGAGTGGCCGGATATCCGGGGCTTCGTGGGAGGCCGGATGTCCGGGGCCTGGGGCGGATGTCAAGACCCTGTAGTCTTCTGGCAGGCTGCGGCTGCAGATGGGCGCCGGATGTCCGGCTGTGGCGGATGTCCGGGGCACATGTAGTAGCTCTTCTTCCGTCGTCGCTTCGGGCTTCCCTCGCGGATGGTGTAGTCGTTCCTTGGCGCTTGCACTCCTCCTTGACATCCGAGAAGCTCCGACAATACCTATGCATGCATCTGGGAAGTGCCAAGTAGTATACCATCCTCGAAGGGGTCAAGTGAGCACGTGTAAAGGAGAAGATTCACCTTTGTGTATGTGAAGAAGAGGTCGCACGTGTCACTTGCCAAACGGACTCTTGATATGGCGATGACCGTAGGATGCTCCGCATCATTACCCATCGAGACTAGCCATTGAGTATTGCCGGCAACGTGACTTGTGCACATTAGTGATCATACTCCATAGCATACATACCATACCAAAGTGGTGCATATCTCACCATCAACTTGTGTGTCACAAAGTTGTCATCGCATACACATTTGCTATCTTGGTTCGTGAAGTTTTGCATGAGAAAGAGCTCAAAAGAGAAAGAGCCATTCAAGCTTTTAAGCAAAGAGAGGAAGATAAGCAAAGAGCTTATGAGCAAGAACCATAGCATCATACAACATTAAGATTGTCATACTTGATCATCTTGGATCAACACATCGAAACACCATACATATAGCATACTTGGGTAGAAGTCGTTGCATTTTGCTTAGTAGGTTGTGCACAAGTTCGTATCCGCCTATTGTGCAATCGTGCTAAGCGTCTCTCTAGTGTTGTGCAACAAGAGCATCTTGGTGAATTCCACATTTTGGCTCATCCTTGGTTGCATAACCCCATATTATCTTTTAACGTGTGTGTTTAGTGTACCTTATCTTGCTAGTGGTCTACTTGTTGCATTTGCAAATTTGTGAATCATTTCCAACTTTATTGAGTCTCACTTACAATTGCATCAAATTTTGTGCCACCATCCTAACCGAGCTCCACCATAAAGCTTTTACTTGTGTAGGTGTGAGAACCAGGCAAGAATCGGTACCAAGAGTGCTATTTCATTGTCCGCATTTGAGTGAACCTGATTCATCTTCAACATCGGTCAAAGGTACATTGGTATAAGTTCTTTTCCGTTCTACCACTCACATTTTGCTTGGAATGAAGGATAGGCCAAGTTCTTCTACCAACCCACTCTTCAACGAGCAAGACGACGACATGTCTTCATATGTCACCAAGAACCACCTATTTGGTGCACTGAAGCGTTGCACCAAGAACAACAAGCAATGAGCGACCGCATCGACAACCTCCCCACCGACTTGCGACTCTCGAGCAACGTACAAGAGACTACTTCGACAACAAGTTCGAGGCTCACAAGCAAGAGAATGATGCAAGAATGGACGAGATCCGCGCGTTGATGAGAAACCGGCGTCATTCAACTTCTTCATCATCAAGACGGAGCCCCTCGAGTCGACATTCCGACGACACCTTCTACGACTCAAGTACACCGTCATCGAACACTCTTCGACGAGCCAGGCCAAGACCGTCATGCATCTACGCAACCCGCTACATGTCAAGCATTCACAAGAGCAAGTTGATGATCAAGTTCCTCGTCCTCAATCTAATCAAGAGGCTTTTGCTCAAGCTCAAGAACGACAATGTCTTAAATCGTCAACAAGAGGAAGAAACGAGCACGTCTCCACCAAAGGCGAACAAGGCGCCAAGGCTCATCGTCTTCAACATCATCAACGCGAAGCGCAAGCTCTTGTGGCGCAACGTGCCCTTCAAGAATCAAGTAGAGCCTTCGCCAACCGCAATGTGAGCAGGCGCAATCAAGAGGAAGCCCTTCGAGAAGAAATCCAAGAGAGGAACTACCAACCTCATGCACAACGACAAGTTCCTCAAGCTCCTCCACAAGCTCGTCAAGCTCCACCTCAACCTCAAGTTCAACAAGGGCAAGTTGATCATGGTCTTCCTCCGCGCCAAGAGCAACATGAAGGCGAATACAATCCACGCCAAGGGCGTCATCATCAACATCGCCAACAACACAATGAAGAGCAACGCTTCTGACAAGCTAAAATTCACCATGCCCAAGTTCAATGGAAGCAATGACCCGAAGACTACCTCTCATGGGCATTGAAGGTTGACAAAATCTTCCGCTTGCACAACTATGATGAAGCGAAGAAAATCGCTATGGCATCACTTGAGTTCCAAGACTATGTGCTCATATGGTGGGAACAAATCATTGAGCGACGACAAGCAAGAGGTGAACCTCCAATAACCACTTGGGCTCAAATGAAGGATGTCATGCGAGCACGTTTTGTGCCAACCTACTACAACCGCGACCTCTTCAAGAAACTCCAACTACTCAAGCAAGGAACAAAGAGCGTTGAAGAATATTACAAGGAAATGGAGATAGCCATGATTCGAGCCAATGCCAAGGAAGATGATGAGCAAACTATGGCACGTTTCTTGAATGGACTCAATCATCCCATCAAGAAGATCGCCGACTTCCAACCATACTCATCCCTCATTGAGCTCGTGCATCAAGCTACAAAGGCGGAACGCCAAGTACAAGATGACTTCAAATGCACGCCAAGTACTCATCCAAGACCTCTGGCTTCTCCAACAACCAAGCGTCAACGACTCCTTCAACATCTACATCAACCAAACTTTCTTCAAGAAAGCGACGACAAGTCAAGTTACAAGAAGACTTCGACAAGCTCAAGTCGTCCTCCTCCTACTACAAGCAACATCAAGCCGCGTGCTTCATCCTCTACTCCGACCGATGAGACCATCAAGACAAGCTCCTTCAAGTGTTTCACTTGCGGCGGCCGAGGCCACAAGTCATCTGAATGCACCAACAAGCGCACCATGATCCTCAACGGCGATGGCACATATGACTCCATGAGTGAAGAGGAGATGGAAGCTCTTGAGCAAGTGGCCATGCACCGGCAAGTGAGCGAAGAAGAAGATCATCAAGTCTTTTGTGATGAGGATTCGAGCCCCGCCTCGTTGTCTCCAAGGTCTTGACTCTTCAACATCAACAAGAAGAAGACCAACGATGCCACATCTTCCACACAAAAGCCGGCATCAATGGACGGTCCATCAAGGTCATCATCGATGGAGGTAGTTGCCACAACTTGGCAAGTGAAGAACTATGCTCCAAGCTCCAATTGGTTAAGAGGAAGCACAGCACCCTACAAGGTTCAATGGCTAAGTGACTAGGCACTATACGAGTCGAGCATACGGTCCAAGTCTCCTTCAAAATTGGTGCTTATGAAGACACATTGGAATGTGATGTGGTCCCAATGACCGTTTGCCACCTACTTCTAGGTTGACCATGGCAATTAGACCGTGGTGTCATCCACAATGGGCGCACCAATCACTATAGCTTCAAGATGAAAGGGAAGGAATATGTGCTACGACCTATGTCTCCTACTCAAGTGATAGCCGATAAGCAAGCCACACATCATAGAGAAAAGAGTGAGAAAGTGATCCACCCAAAAGTGAGTGAGAGCCACAAGCCAAATTTGAGCGACTCTTAGCCTAGAGAGAAAAACCTCATTCTATTTGCCACCAAAAGTGAGATGAGAGAAGTGTGTGAGAACCCATCGAGTGTGATGCACTTTATCCTTGTGTGCAAGGATGGAGAACCAAAACTAACACCATTCACGAGCTACCTTTGGTGTTTCAATCTCTTTGCAGGAATTTCAAGATGTTTTTTCGGATGAGCTACCTCGGGTCTACCTCCTCTTCGAGGATAGAGCATCGAATTGACCTCATCCGGAGCACCTCTACCAAACAAAGCTCCATACCGAGTCAATCCGGAAGAAACCAAGGAGATTCAACGGCAAGTACAACAACTCATCGACAACGGTCATGTACGTGAAAGCTTTAGCCCTTGTGCCGTTCCCGTTTTTCTTGTGCCTAAGAGTGATGGAAGTTTCCGATTGTGCTCCGATTGTAGACCTATCAATGCTATTACCGTTCGATATAGGCATCCCATTCCTCGCTTAGATGACATGCTTGATGAACTTAGTGGAGCCAACTTTTCTCAAAAATTGATCTTAAAAGTGGCTATTACCAAATCCGCATACAAGAGGGTGATGAATGGAAAACTGCTTTCAAAACCAAATTTGGTTTATATGAATGGTTAGTGATGCCTATGGGTCTTTCGGAAGCCCCTGGTACTTTCGTGCGTCTTATGCATCATGTGCTTCGTCCTTATATTGGAGTCTTTGTTGTGGTTTACTTTGATGATATTCTTGTGTTTAGCAAAACCATGAAAGAGCACATCAATCATGTAAAATCTGTGTTGCAAACTCTTCGCAAGGAAAGCCTTTATGCAAACTTGAAAAAATGCACTTTTGGAGTTGGCAAAGTGGTTTTCTTGGGTTTTGTAGATTCCTCAAAGGGTGTCCATGTTGATGAATCTAAAATTGAAGCAATTAAAACTTGGCCCCAACCCACCAATTTGCAACAAGTGCGAAGTTTTCTTGGTCTTGCGGGTTTCTATCGTAGCTTTGAGAAATATTTTAGCCCAATTGCCGCTCCTTTGCATGCTTTGAGCAAGAAGAATACTCCCTTTGTTTGGGGAACTTTGCAATCAACCGCTTTTGATGAGCTCAAGTCTTTGCTTACTCATGCTCCGATTCTTGCTTTGCCCAATTTTGACAAAACTTTTGAGGTTCATTGTGATGCAAGTGGTACAGGAATTGGCGGAGTTTTGATGCAAGAAAAACGAGCCATTGCTTATTTTAGTGAAAAACTCTCCGGTGCTCAACTTAATTATCCCATCTATGACAAAGAATTGTATGCTTTAGTGCGTGTGCTACATGTTTGGGAACATTACCTTAGACCTCATGAGTTTGTCATCCATACCGATCATCAAACGCTTAAGTACCTCAAAGGTCAAACTAAATTGAACAAGCGACATGCCAAATGGAGTGAATTCATTGAATCTTTTCCTTATGTGATCAAGTACATTAAGGGTAAAGAAAATGTAGTTGCCGACGCGCTTTCACGCATATGCATGCTTGTCACTCAACTTGAGTTGCATGTTATTGGCTTTGAGCATATAAAAGACTTGTATGAGCATGATCCATCTTTTGCTTCTCCTTATGCTAAGTGTTTGGCGCATACGTCTTGGGAACAATATTACATCAAGGATGGTTATCTTATGAGAGCTAACAAACTTTGCATTCCCGAGTCTTCTCTTCGTTTGCTCCTTTTGCAAGAGGCTCATGGAGGCGGACTCATGGGACACTTTGGACGCGACAAGACATTCGCCACGCTCTCCAACAACTACTTTTGGCCCAAGATGTTCCGCCACGTCTCACGCTTCACCAACCGATGCTACACATGTCGCAAAGCTAAGTCTAAAGCCCAATCTCATGGTCTTTACATGCCCCTTCCAATTACATATAAACCATGGGAAGACATTAGTATGGATTTTGTACTCGGTTTGCCTAGGACTCAAAATGGCAAGGATTCCGTCTTTGTTGTTGTGGATAGATTTTCTAAGATGGCACATTTCATACCTTGCAACAAGATAGCGATGCTTCACATGTTGCCAATCTCTTTTGTAGGGAAATCTTGCGACTCCATGGCGTACCAAAGACAATCGTCTCCGATCGTGACGTCAAGTTCTTGAGTTACTTTTGGAAGACCCTATGCGCCAAGCTCGGAATCAAGCTCTTGTTCTCCTCGGCATACCATCCTCAAACCGATGGCCAAGCGGAGGTGACGATCGCACACTATCCACTCTACTTGGCGTCTTGATAAAGAAGAACATCAAGGAATGGGAAGCATGTCTACCCATCGCCGAAATCGCCTACAATCGTGCAAGACACTCAACTACCGGCAAGTCCCCTTTCGAGGTCGTCTACGGTTTCAACCCGTTGTCCCCATTGGACATTCTACCTCTTCCTCTCCAAGAGCGCACCAACATGGATGCAACTGAGCAGGCAAGCTACATCAAGAAGATGTCACGAAGACACAAGGCACACCATTGAGCGCCAAGTACAACGTCAAGCAAACAAGCTCAACGCCAACAAGCAACCCATCGTCTTCAACATCGGTGATCTCGTGTGGCTACACCTTCGCAAGAGACCGTTTCCCAAAGAGCATAAGTCCAAGCTTCTCCCTCGAGCCGATGGACCTTTCAAGGTGCTAGCACGCTACAACGACAACGCCTACAAGATCGACCTACCTCGAGACAAATACAACGTGGCGACATCTTCAACGTCAAGGACCTCGCACCATTCCATGGAGATGAAGCTTTTGATCCGAGGTCGGATCTCTCCCAAGGGGGAGATGATGCGGAGCATCCCACGATCATCCCCATGGACTTACAACCGTCTCATCAAGAGCCAAGAGGACCCATGAACGAGCTAGAGCTAGAGCTCTCGAGAACGAGGTGACCTCTTTCCTTATTGATATCGCATATGATCCTCTCGAGACATGGCTACTACCTAAGTCCGATATGCTATGCATGATTAGGTGTCAAGGGAACCTCCCGAGGACACACGTGAAGATGGACAAGCCACCAAGTCCGCGGATGAAGAGAACCAACGGAGAAGGCCAAGAACACCTTCCAGGCCCCGGACATCCGGCCATGGCCCCGGACATCCGGCCCCTGGAGCTTCTACCTCAACAGGATCCCATCTGGCCATGTCTCCAGGGCCCGGACATCCGGCGTCCAAGCCCGGACATCCGGCCCCCAGCCCGGATATCCGGGCCCCAGCCCGGAAATCCGGCGCCCCTTTCCCGATTCGGCTGAAACGGTCGCCCCAGCCCGGACATCCGGCCCTGGGCCCGGACATCCGGCTCTTCCGGAAGCCCCGGATATCCGGCCCCTCGCCCGAAATCCGGCCCCCATCACCGATTGCTTTGGAAGACCCACTTGGCCCGGACATCCGGCCCCCTAGTCCAGACATCCGGCGTCTCGGGAAAGCCCGGACATCCGGCCCGACGCCCGGACGTCCGGCCTCCCCTGCCTGCGCGCAGTGCCTCAGGGCCTTGTCCCTTGTACCCCTTCGCCCGAGACTATATATACTTATTCCCTTTCCTCTTTCTAGGGTTAGCATTGGATTAGCTCATATTCTTGTGTGAGAGCCTTTGCTCATCCACTTGGCTACTTCTCCACCGAGATCAGGACCTCTCCGGAGAAGATCCCCCAAGCGGATTCAAGACCCCCTTCTAGGGTGGACCCCCTCAAGGCCTCCTCACGGAGAAGAACGGTTACCTTTTTGTATCTTACCTTTGTTGATCTTGAATCTTGTGCCACTCTATGCGATCGATAATCTAGCACTTGTGTGATTGATCTCTTGTCGGTTTCGTGATTTCTCTCTCGTTTCTCTCGTGTTCTTCCGCGTGTTCCTCGTGATTCCCCGTAGGATCCGCTCCAACGTGAAAGATCATCCACGTAGGGTTCCGCCCTACATCATTACGGATCCCCACCTTTATCAATACTTCATATATACTCGCAATATTCAGATTGCTTTATCATATTCTTGCTTGTTTTTCGATTGCTTGCAGGAATAGACCTTCGTGGTCGAGTTGATTGTGCTCGGCGTGGTCAATAACCTCTCGGAGTTGGTTTAGCGATTGCTAAGGCGCAACGTCGTGCACGTTTGTAGTCGGATCGTCAAAGTCGTCTCCACCAAATCGATAGTTATCATCTCATCGAAAGATCGGGACACCCTCGCCTCTATCAGTTGATCTTCAATACAATGTTCTCCTTGATGTTCTTGGAGATCTATTCGATGTAATGACTTTTTGCGGTGTGTTTTCTGGGATCCGATGAATTGTGAGTTTATGATCAGATTATCCATGAATATTATTTGAGTCTTCTTTGAACTCTTTTATGCATGATTGTTATAGCTTTGTATTTCTCTCCGATCTATTGATTTGGTTTGGCCAACTAAATCGGTTTTTCTTGCAATGGGAGAGGTGCTTAGATCTTGCGGTGCTCAATCCCAGTGACAGAAAGGGACGTGACACGTATTTGTATCATTTCCATTAAGGATAAAAAGATGGGGTTTATTCACGTGTGCGTTTACTTTGTCTACATCATGTCATCTTGCTTAAGGTGTTACTCTGTTCTTTATGAACTTAATACTCTAGATGCATGTTGGATAGCGGTCAATGTGTGAAGTAATAGTAGTAGATGCAGCTAGGAGTCGGTCTACTTGTCTCGGATGTGATGCTGAAAGGATCGAGAAGAGGTGTCTAGAGGGGGGTGATTAGACCCTCACCAAGCAAAAGTAGCAGTTTTTTAAGTTCTTCAAGTTGAGGTGGAGTTTTAGCACAAGTTTAAGCATTCACAATACATTTCAAGCAAGCATGGCAAGAGTATAAGCAGCGGAAAGAGTAAAGCATGCAATTTGCAAGAAAGTAAAGGGATGGGATTGGAGTGTGCAAACACAATGAAGACACGGAGATTTTTGGTGTGGTTCTGATAGGTGGTGCTATCGTATGTCCATATTGGTGGACACTTCAACCCACGAAGGGTAACGGTTGCGTGAGTCCACGGAGGGCTCCACCCAGGAAGGGTCCACAAAGAAGCAACCTTGTCTATCCCACCATGCCATCGCCCCCGAAGGACTTGCCTAACTTGGGTAGATCTTCACGAAGTAGACGATCTCCTTGCCCTTCCAAACTCCTTGGTTCAACTCCACAATCCTGTTGGAGGCTCCGAAGTGACACCTAACCAATCTATGAGACACCACTCTCCAAAAGGTAATAGATGGTGTGATGATGATGAACTCCTTGCTCTTGTGCTTCAAATGATAGTCTCCCCAACACTCAACTCCCTCACACAGATTTGGCTATAGTGGAAAGATGATTTGAGTGGAAAGCAACTTGGGGAAGGCTAGAGATCAAAGTTCTTGTGGTTGGATTGGAATGCCTTGGTCTCAACACATGAGTAGGTGGTTCTCTCTCAGAAAATGAGTAGTGGAAGTGTAGGCACGTTCTGATAGCTCTCTCTTGAATAGAGAAGGGGGTGGAGGGGTATATATAGCCTCCACATAAAATCTAACCATTACATACATTTGACCCAACTCGGTCAGACCGAATAGGTGAACTCGGTGAGACCGATCCAGTTCAAAATGTGAACGTTAGGATTCTCGGTGGGACCGACATGATCAACCCGGTGGGACCGATGCTCTAGGGTTAGGGCAAAACCTCATCTCGGTGTGACCGATTGCATGAACTTGGTGGGACCGATTTTTGCAATGAGCAAACAGAGATTTGGTCAGGCAAACTCGGTGGGACCGATTGCATTCGGTGAGACCGAAATAATTGCAACAGGCAACAGAGGTTTGCAAGGCCATCTCGGTGAGACTGAGATCCCGATCGGTGAGACCGACCTGGTTAGGTTTTCTGGCAGTGGCTATGTCAAAGGAACTTGGTGGCGCAGGATATATCAAATCGGTGGGGTCGAGTTTGACTTTAGGTTTTGGACATATTTGGAATTGAGAGGGCTTTGGATCATATCACTAAGCACTTTGAGCAAGTAGACCATTAAGCAACACCTCATCCCCTTTTAATAGTATTGGCTTTTCCTATGGACTCAATGTGATCTTGGATCACTAAAATAGAAATGTAGAGTCTTGAGCTTTTGCCAATCTTTGTCCTTAGCATTTTGAAGGGGTTCCACATCCTCTTGTCCATGCCACGCCATTGTTCAACTTTCTGAAATATACTAGATGAAAATATTAGTCCAACAAGAGATATGTTGACATTAATTACCAAAATCACCCAGGGAGCACTTGTGCTTTCAATCTCCCCCCTTTTTGGTAATTGATGATAACATACATCAAAGCTTTAGATAAAGATATGAAGAGTAACAAGTAAAGCTTTGGAAAGACATGTAACATGCATTGGCTCCCCTACATGTATGCAATCATGTAAAGATTGAATATGAGAGCATGTGAATGCATAGGCATGTCAGAGCAAGCAATTAGCTACATGTATCTGGGATATATGCATCACAGTAAATGATGTCGATAAAATAAGTGTACCTTCATGTTCATGAATCCTTCTTGCAAACAATATGTACATCAGCAAGGGATCATCATGCACATGAGTGTGATGCATATACTTACCTTGTGGTCTTGAGCTGGCTTTGGAAGAGGTGAACTTGAGAAAATAGGGTTAGATAACACAAGGACGCTACTAAACAAAGCAAGTTCAGAAAAAGCCACAAGAGTACCAAGATTGGGATGACATGTAGCGAGTGAGTACTTTGTACTCTATTTGGATATAGACATGTCCCCAAAGAAATAAAGATATGCAATGAATTCCAAATATTTTCTTCCCTTAGATATGAACTCTTTCTCCCCCTGAATCTGATATTGGATAATGGTAGAAGTTCGGGTAAAAGAAAATCCGAACAAAGAAAACATAATCAGAGCAAGAAATGGTACAAACAAATAAACATTAACATGTCTTTCCCCTCTTAAAACATGTGAATTCTCTCCTCTAATGTTAATAAGCATCTGGAGAAGCTAAGATGTGCTTTCTCTCCCATGTGATAAGCTTTGATGTGCTCTCTCTCCCCCTTTGACATCAATTTCCAAGAAGGGATCTTTTGGAGCATGAGTCAAATATGTTTGGTCCTTGAGTCACATTACAAAGCAACATGTAGTTTAAGATGCGAGTAGAGTATAAGAATCATCGAGTGAAGCTGGAGAAGAAATGACATTTGTAATGGCAAAAAGTTTTCTCGAGTGAAATCGGTAACACCGATCCATTTTCATCGGTGACACCAAGTTGGTAGTGTCATAGATGATGCATATCGGTTAGACCGGGTTAGTCCTCGTCGGTTGTACCGATGAACAATCTACAAGGTATCATTGTAGTTCGGTCTAGACGACAGGCATAAATCGATGAGGCCAAGTTCAATACAAAGGAAAAAATTTGTCACTTCAGTTCACTTGGCAATCAAGAACTCACAAAAATTTGCAATGAATTAACTGAATAATTTGCAATGAATTAGATGCATAATATGCAAAGAATAACTACTAGAAGAGAAGAAATCTAGATGGAGTTTTTTTTAAAATGGGAACAAACAAGCAAGAAACACATGCAAGTACACAAAGAAACACTAGAGAAATTCATCTAGAATGGGTCGGCGACAAAGTGATGAGGACATCAATACCATTGTTACACCCACAGCCCCTGCTGCTATACATACTGGACCAATTACTAGAGCTCGCGCACGCCAATTGAATTATCAGGTACTTTCGTTTCTTGGTAACGATTCCAATGTTCATGAGAATATGATGCTGCCTAAATTGGATACATTTGTTTTGCTTACAAATGAAGGGCCTACCATGGACAAGAAAGATGAACCTTGGAGCAAGTTCAAGCATGGAGATGTTGGCATGCATAAGGGAAACAAGAACGGAGTTACAAGTGATGATTCCAGGACTTTGAAGCCACCCTAATGAGAGCATGAGGCCTTGGACGAAATATACAAGATGCCACTTCATAATATTCGTCCATAGGCTATTCTAGGTGCTGCGTCACCTTATTATTGGGCCAGGCCCATGTAATTTCGAAATACAAAAGTGTAGGCTCATAAAAGAGTCCGAATGTGTGGGGAAACAAGAGTTAGGGTTGGTTTCGGACCCCTCCCTCAAGGGCCACGACGTTCCCTCCTCTTTCTCCATATATACAGCCCTTAGGGCGTCGTTTAGACTTTGGGTTTTGTTTAGATCAAAAGTTCGCCATAGCTGCAACGGCGTGCCGTTTGTGTTCAACGACCGGACCAAGGCGTCTCGTAACCCCACCTTCATTAATAAAGCTTTCCTCTTATATTCGCAATATCCAGATTGCAATCTTAGTTTCTTGCTTGTTCTTCGTTTGCTCGCAGGAAACAGGCCCTCGTGGTCGGAGTTGATCGTGCTCGGCGTGGTCAATAACCCTCGGAAGTTGGTTTAGCGATTGCTAAGGCGCGACGTCTCGCACGACGTAGTCCGATCGTCAAGGTCGACTCCCACGAAGCGATAGCCACCATCTCATCGAAACATCGGGACACCTTTGCCTCTATCAAGTGGTATCAGATTTTCAGGTTGCTCGGTGAGATTTTACAGGTTTTCGTAGATTAGATCGAGTCTGTTCTTCATACCTAAAGTCCACGAAAAAGCCACAAAAAAATTAGGGTTAGTTCATCATATCCGAACCAATCTGAGCCTTCGCATAATCTTTTTGGGGTTTTTGCTTTGTTGAATTTCGGTTGCATCGTTGTGTCAAGTTGCTTTGGTCTTAGAGTCTAGTCTTTTAGAGTTTCGAGTTACGGTCATAAGTTGTCACGCCGCCGCACCATCATCATCGCCTTGCCATCTACCACCCTTATTATCCACCACCAATCCGTAGCCATATACCACCACCGATGCCATATACCACCACCGCTGCCATATACCACAACCATATATCCACCACCAATCCGAGTTCTTCTCATATTAGGTTTGTTTTCGAGATCCATCTAGTTTCCGATTCGTGTTTCCTAGCCGGAGTAGGTTTCGGAAAAAAAAAGTCTGGAAACCACCCTCCGTTTAGGCCCAAAATTTCAGTGTGCTTTTCCGTTGTTTCCGTGCAGCCGTGATTTTGTTAGTGTTCTAGGCTCGCGTCTCTAGCACGGTCTAGCCTAGGACCCGACCTGATCTGCGTCGTTGAGCGTTTATTCAACTTTGCATCTCTGATTTGATTATTCTTGACCCTTTTGCCACCATATTATAAGCCTTCCCAGCTCCACATACATCTACATCGTGCGTTTGACTCTCACAGTAATCGCTCTATCCAAGCTTTGAGAGTTTTGACTACATCGGTTGCCGATCACCGCTTCTTCTTTGGGTAAGAACTGGTAAGAATTTGAGATTTGCTTGACGGATTTGTGATTGTCCACCACACCACCACCACCACTTCCTAGTAGTGCTGTCGAATCATATTCTTGTGTGTTTCTATTGCTGCTAACCATGGTAGGATCACAAGCCGATTTAGACCGACCGGGAGAACATGACAAACAAAGCGCTACATGATAAGTTTCAACAAATGATGAGTGGGCAGGTGGAAGATGTTCTAAATAGATTTGAAGAGGCCATGGAGAAGATAGATGGCATTGAGAAGGCGTCAAACAAAGCTCGATAACAAGTTTAATGAATTGCTCGCGCGTCTACCACCACCACCACCGGCTGCACCTAATGCACCTCTACAACAACAACAACGACTACCTCCACATCGTGAAGCAACCCTCCGCCGAGCGAGCCGTGTCCCTCTTCAGCCTGGCCAAGCTGCTTTGGTCTTCTTTGTTGATACTACATGGCTCCTGCTGGCGATGTGGGGAGGATGATTATGTGAGAGAGTACGAGGATGAGGTTGATCAACTTCAGAACTACGTGCAAGTGCAACCACCGGCACCACAACCACCCGGTCGTCCACATGCAAATAATGGCAATGTTAGGGCTCCCCTCAGTGCGAGATCATGACCATCTCCCTAAACTGAAGTTGAATATTCCACCATTTGAGGGTAGATATGTTCTGATCTATATCTTACTTGGGAGTTAGAAATTGAACAACGATTTACATGTTTACAATATCACGAGGAGAGGCGTGTTCCCATTGTTTGTGCTTTCACTAGCTTTGCATGTGTTTGGTGGTACGAACATTGTAGATTATATCCTGTTCGATGATGAGGACATCAATACCATTGTTACACCCACAGCCCTCTTGCTACATATCTTGGACCAATTACTAGAGCTCATGACGCCAATTAAATTATCGGTACTTTCGTTTCTTGGTAATGATTCTAATGTTCATGAGAATATGATGCTGCCTAAATTGGATACATTTGTTTTGCTTACAAATGAAGGCCCTAGCTTGGAGAAGGATGGACATTGGAGCAAGAACAAGCATGGAGATAATGCCATGCGCAAGGGGAACAAGAACGGAGTTACAAGTGATGATTTCAGGACTTTGAAGCCACCATAATGGGTGCATGAAGCCTTGGACGAAATATACAAGATGCCACTTCATAATATTCGTCCATAGGCTATTCTAGGTGCTGCGTCACCTTATTATTGGGCCAGGCCCATGTAATTTCGAAATACTTAAGTGTAGGCTGTTTTTAGAGTCCGTATGTGTGGGGAAACAAGAGTTAGGGTTGGTTTCGGACCCCCTCCCTCAAGGGCCACGAAATTCCCTCCTCTTTCTCCATATATACAGCCCTTAGGGCGTCGTTTAGACTTTGGGTTTTGTTTAGATCAAAAGTTCGCCATAGCTGCAACTTCACAGATTTCGCTTTGTGTTCAACGACCGGACCAAGGCGTCTCGTAACCCCACCTTCATTAATAAAGCTTTCCTCTTATATTCGCAATATCCAGATTGCAATCTTAGTTTCTTGCTTGTTCTCCGTTTGCTCGAGGAAACAGGCCCTCGTGGTCAGGTTGATCGTGCTCCGGCGTGGTCAATAACTCTCGGAAGTTGGTTTAGCGATTGCTAAAGTATGACGTCTCGACGTCACGTAGTCCGATCGTCAAGGTCGACTCCCACAGAAACGATAGCCACCATCTCATCGAAACATCGGGACACCTTTGCCTCTATCTTTGGGCCATAAATAATGTTGCCATGTCTCTAAAGTCCGAACAAGAGCATATAATTCTTTGTCATAAGTAGAATAGTTCAGACTAGGCCCACTCAATTTTTCAGAAAAGTATGCAACAGGTTTGCCATCTTGTAATAACACACCTCCTAATCCAATTCCACTAGCATCACATTCAAGCTCAAAAGTCTTATTAAAGTCAGGAAGTTGGAGTAAAGGAGCATGTGTCAACTTATCTTTCAATACCGTGAAGGCTTCTTCACATGCGTTACCCCAAACAAAAGGCACATCCTTCTTTGTAAGCTCATTGAGAGGTGCAGCAATGGTGCTAAAGTCTCTCACAAAACGCCTATAGAAACCAGCGAGTCCAAGAAAACTCCTCACTTGTGTGACCGTTTTGGGCTGCGGCCAACTCTCAATAGCTTCAATCTTGGCTTTATCAACTTCAATTCCTGTGGAGTAACAACATAGCCAAGAAAAGATACTAAATCGATTGCAAAAGGTGCACTTCCCAAGGTTACCAAACAAACGTGCATCACGTAGAGCATTAAAAACAGCACGTAAATGTTCCAAATGTTCTTCCAAAGATTTGCTATAAATCAGTATATCATCAAAGTAAACTACCACAAATCGTCCAATGAAAGCACGTAAAACTTCGTTCATTAATCTCATGAAAGTACTAGGTGCATTAGTTAACCCAAAAGGCATGACTAACCACTCATATAATCCAAACTTAGTTTTAAATGCTGTTTTCCATTCATCTCCCAATTTCATACGAATTTGATGGTATCCACTACGCAAATCAACTTTGGAGAATATTGTAGAGCCACTCAATTCATCAAGCATATCATCTAGCCTAGGAATAGGATGGCGATAACGAATAGTAATATTATTAATGCCTCTACAATCAACACACATACATGACGTACCATCCTTTTTAGGCACTAGTATAATAGGAACAGCACAAGGACTAAGAGATTAGCGTATATAACCTTTGTCGAGCAGCTCCTGTACTTGACGCATAATCTCCTTCGTCTCCTCCGGATTGATGCGGTATGGTGCGCGGTTGGGTAGCGATGCACCGGGAATTAAGTCAATTTGATGCTCAATCCCTCGAATAGGTGGTAATCCGGTGGCACGTCTTGTGGGAAGGCGTCCGTGAACTCCTGCAAAATGTTAGTGACAGCAGGGGCAAAGAGGAAGGCACGTCCTCGAATGAAAATAATGCCTCTTTGCACACAAAAGCATAGCAAACAGATTTGCTAGAATCTAGCTCATCAATATCAGATTTGGTGGCAAATAAACATGCACTTTTCAGTTTAATTTCAGAAGCAACATTAGATGGTTTATTATTAGGCTTCATTTGTTGCTCAAATTCTTTTGCCACAATCTGATTTTCACTCTTATTTTTCTCCTGTTTTGCTTTATTAGCTCTATTAATATCGTCTTTCAAAATGGAATCAGGAGTCATAGGAAGCAAAGTAATATTTTTATCCTTGCGAACAAGAGTATACTGATTGTTTCTACCATGGTGTACAGAATTTTATCAAATTGCCATGGTCTACCAAGTAATAAGGAACATGCTTGCATAGGTACCACATCACAATCAACATAATCAGCATATGTAGAGATACTAAAATACACACGAGCGTCGTGTTACCTTAACCTTGCCGCTGTTGTTGAACCATTGGATGTAGTAAGGATGTGGATGTGGTCTTGTGGTGAGAGAAAGCTTCTCCACCATATCCATGCTAGCCAAGTTGTTGCAGCTCCCTCCATCTATGATGGCGCTTGAATAGAACGTTCCTTCACAACTCCCTTTGTATGGAACAAGTTATGTCTCTGATTTTGCTCAGCTTGTGTAACCTGCACACTCAAAACACGTTGAGCAACTAAACATTCATACCTGTCAGCATCTTCAGCAGCCATGTATTGCGTGTCATGATCAGAATCATCTCCACCGTGTTCTTCATGTGTAATAAGAGCCAAAGTCTCTTCATCATAGTCACTAGCGGACTCATACCCACCATCCTCAGTAGCAATCATCACACGCTGAGATTGGCATTCTCTCAAGAAATGTCCTCTTCCCTTACAACGACGACAAATAATATCACTTGTGTGCCCTGTTGACGCCATGGAAGAAGAAGAGCTCTGTGTAGGCCAGCAGGTGTGCTCTTGGCGAGATAGTGGTGGTTGTGCACGCTTTCTTGTATCACGGTTGGAGGTGGCAGCCGACGGAGGTGCCGGTGTAGTAGAACGTGTGGAAGTAGATGATGCACGTGGTGTCCATGATGAAGGTCGACCTGCAGAAAAGTTAGTTCGCGCCAACACCTGTCGATCCTGCACTTCACGTTCAGCTTTACAAAGCAAGATGGAATAATCGAGTGATATTATTATAATCCTTGTAGTCTAGAATGGTCTGAATATCTCTATTTAATCCACCCAGAAAACGTGCAAGCATAGCTTCATTCTCCTCAACAATACCACATCTAATCAAGCCAGTTTGTAATTCATGATAATATTCTTCTACCGAATTTTTCCTTGTCTTAAGCGCTGCAATTTTGAAGTAATTCACGTTGATAATATGGTGGAACCCAACGAGTACGCATAGCAGTTTTCAAAGCAGCCCAAGTAAATTTGGAACAGGATATAATCTACAATGTTCGGACCACCAAACACATGCAAAGCTAGTGAAAGCACAAACAGCAGGAACACGTCTCTCCTCTGGATATTGTAAACATGTAAATCGTTGTTCAGTTTCTAACTCCCAAGTAAGATATATATCAGGAACATAGCTACCCTCAAATGGTGGAATATTCAATTTCAGTTTAGGGAGATGGTCATGATCTCGTACTGAAGGGGAGCCCAACATTGCCATTATTTGCATGTGGACGACCTGGTGGTTGTGGTGCTGGTGGTTGCACGTAGTTACGATGTTGATCAACCTCATCCTCGTAATCTCTCACATAATCATCCTCCCCACCGCAGCAGCAGGAGCCACGAAGTATCAACGGCTGACACCGCAGCTTGGCGGTGAAGAGGGACACGGGAAGCTCGGCGGAGGGCTGTTTAGCGATGTGGAGGTAGTCCTTGTTGTTGTAGTAGAGGTGCGTTAGGTGCCGCCGGTGGTGGTGGTGGTAGACGCGCGAGCAATTCATTAAACTTGTTATCGAGCTTTGTTTCGAACGCCTTCTCAATGCCATCTATCTTCTCCATGGCCTCTTCAAATCTATTTAGCACATCGTCCACCTGCCCACTCATCATTTGTTGAAACTTATCATGTAGCGCTTTGTTTGTCATGTTCTCCCGGTCGGTCTAAATCGGCTTGTGATCCTGCCATGGTTAGTAGCAATAGAAACACACAAGAATATGATTCGACGAGACTACTCGGAAGTGGTGGTGGTTGTGTGGTGGGCGATCACAAATCCGTCAAGCAAATCTCAAATTCTTACCAGTTCTTACCCAAAGGCGGTGATCGGCAAACCGATGTAGTCAAAACTCTCAAAGCTTGGATAGAGCGATTACTGGGAGAGTCAAACGCACGATGTAGATGTATGTGGAGCTGGGAAGGCTTATAATATGGTAGCAAATAGGGTCAGCAATAATCAATTCAGAGATGCAAAGTTGAATAAACGCTAAACGACGGTACTGTGCTGGTCCTAGGCTAGACCGTGCTAGAGACGCGAGCCTAGAACACTAACAAAATCACGGCGCTGCACGTAAACAAGGGAAAAGCACACTCTGGATTTTCTTTTTCGCTCTTTTTTTTGCGCTGCTTTTTTTTTTGCGCTGCTCTTTTTTTTTTTGCGAAAAAATCACTATAATGGCGAGTGTCTCAAAACTCTTCCCAGGTCAAACTGACAGGATGGGCACGAAATTTTTTCGACCAATTTTTTTTTTTCGACTGCCCGGACCCAAAAACTGGAAACGGGTCAAAAAAAACTTTCTATAACGGCGATTGTCTTAATACGCTTAGAAACACTTAAAAGCAGGATAGCGGAAAATTTTTTCGACAAGTGCGTTTTCGGAAAATTTTGGGCCCTAAACGGAGGGTGGTTTCCGGACTCTTTTTTTGAAACCTACTCCGGCAAGGAAACACGAATCGGAAACTAGATGGATCTCGAAAACAAAACTAATATGAGAAGAACTTCGGATTGGTGGTGGATATATGGTGGTGCTATATGGCAGTGTGGTGGTAGCGGTGGTAGTATATGGATATGGATCGGTGGTGGTATATGGACACGGATTGGTGGTGGTATATGGATACGGATTCGGAGCGGTGATGGTAGGTGGCGAGGCGATGATGATGGTGCGGTGGCGGCGTGACAACTTATGACCAGAACTTCGAAACTCTAAAAGACTAGGCGCTAAGACCGGCAACTAGACACGACGATGCAACCGCAAATTCAACAAAGCAAAACCCTAAAAAGATTATGCAAAGGCTCAGATTGGTTCGGATATGATGAACTAACCCTAATTTTTTTTTTGTGGCTTTTTCGTGGACTATAGGTATGAAGAACAGGACTCGATCTAAACTACGGAAAACTGTAAAATCTCACCGAGCAACCTGAAAATCTGATACCATTTGATAGAGGCAAAGGTGTCCCGATGTTTCGATGAGATGGTGGCTATCGTTTCTGTGGGAGTCGACCTTGACGATCCGACTACGAACGTGCGAGACGTCGCGCCTTAGCAATCGCTAAACCAACTTCCGAGGGTTATTGGCCACGCCGAGCACGATCAACGACCACGAGGGCCTGTTTCCTGCGAGCAAGCGAAGAACAAGCAAGAAACTGAGATTGCAATCTGAATATTGCGAATATAAGATGAAAGCTTTATTGATCAAGGTGGGGTTCTGTGGCGCCTTTATGCAGTCGTTGAACACAAGCGAAATCTGTGAAGTTGCAGCTATGGCGAACTTTTAATCTAAACAAAACCCAAGGTCTAAATGGTGCCCTAAGGGCTGTATATATGGGGGAAGAGGGGAATTTCGTGGCCCTTGGTGGAGGGGTCCAAATCAACCCTAACTCTTGTTTCCCACACATACGGACTCTAAAAACAGCCTATATTTAAGTATTTCTAAATTACATGGGCCTGGCCCAATAATAAGGTGTGTGACACCTAGAATAGCCTATGGACGCATATTATGAAGTGGCATCTTGTATATTTCGTCCAAGGCCTCATGCACTCATTAGGGTGGCTTCAAAGTCTGGAATCATCACTTGTAACTCCGTTCTTGTTCTCCTTGCGCATGCCAACATCTCCATGCTTGAACTTGCTCCAAGGTTCATCTTTCTTGTCCACGGTAGGCCCTTCATTTGTAAGCAAAACAAATGTATCCAATTTAGGCATCATCATATTCTCATGAACATTGGAATCGTTACCAAGAAGCGAAAGTACACGATAATTCAATTGGCGGCATGAGCTCTAGTAATTGGTCCAGTATGTATAGCCGCAGGGGCTGTGGGTGTAACAATGGTATTGATGTCCTCATCATACATCGTGCGTTTGACTCTCCCTGGTAATCGCTCTATCCAAGCTTTGAGAGTTTTGACTACATCGGTTGCCGATCACCGCCTGCTGCTGGGTAAGAACTGGTAAGAATTTGAGATTTGCTTGACGGATTTGTGATTGTCCACCACACAACCACCACCACTTCCTAGTAGTCTGTCGAATCATATTCTTGTGTGTTTCTATTGCTGCTAACCATGGCAGGATCACAAGCCAAGACCGACCGGGAGAACATGACAAACAAAGCGCTACATGATAAGTTTCAACAAATGATGAGTGGGCAGGTGGACGATGTGCTAAATAGATTTGAAGAGGCCATGGAGAAGATAGATGGCATTGAGAAGGCGTCAAACAAAGCTCGATAACAAGTTTAATGAATTGCTCATGCGTCTACCACCACCACCACCGGCGGCACCTAACGCACCTCTACTACAACAACAAGGACTACCTCCACATCCCGAAACAGCCCTCCGCCGAGCTTCCCGTGTCCCTCTTCATTTGGCCAAGCTGCTTTGGTCTGCTTTGTTGATACTACATGGCTCCTGCTGCTGCGGTGGGGAGGATGATTATGTGAGAGATTACGAGGATGAGGTTGATCAACATCGAACTACGTGCAACCACCGCACCACAACCACCAGGTCGTCCACATGCAAATAATGGCAATGTTGGGCTCCCCTTCAGTACGAGATCATGACCATCTCCCTAAACTGAAATTGAATATTCCACCATTTGAGGGTAGATATGTTCCTGATATATATCTTACTTGGGAGTTAGAAAGTGAACAACGATTTACATGTTTACAATATCCTGAGGAGAGACGTGTTCCTGCCGCTATTTGTGCTTTCACTAGCTTTGCATGTGTTTGGTGGTCTGAACATTGTAGATTATATCCTGTTCCAGCTACTTGGGTTGCTTTGAAAACTGCTATGCGTACTCGTTGGGTTCCACCATATTATCAACGTGAATTACTTCAAAAATTGCAGCGCTTAAGACAAGGAAAAAATTCGGTAGAAGAATATTATCAGGAATTACAAACTGGCTTGATTAGATGTGGTATTGTTGAGGAGAATGAAGCTATGCTTGCACGTTTTACGGGTGGGTTAAATAGAGAGATTCAGACCATTCTAGACTACAAGGATTATAATAATATCACTCGATTATTCCATCTTGCTTGTAAAGCTGAACGTGAAGTGCAGGATCGATGTGCCTTGGCGCGGACTAACTTTTTCTGCAGGTCGACCTTCATCATGGACACCACGTGCATCATCTACGTCCACACGTTCTACTACACCGGCACCTCCGCCGGCTGCCACCTCCAACCGTGATACAAGAAAGCGTGCACAACCACCACTATCTCGCCAAGAGCACACTGCTTTGGGCCTACACAGAGCTCTTCTTCTTCCATGGCGTCAACAGGGCACACAAGTGATATTATTTGTCGTCGTTGTAAGGGAAGAGGACAATTTATAGAGAATGCCAATCTCAGCGTGTGATGATTGCTACCGAGGATGGTGGGTATGAGTCCGCTAGTGACTATGATGAAGAGACTTTGGCTCTTATTACACATGAAGAACATGGTGGAGATGATTACGATCATGAGACGCAATTCATGGCTGCTTTGAAGATCTTGTGACAGTATGAATGTTTAGTTGCTCAACGTGTTTTGAGTGTGCAGGTTACACAAGCTGAGCAAAATCAGAGGCATAACTTGTTCCATACAAAGGGAGTTGTGAAGGAACGTTCTATTCAGCGTCATCATAGATGGAGGGAGCTGCAACAACTTGGCTAGCATGGATATGGTGGAGAAGCTTTCTCCCCACAAGACCACATCCACATCCTTACTACATCCAATGGTTCAACAACAGCGGCAAGGTTAAGGTAACACGTATTGTTCGTGTGCATTTTAGTATCTCTACATATGCTGATTATGTTGATTGTGATGTGGTACCTATGCAAGCATGTTCCTTATTAGTTGGTAGACCATGGCAATTTGATAAAAAATTCTGTACACCATGGTAGAAACAATCAGTATACTCTTGTTCACAAGGATAAAAATATTACTTTGCTTCCTATGACTCTGATTCCATTTTGAAAGATGATATTAATAGAGCTAATAAAGCAAAACAGGAGAAAAATAAGAGTGAAAATCAGATTGTGGCAAAAGAATTTGAGCAACAAATGAAGCCTAATAATAAACCATCTAATGTTGCTTCGAAATTAAACTGAAAAGTGCATGTTTATTTGCCACCAAATCTGATATTGATGAGCTAGATTCTAGCAAATCTGTTTGCTATGCTTTTGTGTGCAAAGAGGCATTATTTTCATTCGAGGACGTGCCTTCCTCTTTGCCCCGCTGTCACTAACATTTTGCGAGTTCGCTGACGTCTTCCCACAAGACGTGCCACCGGATTACCACCTATTCGAGGGATTGAGCATCAAATTGACTTAATTCGGTGCATCGCTACCCAACCGCGCACCATACCGTACCAATCCGGAGGAGACGAAGGAGATTATGCGTCAAGTACAGGAGCTGCTCGACAAAGGTTATATACGCGAATCTCTTAGTCCTTGTGCTGTTCCTATTATACTAGTGCCTAAAAAGGATGGTACGTCGCGTATGTGTGTTGATTGTAGAGGCATTAATAATATTAATATTCGTTATCGTCATCCTATTCCTAGGCTAGATGATATGCTTGATGAATTGAGTGGCTCTACAATATTCTCCAAAGTTGATTTGCGTAGTGGATACCATCAAATTCGTATGAAATTGGGAGATGAATGGAAAACAACATTTAAAACTAAGTTTGGATTATATGAGTGGTTAGTCATGCCTTTTGGGTTAACTAATGCACCTAGTACTTTCATGAGTTTAATGATCGTTGTTTTAGGTGCTTTCATTGGACGATTTGTGGTAGTTTACTTTGATGATATACTGATTTATAGCAAATCTTTGGAAGAACATTTGGAACATTTACGTGCTGTTTTTAATGCTCTACGTGATGCACGTTTGTTGATAGAGGCAAAGGTGTCCCGTCTTTCGATGAGATGTTGGTTTTCGCTTTGGAGGAAGTCGACTTTGACGATCCGACTACGAACGTGCGAGGACGTCGCGCCTTAGCAATCGCTAAACCAACTCCGAGAGGTTATTGACCACGCCGTAGCACGATCAACCTGACCACGAGGGTCTGTTTCCTGCGAGCAAACGAAGAACAAGCAAGAAACTGAGATTGCAATCTGGATATTGTGAATATAAGATGAAAGCTTTATTGATCAAGGTGGGGTTCTGTGACGCCTTTATGCAGTCGTTGAACACAAACGAAATGCACGCGAAGTTGCAGCTATGGCGAACTTTTAATCTAAACAAAACCCAAAGTCTAAACGACGCCCTAAGGGCTGTATATATGGAGGAAGAGGAGGAATTTCGTGGCCCTTGAGGGAGGGGTCCGAAACCATCCCTAACTCTTGTTTCCCCACACATACGGACTCTAAAAACAGCCTATACTTAAGTATTTCGAAATTACATGGGCCTGGCCCAATAATAAGGTGACGCAGCACCTAGAATAGCCTATGGACGAATATTATGAAGTGGCATCTTGTATATTTCGTCCAAGGCTTCATGCACCCATTATGGTGGCTTCAAAGTCTGAAATCATCACTTGTAACTCCGTTCTTGTTCCCCTTGCGCATGGCATTATCTCCATGCTTGTTCTTGCTCCAATGTCCATCCTTCTCCAAGCTAGGGCCTTCATTTGTAAGCAAAACAAATGTATCCAATTTAGGCAGCATCATATTCTCATGAACATTAGAATCATTACCAAGAAACGAAAGTACCTGATAATTAAATTGGCGTGCGCTAGCTCTAGTAATTGGTCCAGTATATGTAGCAGTAGGGGCTGTGGGTGTAACAATGGTATTGATGTCCTCATCATTTGTTTGGTAACATTGGGAAGTGCACCTTTTGCACCGACCGAGTATCTTTTCTTGGCTATGTTGTTACTCCACAGGGAACTGAAGTTGGTAAAGCCAAGATTGAAGCTATTGAGAGTTGGCCGCAGCCCAAAACGGTCACACAAGTGAGGAGTTTTCTTGGACTCACTGGTTTCTATAGGCGTTTTATGAGAGACTTTAGCACCATTGCTGCACCTCTCAATGAGCTTACAAAGAAGGATGTGCCTTTTGTTTGGGGTACCGCACAGGAAGAAGCCTTCACGGTATTGAAAGATAAGTTGACACATGCTCCTTTACTCCAACTTCCTGACTTTAATAAGACTTTTGAGCTTGAATGTGATGCTAGTGGAATTGGATTAGGAGGTGTGTTATTACAAGATGGCAAACCTGTTGCATACTTTTCTGAAAAATTGAGTGGGCCTAGTCTGAACTATTCTACTTATGACAAAGAATTATATGCTCTTGTTCGGACTTTAGAGACATGGCAACATTATTTATGGCCCAAAGAATTTGTTATACATTCTGATCATGAATCTTTGAAACATATTAAAAGTCAAGCTAAACTGAATCGTAGACATGCTAAATGGGTTGAATTCATTGAGACTTTCCCTTATGTCATTAAACACAAGAAGGGTAAAGAAAATGTTATTGTGGATGCTTTGTGTCGTCGATATACTATGCTTTCACAACTTGACTTCAAAATATTTGGTTTGGAGACCATCAAAGATCAATATGTGCATGATGCTGATTTTAAAGATGTAATGCAGAATTGTAAAGAGGGAAGAACATGGAACAAGTTCGTTATTAATGATGGTTTTTTGATACGTGCTAACAAGCTATGCAATCCTGCTAGCTCTGTTCGTCTTTTTGTTGTTGCAGGAGGCGCATGGAGGAGGATTAATGGGACACTTTGGCGTGAAGAAGACGGAGGATATACTTGCTACACATTTCTTTTGGCCAAAGATGAGACGGGATGTTGAGCGTTTTGTAGCTCGCTGCACTACATGTCAAAAAGCTAAGTCACGACTCAATCCTCATGGTTTATATATGCCTTTGCCTGTGCCTAGTGTTCCTTGGGAGGATATATCTATGGACTTTGTTTTAGGTTTACCTCGAACAAAGAAGGGAGGGATAGCATATTTGTTGTCGTGGATAGATTCTCGAAAATGGCACACTTTATACCATGTCATAAAAGCGATGATCTTTGTTAATGTTGCTGATTTGTTCTTTCGCGAAATTATTCGTTTGCATGGTGTGCCAAATACTATTGTTTCAGATCGTGATACTAAATTTCTTAGCCACTTTTGGAGATGTTTATGGGCTAAGTTGGGGACTAAACTGCTTTTTAGTACTACTTGTCACCCCCAAACCGATGGACAAACTGAAGTAGTCAATAGAACATTGTCTACTATGCTTAGGGCTGTTTTGAAGAATAATAAGAAAATGTGGGAAGAATGCTTGCCTCATATTGAATTTGCTTATAATCGTTCATTGCATTCTACAACTAAGATGTGCCCTTTTGAAATTGTGTATGGCTTCCTACCTCGTGCACCTATTGATTTGTTGCCTCTTCCATCTTCGGAGAAGGTTAATTTTGATGCTAAAGAACGTGCTGAATTGATTTTAAAAATGCATGAGATAACTAAGGAAAACATTGAGCGTATGAATGCTAAATATAAACGTCTTTGGAGATAAGGGTAGAAAACATGTTGTCTTTGCACTGGAGATCTTGTTTGGTTACATTTGCGTAAGGATAGGTTTCCTAATTTGCGCAAATCAAAGCTAATGCCACGTGCTGATGGTCCATTTAAGGTGTTAGAGAAAATAAATGATAATGCATATAAACTTGAGCTGCCTGCAGATTTTGGGGTTAGTCCCACTTTTAACATTGCGGATTTGAAGCCTTATTTGGGTGAGGAATTTGAGCTTCCGTCGAGGACGACTTCATTTCAAGAAGGGGAGGATGATGAGGACATCAATACCATTGTTACACCCACAGCCCCTACTGCTACATATACTGGACCAATTACTAGAGCTCACATCGCCAATTAAATTATCGTGTACTTTCGTTTCTTGGTAATGATTCTAATGTTCATGAGAATATGATGCTGCCTAAATTGGATACATTTGTTTTGCTTACAAATGAAGGCCCTAGCTTGGAGAAGGATGGACATTGGAGCAAGAACAAGCATGGAGATAATGCCATGCTAAGGGGAACAAGAACGGAGTTACAAGTGATGATTTCAGGACTTTGAAGCCACCATAATGGGTGCATGAAGCCTTGGACGAAATATACAAGATGCTACTTCATAAATGTCGTCCCGAGGCTATTCTAGGTGCGTCACACCTTATTAGTGGGCCAGGCCCTTGTAATTTCGAAATACACAAGTATAGGCTATTTTTAGAGTCCGTATGTGTGGGGAAACAAGAGATAGGGTTGATTTCGGACCCTCCACCAAGGGCCACGAAATTCCCTCTTCCTCCATATATACAGCCCTTAGGGCACCGTTTAGACCTTGGGTTTTGTTTAGATTAAAAGTTCGCCATAGCTGCAACTTCGCTGCATTTCGTTTGTGTTCAACGACTGCACAAAGGCGTCACAGAAACCCCACCTTGATCAATAAAGCTTTCATCTTATATTCGCAATATTCAGATTGCAATCTCAGTTTCTTGCTTGTTCTTCGTTTGCTCGCAGGAAATAGGCCCTCGTGGTCAGGTTCATCGTGCTCCGGCGTGGTCAATAACCCTCGGAAGTTGGTTTAGCGATTGCTAAGGCGCGACGTCTCGCACGTTCGTAGTCGGATCGTCAAGGTCGACTCCCACAGAAACGATAGCCTTCATCTCATTGAAACATCGGGACACCTTTGCCTCTATCATCCAGCTACTTGGACTGCTTTGAAAACTGCTATGCGTACTCGTTGGGTTCCACCATATTATCAACGTGAATTACTTCAAAAATTGCAGCGCTTAAGACAAGGAAAAAATTCGGTAGAAGAATATTATCAGGAATTACAAACTGGCTTGATTAGATGTGGTATTGTTGAGGAGAATGAAGCTATGCTTGCACGCTTTTCTGGGTGGATTAAATAGAGATATTCAGACCATCCTAGACTACAAGGATTATACTAATATCACTCGATTATTCCATCTTGCTTGTAAAGCTGAACGTGAAGTGCAGGATCGACAGCGTTGGCGCGGACTAACTTTTCTCGCAGGTCGACCTTGATCATGGACACCACGTGCATCATCTACTTCCACACGTTCTACTACACGGCACCTCCGCCGGCTGCCACCTCCAACCGTGATACAAGAAAGCGTGCACAACCACCACTATCTCGCCAAGAGCACACTGTTGGGCCTACAGAGCTCTTCTTCTTCCATGGCGTCAACAGGACACACAAGTGATATTATTTGTCGTCGTTGTAAGGGAAGAGGACACTTTGTGAGAGAATGCCAATCTCAGCGTGTGATGATTGCTCACGAGGATGGTGGGTATGAGTCCGCTAGTGACTATGATGAAGAGACTTTGGCTCTTATTACGCATGAAGAACACGGTGGAGAGGATTACGATCATGAGACGCAATACATGGCTCTTTGAAGATGCCGACAGTATGAATGTTTAGTTGCTCAACGTGTTTTGAGTGTGCAGGTTACACAAGCTGAGCAAAATCAGAGGCATAACTTGTTCCATACAAAGGGAGTTGTGAAGGAACGTTCTATTCAAGCGTCATCATAGATGGAGGGAGCTGCAACAACTTGGCTAGCATGGATATGGTGGAGAAGCTTTCTCTCACCACAAGACCACATCCACATCCTTACTACATCCAATGGTTCAACAACAGCGGCAAGGTTAAGGTAACACGTATTGTTCGTGTGTATTTTAGTATCTCTACATATGCTGATTATGTTGATTGTGATGTGGTACCTATGCAAGCATGTTCCTTATTACTTGGTAGACCATGGCAATTTGATAAAAATTCTGTACACCATGGTAGAAACAATCAGTATACTCTTGTTCACAAGGATAAAAATATTACTTTGCTTCCTATGACTCCTGATTCAATTTTGAAAGATGATATTAATAGAGCTAATAAAGCAAAACAGGAGAAAAATAAGAGTGAAAATCAGATTGTGGCAAAAGAATTTGAGCAACAAATGAAGCCTAATAACAAACCATCTAATGTTGCTTCTGAAATTAAACTGAAAAGTGCATGTTTACTTGCCACCAAATCTGATATTGAGGAGCTAGATTCTAGCAAATCTGTTTGCTATGCTTTTGTGTGCAAAGAGGCATTATTTTCATTCGAGGACGTGCCTTCCTCTTTGCCCCCTGCTGTCACTAACATTTTGCAGAGTTCACCGACGTCTTCCCACAAGGCGTGCCACCGGATTACCACCTATTCGAGGGATTGAGCATCAAATTGACTTAATTGGGTGCATCGCTACCCAACCGTGCACCATACCGTACCAATCCAGAGGAGACGAAGGAGATTATGCGTCAAGTACAGGAGCTGCTCGACAAAGGTTATATACGCGAATCTCTTAGTCCTTGTGCTGTTCCTATTATACTAGTGCCTAAAAAGGATGGTACGTCGGCGTATGTGTGTTGATTGTAGAGGCATTAATAATATTACTATTCGTTATCGTCATCCTATTCCTAGGCTAGATGATATGCTTGATGAATTGAGTGGCTCTACAATATTCTCCAAAGTTGATTTGCGTAGTGGATACCATCAAATTCGTATGAAATTGGGAGATGAATGGAAAACAGCATTTAAAACTAAGTTTGGTTTATATGAGTGGTTAGTCATGCCTTTTGGGTTAACTAATGCACCTAGTACTTTCATGAGACTAATGAACGAAGTTTTACGTGCTTTCATTGGACGATTTGTGGTAGTCTATTTTGATGATATACTGATTTATAGCAAATCTTTGGAAGAACATTTGGAACATTTACGTGCTGTTTTTAATGCTCTACGTGATGCACGTTTGTTTGGTAACCTTGGGAAGTGCACCTTTTGCACCGACCGAGTATCTTTTCTTGGCTATGTTGTTACACCACAGGGAATTGAAGTTGATAAAGCCAAGATTGAAGCTATTGAGAGTTGGCCGCAGCCCAAAACGGTCACACAAGTGAGGAGTTTTCTTGGACTCGCTGGTTTCTATAGGCGCTTTGTGAGAGACTTTAGCACCATTGCTGCACCTCTCAATGAACTTACAAAGAAGGATGTGCCTTTTGTTTGGGGTACCGCACGGAAGAAGCCTTCACGGTATTGAAAGATAAGTTGACACATGCTCCTTTACTCCAACTTCGACTTTAATAAGACTTTTGAGCTTGAATGTGATGCTAGTGGAATTGGATTAGGAGGTGTGTTATTACAAGATGGCAAACCTGTTGCATACTTTTCTGAAAAATTGAGTGGGCCTAGTCTGAACTATTCTACTTATGACAAAGAATTATATGCTCTTGTTCGGACTTTAGAGACATGGCAACATTATTTATTGCCCAAAGAATTTGTTATACATTCTGATCATGAATCTTTGAAACATATTAAAAGTCAAGCTAAACTGAATCGTAGACATGCTAAATGGGTTGAATTCATTGAGACTTTCCCTTATGTCATTAAACACAAGAAGGGTAAAGAAAATGTTATTGCTGATGCTTTGTCTCGTCGCTATACTATGCTTTCACAACTTGACTTCAAAATATTTGGTTTGGAGACCATCAAAGATCAATATGTGCATGATGCTGATTTTAAAGATGTAATGCAGAATTGTAAAGAAGGAAGAACATGGAACAAGTTCGTTATTAAGGATGGTTTTGAGTTCCTATCTAACAAGCTATGCATTCCTGCTAGCTCTGCTCGTCTTTTGTTGTTGCAGGAGGCGCATGGAGGAGGATTAATGGGACACTTTGGCGTGAAGAAGACGGAGGATATACTTGCTACACATTTCTTTTGGCCAAAGATGAGACGGGATGTTGAGCGTTTTGTTGCTCGCTGCACTACATGTCAAAAAGCTAAGTCACGACTCAATCCTCATGGTTTATATATGCCTTTGCCTGTACCTAGTGTTCCTTGGGAGGATATATCCATGGACTTTGTTTTAGGTTTACCTCGAACAAAGAAGGGGAGGGATAGCATATTTGTTGTCGTGGATAGATTCTCGAAAATGGCACACTTTATACCATGTCATAAAAGCGATGATCTTGTTAATGTTGCTGATTTGTTCTTTCGTGAAATTATTCGCTTGCATGGTGTGCCAAATACTATTGTTTCAGATCGTGATACTAAATTTCTTAGCCACTTTTGGAGATGTTTATGGGCTAAGTTGGGGACTAAACTGCTTTTAGTACTACTTGTCACCCCCAAACTGATGGACAAACTGAAGTAGTCAATAGAACATTGTCTACTATGCTTAGGGCTGTTTTGAAGAATAATAAGAAAATGTGGGAAGAATGTTTGCCTCATATTGAATTTCTTATAATCGTTCATTGCATTCTACTACTAAGATGTGCCCTTTTGAAATTGTGTATGGCTTCCTACCTCGTGCACCTATTGATTTGTTGCCTCTTCCATCTTCGGAGAAGGTTAATTTTGATGCTAAAGAACATGCTGAATTGATTTTAAAATGCATGAGTTAACTAAGGAAAACATTGAGCGTATGAATGCTAAATATAAACTTGCTGGAGATAAGGGTAGAAAACATGTTGTCTTTGCACTGGAGATCTTGTTTGGTTACATTTGCGTAAGGATAGGTTTCCTAATTTGCATAAATCAAAGCTAATGCCACGTCTGATGGTCCATTTAAGGTGTTAGAGAAAATAAATGATAATGCATATAAACTTGAGCTGCCTGTAGATTTTGGGGTTAGTCCCACTTTTAACATTGCAGATTTGAAGCCTTTTTGGGTGAGGAAGATGAGTTTCCGTCGAGGACGACTTCATTTCAAGAAGGGAGGATGATGAGGACATCAATACCATTGTTACACCCACAGCCCCTGCTGCTATACATCTTGGACCAATTACTAGAGCTCGCGCGACGCCAATTGAATTATCGTGTACTTTCGTTTCTTGGTAACGATTCCAATGTTCATGAGAATATGATGCTGCCTAAATTGGATACATTTGTTTTGCTTACAAATGAAGGGCCTACCATGGACAAGAAAGATGAACCTTGGAGCAAGTTCAAGCATGGAGATGTTTGCATGCGCAAGGGAAACAAGAACGGAGTTACAAGTGATGATTCCAGGACTTTGAAGCCACCCTAATGAGAGCATGAGGCCTTGGACGAAATATACAAGGTGCCACTTCATAATATTCGTCCATAGGCTATTCTAGGTGCTGCGTCACCTTATTATTGGGCCAGGCCCATGTAATTTCGAAATACTTAAGTGTAGGCTGTTTTTAGAGTCCGTATGTGTGGGGAAACAAGAGTTAGCGTTGGTTTCGGACCCCTCCCTCAAGGGCCACGAAATTCCCTCCTCTTTCTCCATATATACAGCCCTTAGGGCGTCGTTTAGACTTTGGGTTTTGTTTAGATCAAAAGTTCGCCATAGCTGCAACTTCACAGATTTCGTTTGTGTTCAACGACCGGACCAAGGCGTCTCGTAACCCCACCTTCATTAATAATGCTTTCCTCTTATTTTCGCAATTTCAAGATTGCAATCTTAGTTTCTTGCTTGGTCTTCGTTTTCTCGCATTAAACAGGCCCTGGTTGTCAGGTTGATCGTGCTCCGGCGTGGTCAATAACCCTCGGAAGTTGGTTTAGCGATTGCTAAGGCGCGACGTCTCGCACGTACGTAGTCGGATCGTCAAGGTCGACTCCCACAGATTTGTCACCTATGTTAGAGTATATTGAATGAGGAGTCAAGTGATAACACTTGATCGTAGGTCATACTCATCGTTTAAGCTCAAAATGGGGTTACCATTTTTCGTCTAAGCATATTGACGTATTCGCATTTTATTGAGCTGCTTTGATCCACGACTTGGGGTAAAGCTTCTCTAAGATGGAATAACGTACCTTGGGTGGTGGTGTTGATCTTGATCATGTAGTTAAACTTGTGTTGAATGCTCAAGGTTGATGTAGTTCATCAAGAGTTGGGAGCACCACTTATAGTTTGAGCTCATCTTCCTACATGGGTTAGTCTTGCAAGGAAGAGCACTTGTGTATCCAACATGACAATCATGAAACTTGATACCAAATGAAATTTGATATATAGTAATTGTCAAAGGATATGTTGAGTGAATTCATGCTTCCTTGTCTTCAACCACAATAATGTAAAGACCTGATGATGTAGAGATTGCTCAAGATGTGAGTGATTTACAATCTCATAGATTTGGGCTCATCCAAGTGCTTACAAGGATTAGATAACATGCAAGGGTACAAGTATAGATCCAAGACATGTGATCATCATCATAAGAGAAATATCAAGGATTAGTCAAAAAGACAAGCTCATGCCTTGCATGTATCCAAATGGAGTTACTACTCCAAGTTTGAGGCATCAATGATATTCAATTCACCTCTCAAACGGCAAAATGCTTTCTCATCAAGCGGTTTGGTGAATATATTCGCCAATTGCTTATCGATACGAACATGCTTAAGATTGATGTCTCCTTTAGCAACATGATCTCGAGTGAAATGATGACGAACTTCAATATGCTTAGTTCGAGAATGTTGCACGGGATTGTGAGCATTCTTAATGGCACTTTCATTATCACAAAGAAATGGAATATGTTTCCCATATATCCCGTAGTCCTTAAGAGTTTGGTTCATCCAAAGTAATTGAGAACAACATGAACGGCGGCAATGTATTCCGCTTCAACGGTGGACAAGGATACCGAGTTTTGTTTCTTGGAGGACCAAGACACAAGAGATCTACCAAGAAATTGACAAGTAGCCGAAGTGGACTTTCTATGAACCTTGTCACCGGCATAGTCCGAGTCGGAGTAGCCAACAAGATCGAAAGAAGACATCTTAGGATACCAAATGCCAAAGTTTGGTGAATGAATTAAGTATCTCACTGTCCTTTTCACAGCCTTAAGATGACATTCTTTAGGGACCGCTTGATATCATGCACACATGCACACACTTAGCATAATATCGGGACAGGAGGCACATAGATATAACAATGAACCAATCATAGAGCGGTAAAAAATTTGGTCAACCGGTTTGCCATCCTTAGTCAAGTCAAGATGTCCACTAGTAGGCATGGGTGTTTTCATACCTTTGCTTTCTTGCATGTTCAACTTCTTGAATAAGTCCTTGGTATACTTTGTTTGGGAAACCTTAGTTTGCTTGATTTGCAAACCAAGAAATAATTTGAGTTCACTCATCATAGACATCTCAATCTTCTCCCACATTAGCCTTCCAAACTTTTCACTAAAATGAGGGTTAGACGAACCAAATATGATATCATCGACATAAATTTGGCACACAAATAATTCACCATTAACCCTTTTAGTAAAAAGTGTAGAATCAAATTTTCCAATCTCAAAGCCTATTTCAATAAGGAACTTAGTCAAGCATTTATACCACGCTCTAGGAACTTGTTTAAGACCATAAAGAGCTTTGTGAAGTTTGTAAACATGATTAGGTTTCTTGGGATTAAGAAAGCCGGGAGGTTGTTTAACATAAACTTCCTCCTCAATTTCTCCATTTAGATAAGCACTTTTAATGTCCATTTGGTATAAAGTGATATCATGATGATTGTCATAAGCAAGTAAGATGCATCTGGACTCAAGTCTAGCAACGGGGGCATATGTCTCACCATAGTCCATATCTTCAACTTGAGTGTAGCCTTGGGCGACGAGACGTGCCTTGTTGCGTACAACTTTTCCATCTTCATCTTGCTTATTCTGAAACACCCATTGGGTTCCAATGACATTTTGATTGTCGTCCGTCTTTTCTACCAATGTCCACACTTGATTCCTCTCGAAATTGTGTAGCTCTTCATGCATGGCGTTTTCCTAATCCGGATCATCAAGAGCTTCTTCAACCTTCATAGGTTCAATACTAGAAATGAATGAATAATTTTCACAAAAGTTAGCCAAACGATTTTTAGAGCGAGTAATTCTCCCGGTTTGAATATCATCAAAGATTTTTTCAACGAGATGATCTCTTGAAACTCTTGCTCTAACTCGTGAGAGCTTTTGTTTGGGTCGGGGTGGAACATCCTCTTCTTCATCTTGTTCTTCCTATTGTCCTTCTTCACTGTTGGTGTTGTTGTTCTCTTGTGGAGGTGGAGAAGGTGGTCGATGAGGTTCATCTTGTTGTATTTCCTCGTTTCCTTCATCTTGACGTGTTCCACTTGTCGATGCCTCCAAGTTAACTTGTGGTTCACCTTGGTGTGAAGTTGAGGCTTCCACTTGAACGGACGAGGTACTCTCCTTCACCTCTGTTGGGCAAATCTTGCCAATAGACAAATCTTGAATTGCTTCCGAGGGATCTTTATCTCCTACATCAATTGGCAATTGCTCTACTTGCGAGCCGTTAGATTCATCAAACTTCACATCTAACATCTCTTCAACCTTTCGGGTGAAATTGTTGTAGACACGGTAAGTGTGAGAGTTTGAGCCATAACCGAGTAGGAAACCTTCATGAGATTTAGGAGCAAATTTTGAACGATGATGCTTATCAAGAATGTAGCACTTTTAGCCAAATACTCAAAAGTATCAAACTTGGGGTTTGTTACCGGTAACAAGCTCGTATGTCGTCTTGCCGAGAAGCTTGTGAAGATATAGTCGATTTGTTGCATGACAAGCTGTCTCAACCGCTTCTGCCCAAAAGTGTTTTGGCGTCTTGTATTCATCAAGCATCGTTCTCCCCATCTCAATAAGTGCACGGTTCTTCCTCTCAACAACTCCATTTTGTTGAGGTGTGTACTAGCCGAGAACTCATGTGAAATCCCTTCTTCGTCAAGAAAGGTATCCACATGGGCACATGGCATGTGCGGACTACAACGGCGATCGCCTCGGGAACCAGCGGCAGTGCCAGAAGTGCGAGCGCGGCGGCGGCTTCGATGTGCAGAACACGGCGATGAACCTCGTCCTCTCCTCGGTGTGGGTGGAGTGCCCGCACAAAGGTTGTGGGCTCTACGTCACTTACCACAAGCTCGCTGAACACCAGAGCGTATGTCCGCTCGCGCCCTGCAAATGCCCCGTGCCCGTCTGCGACTACGAAGGCCCGCCGCCGGCGCTCCCCCACCACATCAGCGCCATGCATCCCATGCCCGTGCACAGAATTCAGTACGGCAAGGTGCTCCAGCTGCAAGTGCCGGTGTCGGAGCCGCGGCGCTTGCTGTTCACGGAGGAGGACGGGCACACATTGTAATTAAAAGAAGCATAAGCGATGGTAATAATGAGCATGCACGGTTGATTGAACAAGACATGTGCTGACATCGCCTATTGTGGTGCACCCTATGGTGAAAACGTCACGTACACGACCGAGAAGGTGTGCCCACGTTATGCCATCCGGGAATAGTGTCGCACTTCGAAACTAGAACCGTCAATAAATTTTGACCTTGCGTCCCGTCACATTCCAAATTACTGTACCATGCTATATTTCATTGCAAACCTGTTCACACCGATCAAAACCTAAACGGTTTCCCACTTAGGAGCGTATTACTCGGTTATAAATACTACCTACTCCAAGATGACTACACATTCCTCCTCAACTCCTCATCCACAAAAACAAACAAGTCTTTCATCTTTGTTCCCTTGCGTCTGCCATGGCCCGCATGAGTTCTGGGTCAAGAGATTACTACCAGGGAAAGGCGAGCATGGAAGCGGAAACATGAGAGATGTTTCGCCTCGCCGCAAAAGCAGCAGACATGTCCTGCCGTGCCGCCGTCGCAGCACCGAGGTCCCGCCGCGCCGCTGTAGCAACACAGAGGTCCTGCTGCGCCGTCGATGCAGCAGACTGGTCCGGCCGCGCCGCGGAAGCAGCAGAGATGTCCCGCCGCGCCACGAATGCAGCAGGGAGGTCCTCCCGCACCGCGGCGGCCAGGGAAAATGTCTCGCGGGCAGGCGAGGACTCTCACAGGTGCATGCGCGCTATGCTCGATGGCCTGATGGGTCGGATCTTCGGCTAGATGAAGCTGCTGGACGAGATGAATGTCTCGTTTGAAAATGCTACCAGCGTCATTCGGGGACTAGGGGAGGACAAGGCGAAGCTCCACACCGAGCGCAACCTGCTAAGGGTGAAGATCGTTGGAAGGGCGAAGCAGGCGGAGGAGACCGCTGCCTTGTTGAAGAGGATGGGCGTCATCATCAAGAAACTTATGGACGAGAATGCCATGCTCCGCATCGAGCGTGAAAGGCTGGTGGAGGAATCCGTGGATGCTGCCAAGCAGCGTATTGAGTACATGAAACTGATGAAAGAGATCATCGCGACTCGCTGCGAGAACTAGTCTCCGCGACCTGTAGTGCATCAAGAAAGTAGAGATCAGCGAACCAGATCCTTGTATGTGTCTTCCTTCTTATTTACTTCGGGCATAGACGCATGTGGCTTTTTTCATTATCTTCCTAAATATGTAAGACAATTATTATCCACTGTCGTCTTCCTAATATATTCATCGGTCTTGCTATAAGTCGCAGTAGATGCTATATAGATATGTTGGATCTTACATCAAGATCCATGCAAAAAACATTCAGATTTTCTTTTCTCTCTCTTAACTCTCAGTCGAGTGAGACATAGCCACGCAACTAAACATGGGCTCGGGCGCCATGAATGGAGACCTTGAGAGAGAGGTGGACGGCAAATGGAGGTCAAAGGGCTCTCCTACCGATAAGCACGCGGAGGGGTCTGATCGCACGCCTCTGATACGTCTCCAACGTATCTATAACTTTTGATTGTTCCATGCTGTTATATTATCATTCTTGGATGTTTTATAATCATTTTATAGTCATTTTATATCATTTTTGGGACTAACCTATTGACATAGTGCCAAGTGCCAGTTGCTGTTTTTTGCATGTTTTTTACATCACAGGAAATCAATATCAAACGGAGCCCAAACACCGCGAAACTTTTTGTGGATTTTTTATGGACCAGAAGACCACCAATGGGCCAGAGCAGCACATGGGGGGTGCCCCGAGGGGGCACAACCCACCAGGGCGCGCCTAGGGGCCCAAGCGCGCCCAGGTAGGTTGTGCCCACCTTGGTGGCCTCCCGCACCCCCTCTTTACCCTCGGGGTTAACCTAGATCAGAAGTTCCGCCGCTGCAAGGCTCTGTAGCCACCGAAAACCAATCTAGACCCCGTTCCGGCACCCTGCCGGAGGGGGGAATCACCTCTGGTGGCCATCTTCATCATCCCGGCGGCCACCATGAAGAGGAGGGAGTAGTCCACCCTCGGGGCTGAGGGTTTGTACCAGTAGCTATGTGTTTATCTCTCTCTCTCTCTCTCTCTCTCTCTCGTGTGCTCGAGATGTCACGATCTTGATGTATCGCGGGCTTTGTTAATATAGTCGGATCATATGGTGTTATCCCCTCTCTATCTTGTTTTGATGAATTGAGTTTTTTCCTTTGAGATTTCGTTGTTGTTGAATTGAATACTTTTATGGATTTGAGAACACTTGATATATGTCTTGCAATTGAATACTCATGGTGACAATGGGGTATCGTATTGATTCACTTGATATATGTATTGGCACTCAACTCGCAGATTCCCGAGGTGACATTGGGGTAATCTATGCATAGGGGTTGATGCACGTTCTTGTCTTTGTTTCTCCGACAGAGATCTCGGGGCACTCTTTGAAGTTATTTGTGTTGGATTGAGTATTATGAATATGAATTTTCTTTGGTGTTATTTTAGTACGAACTATAGGATAGATCGAATGGAAAGAATAGCTTTGTGTTATTTTAGTACGAACTCTTGAATAGATCGAACGGAAAGAATAGCTTTGAGATGGTTTTGTACCCTACAAACAATTTATTCTTATGTTCTCAGCTAGATAGGAACTTTGGAGTGATTCTTCATCGCACTTTGAGGGGTGGTTATATGATCAAATATATTATCAATGTTGAGAGATTGCACTAGTGAAAGTATGGACCCTAGGCCTCATTTTCAAGCATTGCAATACCGTTTTTGTGCTCGTTTACTATTTGCTACCTTGTTGTTTTTATTTATTCAGGTTATAAAAATATATTTCTACCATCCATATTACACTTTTATCACCATCTCTTCGCTGAACTGGTGCACCTATACAATTTGCCATTGTATTGGGTGTGTTGGAGACACAAGAGATTTCTTGTATTTGGTTGCAGGGTCGTTTGAGAGAGACCTGAAGGAAATATGCCCTAGAGGGAATAATAAAGTTGTTATTTATATTTCCTTATATCATGATAAATGTTTATTATTCATGCTAGAATTGTTTTAACCGGAAACTTAGTACATGTGTGAATACATAGACAAACAGAGTGTCCTAGTATGCCTCTACTTGACTAGCTCGTTAATCAAAGATGGTTAAGTTTCCTGACCATAGACATGTGTTGTCATTTGATGAACGGGATCACATCATTAGGAGAATGATGTGATGGACAAGACCCATCTGCTAGCTTAACATAATGATCGTTGAGTTTTATTGCTATTGCTTTCTTCATGACTTATACATATTCCTCTAACTATGAGATTATGCAACTCCCAAATACCGGAGGAACAGCTTGTGTGCTATCAAACGTCACAACGTAACTGGGTGATTATAAAGATGCTCTACAGGTGTCTCCGAAGGTGTTTGTTGGGTTGGCATAGATCGAGATTAGGATTTGTCACTCCGTGTACCGGAGAGGTATCTCTGGGCCCTCTCGGTAATGCTCATCACTATAAGCCTTGCAATCAATGTGATAATGAGTTAGTTGCGGGATGATGCATTACGGAACGAGTAAAGAGACTTGCCAGTAACGAGATTGAACTAGGTATGATGATACCGCCGATCGAATATCGGGCAACTAACATAGCGATGACAAAGGGAATGACGTTTGTTGTTATGCAGTTTGACCGATAAAGATCTTCGTAGAATATGTAGGAGCCAATATGAGCATCCAGGTTCCGCTATTGGTTATTGACCCGAGATGTGTCTCGGTCATGTCTACATAGTTCTCGAACACGTAGGGTCCGCACGCTTAACGTTCGATGACGATTTATATTATGAGTTGATGTGATTTGATGACCGAAGGTTGTTCAGAGTCCCGGATGAGATCACGGACATGACGAGGAGTCTCAAAATGGTCGGGACATAAAGATTCATATATTGGAAGGTTATATTCGGAGACCGGAATGGTTCGGGTCGTTTCGGAGTACCTGGGGTTACCGGAACCCCCCCCCCCCGGGAAGTTATTGGGCCTCATGGGCCTAGTGGTGGAAGAGAGGAGGCAGGGCAAGGAGTGGCACGCGCCCCCTAGCCCAAACCGAATTGGACTAGGGTTGGGGGGCGCCCCCCCCCCCCTTCCTTCTCTCCTCCTCCTCCTTCCCCCTTCTCCTTGTGGGAATAGGAAAAGGGGGGGGGGGCGAATCCTACTTGGAGTAGGACTTCCCCCCCCCCTTGGGCACGCCACCTTTGGTCGGCCTCCTCCTCCCTCCCTCCTTTATATACGTGGGGAGGGGGCACCCTAGAACACACAAGTTGATCTTTTAGCCGTGTGCGGTGCCCCCCTTCACGGTTACACACCTCAGTTATATCGTCGTAGTGCTTAGGAAAAGCTCTGCGCCGGTAGCTTCATCATCACCGTCATCACGCCGTCGTGCCGACGGAACTCTCCCTTGGGCTGAACTGGATCAAGAGTTCGAGGGACATCACCGAGCTGAACGTGTGCTGATCGCGGAGGTGCCGTACGTTCGGTACTTGGATCGATTGAATCACGAAGACGTTCGACTACATCAACCACGTTAAGTACGCTTCCGCTTTCGGTCTACGAGGGTACGTGGACACACTATCCCCTCTCGTTGCTATGCATCTCCTAGATAGATCTTGCCTGATCGTAGGAATTCTTTTGAAATTACTGCGTTCCCCAACAGTGGCATCCGAGCCAGGTCTATGCGTAGATGTCATATGCACGAGTAGAACACAAAGAGTTGTGGGCGATAATAGTCATACTACTTACTAGCATGTCATACTTTGATTCGGCGGTATCTTTGGATGAAGAAGCCCAGACCGACATTACATGACGGAGTTCATGAGACTGGTTCTACCGCCGTGCTTCGCACACATGTGGCTAGTGGGTGTCTGTTTCTCCAGCTTTAGTTCAATCGAGTTTGGCAACTGGCAGGAGCCATATGGTTGTCGCTTTATTGTATGCAATCGCCATGTAATTGCTTTACTTTATCACTAAGCGGTAGCGATAGTCGTAGAAGCAATAGTTTGCGAGACGACAACGATGCTTCGATGGAGATCAAGGTGTCAAGCTGGTGACGATGGTGATCATGGCGATGTTGCTTTGGAGATGGAGATCAAAGGCACAAGATGATGATGGCCATATCATATCACTTATTTTGATTGCATGTGATGTTTATCTTTTATGCATCTTATTTTGCTTTGTACGGGGTAGCATTATAAGATGATCTCGCACTAAATTTCAAGGTACAAGTGTTCTCCCTGAGTATGCACCATTGCGACAGTTCGTCGTGTCGAGACACCACGTGATGATCGGGTGTGATAAGCTCTACGTTCACATACAACGGGTGCAAGCCAGTTTTGCACACGCAGAATACTCGGGTTAAACTTGACGAGCCTAGCATATGCAGATATGGCCTCGGAACACTGAGACCGAAAGGTCGAGCGTGAATCATATAGTAGATATGATCAACATAGTGATGTTCACCATTGAAAACTACTCGATCTCACGTGATGATTGGACATGGTTTAGTTGATATGGATCACGTAATCACTTAGATGATTAGAGGGATGTCTATCTAAGTGGGAGTTCTTAAGTAATATGATTAATTGAACTTTAATTTATCATGAACTTAGTACCTTATAGTATTTGCATATCTAAGTTGTAGATCAATAGCTCACGTATAGCTCCCCTATTTTATGTTGATATGTTCCTAGAGAAAACTAAGTTGAAAGATGATAGTAGCAATGATGTGGACTAGGTTCGTGATCTAAGGATTATCCTCATTGCTGCACAGAAGAATTATGTCCTTGATGCACTGCTAGGTGACAGAACTATTGCAGGAGCAGATGCAGACATTATGAACATTTGACAAGCTCGGTATGATGACTACTTGATGGTTTAGTGCACCATGCTTTACGGCTTAGAACCGGGACTTCAAAAATGTTTTGAAATGTCACGGAGCATGTGAGATGTTCCAAGAGCTGAAATTGGTATTTAAGACTCATGCCCGACTCGAGAGGTATGAGACCTCTGACAAGTACTTCTCCTACAAGATGGAGGAGAATAGCTCAACCAGTGAGCATGTGCTTAGAATGTCTGAGGACTACAATCGCCTGAATCAAGTGGGAGTTAATTTTCCAAATAAGATAGTGATTGACAGAGTTCTCTAGTCACTATCACCAAGTTACTGAAACTTTGTGATGAACTATAATATGCAAGGGATGACGAAAATGATTCCCCGAGCTCTTCGCGATGCTGAAATTGGCGAAGGTAGAAAACAAGAAAAGCATCAAGTGTTGATGGTTGACAATACCACTAGTTTCAAGTAAAAGAGCAAGGGAAAGAAAGGGAACTTCAAGAAGAATGGCAAGCAAGTTGCCACTCCCATGAAGAAGCCCAAAGCTAGACCCAAGCCTGAAACTGAGTGCTTCTACTGCAAAGGAAATGGTCACTGGAAGTGGAACTGCCCTAGATACTTGGCAGATAAGAAGGATGGCAAAGTGAACAAAGGTATATTTGATATACATGTTATTGATGTGTACTTTACTAGTGTTTATAGCAACCCCTCGGTATTTGATATTGGTTCAGTTGCTAAGAGTAGTAACTCGAAACGGGAGTTAAAAAATAAACAGAGACTAGTTAAGGGTGAGGTGATGAGGTGTGTTGGAAGTGATTCCAAGGTTGATAAGATCACCATCGCACACTCCCTTTTTCCTTCGGGATTAGTATTGGAACTAAATAAATGTTATTTGGTGTTTGCGTTGAGCATAAATATGATTGGATCACGTTTATTGCGATACAGTTATTCATTCAAGTCAGAGAATAATTGTTGTTCTGTTTACATGAATAAAACCTTCTATGGTCTTACATCCAATGTAAATGGTTTACTGAATCTCGATCACAGTGATACACATAATATGCAAAAAGATATAAGTTTAATAATGATAGTGCAACTTATTTTTGGCACTGCCGTTTAGGTCATATTGGTGTAAAGCGCATGAAGAAACTCCATGTTGATGGGCTTTTGGAATCACTTGATGCTTGCGAACCATGCCTCATGGGCAAGATGACTAAGACTCCGTTCTCCGGAACAATGGAGTGAGCAACATACTTGTTGGAAATAATACATACTGATGTATGCGGTTCGATGAGTGTTGAGGCTCACGCAGGTATCGTTATTTTCTGACCTTCACAGATGATTTGAGCATATACGGATATATCTACTTGATGAAACATAAGTATGAAACATTTGAAAAGTTCAAAGAATTTCAGAGTGAAGTAGAAAATCATCGTAACAAGAAAATAAAGTTTCTACGATCTGATCGTGGAGGTGAATATTTGAGTTACGAGTTTCGTCTTCATTTGAAACAATGTGGAATAGTTTCGCAACTCACACCACCTGGAACACCACAGCGTAATGGTGTGTTCGAATGTCGTAACCGCACTTTGTTAGATATGGTGCGATCTATGATGTCTCTTACCGATTTACCACTATCATTTTGGGGTTATGCATTAGAGACAGCTGCATTCACGTTAAATAGGGCACCATCTAAATCTGTTGAGACGACACCGTATAAACTATAGTTTGGCAAGAAACCTAAGCTGTCGTTTCTTAAAGTTTGGGGATGCGATGCTTATTTGAAAAGCTTCAACCTGATAAGCTCGAACCCAAATCGGAGAAATGTGTCTTCATAGGATACCCAAAAGAGACTGTTGGGTACACCTTCTATCACAGATTCGAAGGCAAGATATTCGTTGCTAAGAATAGATCCTTTCTAGAGAAGGAGTTTCTCTCGAAAGAAGTGAGTGGGAGGAAAGTAGAACTTGACGAGGTAATTGTACCTACTGCCGAATTGGAAAGTAGTACATCACAGAAATCAGTTCCAATGATTCCTACACCAGTCAGTGAGGAAGCTAATGATGATGATCATGAAACTTCAAATCAAGTTACTATTGAACCTCGTAGGTCAACCAAATTATGGTCCGCACCAGAGTGGTACAGTAATCCTTTCTGGAAGTCATGTTACTAGACCATGACGAACCTACGAACTATGAGGAAGTGATGATGAGCCCAGATTCCGCAAAATGGCTTGAGGCCATGAAATCTGAGATGGGATCCATGTATGAGAACAAAGTATGGACTTTGGTTGACTTGCCCGATGATCGGCAAGCCATTGAGATTAAATGGATCTTTAAGAGGAAGACGGACGCTGATAGCAGTGTTACTATACAAAGCTCGAATTGTCGCAAAAAGTTTTCGACAAGTTCAAGGTGTTGACTACGATGAGATTTTCTCACTCGTAGCGATGCTTAAGTCTGTCCGAATCATGTTAGCAATTGCCACATTTTATGAAATCTGGAAAATGATGTCAAAACTGCATTTCTTAATGGATTTCTTAAAGAAGAGTTGTATATGATACAACAAGAAGGTTTTGTCAATCCTAAGGGTGCTAACAAAGTGTGCAAGCTCTAGTGATCCATCTATGGACTGGTGCAAGCATTTTGGAGTTGGAATATACGCTTTGATAAGTTGATCAAAGCATATAGTTTTATACAGGCTTACGGTGAAGCCAGTATTTACAAAAGGGTGAGTGGGAGCACCACAGCCTTTTTGATAAGTATATGTGAATGACATATTGTTGATCAGAAATGATGTAGAATTTTCTGGAAAGCATAAAGGAGTGTTTGAAAGGAGTTTTTCAAGGAAAGACCTCAGTGGAGCTGCTTACATATTAAGCATCAAGATCTATAGAGATAGATCAAGACGCTTGATAAGTTTTTTCAATGAGTACATACCTTGACAAGATTTTTGAAGTGGTTTAAAATGGAATAGCCAAAGAAGGAGTTCTTTCCTGTGTTGCAAGGTGGGAAGTTGAGTAAAGACACAAAACCCGACCACGGCAAAAAATAGAAAGAGAATGAAAAGTCATTACCTATGCCTCATAGGTTCTATAAAGTATGTTATGCTGTGTACCTGACCTATTGTTTACCTCACCATGAGTTTGGCAAGAGGGTACAATAGTGATCCAGGAGTGGATCACTGGACAGCGGTCAAAATTATGCTTAGTGGAATAAGGACATGTTTCTCGGTTATGGAGGTGACAAAAAGTTTGTCGTAAAGAGTTACGTCGATACAAGCTTTGACACTAATCCGGATGACTCTAAGTCTCAATCTGGATACATATTGAAAGTGGGAGCGATTAGCTAGAGTAGCTCCGTGCAGAGCATTGTAGACATAGAAAAATTGCAAAATACATACGACTCTGAACTTGGCAGACCCGTTGACTAAACTTCTCTCACAAAGGAAAACATGATCACTCTTTGGGTGTTAATCACATAGCGATGTGAACTAGATTATTGACTCTAGTAAACCCTTTGGGTATTAGTCACATGGATATGTGAACTAATCACATAAAGATGTGAACTATTAGTGTTAAGTCACATGACGATGTGAAACTAGATTATTGACTCTAGTGCAAGTGGGAGACTGAAGGAAATATGCCCTAGAGGCAATAATAAAGTTGTTATTTATATCTCCTTATATCATGATAAATGTTTATTATTCATGCTAGAATTGTATTAACCGGAAACTTAGTACATGTGTGAATACATAGACAAACAAAGTGTCCCTAGTATGCCTCTACTTGACTAGCTCGTTAATCAAAGATGGTTAAGTTTCCTGACCATAGACATGTGTTGCCATTGGATGAAAGGGATCACATCATTAGGAGAATGATGTGATGGACAAGACCCATCTGTTAGCTTAGCATAATGATCGTTAAGTTTTATTGCTATTGCTTTCTTCATGACTTATACATATTCCTCTAACTATGAGATTATGCAACTCCCGAATATCGGAGGAACACCTGGTGTGCTATCAAACGTCACAACGTAACTGGGTGATTATAAAGATGCTCTACAGGTGTCTCCGAAGGTGTTTGTTGGGATTTGGCATAGATAGAGATTAGGATTTGTCACTCCGTATATCGGAGAGGTATCTCTGGGCCTGTTACCGATTAATGCTCATCACTATAAGCCTTGCAAGCAATGTGACTAATGAGTTAGTTGAGGGATGATGCATTATGGAACGAGTAAAGAGACTTGCCAGTAATGAGATTGAACTAGGTATGATGACACCGACGATCGAATCTAGGGCAAGTAACATACTGATGACAAAGGGAATGACGTATGTTGTTATGCGGTTTAACCGATAAAGATCTTCTTAGAATATGTAGGAGCCAATATGAGCATCCAGGTCCTGTTATTGGTTATTGACCGGAGATGTGTCTCGGTCATGTCTACATAGTTCTCGAACCCGTAGGGTCCGCACGCTTAACGCTCGGTGATGATTTGTCTTATGAGTTCATGTGATTTGATGATCGAAGGTTGTTCGGAGACCCAGATGAGATCATGGACGTGATGAGGAGTCTCGAAATGGTCGAGACATAAAGATTCATATATTGGAAGGTTATATTCGGACACCAGAATGGTTCGAGTCGTTTCGGATAAGTATCAGAGTAGAGGGGGTTACCGAAACCCCCCCCTCCCCCGGGAAGTTATTGGGCCTAGTGGTGGAAGAGAGTGATGAGGACATCAATACCACTGTTACACCCACAGCCCCTGCTGCTATACATACTGGACCAATTACTAGAGCTCACAAGACGCCAATTAAATTACTGTACTTTCGTTTCTTGGTAATGATTCTAATGTTCATGAGAATATGATGCTGCCTAAATTGGATACATTTGTTTTTCTTACGAATGAAGGGCCTAGCTTGGAGAAGGATGAACATTGGAGCAAGAACAAGCATGAAGATGATGGCATGCGCAAGGGGAATAAGAACGGAGTTACAAGTGATGATTTCAGGACGTTGAAGCCACCATAATGAGTGGATGAAGCCTTGGACGAAATATACAAGATGCTACTTCATAACTTCCGTCCGGAGGCTATTCTAGGTGATGCGTCACCTTATTTTTGGGCAGGCCCATGTATTTTCGAAATACTTAAGTATAGGCTGTTTTTAGAGTCCGTATGTGTGGGGAAACAAGAGATATGGTTGATTTTGGACCCCTTCCCCAAGGGACACGAAATTCCCCCCCCCCCTCTTCCTCCATATATACAGCCCTTAGGGTGTCGTTTAGACTTTGGGTTTTGTTAAATTAAAAGTTCGCGTACTTCGTTTGTGTTCAACGACCAGACAAAGGCGTCACAGAACCCCACATTGATCAATAAAGCTGTCCTCTGTTATTCGCAATATCCAGATTGTAATCTTAGTTTCTTGCTTGTTCTTCATTTGCTTGCAGGAAATAGACCTTCATGGTCAGGTTGATCGTGCTCCTGCGTGGTCAATAACCTCTCGGAGTTGGTTTAGCGACTGCTAAGGCGCGACGTCTTCGCACATTCGTAGTCGGATCATCAAAGTCGACTTCCACCAAAGCAATATTCATCATCTCATCGAAAGACGGGACACCTTTGCCTCTATCAAGTGGTATCAGATTTCCAGGTTGCTCGGTGAGATTTTACAGTTTTTCGTAGTTTAGATCGAGTCGGTTCTTCATACCTACAGTCCACGAAAAAGCCACAAAAAAATTTAGGGTTAGTTCATCATATCCGAGCCAATCTGAGCCTTTGCATAATCTTTTTAGGGTTTTGCTTTGTTGAATTTGCGGTTGCATCATCGTGTCTAGTTGCTGGTCTTAGCGTCTAGTCCTTTAGAGTTCCGAGTTCTGTCACAGTTTGTCACGCCGCCGCCGCACCATCTTCATCGTTGTTGCCATATAAAAACACCGCTGACATATCCCACCAACGCTGCCGCCACCACCGGTGCCATATAGCACCACCGCTGCCATATCCCACCAATGCTGCTGAAAGAACATGCGGTGCCCCCATGTTTGGTTTTGGCAATTGATGACAATCTCTATGGACTAATGGTTGCCTTGAGTTATATTTGAAGGGTTTGTCCATAGGCTTTTCTTGAAGTCCATGTGTTGGTTTCAAGGAGTTTATGTGTTGACCAAGGTGCTATTAAGGAATTATCCAAAGATTGGTCATGTGAGTGTTGAGCTTATTGCAAGCATGTCTTGAAGAAGAAGATTGTGTGATCATTCATGTTTACCTTCAAGACATCATCCAAACGAAGAGAGTTGGAAAGATTCAAGGTTGATCAAGACTAAGTCAAGAGTTAATCAAGTTGATCAACTCACAAAGCGCAAAAGATGTACCGAGAGGGATCAAGTGATCCCATGGTATGGTAAGCATTGTCCATTGCACTTTGTGTGCTAACCCATGGTCTATGTGAGAGTTCTATGTGGGGTTAGGTACATGTCCATGGGCTTGCGTCAAGAGGAAGATATCATACAACACATGGAAAGGATGACATCAAGTAGTGATCGTCATCAAGATTGTCATGTGCAAGTTCAAGTGTAGCATCACGAAGAGATCAAGTGCTTGAAGCTTGCCATCCATTGTGGTGTCAATGGACTTGTGAAGATGTGTCAAGAGTGGCTCACCCATAGTGGAGTATGGGGAGCAATCATCTAGTCTCCATCGACCCAATGCAATCAAGAAAGGTGGTCCATCTTGCGGAGGACAAGATCGTCATCATCTAGCTCAAGTGGATCATGTGCAAGGCAAAGGTTTGCCCTTGATAGGTTTTCTATTTTACCGGTCTCATGGTGGTAGTTGGGAGACCGGGTTATAGGATCGATAGTCGTACTATCAAGGGGGGCTTTCAAGTGAGTAGCTTGATCATATCGTTCGTCGAGAGCTCAAACCATTGCATCCTTGCATCATGTTTCTTGGTTCTTGTTTGGTTCTCTTTGTGAGTCTTAGATCTTATGGTCATCTTGATGACAAGCTTGAGTTCATCGAAAACGGAGTTTGCATGCGTCTTCTATGATATTTTTGGTGTTGGAGGTTTTACCGGTCTTTTACGAGGAAGGGTTCTCACCATTTTCTTTTGGGCCTTTTCTCATTTGCTTATTATCTGTATTTCTATCAAGATTGTGTTAGCCCTTGTCGCTAGCTTTCCAACAAACTTGGTTTCATCGAATTCGGAATCCGAATGCAGAAGTTGTGGTAGTTTTGGTGTTCTGAAAAGGCTGCAGCGGTACTACCGCGGGTAGGAGCGGAAGTAATTTTCTATTACCGCCCTTGGGAGCGGTACTACCGCTCTTGGGAGCGGTACTACCGCTTGGAGCAGTACTACCGCGGCTACTTCCGTGGCTACTTTCGCTCGGGACCAAAAACTCGTCACAAGTCCAGCGGTGGTAGGCACGGATGTAATTTTTTAGTACCGCTCGCAAGCAGTAGTACCGTGATGTCAAGCGGTACTACTGCTCGGTGCGGGCTGTGAGCATAACGGTTGGATTTTTTCCCACCTATAAAAGGGGGTCTTCTTCCCTATTGAACCTTATCCTTTGAGCTCGTGTTCTTCCCCCATTGTTGACCTTCTTTGAGCTTGCTAACTCTCAATACCTCCATGAATTCTTGCTAGTTTTTGAGGGAAAAGAGAAAGGAGATCTAGATCCACATTTCCACCAATCACTTTCTCCTCTATGTGAGGGGAACCCCTTGGATCTAGATCTTGGAGTTCTTGGTGTTCTCCTTCTTGTTCTTCCTCTCATTTTCTTCCCTAGCATTAGTTGCTTGGTGGGATTTGAGAGAGAAGGACTTGGGCACTCCGTGTGCCCTTGCCATTGCATTTGGTGCATCGGTTTGAGTTCTCCACGGTGATATGTGGAAGTTACAAGTTGATAAGCTTATTACTCTTGGGTGCTTGGTGCCCTTGAGCTTGTTCCTCTTGGGTGCTTAGGCGCCCTAGGCAGTTAGTGGTGTTCGAGCTCAATCATTGTGGTGTAAAGCTCGGCAAGCGTCGGGGTCTCCAATTAGGTTGTGGAGATCGCCTGAGCAATTTGACGGGTACAGTGACCGCCCCAAGGGTTGCCAAAGTGTACTGGTTCGGTGACCGCCCCAAGGGTTGCCATTTATGCAGGTTCGGTGACCGCCCTCAAGGGTCCCTTAGTGGAATCACAGCATCTTGCATTGTGCGAGGGTGTGAGGAGATTACGGTGGCCCTAGTGGCTTCTTGGGGAGCATTGTTCCTCCACACCGCTCCAAACAGAGATTAGCATCCGCAAGGGTGTGAACTTTGGGATACATTGTCATCTCCGCGTGCCTCAGTTATCTCTTACCCGGGCCCTTTACTTATGCACTTTACTTTGTGATAGCCATATTGTTTCTTGTCATATATCTTGTGATGAGGACATGACTACCTTGGATAAGACCAAAAATATTGCATACATGCATATTTGTCTGGTGATTTCTAGTGCAAACTATTCAATAATCTATTTATGTTATCCAGAACAAAAATACATCACATACTTTTGTGTTTTGTCTAATTGTAGGTGTATGGGACATTTGTACAATACACATATGAAGATAAGGGAAAAGGAGAAGTTAAGGTGCTGTTCAAAAAGTCCTCTCACATCACTTTTGGACCAAGAGAAGATAGAGTCCAAGTCTCTCACGTTCTGGACTCAGATTCGGACTGCACAGACATACCTGACTCAAAACGTCAATAACTTTTCATCCGGACTCCAAATTGGGTGATTCTTTTTTGTTGGAAAATAGATTTCGTGCACCTTCCAACCCAATTGGATTCACCTTCAAATTCGTCCGGAGCGTTGAGTTATGGACGAAACAATCTGATGCTGCAGCAGAATCCGAGTCAAACTACAAGTCCAAAGGTGTTACGTCACCTCCGCTTGGGCCCATTGGCCTTGTACGACCTAGGGTTAGTTTTAGGCTGCCTTGGGACGTCCTACCACCTCCTTGGCCGCCATCCCTTGCTCCTATATAAGTAGATCCATCTAGTAGTTTTTTGCTGGGGATTTGTTTAGTTAAAAGTTTGCCATTGCAACTTCGTACTTCGTTTGTGTCCAACGACCAGACCAAGACCGCTTACGGATCCCCACCTTTTATCAATACTTCATTCATATTCGCAATATTCAGATTGCTTTATCATATTCTTGCTTGTTCTTTGATTGCATTGCAGGAATAGACCTTCGTGGTCAGGTTGATTGTGCTCCGGCGTGGTCAATAACCTCTTGGAGTTGGTTTAGCGGTTGCTAAGGCGCAACGTCGTGCACGTTTGTAGTCGGATCGTCAAAGTCGTCTCCACCAAATCAATAGTTATCATCTCATCGAAAGATCGGGACACCCTCGCCTCTATCAAGTGGTATCAGTTTTCAGGTTGCTCGGTGAGAATTTCCAATTATCCCTAGATTAGATTTATTTTCTTGCCTATTGTCCAAGAAAAAGCCACAAAAAAGTTAGATCTATTCATCCTTTGTCCAAGCCAGTCTGAGCCTTTGCAGTTTTCTTTTCATTGTTTGCATTATTGAATTATCGGTTGCATCGTCGTGTCGAGTTGCTGGTCTTAGTGTCTAGTTCTTTTAGAGTTTCGAGTTCTGTTTAGATTAGTCACGCTTGCTGCATAATTATCCCTTCGCTGTCCACCATACCATCCATCAATTTCCACCACGTATACGCACTATTCATTGTCATAATCATAGTTGAGGTCATTCACATCTTCGCTTGATCCAATCTGCATCTTATCTAGTTTGTTTTGGAAAAGAGAAGAAAAAGAGAGAGAAAAAGAGAGAAAAAAAGTAAAAAAAAAGTCAGAGAAAAAAAAGATAGAAAGGAAAAGGAAAAAAGTGTGAGAAAAAAAAGAGAAAAAAAAACAAAGTTCGGATCTATCTAAACTCAATCTCGTAGCTGAATTCGGATTGGAATCTGTTTTGTGCACTGTTCAGTAAAACAGGCATAACTTCCTCATACGAATTCCGTTTTAGCTCATGAGTACTCAAATTAAAGCTAGAGACGAGCCGCATCTAAATAGTTGCAGAAGCTAGTTCAATATTTGGCACCTCAAAATCGGCTCCTAAATAGGTCTTTTTGCCCTCCGAAGTTCGTGAACACAGCTTATTCCAGTTTTCCAAATCAGTTTTAGAATTTTTTGACTCCTCATATCAACTCGGAATTGAGTGATTCTTTTTGCATTGGAAAGCTTGAGTTAGTAGCATTCTTTGAAAAAAGTTATCAGAAAATTGGCTCAAACTTTTCAAGAGGAAAACTGGAGAGAGAGTTGTTGTATATCCTGCTTGGCGCTTGTTTTTCATCATTATCTTTCTTGCCGTTGTGCTCTTCACTTATATCATGCTGTCTAGAGCTACTCATTATCCTTCATTGATGCTAGTTGTGCTACGCCGTGACCTCATTAGTGTTCTAGGCTCGCGTCTCTAGTCCGGTCTAGCCTAGGACCGCACAGTACCGTCGTTGAGCGTTTATTCAACATTGCATCTTTGAATTGATTATTGCTAATCTTTTGCTACCATATATAGCCAACCCAGCTCCACATATTTCTACACCGTGTATACGTCGCTCCCCGGCAATCTCTTTACACAATCTTGAGTTACTTGACACCGCTGGTTACTGTCACCTTTCTTTGCATGGTAAGAACTTGTAAGACATTGATATTTGCTTTACTATGAGCGTTTTACCACCACATCCTAGTAGTTATAGAAACATTATTTTGGATTTTGTTTCTTGTTCTACTAATCATGACAGGATCCAGAGTCAATTCATGGGCTTTGTCGATCGCGGGAGACATGCCACCACCTATGCAAATACCACAACCGTCACGAGAGGTGCACAAACATCCAAATGCACATGATAAGGTTCATGTTTCTAAACCACCATTTAATGGCCGTTTTAGACCTCCTTTATATATTGAATGGGAGTTAGACATAAATAATATATTTGCTTCCCATAATTTTGATGAACGTAAGAAAGTTAATGTTGCGGTTGGTTCTTTCACTGGTTATGCTCTAGTTTGGTGGAGTGAATATTGTCGGTTACACCCTGATTATGTACCTAATACTTGGGATGATTAAAAACATGTCATGAGAGATAGATTAAATCGATGTTTATTATACTCGTGGCATGATTAAAAAGCTGGAACATTTAAAACAAGGTAGTGACACCGTCTAAAATATTATGATGATTTACAAACTACCTTGTTGCACTCATTTTTAGAAGAAAGTGAAGAAGATTTTATGGATATATTTTGGGGAGGATTAAACCATAATATTCAGGAGATACTAATTCATGAAGAGTGTTATCCTATGGACCATTTGTTTCGTCTTGCTTGCAAAGCTGAACAGGAAATAAAACGACGTGTTGCCCACAAGGAGAACAAGCGACGGTGCACATTCCAACTGTTGATACAGATGTTTATTCAACTACTAGGCGTACTATGACAACCACATCCGTTGTTGCGAGGACTACATCATCTCCACCATGTGACACATCATCATCGAGAGTGCCCGCATCATCCGAGTTGACTATAAGAGGTAATGACAAAGGTACAGATTTTCCACTTTTACATGAGAATGATGCATGCCTAGTTAACTTGAATACATCATGTGTTGAGCTACCCACTACTTTGATCACACCACCTATTTTAGAGGATTATATTGATAATTTGACTTTGCCATGTGATCAAACAACTGAAATACCAACAATTTTGAGTGCACCCATTGAATTAATTGTTGATGCAAAAGAATCAATATTTAATCATTTTGATATGACCTCTAATCTTGGTGATGATTCTGTGTCGAATGACTTATTGCATGTTTACTTATTTAAGCATGTTGTAGCATGTAAACTTGATGCAAGTAAGGTTTATTCACCAATGTTGGGATGGTTTAATGATGAACATTGTCAATCTTTTGAAATGAATAAGAGCTTCACTTATATGTGCAAACTGAGTTGCAATATTTTCATGCCTTCTACTTCTTGTGATAATGTTTTGGCTTTAGATTTTATGAACTATGCAAGTTACTCATCTATTTATGTGTCATATGTGCAAAAATCAAGGGAAATAAAAATGGATGACATATGCATATACAACATGTACACCTTGTCTCTTTTGTTAGCCACATTTCAGACTAAGAACCATGAGGACGGCTTTGTTTTCAAGAAGTGGAGGATGATGAGGACATGACTACCTTGGATAAGACCAAAAATATTGCATACATGCATATTTGTGCAGTGATTTCTAGTGCAAACTATTCAATAATGTTTTTATGTTATCCAGAAAATAAATACATCACATACTTTTGTGTTTTGTCTAATTGTAGGTGTATGGGACATTTGTACAATACACATATGAAGATAAGGGAAAAGGAGAAGTTAAGGTGCTGTTCAAAAAGTCCTCTCACATCACTTTTGGACCAAGAGAAGATAGAGTCCAAGTCTCTCACGTTCTGGACTCAGATTCGGACTGCACAGACATACCTGACTCAAAACGTCAATAACTTTTTCATCCGGACTCCAAATTGGATGATTCTTTTTTTTTGGAAAATAGATTTCGTGCACCTTCCAACCCAATTGGATTCACCTTCAAATTCGTCCGGAGCGTTGAGTTATGGACGAAACAATCTGATGCCGCAGCAGAATCCGAGTCAAACTACAAGTCCAAAGGTGTTACGTCACCTCCGCTTGGGCCCATTGGCCTTGTACGACCTAGGGTTAGTTTTAGGCTGCCTTGGGACGTCCTACCACCTCCTTGGCCGCCACCCCTTGCTCCTATATAAGTAGATCCATCTAGTAGCTTTTTCCTTGGGATTTGTTTAGTTAAAGTTAGCCATTGCAACTTCGTGTACTTCGTTTGTGTCCAACGACCAGACCAAGACCGCCACGGATCCCCACCTTTATCAATACTTCATATATACTCGCAATATTCAGATTGCTTTATCATATTCTTGCTTGTTTTTCGATTGCTTGCAGGAATAGACCTTCGTGGTCAGGTTGATTGTGCTCCGGCGTGGTCAATAACCTCTCGGAGTTGGTTTAGCGGTTGCTAAGGCGCAACGTCGTGCACGTTTGTAGTCGGATCGTCAAAGTCGTCTCCACCAAATCGATAGTTATCATCTCATCGAAAGATCGGGACACCCTCGCCTCTATCATCTTGCTATCACCTAAGTAGTTTTTCTTGCTTAGCATAAGTTGTTGGTGCACATAGGTGAGCCTAGTTACTGTAGGTTTTGTGCTTGACAAATTAACCGCTAGGTTTATTCCGCATTTGTTCAAGCCTCAACCGTAATTATTTTAAAGCGCCTATTCACCCCCACACCCCCCCTCTAGGCGACATCCACGATCTTTCAATTGGTATCAGAGCCTCGTCTCTCCTTGTTAGGCTTAACCGCCTAGAGAGTAAAGATGTCGACCAGGGGATTAGGATTCTCTGACACTCTTAGTTTCGATGGCACAAATTTTTATGTTTGGGTAATTCGCATGCTTAATCTCTTTAGGGTCATGGACCCAAATTTAGAGCGAATTGTAGATATGGGTTTTCTCCTCCAAAGGATCCCCAAAGATTATCTTTAGAGGATGAGAAAAACTCTTATCTCAATTCTCAAGCTTCTAATGTGCTTTTCGATGTTTTGAGCAATGTAGTTATATTTCAACTCATGTCGTTCGGGGATGCTCATGAGTTATGGACAAAGCTTCAAGATAAATATGGCGTGTCCAAGATTTGTAAGGATGATTGTTCTCCCTCCACCTCCGGTCGTATAGTCTTCTCAACTTCTTCTACTTCACCTACATGTGGTTTGCCACAAGGTAATGATATGGTGAGTAGTGTTGGTCATTGCAATGATGATAGTATGCTTATTGTGGATGATCCTTCATCACTATATTATTGCAATGCTCCTTCTTTGGGCTTTAACACTTGAGCACTCCAAACGTTTCACATGCTTGTGTTGATAGTCCTTGCATATCATGTAGAAATTGCTTGACTAAATCTCATGATCATATGCTTGCTATGTCTTGTTGCCATGATAAAAATGCATCTATTTCCTCGAATTGTTGTGCTAACAATGTAGAGGAAACCGAACACTCCATGGAACAAGATATGGTGTTTAATGGTGCCTCAAGGGATCCTACATCATCATCTATTGCTTTTTGCCTTATGGCTAAGGCGTCAAAGGTATCTCCTACTTTGTACCCCAATATGTCTCTTGATGATGATGTTGATGCTAATGATGATGAGGATAATGATGAAGAGAATGATAATGTTGCCTCCTTAAAAACTAAGGGGGAAATGATTTTTAAAGCTCTTCATAAAAATAAAATTGCTCGTTCCAACTTCATGGAAATAATGTCCATTGCCATTGATGGCAAGAAATACATTGAGGAGTTGGAATCTCATCTAGAGGAGCATGAGGCCACCATTGAGAAGATGGAAGCTCATGGGCGTGATTACGCAAATGAGATCATGAGCTATCTCAAGCTCTTGAACATGAACAAACCACCTCCGAATCTCTTGAGGAGACTTTTGCTCTAGAATTATCTAGAGTGAGGGAATCTCATGATAGAGCTCTTGAGGTGGCCAATGATTTCAAAACTAAAATGCTAAGCTTGAAGTTTCTCATGCTAGACTCCTTGAGGATTTTGAGCACCTCGAAAATGGCTCAAGGGTCATCAAGGGTGAGCTCATCAAACTCACTGAAGTCTCATGCCCAACTTGAAGCTTCTTATTTAAAAGAGCTTGCCAAGTTGTCCTCTCCTATTGTTGTAAATGATGATGCCTGTGCTACTAACTCTATTACTTGTGAAGCATCCATTTTGAAGGAGAATGTTGAGCTACGGGCTCAACTTGAGGTGCTATCTAGAAATTATGGGAAATTGGAAGAAAGTCATGAAAAGCTCTCAAGCTCTCATGATGATCTTCTAGTAACCCATAGTGTGCTAAAGATAGCTCATGAGGCCATGATTGCTAAGGTAACATCTAGTGAGCCTCATGTGGATACTAGCACTACTTCTAGTCAAAATAGTATATTGCCATGTGCTAGTCCTTGTAATTCATCTACTCACAATGTTGGTACACCTTGTGATGAATTGCTTTCCTTGCCTTGTTGCTCTAACGATGAAGCTTATACTTCCTCTAGTACTTGTGTTGAGACTAACCATGTAGAGGAAATCAAAGAGCTCAAGGCCCAAGTCACTTCTTTGAAGAAAGACTTGGAAAAAGAGTCATCAATGTAAATCCACACTCAACAATATCTTGAGTGTGCAAAAATCCCCCAATAACAAAGATGGACTTGGATTCAACTCCAATAAGAAGAAGAAGTCCAAGATGAACAAAAGGAAGGGCCAAGAACAAGTCAAGAATTCCGCCAAGATTATTTGCTTCAAGTGCAAAGTCGAAGGGCATCATGTTAGATATTGCCCACTGAAGAAGAAGGCCATTAGTGTCAAGCAACAAGTGAAGATGGCACAAGTTCAATCTCATGCTCAACATCAAGTTGAAGAAAGGCCTCTTCCCAAGAAGACTCAAGTTAATGCTTCTCAAATTGAGAAATCAAGTGAGAAGAAAGTGAAGAGTAGACGTTGCTACTTATGTCGTGAAAAAAGTCATGTCGCTTCTTCATGCACTAGTGGTAACTTATCCAACCCAATTATTATTGATGATATCTATTCTCTTGGTAAGGATAAGGTTGGCAATGTGTTTGCCAAGTTTGTTGGTACTCAAAGTGGTGTCAAGCAAAGAACCATTTGGGTAGCCAAACCTATTGTGACTAACCTCTTAGGACCCAACTTGGTTGGGGACCAACAAGCTCAAACTTGATCAATAGGTGTTGTTGGAGGGCATTGGAGACTTGGCTACATTATGAAGAATTAAGGGGACTTCATCACTCTTATTGTCTCAAGCCAAGTCAATTGAACCATCAAGTTTATATCTTATATCCAATGTGCCTCCTTGCGGTAACTTGTACTTAAAATTGCTTACATTGAAAGTTACTTGCCCCCTTTGCATGTTTGGTTTCGTTCCTTGCATGTGTTTGTATATGGTGTGCTTCCAACTTGTTGGTTTGCACATCATGTACATGTGTGTCGTTCGTTGAGCCTTTGTGCATCTTGGTCATATCTTAGTTGGCTCTTGTGAGAGATTAATGGAATATCCCATTGTGGGGGAGTGATCTGCTTTGTGCACCTCACAATCCTATAAATGTGTGTACATGAGGAATACCATCTAGTATTGATATTACAAGATTATCTAGTCGCTATGTGGTATGTCTTCTCATGTGAAATTCAAATTCTAAATTGTCCATTAATTATCTCTTGTTGGATCCTTTTAATTGCCTCTTGTCTACCTTTAATTGGTATCATGTTATGGGGGAGTAATATGCTATGTGTGTATTACTAGCCTAGAAAATGTGTACATTTGAGATATTGTCACCTAGAATTGATATTGTAAATTATCTTGTTCCTAGGTGGCATGATAGCTCTACAAGTTCCAATTTGCTTGTGTTTGGTGTGAAGATGATGTCGGATATCCTTGCTATCTACCACCGGGAATTATTTCCAAATACTTCTTGTCTTGACAATTGGTACTCACTTATGTGTGGTAGAATTTATTGATCATCTTTACATTGGCTTTTATTTTTATTTGCCTTTTCTCTTGCCAAGGTTTGTGTCAACTCCCGTTGTCTTCCCTACCACTTGTGGATCTTGTTTGTTTCTCGTTCTTGTCTAGTGATTTCTAGATATAGTGAAAGTGGTGATCCCACCTTGTGCATTTTGTATTCAAATGCAAATCCTATATAATGCACAACTCATGGGGGAGCTATCCTATTTTCTTTAGAACACTCTTCTTGTGATCCTTATCAAGTGTGTGTTGGTGGAAGGCAAGCCGTTTTCGTTTTGGTACTTTGTGCCATCATAAAACTTTGTAGAGAGCTTGGTTTGTTTGGAACCATCCTCTCTTTTGGGAGTTTGATATCTTTTATTTTGAGTGTATCAATGGATATCTCATTCCTTGATGTATCTTTTATGGATATCCTCTAAGTGATGTTTTATTCATTTGGTATATTTTCACTTGGCATTTCTTTGTCTTTTGGTTTCGGGTTTTGAAGTCTTGAGCATGCATGTTTTCTTCATGTATTTTATTTGGCATGCTTTCTTTCTTTGACTCAATATATGGGAGAAACTCCACCTAGTCTCAATTTGGATGAGATGTGCATGATATTCATTTTCATATCTATATGCACATATTTATGTGGAGTTTGTCCTATGTATTGGTGTTTCTAACTATTTGGTCCCGATGAATTTGGGTACCGTTTAGTTTGTGTTGTTCTTATAGGAACATTTGGAGATGCATTGGATGCTCGGCTCACTCACAAGGAAGGTGTTGTCACCATGTGCATATTGGAGCCAAGCTAGGATGATCAATGAACTACTATCTACCTTCAATTGGTATCTACTACATCCTTCCAATGGTATCTCGGTAATAAGTATCATCATCTACTACATGCACACATTACTTGCATCAACCTTGTGTAGGTTGGATCATGGCATGTATTTCATTCTTTCTTGTGATACTTGTTTCCTTTCTCAAAGCATCTCAACGATGATCTCATGTTGCTAGTTGTGATGTCTTTGATGTTCATGCGGTAGGAATTCATTTATATACAATAAGACCATATCTAGCCAAGTGCTATGCTTTCAAGCAAATATCTTATTGGTATATTTATCACTTCCTTGTGGATATCTTGTTCCTTCATGTTGTAACTATTTGGTGTACATCCCTCTTTGTAGATATATATCATCATGATTTTGTCTACCTAGAACCTTATACACTTGAGAGAAATTACATCTCTAGTTGATATCCTTTCATTCACGTCCACCTTGTCTTTCTTATGTTATTTCTTTGGTGGCTCTGTGAAAGCTTTTTCCTTGAGTGTGTGTCCTCTATCGTTGCATCTTGATGCACTCTTGTGTGGTGAAGATTATTTTCCTCTTGCTTATCTTTACGAGGCTTTTGCCATCTTAATTGGTACCCCTCGTCTTGATGAGCCTCTCATCGTCTATCTTCACCACGGGTTGTTGATAGAGGCAAAGGTGTCCCGATGTTTCGATGAGATGGTGGCTATCGTTTCTGTGGGAGTCGACCTTGACGATCCGACTACGAACGTGCGAGACGTCGCGCCTTAGCAATCGCTAAACCAACTTCCGAGGGTTATTGACCACGCGAGCACGATCAACCTGACCACGAGGGCTTGTTTCCTGCTAGCAAACGAAGAACAAGCAAGAAACTGAGTTTGAAATCTGAATATTGCTAATATAAGATGAATGATTTATTGATCAAGGTGGGGTTCTGTGACGCCTTTATGCGGTCGTTGAACACAAGCGAAATGCACGCGAAGTTGCAGCTATGGCGAACTTTTAATCTAAACAAAACCCAAAGTCTAAACGACGCCCTAAGGGCTGTATATATGGAGAAAGAGGAGGGAATTTCGTGGCCCTTGAGGGAGGGGTCCGAAACCAACCCTAACTCTTGTTTCCCCACACATGCGGACTCTAAAAACAGCCTACACTTAAGTATTTCGAAATTACATGGGCCTGGCCCAATAATAAGGTGACGCAGCACCTAGAATAGCCTATGGACGAATATTATGAAGTGGCATCTTGTATATTTCGTCCAAGGCCTCATGCTCTCATTAGGGTGGCTTCAAAGTCCTGGAATCTTCACTTGTAACTCCGTTCTTGTTTCCCTTGCGCATGCCAACATCTCCATGCTTGAACTTGCTCCAAGGTTCATCTTTCTTGTCCATGGTAGGCCCTTCGTTTGTAAGCAAAACAAATGTATCCATTTTAGGCAGCATCATATTCTCATGAACATTGGAATCGTTACCAAGAAACGAAAGTACCTGATAATTCAATTGGCGTCTTGTGAGCTCTTGTAATTGGTCCGGTATGTATAGCAGCGGGGCTGTGGGTGTAACAATGGTATTGATGTCCTCATCATCCTCCCTTCTTGAAATGAAGTCGTCCTCGACGGAAACTCATCTTCCTCACCCAAATAAGGCTTCAAATCTGCAATGTTAAAAGTGGGACTAACCCCAAAATCTGCAGGCAGCTCAAGTTTATATGCATTATCATTTATTTTCTCTAACACCTTAAATGGACCATCGGCACGTGGCATTAGCTTTGATTTGCGCAAATTAGGAAACCTATCCTTACGCAAATGTAACCAAACAAGATCTCCCGGTGCAAAGACAACATGTTTTCTACCCTTATCTCCAGCAAGTTTATATTTAGCATTCATACGCTCAATGTTTTCCTTAGTTAACTCATGCATTTTTAAAATCAATTCAGCACGTTCTTTAGCATCAAAATTAACCTTCTCCGAAGATGGAAGAGGCAACAAATCAATAGGTGCACGAGGTAGGAAGCCATACACAATTTCAAAAGGGCACATCTTAGTAGTAGAATGCAATGAGCGATTGTAAGCAAATTCAATATGAGGCAAGCATTCTTCCCACATTTTCTTATTATTCTTCAAAACTGCCCTAAGCATAGTAGACAATGTTCTATTGACTACTTCAGTTTGTCCATCAGTTTGGGGTGACAAGTAGTACTAAAAAGCAGTTTAGTCCCCAACTTAGCCCATAAACATCTCCAAAAGTGGCTAAGAAATTTAGTATCACGATCTGAAACAATAGTATTTGGCACACCATGCAAGCGAATAATTTGACGAAAGAACAAATCAGCAACATTAACAACATCATCGCTTTTATGACATGGTATAAAGTGTGCCATTTTCGAGAATCTATCCACGACAACAAATATGCTATCCCTCCCCTTCTTTGTTCGAGGTAAACCTAAAACAAAGTCCATAGATATATCCTCCCAAGGAACACTAGGTGCAGCAAAGGCATATATAAACCATGAGGATTGAGTCGTGAGTTAGCTTTTTGACATGTAGTGCAGCGAGCAACAAAGCGCTCAACATCCGTCTCATCTTTGGCCAAAAGAAATGTGTAGCAAGTATATCCTCCGTCTTCTTCACGCCAAAGTGTCCCATTAATCCTCCTCCATGCGCCTCCTGCAACAACAAAAGACGTACAGAGCTAGAATGAATGCATAGCTTGTTAGCACGGAACACAAAACCATCCTTAATAACGAACTTGTTCCATTTTCTTCCTTCTTTACAATTCTGCATTACATCTTTAAAATCAGCATCATGCACATATTGATCTTTGATGGTCTCCAAACCAAATATTTTAAAGTCAAGTTGTGAAAGCATAGTATAGCGACGAGACAAAGCATCAGCAATAACATTTTCTTTACCCTTCTTGTGTTTAATGACATAAGGGAAAGTCTCAATGAATTCAACCCATTTAGCATGTCTACGATTCAGTTTAGCTTGACTTTTAATATGTTTCAAAGATTCATGATCAGAATGTATAACAAATTCTTTGGGCCATAAATAATGTTGCCATGTCTCTAAAGTCGAACAAGAGCATATAATTCTTTGTCATAAGTAGAATAGTTCAGACTAGGCCCACTCAATTTTTCAGAAAAGTATGCAACAGGTTTGCCATCTTGTAATAACACACCTCCTAATCCAATTCCACTAGCATCACATTCAAGCTCAAAAGTCTTATTAAAGTCGGGAAGTTGGAGTAAAGGAGCATGTGTCAACTTATCTTTCAATACCGTGAAGGCTTCTTCACATGCGGTACCCCAAACAAAAGGCACATCCTTCTTTGTAAGTTCATTGAGAGGTGCAGCAATGGTGCTAAAGTCTCTCACAAAGCGCCTATAGAAACCAGCGAGTCCAAGAAAACTCCTCACTTGTGTGACCGTTTTGGGCTGCGGCCAACTCTCAATAGCTTCAATCTTGGCTTTATCAACTTCAATTCCTGTGGTGTAACAACATAGCCAAGAAAAGATACTCGGTCGGTGCAAAAGGTGCACTTCCCAAGGTTACCAAACAAGCGTGCATCACGTAGAGCATTAAAAACAGCACGTAAATGTTCCAAATGTTCTTCCAAAGATTTGCTATAAATCAGTATATCATCAAAATAGACTACCACAAATCGTCCAATGAAAGCACGGAAAACTTCGTTCCTTAGTCTCATGAAAGTACTAGGTGCATTAGTTAACCCAAAAAGGCATGACTAACCACTCATATAAACCAAACTTAGTTTTAAATGCTGTTTTCCATTCATCTCCCAATTTCATACGAATTTGATGGTATCCACTACATAAATCAACTTTGGAGAATATTGTAGAGCCACTCATTTCATCACTCATATCTTATAGCCTAGGAATATGTTTACGATAACGAATAGTAATATTTTTAATGCCTCTACAATCAACACATATACGTTACGTACCATCTTTTTTCGGCACTAGAATAATAGGAACAGCACAAGGACTAAGAGATTCGCGTATATAACCTTTGTCGAGCAGCTCCCGTACTTGACGCATAATCTCCTTCGTCTCCTCTGGATTGGTACGGTATGGTGCACGGTTGGGTAGCGATGCACCGGGAATTAAGTCAATTTGATGCTCAATCCCTCGAATAGGTGGTAATCCGGTGGCACGTCTTGTGGGAAGACGTCAATGAACTCCTGCAAAATGTTAGTGACAAAGAGGGGGGCAAAGAGGAAGGCACGCGTCCTCGAATGAAAATAATGCCTCTTTGCACACAAAAGCATAGCAAACAGATTTGCTAGAATCTAGCTCATCAATATCAGATTTGGTGGCAAATAAACATGCACTTTTCAGTTTAATTTCAGAAGCAACATTAGATGGTTTATTATTAGGCTTCATTTGTTGCTCAAATTCTTTTGCCACAATCTGATTTCACTCTTATTTTTCTCCTGTTTTGCTTTATTAGCTCTATTAATATCATCTTTCAAAATGGAATCAGGAGTCATAGGAAGCAAAGTAATATTTTTATCCTTGTGAACAAGAGTATACTGATTGTTTCTACCATGGTGTACAGAATTTTTATCAAATTGCCATGGTCTACCAAGTAATAAGGAACATGCTTGCATAGGTACCACATCACAATCAACATAATCGGCATATGTAGAGATACTAAAATACACACGAACAAAGACGTGTTACCTTAACCTTGCATTTGTTGTTGAACCATTGGATGTAGTAAGGATGTGGATGTGGTCTTGTGGTGAGAGAAAGCTTCTCCACCATATCCATGCTAGCCAAGTTGTTGCAGCTCCCTCCATCTATGATGGCCTTGAATAGAACGTTCCTTCACAACTCCCTTTGTATGGAACAAGTTATGTCTCCGATTTTGCTCAGCTTGTGTAACCTGCACACTCAAAACACGTTGAGCAACTAAACATTCATACTGTCGGCATCTTCAGCAGCCATGTATTGCGTGTCATGATCAGAATCATCTCCACCGTGTTCTTCATGTGTAATAAGAGCCAAAGTCTCTTCATCATAGTCACTAAGCGGACTCATACCCACCATCCTCAGTAGCAATCATCACACGCTGAGATTGGCATTCTCTCGCAAAATGTCCTCTTCCCTTACAACGACGACAAATGATATCACTTGTGTGCCTTGTTGACGCCATGGAAGAAGAAGAGCTCTGTGTAGGCCCAGCAGGTGTACTCTTGGCAGATAGTGGTGGTTGTGCCTGCTTTCTTGTATCACGGTTGGAGGTGGCAGCCGACGGAGGTGCCGGTGTAGTAGAACGTGTGGAAGTAGATGATGCACGTGGTGTCCATGATGAAGGTCGACCTGCAGAAAAGTTAGTTCGCGCCAACGCTGTCGATCCTGCACTTCACGTTCAGCTTTACAAGCAAGATGGAATAATCGAGTGATATTATTATAATCCTTGTAGTCTAGAATGGTCTGAATCTCTATTTAATCCACCGGAAAATGTGCAAGCATAGCTTCATTCTCCTCAACAATACCACATCTAATCAAGCCAGTTTGTAATTCTGATAATATTCTTCTACCAAATTTTTCCTTGTCTTAAGCGCTGCAATTTTTGAAGTAATTCACGTTGATAATATGGTGGAACCCAACGAGCACGCATAGCAGTTTTCAAAGCAGCCCAAGTAGCTGGAACAGGATATAATCTACAATGTTCGGACCACCAAACACATGCAAAGCTAGTGAAAGCACAAACAGCAGCAGGAACACGTCTCTCCTCAGGATATTGTAAACATGTAAATCGTTGTTCAGTTTCTAACTCCCAAGTAAGATATATATCAGGAACATATCTACCCTCAAATGGTGGAATATTCAATTTCAGTTTAGGGAGATGGTCATGATCTCATACCTGAAGGGGAGCCCGAACATTGCCATTATTTACATGTGGACGACCTGGTGGTTGTGGTGCTGGTGGTTGCACGTAGTTACGATGTTGATCAACCTCATCCTCGTAATCTCTCACATAATCATCCTCCCCACCGCAGCAGCAGGAGCCACGAAGTATCAACAGCAGCACCAGCAGCTTGGCGGTGAAGAGGGACACGGGAAGCTTCGGCGGAGGGCTGTTTCGCGATGTGGAGGTAGTCCTTGTTGTTGTAGTAGAGGTGCGTTAGGTGCCGCCGGTGGTGGTGGTGGTAGACGCAGCGAGCAATTCATTAAACTTGTTATCGAGCTTTGTTTCGAACGCCTTCTCAATGCCATCTATCTTCTCCATGGCCTCTTCAAATCTATTTAGCACATCGTCCACCTACCCACTCATCATTTGTTGAAACTTATCATGTAGCGCTTTGTTTGTCATGTTCTCCCAGTCAGTCTCGTCGGCTTGTGATCCTGCCATGGTTAGCGACAATAGAAACACACAAGAATATGATTGACAGACTACTAGGAAGTGGTGGTGGTTGTGTGGTGGGCGATCCTAAATCCGTCAAGCAAATCTCAAATTCTTACCAGTTCTTACCCAAAGAAGAAAGCGGTGATCGGCAACCGATGTAGTCAAAACTCTCAAAGCTTGGATAGAGCGATTACCGGGGAGAGTCAAGCATACGATGTAGATGTATGTGGATGCAGGAAGGCTTATAATATGGTAGCAAAAAGGGTTGACAATAATCAATTCAGAGATGCAAAGTTGAATAAGCGCTCAACGACGCAGTCTTGTGGTCCTAGGCTAGAACCGTGCTAGAGACGCGAGCCTAGAACACTAACAAAATCACGGGCGCTGCGTAAACAAGGGAAAAGCACACTCTGGATTTTCTTTTTCGCTCTTTTTTTTGTGAAAAATCACTATAATGGCGAGTGTCTCAAAACTCTTCCGAGGTCAAACTGACAGGATGGGCACGAATTTTTTTTCGACCAATATTTTTTTTTGACTGCCCGGACCCAAAAACTGGAAACGGGTCAAAAAAATTTTTCTATAACGGCTTGTCTCAATACACTTAGAAACACTTAAAAGCAGGATAGCGAAAATTTTTTCGACAAGTGCGTTTCGAAAAATTTTGGGCCTAAACGGAGGGTGGTTTTCGGAAAACTTTTTTTTTCCGAAACCTACTCCGGCAAGGAAACACGAATCGGAAACTAGATGGATCTCGAAAACAAACCTAATATGAGAAGAACTCGGATTGGTGGTGGATATATGGTGGTGGTATATGGCGGTGGCGGTAGCGGTGGTAGTATATGGATATGGATCGGTGGTGGTATATGGACACGGATTGGTGGTGGTATATGGATACGGATTCGGAGCGGTGATGGTAGGTGGCAGGTGCGATGATGATGGTGCGGTGGCGGCGTGACAACTTATGACCGTAACTTCGAAACTCTAAAAGACTAGACGCTAAGACCAGCAACTAGACACGACGATGCAACATAAATTCAACAAAGCAAAACCCTAAAAAGATTATGCAAAGGCTCAGATTGGTTCGGATATGATGAACTAACCCTAATTTTTTTTGTCTGGCTTTTTCGTGGACTATAGGTATGAAGAACAGACTCGATCTATACTACGGAAAACTGTAAAATCTCACCGAGCAACCTGAAAATCTGATACCACTTGATAGAGGCAAAGGTGTCCCGATGTTTCGATGAGATGGTGGCTATCGTTTTCTGTGGGAGTCGACCTTGACGATCCGACTACGAACGTGCGAGACGTCGCGCCTTAGCAATCGCTAAACCAACTTCCGAGGGTTATTGACCACGCTGGAGCACGATCAACCTGACCACGAGGGCCTGTTTCCTGCGAGCAAACGAAGAACAAGCAAGAAACTGAGATTGCAGTCTGAATATTGCTAATATAAGATGAAAGCTTTATTGATCAAGGTGGGGTTACGTGGCGCCTTTATGCGGTCGTTGAACACAAACGGCACGCGAAGTTGCAGCTATGGCGAACTTTTAATCTAAACAAAACCCAAAGTCTAAACGACGCCCTAAGGGCTGTATATATGGAGAAAGAGGAGGAATTTCGTGGCCCTTGAGGGAGGGGTCCAAACCAACCCTAACTCTTGTTTCCCCACACATACGGACTCTAAAACAGCCTACACTTAAGTATTTCGAAATTACATGGGCCTGGCCCAATAATAAGGTGACGCAGCACCTAGAATAGCCTATGGACGAATATTATGAAGTGGCATCTTGTATATTTCGTCCAAGGCCTCATGCTCTCATTAGGGTGGCTTCAAAGTCCTGGAATCTTCACTTGTAACTCCGTTCTTGTTTCCCTTGCATGCCAACATCTCCATGCTTGAACTTGCTCCAAGGTTCATCTTTCTTGTCCATGGTAGGCCCTTCGTTTGTAAGCAAAACAAATGTATCCAATTTAGGCAGCATCATATTCTCATGAACATTGGAATCGTTACCAAGAAACGAAAGTACCTGATAATTCAATTGGCGTGCGCGAGCTCTTGTAATTGGTCCAGTATGTATAGCAGCAGGGGTTGTGGGTGTAACAATGGTATTGATGTCCTCATCAGTTGTCACAAGCATAGGTTCTCTATTTTCTTATTAGTAAGCTTGTGAACCCATTTGCTAGTTGTGTGTGAGAATGAAAGGCTTTGTACCGTGTATCTCATTCATTCGAGACTATGTTGATGCTTATGCTCATCCGTATATTAGTCTTCTCATGTGCTCTGCCATGACTCACACACATCATTTTGGTTGAGCCTATTCTTAACAATGTTGCTCAACCATGTGCTTGTTGCAAGTACTAGGCTTTGTTTCCTATATGCTCACTTGCACTGGTTGTAAGTTTCTATTGATTTTGGCGGAGCTACGATCCTATTTTGTGCACTTTGTATTCAAACACAAAAATTCGTATGTGTGCACAAATCATGGGGAGCTCCTCTAGTTTCTTTAGAACACTCCTTTGCGCTTATCATAATATCTTTATTCTTGTGGAATGTAGGATCATTGGTCTAGTTGGTTCAATTGATATCCGTTGATTGCTTGCTTCAATTGGTATCTTCTGATTGCTTGTGTCTCTCTTTGTTATGTCTTTGTGGCATATCTTTCTGTTGCAATCTTTGGGCCACAATATAGTTTGTCTTCCTCCAAGTATTGGCAGTTGGATATGTGTATTGCATTCCACTCTCTTGTTGAGAAATACACAATTTATGGAGGAACACTTTTTATTTTGGCCTTCTAAGCTTTTCACCCATTTTGGCAATCGATGCCAATGGGGGAGGAGTTTTAGAGAGTTTTGTGGAGAAGTCTTCTGAGTTTTCTGCTTGCTTTGGTTTTGGTTCCTAAGCATTTGCATCTCATTCTCATGCATCATTGGTTGTTGCATTGCATGGTGATGCATAATTCCTTATATTGCATCATTGGTTGTTGCATTGCATGGTGATGCATAATTCCTTGTATAAACTCTCTTGAAAGTGATTGTCATCAATTACCAAAGTGGGGGAGATTGAAAGAACATGCGGTGCCCCCATGTTTGGTTTTGGCAATTGATGACAATCCCTATGGACTAATGGTTGCCTTGAGTTATATTTGAAGGGTTTGTCCATAGGCTTTTCTTGAAGTCCATGTGTTGGTTTCAAAGGAGTTTATGTGTTGACCAAGGTGCTATTAAGGAATTATCCAAAGATTGGTCATGTGAGTGTTGAGCTTATTGCAAGCATGTCTTGAAGAAGAAGATTGTGTGATCATTCATGTTTACCTTCAAGACATCATCCAAACTGAGAGAGTTGGAAAGATTCAAGGTTGATCAAGACTAAGTCAAGAGTGAATCAAGTTGATCAACTCACAAAGCGTAAAAGATGCACCGAGAGGGATCAAGTGATCCCATGGTATGGTAAACATTGTCCATTGGACTTTGTGTACTATCCCATGGTCTATGTGAGAGTTCTATGTGGGGTTAGGTACATGTCCATGGTCTTGCGTCAAGAGGAAGATATCATACAACCCATGGAAAGGATGACATCAAGTAGTGATCGTCATCAAGATTATCATGTGCAAGTTCAAGTGTAGCATCACGAAGAGATCAAGTGCTTGAAGCTTGCCATCCATTGTGGTGTCAATGGACTTGTGAAGATGTGTCAAGAGTGGCTCACCCATAGTGGAGTATGGGGAGCAATCATCTAGTCTCCATCGACCCAACGCAATCAAGAAAGGTGGTCCATCTTGCGGAGGACAAGATCGTCATCATCTAGCTCAAGTGGATCATGTGCAAGGCAAAGGTTTGCCCTTGATAGGTTTTCTATTTTACCGGTCTCATGGTGGTAGTTGGGAGACCGGGTTATAGGATCGATAGCCGTACTATCAAGGGGAGCTCTCAAGTGAGTAGCTTGATCGTATTGTTCGTCGAGAGCTCAAACCATTGCATCCTTACATCATGTTTCTTGGTTCTTGTTTGGTTCTCTTTGTGAGTCTTAGAGCTTATGGTCATCTTGATGACAAGCTTGAGTTCATCGAAAACGGAGTTTGCATGCGTCTTCTATGATGTTTTCGGTGTTGGAGGTTTTACCGGTCTTTTGCGAGGAAGGGTTCTCACCATTTTCTTTTGGGCCTTATATCATTTGCTTATCATTGGTATTTCTATCAAGATTGTGTTAGCCCTTGTCGCTAGCTTTCCAACAAACTTGATTTCGTCGAATTCGGAGTCCGAATGCAGAAGTTGTGGTAGTTTTGGTGTTACGAAAAGGCTGCGTGGTACTACCACGGGTAGGAGCGGAAGTAATTTTTACTACCGCCCTTGGGAGCGGTACTACCGCTCTTGGGAGAATCTTGCCGCTTGGAGCAGTACTACCACATGACTACTTACGTGGCTACTTCCGCCCGGGACCAAAAACTCGTCACAAGTCCAGCGGTGGTAGGGACAGATGTAATTTTTTAGTACCGCCCGCAAGCAGTAGTACCGCTTCCCTTAGCAGTAGTACCGCTACCCCTAGCGGTAGTACCGTGATGTCAAGCGGTACTACCGCTCGGTGCGGGTTGTGAGCATAACGGTTGGATTTTTTCCCACCTATAAAAGGGGGTCTTCTTCCCCATTGAACCTTATCCTTTGAGCTCGTGTTCTTCCCCATTGTTGACCTTCTTGAGCTTGCTAACTCTCAATCCCTCCATGGATTCTTGCTAGTTTTGAGGGAAAAGAGAGGAGATCTAGATCCACATTTCCACCAATCACTTTCTCCTCTATGTGAGGGGAACCCCTTGGATCTAGATCTTGGAGTTGTTGGTGTTCTCCTTCTTGTTCTTCCTCTCATTTTCTTCCCTAGCATTAGTTGCTTGATTGGGATTTGAGAGAGAAGGACTTGGGCACTCCGTGTGCCCTTGCCATTGCATTTGGTGCATCGGTTTGAGTTCTCCACGGTGATACGTGGAAGTTACAAGTTGAGAAGCTTATTACTCTTGTGTGCTTGGTGCCCTTGAGCTTGTTCCTCTTGGGTGCTTGGGCGCCCTAGACGGTTGGTGGTGTTCGGAGCTCAATCATTGTGGTGTTGATGAGGACATCAATACCATTGTTACACCCACAGCCCCTGCTGCTATACATACTGGACCAATTACTAGAGCTCGCGCACGCCAATTGAATTATCAGGTACTTTCGTTTCTTGGTAACGATTCCAATGTTCATGAGAATATGATGCTGCCTAAATTGGATACATTTGTTTTGCTTACAAATGAAGGGCCTACCATGGACAAGAAAGATGAACCTTGGAGCAAGTTCAAGCATGGAGATGTTGGCATGCAAGGGAAACAAGAACGGAGTTACAAGTGATGATTCGGGACTTTGAAGCCACCCCGATGAGAGCATGAGGCCTTGGACGAAATATACAAGATGCCACTTCATAATATTCGTCCATAGGCTATTCTAGGTGCTGCGTCACCTTATTATTGGGCCAGGCCCATGTAATTTCGAAATACTTAAGTGTAGGCTGTTCTTAGAGTCCGTATGTGTGGGGAAACAAGAGTTAGGGTTGGTTTGGACCCTCCCTCAAGGGCCACGAAATTCCCTCCTCTTTCTCCATATATACAGCCCTTAGGGCGTCGTTTAGACTTTGGGTTTTGTTTAGATCAAAAGTTCGCCATAGCTGCAACTTGGCGTGCCGTTTGTGTTCAACGACCGGACCAAGGCGTCTCAGAACCCCACCTTCATTAATAAAGCTTTCCTCTTATATTCGCAATATCCATATTGCAATCTTAGTTTCTTGCTTGTTCTTCGTTTGCTCATGAAAACAGGCCCTCGTGGTCGAGTTGATCGTGCTCCGGCGTGGTCAATAACCCTCGGAAGTTGGTTTAGCGATTGCTAAGGCGCCGACGTCTCAAGACGTCACGTAGTGGGATCGCCAAGGTCGACTCCACGAAGCGATAGCCACCATCTCATCGAAACATCGGGACACCTTTGCCTCTATCAAGTGGTATCAGATTTTCAGGTTGCTCGGTGAGATTTTACAGTTTTAAGAGATTAGATCGAGTCATTCTTCATACCTAAAGTCCACGAAAAATCCACAAAAAAATTAGGGTTAGTTCATCATATCCGAACCAATCTGAGCTCGCATAATCTTTTTGGGGTTTTTGCTTTGTTGAATTTCGGTTGCATCGTCGTGTCAAGTTGCTGGTCTTAGAGTCTAGTCTTTTAGAGTTTCGAGTTACGGTCATAAGTTGTCACGCGCCGCCAAGACCATCATCATCGCCTTGCCATCTACCACCCTTCTTATCCACCACCAATCCGTAGCCATATACCACCACCGCTGCCATATACCACCACCGCTGCCATATACCACAACCATATATCCACCACCAATCCGAGTTCTTCTCATATTAGGTTTGTTTTCGAGATCCATCTAGTTTCCGATTCGTGTTTCCTAGCCGGAGTAGGTTTCGGAAAAAAAGAGAGTCTGGAAACCACCCTCCGTTTAGGCCCAAAATTTCCAGAGTGTGCTTTTCCGTTGTTTCCGTGCAGCGTCGTGATTTTGTTAGTGTTCTAGGCTCGCGTCTCTAGCACGGTCTAGCCTAGGACCAGCACAGTACCGTCGTTGAGCGTTTATTCAACTTTGCATCTCTGATTTGATTATTTCTGACCCTTTTTTCCACCATATTATAATCCTTACCACCAACACATACATATACAACGTGCGTTTGACTCTCCCTGGTAATCGCTCTATCCAAGCTTTGAGAGTTTTGACTACATCGGTTGCCGATCACCGCCTGCTGCTGGTAAGAACTGGTAAGAATTTGAGATTTGCTTGACGGATTTGTGACTGTCCACCACACCACCATCACCACTTCCTAGTAGTCTGTCGAATCATATTATTGTGTGTTTCTATTGCTGCTAACCATGGCAGGATCACAAATTTAGACCGACCGGGAGAACATGACAAACAAAGCGCTACATGATAAGTTTCAACAAATGATGAGTGGGCAGGTGGAAGATGTTCTAAATAGATTTGAAGAGGCCATGGAGAAGATAGATGGCATTGAGAAGGCGTTCGAAACAAAGCTCGATAACAAGTTTAATGAATTGCTCACGCGTCTACCACCACCACCACCGGCTGCACCTAATGCACCTCCACAACAACAACAACGACTACCTCCACATCGAAGCAACCCTCCGCCGAAGCGAGCCGTGTCCCTCTTCACTGGCCAAGCTGCTTTGGTGTCTTTGTTGATACTTCGTGGCTCCTGCTGGCGATGTGGGGAGGATGATTATGTGAGAGAGTACGAGGATGAGGTTGATCAACTTCAGAACTACGTGCAAGTGCAACCACCAAAGCACCACAACCACCCGGTCGTCCACATGCAAATAATGGCAATGTTAGGGCTCCCCCTCAGTGCGAGATCATGACCATCTCCCTAAACTGAAGTTGAATATTCCACCATTTGAGGGTAGATATGTTCACGATCTATATCTTACTTGGGAGTTAGAAACTGAACAACGATTTACATGTTTACAATATCACGAGGAGAGACGTGTTCCCGCTGTTGTTTGTGCTTTCACTAGCTTTGCATGTGTTTGGTGGTGCGAACATTGTAGATTATATCCTGTTCCAGCTACTTGGACTGCTTTGAAAACTGCTATGCGTGCTCGTTGGGTTCCACCATATTATCAACGTGAATTACTTCAAAAATTGCAGCGCTTAAGACAAGGAAAAATTCGGTAGAAGAATATTATCAGGAATTACAAACTGGCTTGATTAGATGTGGTATTGTTGAGGAGAATGAAGCTATGCTTGCACGTTTTCGGGTGGATTAAATAGAGATCTTCAGACCATTCTAGACTACAAGGTTTATACTAATATCACTCGATTATTCCATCTTGCTTGTAAAGCTGAACGTGAAGTGCAGGATCGTCAGGCGTTGGAGCGGACTAACTTTTCTGCAGTCGGCCTTCATCATGGACACCACGTGCATCATCTACTTCCACACGTTCTACTACACCGGCACCTCCGTCGGCTGCCACCTCCAACCGTGATACAAGAAAGCAGGCACAACCACCACTATCTGCCAAGAGCGCACCTGCTGGCCTACACAGACCTCTTCTTCTTCCATGGCGTCAACAGGGCACACAAGTGATATTATTTGTCGTCGTTGTAAGGGAAGAGGACACTTTATGAGAGAATGCCAATCTCAGCGTGTGATGATTGCTCACGAGGATGGTGGGTATGAGTCCGCTTAGTGACTATGATGAAGAGACTTTGGCTCTTATTACGCATGAAGAACACGGTGGAGAGGATTACGATCATGAGACGCAATACATGGCTGCTTTGAAGATGCCGACAGGTATGAATGTTTAGTTGCTCAACGTGTTTTGAGTGTGCAGAGTTACACAAGCTGAGCAAAATCAGAGGCATAACTTGTTCCATACAAAGGGAGTTGTGAAGGAACGTTCTATTCAGCGTCATCATAGATGGAGGGAGCTGCAACAACTTGGCTAGCATGGATATGGTGGAGAAGCTTTCTCTCACCACAAGACCACATCCACATCCTTACTACATCCAATGGTTCAACAACAGCGGCAAGGTTAAGGTAACACGTCTGTTCGTGTGTATTTTAGTATCTCTACATATGCTGATTATGTTGATTGTGATGTGGTACCTATGCAAGCATGTTCCTTATTACTTGGTAGACCATGGCAATTTGATAAAAATTCTGTACACCATGGTAGAAACAATCAGTATACTCTTGTTCACAAGGATAAAAATATTACTTTGCTTCCTATGACTCTGATTCAATTTTGAAAGATGATATTAATAGAGCTAATAAAGCAAAACAGGAGAAAAATAAGAGTGAAAATCAGATTGTGGCAAAAGAATTTGAGCAACAAATGAAGCCTAATAATAAACCATCTAAGGTTGCTTCTGAAATTAAACTGAAAAGTGCATGTTTACTTGCCACCAAATCTGATATTGAGGAGCTAGATTCTAGCAAATCTGTTTGCTATGCTTTTGTGTGCAAAGAGGCATTATTTTCATTCGAGGACGTGCCTTCCTTCTTTGCCCCGCTGTCACTAACATTTTGCGGGAGTTCTCGGCGTCTTCCCACAAGACGTGCCACCGGGTTACCACCTATTCGAGGGATTGAGCATCAAATTGACTTAATTCCCGGTGCATCGCTACCCAACCGTGCACCATACCGTACCAATCCAGGAGGAGGCGAAGGAGATTATGCGTCAAATCTGTGAGCTGCTCGACAAAGGTTATATACGCGAATCTCTTAGTCCTTGTGTTGTTCCTATTATACTAGTGCCTAAAAAGGATGGTACGTCGCGTATGTGTGTTGATTGTAGAGGCATTAATAATACTACTATTCGTTATCGTCATCCTATTCCTAGGCTAGATGATATGCTTGATGAATTGAGTGGCTCTACAATATTCTCCAAAGTTGATTTGCGTAGTGGATACCATCAAATTCGTATGAAATTGGGAGATGAATGGAAAACAGCATTTAAAAATAAGTTTGGTTTATATGAGTGGTTAGTCATGCCTTTTGGGTTAACTAATGCACCTAGTACTTTCATGAGACTAATGAACGAAGTTTTACGTGCTTTCATTGGACGATTTGTGGTAGTCTATTTTGATGATATACTGATTTATAGCAAATCTTTGGAAGAACATTTGGAACATTTACGTGTTGTTTTTAATGCTCTACGTGATGCACGTTTGTTTGGTAACCTTGGGAAGTGCACCTTTTGCAATCGAGTATCTTTTCTTGGCTATGTTGTTACACCACGGGGAATTGAAGTTGATAAAGCCAACATTGAAGCTATTGAGAGTTGGCCGCAGACAAAATCGGTCACACAAGTCAGGAGTTTTCTTTGACTCGCTGTTTTCTATAGGCGCATTGTGAGAGACTTTAGCACCATTGCAGCAACTCACAATCAAATTACAAAGAAGGATGTGCCTTTTGTTTGGGGTACCGCATGTGAAGAAGCCTTCACGGTATTGAAAGATAAGTTGACACATGCTCCTTTACTCCAACTTCCCGACTTTAATAAGACTTTTGAGCTTGAATGTGATGCTAGTGGAATTGGATTAGGAGGTGTGTTATTACAAGATGGCAAACCTGTTGCATACTTTTACGAAAAATTGAGTGGGCCTAGTCTGAACTATTCTACTTATGACAAAGAATTATATGCTCTTGTTCGGACTTTAGAGACATGGCAACATTATTTATGGCCCAAAGAATTTGTTATACATTCTGATCATGAATCTTTGAAACATATTAAAAGTCAAGCTAAACTGAATCGTAGACATGCTAAATGGGTTGAATTCATTGAGACTTTCCCTTCTGTCATTAAACACAAGAAGGGTAAAGAAAATGTTATTGCTGATGCTTTGTCTCGTCGCTATACTATGCTTTCACAACTTGACTTCAAAATATTTGGTTTGGAGACCATCAAAGATCAATATGTGCATGATGCTGATTTTAAAGATGTAATGCAGAATTGTAAAGAAGGAAGAACATGGAACAAGTTCGTTATTAAGGATGGTTTTGTGTTCCATGCTAACAAGCTATGCATTCCTCGCTAGCTCTGTTCGTCTTTTGTTGTTGCAGGAGGCGCATGGAGGAGGATTAATGGGACACTTTGGCGTGAAGAAGACGGAGGATATACTTGCTACACATTTCTTTTGGCCAAAGATGAGACGGGATGTTGAGCGTTTTGTTGCTCGCTGCACTACATGTCAAAAGCTAAGTCACGACTAAATCCTCATGGTTTATATATGCCTTTGCATGTACCTAGTGTTCCTTGGGAGGATATATCTATGGACTTTGTTTTAGATTTACCTCGAACAAAGAAGGGGAGGGATAGCATATTTGTTGTCGTGGATAGATTCTCGAAAATGGCACACTTTATACCATGTCATAAAAGCGCTGATCTTTATTAATGTTGCTGATTTGTTCTTTCGTGAAATTATTCGCTTGCATGGTGTGCCAAATACTATTGTTTCAGATCGTGATACTAAATTTCTTAGCCACTTTTGGAGATGTTTATGGGCTAAGTTCGGGACTAAACTGCTTTTTAGTACTACTTGTCACCCCCAAACTGATGGACAAACTGAAGTAGTCAATAGAACATTGTCTACTATGCTTAGGGCTGTTTTGAAGAATAATAAGAAAATGTGGGAAGAATGCTTGCCTCATATTGAATTTGCTTATAATCGTTCATTGCATTCTACTACTAAGATGTGCCCTTTTGAAATTGTGTATGGCTTCCTACCTCGTGCACCTATTGATTTGTTGCCTCTTCCATCTTGGAGAAGGTTAATTTTGATGCTAAAGAACGTGCTGAATTGATTTTAAAAATGCATGAGTTAACTAAGGAAAACATTGAGCGTATGAATGCTAAATATAAACTTGCTGGAGATAAGGGTAGAAAACATGTTGTCTTTGCACCTGGAGATCTTGTTTGGTTACATTTGCGTAAGGATAGGTTTCCTAATTTGCGCAAATCAAAGCTAATGCCACGTGCTGATGGTCCATTTAAGGTGTTCGAGAAAATAAATGATAATGCATATAAACTTGAGCTGCCTGCAGATTTTGGGGTTAGTCCCACTTTTAACATTGCAGATTTGAAGCCTTATTTGGGTGAGGAAGATGAGTTTCCGTCGAGGACGACTTCATTTCAAGAAGGGGAGGATGATGAGGACATCAATACCATTGTTACACCCACAACCCCTGCTGCTATACATCTTTGGACCAATTACTAGAGCTCAAGACGCCAATTTGAATTATCAGTACTTTCGTTTCTTGGTAACGATTCCAATGTTCATGAGAATATGATGCTGCCTAAATTGGATACATTTGTTTTGCTTACAAATGAAGGGCCTACCATGGACAAGAAAGATGAACCTTGGAGCAAGTTCAAGCATGGAGATGTTGGCATGCGCAAGGGAAACAAGAACGGAGTTACAAGTGATGATTCCAGGACTTTGAAGCCACCCTAATGAGAGCATGAGGCCTTGGACGAAATATACAAGATGCCACTTCATAATATTCATCCATAGGCTATTCTAGGTGCTGCGTCACCTTATTATTGGGCCAGGCCCATGTAATTTCGAAGTGTAGGCTGTTCTTAGAGTCCGTATGTGTGGGGAAACAAGAGTTAGGGTTGGTTTCGGACCCCTCCCTCAAGGGCCACGAAATTCCCTCCTCTTTCTCCATATATACAGCCCTTAGGGCGTCGTTTAGACTTTGGGTTTTGTTTAGATCAAAAGTTCGCCATAGCTGCAACTTCGCGTACTTCTTTTGTGTTCAACAACGGACCAAGGCGTCTCGTAACCCCACCTTCATTAATAAAGCTTTCCTCTTATATTCGCAATATCCAGATTGCAATCTTAGTTTCTTGCTTGTTCTTCGTTTTCTCGCAGGAAACAGGCCCTCGTGGTCAGGTTGATCGTGCTCCGGCGTGGTCAATAACCCTCGGAAGTTGGTTTAGCGATTGCTAAGGCGCGACGTCGCCGACGTCGTGGTCGGATCGTCAAGGTCGACTCCCACGTAAACGATAGCCACCATCTCATCGAAACATCGGGACACCTTTGCCTCTATCGGTGTAAAGCTCGCAAGCGTCGGGGTCTCCAATTAGGTTGTGGAGATCGCCTGAGCAATTTGTGGTGCACGGTGACCGCCCCCAAGGGTTGCCAAAGTGTACGGGTTCGGTGACCGCCCCAAGGGTTGCCATTTGTACAGGTTCGGTGACCGCCCTCAAGGGTCCCTTAGTGGAATCACGACATCTTGCATTGTGCGAGGGCGTGAGGAGATTACGCTGGCCCTAGTGGCTTCTTGGGAGCATTGTGCCTCCACACCGCTCCAAACGGAGATTAGCATCCGCAAGGGTGTGAACTTCGGGATACATCGTCATCTCCGCGTGCCTCGATTATCTCTTACCTATGGCGCATCGAGGGGTGGTGCGCCATTAGTATTGTGCCGCCCCCATCCATATTTCCTCCCCGGCCCAAACCTATCCCCTCTCTCTCCCTCGCCCTCGCCCTCGATCCCCTTCCCCTCTCCTCTCCCGAAACCCCAAATCCCCCACGAAATCCCTAGGGCTTCGCGGCGAGCTAGCCGGCGAAGAGTCAATTGACGGAGAAAGGAGACGCCCAGCGAAGGATTCCGCCCAGCATCCGACGGGAGAGCAGCGCGCGCGTGCCGGAGAAGGAGGAGAAGGAAGCAGCGACGGGAACGAGAAGAAGGAAGCGGTTCTCAAGCGCGGCGACGGACGCCCCGGAGACGCGAGATCCTGCTGATTCAACGCCCCGAGGTCAGTTTAACCTACGCCCCCCTCGTCCAGTTATTTTAAATTCAGCCTACACTAGGTGTCTTTGCTTGTTGCTAATAATTATTGGGCTACTTTTAAATTCAAATGCTTTCTTCATCTCTGCCCAGTTATTTTCTTACACAAAAAATCTGACGCATATCCAGTTGCTCTGGTTGAGGCTATTGTACGTTAACCTCTGTTTTTTGTTGGTTATTTTGCTATGTAGGTAATGTCAAAACAAAAGATCATTTCCGTCACAAATCATAGTTTCTTATTATCCTTTTGAGGCACTCCTTGCCTACATACTGGATTGTCTGGTCTACATAACTAAATGTCATCTTTTTTGTGCGTTCTCTATGTGAAAATAGCCTACAATTTCCGACAATCTATGATGCAACCCTTAATGTTATGTTTATCTACCCAGCTGGGAGTTTGAGCTTGTACATATTTGCTAGGCAGATGATAGAAACATGTGCATTTCTCTTATACCCTCCTGGCAGTTTCATTCAAGTGTGATAACTAGGAAACACATCTCCGCCTCGCTAGTTGGAGTTTCAGATTGAGCCTACAGCCCTACACTAGGTAGTGTTGCTTGTTGCTAATGGGCTACTTTTTAGATCAAATGCCATGTTCATCTCTATCCAGTTATTTGCTTACACAAGAATCGACACCTATGAAATTGATGTGTGTTTTTCTAGCCAATTGGTCTCACTGATGCTACTGTATACCTTGTGCTTTCCTTTTTGTTTATTTAGCTAAATAGGTAATGCGAAGAAGAAAATCGTTGGCATCACAACTCTTGGTTTCTTATCATTATTTTCCTGCATATTGGATTATCTTGTCTAGTAGATAACTAAATGCCCATCTCTTTTATGTTATCCATGTGAAGCTAATTAAGCTTCAACTTCTCGCAACTTATCATGCAATTCTAAAAGGTAGCATATGTCTATCTACCCTGCTGGGAATTTTTAGTCTATATACAAATTTGAGAGGCAAATGTTGAGAGTTTCAATCTTGTCGATGGCTAGGAACTCAATTACGCTTCTTGTTGTTGGAGTTTCGGGCTTGTTGCATAGTTTGTAACATCAAGTGTACTCGGCTTCTAGCCACAAAGTGCACTACAAATTATTATAGAATTACAAAGTGTACACAACATTGCACCTTACATGCCCGAGCATTCTTTTCTTGTGATATCAGATGCCTTGATCGAGCATTCTTTTATCAACTTGCTATACACTTGCTCGCTTGAGGCTACTTGTATAACTTGTGCTTTTTAATTTGGTCTGTTGTAAAAATAAATCTTTTGGGTCACAACTCTTCTTTTTAATCATTTACATGATTGGATTTCCTGGCCTAGATAACTAGTAAATGCCATGCCTTTTACAATCTGCATATGATGCAGTTCAGTTTATCTACCCTGCGGAGCTTCAGCCTATACAAATTGGATAGGCAAATGATAGGAGTTTTACTCTAGTGTTATAACTAGGAAAGACAACTGTTCCCTGCTAGTTTGTTGGAGTTTCACTTCAGCCTACACTAGGAGTGTTGGCTTGTTGCTAATGGGCGCTTTTTTTAATCAAATGCCATGATTATCTCTATTCAGTTATTTTCTTGCATTAGAATCTGATGCCAATGGACTTGTTGTACTGTTTTCTAGCCACTTGCTCTGGTTGAGGCTACTATACATTGTGCTTTTTTTGTTATTTAGCTACATATGTAATGTAAAAAGAAAAGATCATTTGTAGTTCCTCATTATCCTTTTGATGCACTCCTCGGCCTACATAACTAAGTGCCATCTCTTTTGTGTTATCTATGTGAAAATAGCCTACATTTTCTCACAATTTCTGATGCAATCCTTAACAATATGATTCCGTACATATTTGCTATACCCGCTGGGAATTTCATTCAAGTGTGATGACTAGGAAACACAACTATGCTACTTGTTGGAGTTTGATTCGAGACTACACTAGGAGTTTGTGTCCTTTAATTTGTAAATCTGCAGTTCTAGCCACATTTGGGATAAGTTGTTGTATATAATGTCATAAAGTTCAGCAAGAACAGGGCATCAATAGTGCTACTCTAGTATCTAGTTGGGGAGGGACAAATGGGCAGGGCATCACTTTGAGGATTAAGCTGTTTCTTTCTTTGTAACATATTGTATATCACTCCACAATGAAATACAGTACATATTGATGTGCTTTGTAAAACTTGTTCATGTCTTGAACTACTAATGCCTTGTGATGCTCTGAATTACTTGTGATGCCTCTGAATTACTTGTGATCACATTGAGAAAGACTTGTAAAGATGATGATCATCTTTACAGAAAACAATTTCTGTAAACACGCCAAGAACTTTGCTAGTTTGCTGGGTTTTGTCTCCGACCATCGTGTCGTGATGATTTTGCAGGTACCCCGAGAGGCCCTTGAGTTTGCTGGAATGTCGATTAACTTCCGTTCCGGCAAATTCGGTTACTCCATATGTCCTATTTTCAGCAAAGGTCATGCTGAAATTTCCTGTGAATTTTAGCATGACTTTGCTAAAAATAAGACATATGGGGTACTTGTGACTAATGCATGGGCCGGGGTACTTGTGACTAATGATGAAAGCTTAAGCTTTTAGGGTGCCTCGGCATCGAAAAACCCTCAATGATAAAAGCTTAGCTTTTAGGATGCCTCGGTGTCGACAAACCCTAAATGGTGAGACCATGATCTTGTTCCTTGACAATAACCAACTTTTGACCAAACTTTGTTCCTATTTAGAGAGAAACATGGCCAACAACGATGAGGCCGGGGTTAAGCGGCAAGGCATTCAGGGAGTTGTCCCGGAGATGGAGGAACAACCTCACTTGTATGAGGACGCCGCCTTCCCCACCGATCCTGAGACCACTGATGGTACCACCGAGGATGACCCCACTGATGCCACCACTGATGGTGCCGCCGTGGATGCCACCACTGATGATGACGGCGCACGCACAGATGGCAGCCAACCGAAGAGGCAACGAAAGGACCGGCGCCCGACCGTGCTCTGCACCCTCAAGGAGGAAGTTACTGAAGTGGACTCCGACGGGAATCCAACGGCGCCCGAACGAATAGTCAAGGAATTTTCGCTTCAGCTCGGGTGCATTCTCCGGAGCACCGTCTCGATCAACACCGAGAACCCGAGGCATCCCGACCGAGGGAATTTGCAACCTCCTCTTCACGAAGCTGCCTGAACGATACAAGTTCCCCGCTGAATTTGAAAACACAAGCCTCAAAGGGAATAAAGTGAACAATGCTGCCCTCATGAAGATGAGCAAGGCCACATCTACTTGGAAAAGCAATGTGAAGAGAATGATCGAGAAAGGTGAGAGTTATGAGAAGATCAAGGAGAAAAATCCTTCGATCACCGAAGATGACTACAACGACTTCAAGATCAATTGCTCGAGCACCGCAAACTCCGAATCAAGTCGATTGGGGAAAGAAATGCGGGAGCTGAACTTAGGGAACACACACTCGGTCCGGCGGTTCTGAGTGGCGGAGCCTATATGGGACAAGGAGGAGGCGGATCGTGCGAGCAAGGCCTACCGCCTCTTCGATAAATATGGTGACAAGTGCATCAGAACTTTGTCGGGGCCGGTACAAGAAGGACCCGAAAACAAAGGAGCTTACCACGGATCCGAAGACCAGGGCGCTTGAGCTTGTTCGTAAGGAATACACCCCAGCGTAATTAGCTCCATATGGTTGCATTCTAATTAATGAAGCCAAATTTCTAAATGGTTCACATTCCTTCAAGGGCGCATCGAAAGCAGAGCGCTGGGTCGACTAAGAGCAACCCTTGGGACACCACTCTAAATAGGGCATTGAATGTAATGAAGAACAAGGATAAGCTCGATGGCCGGCGTCGGCTGGTCGTGTGGCCGGCAAAGTCTTGTCGACAAAATGGTCGTCATACTATAACACTGGTGGGCGAAAGGAGAAAAAGACCAGCTCGGAAAGCCAGGAGCGCGAGGTTCAAGAACTCAAGGCACAGGTGGCGCGGATTCCGGAGATTGTCCAAGAGCAAGTGCAACAACAACTCGGAGCGACGATCACCGCCATTGTGCCTACCTTGATCGAGGGGTTTAGTGCGTGGATTGCGGGCCAACAGGCCGCCCCGATTCCTAGCTTCACGGCCGACAACTCGCTGAACGCGATGGCGGGGCCATTGGTGTCTCCGGCGGGCGGCATTGGTGTCTCCGACACCGCACGGAGCTTAATGCACCCGGGTGTACACCGCCGCCACCTCTGCGCAAGCGGCCCCTCCGTCAATCGCCGCGCCGTTGGCGGTGCCTCGACATTAGCCGAGCTCGACGCCATCATCACGGTAACTAATTAAGCCTCTCTCGCCGAGGACTTCATCTCCTTGCCTTTGATCGGGCATCCCCGACGCCCTACATGTTTTCGCAGGGCGCCGACGTTCCGTGCACTCTCACGCGCCGTGAACAACGAGTTGGTCGATGTCGCCAAGGGAAAAATCATTCAATCGGGCAACCCTTGTTCCACGGTACCAGATGCCACCCAACTTGTTTAGGGTTCAACTGGTTCGGTGCTGCCAGCTGCGACGAGTTGTTACCTCAATTCGACTCGTCGGGGCCGATAATGATGACGTGATGACCCTCGGCGCCTTCCCGAGCTGGCCTCGCTTTGGTCAAGAGCGATTCGTTTGGGGCCGGGGACACCACCCAAAGACAACACCGCCAATCGTCTGCCGCCAAGTCGGCCCCATGGCAAGACCGCCAAGAACGGTGCGGACATCCCTATGCCATCGGATCCAAACATGCATATGGCACAGGATCGTAACGACGACGACGATTTATACATTTGGCAACGTCGATCAAGATTTTGCCGATCATGGATGCGGTGGCGACTTCATGGGGCCTCCTTCTCAAGAACCCAGCTCAACAAAAGACGTGTGCGATCTAGCTGGTACCGCGGAGAAGCCAAGTTGCAACAGCGCTGCTCCGCTGCTCAGCTCTCGAGACGCGCCTCCGCCGACTTCACCGAGCCTCAGATAGGCGAGGTGCGAAATATTTTCAGCCCCAACACACTCAAGAAGGCGGTCTGTGAGCATAACTCGGTCCCATTACAGGAGAAGAAGAAGGCACGCAAAAGAAAGACAAACAAGGGTGCGGGCCAGCCGGCACCGAGTACGATCCGTGCTCAGGACGGGCCACCTTCACCTGAGGATATCTCGAGGAGGGTCCATGTGGCGGGTAGGGCGATGCTACCGACAAATATGCTCAATGCTGCAACCGGTGCTATGCGGAGTCTGCATGACAGTGTTCTTTCTTTGGAGAAGTGGCGTCTCAGAGAGAAGGATGTGGCATACCCGGTTTTCGCGGCCAAGGTGCCAGAGGGCAAGGCTTTGTGGATAACTCCATCGGGCGTACGATCGTCCTGTGGTTTGATGACATCCACGCTATGTTGAACCTTCATCCGCTGCACTACACCTTCGTTCGGCTATTTTCGTTGAGTATGGAGATGCGGATCATTCGCGACAAGACCCGGACATCGTGATAGTCGACCCCTTCTACACGCGTGCCAAGATCTTGGGCAGCTGGGGACCGCAAGTCGCGAAGTTCTTACCTCGAAGGCGTCATTACGGCAAACCAAGATAAGGATAACTTCCTCGTGCCTTACTTTCCCGAGTAAGTCCTCCCTCAACCGCCCGTAACATATGAATTCTTAGATTTCGATCGCTTTTCTTTTAACATTCCGTGTTTTCTGCGGTGACACACATTGCACGCTCATCCTCCTAAGCCCCAAATATTCCATGGCCACGTATTTCGACCGGACCGTCGATCGAACGTAGACTACACAAATGTCAAGAAGGTTCTTGATGATGTTCTCCAGCCACGCCAAATCTGGAGGCACCTTCACCAGGCTTATTCACAAGACGGCAAGCACGTGTTCTCCCACAATCTGACGTTCTGCTGCGTCAAGCAGCCGGGCGGTCGAAGGGTGCCTACTACGCCATCCATCACATGCGAGGCGATCGTGCGGGACCATCATCAACTTCGCTACCAAGTAAACTCAAAGATTGGGTCATGGCGTGTCGGCAATCCAGACGCGACAATGAGACAAGAATTCTTTTGCATCCAAATGGAGTTTGCGGAAATCATCCATCAAGATGTCCTTCGTACCTCGGGGCAGTTCTACCTCACAAATCAACCGTCCAACAGTGATATCGACACAATGCTACAAATGCAGGCTGACAACGCCCGTTATTTCATGACTCCCACGGTAGACGGCGGCTTCATCCACGCTCCGGTCCCTTGAGTCGAGTCGAAAGCAGTGATGCTTTGTCTAGTTCTGAAACATCGATTGGCTCATGTTGTGATGAGGACATGACTACCTTGGATAAGACCAAAAATATTGCATACATGCATATTTGTCAGGTGTATGGGACATTTGTACAATACACATATGAAGATAAGGGAAAAGGAGAAGTTTAGGTGCTGTTCAAAAGTCCTCTCACGTCACTTTTGGACCAAGAGAAGATAGAGTCCAAGTCTCTCACGTTACGGACTCAGATTCGGACTGCACAGACATACCTGACTCAAAACGTCAATAACTTTTTCATCCGGACTCCAAATTGGGTGATTCTTTTTTGTTGGAAAATAGATTTCGTGCACCTTCCAACCCAATTGGATTCACCTTCAAATTCGTCCGGAGCGTTGAGTTATGGACGAAACAATCTGATGCTGCAGCAGAATCCGAGTCAAACTACAAGTCCAAAGGTGTTACGTCACCTCCGCTTGGGCCCATTGGCCTTGTACGACCTAGGGTTAGTTTTAGGCTGCCTTGGGACATCCTACCACCTCCTTGGCCGCCACCCCTTGATCCTATATAAGTAGATCCATCTAGTAGCTTTTTCCTTGGGATTTGTTTAGTTAAAAGTTAGCCATTGCAACTTCGTGTACTTCGTTTGTGTCCAACGACCAGACCAAGACCGCTTAGGGATCCCCACCTTTATCAATACTTCATATATACTCGCAATATTCTGATTGCTTTATCATATTCTTGCTTGTTTTTCGATTGCTTGCAGGAATAGACCTTCGTGGAGATTGGTTTAGCGATTGCTAAGGCGCAACGTCGTGCACGTTTGTAGTCGGATCATCAAAGTCATCTCCACCAAATCGATAGTTATCATCTCATCGAAAGATCGGGACCCTCGCCTCTATCACAAAGGGTACACCACTAGGGCCGAGGCCGAATCTAGATACACCTGCTATCTAGCGGGAGAGGGGAGGGAGCGGTGGAGGAACCGGATGAAGACGAGTTTCATCGTGATGATGCTCATCGTGATGACCGCAGCTCTCTTCTATGTGATGGTAGTTTAGATGATCGATATCGACTTGTAATGTGAAGACAAACTCGCTACTCGCGGTCTCGAGACTTGTAATATAATGTTCTATCTTTGTTCGGTCTTTTCAATTCGGAGACTAATATGATGAATTGTATTCGGAGACTAATATGATGAATTGTATTCAGAGACTAATCTTCTATTGTATTTGATGAATCTGTTGTTGATGTGTCTGTCTATATTTTGTCCAATTATACATTTTGTAACCTGTGCAAAAACAGAAAATTAAAAAAACTAATATTCATACTAATGGCGCATCACATAAAGGCGCCATTAGTATGCCAAAGGATACTAATGGCGCATCATTAAACAAAGGTGCCATTAGTATGCCGAAGTTACTAATGGCGCATCTTGTTGTTGTGCGCCATTAGTAGGCCAAAGCACTGGTATACATGGCCCTCAGGCATACTAATGGCGCATCGTTGTATATACTAATGGCGCATCCGAGGTCCGCCATTAGTATACCAGATACTAATGGCGCACCAGTGGTGCGCCATTAGTAAAATATACTAATGGCGTGGCACTAATGGCGCACCACTAATGCGCCATTAATGGCCAAATTAGGTGCGCCATTAGTAGGCCTTTTCCTAGTAGTGAAGGCTTCGTTGGTCGCGGTGGAGGTCTCCGTTGCGGGCAACATAGCCTTGGCCCACTGCTGGCAGACGTTTGCCCGCGCGCACGGCCTGGGCAGGCGGTGCACCCTCCACTTCAAGTACGACGGCAACACGACCCTCTACATGAGGGTGTTCGGGGAAGATGGTCACCGCGTCGGGTGCTGCCCTGAGGACAACGACGATGGCGAGGTGCTCGGCCTTGGCGATGGTCACGACGAGGGTGAAGGTGGGATTGTCCTCGGCGCCGGCCGCGGCTATTCCAGCTACGGCAATTCTTCTTTTGGCGACAGCTCCAGCAGCGGCGACTATGACCAGCCGCCGTGCCCGCTTCGAGGCCGGTAGCGGGTCGTCTCGTCGCCGCACCCTAGTGAAGCGCGAGGAGGGGTTTGGCTGAGTCCAGGAGAGCGCAAAGGGCCCTCCCTCGCAAGCCACTACGGGGCGCGTGCCACTTTTGTTTTGTTCTTTCCTTTCTTCCTGCATTAAGAAAGAAACAAGTATGGGGCCCTGCAGGGGCATGCAACGAACCGTGATTTCCGAGTCGCTATGTTATGTTTATCGCTCCCGTGTCGTGTTGCAGTATCAACGTTTTTATGTAGGCGCGTAGAAATAACTTAGCTTGACTTGTCCGAAGTAGCTTCCGCCTCATGAGGCAAACCTTTCCTAGTACCTGGTGAGACTTGCTTGCCGTTGGCTTGGGAGGCGTCGAGTAACTGCAAAAATTTGTTAAGAAACTCTTATTCTTCCAAGCCTAGATCGCGGGCATGGCTGGCGACATGACCCAGAGCTCCACATCGCGGTACCCGAGGGGCACGGAATAAGGGAGGAGCGTTGGCTTGCGAGCTCGAGCGAGGGTGCCTCGCGAAGAACAGGAAAAAGCGCTCATGAGTGCACCTGTCCAGCCCCCTCGCGAGGCATGTGAGGGAGAGTATGGGGCAAAACAAAGAACCGAAGGAAGAACAGAGGAAAAGGTGATCGAACCAAGACGACAAGAAATACCAGAATGTGAAATTCCATTAAAAGGGGGCAAGCCAACTACGGAAAGCAAATGAAAAGCCACGTTCGGCACCTAGTCTAGTCTTCTCACTAGCGCGGAGCTAAGTGTTGCCACTAGGGCGTGGGAGGGAGCCCCCGAGGTCCGAGGGCGGCGCTCCGGAGACTCCGGGGCGTGTACAGCCCCACTCATTATTACGTGAGAGCGTCATGAGCGGAGACTTTCAAAGGCGTGAACCTTGCTTCATATCGCCAGATGAGGGCCCCGCCTTGCGCCACCCTCGACCACCGTTGGTGCGTCCGGAAACCAGGACGATGCCAAGGGGCAAAGGGGACGCTAGCGGCGCCCTTGGCACCCTCGGCGACCATGGGCCCTTTGTCGGGGGGAAGGCAAGCCAGTGCCTCCCCGGCAGAGGGCCTACCTCCGAGCGACGCCTTGCTCCGTGCGATGCAGGGAGGGGCCTTGCTCCCGACGCCTCCCACGCAGCCCCCAGTGCGCTTCCCCTGGTGGAAGGGGGCTGCCGTCCTGGGGCCGTCGTCCACCGCTGTGACCTGATTGACATGCGACCCATGGTTATCGTAAGCCTGCTCATGAGAGATTAGTGGTACCCTGTAGCTGTTGTTGCTGGCGTGGTCGGCGAGGCTCTCGGGTGGCTCCTGGAAGGCCTCAACTTCCACCGCCTCCTCTTCCCAACCCGGCTCGAGGAACGTGCCGGGGTGATCTTCTGGCGTGTACTCCTGGTCCATCATGCTGGGCACATAGGCCTCCGGAGTCGTTGCCCTGGAAACCTCGCTTAAGTGCCCCGCGCTCCACGCCGCTCGGCCCGGCGCGCCGCTCTGAGGATGGTAGGACGGCATCCTGCCAGGACCATGGGTGGCAATGCTCACGCCTGCGCCCATTGGGGGAGGCACGGTGCGGTTGGGTGTCCGGCACCGCTGGTTGCGTTGATGCCGACGAAACCTCCTGGTGCGCCCGGGAGCGTGTGGGCGCGACGAGGCCCTCCATGCGATCCGGCCGCACCTGAGGCGTAATCAAGGAGCAGAAAGGCGGCGTACCCCTGGCTGCGGCGTCCAACAGCTTGTCAACACGCTCCACCAATGCATCTCGGCCGCTCTCCATCAGTCGGCATCGCAGCAGCTCCCGCGCCACTGTGAACGCGGCCCTCATGTTCGCTTGTTCCCATCGGGTGTGCAGCACCGTCGCCGGAGCGTAGCTTGAGGCCCTTGCGGCGGCCCGCGCACCCCGCGGACTAAGGGTGGATGACGTCGGACGGCGCCGCCCGTGCCCCGCAGCGTTTGGCGGTGCGTGTGCCGCCTGGAGCGCGCAGTTGAGGTCTTCTTGGGCGGACGACGCCGCCCGGCTGGCCAAGCTGCCCAGTGGTCGGCGTTGGCCCTCAGGTCGCCGGACATCGGCGTTGCAGAGTTTTTGCGGGTCTGCTGATGGAAGAGAGGCTTCAGCGCACCCCTACCTAGCGCGCCAAATGTCGGATTTCGGGTTCCGGCAAAACCCTTGACGTTCGAACACTGGGGTGCGCACGAAGATCTCTCCCCCCTAGCTCGCACACTCACCACAATCTAAAAGCTCGGCACGTCGAACTCGCAGAACAAGGGACACAGGGTTTATACTGGTTTGGCCACCGATGTGGTGTAATACCCTACTCCAGTGTGGTGTGGTGGATTGCCTATTGGGCTAAGGATGAATAGGTACAAAGGTAGAACAACCTCCTGAGGAGAGGTGTCCTTGAGCTCGGTGAGCTTGTGTGGTTGAGGATTATCTGAATGGCCCAAGATCCGTTGCCTCCTACTTTGGTGGCTAGTCCTATTTATAGAGGCCCTAGTATTCTCCCCAAATGTAGGCGGGAAGGGATCCTACAACGGCCAAATTTAAAGGGGGACAACTAGTACACGTTATCCTGACTAAAGGTGGTCTTCGCCTGCCAAAGGCTCTGGTGGTGATGTCGTCCTGGGCTCCACGGTGACCTCCGTCCTACCGTCCTTCTGGTCTTGGTTTTGTTGCACCGATATGGCAACCTTTGCATGAGGCATCGGAACTCCTCGCCTGCGCTTGCCTCTTTAGCACCAAAGAGGAAACAAGTACATTGCGCGCGCTGGCGCCTGCCTGGCCTTGGTCGTCATGGCTTGCGTCACAGGGACCTCGCGAGGTGCTCCTCGCCTTGATCTCTCCACTCCTCGTGAGCAAGCCTAGCGAGGCCGCCCCCGAGGAGGTCTTGCGTCGTCCGCCTCGCAAGGCTTGGCCCCTCACGAGGTGTTATTTGTTCTTGATGAAGATGGGCCGTCTGGGGGCTTGGTGGAAACCATGCCGTGGGCCGACGAGCAAGTCTCGGGACCGCCGTTCCCAGGACGCCGACAATCGCCGGCGCGCCCCCCTTAGCCCTTGGGGCGACTTCGCCGGCTGGGCGTGCCGCTGCTGCGACCGTGAAGGTGAGTTGGAGGGCCGTCAGGGATTCCTTGGTGTCACCAGCCACGGTAAGGACACCGTTGCTCCCTGGCATCTTCATGAGGTTATAGGCAGGATGGGTAGCCGCCATGAACTGAGCCAGGGCCGGGTACCCGAGGATGGCATTGTACGGAAGGCCGATGCGGGCGACATCAAAGTCGATAAGCTCGGTGCGGTAGTTGTCGCGGGTGCCGAAAGTCACGGGAAGGCGGATCTGCCCTAGGGGGCTGGTGGAGCTGCTGGCAACCCCGGAGAATGGCTTGGTGGGGCGGAGCCGTTCGAACAACACATGGAGCAAGCTAAAAGCTTCCACCGTGAGCATGTTGATGCCGGCCCCGCCGTCCATGAAGGTCTTGGTAACCGCCACGTGGCAGATGCTGGGCGTGCAAAGCATTGGGAGAGTGCCTGAGCCCGCGGTGGTCGCCGGATGATCCCCCAAGTTGAAGGTGAGGTCGGCCTTGGGCGCTGCCCATCCCGGAGGAGCTCTTGGTTGCGCGCGGGCGGCACCCACTTGGCAGAAGAATTGCTTGACGTGGCGACCCGAAGGCGGTGCCTGCGAGCCGCCGAGGAGGGCCGCGACGGCAGGGGGTGCTGGTCCCCCGAAGCGCACGATGAAGAGATCGCGCTGCTCCTCCCAGGAGGCCACAGAGGATTCTGGCAGATGGAGAAGCCAAGCGCGCGGCACGCCAGTGAGGGCCATGGGGAACCAGTTGGCTATGACCTTATCATCACCCCCGGCTTCCGGAACAGCCTCCTCGTATGCCAACAGGAAGGCCACCGGATCCGCCGCGCTGTCGTAGCGAGGCGGCATCTCCGGCTGGAACTTGTGCGGCCACAACACCTGCCACAAAGAGAGGGCGAGGGCCCGGAGCCCCTTGGCGCCACTGCATTCGCCCGTCGATCCAGTCGGAGAAGCGGCGCCGTCCATGGGAGCTAGTCGGAGAGGCGAAGCCGTCAGAGGAGCGAAGCTTCGGCGCACCCCTACTTGGCGCGCCAAATATTGGATTACGGGTTCTGGCAAACCCTTGAGGTTCGAACACTGGGGTGCGCGCGAAGATCTCTCTCTCCTTAGCTCGCTCGCTCAATGATCCACGGCCTAGCTTGACGAACTCAGAAAAAGCGGGACACAAGGGTTTATACTGGTTCGGGCCACCGTTGTGGTGTAATACCCTACTCCAGTGTGGTGTGGTGGATTGCCTTGTTGGCTGGGGATGAACAAGTACAAGAGAAGAACAGCCTCAGGAGGAGAGGTGTTTTTGGGCTCGGTGAGTTGATGTGTGCTAGGGTGGTCCGAATGATCCGTCCCCGGCTATGGCGGTGGCTAGTCCTATATATAGAGGCCACGGTCCTCTTCCCAAATATTAGGCGGGAAGGGATCCCACAACGGCCAAGCTTGAAGGGGGACAACTAGTACAAGCTATCCTCACAAAAGTAGTCTTCGCCTGCCAAAGGCTCTGGTGGTGACGCCGTCCTGGGCTCCACGATGACCTCCGTCCTGCCGTCCTGCTGGTCTTGGTCTTGTTGCACCAATATGGAAACCTTTGCTTGACGCCTCGGGACTCGTCGCCCGCGCCTGCCACTTTAGCACCAAACAGGAAACTGGTACACTGCACCCGCTTGCGCCCCCGTTGCTCATCTCTTCCTCCATCCCGCTCGCTTCTTCTTCCTCCCCTTTGCTCCTCTACTTGGCAGCGACACCCATGGCGCCGGCTAAGAGGTTCTTTGCCGCAGAAAAAGGGAAGGCCCGCCAGGAGGGGCCTGGCTCGCCACCGCCGAAGAGGGGACGCGGTCATCCCCGCAAGCATGCCGTGACCCCCGTCGTGGCCACTCACTGGCACTAGCGGACCTCTCCGGGGCCCGGCGCCGTCCTTGGAGGCCGCAGCGGCGCCTCTTCGCACGGCGGGGACCGACCAGGTCGAGGCAGCCCCGTCAATGAAGGGAGGCGCGCCATGGTCACCCAGCCTCCCTGGTCGCGCTTCCACTCGGCGGAAGTGCTGCCTGAGTTCGTCGTGTGGTCGGACAACCCGGCCGGCACTTGGCTTCAGCTCCCGCGATCCTTCGCCGGCGAACTGCCGGCCACGCGTCCCAGCGGTCTCTGGCTGCAGGCGGATGGATGCCGCAGCAAGGCTTTGTGGGTCACGGTGGAGGTCTCCGCTACAGGCAATGTGGCCCTGGCCCGTGGTTGGCAGACGTTCGCCCGTGCTCACGGTCTGAGCAGGCGGTGCACCCTCCACTTTAAGTACGACGGCGACGCGACCCTCTTCATGAGGGTATTTGGGGAAGATGGTCGCCGCGTCGGGTGCTGCCCTGAGGACAACGACGGCGGTGAGGTACTCGGCCTCGGCGACGGCCGCGACGAGGACGAGGATGAACTCGCCCTCGGTGTTGGCCGCGGTTTGTCCAGCTACGGCGGCTCCTCCTACCGCGACAGCTCGAGCAGCGGCGGCTATGATCAGCCGCCACGCCGCCGTGCCCGCTTCAAGGGCGGTGGCGGGTCGTCTCATCGCCGCTCCTGGGCTCTGGATGAGTCCGGGAGGGCGCCGAGGCCAACCCTCGCGAGCCGCTGCGGGTGCAAGCGCCGCTTTTGTTTGTCCTTTTCTTCCTTCCTGCTCTTCAAAGAAAAGACAAGTATGGGGCCCTGCAGGGGCGTGAAACGAACCGTGGTTTTCAAGTCGCTATGTTATCTTATTGTTCCTCTGTTGTGGCACTCGTGCTTCATGTAGGTGTAGGAGGGCAACTTATCTTGGTGCATCCAGGGTAGTTCCACGTCTCGTGGCACGCCTTCTAGGGCATGATGAGACCTCCTTTCCGCTGGCTCAGGAGCTGTTGACCTCAGGAGTCGTCGTAGGGCTGCAAAATTTGTTAGGTCGTCCGTTGGGTGCTTGTCCTTCCCTGCGCGAGGCCTCAGTCATGGGCCATTCATGTCCCGGCGCACTTTGTCGCGGTACCCGTGGGGCACAGACTTAGGGGGTGCGTCAAGCACGAGCTCAATTGAGGGCGCCTTGGGTAGATTAGGAGAGCCGGAGCTCTTGAGCCACAGAGCTATGGCGAGGTGTGTCCGCGGTTGGGCTAGCCCAGTGTGGCGCACACTTGCCAAGCCCCCGAACGAGGCGCGCAAGGAAGAGCGTCGGGCAACTGCCGCCTTCCCAAGCGCAAAACAAGGAACGAGCGAAAAAGCATAGAAAGAAAGAAAACCCAACCAAGCAATTGATAGAGAACACCAGAACTCCAAAATCCATAAAAAGGGGGGGGGGGGCAAACCAACTACATAAAGCAAATGAACAACCGCGTCCGGCACTTAGTCTAGTCTTCTCACCAGCGCGGAGCTAAGTGCTGCTACTAGGACGTGGGAGGGAGCCCCCGAGGCCCGAGGGCGGCACTCCAGGGCGTGTACAGCCCCACTCATTATTATGTTAGAGTGTCACGAGCGGAGACCTTCACAGGCACTGGGCCTTGCTTCATGGGTAGAACTTCCGGAGGTGCTGGATGTTCCAGGCGTTTTGGATGGGGATCCCGTCCTGTGTCTGCAGATGCGCGGCGCTAGGCCTGGAGACACGGGCGATCCTAAACGGGCCCTCCCACATGGGTGAGAGCTTATGCAGCCCTTCCCTGGAGAGCACCCGCCTTAGGACGAGATCGCCCACCTCGAGCATCCTAGAGCGGAAGCTGCGATGGTGGTACCGTCGCAGCGCCTGCCGGTACCTTGCAGCTCGGAGCGAGGCTTCCCGGCGGCGTTCCTCCCCCAGCACAAGGTCCATCCCCCGCATGGCTGATACGTCCATTTTGCATCATGCTTTTATATCATATTTATCACATTATGGGCTGTTATTACACATTATGTCACAATACTTATGCCTATTCTCTCTTATTTTACAAGGTTTACATGAAGAGGGAGAATCTTTGGTAATGGAATTACAAGGTGAAAAGGAGCAAATATTAGAGACCTATTCTGCACAACTCCAAAAGTCCTGAAACTCCACGGAAGTTATTTTTGGAAATAATAAAAAATACTGAGCGACGAAAATACTAGAGGGGGCCCACACCTTGGCCACGAGGGTGGGGGGCGCGCACTATCCCCCTGGGCGCGCCCCCTGCCTCGTGGGCCCCCTGGTGGCCCTTCGGTGCCCATCTTCTGCTATATGAAGTCTTTCGTCCGAGGAAAAAATCATAAGCAAGCTTTCGGGAAGAGACTCCGCCGCCACGAGGCGGAACCTTGGTGGAACCAATCTAGGGCTCTGGCGGAGCTGTTCTGCCGGGGAAACTTCCCTCCGGGAGGGGGAAATCATCGCCATCGTCATCACCAACGCTCCTCTCATCGGGAGGGGGCCAATCTCCATCAACATCTTCACCAGCACCATCTCCTCTCAAACCCTAGTTCATCTCTTGTACCCAATCTTTGTCCCAAAGCCTCGATTGGTACCGTGAGGTTGCTAGTAGTGTTGATTACTCCTTGTAGTTGATGCTAGTTGGTTTATTTGGTGGAAGATCATATGTTTAGATCCTATATGCATATTAATACCCCTCTGATTATGACCATGAATATGCTTTGTGAGTAGTTACGTTTGTTCCTCAGGACATGGGAGAAGTCTTGCTATTAGTTGTCATGTGAATTTGGTATTCTTCGATATTTTGATGAGATGTATGTTGTCTCCCTGATGAGGACATCAATACCATTGTTACACCCACAGCCCCTGCTGCTATACATACTGGACCAATTACTAGAGCTCGCGCACGTCAATTGAATTATCAGGTACTTTCGTTTCTTGGTAACGATTCCAATGTTCATGAGAATACGATGCTGCCTAAATTGGATACATTTGTTTTGCTTACAAATGAAGGGCCTACCATGGACAAGAAAGATGAACCTTGGAGCAAGTTCAAGCATGGAGATGTTGGCATGCAAGGGAAACAAGAACGGAGTTACAAGTGATGATTCCAGGACTTTGAAGCCACCCTAATGAGAGCATGAGGCCTTGGACGAAATATACAAGATGCCACTTCATAATATTCGTCCATAGGCTATTCTAGGTGCTGCGTCACCTTATTATTGGGCCAGGCCCATGTAATTTCGAAATACTTAAGTGTAGGCTGTTTTAGAGTCCGTATGTGGGGAAACAAGAGTTAGGGTTGGTTTGGGACCCTCCCTCAAGGGCCACGAAATTCCCTCCTCTTTCTCCATATATACAGCCCTTAGGGCGTCGTTTAGACTTTGGGTTTTGTTTAGATCAAAAGTTCGCCATAGCTGCAACTTCACAGCATTTCGCTTTGTGTTCAACGACCGGACCAAGGCGTCTCGTAACCCCACCTTCATTAATAAAGCTTTCCTCTTATATTCGCAATATCCAGATTGCAATCTTAGTTTCTTGCTTGTTCTTCGTTTGCTCGCAGGAAACAGGCCCTCGTGGTCGAGTTGATCGTGCTCCGGCGTGGTCAATAACCCTCGGAAGTTGGTTTAGCGATTGCTAAGGCGCCGACGTCTCAAGACGTCACGTAGTCGGATCGTCAAGGTCGACTCCCACGAAACGATAGCCACCATCTCATCGAAACATCGGACACCTTTGCCTCTATCAAGTGGTATCAGATTTTCAGGTTGCTCGGTGAGATTTTACAGTTTTTCGTAGATTAAATCGAGTGCATTCTTCATACCTAAAGTCCACGAAAAAGCCACAAAAAAAATTAGGGTTAGTTCATCATATCCGAACCAATCTGAGCCTTCGCATAATCTTTTGGGGTTTTTGCTTTGTTGAATTTCGGTTGCATCGTCGTGTCAAGTTGCGGGTCTTAGAGTCTAGTCTTTTAGAGTTTCGAGTTCGGTCATAAGTTGTCACGCCGCCGCCGCAGACCATCATCATCGCCTTGCCATCTACCACCCTTCTTATCCACCACCAATCCGTAGCTATATACCACCACCGCTGCCATATACCACCACCGCTGCCATATACCACAACCATATATCCACCACCAATCCGTAGCCATATACCACCACCGCTGCCATATACCACCACCGCTGCCATATACCACAACCATATATCCACCACCAATCCGAGTTCTTCTCATATTAGGTTTGTTTTCGAGATCCATCTAGTTTCCGATTCGTGTTTCCTAGCCGGAGTAGGTTTCGGGAAAAAAAAATTCTGGAAACCACCCTCCGTTTAGGCCCAAAATTTTCCGAAAACGCACTTGTCGAAAAAATTTCTGGCTATCCTATTTTTAGGTGTTTCTAAGCGTATTGAGACAGTCGCCATTATAGAAAGTTTTTTTTGACCCGTTTCCAGTTTTTGGGTCCGGGCAGTCGAAAAAAAAAATTGGTCGAAAAAATTTCGTGCCCATCCTTTGACCTGGGAAGAGTTTTGAGATACTCGCCATTATAGTGATTTTTCGCAAAAAAAAAAAAGAGCAGCGCAAAAAAAAAGAGCGAATTTTTTTTTCCAGAGTGTGCTTTTCCGTTGTTTCCGTGCAGCGCCGTGATTTTGTAGTGTTCTAGGCTCGCGTCTCTAGCACGGTCTAGCCTAGGACCCGACAGATCTGCAAATCGTTGAGCGTTTATTCAACTTTGCATCTCTGATTTGATTATTGCATGACCCTTTTTGCCACCATATTATAAGCCTTCCCAGCTCCACATACATCTACATCGTCGTTTGACTCTCCCGGTAATCGCTCTATCCAAGCTTTGAGAGTTTTGACTACATCGGTTGCCGATCACCGCTTTCTTTGGGTAAGAACTGGTAAGAATTTGAGATTTGCTTGACGGATTTGTGATTGTCCACCACACCACCACCACCACTTCCTAGTAGTCCGTCGAATCATATTCTTGTGTGTTTCTATTGCTGCTAACCATGGCAGGATCACAAGCCGATTTAGACCGACCGGGAGAACATGACAAACAAAGCGCTACATGATAAGTTTCAACAAATGATGAGTGGGCAGGTGGAAGATGTTCTAAATAGATTTGAAGAGGCCATGGAGAAGATAGATGGCATTGAGAAGGCGTCAAACAACGCCGATAACAAGTTTAATGAATTGCTCGCTGCGTCTACCACCACCACCACCGGCTGCACCTAATGCACCTCTACAACAACAACAACGACTACCTCCACATCGCGAAGCAGCCCTCCGCCGAGCGAGCCGTGTCCCTCTTCAGCCTGGCCAAGCTGCTGGTGCTGCTGTTGATTGATAGAGGCAAAGGTGTCCCGATGTTTCGATGAGATGGTGGCTATCGTTTCTGTGGGAGTCGACCTTGACGATCCGACTACGAACGTGCGAGACGTCGCGCCTTAGCAATCGCTAAACCAACTTCCGAGGGTTATTGACCACGCCGGAGCACGATCAACCTGACCACGAGGGCCTGTTTCCTGCGAGCAAACGAAGAACAAGCAAGAAACTGAGATTGCAATCTGAATATTGCGAATATAAGAGGAAAGCTTTATTGATCAAGGTGGGGTTCTGTGACGCCTTTGTCTGGTCGTTGAACACAAACGAAATGCACGCGAAGTTGCAGCTATGGCGAACTTTTAATCTAAACAAAACCCAAGGTCTAAACGGTGCCCTAAGGGTTGTATATATGGAGGAAGAGGAATTTCGTGGCCCTTGGTGGAGGGGTCCGAAATCAACCCTAACTCTTGTTTCCCCACACATACGGACTCTAAAAACATCCTATACTTAAGTATTTCGAAATTACATGGGCCTGGCCCAATAATAAGGTGACGCAGCACCTAGAATAGCCTATGGACGCATATTATGAAGTGGCATCTTGTATATTTCGTCCAAGGCCTCATGCACTCATTAGGGTGGCTTCAAAGTCCTTGAATCATCACTTGTAACTCCGTTCTTGTTCTCCTTGCGCATGCCAACATCTCCATGCTTGAACTTGCTCCAAGGTTCATCTTTCTTGTCGATGGTAGGCCCTTCATTTGTAAGCAAAACAAATGTATCCAATTTAGGCAGCATCATATTCTCATGAACATTGGAATCGTTACCAAGAAACGAAAGTACCGATAATTCAATTGGCGTCATGCGAGCTCTAGTAATTGGTCCATTATGTATAGCCGCAGGGCTGTGGGTGTAACAATGGTATTGATGTCCTCATCATCCTCCCTTCTTGAAATGATGTCGCCCTCGACGGAAGCTCATCTTCCTCACCCAAATAAGGCTTCAAATCTGCAATGTTAAAAGTGGGACTAACCCCAAAATCTGCGAGCAGCTCAAGTTTATATGCATTATCATTTATTTTCTCTAACACCTTAAATGGACCATCAAGACGTGGCATTAGCTTTGATTTGCGCAATTTAGGAAACCTATCCTTACGCATAAATGTAACCAAACAAGATCTCCGGTGCAAAGACAACATGTTTTCTACCCTTATCTCCACCAAGTTTATATTTAGCATTCATACGCTCAATGTTTTCCTTAGTTAACTCATGCATTTTTAAAATCAATTCAGCACGTTCTTTAGCATCAAAATTAACCTTCTCCGAAGATGGAAGAGGCAACAAATCAATAGGTGCACGAGGTAGGAAGCCATACACAATTTCAAAAGGGCACATCTTAGTAGTAGAATGCAATGAACGATTATAAGCAAATTCAATATGAGGCAAGCATTCTTCCCACATTTTCTTATTATTCTTCAAAACAGCCCTAAGCATAGTAGACAATGTTCTATTGACTACTTCAGTTTGTCCATCAGTTTGGGGTGACAAGTAGTACTAAAAAGCAGTTTAGTCCCCAACTTAGCCCATAAACATCTCCAAAAGTGGCTAAGAAATTTAGTATCACGATCTGAATCAGCAACATTAACAGCATCATCGCTTTTATGACATGGTATAAAGTGTGCCATTTTCGAGAATCTATCCACGACAACAAATATGCTATCCCTCCCCTTCTTTGTTCGAGGTAAACCTAAAACAAAGTCCATAGATATATCCTCCCAAGGAATACTAGGCACAGGCAAAGGCATATAAACCATGAGGATTGAGTCGTGACTTAGCTTTTTGACAGTAGTGCAATGAGCAACAAAACGCTCAACATCCCGTCTCATCTTTGGCCAAAAGAAATGTGTAGCAAGTATATCCTCCGTCTTTTTGACGCCAAAGTGTCCCATTAAGCCTCCTCCATGCACCTCATGCAACAACAAAAGACGAACAGAGCTAGCAGGAATGCATAGCTTGTTAGCACGGAACACAAAACCATCATTAATAACGAACTTGTTCCATGTTCTTCCTTCTTTACAATTCTGCATTACATCTTTAAAATCAGCATCATGCACATATTGATCTTTGATGGTCTCCAAACCAAATATTTTGAAGTCAAGTTGTGAAAGCATAGTATATCGACGAGACAAAGCATCAAGAATAACATTTTCTTTACCCTTCTTGTGTTTAATGACATAAGGGAAAGTCTCAATGAATTCAACCCATTTAGCATGTCTACGATTCAGTTTAGCTTGACTTTTAATATGTTTCAAAGATTCATGATCAGAATGTATAACAAATTCTTTGGGCCATAAATAATGTTGCCATGTCTCTAAAGTCCGAACAAGAGCATATAATTATTTGTCATAAGTAGAATAGTTCAGACTAGGCCCACTCAATTTTTCATAAAAGTATGCAACAGGTTTGCCATCTTGTAATAACACACCTCCTAATCCAATTCCACTAGCATCACATTCAAGCTCAAAAGTCTTATTAAAGTCAGGAAGTTGGAGTAAAGGAGCATGTGTCAACTTATCTTTCAATACCGTGAAGGCTTCTTCACATGCGGTACCCCAAACAAAAGGCACATCCTTCTTTGTAAGCTCATTGAGAGGTGCAGCAATGGTGCTAAAGTCTCTCACAAAACGCCTATAGAAACCAGCGAGTCCAAGAAAACTCCTCACTTGTGTGACCGTTTTGGGCTGCGGCCAACTCTCAATAGCTTCAATCTTGGCTTTATCAACTTCAATTCCTGTGGAGTAACAACATAGCCAAGAAAAGATACTCGGTCGGTGCAAAAGGTGCACTTCCCAAGGTTACCAAACAAACGTGCATCACGTAGAGCATTAAAAACAGCACGTAAATGTTCCAAATGTTCTTCCAAAGATTTGCTATAAATCAGTATATCATCAAAGTAAACTACCACAAATCGTCCAATGAAAGCACGTAAAACTTCGTTCATTAATCTCATGAAAGTACTAGGTGCATTAGTTAACCCAAAAGGCATGACTAACCACTCATATAATCCAAACTTAGTTTTAAATGCTGTTTTCCATTCATCTCCCAATTTCATACGAATTTGATGGTATCCACTACACAAATCAACTTTGGAGAATATTGTAGAGCCACTCAATTCATCAAGCATATCATCTAGCCTAGGAATAGGATGGCGATAACGAATAGTTATATTATTAATGCCTCTACAATCAACACACATACGCCGACGTACCATCCTTTTTAGGCACTAGTATAATAGGAACAGCACAAGGACTAAGAGATTCGCGTATATAACCTTTGTCGAGCAGCTCAGTACTTGACGCATAATCTCCTTCGTCTCCTCTGGATTGGTACGGTATGGTGCGCGGTTGGGTAGCGATGCACCGGGAATTAAGTCAATTTGATGCTCAATCCCTCGAATAGGTGGTAATCCCGGTGGCACGTCTTGTGGGAAGATGATGCGGAGCATCCCACGATCATCCCCATGCATCCACAACCGTCTCATCAAGAGCCAAGAGGACCCATGACTAGAGCACGAGCTCGAGCTCTCGAGACCGAGGTGACTTCTCTCCTTAGTGAAATATCATATGACCCTCTCGAGACATGGCTACTACCTCAATCTGGAATGTTGTGCATGCTTAGGTACCAAGGAACCAACCTAGGAGAAGCTGCAGCCCAAGATGGACACCAAGAACAAGAGGAGGAGTTGCAGAGTCGGAGGGAGCGGTACTACCGCTCAAGCCAAGCAGTACTACCGCTGAGCCGAGCCAAGCGGTACTACCGCTCTCCATCCGCCTACTTCCTCAAAACCCGACACACTCCAGGAATCGAGCAGGCGTCGAGGCGGTACTACCGCCCACCAAGCGGTACTACCGGTGAAAGCGGTACTACCGCCATGAAGCAGCGGTACTACATACCGCCACTGCCTGCGTCTGCGTTTGGGCCGAGGCCCATGTACTCTTTTCGCCTAACTTACCCCTTGGAGGTCCTAGACTATAAATAGACCTTACCCTCATCCTTTCTAGGGTTAGCATTGGATTAGCTCATATTCTTGTGTGAGAGCCTTTGCTCATCCACTTGGCTACTTCTCCACCGAGATCAGGACCTCTCCGGAGAAGATCCCCAAGCGGATTCAAGACCCCTTCTAGGGTGGACCCCTCAAGGCCTCCTCACGGAGAAGAACGGTTACCTTTTGTATCTTACCTTTGTTGACCTTGAATCTTGTGCCACTCTATGTGATCGATGATCTAGCATTTGTGTGATTGATCCCTTGTCGGTTTAGTGATTTCTCCCTCGTTTCCTCCGTGTTTCCCCCTTGTTCTTCCGCGTGTTCTTCGTGATTCCCCGTAGGATCCGCTCCAACGTGAAAGATCGCCCACGTAGGGTTCCGCCCTACATCATCATGGTATCATGAGCCACGTTGATCACGTTATTGGAGTCCCTACCCCTCTTTTTCTAGCTTGATTTTGTTGTTTTTGTCCTAATTCCGAAAATTCCCCACAAAAATAGCCCCAATTTTTTTTTTGTGATTTGTTAGTGTGATGAAATTTTGTTGATTTTGATCCGTGGATTTGCTTGGTTTCGAGTCGATCTAGCATCTCCCCAAGTTTCACCTCTTTCCATCCACAAAATCCATCGAATTTTGACCTCAAATCACCCATTTCCGCCTAAAATCGCGCAAACCGTTCGAACATTCGTGGAAATCCCGACACCAGCGGTACTATCGCCACCTAAGCGGTACTACCGCTTAGAGCGGTACTACCGCCTCCTAGCGGTACTACCGCTGAGTACGGCACTACCGCCAGCCCCTCTGCTCAGCCTAAATAGTCGAAAATCCCGACACGAGCGGTACTACCGCCCGTTCCAAGCGGTACTACCGCCACGAAGCGGTACTACCGCCTCCCAAATGGGTACTACCGCCCGGGCCAGTTTCAGCCTTCCGACTTTCACCATTTTCATCATAACTTTTCACTCCGAACTCCGATTTGAGTGTTCTTTGGCTGCTTTTGAAGCTATCGACGTGCCCGAAGTCCTCACCTTGGTTTCACCACCTTTTGACACCATCAAATTTTCCGAACATCGGCATCTTTGCCTAGGGCTTAAACCACATCATCCGCTATACCACCTCCACTGTCCGCTACCACATTTTCACTTTTGGTCTTTGAGAATTTGAGTTGTGGTTCCCGTGTCCTATTGTGTTTCGGCTATATAGGTACGGTTCGACGTCAACATCACCACCGCTCATCTTCGCCAAGGACTCATCATCGTCAAGGACGGTAACCTCGACGACATCCTTGTCATCTCTACGCAATTGCATTGATAACCACATAGCCTTACATTTGCGTTGCTTACCCATCGAGACTAGCCATCGAGTATTGCCGACAACGTGACTTGTGCACCTTAGTGATCATACTCCATAGCATACATAGCATACCATAGTGGTGCATATCTTGAGATCAACTTGTGTGTCACAATGTTGTCATAGCATACACAATTGCTATCTTGGTTCGTGAAGTTTGCATAAGAAAAGAGCTCAAAAGTGAAAGAGCCATCCAAGCTTTTAAGCAAAGAGGAAAGATAAGCAATGAGCTTATAAGCAAGAACCATAGCATCATACAACATTAAGATTGTCATATCCGATCATCTTGGATCATAGCACCGAAATATCATACATATAGCATACTTGGGATAGAGATCGTTGCATTTTTGCCTAATAGGTTGTGCACAAGTTCGCGTATCCGCCTTTTGTGCAATCGTGCTAGCGTCTCTCTAGTATTGTGCAACAAGAGCATTCTCGTGGTTTCCACATTTTGGCTCACTTTTGGTTTGCACAATCCCACTTATCTATTTGCGTGTGTGTTTCCGTGTACCACTACTTGCTTGGTCTACTTGTTACATTTGCGAATTTGCGAATCTTTTTCAACTTTATTGAGTCTCACTTACAATTGCATCAAATTTTGTGCCACCATCCTAACCGAGCTCCACCATAAGCTTTTATTTGTGTAGGTGTGAGAACCGACAAGAATCGGTACCAAGAGTGCTATTTCATTGTCCGCATTGGAGTGAACTTGATTCATTTTCAACATCGGTCAAAGGTACATTGGTATAAGTTCTTTTCCGTTCTACCACTCACATCTTGTTTGGAATGATGGATAGGCCAAGTTCTTCTACCAACCCACTCTTCATCGAGCAAGACGACGACATGTCCTCATACGTCACCAAGAGCCACCTCTTTGTTGCAAAAGGCGCGTTGCACCAAGAACAACAAGCAATGAGCGACCGCATCGACAACCTCGCCACCGACTTGCGACTCTCCGAGCAACGTACAAGAGATTACTTCGACAACAAATTCGAGGCTCACAAGGTTGAGAATGATGCAAGAATGGACGAGATCCGCGTTGATGAGAACACGGCATCACTCCACTTCTTCATCATCAAGACGGAGCCGCTCGAGTCGACATTCCGACGACACCTTCTACGACTCAAGTACACCGTCATCAAACACTCTTCGACGAGCCGCAAGGCCAAGACCGTCATGCATCTCGCAACCCGCTACATGACAAGCATTCACAAGAGCAAGTTGATGATCAAGTTCCTCGTCCTCAATCAAACCAAGAGGCTTTTGCTCAAGCCCAAGAACGACAACGTCTTCGCCGCCAACAAGAGGAAGAAAGAGCACGCCGTCACCAAGGCGAACAAGACGCCAAGGCTCAACGTCTCCAACAACAACAACGTGAAGCGCAAGCTCTTGAGGCGCAACGTGCCCTTCAAGAATCAAGTAGAGCCGTCGCCAACCGCAATCGCGAACGGCGCAATCAAGAGGAAGCCCTTCGAGAAGAAATCCAAGAGAGGAACTACCAACCTCATGTACAACGTCAAGTTCCTCAAGCTCCTCCACAAGCTCGTCAAGCTCCACCTCAACATCAAGTTCAACAAGAGCAAGTTGATCATGGTCTTCCTCCGCGCCAAGAGCAACATGAAGATTTAGTACATTCCACGTCAAGGACGTCATCATCAACATCGCCAACAACACAATGAAGAGCAACGCCACGGCAAGCTAAAATTCACCATGCCCAAGTTCAATGGAAGCAATGACCTCAAGACTACCTCTCATGGGCATTGAAGGTTGACAAAATCTTCCGTTTGCACAACTACGATGAAGCGAAGAAAATCGCTATGGCATCCCTTGAGTTCCAAGATTATGTGCTCATATGGTGGGAACAAATCATTGAGCGACGACAAGCAAGAGGTGAACCTCCAATCACCACTTGGGCTCAAATGAAGGATGTCATGCGAGCACGTTTTGTGCCAACCTACTACAACCGCGACCTCTTCAAGAAACTCCAACTACTCAAGCAAGGAACAAAGAGTGTTGAAGAATACTATAAGGAGATGGAGATAGCCATGATTCGAGCCAATGTCAAGGAAGATAATGAGCAAACTATGGCACGCTTTCTTGAACGGACTTAATCATCCCATCAAGAAGATCGCCGACTTCCAACCATACTCATCCCTCATTGAGCTCAGACATCAAGCTACAAAGGCGGAACGCCAAGTACAAGATGACTTCAAGTACGCCAAGTACTCATCCAAGCCCAACGGCTTCTCCAACAACCAAGCTTCAACGACTCCTCCAACATCTACACCAACCAAGCTTCCTTCAAGAAACGACGACAAGTCAAGTTACAAGAAGACATCGACAAGTTCAAGTCGTCCTCCTCCTACTACAAGCAACCTCAAGCCGCGTGCTTCATCCTCTACTCCGACCGATGAGACCATCAAGACAAGCTCCTTCAAGTGTTTCACTTGCGGCGGCCGAGGCCACAAGTCATCTGAATGCACCAACAAGCGAACCATGATCCTCAACGACGATGGCACATATGACTCTATGAGTGAAGGGGAAATGGAAGCCCTTGAGCAAGTGGCCATGCACCGCAAGTGAATGAAGATGAAGATGATCAAGTCTTTTGTGATGAGGATTCGAGCCCGCTCTCGTTGTCTCCAAGGTCTTGACTCTTCAACATCAACAAGAAGAAGACCAACGATGCCACATCTTCCACACAAAAGCCGGCATCAATGGACGGTCCATCAAGGTCATCATCGATGGAGGTAGTTGCCACAACTTGGCAAGTGAAGAACTATGCTCCAAGCTCCAATTGGTCAAGAGGAAGCACCCACACCCCTACAAGGTTCAATGGCTAAGTGACTCCGGCACTATACGAGTCGAGCATACGGTCGAAGTCTCCTTCAAAATTGGTGCTTATGAAGACACGTTGGAATGTGATGTGGTCCCAATGACCGTTTGCCACCTCCTTCTTGGTCGACCATGGCAATTCGACCGTGGTGTCATCCAGAATGGGCTAACCAATCACTATAGCTTCAAGATGAAAGGGAAGGAGTATGTGCTACGACCTATGTCTCCTAGTCAAGTGTTAGCCGACAAGCAAGCCACACATCATAGAGAAAAGAGTGAGAAAGTGATCCACCCAAAAGTGAGTGAGAGCCACAAGCCAAATTTGAGAGACTCTTAGCCTAGAGAGAAAAACCTCATTCTATTTGCCACCAAAAGTGAGATGAGAGAAGTGTGTGAACACCCATCGAGTGTGATGCACTTTGTCCTTGTGTGCAAGGATGGAGAACCAAAAACTAACACAATTCACGAGCTACCTTTGGTGTTTCAATCTCTTTTGCAGGAATTTCAAGATGTTTTCCTGATGAGCTACCTCCGGGTCTACCTCCTCTTGAGGCATTGAGCATCGAATCGACCTCATCCCCGAGCGCCGCTACCAAACAAAGCTCCATACCGAGTCAATCCGGAAGAAACCAAGGAGATTCAACGGCAAGTACAACAACTCATCGACAACGGTCATGTACGTGAAAGCTTAAGCCCTTGTGCCGTTCCGGTTATTCTTGTGCCTAAGACCGATGGAAGTTTCCGCTTGTGTTCGATTGTAGACCTATCAATGCTATTACCGTTCGATATAGGCATCCCATTCCTCGCTTAGATGACATGCTTGATGAACTTAGTGGAGCCAACTTTTTCTCAAAATTGATCTTAAAAGTGGCTATTATCAAATACGCATACAAGAGGGTGATGAATGGAAATCGCTTTCAAAACCAAATTTGGTTTATATGAGTGGTTAGTGATGCCTATGGGTCTTCGGAAGCTCCGGTACTTTTGTGCGTCTTATGCATCATGTGCTTCGTCCTTATATTGGAGTCTTTGTTGTGGTTTACTTTGATGATATTCTTGTGTTTAGCAAAACCATGAAAGAGCATATTAACCATGTTAAATCTGTGTTGCAAACTCTTCGCAAGGAAAGCCTTTACGCAAACTTGAAAAAATGCACTTTTGGCGTTGACAAAGTGGTTTTCTTGGGATTTGTTGTCTCTTCACAAGGTGTTCATGTTGATGAAACTAAAATTGAAGCAATTAAAACTTGGCCCCAACCAACCAATTTGCAACAAGTGCGAAGTTTTCTTGGTCTTATGGGTTTCTATCGTCGCTTTGTGAAAGATTTTAGCACAATTGCCGCTCCTTTGCATGCTTTGAGCAAGAAGAATACTCCCTTTGTTTGGGGAACTTTGCAATCAACCGCTTTTAATGAGCTCAAGTCTTTGCTTACTCATGCTCCGATTCTTGCTTTGCCCAATTTTGACAAAACTTTTGAGGTTCATTGTGATGCAAGTGGTACCGGGATTGGCAGAGTTTTAATGCAAGAAAAACGAGCCATTGCCTATTTTAGTGAAAAACTCTCCGGTGCTCAACTTAATTATCCCATCTATGACAAAGAATTGTATGCTTTAGTGCGTGTGCTACATGTTTGGGAACATTACCTTAGACCGCATGAGTTTGTCATCCATACCGATCATGAAACGCTTAAGTACCTCAAAGGTCAAACTAAATTGAACAAGCGTCATGCCAAATGGAGTGAATTCATTGAATCTTTTCCTTATGTGATCAAGTACATTAAGGGTAAGGAAAATGTAGTTGCCGACGCAGCTTTCACGCATAAACATGCTTGTCACTCAACTTGAGTTGAATGTTATTGGTTTTGAGCATATAAAAGACTTGTATGAGCATGATCCATCTTTTGCTTCTCCTTATGCTAAGTGTTTGACGCATACATCTTGGGAACAATATTACATCAAGGATGGTTACCTTATGAGAGCTAACAAACTTTGCATTCCCGAGTCTTCTCTTCGTTTGCTCCTTTTGCAAGAGGCTCATGGAGGCGGCCTCATGGGACACTTTGGACGCGACAAGACATTCGCCGCACTCTCCAACAACTGCTTTTGGCCCAAGATGTTCATGACGTCTCACGCTTCACCAACCGATGCTACACATGTCGCAAAGCTAAGTCTAAAGCTCAATCTCATGGTCTTTACATGCCTCTTCCTATCCCATATCAACCATGGGAAGACATTAGTATGGATTTTGTACTTGGTTTGCCTAGGACTCAAAATGGCAAGGATTCCGTCTTTGTTGTTGTGGATAGATTTTCTAAAATGGCACATTTCATTCCTTGCAACAAGATAGACGATGCTTCACATGTTGCAAATCTCTTTTGTAGGGAAATCTTGCGACTCCATGATGCATCAAAGACAATCATCTCCGATCGTGACGTCAAGTTCTTGAGTTACTTTTGGAAGACCCTATGTGCCAAGCTCGGAATCAAGCTCTTGTTCTCCTCGGCATACCATCCTCAAACCGACAGCCAAACGGAGGTGACGAACCGCACACTATCCACTCTACTTCGTGTCTTGATCAAGAAGAACATCAAGGAGTGGGAAGCATGTCTACCCATCGCCGAGTACGCCTACAATCGTGAAAGACATTCAACTACCGGCAAGTCCCCTTCGAGGTCGTCTACGGTTTCAACCCATTGTCCCCATTGGACATTCTACCACTTCCTCTCCAAGAGCGCACCAACATGGATGCAAGTGAACGAGCAAGCTACATCAAGAAGATGCACGAAGATACAAGGCACACCATCGAGCGCCAAGTACAACGCCAAGCAAACAAGCTCAACGCCAACAAGCAACCCATCGTCTTCAACATTGGTGATCTAGTATGGCTACACCTTCGCAAGGACCGCTTTCCCAAAGAACGCAAGTCCAAACTTCTCCCTCGAGCCGATGGACCTTTCAAGGTACTAGCACGCTACAACGACAACGCTTACAAGATCGACATACCTCGCGACAAGTACAACATGAGCGACATCTTCAACGTCAAGGACCTCGCACCTTTCCATGGAGATGAAGCTTTTGATCCGAGGTCGGATCTCTCCCAAGGGGGAGATGATGCGGAGCATCCCACGATCATCCCCATGCATCCACAACCGTCTCATCAAGAGCCAAGAGGACCCATGACTAGAGCACGAGCTCGAGCTCTCGAGACCGAGGTGACTTCTCTCCTTAGTGAAATATCATATGACCCTCTCGAGACATGGCTACTACCTCAATCTGGAATGTTGTGCATGCTTAGGTACCAAGGAACCAACCTAGGAGAAGCTGCAGCCCAAGATGGACACCAAGAACAAGAGGAGGAGTTGCAGAGTCCGGAGGGAGCGGTACTACCGCTCAAGCCAAGCGGTACTACTGGCTGAGCCAAGCGGTACTACCGCTCTCCATCCGGCCTACTTCCTCAAAACCCGACACACTCCAGGAATCGAACGGCGTCAGAGCGGTACTACCGCCCACCAAGCGGTACTACCAGTGAAAGCGGTACTACCGCCATGAAGCAACGGTACTACCGCCCTGCTGCAGCGTTTCGGGCCGAGGCCCAGGTACTCTTTTCGCCCCAACTTACCCCTTGGAGGTCCTAGACTATAAATAGACCTTCCCTCATCCTTTCTAGGGTTAGCATTGGATTAGCTCATATTCTTGTGTGAGAGCCTTTGCTCATCCACTTGGCTACTTCTCCACCGAGATCCGGACCTCTCCGGAGAAGATCCCCCAAGCGGATTCAAGACCCCCTTCTAGGGTGGACCCCCTCAAGGCCTCCTCACGGAGAAGAACGGTTACCTTTTGTATCTTACCTTTGTTGACCTTGAATCTTGTGCCACTCTATGTGATCGATGATCTAGCATTTGTGTGATTGATCCCTTGTCGGTTTAGTGATTTCTCCCTCGTTTCCTCCGTGTTTCCCCTTGTTCTTCCGCGTGTTCTTCGTGATTCCCGTAGGATCCGCTCCAACGTGAAAGATCGCCACGAGGGTTCCGCCCTACATCGAGAAGACGTCGGCGAACTCCTGCAAAATGTTAGTGACAAAGGGGGGCAAAGAGGAAGGCACGTCCTCGAATGAAAATAATGCCTCTTTGCACACAAAAGCATAGCAAACAGATTTGCTAGAATCTAGCTCATCAATATCAGATTTGGTGGCAAATAAACATGCACTTTTCAGTTTAATTTCAGAAGCAACATTAGATGGTTTATTATTAGGCTTCATTTGTTGCTCAAAGTCTTTTGCCACAATCTGATTTTCACTCTTATTTTTCTCCTGTTTTGCTTTATTAGCTCTATTAATATCATCTTTCAAAATGGAATCAGGAGTCATAGGAAGCAAAGTAATATTTTTATCCTTGTGAACAAGAGTATACTGATTGTTTCTACCATGGTGTACAGAATTTTTATCAAATTGCCATGGTCTACCAAGTAATAAGGAACATGCTTGCATAGGTACCACATCACAATCAACATAATCAGCATATGTAGAGATACTAAAATACACACGAACAAGACGTGTTACCTTAACCTTGCCGCTGTTGTTGAACCATTGGATGTAGTAAGGATGTGGATGTGGTCTTGTGGTGAGAGAAAGCTTCTCCACCATATCCATGCTAGCCAAGTTGTTGCAGCTCCCTCCATCTATGATGACCTTGAATAGAACGTTCCTTCACAACTCCCTTTGTATGGAACAAGTTATGTCTCTGATTTTGCTCAGCTTGTGTTACCTGCACACTCAAAACACGTTGAGCAACTAAACATTCATACCACAAGCATCTTGCAGCCATGTATTGCGTGTCATGATCGTAATCATCTCCACCGTGTTCTTCATGTGTAATAAGAGCCAAAGTCTCTTCATCATAGTCACTAGCGGACTCATACCCACCATCCTCGTGAGCAATCATCACACGCTGAGATTGGCATTCTCTCAAGAAATGTCCTCTTCCCTTACAACGACGACAAATAATATCACTTGTGTGCCCTGTTGACGCCATGGAAGAAGAAGAGCTCGTGTAGGCCCAGCAGGTGTGCTCTTGGCGATAGTGGTGGTTGTGCACGCTTTCTTGTATCACGGTTGGAGGTGGCAGCCGACGGAGGTGCGGTGTAGTAGAACGTGTGGAAGTAGATGATGCACGTGGTGTCCATGATGAAGGTCGACCTGCAGAAAAAGTTAGTTCGCCAACGCACTGTCGATCCTGCACTTCACGTTCAGCTTTACAAGCAAGATGGAATAATCGGTGATATTATTATAATCCTTGTAGTCTAGAATGGTGCGAAGCTCTCTATTTAATCCACCCAGAAAACCGCAAGCATAGCTTCATTCTCCTCAACAATACCACATCTAATCAAGCCAGTTTGTAATTCACGATAATATTCTTCTACGAATTTTTCCTTGTCTTAAGCGCTGCAATTTTTGAAGTAATTCACGTTGATAATATGGTGGAACCCAACGAGTACGCATAGCAGTTTTCAAAGCAGCCCAAGTAGCTGGAATAGGATATAATCTACAATGTTCAGACCACCAAACACATGCAAAGCTAGTGAAAGCACAAACAGCAGTAGGAACACGTCTCTCCTCAGGATATTGTAAACATGTAAATCGTTGTTCAGTTTCTAACTCCCAAGTAAGATATATATCAGGAACATATCTACCCTCAAATGGTGGAATATTCAATTTCAGTTTAGGGAGATGGTCATGATCTCGTACCTGAAGGGGAGCCCAACATTGCCATTATTTGCATGTGGACGACCTGGTGGTTGTGGTGCTGGTGGTTGCACGTAGTTACGATGTTGATCAACCTCATCCTCGTAATCTCTCACATAATCATCCTCCCCACCGCAGCAGCAGGAGCCACGAAGTATCAACAAAGCACCAGCAGCTTGGCCAGGTGAAGAGGGACACGGAAGCTTCGGCGGAGGGCTGTTTCGCGATGTGGAGGTAGTCCTTGTTGTTGTAGTAGAGGTGCGTTAGGTGCCGCGGTGGTGGTGGTGGTAGACGCCATGAGCAATTCATTAAACTTGTTATCGAGCTTTGTTTGAACGCCTTCTCAATGCCATCTATCTTCTCCATGGCCTCTTCAAATCTATTTAGCACATCGTCCACCTGCCCACTCATCATTTGTTGAAACTTATCATGTAGCGCTTTGTTTGTCATGTTCTCCCAGTCAGTCTCGTCGGCTTGTGATCCTGCCATGGTTACCAGCAATAGAAACACACAAGAATATGATTCGACAAACTACTAGGAAGTGGTGGTGGTTGTGTGGTGGACAGTCACAAATCCGTCAAGCAAATCTCAAATTCTTACCAGTTCTTACCCAGCAGCAGGCGGTGACCGGCAACCGATGTAGTCAAAACTCTCAAAGCTTGGATAGAGCGATTACGGGGAGAGTCAAACATACGATGTAGATGTATGTGGAGCTGGGAAGGCTTATAATATGGTAGCAAAAGGGTCAGCAATAATCAATTCAGAGATGCAAAGTTGAATAAACGCTCAACGGCAGATCTTGTCTTTGGTCCTAGGCTAGACCGTGCTAGAGACGCGAGCCTAGAACACTAACAAAATCACGGCGCTGCACGTAAACAAGGGAAAAGCACACTGTGGACTTTTTTTTTCGCTCTTTTTTTTTGCGCTGCTCTTTTTTTTTTTTGCGAAAAATCACTATAATGGCGAGTGTCTCAAAACTCTTCCGAGGTCAAACTGACAGGATGGGCACGAAATTTTTTTCGACCAATATTTTTTTTTGACTGCCCGGACCCAAAAACTGGAAACGGGTCAAAAAACTTTCTATAACGACATTTATCGTCTCAATACGCTTAGAAACACCTAAAAATAGGATAGCCAGAAAATTTTTCGACAAGTGCGTTTTTGGAAAATTTTGGGCCTAAACGGAGGGTGGTTTTTTTTTTCCGAAACCTACTCCGGCAAGGAAACACGAATCGGAAACTAGATGGATCTCGAAAACAAACCGAATATGAGAAGAACTCGGATTGGTGGTGGATATATGGTGGTGGTATATGGCGTGGTGGTGGTAGCGGTGGTAGTATATGGATATGGATCGGTGGTGGTATATGGACACGGATTGGTGGTGGTATATGGATACGGATTCGGAGCGGTGATGGTAGGTGTCCGGGTCTATGATGATGGTGCGGTGGCTGCGTGACAACGTATGACCAGAACTCGAAACTCTAAAAGACTAGACGCTAAGACCAGCAACTAGACACGACGATGCAACCGCCAATTCAACAAAGCAAAACCCTAAAAAGATTATGCAAAGGCTCAGATTGGTTCGGATATGATGAACTAACCCTAATTTTTGTTGTGGCTTTTTCGTGGACTATCGGTCTGAAGAACAGGACTCGATCTAAACTACGGAAAACTGTAAAATCTCACCGAGCAACCTGAAAATCTGATACCACTTGATAGAGGCAAAGGTGTCCCGATGTTTCGATGAGATGGTGGCTATCGCTTCGTGGGAGTCGACCTTGACGATCCGACTACGAACGGCGAGACGTCGCGCCTTAGCAATCGCTAAACCAACTTCCGAGGGTTATTGACCACGCCGAGCACGATCAACGACCACGAGGGCCTGTTTCCTGCGAGCAAACGAAGAACAAGCAAGAAACTGAGATTGCAATCTGAATATTGCGAATATAAGATGAAAGCTTTATTGATCAAGGTGGGGTTCTGTGGACGCCTTTATGCAGTCGTTGAACACAAACGGCACGCCGGGTTGCAGCTATGGCGAACTTTTAATCTAAACAAAACCCAAGGTCTAAACGGTGCCCTAAGGGTTGTATATATGGAGGAAGAGGGGGAATTTCGTGGCCCTTGGTGGAGGGGTCGAAATCAACCCTAACTCTTGTTTCCCCACACATACGGACTCTAAAACAGCCTATACTTAAGTATTTCGAAATTACATGGGCCTGGCCCAATAATAAGGTGACGTAGCACCTAGAATAGCCTATGGACGCATATTATGAAGTGGCATCTTGTATATTTCGTCCAAGGCCTCATGCACTCATTAGGGTGGCTTCAAAGTCCTGGAATCATCACTTGTAACTCCGTTCTTGTTCTCCTTGCGCATGCCAACATCTCCATGCTTGAACTTGCTCCAAGGTTCATCTTTCTTGTCCATGGTAGGCCCTTCATTTGTAAGCAAAACAAATGTATCCAATTTAGGCAGCATCATATTCTCATGAACATTGGAATCGTTACCAAGAAACGAAAGTACCTGATAATTCAATTGGCGTGCGCGAGCTCTAGTAATTGGTCCAGTATGTATAGCCGCAGGGGCTGTGGGTGTAACAATGGTATTGATGTCCTCATCATTGATACTTCTGTGGCTCCTGCTGCTGATGTGGGGGAGGATGATTATGTGAGAGAGTACGAGGATGAGGTTGATCAACTTCAGAACTACGTGCAAGTGCAACCACCAAAGACCACAACCACCCGATTCGTCCACATGCAAATAATGGCAATGTTAGGGCTCCCCTCAGTGCGAGATCATGACCATCTCCCTAAACTGAAGTTGAATATTCCACCATTTGAGGGTAGATATGTTCCTGATCTATATCTTACTTGGGAGTTAGAAACTGAACAACGATTTACATGTTTACAATATCCCGAGGAGAGACGTGTTCCGCTGCTGTTTGTGCTTTCACTAGCTTTGCATGTGTTTGGTGGTCGAACATTGTAGATTATATCCTGTTCCAGCTACTTGGACTGCTTTGAAAACTGCTATGCGTACTCGTTGGGTTCCACCATATTATCAACGTGAATTACTTCAAAAATTGCAGCGCTTAAGACAAGGAAAAAATTCGGTAGAAGAATATTATCGGGAATTACAAACTAGCTTGATTAGATGTGGTATTGTTGAGGAGAATGAAGCTATGCTTGCACGTTTTACGGGTGGATTAAATAGAGATATTCAGACCATTCTAGACTACAAGGATTATACTAATATCACTCGATTATTCCATCTTGCTTGTAAAGCTGAACGTGAAGTGCAGGATCGACAGGCGTTGGCGGACTAACTTTTCTCGCAGGTCGACCTTCATCATGGACACCACGTGCATCATCTACTTCCACACGTTCTACTACACCGGCACCTCCGCCGCCACCTCCAACCGTGATACAAGAAAGCAGGCACAACCACCACTATCTGCCAAGAGCACACCTGCTGGGCCTACACAGAGCTCTTCTTCTTCCATGGCGTCAACAGGACACACAAGTGATATTATTTGTCGTCGTTGTAAGGGAAGAGGACACTTTGCGAGAGAATGCCAATCTCAGCGTGTGATGATTGCTACTGAGGATGGTGGGTATGAGTCCGCTAGTGACTATGATGAAGAGACTTTGGCTCTTATTACGCATGAAGAACACGGTGGAGAGGATTATGATCATGAGACGCAATACATGGCTGCCAAGATGCTGAAAGGTATGAATGTTTAGTTGCTCAACGTGATTTGAGTGTGCAGGTTACACAAGCTGAGCAAAATAAGAGTCATAACTTTTTCCATACAAATGGAGTTGTGAAGGAACGTTCTATTAGCTACATCATAGATGGAGGGAGCTGCAACAACTTGGCTAGCATGGATATGGTGGAGAAGCTTTCTCTCACCACAAGACCACATCCACATCCTTACTACATCCAATGGTTCAACAACAGCGGCAAGGTTAAGGTAACACGTACTGTTCGTGTGTATTTTAGTATCTCTACATATGCTGATTATGTTGATTGTGATGTGGTACCTATGCAAGCATGTTCCTTATTACTTGGTAGACCATGGCAATTTGATAAAAATTCTGTACACCATTGTAGAAACAATCAGTATACTCTTGTTCACAAGGATAAAAATATTACTTTGCTTCCTATGACTCAGATTCAATTTTGAAAGATGATATTAATAGAGCTAATAAAGCAAAACAGGAGAAAAATAAGAGTGAAAATCAGATTGTGGCAAAAGAATTTGAGCAACAAATGAAGCCTAATAATAAACCATCTAATGTTGCTACGAAATTAAACCGAAAAGTGCATGTTTACTTGCCACCAAATCTGATATTGAGGAGCTAGATTCTAGCAAATTTGTTTGCTATGCTTTTGTGTGCAAAGAGGCATTATTTTCATTCGAGGACGTGCCTTCCTCTTTGCCCCCTTACATCACTAACATTTTGCAGGAGTTCGCCGACGTCTTCCCACAAGACGTGCCACCGGATTACCACCTATTCGAGGGATTGAGCATCAAATTGACTTAATTCCGGTGCATCGCTACCCAACCGTGCACCATACCGTACCAATCCAGAGGAGACGAAGGAGATTATGCGTCAAGTCTGAGGAGCTGCTCGACAAAGGTTATATACGCGAATCTCTTAGTCCTTGTGCTGTTCCTATTATACTAGTGCCTAAAAAGGATGGTACGTCGGCGTATGTGTGTTGATTGTAGAGGCATTAATAATATTACTATTCGTTATCGTCATCCTATTCCTAGGCTAGATGATATGCTTGATGAATTGAGTGGCTCTACAATATTCTCCAAAGTTGATTTATGTAGTGGATACCATCAAATTCGTATGAAATTGGGAGATGAATGGAAAACAGCATTTAAAACTAAGTTTGGTTTATATGAGTGGTTAGTCATGCCTTTTGGGTTAACTAATGCACCTACTACTTTCATGAGACTAATGAACGAAGTTTTACGTGCTTTCATTGGACGATTTGTGGTAGTCTATTTTGATGATATACTGATTTATAGCAAATCTTTGGAAGAACATTTGGAACATTTACGTGTTGTTTTTAATGCTCTACGTGATGCACGCTTTGTTTGGTAACCTTGGGAAGTGCACCTTTTGCAATCGACCGAATATCTTTTCTTGGCTATGTTGTTACACCACAGGGAATTGAAGTTGATAAAGCCAAGATTGAAGCTATTGAGAGTTGGCCGCAGCCCAAAACGGTCACACAAGTGAGGAGTTTTCTTGGACTCGCTGGTTTCTATAGGCGCTTTGTGAGAGACTTTAGCACCATTGCTGCACCTCTCAATGAACTTACAAAGAAGGATGTGCCTTTTGTTTGGGGTACCGCATGTGAAGAAGCCTTCACGGTATTGAAAGATAAGTTGACACATGCTCCTTTACTCCAACTTCCTGACTTTAATAAGACTTTTGAGCTTGAATGTGATGCTAGTGGAATTGGATTAGGAGGTGTGTTATTACAAGATGGCAAACCTGTTGCATACTTTTCTGGAAAAATTGAGTGGGCCTAGTCTGAACTATTCTACTTATGACAAAGAATTATATGCTCTTGTTCGGACTTTAGAGACATGGCAACATTATTTATGGCCCAAACAATTTGTTATACATTCTGATCATGAATCTTTGAAACATATTAAAAGTCAAGCTAAACTGAATCGTAGACATGCTAAATGGGTTGAATTCATTGAGACTTTCCCTTATGTCATTAAACACAAGAAGGGTAAAGAAAATGTTATTGCCGATGCTTTGTCTCGTCGCTATACTATGCTTTCACAACTTGACTTCAAAATATTTGGTTTGGAGACCATCAAAGATCAATATGTGCATGATGCTGATTTTAAAGATGTAATGCAGAATTGTAAAGAAGGAACAACATGGAACAAGTTCGTTATTAAGGATGGTTTTGTGTTCCGTGCTAACAAGCTATGCATTCCTCGCTAGCTCTGTTCGTCTTTTGTTGTTGCAGGAGGCGCATGGAGGAGGATTAATGGGACACTTTGGCGTGAAGAAGACGGAGGATATACTTGCTACACATTTCTTTTGGCCAAAGATGAGACGGGATGTTGAGCGTTTTGTTTCTCGCTGCACTACATGTCAAAAAGCTAAGTCACGACTCAATCCTCATGGTTTATATATGCCTTTGCCTGTACCTAGTGTTCCTTGGGAGGATATATCTATGGACTTTGTTTTAGGTTTACCTCGAACAAAGAAGGGGAGGGATAGCATATTTGTTGTCGTGGATAGATTCTCGAAAATGGCACACTTTATACCATGTCATAAAAGCGATGATGCTGTTAATGTTGCTGATTTGTTCTTTCGTGAAATTATTCGCTTGCATGGTGTGCCAAATACTATTGTTTCAGATCGTGATACTAAATTTCTTAGCCACTTTTGGAGATGTTTATGGGCTAAGTTCGGGACTAAACTGCTTTTTAGTACTACTTGTCACACCCAACCGATGGACAAACTGAAGTAGTCAATAGAACATTGTCTACTATGCTTAGGGCTGTTTTGAAGAATAATAAGAAAATGTGGGAAGAATGCTTGCCTCATATTGAATTTGCTTATAATCGTTCATTGCATTCTACTACTAAGATGTGCCCTTTTGAAATTGTGTATGGCTTCCTACCTCGTGCACCTATTGATTTGTTGCCTCTTCCATCTTCGGAGAAGGTTAATTTTGATGCTAAAGAACGTGCTGAATTGATTTTAAAAATGCATGAGTTAACTAAGGAAAACATTGAGCGTATGAATGCTAAATATAAACTTCTTTGGAGATAAGGGTAGAAAACATGTTGTCTTTGCACCTGGAGATCTTGTTTGGTTACATTTGCGTAAGGATAGGTTTCCTAATTTGCATAAATCAAAGCTAATGCCACGCGTCGATGGTCCATTTAAGGTGTTAGAGAAAATAAATGATAATGCATATAAACTTGAGCTGCCTGCAGATTTTGGGGTTAGTCCCACTTTTAACATTGCATATTTGAAGCCTTATTTGGGTGAGGAAGATGAGTTTCCGTCGAGGACGACTTCATTTCAAGAAGGGGAGGATGATGAGGACATCAATACCATTGTTACACCCACAGCCCTATTTGCTATACATACTGGACCAATTACTATAGCACGCGCACGCCAATTGAATTATCATGTAATTTCGTTTCTTGGTAAAGATTCCAATGTTCATGAGAATATGATGCTGCCTAAATTGGATACATTTGTTTTGCTTACAAATGAAGGGCCTACCATGGACAAGAAAGATGAACCTTGGAGCAAGTTCAAGCATGGAGATGTTGGCATGCTAAGGGAAACAAGAACGGAGTTACAAGTGATGATTCCAGGACTTTGAAGCCACCCTAATGAGAGCATGAGGCCTTGGACGAAATATACAAGATGCCAGTTCATAATATTCGTCCATAGGCTATTCTAGGTGCTGCGTCACCTTATTATTGGGCCAGGCCCATGTAATTTCGAAATACTTAAGTGTAGGCTGTTTTTAGAGTCCGTATGTGTGGGGAAACAAGAGTTAGGGTTGGTTTGGACCCCTCCCTCAAGGGCCACGAAATTCCCTCCTCTTTCTCCATATATACAGCCCTTAGGGCGTCGTTTAGACTTTGGGTTTTGTTTAGATCAAAAGTTCGCCATAGCTGCAACCGGCGTGCCGTTTGTGTTCAACGACCAGACCAAGGCGTCTCGTAACCCCACCTTCATTAATAAAGCTTTCCTCTTATATTCGCAATATCCAGATTGCAATCTTAGTTTCTTGCTTGTTCTTCGTTTGCTCGCAGAAACAGGCCCTCGTGGTCGAGTTGATCGTGCTCGGCGTGGTCAATAACCCTCGGAAGTTGGTTTAGCGATTGCTAAGGCGCCGACGCCTCAAGACGACGTAGTCGGATCGTCAAGGTCGACTCCCACAGAAACGATAGCCACCATCTCATCGAAACATCGGGACACCTTTGCCTCTATCACTCCCCTCTAGTGGTGTCATGTGAACGTGGACTACATGACACTTCACCATTGTTTGGGTCTAGAGGAAGGCATTGGGAAGTAATAAGTAGATGATGGGTTGCTAGAGTGACAAAAGCTTAAATCCTAGTTTATGCGTTGCTTCGTAAGGGGCTGATTTGGATCCATATGTTTCATGCTATGGTTAGGTTTTACCTTAATAATTCTTTGTAGTTGCGAATGCTTGCAATAGGAGTTAATCATAAGTGGGATGGTTGTCCAAGTAAGGACAACACCCAAGCACCGGTCCACCCACATATCAAATTATCAAAGTACCGAACGTGAATCATATGAACGTGATGAAAACTAGCTTGACGATAATTCCCATGTGTCCTCGGGAGCGTTTTCCTTCATATAAGAAATTGTCCAGGCTTGTCCTTTGCTACAAAAAGGATTGGGCCATCTTACTGCACTTTATTTACACTTGTTAATTGTTACTCGTTACCAATTACCTTATCACAAAACTATCTGTTACCGATAAATTCAGTGCTTGCAGAGAATACCTTGCTGAAAACCGCTTATCATTTCCTTCTGCTCCTCGTTGGGTTCGACACTCTTACTTATCGAAAGGACTACGATAGATCCCCTATACTTGTGGGTCATCAAGATTCTTTTCTGGCGCCGTTTGGCAGGGAGTGAAGCGCCTTTGGTAGGTGGAATTTGGTAAGGAAAAATTTATATAGTGTGCTGAAATTTACTGTCACTTGTTACTATGGAAAGTAATGCTTTGAGGGGCTTGTTCAGTGTATCTTCACCCCGACCAGTAGAGAAAATAGTTGCTACTCAACCTACTGAACCTACTAAAAATGTTTACTAAATATGGATACCGATGTTTTCCGTAAATTTAGCACTAAATATGGACTTGACTCTGAGATAGTAGCTTCCTTTTGTGAATCTTTTGCTACTCATTGTGATCTCCTTAAGGAGAAGTGGTTTAAATATCATCCTCCCATGTAAGTAATAGTAGTTGAACCTATTAAAGTTGAGGAAAAGACTATCACTTATAATGAACCTATTATTCCTACTACTTATGTTGAGAAACCACCTTTCCCTGTTAGAATAAAGGATCATGCTAAAACTTCAACTGTGGTTCGTAAAAGTAATATTCAAATTTATACACCTCCTGAGCAAGTTAAAGTTGAACCAAACATTGCTATTGTTAAAGATGCTGATAATATTGATGGGCATGTTACTTATTTCTGTGATGAGACTACTAGAATTGCTAAACCTGGTGCTAAAGATAAACATAGACCTGTTGATGTAGGCCAGAGCCCTAGTCGGAGATCTTTCACGTTTGGAGAGGATCCTACGAGGAGAACACGACGAACAAGCGGAAGAACACAAGGAAAATCACACAAGAGGAACACTAGACCGACAAGTATCGATCACACAAGATTCAAAATCAACAAAGGAAAGATACACGAGTAGCCATTCTTCTCCGTGAGGAGGTCTTGATGGGGGTCCACCCTAGAAGGGGGCCTTGAATCCTCTTGGAAGGATCTTCTCCGAGGAGGCGCGATCTCCGAGGAGAAGGTAACCAAGTGGATGAGCAAAGCTCTCACACAAATATGAGATAATCCTTTGCTAACCCTAACTAGGAGGAGGAGGAGGTCTATTTATAGTCTTAGTGCAAATGGGGGCGAGGTGAAGGGGTACAAGGGCTCCAGCCCGCGGGCGCGATCACTCAAGGGCAGACGTCCGGAAGGCGTCAGACGGCCGGAGGCTCGTGACGGTCCGGACGTCCGGCGGGGCTCGGACGTCCGTGGATTCGGCTCGGACTCGGGTGCGTCGATCGTCCGGAGAGGGCCTGTCGTCCGGGGCTTCGGGAAGGCCCGGACGTCCGTGGATCGTCGGACGTCCGTAGATTCGGCTCTGGTACGGGTCGTCCGGTCGTTCGGTGGCTTCGGTCTTCCGTGAGTTTCCATTCGGGTGCCCAGCTGCCAGACGTCCGGAGGGCGTCGGTCGTCCGTGGACTGGGAGTCGTCGGACGTCCGGACTTGGTCGGTCATCCGACGCCTGTAGCTTCAGCAGCTTTTCTTCTTCTCCATCACGCTTGGGGTCCTCGTCGTATTGGCTCTTGCAAGTAGCTGTTCCTTGGCTCGTTCCCAAGTACCTGATTACACATAGTTACCGAATGAGGTAGTAGCCATGTCTCATGATTAGGAAGAGGGATTTCGGAGAGGAGTGAGTTCATCTTATCTTCAATAGCCTTAGCTCGGGCTCGAGTCATGGGTCCACGTGGTGTTGAGGAAGATGTAGGTGCGTCCATGGGGATGAGTGAGCATCATCTCCCCCCCCCCCCTTGAGAGAGATCCGACCTCGGATCAAAAGCTTCATCTCCATGGTATGGTGCGAGGTCCTTGACGTTGAAGATGTCGCTCACATTATACTTGTCTCGAGGTAGGTCGATCTTGTAGGCGTTGTCGTTGTAGCGTGCTAGCACCTTGAAAGGTCCATCGGCTCGAGGAAGAAGCTTGGACTTGCGTTCTTTGGGGAAGCGGTCCTTGCGAAGGTGTAACCATACTAGATCACCAATGTTGAAGACCATGGGTTGCTTGTTGACGTTGAGCTTGATCGCTAGTCGTTGTACTTGGCGCTCGATGGTTTGTCTTGTATCCTCATGCATCTTCTTGATGTAGCTTGCCCGTGCACTCGCATCCATGTTGGTGCGCTCTTGTAGAGGAAGAGGTAGAATGTCCAATGGGGACAACGGGTTGAAGCCGTAGATGACCTCGAAGGGGGACTTGCCGGTAGTCGAATGTCTTGCACGGTTGTAGGCGTACTCGGCGATGGGTAGACATGCTTCCCACTCCTTGATGTTCTTCTTGATCAAGACACGAAGTAGAGTGGATAGTGTGCGGTTCATCACCTCCGTTTGGCCGTCAGTTTGAGGATGGTATGCGGATGAGAACAAAAGCTTGATTCCGAGCTTGGCGCATAGGGTCTTCCAAAAGTAACTCAAGAACTTGACGTCACGATCGGAGACGATTGTCTTTGGTACTCCATGGAGTCGCAAGATTTCCCTACAAAAGAGATTTTCAATGTGTGAAGCATCGTCTATCTTGTTGCAAGGAATGAAATGTGCCATCTTAGAAAATCTATCCACAACAACAAACACGGAATCCTTTCCATTTTGAGTTCTAGGCAAACCAAGTACAAAATCCATGCTAATGTCTTCCCAAGGTTGATAAGGAATAGGGAGAGGCATGTAAAGACCATGAGATTGTGCGATAGACTTAGCTTTGCGACATGTAGAGCATCGGTTTGTGAAGCGTGAGACGTCGCGGAACATCTTGTGCCAAAAGTAGTTCTTGGAGAGCGTGGCGAATGTCTTATCGCGTCCAAAGTGTCCCATGAGTCCGCCTCCATGAGCCTCTTGCAAAAGGACCAAACGAAGAGAAGAATGACCGTTGTCGATGAGTTGTTGTACTTGCCGTTGAATCTCCTTGGTTCCTTCGGGATTGACTCGGTATGGAGCTTTGTTTGGGAGAGGTGCTCCGGGGATGAGGTCGATTCGATGCTCAATGCCTCGAAGAGGAGGTAGACCCGGAGGTAGCTCATCTGGGAAAACATCTTGGAATTCCTGCAAAAGAGATTTAAACACTAAAGGTAGCTCATGGGAGGTGTTAGTTATTGGCTCTCCATCCTTGCACACAAGGAAAAAGTGCATCACACTAGATGGGTTCTCACACACTTCTCTCATCTCAGTTTTGGTGGCAAATAGGATGAGGTTTTTCTCTCTAGGCGAAGAGGCGCTCAAGTTTGGCTTGTGGCTCTCACTCACTTTTTGGTGGATCACTTTCTCACTCTTGTCTCTATGATGGGTGGCTTGCTTGTCGGCTAGCACTTGACTAGGAGACATAGCTCGTAGGACATATTCCTTCCCTTTCATCTTGAAGCTATAGTGATTGGTGCGCCCGTTGTGGAAGACACCACGGTCGAATTTCCATGGTCGACCAAGAAGGAGGTGGCAAACCGTCATTGGGACCATATCACATTCCAAAGTGTCCTCATATGCACCAATTTTGAAGGAGACTTGGACCGTATGCTCAACTCGTATAGTGCCGGAGTCACTTAGCCATTGAACCTTGCAGGGATTCGGGTGCTTCCTCTTGACCAATCGAAGCTTGGAGCATAGTTCTTCACTTGCCAAGTTTTGACAACTACCTCCATCGATGATGACCTTGACAGACCTTCCGTTGATGCCGGCCTTTGTGTGGAAGATGTGGCATCTTTGGTCGTCTTCTTGTTGATGTTGAAGAGTCAAGACCTTGGAGACAACGAGAGCGGGGCTCGAATCCTCATCACAAAAGACTTTGTCATCTTCATCTTTGTTCACTCGCCGGTGCATGGCCACTTGCTCAAGAGCTTCCATCTCCTCATCACTCATTGAGTCATAGGTGCCGTCGTCGTTGAGGATCATGGTGCGCTTGTTGGTGCATTCGTAGGACTTGTGGCCTCGGCCGCCGCAAGTGAAACACTTGAAGGAGCTTGTCTTGATGGTCTCATAGGTCGGAGATGAATGTGAAGCACGCGTCTTGAAGTTGCTTGTAGTAGGAGGAGGATGACTTGAACTTGTCGAATTTTTCTTGTAACTCGACTTGTCGTCGTTGTTTGTAGAGGGTTTGGTTGATGTAGATGTTGGAGGAGGTGTTGAAGCTTGGTTGTTGGAGAAGCTGTAGGTCTTGGACGAGTACTTGGCGTACTTGAAGTCATCTTGCACTTGACGTTCCGCCTTTGTAGCTTGATGCACGAGCTCAATGAGGTTGGAGTAGGGTTGGAAGTCGGCGATCTTCTTGATGGGATTATTGAGTCCATTCAAGAAACGTGCCATTGTGTGCTCATCATCTTCCTTCACATTGTCTCGAATCATGGTTATCTCCATTTCCTTGTAGTATTCTTCAACACTCTTTGTTCCTTGCTTGAGGAGTTGGAGTTTCTTGAAGAGGTCGCGGTTGTAGTAAGTGGGCACAAAACATGCTCGCATCACATCCTTCATTTGAGCCCAAGTGGTGATTGGAGGTTCACCTCTTGCTTGTCGCCGCTCAAGGATTTGTTCCCACCATATGAGCACATAGTCTTGGAACTCAAGTGATGCCATAGCGATCTTCTTCTCTTCCTCGTAGTTGTGCAAACAAAAGATTTTGTCGACCTTCAATGCCCATGAAAGATATTCTTCGGGGTCATTGCTTCCATTGAACTTGGGCATGGTGAATTTGAGCTTTCCATAGCGTTGCTCTTCATTGTGTTGTTGGCGATGGTGATGATGATGCCCTTGATGTGGATGGCAATCATCTTCATGTTGCTCTTGGCGTGGAGGAAGACCATGATCAACTTGCTCTTGTCGAACTTGAGGTTGAGGTGGAGCTTGACGAGCTTGTGGAGGAGCTTGAGGAACTTGACGTTGCACATGCGGTTGGTAGTTCCTCTATTGGATTTCTTCTCGAAGGGCTTCCTCTTGATTGCGCCGTTCGCGGTTGCGGTTGGTGATAACTCGACTTGATTCTTGAAGGGCACGTTGCGCCTCAAGAGCTTGCGCTTCTCGTTGTTGTTGTTGAAGACGTTGCGCCTCAGCGTCTTGTTCTTCTTGGTGTATACGTGCTCGTTCTTCCTCTTGGCGCCGAAGTCGTTGTCGGTCTTGAGCTTGGGTAAAAGCGGCTTGGTTTGATTGATGACGAAGGACTTGCTCATCGACTTGCTCTTGTGAATGCTTGTCATGTAGCGGGTTGCGAGATGCATGACGGTCTTGACGCGTGGCTCGTCGAAGAGTGTTTGATGACGGTGTACTTGAGTCGTAGAAGGTGTCGTCGGAGTGTTGACTCGAGCGGCTCCATCTTGAGGATGAAGAAGTGGAATGATGCCGGTTCCACATCAAGGCACGGATCTCGTCCATTCTTGCATCATTCTCTTGCTTGTGAGCATCGAACTTGTTGTCGAAGTAGTCTCTTGTACGTTGCTCGGAAAGTCGCAAGTCGGTGGCGAGGTTGTCGATGCGGTCGTTCATTGCTTGTTGCTCTTGGTGCAACGCTCGTTGTGCACCAAAGAGGTGGCTCTTGGTGACGTATGAAGACATGTCGTCTTGCTCGAGGAAGAGTGGGTTGGTAGAAGTACTTGGCCTATCCATCATTCCAAGCAAAATGTGAGTGGTAGAAGGAGAAGAACTTATACCAATGTACCTTTGACCGATGTTGATGATGAATCAAGTTCACTCAAATGCAGACAATGAAATAGCACTATTGGTACCAATCCTTGTCGGTTCTCACACCTACACAAATAAAAGCTTATGGTGGAGCTTGGTAAGGATGGTGGCACAAAATTTGATGCAATTGTAAGTGAGCGTCAATAATGTTGGAAAAGGTTCGCAAATTTGCAAATGCAACAAGTAGACCAAGCAAATAATGGTACACGGAAACACACACGCAAATAGATAAGTGGGATTGTGCAAACCAAAAGTGAGCCAAAAATGTGGAATCCACGAAAATGCTCTTGTTGCACTGTCTGAGAGAGACGCTAGCATGATTGCACAATAGGCGGATACGAAACTTGTGCACAACCTACTAGGCAAAATGCAACTATCTCTATCCCACATATGCTATATGTATGGTATTTCGGTGCTATGATCCAAGATGATCCAATATGACAATCTTAATGTAATATGATGCTATGGTTCTTGCTCATAAGCTATTTGCTTATCTTTCCTCTTTGCTTAAAAGCTTGGGTGGCTCTTTCACTTTTGAGCTCTTTTCTCATGCAAAACTTCACGAACCAAGATAGCAATTGTGTATGCTATGACAACTTTGTGACACACAATTGGATCCCAAGATATGCACCACGGTGGTATGGTATGTATGCTATGGAGTATGATCACTAATGTGCACAAGTCACGTTGCCGGTAATACTCAATGGCTAGTCTCGATGGGTAAGCTACGCAAAAGTAAGGCCATGTGGGTATCAATGATATTGCAAGGTATGACAAAGATGTCGACGATGTTACCGTCCTTGGCGATGATGAGACCCTTGCGAAGATGAGCCGTGGTGATGATGATGTCCAACCGTACCTAGATAGCCGAAACACAATAGGACACGGGAACCACAACTCAAAATCTCAAGGACCAAAATGTGTCAACAATCGTCATAGGAGGTATTGGGGAGTATGGTGGTGTGTGTGGGTTTTTGATGATGTGGTGGAAGGTGGGGTGGTGGTGGTGGCTGCACTGAACAATTTCAGTTTCGTCAGGGTTTCACGGACGTCCGGTTTTTCCGGTCGTCCGGCCGTCGGACGTCCGGCAGGGTCCGGTCGTCTGTAAATTTGAATCGGGGACAGGGGTTCCGGTCGTCCGGAAAGGTCGGAGGTCCGGTGGTCGGGGTCAACACAGGTTGGGCCGGGGCGATTTTGAGGTGGAAGAAGATGGTGAGGTCAAAATTGAGCGGATTGATGGATGGAAAAGGGTGGGGAGGGTGGGAAAAGCTAGATCCACACATAGCAACTCAAATCCATGGACCAAATCCAACAAAATCTCAACTCACCAACAAATCACAAAAAAAAAATTGGGGCTATTTTTTGTGGGGAATTTTTGGATTTAGGACAAAAACAACAAAATCAAGCTAGAAAACACGGGGTAGGGGCTCCAAAAACGTGATCAACGTGGCTCATGATACCAAGATGATGTAGGGCGGAGCCCTAGTCGGAGATCTTTCACGTTTGGATAGGATCCTACGAGGAGAAAACGACGAACAAGCGGAAGAACACAAGGAAAACACACAAGAGGACCACTAGACCGACAAGTATCGATCACACAAGGGCTAAATCACCGAACACATAAGGTAGCACAAGATTCAAAATCAACAAAGGAAAGATACACGAGTAGCCGTTCTTCTCCGTGAGGAGGTCTTGATGGGGGTTGATGAGGACATCAATACCATTGTTACTCCCACAACCCCTGCTGCTATACATACTGGACCAATTACTAGAGCTCGCGCACGCCAATTGAATTATCAGGTACTTTCGTTTCTTGGTAACGATTCCAATGTTCATGAGAATATGATGCTGCCTAAATTGGATACATTTGTTTTGCTTACAAATGAAGGGCCTACCATGGACAAGAAAGATGAACCTTGGAGCAAGTTCAAGCATGGAGATGTTGGCATGCGCAAGGGAAACAAGAACGGAGTTACAAGTGATGATTCCAGGACTTTGAAGCCACCCTAATGAGAGCATGAGGCCTTGGACGAAATATACAAGATGCCACTTCATAATATTCGTCCATAGGCTATTCTAGGTGCTGCGTCACCTTATTATTGGGCCAGGCCCATGTAATTTCGAAATACTTAAGTGTAGGCTGTTTTTAGAGTCCGTATGTGTGGGGAAACAAGAGTTAGGGTTGGTTTGGACCCCTCCCTCAAGGGCCACGAAATTCCCTCCTCTTTCTCCATATATACAGCCCTTAGGCGTCGTTTAGACTTTGGGTTTTGTTTAGATCAAAAGTTCGCCATAGCTGCAACTTGGCGTGCCGTTTGTGTTCAACGACTGGACCAAGGCGTCTCGTAACCCCACCTTCATTAATAAAGCTTTCCTCTTATATTCGCAATATCCAGATTGCAATCTTAGTTTCTTGCTTGTTCTTCGTTTGCTCGCAGGAAACAGGCCCTCGTGGTCGGAGTTGATCGTGCTCGGCGTGGTCAATAACCCTCGGAAGTTGGTTTAGCGATTGCTAAGGCGCCGACGTCTCGCACGTTCGTAGTCGGATCGTCAAGGTTGACTCCCACAGTAAGCGATAGCCACCATCTCATCGAAACATCGGGACACCTTTGCCTCTATCAAGTGGTATCAGATTTTCAGGTTGCTCGGTGAGATTTTACAGTTTTTCGTAGATTAGATCGAGTCTGTTCTTCATACCTAAAGTCCACGAAAAAGCCACAAAAAATTAGGGTTAGTTCATCATATCCGAACCAATCTGAACCTTCGCATAATCTTTTGGGGTTTTTGCTTTGTTGAATTTCCGGTTGCATCGTCGTGTCAAGTTGCTGGTCTTAGAGTCTAGTCTTTTAGAGTTTCGAGTTGGTCATAAGTTGTCACGCCGCCGCCGCACCATCATCATCGCCTTGCCATCTACCACCCTTCTTATCCACCACCAATCCGTAGCCATATACCACCACCGCTGCCATATACCACCACCGCTGCCATATACCACAACCATATATCCACCACCAATCCGAGTTCTTCTCATATTAGGTTTGTTTTCGAGATCCATCTAGTTTCCGATTCGTGTTTCCTAGCCGGAGTAGGTTTCGGAAAAAAAAAAGAGCGAATTTTTTTTTCCAGAGTGTGCTTTTCCGTTGTTTCCGTGCAGCGCCGTGATTTTGTTAGTGTTCAAGGCTCGCGTCTCTAGCACGGTCTAGCCTAGGACCAAAGACCTGATGCCGTTGAGCGTTTATTCAACTTTGCATCTCCGATTTGATTATTGCTGACCCTTTTGCCACCATATTATAAGCCTTCCCAGCTCCACATACATCTACATCGTATGCGTTTGACTCTCCCCAGTAATCGCTCTATCCAAGCTTTGAGAGTTTTGACTACATCGGTTGCCGATCACCTTTCTTCTGGGTAAGAACTGGTAAGAATTTGAGATTTGCTTGTGGATTTGTGACATCCACCACACCACCACCACCACTTCCTAGTAGTCTGTCGAATCATATTCTTGTGTTTCTATTGCTGCTAACCATGGCAGGATCACAAGCCATTTAGACCGACCGGGAGAACATGACAAACAAAGCGCTACATGATAAGTTTCAACAAATGATGAGTGGGCAGGTGGAAGACGTTCTAAATAGATTTGAAGAGGCCATGGAGAAGATAGATGGCATTGAGAAGGCGTTCAAACAAAGCTCGATAACAAGTTTAATGAATTGCTCGGCGTCTACCACCACCACCACCGGCTGCACCTAATGCACCTCTACAACAACAACAACGACTACCTCCACATCGTGAAGCAGCCCTCCATGAAGCGAGCCGTGTCCCTCTTCACTGGCCAAGCTCTTTGGTGCTGCTTTGTTGATACTTCGTGGCTCCTACTGCTGATGTGGGGAGGATGATTATGTGAGAGTACGAGGATGAGGTTGATCAACTTGGAACTACGTGCAAGTGCAACCACCCGGCACCACAACCACCCGTCGTCCACATGCAAATAATGGCAATGTTAGGGCTCCCCCTCAGTGCAGAGATCATGACCATCTCCCTAAACTGAAGTTGAATATTCCACCATTTGAGGGTAGATATGTTCTGATCTATATCTTACTTGGGAGTTAGAAACTGAACAACGATTTACATGTTTACAATATCACGAGGAGAGACGTGTTCGGCTGCTGTTTGTGCTTTCACTAGCTTTGCATGTGTTTGGTGGTCGAACATTGTAGATTATATCCTGTTCCAGCTACTTGGACTGCTTTGAAAACTGCTATGCGTACTCGTTGGGTTCCACCATATTATCAACGTGAATTACTTCAAAAATTGCAGCGCTTAAGACAAGGAAAAAATTCGTAGAAGAATATTATCGGGAATTACAAACTGGCTTGATTAGATGTGGTATTGTTGAGGAGAATGAAGCTATGCTTGCACGTTTTACGGGTGGATTAAATAGAGATATTCAGACCATTCTAGACTACAAGGATTATACTAATATCACTCGATTATTCCATCTTGCTTGTAAAGCTGAACGTGAAGTGCAGGATCGATGTGCGTTGGCGCGGACTAACTTTTACGCAGGTCGAACTTAATCATGGACACAACGTGAATCATCTACTACCACACGTTCTACTACACAGGCACATCCGTCGGCTGCCACCTCCAACCGTGATACAAGAAAGCAGGCACAACCACCACTATCTGCCAAGAGCACACCTGCTGGGCCTACAGAGCTCTTCTTCTTCCATGGCGTCAACAGGACACACAAGTGATATTATTTGTCGTCGTTGTAAGGGAAGAGGACACTTTGCGAGAGAATGCCAATCTCAGCGTGTGATGATTGCTCACGAGGATGGTGGGTATGAGTCCGCTAGTGACTATGATGAAGAGACTTTGGCTCTTATTACGCATGAAGAACACGGTGGAGAGGATTACGATCATGAGACGCAATACATGGCTGCTTGAAGATGCTTTGACAGGTATGAATGTTTAGTTGCTCAACGTGTTTTGAGTGTGCAGGTTACACAAGCTGAGCAAAATCAGAGGCATAACTTGTTCCATACAAAGGGAGTTGTGAAGGAACGTTCTATTCAAGGCGTCATCATAGATGGAGGGAGCTGCAACAACTTGGCTAGCATGGATATGGTGGTGAAGCTTTCTCTCACCACAAGACCACATCCACATCCTTACTACATCCAATGGTTCAACAACAGCGGCAAGGTTAAGGTAACACATACTGTTCGTGTGTATTTTAGTATCTCTACATATGCTGATTATGTTGATTGTGATGTGGTACCTATGCAAGCATGTTCCTTATTACTTGGTAGACCATGGCAATTTGATAAAAATTCTGTACACCATGGTAGAAACAATCAGTATACTCTTGTTCACAAGGATAAAAATATTACTTTGCTTCCTATGACTCTGATTCAATTTTGAAAGATGATATTAATAGAGCTAATAAAGCAAAACAGGAGAAAAATAAGAGTGAAAATCAGATTGTGGCAAAAGAATTTGACCAACAAATGAAGCCTAATAATAAACCATCTAATGTTGCTTACGAAATTAAAGCGAAAAGTGCATGTTCACAAGACGCCAATTGAATTATCGGTACTTTCGTTTCTTGGTAACGATTCCAATGTTCATGAGAATATGATGCTGCCTAAATTGGATACATTTGTTTTGCTTACAAATGAAGGGCCTACCATGGACAAGAAAGATGAACCTTGGAGCAAGTTCAAGCATGGAGATGTTGGCATGCTAAGGGAAACAAGAACGGAGTTACAAGTGATGATTCCAGGACTTTGAAGCCACCCTAATGAGAGCATGAGGCCTTGGACGAAATATACAAGATGCCACTTCATAATATTCGTCCATAGGCTATTCTAGGTCTTTGCGTCACCTTATTATTGGGCCAGGCCCATGTAATTTCGAAATACTTAAGTGTACGCTGTTTTTAGAGTCCGTATGTGTGGGGAAACAAGAGTCAGGGTTGGTTTCGGACCCCTCCCTCAAGGGACACGAAATTCCCTCCTCTTTCTCCATATATACAGCCCTTAGGGCGTCGTTTAGACTTTGGGTTTTGTTTAGATCAAAAGTTCGCCATAGCTGCAACTTCGCGTGCCGTTTGTGTTCAACGACCAGACCAAGGCGTCTCGTAACCCCACCTTCATTAATAAAGCTTTCCTCTTATATTCGCAATATCCAGATTGCAATCTTAGTTTCTTGCTTGTTCTTCGTTTGCTCGCAAAGCAGGCCCTCGTGGTCGAGTTGATCGTGCTCGGCGTGGTCAATAACCCTCGGAAGTTGGTTTAGCGATTGCTAAGTATGACGTCTCGCCGCGTCACGTAGTCGGATCGTCAAGGTCGACTCCCACAGAAACGATAGCCACCATCTCATCGAAACATCGGGACACCTTTGCCTCTATCAGGGGTCCACCCTAGAAGGGGGTCTTGAATCCTCTTGGAAGGATCTTCTCCGAGGAGGCGCGATCTCCGAGGAGAAGGTAACCAAGTGGATGAGCAAAGCTCTCACACAAATATGAGATAATCCTTTGCTAACCCTAACTAGGAGGAGGAGGAGGTCTATTTATAGTCTTAGTGCAAATGGGGGCGAGGTGAAGGGGTACAAGGGCTCCAGCCCGCGGGCGCGATCACTCAGGGGCCGGACGTCTGGAAGGCGTCGGACGTCCGGAAGCTCGTGACGGTCCGGACGTCTGGCAGGGCTCGGACGTCCGTGGATTCGGCTCGGACTCGGGTGCGTCGGTCGTCCGGAGAGGGCCTGTCGTCCGGGGCTTCGGGAAGGCCCGGACGTCCGTGGATCGTTGGACGTCTGTAGATTCGGCTCTGGTACGGGTCGTCCGGTCGTCCGGTGGCTTCGGTGTTCCGTGAGTTTCCATTCGGGTGCCCAGCTGCCGGACGTCCGGAGGGCGTCGGTCGTTCGTGGTTCGGGAGTTGTCGACGTCCGGACTTGGTCGGTCCGTCTGACGCTCAGACCAAAGAGCTTTTCTTCTTCTCCATCACGCTTGGGGTCCTCATCGTCTTGGCTCTTGCAAGTAGCTGTTCCTTGGCTCGTTCCCAAGCACTTGATTACACATAGAGTTTCCGAATGAGGTAGTAGCCATGTCTCATGATTAGGAAGAGGGATTTCGGAGAGGAGCGAGTTCACCTTATCTTCAATAGCCTTAGCTCGGGCTCGAGTCATGGGTCCACGTGGTGTTGAGGAAGATGTAGGTGCGTCCATGGGGATGAGTGAGGGATGCTCCGCATCATCTGTGGTAGGCGTGCCTGTTATTTCTGTTAAAATAGGAGATCATTGTTATCATGGCTTGTGTGATATGGGTGCTAGTGTTAGTGCAATGCCTATTTCCTTATACAACGAAATTATGCATGATATTGCACCCGCTGAGTTAGAAGAAATTGATGTCACCATTAAGCTTGCCAATAGAGAAACTATTTCACCTATCGGGATTGTTAGAGATGTTGAAGTCTTGTGTGGGAAAGTTAAATATCCTGCTGATTTTCTTGTTCTTGGTTCCCCACAAGATAGTTTTTGTCCCATTATCCTTGGTAGACCCTTCTTGAACACCGTTAATGCTAAGATAGACTTCGAAAAGGATGTTGTTACTATTGGTTTGGATGATATGTCTCATGAGTTTAATTTTTCTAAATTTCATAGACAACCCCGTAATGAAGAATTGCCTAGTAAATATGAAATTATTGGTCTTGCTTCTATTGCCGTGCCTCCTAGTGATCCTTTAGAACAATATTTTCTAGACCATGAGAATGGTATGTTTATGAATGAAAGAAGGGAAATAGATGAAGTATTGTTCAAACAAGGACCCATTCTGAAACATAATTTGCTTGTCGAAATCCTAGGGGATCCTGCTCCACCCAGGGGTGATCCCGTGTTTGAGCTTAAACCGTTACCTGATACTCTTAAATATGCTTATCTTGATGAAAAGAAGATATATCCTGTTATTATTAGTGCTAACCTTTCAGAGCATGAAGAAGAGAAATTATTGAAAACTCTGAAGAAGCACCGTGCTGCTATTGGATATACTCTTGATGATCTTAAGGCCATTAGTCCCACTCTATGCCAACACAAAATAAATTTGGAGAAAGACGCCAAACCAGTTATTGATCTTCAGCGACGGTTAAATCCTAAGATGAAAGAAGTGGTAAGAAAGGAAATATTAAAGCTCCTTGAGGCAGGTATAATTTATCCCGTTCTTTGATAGTCGGTGGGTAAGTCACATCGATTGTGTCCCTAAGAAGGGAGGTATTACTGTCGTTCCTAATGATAAAGATGAATAAATTCCGCAAAGAATTATTACAGGTTCTAGGATGGTAATTGATTTCCGTAAATTAAATAAAGCTACTAAAAAGATCATTACCCCTTGCCTTTCATTTATCAAATGCTAGAAAGATTATCCAAACACACACATTTCTGCTTTCTAGATGGTTACTGTGGTTTCTCTCAAATACCTGTGTCAGTTGATGATCAAGCAAAGACCACGTTTACTTGCCCTTTCGGTACTTTTGCTTATAGACGTATGCCTTTTGGTTTATGTAGTGCATCTGCTACCTTCCAAAGATGCATGATGGCTATATTATCTGATTTTGGTGAAAAGATTTGTGAGGTTTTCATGGACGATTTCTACGTTTATGGATCCTCTTTTGATAATTGCTTGAGCAACCTTGATCGAGTTTTGCAGAGATGTGAAGAAACTAACCTTGTCTTGAATTGGGAGAAATGCCACTTTATGGTTAATGAAGGCATTGTCTTGGGGCATAAAATTTCTGAAAGAGGTATTGAAGTTCATAAAGCTAAAGTTGATGCTATTGAAAAGATGCCATGTCCCAAGGACATCAAAGGTATAAGAAGTTTTCTTGGTCATGCCGGTTTTAATAGGAGGTTCATTAAGGAATTCTCAAAAATTTCTCGGCCTCTCACTAATCTAGTACAAAAAGATATCCCTTTTGTCTTTGATGTTAATTGTGTAGAAGCATTTGAAATACTTAAGAAAGAATTGATTTCTGCACCTATTCTTCAGCCTCCTGATTGAAATTTACCCTTTGAAATTATGTGCGATGCTAGTGATTATGCTGTAGGTGATGTCCTAGGGCAAAGAGTTGATAAGAAATTAAATGTTATCCAATATGCTAGTAAAACTCTAGATAGTGCCCAGAGAAATTATGCTACTGCTGAAAAATAATTTTTAGCAGTTGTATTTGCTTGTGATAAGTTTAGACCTTATATTGTAGATTCTAAAGTGACTATTCACACTGATCATGCTGCTATTAAATATCTTATGGAAAAGAAAGATGCTAAACCTAGAGAAAGGGAGCTGAGAACCCCGTTGCAGACAACTTGTCTAGGTTAGAGAATGTTCTTGATGACCCACTACCTATTGATGATAGCTTTCCTGATGAGCAACTATGATAGAGGCAAAGGTGTCCCGATGTTTCGATGAGATGGTGGCTATCGTTTCTGTGGGAGTCGACCTTGACGATCCGACTACGAACGTGCGAGACGTCGCGCCTTAGCAATTGCTAAACCAACTTCCGAGGGTTATTGACCACGCCGGAGCACGATCAACGACCACGAGGGCCTGCTTTCCTGCGAGCAAACGAAGAACAAGCAAGAGCTGAGATTGCAATCTGAATATTGCGAATATAAGATGAAAGCTTTATTGATCAAGGTGGGGTTACGTGGACGCCTTTATGCAGTCGTTGAACACAAACGAAATGCACGCGAAGTTGCAGCTATGGCAAACTTTTAATCTAAACAAAACCCAAGGTCTAAACGGTGCCCTAAGGGCTGTATATATGGAGGAAGAGGGGAATTTCGTGGCCCTTGGCGGAGGGGTCCAAATCAACCCTAACTCTTGTTTCCCCACACATACGGACTCTAAAAACAGCCTATACTTAAGTATTTCGAAATTACATGGGCCTGGCCCAATAATAAGGTGACGCAGCACCTAGAATAGCCTATGGACGCATATTATGAAGTGGCATCTTGTATATTTCGTCCAAGGCCTCATGCACTCATTAGGGTGGCTTCAAAGTCCTGGAATCATCACTTGTAACTCCGTTCTTGTTCTCCTTGCGCATGCCAACATCTCCATGCTTGAACTTGCTCCAAGGTTCATCTTTCTTGTCCACGGTAGGCCCTTCATTTGTAAGCAAAACAAATGTATCCAATTTAGGCAGCATCATATTCTCATGAACATTGGAATCGTTACCAAGAAACGAAAGTACACGATAATTCAATTGGCGTCATGCGAGCTCTAGTAATTGGTCCGGTATGTATAGCCGCAGGGGCTGTGGGTGTAACAATGGTATTGATGTCCTCATCATCCTACCCTTCTTGAAATGAAGTCGTCCTCGACGGAAGCTCATCTTCCTCACCCAAATAAGGCTTCAAATCTGCAATGTTAAAAGTGGGACTAACCCCAAAATCTGCAGGCAGCTCAAGTTTATATGCATTATCATTTATTTTCTCTAACACCTTAAATGGACCATCAGCACGTGGCATTAGCTTTGATTTGCGCAAATTAGGAAACCTATCCTTACGCAAATGTAACCAAACAAGATCTCCAGGTGCAAAATTCAGCACGTTCTTTAGCATCAAAATTAACCTTCTCCGAAGATGGAAGAGGCAACAAATCAATAGGTGCACGAGGTAGGAAGCCATACACAATTTCAAAAGGGCACATCTTAGTAGTAGAATGCAATGAACGATTATAAGCAAATTCAATATGAGGCAAGCATTCTTCCCACATTTTCTTATTATTCTTCAAAACAGCCCTAAGCATAGTAGACAATGTTCTATTGACTACTTCAGTTTGTCCATCGGTTTGGGGGTGACAAGTAGTACTAAAAAGCAGTTTAGTCCCCAACTTAGCCCATAAACATCTCCAAAAGTGGCTAAGAAATTTAGTATCACGATCTGAAACAATAGTATTTGGCACACCATGCAAGCGAATAATTTCACGAAAGAACAAATCAGCAACATTAATGACATCATCGCTTTTATGACATGGTATAAAGTGTGCCATTTTAGAGAATCTATCCACGACAACAAATATGCTATCCCTCCCTTCTTTGTTCGAGGTAAACCTAAAACAAAGTCCATAGATATATCCTCCCAAGGAATACTAGGCACAGTGCAAAGGCATATATAAACCATGAGGATTGAGTCGTGACTTAGCTTTTGACAGTAGTGCAGCGAGCAACAAAACGCTCAACATCCCGTCTCATCTTTGGCCAAAAGAAATGTGTAGCAAGTATATCCTCCGTCTTTTTGACGCCAAAGTGTCCCATTAAGCCTCCTCCATGCGCCTCTTGCAACAACAAAAGACGAACAGAGCTAGCAGGAATGCATAGCTTGTTAGCACGGAACATAAAACCATCATTAATAACGAACTTGTTCCATGTTCTTCCTTCTTTACAATTCTGCATTACATCTTTAAAATCAGCATCATGCACATATTGATCTTTGATGGTCTCCAAACCAAATATTTTGAAGTCAAGTTGTGAAAGCATAGTATATCGACGAGACAAAGCATCAACAATAACATTTTCTTTACCCTTCTTGTGTTTAATGACATAAGGGAAAGTCTCAATGAATTCAACCCATTTAGCATGTCTACGATTCAGTTTAGCTTGACTTTTAATATGTTTCAAAGATTCATGATCAGAATGTATAACAAATTCTTTGGGCCATAAATAATGTTGCCATGTCTCTAAAGTCGAACAAGAGCATATAATTCTTTGTCATAAGTAGAATAGTTCAGACTAGGCCCACTCAATTTTTCAGGAAAAGTATGCAACAGGTTTGCCATCTTGTAATAACACACCTCCTAATCCAATTCCACTAGCATCACATTCAAGCTCAAAAGTCTTATTAAAGTCAGGAAGTTGGAGTAAAGGAGCATGTGTCAACTTAACTTTCAATACCGTGAAGGCTTCTTCACATGCGGTACCCCAAACAAAAGGCACATCCTTCTTTGTAAGCTCATTGAGAGGTGCAGCAATGGTGCTAAAGTCTCTCACAAAACGCCTATAGAAACCAGCGAGTCCAAGAAAACTCCTCACTTGTGTGACCGTTTTGGGCTGCGGCCAACTCTCAATAGCTTCAATCTTGGCTTTATCAACATCAATTCCCTGTGGAGTAACAACATAGCCAAGAAAAGATACTCGGTCGGTGCAAAAGGTGCACTTCCCAAGGTTACCAAACAAACCTGCATCACGTAGAGCATTAAAAACAGCACGTAAATGTTCCAAATGTTCTTCCAAAGATTTGCTATAAATCAGTATATCATCAAAGTAAACTACCACAAATCGTCCAATGAAAGCACGTAAAACTTCGTACATTAATCTCATGAAAGTACTAGGTGCATTAGTTAACCCAAAAGGCATGACTAACCACTCATATAATCCAAACTTAGTTTTAAATGTTGTTTTCCATTCATCTCCCAATTTCATACGAATTTGATGGTATCCACTCATAAATCAACTTTGGAGAATATTGTAGAGCCACTCAATTCATCAAGCATATCATCTAGCCTAGGAATAGGATGACGATAACGAATAGTAATATTATTAATGCCTCTACAATCAACACACATACATGACGTACCATCCTTTTTAGGCACTAGTATAATAGGAACAGCACAAGGACTAAGAGATTCGCGTATATAACCTTTGTCGAGCAGCTCACATGCTTGACGCATAATCTCCTTCGTCTCCTCCGGATTGGTACGGTATGGTGCGCGGTTGGGTAGCGATGCAAGGGAATTAAGTCAATTTGATGCTCAATCCCTCGAATAGGTGGTAATCCGGTGGCACGCGTCTTGTGGGAAGACGTCGGTGAACTCCCCGCAAAATGTTAGTGACAGCGGGGGCAAAGAGGAAGGCACGTCCTCGAATGAAAATAATGCCTCTTTGCACACAAAAGCATAGCAAACAGATTTGCTAGAATCTAGCTCATCAATATCAGATTTGGTGGCAAATAAACATGCACTTTTCAGTTTAATTTGAAGCAACATTAGATGGTTTATTATTAGGCTTCATTTGTTGCTCAAATTCTTTTGCCACAATCTGATTTTCACTCTTATTTTTCTCCTGTTTTGCTTTATTAGCTCTATTAATATCGTCTTTCAAAATGGAATCAGGAGTCATAGGAAGCAAAGTAATATTTTTATCCTTGTGAACAAGAGTATCTTGATTGTTTCTACCATGGTGTACAGAATTTTTATCAAATTGCCATGGTCTACCAAGTAATAAGGAACATGCTTGCATAGGTACCACATCACAATCAACATAATCAGCATATGTAGAGATACTAAAATACACACGAACAAAGACGTGTTACCTTAACCTTGCCGCTGTTGTTGAACCATTGGATGTAGTAAGGATGTGGATGTGGTCTTGTGGTGAGAGAAAGCTTCTCCACCATATCCATGCTAGCCAAGTTGTTGCAGCTCCCTCCATCTATGATGACGCTTGAATAGAACGTTCCTTCACAACTCCCTTTGTATGGAACAAGTTATGTCTCTGATTTTGCTCAGCTTGTGTAACCTGCACACTCAAAACACGTTGAGCAACTAAACATTCATACCTGTCGGCATCTTCAAGCAGCCATGTATTGCGTGTCATGATCAGAATCATCTCCACCGTGTTCTTCATGTGTAATAAGAGCCAAAGTCTCTTCATCATAGTCACTAAGCGGACTCATACCCACCATCCTCAGTAGCAATCATCACATGCTGAGATTGGCATTCTCTGGTAAAATGTCCTCTTCCCTTACAACGACGACAAATAATATCACTTGTGTGCCCTGTTGACGCCATGGAAGAAGAAGAGCTCTGTGTAGGCCCAAAGCGGTGTGCTCTTGGCGAGATAGTGGTGGTTGTGCACGCTTTCTTGTATCACGGTTGGAGGTGGCAGCGGCCGGAGGTGCCGGTGTAGTAGAACGTGTGGAAGTAGATGATGCACGTGGTGTCCATGATGAAGGTCGACCTGCAGAAAAGTTAGTTCGCGCCAACGCGTGTCGATCCTGCACTTCACGTTCAGCTTTACAAGCAAGATGGAATAATCGAGTGATATTATTATAATCCTTCTAGTCTAGAATGGTCTGAATATCTCTATTTAATCCACCCGAAAACGTGCAAGCATAGCTTCATTCTCCTCAACAATACCACATCTAATCAAGCCAGTTTGTAATTCACGATAATATTCTTCTACCGAATTTTTTCCTTGTCTTAAGCGCTGCAATTTTTGAAGTAATTCACGTTGATAATATGGTGGAACCCAACGAGTACGCATAGCAGTTTTCAAAGCAGCCCAAGTAGCTGGAACAGGATATAATCTACAATGTTCAGACCACCAAACACATGCAAAGCTAGTGAAAGCACAAACAGCAGCTGGAACATGTCTCTCCTCAGGATATTGTAAACATGTAAATCGTTGTTCAGTTTCTAACTCCCAAGTAAGATATATATCAGGAACATATCTACCCTCAAATGGTGGAATATTCATTTTCAGTTTAGGGAGATGGTCATGATCTAAATACTGAAGGGGAGCCGAACATTGCCATTATTTGCATGTGGACGACACGGTGGTTGTGGTCTTTGGTGGTTGCACGTAGTTACGGTGTTGATCAACCTCATCCTCGTAATCTCTCACATAATCATCCTCCCCACCGCAGCAGCAGGAGCCATGTATATCAACAAAGGCACCAAAGCAGCTTGGCCAAAATGAAGAGGGACACGGGAAGCTTCGGCGGAGGGCTGTTTAGCGATGTGGAGGTAGTCCTTGTTGTTGTAGTAGAGGTGCGTTAGGTGCCGCCGGTGGTGGTGGTGGTAGACGCCTTGAGCAATTCATTAAACTTGTTATCGAGCTTTGTTTGAACGCCTTCTCAATGCCATCTATCTTCTCCATGGCCTCTTCAAATCTATTTAGCACATCGTCCACCTGCCCACTCATCATTTGTTGAAACTTATCATGTAGCGCTTTGTTTGTCATGTTCTCCCGGTCGGTCTCGTCGGCTTGTGATCCTGCCATGGTTAGCGACAATAGAAACACACAAGAATATGATTGACAGACTACTAGGAAGTGGTGGTGGTTGTGTGGTGGGCGATCACAAATCCGTCAAGCAAATCTCAAATTCTTACCAGTTCTTACCCAAAGAAGAAAGCGGTGATCAGCAACCGATGTAGTCAAAACTCTCAAAGCTTGGATAGAGCGATTACGGGGAGAGTCAAGCATACGATGTAGATGTATGTGGAGCTGGGAAGGCTTATAATATGGTAGCAAAAGGGTCAGCAATAATCAATTCAGAGATGCAAAGTTGAATAAACGCTCAACGACGGATCTTGTCTTTGGTCCTAGGCTAGACCGTGCTAGAGACGCGAGCCTAGAACACTAACAAAATCACGGCGCTGCACGTAAACAAGGGAAAAGCACACTCTGGATTTTTTTTTCGCTCTTTTTTTTTGCGCTGCTTTTTTTTGCGCTGCTCTTTTTTTTTGCGAAAAATCACTATAATGGCGAGTGTCTCAAAACTCTTCCTAGGTCAAACTGACAGGATGGGCACGAAATTTTTTCGACCAAAAAATTTTTTTTTGCCGGACCCAAAAGCTGAAACGGGTCAAAAAACTTTCTATAACGGCGACTGTCTCAATACACTTAGAAACACTTAAAAACAGGATAGCCAGAAATTTTTTCGACAAGTGCGTTTTCGGAAAATTTTGGGCCTAAACGGAGGGTGGTTTCCAGACTTTTTTTTTTCCGAAACCTACTCCGGCAAGGAAACACGAATCGGAAACTAGATGGATCTCGAAAACAAACCTAATATGAGAAGAACTCGGATTGGTGGTGGATATATGGTGGTGCTATATGGCAGCGGTGGTGGTAGCGGTGGTAGTATATGGATATGGATCGGTGGTGGTATATGGACACGGATTGGTGGTGGTATATGGATACGGATTCGAGCGGTGATGGTAGGTGGCGAGGCGATGATGATGGTGCGGTGGCGGCGTGACAACTTATGACGAGAACTCGAAACTCTAAAAGACTAGACGCTAAGACCGGCAACTAGACACGACGATGCAACCGCAAATTCAACAAAGCAAAACCCTAAAAAGATTATGCAAAGGCTCGATTGGTTCGGATATGATGAACTAACCCTAATTTTTTGTGGCTTTTTCGTGGACTATAGGTATGAAGAAACAGACTCGATCTAAACTACGGAAAAGCGTAAAATCTCACCGAGCAACACGAAAATCTGATACCACTTGATAGAGGCAAAGGTGTCCCGATGTTTCGATGAGATGGTGGCTATCGTTTACGTGGGAGTCGACCTTGACGATCCGACTACGAGCGTGCGAGACGTCGCGCCTTAGCAATCGCTAAACCAACTTCCGAGGGTTATTGACCACGCCGAGCACGATCAACGACGACCACGAGGGCCTGTTTCCTGCGAGCAAGCGAAGAACAAGCAAGAAACTAAGATTGCAATCTGAATATTGCGAATATAAGATGAAAGCTTTATTGATCAAGGTGGGGTTACGTGGACGCCTTTATGCAGTCGTTGAACACAAACGAAATGCCGAAGTTGCAGCTATGGCGAACTTTTAATCTAAACAAAACCCAAGGTCTAAACGGTGCCCTAAGGGCTGTATATATGGAGGAAGAGGGGGAATTTCGTGGCCCTTGGTGGAGGGGTCGAAATCAACCCTAACTCTTGTTTCCCACACATACGGACTCTAAAAACAGCCTATACTTAAGTATTTCGAAATTACATGGGCCTGGCCCAATAATAAGGTGACGCAGCACCTAGAATAGCCTATGGACGCATATTATGAAGTGGCATCTTGTATATTTCGTCCAAGGCCTCATGCACTCATTAGGGTGGCTTCAAAGTCCTGGAATCATCACTTGTAACTCCGTTTTTGTTCTCCTTGCGCATGCCAACATCTCCATGCTTGAACTTGCTCCAAGGTTCATCTTTCTTGTCCACGGTAGGCCCTTCATTTGTAAGCAAAACAAATGTATCCAATTTAGGCAGCATCATATTCTCATGAACATTGGAATCGTTACCAAGAAACGAAAGTACCTGATAATTCAATTGGCGTGCGCGAGCTCTAGTAATTGGTCCAGTATGTATAGCCGCAGGGGCTGTGGGTGTAACAATGGTATTGATGTCCTCATCAAACTAAATGTCATAAATGCTTCTCGTACTGCTCCATGGTATGCTGATTATGCTAATTACATTGTTGCTAAATTTATACCACCTAGTTTCACATACCAGCAAAAGAAAAAGTTCTTCTATGATTTGAGACATTACTTTTGGGATGACCCACACCTTTATAAAGAAGGAGTAGATGGTGTTATTAGACGTTGTATACCTGAGCATGAACAGGAACATATCCTACGCAAGTGTCACTCCGAAGCTTATGGAGGACACCACGCTGGAGATAGAACTGCGCATAAGGTATTGCAATCCGGTTTTTATTGGCCTACTCTTTTCAAGGATGCTCGTAAGTTTGTCATATCTTGTGATGAATGTCAAAGAATTGGTAATATTAGTAGACGCCAGGAAATGCCTATGAATTATTCACTCGTTATTGAACCATTTGATGTTTGGGGCTTTGATTACATGGGACCTTTTCCTTCCTCTAATGGGTATACACATATTTTAGTTGCTGTTGATTACGTTACTAAGTGGGTAGAAGCTATTCCAACTAGTAGTGCTGATCATAACACTTCTATTAAAATACTTAAAGAAGTTATTTTTCCGAGGTTTGGAGTTCCTAGATATTTAATGACTGATGGTGGTTCACATTTTATTCATGGTGCTTTTCGTAAAATGCTTGCTAAGTATGTTGTTAATCATAGAATTGCATCTCCTTATCACCCACAGTCTACTGGTCAAGTAGAATTGAGTAACAGAGAGCTCAAATTAATTTTGCAAAAGACTGTTAATAGATCTAGAAAGAATTGGTCCAAGAAACTTGATGATGTATTATGGGCCTATAGAACTGCATATAAAAATCCTATGGGTATGTCTCCGTATAAAATGGTTTATGGAAAAGCATGTCACTTACCTCTCGAACTAGAACATAAGGCATATTTGGCTATTAAAGAGCTCAACTATGATTTCAAACTTGCCGGTGAGAAGATTTTATTTGACATTAGCTCACTTGATGAATGGAGAACCCAGGCTTATAAGAATGCCAAACTATTTAAAGAAAAAGTTAAAAGATGGCATGACAAAAGGATACAAAAGCGTGAGTTTAATATAGGTGATTATGTTTTGCTGTTCAACTCTTGTTTAAGATTTTTTTGCAGGAAAGCTTCTCTCTAAATGGGAAGGTCCTTACGTTATCGAGGAGGTCTATTGTTCCGATGCCATAAAAATCAATAACTTCGAAGGCACAAATCCGAAGGTGGTGAACGGTCAAAGAATCAAACATTATATCTCAGGTAATCCCATAAATGTCGAAACCAATATTATTGAAACCGTAACCCCGGAGGAATACATAAGAGACACTTTCCAGAATTTTTCAGACTCCGAAAAGGAAAAGGTACGTGGTACGGTAAGTAAACCGACTCCAAAACAGTTCCAATGGCAATTTTTCTCCGTTTATGAATATTTAAGAAAATAGGAAAATAATAAGCAGTCCGGGAAGGACACGAGGCTTCCACGAGGGTGGGAGGCGCACCTAGTGTGCTCTCCGGACTCCGTTTTCTTGCACGATACTTCTTTCGGTCGGTAAAAATTCATTATATAATATTCCGAAGGTTTTGACCACCGTATCACGCAATTATCCTCTATTTTTTCGAGGTGTTTCTGTAACAGATTGGGAGCAAGATGTCATCTCAGGATTCCGACGGAGAGAGCTATGTCTCACACCTCATTGCTGACCCAAAGACCTATGGGAATCTATCTCCTTGTGGTCAAACTACGGATGAGGAGGAGGATGCACATTTGATGAGGATCAATGATTCAAGTTCGGAGGAGGAGGATGTCCCTCTACCTCAAACTGGGGATATGCACGTGAAGTTCAAGAAGTCTAGCCTCCCTAAGAGGGCTAAACTATCTAACAATCGATCTATTCCTTCTCGTTTTCGGCAGAAAAGCAAAGAAGATTTACGTGACAAGATCTTGAAGCTGGAGTCGGAGGTCGATGATTTAAAGGAGGAAATTGCTCTCCTCAATTACAACATGAAGAAGCTGAAAGCACAATTTACATCATCAACAACTCCATCATCGCCACCACTTAAGAAGGAGACATAATCACATGGGTATGGGCGCTCCCCTTGGCAACTGCCAAGCCCGGGGGAGGTGCCCCGGTATCGTATCACCATCACACTCCTATCTTTACCTTTTTCTTAATTTGATCCTGTTGGTAATATCTTGATCTAGTAGAATAAAATTTTAGTATGATTTAGTTTCGAGCTTTGCTTTATGATCCCTCTATGTAATCGAGTCCGTGAGCTATATAATAAAGATTAGTGTTGAGTCAAGGGCTTGATTATCTTGCTATGATCTTGAGGGAATAAAAGAAAAAGAAAGAATAAAAATAAACAATGAGATCATATTGATCTTATGGAGAGTAATGACTTCACATATAAAGAGTATGATGATTAAAAGTTGTTGAGAGTTGACAAACATAGTTTTGGTCATTGTTGCAATTAATATAAAGTAATAAAGAGATTTCACATATAAATATACTATCTTGGACATCTTTTATGATTGTGAGCATTCATTAAAATATGACATGCTAAAGAGTTGACATTGGACAAGGAAGACAACGTAATGGGTTATGTTTTCTTATATCTAAAATAAAGTATATTGTCATGGATCATCCAACATGTTGAGCTTGCCTTTCTCCCTCATGCTAGCCAAATTCTTTGCACCAAGTAGAGATACTACTTGTGCTTCCTAATACCCTTAAAACCCAGATTTGCCATGAGAGTCCACCATATCTACCTACGGATTGAGTAAGATCCTTCAAGTAAGTTGTCATCGGTGCAAGCAATAAAAATTGCTCTCTAAATATATATGATTTATTAGTGTGGAGAAAATAAGCTTTATACGATCTTGTGATGTGGAAGAAATAAAAGTGACGAACTGCATAATAAAGGTCCATATCACAACTGGCAATATAAAGTGACGTTCTTTTGTATTAAGATTTTGTGCATCCAACCATGAAAGCGCATGACAACCTCTGCTTCCATCTGCGAAGGGCCTATCTTTTACTTTTATCTCTTACCCTTATGCAAGAGTCATGGTGATCTTCACCTTTCCTTTTTACATTTTATCCTTTGGCAAGCACCTTGTGTTGGAAAGATCACGATATATATATCCAATTGGATGTAAGTTAGCATGAACTATTATTGTTGACATTACCCTTGAGGTAAAAGGTTGGGAGGCCAAACTATAAGCCCCTATCTTTCTCTGTGTCCGATTAAAACTCCGTAACCACAAGTATTGCGTGAGTGTTAGCAATTGTGAAAGACCAAATGATAGTTGAGTATGTGGACTTGCTGAAAAGCTCTTACATAGACTCTTTCTGATGTTATGATAAATTGCAATTGCATCAATGACTGAGATTATCGTTTGTTAGTTCTCAATGAAGTTTCTGATTCATACTTGACATTGTGGATAGATTGTTACTTTATCATAAGAAATCATATGGCAATATCTATATATGTTGCTGCTATAAGAATGATCATGATGCCCTCATGTTCGTATTTTATTTTATTGACACCACTATCTCTAAACATGTGGACATATTTATCGTTATCGGCTTCCGCTTGAGGACAAGCGAGGTCTAAGATTGGGGGAGTTGATACGTCCATTTTGCATCTTGCTTTTATATGAAAATTTATCGCATTATGGTCTGTTATTACCCATCATGTCACAATACTTATGTCTATTCTCTCTTATTTCACAAGGTTTACATAAGGAGGAGAATGGTAAATTTGGAATTGGGTGGAAAAGGAGCAAATATCAGAGACCTATTCTGCACAACTCCAAAAGTCCTGAAACTCCACGGAAGTTATTTTTTGAAATAATAAAAAATACCGAGCAAAGAAAATACCAGAGGGGGCCCACACCCTGGCCACGAGGGTGGGGGCATGCCCTATCCCCCTGGGCGCGCCCCCTGCCTCGTGGGCCCCCTGGTGGCCCTCCGGTGCCCATCTTCTGCTATATGAAGTCTTTCGTCCGAGAAAAAATCATAAGCAAGTTTTCGGGGCGAGACTCCGCCCACGAGGCGGAACCTTGCGGAACCAATCTAGGGCTCCGTGAGGCTGTTCTCAGGAAAACTTCCCTCGGGAGGAAATCATCGCCATCGTCATCCCCAACGCTCCTCTCATCGGGAGGGGGCCAATCTCCATCAACATCTTCACCAGCACCATCTCCTCTCAAACCCTAGTTCATCTCTTGTATCCAATCTTTGTCCCAAAGCCTCAGATTGGTACATGTAGGTTCCTAGTAGTGTTGATTACTCCTTGTAGTTGATGCTAGTTGGTTTATTTGGTGGAAAATCATATGTTCAGATCATATATGCATATTAATACCCCTCTGATTATGAACATGAATATGCTTTATGAGTAGTTACGTTTGTTCCTGAGGACATGGGAGAAGTCTTCCTATTAGTAGTCATGTGAATTTGGTATTCGTTTGATATTTTGATGAGATGTATGTTGTCTCCCCTCTAGTGGTGTCATGTGAACGTCAATTACATGACACTTCACCATTGTTTGGGCCTAGAGGAAGGCATTGGGAAGTAATAAGCAGATGATGGGTTGCTAGAGTGAGAGAAGCTTAAAACCTAGTTTATGCGTTGCTTCGTAAGGGGCTGATTTGGATCCATATGTTTCTTGCTATGGTTAGGTTTACCTTAATACTTCTTTGTAGTTGCGGATGCTTGCAATAGGAGTTAATCATAAGTGGGATGCTTGTCCAAGTAAGGACATCACCCAAGCACCGGTCCACCCACATATCAAATTATCAAAGTACCGAACGCGAATCATATGAACGTGATGAAAACTAGCTTGATGATAATTCCCATGTGTCCTCAGGAGCATTTTCCTTCATATAAGAAATTGTCCAGGCTTGTCCTTTGCTACAAAAAGGATTGGGACATCTTGCTGCACTTTATTTACACTTGTTACTTGTTACTCGTTAGCAATTATGATGCGGAGCATCCTTCGGTCATCCCCATGGACCTTCCATCGACTATCCAAGCTCCAAGTGGACCCATGACAAGAGCAAGAGCTCGTGCTATTCAATGCGAGGTGACATCACTCCTATTCGATTTCCCCTTTTCTTCCAATGAGACATGGCTACTACCTAAGTCCGAGACGCTATGCGTGATCAGGTACAACGTTCAAGCCAAGGAACCAGGAGCTGAAGAAGAAACGACAGCGCCAACTCTACGGACAGCCGGAACTTCAGCCTGACCGGAACTTCGGCCCCAGAACTTCGGCCCCGGAACTTCCGTCCCGCCGGAGCTTAGGCCTCCGACGACATCGACCAGCCAGGCGTGCCAACTACTTGGTTAGCCGGTACTGCCGAACCCGTCCGGAACTTCCGCCCGCCTGAACTTCGGCCCCGGAAGCCAGCCCAGATCCACCAGCCAACTCTGCCTTGGCGGACCTGCAGGACCTTCCGTCGCCCGTAACTTCGGCCCTGCTGCCTTGACCTCTTGGGCCGAGGCCTGTGTACCCTTTCGCCCCGTAAACTACATATACTCCCCCACTTCCTCCTAGTTAGGGTTAGCATTGGTTTAGCTCATATTTCGGGTGAGAGCCCTTGCTCATCCACTTGGTTACCTTCTCCTCGGAGATCACCCCTCCTCGGAGAAGATCCTTCCAAGGGATTCAAGACCCCCTCTAGGGTGGACCCCATCAAGGCATCCTCACGGAGAAGAACGGCTACTCGTGTATCTTTCCTTTCTTGATTTTGAATCTTGTGCTACCTTATGTGTTTGGTGATCTAGCCCTTGTGTGATCGATACTTGTCGGTTTAGTGTTCCTCTTGTGTGTTTTTCCTTGCGTTCTTCCGCTTATTCGTCGTGTTCTCCCCGTAGGATCCCCTCCAAACGTGAAAGATCTCCGATTAGGGTTCCGCCCTACATCATCTTGGTATCATGAGCCACGTTGATCACGTTTGTGGAGCCCCTACCCCGTGTTTTCTAGCTTGATTTTGTTGTTTTCGTACTAAATCCGAAAATCCCCACAAAAAATAGCCCCAATTTTTTTTTGTGATTTGTTGGTGTGATGAAGTTTTGTTGGATTTGATCCACGGATATGTTTTGCTTCGAGTGGATCTAGCTTCCCCTACCTTCTTTGATGAGGACATCAATACCATTGTTACACCCACAGCCCCTGCGGCTATACATACTGGACCAATTACTAGAGCTCGCGCACGTCAATTGAATTATCAGGTACTTTCGTTTCTTGGTAACGATTCCAATGTTCATGAGAATATGATGCTGCCTAAATTGGGTACATTTGTTTTGCTTACAAATGAAGGGCCTACCGTGGACAAGAAAGATGAACCTTGGAGCAAGTTCAAGCATGGAGATGTTGGCATGCATAAGGAGAACAAGAACGGAGTTACAAGTGATGATTCCAGGACTTTGAAGCCACCTAATGAGTGCATGAGGCCTTGGACGAAATATACAAGATGCCACTTCATAATATCGTCCATAGGCTATTCTAGGTGCCGCGTCACCTTATTATTGGGCCAGGCCCATGTAATTTCGAAATACTTAAGTATAGGTTGTTTTAGAGTCCGTAAGTGTGGGGAAACAAGAGTTAGGGTTGAATTCGGACCCCTCCACCAAGGGCCACGAAATTACCCCCTCATCCACCATATAAACAGCCCTTAGGGCACCGTTTAGACCTTGGGTATTGTTTAGATTAAAAGTTCGCCATAGCTGCAACTTCGCGTGCCGTTTGTGTTCAACGACCCGGACAAAGGCGTCCACAGAACCCCACCTTGATCAATAAAGCTTTCATCTTATATTCGCAATATTCAGATTGCAATCTCAGTTTCTTGCTTGTTCTTCGTTTGCTCGCGAGAAACAGGCCCTCGTGGTCAGGTTGATGCGTGCTCGGCGTGGTCAATAACCCTCGGAAGTTGGATTAGCGATTGCTAAGGCGCTGACGTCTCGCCGCGTTAAATGGTCGGATCGTCAAGGTCGACTCCCACGAAGCGATAGCCTCCATCTCATCGAAACATCGGGACACCTTAGCCTCTATCAAGTGGTATCAGATTTTCAGGTTGCTCGGTGAGATTTTACAGTTTTCCGTAGTTTAGATCGAGTGCATTCTTCATACCTATAGTCCACGAAAAAGCCACAAAAAAATTAGGGTTAGTTCATCATATCCGAACCAATCGAGCCTTTGCATAATCTTTTTAGGGTTTTGCTTTGTTGAATTTGCGGTTGCATCGTCGTGTCTAGTTGCTTTGGTCTTAGCGTCTAGTCTTTTAGAGTTTCGAGTTACGGTCATAAGTTGTCACGCTGCCACCGCACCATCATCATCGCCTCGCCACCTACCATCACCGCTCCGAATCCGTATCCATATACCACCACCAATCCGTGTCCATATACCACCACCGATCCATATCCATATACTACCACCGCTACCACCACCGCTGCCATATACCACCACCATATATCCACCACCAATCCGAAGTTCTTCTCATATTAGGTTTGTTTTCGAGATCCATCTAGTTTCCGATTCGTGTTTCTGGCGGAGTAGGTTTCGGAAACCACCCTCCGTTTAGGCCCAAAATTTTCCGAAAACGCACTTGTCGAAAAATTTTCTGGCTATCCTGTTTTTAAGTGTTTCTAAGTGTATTGAGACAGTCGCCGTTATAGAAAAAAAAATTTGACCTGTTTCCAGTTTTTGGGTCCGGGCAGTCAAAAAAAAATATTGGTCGAAAAAAAATATTTCGTGCCCATCCTGTCAGTTTGACCTCGGAAGAGTTTTGAGACACTCGCCATTATAGTGATTTTTCGCAAAAAAAAAAAAAAAGCAAAAAAAAAGCAGAAAAAAAAGAGCGAAAAAGAAAATCCAGTGTGCTTTTCCCTTGTTTACGTGCAGCCGTGATTTTGTTAGTGTTCTAGGCTCGCGTCTCTAGCACGGTCTAGCCTAGGACCAACCGCAATCACCGTCGTTGAGTGTTTATTCAACTTTGCATCTCCGAATTGATTATTCTTGACCCTTTTTGCTACCATATTATAAGCCTTCCCAGCTCCACATACATCTACATCGTATGCGTTTGACTCTCCACAGTAATCGCTCTATCCAAGCTTTGAGAGTTTTGACTACATCGGTTGCGGTCACCTTTCTTTGGGTAAGAACTGGTAAGAATTTGAGATTTGCTTGACGGATTTGTGATCATCCACCACACAACCACCACCACTTCCTAGTAGTCTGTCGAATCATATTCTTGTGTGTTTCTATTGTCGCTAACCATGGCAGGATCACAAGCCATTTAGACCGACCGGGAGAACATGACAAACAAAGCGCTACATGATAAGTTTCAACAAATGATGAGTGGGCAGGTGGACGATGTGCTAAATAGATTTGAAGAGGCCATGGAGAAGATAGATGGCATTGAGAAGGCGTTGAAACAAAGCTCGATACCAAGTTTAATGAATTGCTCATGCGTCTACCACCACCACCACCGGCACCTAACGCACCTCTACTACAACAACAAGGACTACCTCCACATCGCTGAAACAGCCCTCCGCCGAGCTTCCCGTGTCCCTCTTCACTGGCCAAGCTCTTTGGTCTTTGCTGTTGATACTTTTGTGGCTCCTGCTGCTGCGGTGGGGGAGGATAATTATGTGAGAGATTACGAGGATGAGGTTGATCAACATCAGTACTACGTGCAACCACCAGCACCACAACCACCAGGTCGTCCACATGCAAATAATGGCAATGTTCGGGCTCCCCTTCAGTCTGAGATCATGACCATCTCCCTAAACTGAAATTGAATATTCCACCATTTGAGGGTAGATATGTTCTGATATATATCTTACTTGGGAGTTAGAAACTGAACAACGATTTACATGTTTACAATATCACGAGGAGAGACGTGTTCTGCTTCATTGTTTGTGCTTTCACTAGCTTTGCATGTGTTTGGTGGTGCGAACATTGTAGATTATATCCTGTTCGACTACTTGGGCTGCTTTGAAAACTGCTATGCGTACTCGTTGGGTTCCACCATATTATCAACGTGAATTACTTCAAAAATTGCAGCGCTTAAGACAAGGAAAAAATTCGGTGAAGAATATTATCGGGAATTACAAACTGGCTTGATTAGATGTGGTATTGTTGAGGAGAATGAAGCTATGCTTGCACGTTTTACGGGTGGATTAAATAGAGAGATTCAGACCATTCTAGACTACAAGGATTATAATAATATCACTCGATTATTCCATCTTGCTTGTAAAGCTGAACGTGAAGTGCTGAGGATCGGCGAGCGTTGGCGCGAACTAACTTTTCTCGCAGGTCGACCTTCATCATGGACACCACGTGCATCATCTACTTCCACACGTTCTACTACACGGCACCTCCGTCGGCTGCCACCTCCAACCGTGATACAAGAAAGCGGGCACAACCACCACTATACGCCAAGAGCACACTGCTTTGGGCCTACAGAGCTCTTCTTCTTCCATGGCGTCAACAGGGCACACAAGTGATATTATTTGTCGTCGTTGTAAGGGAAGAGGACATTTTGCGAGAGAATGCCAATCTCAGCGTGTGATGATTGCTACTGAGGATGGTGGGTATGAGTCCGCTAGTGACTATGATGAAGACTTTGGCTCTTATTACACATGAAGAACACGGTGGAGATGATTACGATCATGACACGCAATACATGGCTCCGAAGATCTTGGCGGTATGAATGTTTAGTTGCTCAACGTGTTTTGAGTGTGCAGGTTACACAAGCTGAGCAAAATCGGAGACATAACTTGTTCCATACAAAGGGAGTTGTGAAGGAACGTTCTATTCGCGTCATCATAGATGGAGGGAGCTGCAACAACTTGGCTAGCATGGATATGGTGGAGAAGCTTTCTCTCACCACAAGACCACATCCACATCCTTACTACATCCAATGGTTCAACAACAGCGGCAAGGTTAAGGTAACACGTCTTTGTTCGTGTGTATTCTAGTATCTCTACATATGCTGATTATTTTGATTGTGATGTGGTACCTATGCAAGCATGTTCCTTATTACTTGGTAGACCATGGCAATTTGATAAAAATTCTGTAAACCATGGTAGAAACAATCAGTATACTCTTGTTCACAAGGATAAAAATATTACTTTGCTTCCTATGACTCCTGATTCCATTTTGAAAGATGATATTAATAGAGCTAATAAAGCAAAACAGGAGAAAAATAAGAGTGAAAATCAGATTGTGGCAAAAGAATTTGAGCAACAAATGAAGCCTAATAATAAACCATCTAATGTTGCTTCTGAAATTAAACTGAAAAGTGCATGTTTATTTGCCACCAAATCTGATATTGATGAGCTAGATTCTAGCAAATCTGCTTGCTATGCTTTTCTGTGCAAAGATGCATTATTTTCATTCGAGGACGTGCCTTCCTCTTTGCCCCCTGCTGTCACTAACATTTTGCAGGAGTTCGCTGACGTCTTCCCACAAGACGTGCCACCGGGATTACCACCTATTCGAGGGATTGAGCATCAAATTGACTTAATTCCCGGTGCATCGCAACCAACCGCGCACCATACCGTACCAATCCAGAGGAGACGAAGGAGATTATGCGTCAAGTACAGGAGCTGCTCGACAAAGGTTATATACGCGAATCTCTTAGTCCTTGTGCTGTTCCTATTATACTAGTGCCTAAAAAGGATGGTACGTCGGCGTATGTGTGTTGATTGTAGAGGCATTAATAATATTACTATTCGTTATCGTCATCCTATTCCTAGGCTAGATGATATGCTTGATGAATTGAGTGGCTCTACAATATTCTCCAAAGTTGATTTGCGTAGTGGATACCATCAAATTCGTATGAAATTGGGAGATGAATGGAAAACAGCATTTAAAACTAAGTTTGGATTATATGAGTGGTTAGTCATGCCTTTTGGGTTAACTAATGCACCTAGTACTTTCATGAGATTAATGAACGAAGTTTTACGTGCTTTCATTGGACGATTTGTGGTAGTTTACTTTGATGATATACTGATTTATAGCAAATCTTTGGAAGAACATTTGGAACATTTACGTGCTGTTTTTAATGCTCTACGTGATGCACGTTTGTTTGGTAACCTTGAGAAGTGCACCTTTTGCACCGACCGAGTATCTTTTCTTGGCTATGTTGTTACTCCACAGGGAATTGAAGTTGATAAAGCCAAGATTGAAGCTATTGAGAGTTGGCCGCAGCCCAAGGCGGTCACACAAGTGAGGAGTTTTCTTGGACTCGCTGGTTTCTATAGGCGTTTTGTGAGAGACTTTAGCAGCATTGCTGCACCTCTCAATGAGCTTACAAAGAAGGATGTGCTTTTTGTTTGGGGTACCGCACAGGAAGAAGCCTTCACGGTATTGAAAGATAAGTTGACACATGCTCCTTTACTCCAACTTCGACTTTAATAAGACTTTTGAGCTTGAATGTGATGCAAGTGGAATTGGATAAGGAGTTGAGTTATTACAAGATGGCAAACCTGTTGCATACTATTATGAAAAATTGAGTGGGCCTAGTCTGAACTATTCTACTTATGACAAAGAATTAAATGCTCTTGTTCGTACTTTAGAGACATGGCAACATCATTTATGGCCAAAAGAATTTGTTATACATTATGATCATGAATCTTTTAAACATATTAAAAGTCAATATAAAATGAATCGTATACATGATAAATGGGTTGAATTCATTGAGACTTTCCCTTATGTCATTAAACACAAGAAGGGTAAAGAAAATGTTATTGCTTGATGCTTTGTCTCGTCGATATACTATGCTTTCACAACTTGACTTCAAAATATTTGGTTTGGAGACCATCAAAGATCAATATGTGCATGATGCTGATTTTAAAGATGTAATGCAGAATTGTAAAGAAGGAAGAACATGGAACAAGTTCGTTATTAATGATGGTTTTGTGTTCCGTGCTAACAAGCTATGCATTCCTGCTAGCTCTGTTCGTCTTTTGTTGTTGCAGGAGGCGAATGGAGGAGGCTTAAAGGGACACTTTGGCGTCAAAAAGACGGAGGATATACTTGCTACACATTTCTTTTGGCCAAAGATGAGACGGGATGTTGAGCGTTTTGTTGCTCGCTGCACTACCTGTCAAAAAGCTAAGTCACGACTCAATCCTCATGGTTTATATATGCCTTTGCCTGTGCCTAGTATTCCTTGGGAGGATATATCTATGGACTTTGTTTTAGGTTTACCTCGAACAAAGAAGGGAAGGGATAGCATATTTGTTGTCGTGGATAGATTCTCGAAAATGGCACACTTTATACCATGTCATAAAAGCGATGATGTTGTTAATGTTGCTGATTTGTTCTTTCGTGAAATTATTCGCTTGCATGGTGTGCCAAATACTATTGTTTCAGATCGTGATACTAAATTTCTTAGCCACTTTTGGAGATGTTTATGGGCTAAGTTGGGGACTAAACTGCTTTTTAGTACTACTTGTCACCCCAAACTGATGGACAAACTGAAGTAGTCAATAGAACATTGTCTACTATGCTTAGGGCTGTTTTGAAGAATAATAAGAAAATGTGGGAAGAATGCTTGCCTCATATTGAATTTGCTTATAATCGTTCATTGCATTCTACTACTAAGATGTGCCCTTTTGAAATTGTGTATGGCTTCCTACCTCGTGCACCTATTGATTTGTTGCCTCTTCCATCTTGGAGAAGGTTAATTTTGATGCTAAAGAACGTGCTGAATTGATTTTAAAAATGCATGAGTTAACTAAGGAAAACATTGAGCGTATGAATGCTAAATATAAACTTCTTTGGAGATAAGGGTAGAAAACATGTTGTCTTTGCACCGGAGATCTTGTTTGGTTACATTTGCGTAAGGATAGGTTTCCTAAATTGCACAAATCAAAGCTAATGCCACGTGCTGATGGTCCATTTAAGGTGTTAGAGAAAATAAATGATAATGCATATAAACTTGAGCTGCCTGCAGATTTTGGGGTTAGTCCCACTTTTAACATTGCAGATTTGAAGCCTTATTTGGGTGAGGAAGATGAGCTTCCGTCGAGGGCGACTTCATTTCAAGAAGGGAGGATGATGAGGACATCAATACCATTGTTACACCCACAGCCCCTATGACTATACATCTTGGACCACTTACTAGAGCTCGCATGACGCCAATTGAATTATCGGTACTTTCGTTTCTTGGTAACGATTCCAATGTTCATGAGAATATGATGCTGCCTAAATTGGATACATTTGTTTTGCTTACAAATGAAGGGCCTACTGTGGACAAGAAAGATGAACCTTGGAGCAAGTTCAAGCATGGAGATGTTGGCATGCGCAAGGAGAACAAGAACGGAGTTACAAGTGATGATTCCAGGACTTTGAAGCCACCCTAATGAGTGCATGAGGCCTTGGACGAAATATACAAGATGCCACTTCATAATATGCGTCCATAGGCTATTCTAGGTGCTGCGTCACCTTATTATTGGGCCAGGCCCATGTAATTTCGAAATACTTAAGTATAGGCTGTTTTTAGAGTCCGTATGTGTGGGAAACAAGAGTTAGGGTTGAATTCGGACCCCTCCACCAAGGGCCACGAAATTCCCCTCTTCCTCCATATATACAGCCCTTAGGGCACCGTTTAGACCTTGGGTTTTGTTTAGATTAAAAGTTCGCCATAGCTGCAACTTGGCGTGCCGTTTGTGTTCAACGACCGGACAAAGGCGTCCACAGAACCCCACCTTGATCAATAAAGCTTTCATCTTATATTCGCAATATTCAGATTGCAATCTCAGTTTCTTGCTTGTTCTTCGTTTGCTCGCGAGAAACAGGCCCTCGTGGTCAGGTTGATCGTGCTCGGCGTGGTCAATAACTCTCGGAAGTTGGATTAGCGATTGCTAAGGCGCTGACGTCTCGCTGCGTTAAGTAGTCGGATCGTCAAGGTCGACTCCCACAGAAACGATAGCCTCCATCTCATCGAAACATCGGGACACCTTAGCCTCTATCATTCTTCCCTTCTAATTTCTTCTTTTTCCCCTCAGGATTTGGGTTTTTCCCCCAATTTTTTCCGCCGAAACCCTCGATCCCGAAGTCCCTGTTCTTGGCAGATTCGCGACCACCGGAACTGCCGGACCCCGGACCTTCCGTCTTGCCCGGAACTTCCGGCCTAGATAGAAAGGTCGCGCATCTTCGGTGACTCCCGCTTATTCGGCAACTCCGACCACGGTGCAGCGGCATCTTCGCCAACGTACTGAAGACCGTGCATCACATCATCGTCCACATTTGCATCAGTTTGGAACCTTTACCCGTAAGCAAGGATGGTAATCTCGACGACATCTTTGTCCAAACCTTGCCATTGCATTGATAAACATCATAGCCATCTTTTGCGTTGCTTACCCGTCGAGACTAGCCATTGAGTATTGCAGGCAACGTGACTTGTGCACATTAGTGAACATACTCCATAGCATACATACCATACTATCGTGGTGCATATCTTGGGATCCACTTGTGTGTCACAAAGTTGTCATCACATACACAATTGCTATCTTGGTTTGTGAAGTATTACATGAGAAAAGAGCTCAAAAGTGAAAGAGCCACCCAAGCTTTTAAGCAAAGAGGAAAGATAAGCAAAGAGCTTTGAGCAAGAACCATAGCATCATACTACATTAAGATTGTCATATTGGATCATATTGGATCATAGCACCGAAATACCATATATATAGCATACTTGGGATAGAGATCATTGCATTTTTGCCTAGTAGGTTGTGCACAAGTTCCGTATCCGCCTATTGTGCAATCGTTGCAACAAGAGCATTTTTGTGGATTCCACATTTTGGCTCACTTTTGGTTTGCACAATCCCACTTATCTATTTGCGTGTGTGTTTCCGTGTACACCTACTTGCTTGGTCAACTTGTTGCATTTGCAAATTTGTGAATCTTTTCCAACATTATTGAAGCTCACTTACAATTGCATCAAATTTTGTGCCACCATCCTCACCAAGATCCACCATAAGCTTTTATTTGTGTAGGTGTGAGAACCGATAAGGATTGTGATGTAGGGCGGAACCCTACGTGGATGATCTTTCACGTTGGAGCGGATCCTACGGGGAATAATGAGGAACACGCGGAAGAACACGAGAGAAACAAGAGAGAAATCACGAAACCGACAAGAGATCAATCACACAAGTGCTAGATTATCGATCGCATAGAGTGGCACAAGATTCAAGATCAACAAAGGTAAGATACAAACGGTAGCCGTTCTTCTCCGTGAGGAGGCCTTGAGGGGTCCACCCTAGAAGGGGGTCTTGAATCCGCTTGGGGGATCTTCTCCGGAGAGGTCCTGATCTCGGTGGAGAAGTAGCCAAGTGGATGAGCAAAGGCTCTCACACAAGAATATGAGCTAATCCAATGCTAACCCTAGAAGGAGGAAAGGGGACAAGTATATATAGTCTCGGGCGAAGGGGTACAAGGGACAAGGCCCTGAGGCCTTCTTGTATGACGAGGGAGGCCGGACGTCCGGGCGTTGGGCGGATGTCAAAATTTGGGCGACCGTTCAGCCGAATCGGAAAGGGGCGCGGATTTCGTTGGGGCCGGATATCCGGCTGGGGCGGATGTCCGGGCTTGACGCCGGATGCCCGCCCTGGAGACTTGGCCGATTGGGTCTGTTGGGGTAGAAGCTCCAGGGGCCGGATGTCCGGGGCCATGGCCGGATGTCCGGGGCCTGGAAGGTGTTCTCGGCCTTCTCCGTTGGTTCTCTTCATCCGCGGACTTGGTGGCTTGTCCATCTTCACGTGCGTCCTCGGGAGGTTCCCCTTGATACCTAATCATGCATAGCATATCGGACTTAGGTAGTAGCCATGTCTCGAGTGGATCATATGTGATATCAATAAGGAAAGAGGTCACCTCGTTCTCGAGAGCTCTAGCTCTAGCTCGTGTCATGGGTCCTCTTGGCTCTTGATGAGACTGTTGTAAGTCCATGGGGATGATCGTGGGATGCTCCGCATCATCTCCCCCTTGGGAGAGATCCGACCTCGGATCAAAAGCTTCATCTCCATGGAATGGTGCGAGGTCCTTGACGTTGAAGATGTCGCTCACGTTGTATTTGTCTCGAGGTAGGTCGATCTTGTAGGCGTTGTCGTTGTAGCGTGCTAGCACCTTGAAAGGTCCATCGGCTCGAGGGAGAAGCTTGGACTTGCGTTCTTTGGGGAAGCGGTCCTTGCGAAGGTGTAGCCACACGAGATCACCAATGTTGAAGATGATGGGTTGCTTTTTTGCGTTGAGCTTGTTTGTGACGTTGTACTTGGCGCTCAATGGTGTGCCTTGTGTCTTCGTGCATCTTCTTGATGTAGCTTGCTCGTTCACTTGCATCCATGTTGGTGCGCTCGTGGAGAGGAAGTGGTAGAATGTCCAATGGGGACAAGGGGTTGAAACCGTGAAGCGACCTCGAAGGGGGACTTGCCTGTAGTTGAATGTCTTGCACGATTGTAGGCGTACTTTCGGCGATGGGTAGACATGCTTCCCATTCCTTGATGTTCTTCTTTATCAAGACACGAAGTAGAGTGGATAGTGTGCGGTTCGTCACCTCCGTTTGGCCATCGGTTTGAGGATGGTATGCCGAGGAGAACAAGAGCTTGATTCCGAGCTTGGCGCATAGGGTCTTCCAAAAGTAACTCAAGAACTTGATGTCACGATCGGAGACGATTGTCTTATGTACGCCATGGAGTCGCAAGATTTCCTACAAAAGAGATTGGCAACATGTGAAGCATCGTCTCATCTTGTTGCAAGGTATGAAATGTGCCATCTTAGAAAATCTATCCACAACAACAAAGACGGAATCCTTGCCGTTTTGAGTCCTAGGCAAACCGAGTACAAAATCCATACTAATGTCTTCCCATGGTTGATATGGAATTGGAAGGGGCATGTAAAGACCATGAGATTGAGCTTTAGACTTAGCTTTGCGACATGTATAGCATCGGTTGGTGAAGCGTGAGGCGTCATGGAACATCTTGGGCCAAAAGTAGTTGTTGGAGAGCGTGGCGAATGTCTTGTCGCGTCCAAAGTGTCCCATGAGTCCGCCTCCATGAGCCTCTTGCAAAAGGAGCAAACGAAGAGAAGACTCGGGAATGCAAAGTTTGTTAGCTCTCATAAGATAACCATCCTTGATGTAATATTGTTGCCAAGACGTGTCGCCAAACACTTAGCATAAGGAGAAGCAAAAGATGGATCATGCTCATACAAGTCTTTTATATGCTCAAAACCAATAACATTCAACTCAAGTTGAGTGACAAGCATGCATATGCGTGAAAGCGCGTCGGCAACTACATTTTCTTTACCCTTAATGTACTTGATCACATAAGGAAAAGATTCAATGAATTCACTCCATTTGGCATGACGCTTGTTCAATTTAGTTTGACCTTTGAGGTACTTAAGCGTTTCATGATCGGTATGGATGACAAACTCATGAGGTCTAAGGTAATGTTCCCAAACATGTAGCACACGCACTAAAGCATACAATTCTTTGTCATAGATGGGGTAATTAAGTTGAGCACGGAGAGTTTTTCACTAAAATAAGCAATGGCTCGTTTTTCTTGCATCAAAACTCCGCCAATTCGGTACCACTTGCATCACAATGAACCTCAAAAGTTTTGTCAAAGTTGGGCAAAGCAAGAATCGGAGCATGAGTAAGTAAAGACTTGAGCTCATCAAAAGCGGTTGATTGCAAAGTTCCCCAAACAAAGGGAGTATTCTTCTTGCTCAAAGCATGCAAAGGAGCGGCAATTGTGCTAAAATCTTTCACAAAGCGGCGATAGAAACCCATAAGACCAAGAAAACTTCGCACTTGTTGCAAATTGGTGGGTTGGGGCCAAGTTTTAATTGCTTCAATTTTAGATTCATCAACATGGACACCCTTTGAGGAAACTACAAAACCCAAGAAAACCACTTTGTCAACCCCAAAAGTGCATTTTTTCAAGTTTGCATAAAGGCTTTCCTTGCGAAGAGTTTGCAACACAGATTTTACATGATTGATGTGCTCTTTCATGGTTTTGCTAAACACAAGAATATCATCAAAGTAAACCACAACAAAGACTCCAATATAAGGATGAAGCACATGACGCATAAGACGCACAAAAGTACCGGAGCTTAGAAAGACCCATAGGCATCACTAACCATTCATATAATCCAAATTTGGTTTTGAAAGCAGTTTTCCATTCATCACCCTCTTGTATGCGGATTTGATAATAGCCACTTTTAAGATCAATTTTGAGAAAAAGTTGGCTCCACTAAGTTCATCAAGCATGTCATCTAAGCGAGGAATGGGATGCCTATATCGGACGGTAATAGCATTGATAGGTCGACAATCGGAGCACAAGCGGAAACTTCCGTCGGGCTTAGGCACAAGAATAACCGGAACGGCACAAGGGCTTAGGCTTTCACGTACATGACCGTTGTCGATGAGTTGTTGTACTTGCCGTTGAATCTCCTTGGTTTCTTCCGGATTGACTCGGTATGGAGCTTTGTTTGGAAGAGGCGCTCCGGGGATGAGGTCAATTCGATGCTCTATGCCTCGAAGAGGAGGTAGACTCGGAGGTAGCTCATCGGGGAAAACATCTTGAAATTCCTGCAAAAGAGATTGAAACACCAAAGGTAGCTCGTGAATGGTGTTAGTTTTTGGTTTTCCATCCTTGCACACAAGGACAAAGTGCATCACACTCGATGGGTTCTCACACACTTCTCTCATCTCACTTTTGGTGGCAAATAGAATGAGGTTTTTCTCTCTAGGCGATGAGTCGCTCAAATTTGGCTTGTGGCTCTCACTCACTTTTGGGTGGATCACTTTCTCACTCTTTTCTCTATGATGTGTGGCTTGCTTATCGGCTATCACTTGAGTAGGAGACATAGGTCGTAGCACATATTCATTCCCTTTCATCTTGAAGCTATAGTGATTGGTGCGCCCATTGTGGATGACACCACGGTCGAATTGCCATGGTCGACCTAGAAGTAGGTGGCAAACGGTCATTGGGACCACATCACACTCCAATGTGTCTTCATAAGCACCAATTTTGAAGGAGACTTGGACCGTATGCTCGACTTCGTATAGTGCCGGAGTCACTTAGCCATTGAACCTTGTAGGGTGCGGGTGCTTCCTCTTGACCAATTGGAGCTTGGAGCATAGTTCTTCACTTGCCAAGTTGTGGCAACTACCTCCATCGATGATGACCTTGATGGACCGTCCATTGATGCCGGCTTTTGTGTGGAAGATGTGGCATCGTTGGTCTTCTTCTTGTTGATGTTGAAGAGTCAAGACCTTGGAGACAACGAGGCGGGCTCGAATCCTCATCACAAAAGACTTGATGATCTTCTTCTTCGTTCACTTGCGGTGCATGGCCACTTGCTCAAGAGCTTCCATCTCCTCTTCACTCATGGAGTCATATGTGCCATCGTCGTTGAGGATCATGGTGCGCTTGTTGGTGCATTCAGATGACTTGTGGCCTCGGCCGCGCAAGTGAAACACTTGAAGGAGCTTGTCTTGATGGTCTCATCGGTCGGAGTAGAGGATGAAGCACGCGGCTTGATGTTGCTTGTAGTAGGAGGAGGACGACTTGAGCTTGTCGAAGTCTTCTTGTAACTTGACTTGTCGTCGTTTCTTGAAGAAAGTTTGGTTGATGTAGATGTTGAAGGAGTCGTTGACGCTTGGTTGTTGGAGAGGCCGTAGGTCTTGGATGAGTACTTGGCGTACTTTAAGTCATCTTGTACATTGCGTTACGCCTTTGTAGCTTGATGCACGAGCACAAAGAGGGATGAGTATGGTTGGAAGTCGGCGATCTTCTTGATGGGATGATTGAGTCCATTCAAGAAACGTGCCATAGTTTGCTCATCATCTTCCTTGACATTGGCTCGAATCATGGCTATCTCCATTTCCTTGTAATATTGTTCAACGCTCTTTGTTCCTTGCTTGAGTAGTTGGAGTTTCTTGAAGAGGTCGCGGTTGTAGTAGGTTGGCACAAAGCGTGCTCGCATGACATCCTTCATTTGAGCCCAAGTGGTGATTGGAGGTTCACCTCTTGCTTGTCGTCGCTCAATGATTTGTTCCCACCATATGAGCACATAGTCTTGGAACTCAAGTGATGCCATAGCGATTTTCTTCGCTTCATCATAGTTGTGCAAGCGGAAGATTTTGTCAACCTTCAATGCCCATGAGAGGTAGTCTTCGGGTCATTGCTTCCATTGAACTTGGGCATGGTGAATTTTAGCTTGCCGTAGCGTTGCTCTTCATTGTGTTGTTGGCGATGTTGATGATGACGTCCTTGGCGTGGATTGTATTCGCCTTCATGTTGCTCTTGGCGCGGAGGAAGACCATGATCAACTTGCCCTTGTTGAACTTGATGTTGAGGTGGAGCTTGACGAGCTTGTGGAGGAGCTTGAGGAACTTGTCGTTGTGCATGAAGTTGGTAGTTCCTCTCTTGGATTTCTTCTCGAAGGGCTTCCTCTTGATTGCGCCGTTCGCGATTGCGGTTGGCGAAGGCTCTACTTGATTCTTGAAGGGCACGTTGCGCCTCAAGAGCTTGCGCCTCACGTTGTTGTTGTTGAAGACGTTGAGCCTTGGCGTCTTGTTCGTCTTGGTGAAGTCGTGCTCGTTCTTCCTCTTGTTGACGACGAAGACGTTGTCGTTCTTGAGCTTGAGCAAAAGCCTCTTGATTAGATTGAGGACGAGGAACTTGATCATCAACTTGCTCTTGTGAATGCTTGACATGTAGCGGGTTGCGAGATGCATGACGGTCTTGGCGCTGCTCGTCGAAGAGTGTTCGATGACGGTGTACTTGAGTCGTAGAAGGTGTCGTCGGAATGTCGACTCGAGCGGCTCCGTCTTGATGATGAAGAAGTTGAATGACGCCGGTTTCTCATCAACGCGCGGATCTCGTCCATTCTTGCATCATTCTCTTGCTTGTGAGCCTTGAACTTGTTGTCGAACTAGTCTATTGTACGTTGCTCGGAGAGTCGCAAGTCGGTGGCGAGGTTGTCGATGCGGTCGCTCATTGCTTGTTGTTCTTGGTGCAACGCTCGTTGTGCACCAAATAGGTGGTTCTTGGTGACATATGAAGACATGTCGTCGTCTTGCTTTCGATGAAGGGTGGGTTGGTAGAAGAACTTGGCCTATCCATCATTCCAAGCAAAATGTGAGTGGTCGAACGGAAAAGAACTTATACCAATGTACCTTTGACCGATGTTGAAAATGAATCAAGTTCACTCAAATGCGGACAATGAAATAGCACTCTTGGTACCGATTCTTATCGGTTCCCACACCTACACAAATAAAAGCTTATGGTGGAGCTCGGTTAGGATGGTGGCAGAAAATTTGATGCAATTGTAAGTGAGACTCAATAATGTTGGAAATGATTCACAAATTTGCAAATGCAACAAGTAGACCAATAGCAAGACAAGGTACACGGAAACACACATAAAAGATAATATGGGGTTATGCAACCAAGGATGAGCCAAAATGTGGAATTCACCAAGATGCTCTTGTTGCACAACACTAGAGAGACGCTTAGCACGATTGCACAATAGGCGGATACTGAACTTGTGCACAACCTACTAAGCAAAATGCAACGACTTCTACCCAAGTATGCTATGTGTATGGTGTTTCGATGTGTTGATCCAAGATGATCAAGTATGACAATCTTAATGTTGTATGATGCTATGGTTCTTGCTCATAAACTCTTTGCTTATCTTTCTCTCTTTGCTTAAAAGCTTGAATGGCTCTTTCTCTTTTGAGCTCTTTTCTCATGCAAAACTTCACGAACCAAGATAGCAATTGTGTATGCGATGACAACTTTGTGACACACAAGTTGATGGTAAGATATGCACCACTTTGGTATGTTATGTATGCTATGGAGTATGATCACTAATGTGCACAAGTCATGTTGCCGGCAATACTCAATGGCTAGTCTCGATGGGTAAGCAACGCAAAAGATGGGTTATGATGGTTATCAATGCAATTGCAAGTAATGACAAAGGTGTCGATGATGTTACCGTCCTTGACGATGATGAGCGGTGGTGATCTTGATGTTGAACCGTACCTAGATAGCGAAACACAAAAGGATACGGAAAACCCCAACTCAAATTCTCAAGGCAAAATTTGGCAACGATGTCGGAATTGGAAGTGGGAAAGGCTAAGGTGGTGTTATGCGGAAGTGGTGGAGGTAAGTGGAAGTGTATGTGGGCACGGGACAAAATTTGGCGAAAGTTAGGCGGTGATCGGGGTGGTGGAAGGGATTGTTGTTACCAGGGGCTAGAAATCCGGGCTGGAAGCCGGATGTCCGGGGCGCCGGATGTCCGGGCTGATCGGGCGGATGTCCGACTCTTGTGAGCGGATGTCCGGGCTCGATGAACACCATGAGGGGAAGGTGGGAACCGGGGCAAAATTAAGCGGGATTTTGTGGATGGAAATTATGGAAATGGTGGGAGAAAGCTAGATCTACCTGTAACACACGAAATCCATGGATCAAATCCAACAAAACTTCATCACACGAACAAATCACAAAAAAATTTGGGGCTATTTTTGTGGGGATTTTTGGATTTAGGACAAAAACAACAAAATCAAGCTAGAAAAAGAGGGGTAGGGGCTCCAATAACGTGATCAACGTGGCTCATGATACCATAGATGATGTAGGGCGGAACCCTACGTGGATGATCTTTCACGTTGGAGCCGATCCTACGGGGAATAACGAGGAACACGCGGAAGAACACGAGAGAAACGAGAGAGAAATCACGAAACCGACAAGAGATCAATCACACAAGTGCTAGATTATCGATCGCATAGAGTGGCACAAGATTCAAGATCAACAAAGGTAAGATACAAACGGTAGCCGTTCTTCTCCATGAGGAGGCCTTGAGGGGGTCCACCCTAGAAGGGGGTCTTGAATCCGCTTGGGGGATCTTCTCCGGAGAGGTCCTGATCTCGGTGGAGAAGTAGCCAAGTGGATGAGCAAAGGCTCTCACACAGGAATATGAGCTAATCCAATGCTAACCCTAGAAGGAGGAAAGGGGACAAGTATATATAGTCTCGGGCGAAGGGGTACAAGGGACAAGGCCCTGAGGCCTTCTTGTATGACGAGGGAGACCGGACGTCCAGGCGTCGGGCGGATGTCCTGGTCTTGGCGCCGGATGTCCGGGCTCTCGGCCGGATGTCCGGCTGGGCGACTGCTTCACCGAATCGGAAAGGCGCGGATTTCAGTCTGGGGCGGATATCCGGCTGGGGCGGATGTCCGGGCTTGGACGCCGGATGTCCGGGCCCTGGAGACTTGGCCAGATTGGGTCCTGTTGGGGTAGAAGCTCCAGGGGCCGGATGTCCGGGGCCTGGAAGGTGTTCTCGGCCTTCTCCGTTGGTTCTCTTCATCCGCGGACTTGGTGGCTTGTCCATCTTCACGTGCGCCCTCGGGAGGTTCCCCTTGATACCTAATCATGCATAGCATATCGGACTTAGGTAGTAGCCATGTCTCGAGTGGATCATATGTGATATCAATAAGGAAAGAGGTCACCTTGTTCTCGAGAGCTCTAGCTCTAGCTCGTGTCATGGGTCCTCTTGGCTCTTGATGAGACTGTTGTAAGTCCATGGGGATGATCGTGGGATGCTCCGCATCAGATTGGTACCAATAGTGCTATTTCATTGTCCGCATTTGAGTGAACTTGATTCATCATCAACATCGGTCAAAGGTACATTGGTATAAGTTCTTCTCCTTCTACCACTCACATATTTTGATAGAGGCAAAAGGTGTCCCGATGTTTCGATGAGATGGTGGCTATCGTTTCTGTGGGAGTCGACCCTGACGATCCGACTACGTCGTCTTGAGGCGTCGGCGCCTTAGCAATCGCTAAACCAACTTCCGAGGGTTATTGACCACGCCGGAGCACGATCAACCTGACCACGAGGGTCTGTTTCCTGCGAGCAAACGAAGAACAAGCAAGAAACTAAGATTGCAATCTGGATATTGCGAATATAAAAGGGAAAGCTTTATTAATGAAGGTGGGGTTCTGAGACGCCTTGGTCTGGTCGTTGAACACAAACGAAATCTGTGAAGTTGCAGCTATGGCGAACTTTTGATCTAAACAAAACCCAAAGTCTAAACGACACCCTAAGGGCTGTATATATGCGTAAAGAGGAGGGAATTTCGTGGCCCTTGAGGGAGGGGTCCGAAACCAACCCTAACTCTTGTTTCCACACATACGGACTCTAAAAACAGCCTACACTTAAGTATTTCGAAATTACATGGGCCTGGCCCAATAATAAGGTGACGCAGCACCTAGAATAGCCTATGGACGAATATTATGAAGTGGCATCTTGTATATTTCGTCCAAGGCCTCATGCTCTCATTAGGGTGGCTTCAAAGTCCTGGAATCATCACTTGTAACTCCGTTCTTGTTTCCCTTAGCATGCCAACATCTCCATGCTTGAACTTGCTCCAAGGTTCATCTTTCTTGTCCATGGTAGGCCCTTCATTTGTAAGCAAAACAAATGTATCCAATTTAGGCAGCATCATATTCTCATGAACATTGGAATCGTTACCAAGAAACGTAAGTACCTGATAATTCAATTGGCGTGCGCGAGCTCTAGTAATTGGTCAAGTATGTATAGCAGCAGGGCTGTGGGTGTAACAATGGTATTGATGTCCTCATCATCCTCCCTTCTTGAAATGAAGTCGTCCTCGACGGAAACTCATCTTCCTCACCCAAATAAGGCTTCAAATCTGCAATGTTAAAAGTGGGACTAACCCCAAAATCTGCAGGCAGCTCAAGTTTATATGCATTATCAATTATTTTCTCTAACACCTTAAATGGACCATCAAGACGTGGCATTAGCTTTGATTTGCAAATTAGGAAACCTATCCTTACGCAAATGTAACCAAACAAGATCTCCAGGTGCAAAGACAACATGTTTTCTACCCTTATCTCCAAAGCAAGTTTATATTTAGCATTCATACGCTCAATGTTTTCCTTAGTTAACTCATGCATTTTTAAAATCAATTCAGCACGTTCTTTAGCATCAAAATTAACCTTCTCCGAAGATGGAAGAGGCAACAAATCAATAGGTGCACGAGGTAGGAAGCCATACACAATTTCAAAAGGGCACATCTTAGTAGTAGAATGCAATGAACGATTATAAGCAAATTCAATATGAGGCAAGCATTCTTCCCACATTTTCTTATTATTCTTCAAAACAGCCCTAAGCATAGTAGACAATGTTCTATTGACTACTTCAGTTTGTCCATCAGTTTGGGGGTGACAAGTAGTACTAAAAAGCAGTTTAGTCCCCAACTTAGCCCATAAACATCTCCAAAAGTGGCTAAGAAATTTAGTATCACGATCTGAAACAATAGTATTTGGCACACCATGCAAGCGAATAATTTCACGAAAGAACAAATCAGCAACATTAACAAAGATCATCGCTTTTATGACATGGTATAAAGTGTGCCATTTTCGAGAATCTATCCACGACAACAAATATGCTATCCCTCCCTTCTTTGTTCGAGGTAAACCTAAAACAAAGTCCATAGATATATCCTCCCAAGGAACACTAGCTACAGTGCAAAGGCATATATAAACCATGAAGATTGAGTCGTGACTTAGCCTTTTGACATGTAGTGTAGCGAGCAACAAAACGCTCAACATCCCGTCTCATCTTTGGCCAAAAGAAATGTGTAGCAAGTATATCCTCCGTCTTCTTCACGCCAAAGTGTCCCATTAATCCTCCTCCATGCGCCTCTTGCAACAACAAAAGACGAACAAAGCTAGCAGGAATGCATAGCTTGTTAGCACGGAACACAAAACCATCCTTAATAACGAACTTGTTCCATGTTCTTCCTTCTTTACAATTCTGCATTACATCTTTAAAATCAGCATCATGCACATATTGATCTTTGATGGTCTCCAAACCAAATATTTTGAAGTCAAGTTGTGAAAGCATAGTATAGCGACGAGACAAAGCATCAGCAATAAAATTTTCTTTACCCTTCTTGTGTTTAATGACATAAGGGAAAGTCTCAATGAATTCAACCCATTTAGCATGTCTACGATTCAGTTTAGCTTGACTTTTAATATGTTTCAAAGATTCATGATCAGAATGTATAACAAATTCTTTGGGCCATAAATAATGTTGCCATGTCTCTAAAGTCCGAACAAGAGCATATAATTCTTTGTCATAAGTAGAATAGTTCAGACTAGGCCCACTCAATTTTTCAGATAAGTATGCAACAGGTTTGCCATCTTGTAATAACACACCTCCTAATCCAATTCCACTAGCATCACATTCAAGCTCAAAAGTCTTATTAAAGTCAGGAAGTTGGAGTAAAGGAGCATGTGTCAACTTATCTTTCAATACCGTGAAGGCTTCTTCTGTATGCGGTACCCCAAACAAAAGGCACATCCTTCTTTGTAAGTTCATTGAGAGGTGCAGCAATGGTGCTAAAGTCTCTCACAAAGCGCCTATAGAAACCAGCGAGTCCAAGAAAACTCCTCACTTGTGTGACCGTTTTGGGCTGCGGCCAACTCTCAATAGCTTCAATCTTGGCTTTATCAACTTCAATTCCTGTGGTGTAACAACATAGCCAAGAAAAGATACTCGGTCGGTGCAAAAGGTGCACTTCCCAAGGTTACCAAACAAACGTGCATCACGTAGAGCATTAAAAACAGCACGTAAATGTTCCAAATGTTCTTCCAAAGATTTGCTATAAATCAGTATATCATCAAAATAGACTACCACAAATCGTCCAATGAAAGCACGTAAAACTTCGTTCATTAGTCTCATGAAAGTACTAGGTGCATTAGTTAACCCAAAAGGCATGACTAACCACTCATATAAACCAAACTTAGTTTTAAATGCTGTTTTCCATTCATCTCCCAATTTCATACGAATTTGATGGTATCCACTACGCAAATCAACTTTGGAGAATATTGTAGAGCCACTCAATTCATCAAGCATATCATCTAGCCTAGGAATAGGATGGCGATAACGAATAGTAATATTATTAATGCCTCTACAATCAACACACATACGCCGACGTACCATCCTTTTTAGGCACTAGTATAATAGGAACAGCACAAGGACTAAGAGATTCGCGTATATAACCTTTGTCGAGCAGCTCACATGCTTGACGCATAATCTCCTTCGTCTCCTCTGGATTGGTACGGTATGGTGCACGGTTGGGTAGCGATGCACCGGGAATTAAGTCAATTTGATGCTCAATCCCTCGAATAGGTGGTAATCCCGGTGGCACGCCTTGTGGGAAGACGTCAGCGAACTCCTGCAAAATGTTAGTGACATTAGGGGCAAAGAGGAAGGCACGTCCTCGAATGAAAATAATGCCTCTTTGCACACGAAAGCATAGCAAACAGATTTGCTAGAATCTAGCTCCTCAATATCAGATTTGGTGGAAAGTAAACATGCACTTTTCAGTTTAATTTCAGAAGCAACATTAGATGGTTTATTATTAGGCTTCATTTGTTGCTCAAATTCTTTTGCCACAATCTGATTTTCACTCTTATTTTTCTCCTGTTTTGCTTTATTAGCTCTATTAATATCATCTTTCAAAATTGAATCAGGAGTCATAGGAAGCAAAGTAATATTTTTATCCTTGTGAACAAGAGTATATTGATTGTTTCTACCATGGTGTACAGAATTTTTATCAAATTGCCATGGTCTACCAAGTAATAAGGAACATGCTTGCATAGGTACCACATCACAATCAACATAATCAGCATATGTAGAGATACTAAAATACACACGAACAAAGACGTGTTACCTTAACCTTGCCGCTGTTGTTGAACCATTGGATGTAGTAAGGATGTGGATGTGGTCTTGTGGTGAGAGAAAGCTTCTCCACCATATCCATGCTAGCCAAGTTGTTGCAGCTCCCTCCACCTATGATGACGCGAATAGAACATTCCTTCACAACTCCCTTTGTATGGAACAAGTTATGCCTCTGATTTTGCTCAGCTTGTGTAACTTGCACACTCAAAACACGTTGAGAAACTAAACATTCATACCTGTCAGCATCTTCAGCAGCCATGTATTGCGTCTCATGATCAGAATCCTCTCCACCGTGTTCTTCATGCGTAATAAGAGCCAAAGTCTCTTCATCATAGTCACTAAGCGGACTCATACCCACCATCCTCGGTGAGCAATCATCACACGCTGAGATTGGCATTCTCTCGAAAGTGTCCTCTTCCCTTACAACGACGACAAATAATATCACTTGTGTGTCCTGTTGACGCCATGGAAGAAGAAGAGCTACATGTAGGCCCAATGGTGTGCTCTTGGCAGATAGTGGTGGTTGTGCCTGCTTTCTTGTATCACGGTTGGAGGTGGCAGCCGACGGAGGTGCCGATGTAGTAGAACGTGTGGAAGTAGATGATGCACGTGGTGTCCATGATGAAGGTCGACCTGCAGAAAAGTTAGTCCGCGCCAACGCCTGCCGATCCTGCACTTCATGTTCAGCTTTACAAGCAAGATGGAATAATCGAGTGATATTAGTATAATCCTTGTAGTCTAGAATGGTCTGAATATCTCTATTTAATCCACCCGTAAAAACGTGCAAGCATAGCTTCATTCTCCTCAACAATACCACATCTAATCAAGCCAGTTTGTAATTCCCGATAATATTCTTCTACCGAATTTTTCCTTGTCTTAAGCGCTGCAATTTTTGAAGTAATTCACGTTGATAATATGGTGGAACCCAACGAGTACGCATAGCAGTTTTCAAAGCAGTCCAAGTAGCTGGAACAGGATATAATCTACAATGTTCAGACCACCAAACACATGCAAAGCTAGTGAAAGCACAAACAGCGGTAAGAACACGTCTCTCCTCAGGATATTGTAAACATGTAAATCGTTGTTCAGTTTCTAACTCCCAAGTAAGATATATATCAGGAACATATCTACCCTCAAATAGTGGAATATTCAATTTCAGTTTAGGGAGAGGGTCATGATCTCGTACTGAGGGGAGCCCTAACATTGCCATTATTTGCATGTGGACGACCGGGTGGTTGTGGTGCCGGTGGTTGCACTTGCACGTAGTTCTGAAGTTGATCAACCTCATCCTCGTACTCTCTCACATAATCATCCTCCCCACATCGCCAGCAGGAGCCACGAAGTATCAACAAAGAAGACCAAAGCTTGGCCAGTGAAGAGGGACATGGCTTGCTCGGCGGAGGGTTGCTTCGCGATGTGGAGGTAGTCGTTGTTGTTGTTGTAGAGGTGCATTAGGTGCAGCCGGTGGTGGTGGTGGTGGTAGACGCTACGAGCAATTCATTAAACTTGTTATCGAGCTTTGTTTCGAACGCCTTCTCAATGCCATCTATCTTCTCCATGGCCTCTTCAAATCTATTTAGAACATCTTCCACCTGCCCACTCATCATTTGTTGAAACTTATCATGTAGCGCTTTGTTTGTCATGTTCTCCCACTCAGTCCTCGGCTTGTGATCCTGCCATGGTTAGCGACAATAGAAACACACAAGAATATGATTGACAGACTACTAGGAAGTGGTGGTGGTGGTGTGGTGGACAGTCACAAATCCGTCAAGCAAATCTCAAATTCTTACCAGTTCTTACCCAAAGAAGAAAGCGGTGATCGGCAACCGATGTAGTCAAAACTCTCAAAGCTTGGATAGAGCGATTACCGGGGAGAGTCAAACGCATACGATGTAGATGTATGTGGAGCTGGGAAGGCTTATAATAGGGTGGCAAAAGGGTCAAGAATAATCAAATCGAGATGCAAAGTTGAATAAACGCTCAACGGCAGATCTTGTGCTGGTCCTAGGCTAGACCGTGCTAGAGACGCGAGCCTAGAACACTAACAAAATCACGGGCGCTGCACGGAAACAACGGAAAAGCACACTGGAAATTTTTTTTTGCGCTGCTTTTTTTCTTGTTGCTTTTTGCGCTGCTCTATTTTATTTTATTTTATTTTGCGAAAAATCACTATAATAGCGAGTGTCTCAAAACTCTTCCTGTGTCAAACCGACGGGATGGGCACGAAATTTTTTCGACCAAATTTTTTTTTTCGACTACCCGGACCCAAAAACTGGAAACGGGTCAAAAAATACTTTCTATAATGGCGAATGTCTCAATACGCTTAGAAACACCTAAAAATAGGATAGCCAGAAAATTTTTCGACAAGTGCGTTTTCGGAAAATATTGGGCCGACACGGAGGGTGGTTTCCAGACTCCGGCGCGGAAACACGACTCGGAAACTAGATGGATCTCGAAAACAAACCTAATATGAGAAGAACTCGGATTGGTGGTGGATATATGGTTGTGGTATATGGCAGCGGTGGTGGTATATGGCAGCGGTGGTGGTATATGGCTACGGATTGGTGGTGGATAAGAAGGGTGGTAGATGGCAAGGCGATGATGATGGTGCGGCGGCGGCGTGACAACTTATGACCAGAACTTCGAAACTCTAAAAGACTAGACTCTAAGACCCAGCAACTTGACACGACGATGCAACCGCAAATTCAACAAAGCAAAAACCCTAAAAAGATTATGCGAAGGCTCAGATTGGTTCGGATATGATGAACTAACCCTAATTTTTTTGTGGCTTTTTCGTGGACTTTAGGTATGAAGAATAGACTCGATCTAATCTACGAAAAACTGTAAAATCTCACCGAGCAACCTGAAAATCTGATACCACTTGATAGAGGCAAAGGTGTCCCGATGTTTCGATGAGATGGTGGCTATCGTTTACGTGGGAGTCGACCACGACGATCCGACTACGACGTCTTGAGACGTCGCGCCTTAGCAATCGCTAAACCAACTTCCGAGGGTTATTGACCACGCCGAGCACGATCAACGACCACGAGGGTCTGTTTCCTGCGAGCAAACGAAGAACAAGCAAGAAACTAAGATTGCAATCTGGATATTGCGAATATAAAAGGGAAAGCTTTATTAATGAAGGTGGGGTTCTGAGACGCCTTGGTCTGGTTGTTGAACACAAACGAAGTACGCGAAGTTGCAGCTATGGCGAACTTTTGATCTAAACAAAACACAAAGTCTAAACGACGCCCTAAGGGCTGTATATATGGAGAAAGAGGAGGGAATTTCGTGGCCCTTGAGGGAGGGGTCCAAACCAACCCTAACTCTTGTTTCCCCACACATACGGACTCTAAAAACAGCCTACACTTAAGTATTTCGAAATTACATGGGCCTGGCCCAATAATAAGGTGACGCGGCACCTAGAATAGCCTATGGACGAATATTATGAAGTGGCATCTTGTATATTTCGTCCAAGGCCTCATGCTCTCATTAGGGTGGCTTCAAAGTCTGGAATCATCACTTGTAACTCCGTTCTTGTTTCCCTTGCGCATGCCAACATCTCCATGCTTGAACTTGCTCCAAGGTTCATCTTTCTTGTCCATGGTAGGCCCTTCATTTGTAAGCAAAACAAATGTATCCAATTTAGGCAGCATCATATTCTCATGAACATTAGAATCGTTACCAAGAAACGAAAGTACCTGATAATTCAATTGGCGTGCGCGAGCTCTAGTAATTGGTCCAGTATGTATAGCAGCAGGGGCTGTGGGTGTAACAATGGTATTGATGTCCTCATCATATTTTGCTTGGAATGATGGATAGGCCAAGTATTTCTACCAACCCACTCTTCATCGAGCAAGACGACGATATGTCTTCATACGTCACCAAGAGCCACCTCTTTGGTACACAACGAGCGTTGCACCAAGAGCAACAAGCAATGAGCGACCGCATCAACAACCTCGCCACCGACTTGCGACTATCCGAGCAATGTACAAGAGACTACTTCGACAACAAGTTCGACGCTCACAAGCAAGAGAATGATGCAAGAATGGACGAGATCCGCGCCTTGATGAGGAACCGGCATAATTCCACTTCTTCATCCTCAAGACGGAGCCGCTCGAGTCGACACTCGGCGACACCTTCTACGACTCAAGTACACCGTCATCGAACACTCTTCGACGAGCAGCGTCAAGATCATCATTCATCTCGCAACCCGCTACATGACAAGCATTCACAAGAGCAAGTCGATGAGCAAGTTCCTCGTCCTCAATCAAACCAAGCCGCTTTTGCCCAAGCTCAAGAACGACAACGACTACGGCGCCAAGAGGAAGAACGAGCGCGTCTACACCAAGATGAACAAGACGCCGAGGCTCAACGCCTTCAACAACAACAACGAGAAGCACAAGCTCTTGAGGCACAACGTGCCCATCAAGAATCAAGTCGAGCCATCGCCAACCGCAATCGCGAACGTCGCAATCAAGAGGAAGCCCTTCGAGAAGAAATCCAAGAGAGGAACTACCAACCACGCATGCAACATCAAGTTCCTCAATCTCCTCCACAAGCTCGTCAAGCTCCACCTCAACCTCAAGTTCAACAAGAGCAAGTTGATCATGGACTTCCTCCACACCAAGAGCAACATGAAGATGATTGTCATCCACGTCAAGGGCGTCATCATCACCATCGCCAACAACACAATGAAGAGCAACGATATGGAAAGCTCAAATTCACCATGCCCAAGTTCAATGGAAGCAATGACCCCGAAGAATACCTCTCATGGGCATTGAAGGTCGACAAAATCTTTCGGTTGCACAACTATGAGGAAGAGAAGAAGATCGCTATGGCATCACTTGAGTTCCAAGACTATGTGCTCATATGGTGGGAACAAATCATTGAACGACGACAAGCAAGAGGTGAACCTCCAATCACTACTTGGGCTCAAATGAAAGATGTCATGAGAGCATGTTTTGTTCCACCCTACTACAACCGCGACCTCTTCAAGAAACTCCAACTCCTCAAGCAAGGAACAAAGAGTGTTGAAGAATACTACAAGGAAATGGAGATAACCATGATTCGAGCCAATGTGAAGGAAGATGATGAGCAAACAATGACACGTTTCTTGAATGGACTCAATCATCCCATCAAGAAGATCGCCGACTTCCAACCCTACTCCACCCTCATTGAGCTCGTGCATCAAGCTACAAAGGCGGAACGTCAAGTGCAAGATGACTTCAAGTACGCCAAGTACTCGTCCAAGACCTACGGCTTCTGATGCGGAGCATCCTACAGTCATCACCATGTCAAGAGTCCGTTTGGCAAGTGACACGTGCGACCTCTTCTTCACATACACAAAGGTGAATCTTCTCCTTTACACGTGCTCACTTGACCCCTTCGAGGATGGTATACTACTTGACACTTCCCCTATGCATGCCTAGGTACCAAGGAGACCTTCTCGGAGATGCTCGGAAGGATGGACAAGTCCCCAAGTACAAGGATGAAGGAACTCGACGAGAGGAACCGGAGAAATCTGCAGAGCCGGACATCAGCGTCACCGGACATCCGCCCGCCCAAAGAAGCCCGGACATCCGGCCAGACCGGACATCCGCCCTGGAGGCACCAACACAGCCGCCAGAACTCAGCCACGAAGCTACAGGGCCGGGCATCCGCCTCAGCCCCGGACATCCGCCCTGTGCCCCGGACATCCGGCTCTTCACGATGCCCGGAAATCCGGCCCCCAGCCGAAATCCGGCCTCACCAAGACCGAATCGGCAGAACCAGCCCGCCAGCCCGGACATCCGCCCCCTAGCCGGACATCCGGCGTCTCGGAAAGCCCGGACATCCGGCCCGACGCCGGACATCCGGCCTCCCTGCTGTGTGATGCATCCGGGACTCGTCCCTTGTACCCCTTCGCCCGAGACTATATATACTTGATCCCTCCTCTTTCTAGGGTTAGCTTAGGTTTTAGCTCATGTTTGTGTGAGAGCCTTGCTCATCCACTTGGTTACTTCTCCTCGGAGCCAGGGACCTCTTGGAGAAGATCCCCAAGCGGATTCAAGACCCCCTTCTAGGGTGGACCCCATCAAGACCTCCTCTCGGAGATGAACCTTACCTTGTATCTTTCCTTTTGTTGTTCATGTACCTTGTGGATCTTGTGTGTTTGATTGTCTAGTGGATGTGTGATTGGACTTGTTCTTGAGTGTTTCCCCTTGTGATTTCCTCCGTTCTTCCCGTGTTCATCGTGATTCCCCGTAGGATCCGCTCCAACGTGAAAGATCGTCCACGAGGGTTCCGCCCTACATCATCTATGGATCGAGCCAAGTTGATCACGTTTTGGAGCCCCTACCCTCTTTTTCTAGCTTGATTTTGTTGATTTCGTCCTAAATCCGAAAATCCCCACCAAAAATAGCCCCAAATTTTTTTGTGATTTGTTAGTTTTGATGATGTTTTGTTGATTTTGATCCATGGATTTGCTTGGTTTCGAGTGGATCTAGCATTTCCCCAAGTTTCCCCACTTTCCATCCACGAAATCTCTCCAATTTTGACCTTGAAATCATCAATTTCCGCCCCAATTCGAAAATTTCCGCCTAAACGAGATCGGGATCCGTCGGGCCGGACATCCGGCCAGCCGGCCGGACATCCCCCCCAAGCCGGACATCCGCCCTGGAGCACCAAAATCGCTCGGTTCTGGACATTCACCCCGGAAATCCGGCCCGAGCCCCGGATATCCGGCCCTCAGACATTTCAGCTTTCCCATTTCACCGTTTTGTCCATAACTAATTCATACGGAGTCCGATTTTGACGTTCTTTAGCTCGTTTCGAAGCTATTGACATCCCCCTTCTCATAAAAATACTACCACCACCATTTGAATCCATCAAATTTTGTGAACTTTGGCATCTTTGCCTAGGGCTTCCACCATATCCTCCGCATAGCCACCACCGACTTCCGCAACCTAACCAATTTTATTCGCCATAGCATTAGTGGTTGTTTGAGTAGTGATTCGAGTCTCCTAAGGTGTTTCGTATAATTAGGGACGATTGCTTCTTCATAAACCACCTCCACCTCTTCCTAATAGGCGTACCCACCATACACTTCCGCCACACCCCCAACTTAACCCAATTTTGTTTGAGTTGTGGCTTGTGTCTCCTAAGGTGTTTCGGCTACTTAGGGACGACAACTTCAAATCCGACACGTGTATAGCCCATCATTCCACTTCCGCATTGCCAAGTGCAAACCACCATCGCATTCCCGCTACCACCATTTTGACATTTGTCATTTGAGATTTTGAGTTCGCGGTTTTTCCGTTTCCTAAGGTGTTTCGGCTACTTAGGGACGAGTTTCCATCATCTTGGTATCTACATCAAGAACACCGCCACTCATCATCGCAAAGGACGGTAACCTCGACAACACCATTGTATATTCCCTTGCAATTGCATTGATAACCCCTTATCCCATTCTCGTCACTTACCTATCGAGACTAGCCATTTGAGTATTGCTTAACGTTACTTGTGCACATTAGTGATCTACACCATCCATTGCATACATACCATATCATCTTGGTATCATCATATCATCCATTGTGTCACAATATCGTTCCGCATATACACAATAGCTATCTTGGTTTGTGCATTGTGCAAAAGTGGCCATACATAGAAAAAAAGAGAGAAGAGAATAAGCTTTTAAGCAAAAGAGCAAAGAGCTTGTAAGCAATAGCCATAGCATCAAATATATCATATGATATCATACTTGATCATCTTGGATCATTGTGAGAGAAACACCGGGAACCATACATACATAGCATACTTGGGATAGAAAGTTTATCCATTTTGCATCTTATAGGTTGTGCATAAGTGTCGTATCCGCCTATTGAGCAATCGTGCTAGCGTCTCTCTTGAGTTGTGCAACACGAGCATTTTGGTGGATTCCACATTTTGAGCTCATTCCTTGGTTGCACGACCCCATTTATCTATCCGTGTGTGTGTTTCCGTGTGCCACATATTGCTATTGATCTACTTGTTTCGCTTAAGTAATTTGTGAATCTCTTTCAACATTATTGACTCTTGCTAACATTTTGCATAAAATTTTTGTGCCACTATCCTCACCAAGTTCTACCATAAGCTTTCATTGATAGGTGTGAGTGAACAAGTCCGGTACCAATTCCACTATTCTTTCATTTCACATTGAGTGAAACGGGATACATCCTCAACTTTGGGAAAAGGTAACTTGGTATTGTTTATCTCATTTCCTACTCACCTCTACTCGAGTCTTGTGATGGATAGGCAAGGCATTTCACCTTCGGTCTACAACAACAACGACGAGTTCGATGCCACGAACAACAACTCCGACGCCAAGATGCAAGCTCAAATGGAGGAGATCAAAGCCCTCATCAAGGCCTACAAGCGATCTTCCTCATCTTCGAGAAGACGCTCAAGAGCACATGCTTCCGAGCTACCGTCTCCGACAAGATCACATCGGCATCGACACCATCACCAACAAGAACGTGAAGGTCAAGAGCTCTACATCAACAACCGCTCAATGACTTCACCATCTCCCTTGGCATCTTCGCCAAGCGACTTCAAGGCATCTTCGCCACGGACATACGGCATCTTCGCCAACAAGAACCACAAGGCTACGCTCAGAGAAGCTCCCCAAGCTCAAGTCCGCGACTTCCACGAGCTACTACGACCTCGACATCGACCACGAGATTCCTTTCTATGGGACTCAAGAACCCGAGGAGTACCTCGAGTGGGAGCGTTTGATGGACGACTACCTCAAGCTACATCAAGTTCCTCCGAAGATCAAGTGAAGTGCGCCACAAGAAACTTCCACGACCACGCCTCGACATGGTGGCTTCACACACCTTCGGAGTGCTACGAGATGAGTTGGTCCAAGATGAAGAGAGCTTTGCGGCGAGAGTTCGTGCCTCCAACCTACAAGGAACAACTTCGACGCCAATTGGAGAACACCACCCAAGGATCCAAGTCCATCGACAAGTACTTCAAGGAGATGAAGATTGCCTTGCGACGAGCCGGCGTGGACGACCCCATTTCGATGAAGTTCCACTTCATGATGGGATTGCACAACGACATCTCCAAGACCATCTTCCTCGAGAACTACAAGTCCATTGACGACTACTACATTGGTGCTCTCAAGGCGGAACAAGAACTCATGAAGGCCAAGGCTTCTCCACCCCAAGCACACTTCATGGAGACCAAGCTCTACGACAAGCATGAGGCTAGTACCACCACGATGTCCAAGCCCAACAAGCTCCAAGACGATGCTCCCAAGTGCAACTTCACCGCCATCCCTCTTTGTGGCATTGATGATGCCGAGTCTACCTTGACTCTTTTTCAAGATGGTGCGGCGACAAGTACGACTACGGAGACCTTCAAGGACCAATCTTTGGAGGCAAGCGACAAGGTGGCGAGCAAGGATGATGCTTCCATCTTAGGAGGCGAGAGCGATGATGTGCCATCTTCGGCCTTCATCCACGCAGCGACTACGAGACGGTTGAGCATGGGATTTTCCTTCGACCACGGGCGACGTCCGATGACTTGAGTGACTTTTGCCACCATATTGAGAGCGAGAGTGACTTCACCACTAGCCACATACATGATGAGTTGCCCCAATTATCATGTGAGGAGAGCCACAACCACCACCCGAGTGAGATGAGTGACTCCACCATACGTCCCATATATGATGACGCCGATCCTCGATTTACTTCGGCCCTCCCTTTGGACAAGACGATGGCCATGGTGGACTATGATGCACCCCCACATGGTTCCATCAAGATGAAGATGACCACCATTTGGTCTTTCCCACCTCACCTACACCACTTGAGTGGAATGACAAAGGTAACATAGGTGACGGTGATGCTCTAGTCCCACTAGTGGACATTCTAGAGATTGATTGCTTGCATGATGTTGATCCACCTAGTACCATGCTTCACGCTAGTATGATTTCCCATGTGATGATTTGCCCATTTATGATGAATATGATGATTCTCATGTGGAGTCTATTAGTTGTGATGCTATGTTACATAGGATTTCCTATGACAATTCTTTTAGGTCACATCATGTTTGCTAATCCGCTTGACTTGTCATATGCTATGCATGAGATCAACCATATGTCTTATTTCCAATCTCTCCATAGTGACTATGCATATGCCATTAAAATAAACCCAATTTGCACATATGGCATAGATGACAAGCCCATGGTTATTGGCATTTGTTTTTCTTGTGATGATATTGATATGCTCCCTTTGCATCATTTATCTCATATGCCATGCCATGCCCACCTAGCTTCGAATATGCATTGTTTTGGATGTTGTCCATTTTCTCCAAATGATGTTTCCAATATTGCTCATGAGGAGACCCCCATAGTTTCCTCACACATGTTAGGAGAATTTGATCAATCCTATTCATTGCATGATTCCCATACTTGTGTGCACCATATGCTCCCCATGAAGAAACATTCTATCGATGCGCCATATACTTGCATTCTCAATTTGTGTCCCCATCGTGTCATACATAATAACTATTCTTTCATGATGGATGACATGTTCTTATACCATGCATCAAATTTCTTTGAGCATTTCTTATCTTGTGCTAACTCACACGCACATACACATCATGATGGATCATGTGTACATTTACCACACACACAATTTCTTTCGTTTGTGTCTCTTTTGTGTAGGTACCCATGAATACTTGTCAACTTCGCAATCCCACGAGTTGACAAAACGAGCTCTAGAGAGCAATGATGACTTGGGATCCCATGGATTGCCTTTCCCACCGCTCACTTCGCGCAAACACTTCGCGCATCTCTTTTACATGGCCCTCACATGGTTATGGGTTGTTGTTCATTACATATCATATGCCCATCTTGCAATGTTCACTTTGCATGATATGCTCATTCCTATACCTTTGACGTGCATTTGTGACCCATGCTTTGCATTACACATGATGATTGATTCTCGTACTTGTATGTGTATTTGCAAGCTTGGTGGAGATATTGCTTGTTATTGCCATGTTTCTTTTGTGCACCATTCCTATGATGATACTTTCATCTTGGTTTGTGTTCGTGCTTGCGATATGTCATGTGCATTCCCTATGCCTATTATTTGCTCACATGACATGATTGCCATGCTTTACTCTAGTGTGTTGCATCTTCGCTCCACTAGTTTGCACGACTTGATTACTATGCTCGCTTATGTTGCATCACCAATGATTCATACGTGCTCATTTCATGCGGTTGACGACAACCATCTATATGCTTTGCACATGATTCATATTGCTTCTTGTCATATATCTCTATGTGTTGCCTCCCTCATGATAGATGAGTTGCCATGTATTGAGTGCAACAATGATTCTCTTCTTGCTCATGAGATTGCCCCCATAGCATTCTCGCATATATTTGGAGATTTTGACATAATTCTTGTGAAGCATGCTTGTCTTAACTCTTTGCACCATATACCTAGTGCCATGAATATTGCCATTGTTGCATCATATTATTCATGCACTTGTCCTTCTAATGGTTTTGTGCAAAAGATGAGAACCATCATGAGGGATGATGTGTTTATCTACCATGCGACACGTTCTTTGTTTTGTTTTGTGCATGTGTAGGATACTTGGACTTTGTGTCGACGCCCACGCCACGTGAGTTGACCATTCGAGCTCTTGAGAGCGAACCACCTTCTACCACGACGATTCTACATCGCACTTGTTTGTGCTTGCATTGTGAAGGACGCACAAGGACACACTTTCAAGGTGACATCCTTCTTGAGCTTGGATATTGTGGATCATACTTCATGTGTTGCTTGCACCATTTGCCGCATGTTCAAGATATTGCTTTCACCAATGATTGCCACATTTCCATGCTTCATGATATATATACCTTGTGTGTTGCATCCAATTCTTGGACTACTTGCTACTATCATATGGTTGGTTGCACCAATATCATTTCTTCACATATGCCATGTCCCATTGATTGCTACATGCTTGACTTGATTGCCTCACACATGATGAACAATTGCTCTTTCTATTGTGTTGAGTGCCATACTATCTTCACTACACCCTATGCACATTATGCTTGGATTGTCTTGCACTTGACCAATGTGTTTAGACACTTCATTTTATTTGGTGTTGTGAATACTTCCTATGCCTACCATCGACCATTTGTCGAGCGCTTTATGCATGCTTGCTATGACCTTGAGGTGGATGCTTATGCTCTTGTCACACATATTTGCATCTCTACCTCACATTTACATGCTTGTTCCCATGATATTTTTGCTTGTGCTCGATTGATATGCTTACATGCCATGTCACAATCCTTTGTCACACCCTATGCTATGCTTGATGACAACACTTGTCTGGTGAATCACCTCTTGAATGCTTGGTTTTGCACTAACGCTAACCACATTTGTTTTTCCAAGTGTTTCTTCTATTTACTCCTTTTGAAGGAATCACAAGATGGTGCGACATTGGAGAGTGCCCATTTCGAGCTTCACGATGACGAGAGTTTGGTGATCGACCACTTTGACACCAAGACCGCCATCTCTTTCCCATGGTGATTTGGTTTTCGATCCGAGGTCGGATCCTTTCCAAGGGGAGGGATGATGCGGAGCATCCTGATCATCACCATGTCAAGAGTCCGTTTGGCAAGTGACACGTGCGACCTCTTCTTCACATACACAAAGGTGAATCTTCTCCTTTACACGTGCTCACTTGACCCCTTCGAGGATGGTATACTACTTGACACTTCCCCCTATGCATGCCTAGGTACCAAGGAGACCCTCTCGGAGATGCTCGGAAGGATGGACAAGTCCCCAAGTACAAGGATGAAGGAACTCGACGAGAGGAACCGAAGAAATCTGCAGAGCCCGGACATCCGGCCACCGGACATCCGCCTGGCCCAAAGAAGCCGGACATCCGCCAGGACCGGACATCCGCCCCTGGAGGCACCAACACAGCCGCCAGAACTCAGCCACGAAAGCTACAGGGCTTGACATCCGCCCCAGTGCCCCGGACATCCGGCTCTTCACGATGCCCCAAATCCGCCCCCACCGGAATCCGGCCTCACCAAGACCAATCGGCAGAACCAGCTCGCCACCGGGACATCCGCCCCTAGCCCGGACATCCGGCGTCTCGGAAAGCCCGACATCCGGCCCGACGCCTGGACATCCGGCCTCCCTCGTCACAAGGCAGTGCATCCGGACTCGCCCCTTGTACCCCTTCGCCCGAGACTATATATACTTGATCCCTCCTCTTTCTAGGGTTAGCTTAGGTTTTAGCTCATGTTTGTGTGAGAGCCTTGCTCATCCACTTGGTTACTTCTCCTGAGCCCAGGACCTCTTGGAGAAGATCCCCAAGCGGATTCAAGACCCCCTTCTAGGGTGGACCCCATCAAGACCTCCTCTCGAAGATGAACCTTACCTTGTATCTTTCCTTTTGTTGTTCATGTACCTTGTGGATCTTGTGTGTTTAATTGTCTAGTGGATGTGTGATTGGACTTGTTCTTGAGTGTTTCCCCTTGTGATTTCCCTCCGTTCTTCCCCGTGTTCATCGTGATTCCCCGTAGGATCCGCTCCAACGTGAAAGATCATCCACGTAGGGTTCCGCCCTACATCAGCTTCTCCAACAACCAAGCTTAAACACCTCCTCCAACATCTACATCAACCAAACCTTCTACAAACAATGATGACAACTCAAGTTAGAAGAAAACTTCGGCAAGTTCAAGTCGTCTTCCTCCTACCACAAGCAACTTCAAGCCACGTGCTTCGTCATCTACTCCGACCGATGAGACCATCAAGACAAGCTCCTTCAAGTGTTTCACTTGCGGCGGCCGAGGCCACAAGTCCTATGAATTCACCAACAAGCGCACCATGATCCTCAACGACGACGGCACCTATCACTCAATGAGTGATGAGGAGATGGAAGCTCTTGAGCAAGTGGCCATGCACCGGCGAGTGAACGAAGATGAAGATGATCAAGTCTTTTGTGATGAGGATTCGAGCCCCGCTCTCGTTGTCTCCAAGGTCTTGACTCTTCAACATCAACAAGAAGAAGACCAACGATGCCACATCTTCCACACAAAGTCAAGGTCATCATCGACGGAGGTAGTTGTCTGATAGAGGCAAAGGTGTCCCAATGTTTCGATGAGATGGTGGTTATCGTTTCTGTGGGAGTCGACCTTGACCATCCGACTATGTACGTGCAAGACGTCGCGCCTTAGCAATCGCTAAACCAACTTCCGAGGGTTATTGACCACGCCGGAGCACGATCAACCTGACCACGAGGGCCTGTTTCCTGCGAGCAAACGAAGAACAAGCAAGAAACTAAGATTGCAATCTGGATATTGTAATATAAGAGGAAAGCTTTATTAATGAAGGTGGGGTTACGAGACGACTTGGTCCGGTCGTTGAACACAAACGGCACGCGGTTGCAGCTATGGCAAACTTTTGATCTAAACAAAACCCAAAGTCTAAACGACGCCCTAAGGGCTGTATATATGGAGAAAGAGGAGGGAATTTCGTGGCCCTTGAGGGAGGGGTCCGAAACCAACACTAACTCTTGTTTCCCCACACATACGGACTCTAAAAACAGCCTACACTTAAGTATTTCGAAATTACATGGGCCTGGCCCAATAATAAGGTGACGCAGCACCTAGAATAGCCTATGGACGAATATTATGAAGTGGCATCTTGTATATTTCGTCCAAGGCCTCATGCTCTCATTAGGGTGGCTTCAAAGTCCTGGAATCATCACTTGTAACTCCGTTCTTGTTTCCCATGCGCATGCCAACATCTCCATGCTTGAACTTGCTCCAAGGTTCATCTTTCTTGTCCATGGTAGGCCCTTCATTTGTAAGCAAAACAAATGTATCCAATTTAGGCAGCATCATATTCTCATGAACATTGGAATCGTTACCAAGAAACGTAAGTACCGATAATTCAATTGGCGTCTTGTGAGCTCTAGTAATTGGTCCAAGATGTATAGCAGCAGGGCTGTGGGTGTAACAATGGTATTGATGTCCTCATCATCCTCCCCTTCTTGAAATGAAGTCGCCCTCGACGGAAACTCATCTTCCTCACCCAAATAAGGCTTCAAATCTGCAATGTTAAAAGTGGGACTAACCCCAAAATCTGCAGGCAGCTCAAGTTTATATGCATTATCATTTATTTTCTCTAACACCTTAAATGGACCATCAGACGTGGCATTAGCTTTGATTTGCACAAATTAGGAAACCTATCCTCACGCAAATGTAACCAAACAAGATCTCCAGGTGCAAAGACAACATGTTTTCTACCCTTATCTCCAAAGAAGTTTATATTTAGCATTCATACGCTCAATGTTTTCCTTAGTTAACTCATGCATTTTTAAAATCAATTCAGCACGTTCTTTAGCATCAAAATTAACCTTCTCCGAAGATGGAAGAGGCAACAAATCAATAGGTGCACGAGGTAGGAAGCCATACACAATTTCAAAAGGGCACATCTTAGTAGTAGAATGCAATGAACGATTATAAGAAAATTCAATATGAGGCAAGCATTCTTCCCACATTTTCTTTTTATTCTTCAAAACAGCCCTAAGCATAGAAGACAATGTTCTATTGACTACTTCAGTTTGTCCATCAGTTTGGGGTGACAAGTAGTACTAAAAGCAGTTTAGTCCCCAACTTAGCCCATAAACATCTCCAAAAGTGGCTAAGAAATTTAGTATCACGATCTGAAACAATAGTATTTGGCACACCATGCAAGTTTAATAATTTCACGAAAGAACAAATCAGCAACATTAACAAAGATCATCGCTTTTATGACATGGTATAAAGTGTGCCATTTTCGAGAATCTATCCACGACAACAAATATGCTATCCCTCCCTTCTTTGTTCGAGGTAGACCTAAAACAAAGTCCATAGATATATCCTCCCAAGGAACACTAGGTACAGTGCAAAGGCATATATAAACCATGAGGATTGAGTCGTGACTTAGCTTTTTGACATGTAGTGCAATGAGCAACAAAACGCTCAACATCCCGTCTCATCTTTGGCCAAAAGAAATGTGTAGCAAGTATATCCTCCGCCTTCTTCACGCCAAAGTGTCCCATTAATCCTCCTCAATGCGCAGCCTGCAACAACAATAGACTAACAGAGCTAGCAGGAATTCACAGCTTGTTAGCACGGAACACAAAACCATCCTTAATAACGAACTTGTTCCATGTTCTTCCTTCTTTACAATTCTGCATTACATCTTTAAAATCAGCATCATGCACATATTGATCTTTGATGGTCTCCAAACCAAAAATTTTGAAGTCAAGTTGTGAAAGCATAGTATAGCGACGAGACAAAGCATCAGCAATAACATTTTCTTTACCCTTCTTGTGTTTAATGACATAAGGGAAAGTCTCAATGAATTCAACCCATTTAGCATGTCTACGATTCAGTTTAGCTTGACTTTTAATATGTTTCAAAGATTCATGATCAGAATGTATAACAAATTCTTTGGGCCATAAATAATGTTGCCATGTCTCTAAAGTCCTAACAAGAGCATATAATTCTTTGTCATAAGTAGAATAGTTCAGACTAGGCCCACTCAATTTTTCGTAAAAGTATGCAACAGGTTTGCCATCTTGTAATAACACACCTCCTAATCCAATTCCACTAGCATCACATTCAAGCTCAAAAGTCTTATTAAAGTCGTGAAGTTGGAGTAAAGGAGCATGTGTCAACTTATCTTTCAATACCGTGAAGGCTTCTTCCCGTATGCGGTACCCCAAACAAAAGGCACATCCTTCTTTGTAAGTTCATTGAGAGGTGCAGCAATGGTGCTAAAGTCTCTCACAAAACGCCTATAGAAACCAGCGAGTCCAAGAAAACTCCTCACTTGTGTGACCGCTTTGGCTGCGGCCAACTCTCAATAGCTTCAATCTTGGCTTTATCAACTTCAATTCTCGTGGTGTAACAACATAGCCAAGAAAAGATACTCGGTCGGTGCAAAAGGTGCACTTCCCAAGGTTACCAAACAAACGTGCATCACGTAGAGCATTAAAAACAGCACGTAAATGTTCCAAATGTTCTTCCAAAGATTTGCTATAAATCAGTATATCTTCAAAATAGACTACCACAAATCGACCAATGAAAGCACGTAAAACTTCGTTCATTAGTCTCATGAAAGTACTAGGTGCATTAGTTAACCCAAAAGGCATGACTAACCACTCATATAAACCAAACTTAGTTTTAAATGTTGTTTTCCATTCATCTCCCAATTTCATATGAATTTGATGGTATCCACTACGCAAATCAACTTTGGAGAATATTGTAGAGCCACTCAATTCATCAAGCATATCATCTAGCCTAGGAATAGGATGACGATAACGAATAGTAATATTATTAATGCCTCTACAATCAACACACATACGCCGACGTACCATCCTTTTTAGGCACTAGTATAATAGGAACAGCACAAGGACTAAGAGATTCACAGATATAACCTTTGTCGAGCAGCCTCAGTACTTGACGATAATCTCCTTCGTCTCCTCCGGATTGGTACGGTATGGTGCACGGTTGGGTAGCGATGCACCGGGAATTAAGTCGGTTTGATGCTCAATCCCTCGAATAGGTGGTAATCCCGTGGTACGTCTTGTGGGAAGACGTCGCGAACTCCCCGCAAAATGTTAGTGACAGTAGGGGCAAAGAGGAAGGCACGTCCTCGAATGAAAATAATGCCTCTTTGCACACAAACGCATAGCAAACAGATTTGCTAGAATCTAGCTCCTCAATATCAGATTTGGTGGCAAGTAAACATGCACTTTTCAGTTTAATTTCAGAAGCAACATTAGATGGTTTATTATTAGGCTTCATTTGTTGCTCAAATTCTTTTGCCACAATCTGATTTTCACTCTTATTTTCTCCTGTTTTGCTTTATTAGCTCTATTAATCTCATCTTTCAAAATTGAATCAGAGTCATAGGAAGCAAAGTAATATTTTTATCCTTGTGAACAAGAGTATACTGATTGTTTCTACCATGGTGTACAGAATTTTTATCAAATTGCCATGGTCTACCAAGTAATAAGGAACATGCTTGCATAGGTACCACATCACAATCAACATAATCAGCATATGTAGAGATACTAAAATACACACGAAAAGTACGTGTTACCTTAACCTTGCCGCTGTTGTTGAACCATTGGATGTAGTAAGGATGTGGATGTGGTCTTGTGGTGAGAGAAAGCTTCTCCACCATATCCATGCTAGCCAAGTTGTTGCAGCTCCCTCCATCTATGATGACGCGAATAGAATGTTCCTTCACAACTCCCTTTGTATGGAACAAGTTATGCCTCCGATTTTGCTCAGCTTGTGTAACCTGCACACTCAAAACACGTTGAGCAACTAAACATTCATACCTGCCAAGATCTTCAGCAGCCATGTATTGCGTCTCATGATCGTAATCATCTCCACCATGTTCTTCATGTGTAATAAGAGCCAAAGTCTCTTCATCATAGTCACTAGTGGACTCATACCCACCATCCTCGTGAGCAATCATCACACGCTGAGATTGGCATTCTTCGGCAAAATGTCCTCTTCCCTTACAACGCATTTACAAATAATATCACTTGTGTGCCCTGTTGACGCCATGGAAGAAGAAGACCTCTGTGTAGGCCCAAGAAGTGCGCTCTTGGCAGATAGTGGTGGTTGTGCTCGCTTTCTTGTATCACGGTTGGAGGTGGCAATGACGGAGGTGCCGTGTAGTAGAACGTGGAAGTAGATGATGCACGTGGTGTCCATGATGAAGGTCGACACAGAGAAAAGTTAGTCCGCGCCAACGCCTGTCGATCCTGCACTTCACGCTCAGCTTTACAAGCAAGATGGAATAATCGAGTGATATTAGTATAATCCTTGTAGTCTAGAATGGTCTGAATATCTCTATTTAATCCACCCGTAAAACGTGCAAGCATAGCTTCATTCTCCTCAACAATACCACATCTAATCAAGCCAGTTTGTAATTCCTGATAATATTCTTCTACCGAATTTTTTCCTTGTCTTAAGCGCTGCAATTTTTGAAGTAATTCACGTTGATAATATGGTGGAACCCAACGAGTGCGCAACAGCCCAAGTAGCTGGAACAGGATATAATCTACAATGTTCAGACCACCAAACACATGCAAAGCTAGTGAAAGCACAAACAGCAGCGGGAACACGTCTCTCCTCAGGATATTGTAAACATGTAAATCGTTGTTCAGTTTCTAACTCCCAAGTAAGATATATATCATGAACATATCTACCCTCAAATGGTGGAATATTCAACTTCAATTTAGGGAGATGATCATGATCTCGTACCTGAGGGGGAGCCCTAACATTGCCATTATTTGCATGTGGACGACCGGGTGGTTGTGGTGCTGGTGGTTGTGGTGCTGGTGGTTGCACGTAGTTGTGAAGTTGATCAACCTCATCCTCGTACTCTCTCACATAATCATCCTCCCCACATCGCCAGCAGGAGCCACGTAGTATCAACAGAAGACCAAGCAGCTTGGCCAGCTGAAGAGGGACACGGCTCGCTTCGGCGGAGGGTTGCTTCGCGATGTGGAGGTAGTCGTTGTTGTTGTTGTAGAGGTGCATTAGGTGCAGCCGGTGGTGGTGGTGGTAGACGTGCGAGCAATTCATTAAACTTGTTATCGAGCTTTGTTTCGAACGCCTTCTCAATGCCATCTATCTTCTCCATGGCCTCTTCAAATCTATTTAGAACATCTTCCACCTGCCCACTCATCATTTGTTGAAACTTATCATGTAGCGCTTTGTTTGTCATGTTCTCCCGGTCGGTCCTGGCTTGTGATCCTGCCATGGTTAGCGGCAATAGAAACACACAAGAATATGATTCGACAGACTACTAGGAAGTGGTGGTGGTGGTGTGGTGGACGGTCACAAATCCGTCAAGCAAATCTCAAATTCTTACCAGTTCTTACCCAAAGAAGAAAGGTGATCGGCAACCGATGTAGTCAAAACTCTCAAAGCTTGGATAGAGCGATTACTGTGGAGAGTCAAACGCACGATGTAGATATATGTGGAGCTGGGAAGGCTTATAATATGGTAGCAAAAGGGTCAAGAATAATCAATTCAGAGATGCAAAGTTGAATAAACGCTCAACGACCAGATCAGGTCTGGTCCTAGGCTAGACCGTGCTAGAGACGCGAGCCTAGAACACTAACAAAATCACGGCCGCACGGAAACAACGGAAAAGCACACTCTGGAATTTTTTTCGCTATTTTTTTTTGCGCTGCTCTTTTTTTTTTGCACTGCTCTTTTTTTTTTTGTGAAAAATCACTATAATGGCGAGTGTCTCAAAACTCTTCCCAGCTCAAACTGACAGGATGGGCACGAAATGTTTTCGACCAAATTTTTTTTTCGAACGCCTGCACTCCAAAACCGGAAACGGGTCAAAAAAACTTTCTATAATGGCGATCGTCTCAATACGCTTAGAAACACCTAAAATAGGATACCCATAAAATTTTTCGACAAGTGCGTTTTCGGAAAATTTTGGGCCTAAACGGAGGGTGCGTTTTCGGAAAAAATTTCGACATTTTTTTTTTCCGAAACCTACTCAGGCAAGGAAACACGAATTGGAATTTAGATGGATCTCGAAAACAAACCTAATATGAGAAGAACTCGGATTGGTGGGGGATATATGGTGGTGGTATATGGCAGCGGTGGTGGTATATGGTAGCGGTGGTGGTATATGGCTACGGATTGGTGGTGGTATATGGATACGGATTGGTGGTGGTATATGGAGACGGATTGGTGGTGGTATATGGATACGGATTCAGAGCGGTGGCGGATAAGAAGGGTGGTAGATGGCAAGGCGATGATGATGGTGCGCGTGGCAAGCGTGACAACTTATGACCGTAACTCGAAACTCTAAAAGACTAGACTCTAAGACCAAAGAACTTGACACGACGATGCAACCGCAAATTCAACAAAGCAAAAACCCTAAAAAGATTAAGCGAAGGCACAGATTGGTTCAGATATGATGAACTAACCCTAATTTTTTTTTGTGGCTTTTTCGTGGACTTTAGGTATGAAGAACAGACTCGATCTAATCTACGAAAAACTGTAAAATCTCATCGAGCAACCTGAAAATCTGATACCACTTGATAGAGGCAAAGGTGTCCCGTCTTTCGATGAGATGTTGGTTTTCGCTTTGGAGGAAGTCGACTTTCATGATCCGACTACGAACGTGCGAGGACGTCGCGCCTTAGCAATCGCTAAACCAACTCCGAGAGGTTATTGACCACGCCGGAGCACGATCAACCTGACCACGAGGGTCTGTTTCCTGCGAGCAAACGAAGAACAAGCAAGAAACTGAGATTGCAGTCTGGATATTGCGAATATAGGATGAAAGCTTTATTGATCAAGGTGGGGTTCTGTGACGCCTTTGTCTGGTCGTTGAACACAAACGGAGTACGCGAAGTTGCAGCTATGGCGAACTTTTAATCTAAACAAAACCCAAAGTCTTAACGACGCCCTAAGGGCTGTATATATGGAGAAAGAGGAGGGAATTTCGTGGCCCTTGAGGGAGGGGTCCGAAACCAACCCTAACTCTTGTTTCCCCACACATACGGACTCTAAAATCAGCCTACACTTAAGTATTTCGAAATTACATGGGCCTGGCCCAATAATAAGGTGACGCAGCACCTAGAATAGCCTATGGACGAATATTATGAAGTGGCATCTTGTATATTTCGTCCAAGGCCTCATGCTCTCATTAGGGTGGCTTCAAAGTCCCGGAATCATCACTTGTAACTCCGTTCTTGTTTCCCATGCATGCCAACATGTCCATGCTTGAACTTGCTCCAAGGTTCATCTTTCTTGTCCATGGTAGGCCCTTCATTTGTAAGCAAAACAAATGTATCCAATTTAGGCAGCATCATATTCTCATGAACATTGGAATCGTTACCAAGAAACGAAAGTACACGATAATTCAATTGGCGTGCGCGAGCTCTAGTAATTGGTCCAGTATGTATAGCAGCAGGGGCTGTGGGTGTAACAATGGTATTGATGTCCTCATCATGAAGGTTCGATTGGCAACCTCTCCGGACTCAGTCCGGCGAGCGCTCTTTTTCCTGAAAAGAGCACCAGCGTCAGTACGCCTTCCAGGAATCAATCCTGGGAGTATGGTGGCACGCCATACCGTTGCGGCGGAGTTTCGATCCGGACCGCACTTCTTTTTAGCCACAAGGCAAGATCGCCTTTGTTGGCCAGCCGCCGCGGCCTCGGCTTCCTGCCTTGAAGGTACCCCCTGCGAAGCACCATTGGTATACGGTGATCAAAAATAAGCGTGGATGGGTCATTATCAGGGTTTTGGGATCTCGGTCTGAGTTACCTGTGAGGCTGGAAGTATTCCGGGGTAATCAGCCGTAATGGCAACCAAAGCATTGTCGATGCAAAGTTGGTGGAATACCCCATCGATCAACTCCACCTTTATATCCGGATCCTCTTCGGAGGTCGAATCGAGGGACCGTTCTGGATCCACGGGTTGTGGGGACGGGCTGTGTATCTTCTCCACAGTCCGGCGCAGTTCCTGCGCAGAAACCACGAAATGAGATATTTAACCATGGGAACATGGATCGGACAGGTCACAAAGATGTTTGCTTACCCAACTTCGAGGATTATTCGAAGAGAACTCCTTCAGTGGGTTGACACGGAGGAAATCCTCCTCCTCCCCTTTATACATGGCAGACAAGATCTTCACCAGTTCGGTGACCGATCCTAGCCCTTTGCGGCCATGGCGGGTGGCACCGTCCTCCCCGTTGAAGTCCCACATGGGGTGGCCCCTGTATTGGAGCGTTGCACTCCTCATAATGCAGATTGCCATGACTCCTATCATGGTCAATCCGCATGAGCCAAGAACTTTATTCGGCTCATCAAATAAAGGACATCCCGGTCATCTTCTCTCCGGGGCTCCGAGGGCGCCAAATTAGGTGCTTCTTCAGAGGAGCATTGCTGAACTTCCTAAGGCCGATCCGAACAGGATCCGGCAGTGGGACGTCCTCCATGTAAAACCATTCCGAAGGCCAGTCTTCGGACGCCTTCTTTGGGGTTCCGGATAGGTATCCGGTCCCGGCGATGCGCTATAGCTCGGCTCCGCCCACTTGATATATTGACCCCTCATGAGAACGGGGTACTAGGCAGAATATTCTCTTCCACAGCCCGAAATGAGCCTCGATGCCCAAGAATAGTTCGCAAAGGGCCACGAAGCCCGCGATGTGCAAGATGGAGGAAGGAGTAAGATGGTGCAACTAGAGGCTGTAGAACTCCAGGAGCCCCCGGAGAAACGGATGGATTGGAAATCCGAGTCCTCTTACTAGATAAGAGATGAAGCATACCCGCTCTCCTTTAGAGGGATCGGGGACGCTCTCCGCTTGCTTTCCGCCCTTGTAGGTGGCAAGTCCGGCTCGAACCGGGACCATGAAGGCCGGGGGAAGAAATCCCTTGGCTTTGAGTATAACTAGCTCGCTATGCGGGACTGAGCATCTCTCCCAATTTCCTGGCTGAGGGCTGGGAGCGCGAGAGGAGGAGCCGCGTCGACTGTCCATGATGGAATGGGCTTTGGGTATGAAGAACAGACTCGATCTAATCTACGAAAAACTGTAAAATCTCACCGAGCAACCTGAAAATCTGATACCACTTGATAGAGGAAAAGGTGTCCCGATGTTTCGATGAGATGGTGGCTATCGCTTCGGTGGAGTCGAATTGACGATCCGACCACGACGGTGAGACGTCATACTTAGCAATCGCTAAACCACCGTCCGAGGGTTATTGACCATGCCGGAGCACGATCAACCTGACCACGAGGGCCTGTTTTCCTGCGAGCAAACGAAGAACAAGTAAGAAACTAAGATTGCAATCAGGATATTGCGAATATAAGAGGAAAGCTTTATTAATGAAGGTGGGGTTACGAGACGCCTTTGGTCCGGTCGTTGAACACAAACGGCACGCGAAGTTGCAGCTATGGCGAACTTTTGATCTAAACAAAACCCAAAGTCTAAACGACGCCCTAAGGGCTGTATATATGGAGAAAGAGGAGGAATTTCGTGGCCCTTGAGGGAGGGGTCCAAACCAACCCTAACTCTTGTTTCCCCACACATACGGACTCTAAAACAGCCTACACTTAAGTATTTCGAAATTACATGGGCCTGGCCCAATATTAAGGTGACGCAGCACCTAGAATAGCCTATGGACGAATATTATGAAGTGGCATCTTGTATATTTCGTCCAAGGCCTCATGCTCTCATTAGGGTGGCTTCAAAGTCCCGGAATCATCACTTGTAACTCCATTCTTGTTCCCTATGCATGCCAACATCTCCATGCTTGAACTTGCTCCAAGGTTCATCTTTCTTGTCCATGGTAGGCCCTTCATTTGTAAGCAAAACAAATGTATCCAATTTAGGCAGCATCATATTCTCATGAACATAGGAATCGTTACCAAGAAACGAAAGTACCTGATAATTCAATTGGCGTGCGCGAGCTCTAGTAATTGGTCCAGTATGTATAGCAGCAGGGGCTGTGGGTGTAACAATGGTATTGATGTCCTCATCATTGTCACAACTTGGCAAGTGAAGAACTATGCTCCAAGCTTCAATTGGTCAAGAGGAAGCACCCGCACCCATACAAGGTTCAATGGCTAAGTGACTCCGGCACTATACGAGTCGAGCATACGGTCCAAGTCTCCTTCAAAATCGGTGCATATGAGGACACTTTGGAGTGTGATGTGGTCCCAATGACCGTTTTCCACCTCCTTCTTGGTCGAGCATGGCAATTCGACCGTGGTGTCTTCCACTACGGGCGTACCAATCACTATAGCTTCAAGATGAAAGGGAAGGAATACGTGCTACGACCTATGTCTCCTAGTCAAGTGCTAGCCGACAAACAAGCCACCCATCATGGAGAGAAGAGCGAGAACGTGATCCACCAAAAAGTGAGTGAGAGCCACAAGCCAAACTTGAGCGCCTCTTCGCCTAGAGAGAAAAACCTCATCCTATTTGCCACCAAAAGTGAGATGAGAGAAGTGTGTGAGAACCCATCCTTGTGCGCAAGGATGGAGAACCAACAACTAACACCTCTCATGAGCTACCTTTAGTGTTTCAATCCCTTTTGCAGGAATTCCAAGATGCTTTCCCCGATGAGCTACCTTCGGGTCTACCTCCTCTTCGAGGCATTGAGCATCGGATCGACCTCATCCCCGGCGCACCTCTACCAAACAAAGCTCCATACCGAGTCAATCCCGAAGAAACCAAAGAGATTCAACGGCAAGTACAACAACTCATCGACAACGGTCATGTACGTGAAAGCCTAAGCCCTTGTGCCGTTCCCGCTATACTTGTGCCTAAACCCGATGGAAGTTTCCGCTTGTGTTCCTGTTGTAGACCTATAAATGCTATTACTGTCATTATAGGCATCCCATTCCTCGCTTAGATGATATGCTTGATGAACTTAGTGGAGCCAACTTTTCTCAAAAATTGATCTTAAAAGTGGCTATTATCAAATCCGCATACAAGAGGGTGATGAATGGAAAACTGCTTTCAAAACCAAATTTGGTTTATACGAGTGGTTAGTCATGCCTATGGGTTTATCGGAAGCTCCCGGTACTTTTGTTTGTCTCATGCATTATGTCCTTCGGCCTTATATTGGAGTCTTTGTTGTGGTTTACTTCGACGATATTCTTGTGTTTAGCAAAACCATGAAAGAGCATCTTGATCATGTTAGGGCTGTTTTGCAAACCCTTCGCAAGGAAAGTCTTTATGCAAACATGAAAAAATGCACATTTGGCGTTGACAAAGTGGTTTTCTTGGGTTTTGTTGTATCCTCAAAGGGTGTCCATGTTGATGAATCTAAAATTGAAGCAATTAAAACTTGGCCCCAACCCACCAATTTGCAACAAGTGCGTAGCTTTCTTGGTCTTGCGGGTTTTTATCGTCGCTTTGTGAAAGGCTTTAGCACAATTGCCGGTCCTTTGCATGCTCCGATTCTTGCTTTGCCCAATTTTGACATAACTTTTGAGGTTCATTGTGATGCAAGTGGTACCGGAATTGGCCGAGTTTTGATGCAAGAAAAACGAGCAATTGCATATTTTAGTGAAAAACTCTCCGGTGCTCAACTTAACTATCCCATCTATGACAAGGAATTATATGCTCTAGTGCGTGTGCTACATGTTTGGGAACATTACCTTAGACCTCATGAGTTTGTCATCCATACCGATCATGAGACGCTTAAATACTTAAAAGGTCAAACTAAGTTGAACAAGTGTCATGCAAAATGGAGTGAATTTATTGAATCTTTTCCTTATGTCATCAAGTACATTAAGGGTAAGTGTCGGTGTCAAAACCGGCGGATCTCGGGTAGGGGGTCCCGAACTGTGCGTCTAGGCGGATGGTAACAGCAGACAAGGGACACGATGTTTTTACCCAGGTTCGGGTCCTCTCGATGGAGGTAATACCCTACTCCTGCTTGATTGATATTGATGATATGGGTAGTACAAGAGTAGATCTACCACGAGATCAAGGAGGCAAAACCCTAGAAGCTAGCCTATGGTATGATTGTCGTCGCCCCACGGACTAAAAGCCTCCGGTTTATATAGACACCGGATAGGTTAGGGTTACACAGTCGGGCCATACAATGGTAGGAGATCTACATATCCAGATCGCCAAGCTTGCCTTCCACGCCAAGGAAAGTCCCATCCGCTTTGCACGGGACGAAGTCTTCAATCTTGTATCTTCATAGTCCGTGAGTCCGCCAACAAGAAGAGTTCGGCTATCCGGACACCCCTAATCCGGGACTCCCTCAAGAGCCCCGAACCAGGCTTCAATGACGATGAGTCCTGCGTTGATTGTCTTCGGCATTGCGAGGCGGGTTCTTCTCCAAATTCCATATACTTGTTGAATAGTGTCCGGCTTCTGATAAATGTTGCGCTCCTCGGCTTCTACGCCCAATAATGGCCATCTTCCACGTGTTTGAATGAATGCGAAAATGATGAGGACATCAATACCATTGTTACACCCACAGCCCCTGCTGCTATTCATACTGGACCAATTACTAGAGCTCGCGCACGCCAATTGAATTATCAGGTACTTTCGTTTCTTGGTAACGATTCCAATGTTCATGAGAATATGATGCTGCCTAAATTGGATACATTTGTTTTGCTTACAAATGAAGGGCCTACCATGGACAAGAAAGATGAACCTTGGAGCAAGTTCAAGCATGGAGATGTTGGCATGCTAAGGGAAACAAGAACGGAGTTACAAGTGATGGTTCCAGGACTTTGAAGCCACCCTAATGAGAGCATGAGGCCTTGGACGAAATATACAAGATGCCACTTCATAATATTCGTCCATAGGCTATTCTAGGTGCTGCGTCACCTTATTATTGGGCAAGGACATGTACTTTCGAAATACTTAAGTGTAGGCTATTTTTAGAGACCGTATGTGTGGGGAAACAAGAGTTAGGGTTGGTTTCGGACCCTCCCTCAAGGGCCACGAGATTCCCTCCTCTTTCTCCATATATACAGCCCTTAGGGCGTCGTTAGACTTTGGGTTTTGTTTAGATTAAAAGTTCGCCATAGCTGCAACTTCGCGTGCATTTCGCTTGTGTTCAACGACTCGCACAAAGGCGCCATGTAACCCCACCTTGATCAATAAAGCTTTCATCTTATATTCGCAATATCCAGATTGCAATATCAGTTTCTTGCTTGTTCTTCGTTTGCTCGCAGGAAATGCAGACCCTCGTGGTCGGTTGATCGTGCTCCGGCGTGGTCAATAACCTCTCGGAGTTGGTTTAGCGATTGCTAAGGCGCCGACGTCCTCAAGACGCTCGTAGTCGGATCGTCAAAGTCGACTTCCTCCAAAGCGAAAACCAACATCTCATCGAAAGACGGGACACCTTTGCCTCTATCAAGTGGTATCAGATTTTCAGGTTGCTCGGTGAGATTTTACAGTTTTCAGAGATTAGATCGAGTCCGTTCTTCATACCTAAAGTCCACGAAAAAGCCACAAAAAAAATTAGGGTTAGTTCATCATATCCGAACCAACTGAGCCTTCGCATAATCTTTTTGGGGTTTTTGCTTTGTTGAATTTGGCGGTTGCATCGTCCGTGTCAAGTTGCATGGTCTTAGAGTCTAGTCTTTAGAGTTTCGAGTTCTGGTCATAAGTTGTCACGCCGCCGCACCATCATCATCGCCTTGCCATCTACCACCCTTCTTATCCACCACCAATCCGTAGCCATATACCACCACAGCTGCCATATACCACCACCATATATCCACCACCAATCCGAGTTCTTCTCATATTAGGTTTGTTTTCGAGATCCATCTCGTTTCCGATTCGTGTTTCCATCAGTGTTCTAGGCTCGCGTCTCTAGCACGGTCTAGCCTAGGACCAGCACAGTACCGTCGTTGAGCGTTTATTCAACTTTGCATCTCTGAATTGATTATTGCTGACCCTTTTTGCTACCATATTATAAGCCTTCCCAGCTCCACATACATCTACATCGTATGCTTGACTCTCCCCGTAATCGCTCTATCCAAGCTTTGAGAGTTTTGACTACATCGGTTGCCGATCACCGCTTTCTTCTGGGTAAGAACTGGTAAGAATTTGAGATTTGCTTGACGGATTTGTGATCGTCCACCACACAACCACCACCACTTCCTAGTAGTCTGTCGAATCATATTCTTGTGTGTTTCTATTGTTGCTAACCATGGCAGGATCACAAGTCGCATTTAGACCGACCGGGAGAACATGACAAACAAAGCGCTACATGATAAGTTTCAACAAATGATGAGTGGGCAGGTGGACGATGTGCTAAATAGATTTGAAGAGGCCATGGAGAAGATAGATGGCATTGAGAAGGCGTTCGAAACAAAGCTCGATAACAAGTTCAATGAATTGCTCGCGCGTCTACCACCACCACCACCGGCGGCACCTAACGCACCTCTACTACAACAACAAGGACTACCTCCACATCGCGAAACAGCCCTCCGCCGAGCTTCCCGTGTCCCTCTTCAGCCTGGCCAAGCTTTGGTGCTGCTGTTGATACTTCGTGGCTCCTAGCTGCCGCGGTGGGGGAGGATGATTATGTGAGAGATTACGAGGATGAGGTTGATCAACATCAAGATTACGTGCAACCACCAAAGACCACAACCACCGTGTCGTCCACATGCAAATAATGGCAATGTTCGGGCTCCCCTTCAGTGCGAGATCATGACCATCTCCCTAAACTGAAATTGAATATTCCACCATTTGAGGGTAGATATGTTCCTGATATATATCTTACTTGGGAGTTAGAAACTGAACAACGATTTACATGTTTACAATATCCCGAGGAGAGACGTGTTCCCGTCATTGTTTGTGCTTTCACTAGCTTTGCATGTGTTTGGTGGTCCGAACATTGTAGATTATATCCTGTTCCAGCTACTTGGGCTGCTTTGAAAACTGCTATGCGTACTCGTTGGGTTCCACCATATTATCAACGTGAATTACTTCAAAAATTGCAGCGTTTAAGACAAGGAAAAAATTCGTAGAAGAATATTATCAGGAATTACAAACTGGCTTGATTAGATGTGGTATTGTTGAGGAGAATGAAGCTATGCTTGCACGTTTTCGGGTGGATTAAATAGAGAGATTCAGACCATTCTAGACTACAAGGATTATAATAATATCACTCGATTATTCCATCTTGCTTGTAAAGCTGAACGTGAAGTGCAGGATCGACAGTGCTGGCGCTGAACTAACTTTTCTCGCAGTCGACCTTCATCATGGACACCACGTGCATCATCTACTTCCACACGTTCTACTACACCGGCACCTCCGCCGGCTGCCACCTCCAACCGTGATACAAGAAAGCAGGCACAACCACCACTATCTCGCCAAGAGCACACCTGGGCCTACACAGAGCTCTTCTTCTTCCATGGCGTCAACGGGCACACAAGTGATATTATTTGTCGTCGTTGTAAGGGAAGAGGACATTTTATGAGAGAATGCCAATCTCAGCGTGTGATGATTGCTACCGAGGATGGTGGGTATGAGTCCGCTTAGTGACTATGATGAAGAGACTTTGGCTCTTATTACACATGAAGAACACGGTGGAGATGATTCGATCATGACACGCAATACATGGCTGTCAAGATGCCGACAGTATGAATGTTTAGTTGCTCAACGTGTTTTGAGTGTGCAGGTTACACAAGTCGAGCAAAATCAGAGACATAACTTGTTCCATACAAAGGGAGTTGTGAAGGAACGTTCTATTCAAGCGTCATCATAGATGGAGGGAGCTGCAACAACTTGGCTAGCATGGATATGGTGGAGAAGCTTTCTCTCACCACAAGACCACATCCACATCCTTACTACATCCAATGGTTCAACAACAGCGGCAAGGTTAAGGTAACACGCATCGCTCGTGTGTATTTTAGTATCTCTACATATGCTGATTATGTTGATTGTGATGTGGTACCTATGCAAGCATGTTCCTTATTACTTGGTAGACCATGGCAATTTGATAAAAATTCTGTACACCATGGTAGAAACAATCAAGATACTCTTGTTCACAAGGATAAAATATTACTTTGCTTCCTATGACTCCTGATTCCATTTTGAAAGATGATATTAATAGAGCTAATAAAGCAAAACAGGAGAAAAATAAGAGTGAAAATCAGATTGTGGCAAAAGAATTTGAGCAACAAATGAAGCCTAATAATAAACCATCTAATGTTGCTTCGAAATTAAACCTAAAAGTGCATGTTTATTTGCCACCAAATCTGATATTGATGAGCTAGATTCTAGCAAATCTGTTTGCTATGCTTTTGTGTGCAAAGAGGCATTATTTTCATTCGAGGACGTGTTTTCCTCTTTGCCCCTAGCTGTCACTAACATTTTGCAGAGTTCACCGACGCCTTCCCACAAGACGTGCCACCGGATTACCACCTATTCGAGGGATTGAGCATCAAATTGACTTAATTCCTGCATCGCTACCCAACCGCGCACCATACCGTACCAATCCAGAGGAGACGAAGGAGATTATGCGTCAAGTACAGGAGCTGCTCGACAAAGGTTATATACGCCGAATCTCTTAGTCCTTGTGCTGTTCCTATTATACTAGTGCCTAAAAAGGATGGTACGTCGGCGTATGTGTGTTGATTGTAGAGGCATTAATAATATTACTATTCGTTATCGTCATCCTATTCCTAGGCTAGATGATATGCTTGATGAATTGAGTGGCTCTACAATATTCTCCAAAGTTGATTTATGTAGTGGATACCATCAAATTCGTATGAAATTGGGAGATGAATGGAAAACAGCATTTAAAACTAAGTTTGGATTATATGAGTGGTTAGTCATGCCTTTTGGGTTAACTAATGCACCTAGTACTTTCATGAGATTAATGAACGAAGTTTTACGTGCTTTCATTGGACGATTTGTGGTAGTTTACTTTGATGATATACTGATTTATAGCAAATCTTTGGAAGAACATTTGGAACATTTACGTGTTGTTTTTAATGCTCTACGTGATGCACGCTTGTTTGGTAACCTTGGGAAGTGCACCTTTTGCACCGACCGAGAGTATCTTTTCTTGGCTATGTTGTTACTCCACAGGAATTGAAGTTGATAAAGCCAAGATTGAAGCTATTGAGAGTTGGCCGCAGCCCAAAACGGTCACACAAGTGAGGAGTTTTCTTGGACTCGCTGGTTTCTATAGGCGCTTTGTGAGAGACTTTAGCACCATTGCTGCACCTCTCAATGAGCTTACAAAGAAGGATGTGCCTTTTGTTTGGGGTACCGCATGTGAAGAAGAAGCCTTCACGGTATTGAAAGATAAGTTGACACATGCTCCTTTACTCCAACTTCGACTTTAATAAGACTTTTGAGCTTGAATGTGATGCTAGTGGAATTGGATTAGGAGGTGTGTTATTACAAGATGGCAAACCTGTTGCATACTTTTACGAAAAAATTGAGTGGGCCTAGTCTGAACTATTCTACTTATGACAAAGAATTATATGCTCTTGTTCGGACTTTAGAGACATGGCAACATTATTTATGGCCCAAAGAATTTGTTATACATTCTGATCATGAATCTTTGAAACATATTAAAAGTCAAGCTAAACTGAATCGTATACATGCTAAATGGGTTGAATTCATTGAGACTTTCCCTTATGTCATTAAACACAAGAAGGGTAAAGAAAATGTTATTTCTGATGCTTTGTCTCGTCGATATACTATGCTTTCACAACTTGACTTCAAAATATTTGGTTTGGAGACCATCAAAGATCAATATGTGCATGATGCTGATTTTAAAGATGTAATGCAGAATTGTAAAGAAGGAAGAACATGGAACAAGTTCGTTATTAATGATGGTTTTGTGTTCCGTGCTAACAAGCTATGCATTCCTGCTAGCTCTGTTCGTCTTTTGTTGTTGCAGGAGGCGCATGGAGGAGGATTAATGGGACACTTTGGCGTGAAGAAGACGGAGGATATACTTGCTACACATTTCTTTTGGCCAAAGATGAGACGGGATGTTGAGCGTTTTGTTGCTCGCTGCACTACATGTCAAAAGCTAAGTCACGACTCAATCCTCATGGTTTATATATGCCTTTGCCGCTGCCTATTGTTCCTTGTGATGATATATCTATTGACTTTGTTTTATGTTTACCTCGAACAAAGAAGGTGAGTGATAGCATATTTGTTGTCGTGGATAGATTCTCTAAAATGGCACACTTTATACCATGTCATAAAAGCGATGATGCTGTTAATGTTGCTGATTTGTTCTTTCGTGAAATTATTCGCTTGCATGGTGTGCCAAATACTATTGTTTCAGATCGTGATACTAAATTTCTTAGCCACTTTTGGAGATGTTTATGGGCTAAGTTGGGGACTAAACTGCTTTTTAGTACTACTTGTCACCCCCAAACTGATGGACAAACCAAGTAGTCAATAGAACATTGTCTACTATGCTTAGGGCTGTTTTGAAGAATAATAAGAAAATGTGGGAAGAATGCTTGCCTCATATTGAATTTGCTTATAATCGTTCATTGCATTCTACTACTAAGATGTGCCCTTTTGAAATTGTGTATGGCTTCCTACCTCGTGCACCTATTGATTTGTTGCCTCTTCCATCTTCGGAGAAGGTTAATTTTGATGCTAAAGAACGTGCTGAATTGATTTTAAAAATGCATGAGTTAACTAAGGAAAACATTGAGCGTATGAATGCTAAATATAAACTTCTCGGAGATAAGGGTAGAAAACATGTTGTCTTTGCACCGGAGATCTTGTTTGGTTACATTTGTGTAAGGATAGGTTTCCTAATTTGCGCAAATCAAAGCTAATGCCACGTGCCGATGGTCCATTTAAGGTGTTAGAGAAAATAAATGATAATGCATATAAACTTGAGCTGCCTGCAGATTTTGGGGTTAGTCCCACTTTTAACATTGCAGATTTGAAGCCTTATTTGGGTGAGGAAGATGAGTTTCCGTCGAGGACGACTTCATTTCAAGAAGGGAGGATGATGAGGACATCAATACCATTGTTACACCCACAGCCCCTGCCGCTATTCATACCGGACCAATTACTAGAGCTCAAGACGCCAATTGAATTATCAGTACTTTCGCTTTCTTGGTAACGATTCCAATGTTCATGAGAATATGATGCTGCCTAAATTGGATACATTTGTTTTGCTTACAAATGAAGGGCCTACCATGGACAAGAAAGATGAACCTTGGAGCAAGTTCAAGCATGGAGATGTTGGCATGCGCAAGGGAAACAAGAACGGAGTTACAAGTGATGGTTCCAGGACTTTGAAGCCACCCTAATGAGAGCATGAGGCCTTGGACGAAATATACAAGATGCCACTTCATAATATTCGTCCATAGGCTATTCTAGGTGCTGCGTCACCTTATTATTGGGCCAGGCCCATGTAATTTCGAAATACTTAAGTGTAGGCTGTTTTTAGAGTCCGTATGTGGGGAAACAAGAGTTAGGGTTGGTTTGGGACCCTTCCCTCAAGGGCCACGACATTCCCTCCTCTTTCTCCATATATACAGCCCTTAGGGCGTCGTTTAGACTTTGGGTTTTGTTTAGATTAAAAGTTCGCCATAGCTGCAACTTCACAGCATTTCGCTTGTGTTCAACGACCGGACAAAGGCGTCCACGTAACCCCACCTTGATCAATAAAGCTTTCATCTTATATTCGCAATATCCAGATTGCAATATCGGTTTCTTGCTTGTTCTTCGCTTTGCTCGCAGGAAATGCAGACCCTCGTGGTCAGTTGATCGTGCTCGGCGTGGTCAATAACCTCTCGGAGTTGGTTTAGCGATTGCTAAGGCGCTGACGTCCTCGCACGTTCGTAGTCGGATCGTCAAAGTCGACTTCCTCCAAAGCGAAAACCAACATCTCATCGAAAGACGGGACACCTTTGCCTCTATCAGAAAAGCCAGGGTATTTTTACAATTACCCCCCTAGCCGCGCAAATGAGCCGCCTATAAAAGGGGCAAGTATCTAGATCTGAGTCACACCATCCCCCCCTTGCGAGCTTTCATCGGAGCGCCTCTGACCAAAGCCCATTCCATCATGGACAGTCGACGCGGCTCCTCCTCTCAAGGCCGCCACCTCACCAGAAATTGGGAGAGATGCTCACCCGCATAGCGAGCTAGTTATACTCAAAGCCAAGGGATTTCTTCCCGGCCTTCATGGTCCCGGTTCGAGCCGGACTTGCCACCTACAAGGGCGGAAAGCAAGCGGAGAGCGCCCCGATCCCTCTAAAGGAGAGCGGGTATGCTTCATCTCTTATCTAGTAAGAGGACTCGGATTTCCAATCCATCCGCTTTCTCCGGGGCTCTGGAGTTCTGACCTCTAGTTGCACCATCTTACTCCTTCCTCCATCTTGCACATCAAGGGCTTCGTGGCCCTTTGCGAACTATTCTTGGGCGCCGAGGCTCATTTCGGGCTGTGGAAGAGAATATTCGCCTAGTACCCCGTTCTCATGAGGGGTCAATATATCAAGTGGGCGGAGCCGAGCTATAGCGCATCGCCGGACCGGATACCTATCCGGAACCCCAAAGAAGGCGTCCAAGACCGGCCTTGAATGGTTTTACATGGAGGACGTCCCACCGCCGGATCCTGTTCGGATCGGCCTTCCGGAGTTCAGCAATGCTCCTCTGAAGAAGCACCTAAGCCGGGCGCCTCGGAGCCCCGGAGAGAAGATGACCGGGATGTCCTTTATTTGATGAGCCGAATAAAGTTACTGGCTCATGCCGGATTGACCATGATAGGAGTCATGGCAATCTGCATTATGAGGGGAGTGCAGCCGCTCCAATACAGGGGCCACCCCATGTGGGACTTCAACGGGGAGGACGGTGCCACCCGCCATGGCCGCAAAGGGCTAGGATCGGTCACCGAACTGGTGAAGATCTTGTCTGCCATGTATAAAGGGGAGGAGGAGGATTTCCTCCGTGTCAACCCACTGAAGGAGTTCTCTTCGAATAATCCTCGAAGTTGGGTAAGCAAACATCTTTGTGACCTGTCCGATCCATGTTCCCATGGTTAAATATCTCATTTCGTGGTTTCTGCAGAACCGCGCCGGACCGTGGAGAAGATACACAGCCCGTCCCCCACAACCCGTGGATCGAGCGGTCCTCGATTCGACCTCAAGAGGATCCGGATATAAAGGTGGAGTTGATCGATGGGGTATTCCACCAACTTTGCATCGACAATGCTTTGGTTGCCATTACGGCCGATTACCGGAATACTTCCAAATTTCACAGTAACTCGCATCGAGATCCCAAAACCACGATAATGACCCATCCACGCTTATTTTTGATCACAGATACCAATGGTGCTTCATAGGGGTACCTTCGAGGCAGAAGCCGAAGTCACCGCCAACAAAGGCGGTCTGACCTCAAGGGCTAAAAAGAAGTGCGGTCCGGATCGAAACTCCGCCCAAGAACGGTATGGCGTGCCACCATACTCCTGTGATTGATTCACGGAAGGCGTCGACGCCGGTGCTCTTTTCAGGAAAAAGAGCGCTCGCCGGACTGAGTCCGGAGAGGTTGCCAATCGAACCTTCATGATGAGGACATCAATACCATTGTTACACCCACAGCCCCTACTGCTATACATACTGGACCAATTACTAGAGCTCGCGCACGCCAATTGAATTATCAGGTACTTTCGTTTCTTGGTAACGATTCCAATGTTCATGAGAATATAATGTTGCCTAAATTGGATACATTTGTTTTGCTTACAAATGAAGGGCCTACCATGGACAAGAAAGATGAACCTTGGAGCAAGTTCAAGCATGGACATGTTGGCATGCTAAGGGAAACAAGAACGGAGTTACAAGTGATGATTCCAGGACTTTGAAGCCACCCTAATGAGAGCATGAGGCCTTGGACGAAATATACAAGATGCCACTTCATAATATTCGTCCATAGGCTATTCTAGGTGCTGCGTCACCTTATTATTGGGCCAGGCCCATGTAATTTCGAAATACTTAAGTGTAGGCTGTTTTAGAGTCCGTATGTGTGGGGAAACAAGAGTTAGGGTTGGTTTCGGACCCCTCCCTCAAGGGCCACGAAATTCCTCCTCTTCCTCCATATATACAGCCCTTAGGGCGTCGTTTAGACTTTGGGTTTTGTTTAGATTAAAAGTTCGCCATAGCTGCAACTTCGCGTACTCGCTTGTGTTCAACGACTGCACAAAGGCGTCCACAGAACCCCACCTTGATCAATAAAGCTTTCATCTTATATTCGCAATATCCAGACTGCAATCTCAGCTTTCTTGCTTGTTCTTCGTTTGCTCGCAGGAAGCAGACCCTCGTGGTCGTTGATCGTGCTCCGGCGTGGTCAATAACCTCTCGGAGTTGGTTTAGCGATTGCTAAGGCGCCGACGTCCTCAAGACGCTCGTAGTCGGATCGTCAAAGTCGACTCCCTCCAAAGCGAAAACCAACATCTCATCAAAAGACGGGACACCTTTGCCTCTATCAAGTGGTATCAGATTTCCAGGTTGCTCGGTGAGATTTTACAGTTTTTCATAGTTTAGATCGAGTCTGTTCATCAAACCAAAAGTCCACGAAAAAGCCACAAAAAAATTAGGGTTAGTTCATCATATCCGAACCAATCGAGCCTTCGCATAATCTTTTAGGGTTTTTGCTTTGTTGAATTTGCGGTTGCATCGTCGTGTCAAGTTGCTGGTCTTAGAGTCTAGTCTTTTAGAGTTTCGAGTTACGGTCATAAGTTGTCACGCCGCCGCACCATCATCATCGCCTTGCCATCTACCACCCTTCTTATCCGCCACCGCTCTGAATCCGTATCCATATACCACCACCAATCCGTCTCCATATACCACCACCAATCCGTATCCATATACCACCACCAATCCGTAGCCATATACCACCACCGCTACCATATACCACCACCGCTGCCATATACCACCACCATATATCCACCACCAATCCGAGTTCTTCTCATATTAGGTTTGTTTTCGAGATCCATCTAAATTCCAATTCGTGTTTCCTTGCCTGAGTAGGTTTCGGAAAAAAAATGTCGAAATTTTTTCCGAAAACGCACCCTCCGTTTAGGCCCAAAATTTTCCGAAAACGCACTTGTCGAAAAATTTTCTGGCTATCCTATTTTTAGGTGTTTCTAAGCGTATTGAGACAGTCGCCATTATAGAAAGTTTTTTTGACCCGTTTCCAGTTTTTGGGTCCGGGCAGTCGAAAAAAAAAATTTGGTCGAAAAAATTTCGTGCCCATCCTGTCAGTTTGATCTGGAAGAGTTTTGAGACACTCGCCATTATAGTGATTTTTCAAAAAAAAAGAGCAGCAAAAAAAAAGCAGCAAAAAAAAAAAAGAGCGAAAAAAAATTCCAGAGTGTGCTTTTCCGTTGTTTCCGTGCGGTAGCCGTGATTTTGTTAGTGTTCTAGGCTCGCGTCTCTAGCACGGTCTAGCCTAGGACCAAAGACAAGATCTGCCATTGAGCGTTTATTCAACTTTGCATCTCTGAATTGATTATTGCTGACCCTTTTTGCTACCATATTATAAGCCTTCCCAGCTCCACATATATCTACATCGTGCGTTTGACTCTCCCTGGTAATCGCTCTATCCAAGCTTTGAGAGTTTTGACTACATCGGTTGCCGATCACCGCTTTCTTCTTTGGGAAAGAACTGGTAAGAATTTGAGATTTGCTTGACGGATTTGTGACTGTCCACCACACCACCACCACCACTTCCTAGTAGTCTGTCGAATCATATTCTTGTGTGTTTCTATTGTCGCTAACCATGGCAGGATCACAAGCCATTTAGACCGATCGGGAGAACATGACAAACAAAGCGCTACATGATAAGTTTCAACAAATGATGAGTGGGCAGGTGGAAGATGTTCTAAATAGATTTGAAGAGGCCATGGAGAAGATAGATGGCATTGAGAAGGCGTTGAAACAAAGCTCGATAACAAGTTTAATGAATTGCTCGCGCGTCTACCACCACCACCACCGGCTGCACCTAATGCACCTCTACAACAACAACAACGACTACCTCCACATCATGAAGCAACCCTCCGCCGAAGCGAGCCGTGTCCCTCTTCACTGGCCAAGCTTTGGTGCTTCTTTGTTGATATACCGTGGCTCCTGCTGGCTGATGTGGGGAGGATGATTATGTGAGAGAGTACGAGGATGAGGTTGATCAACTTCAGAACTACGTGCAACCACCGGCACCACAACCACCAGCATCACCACCACCCGGTCGTCCACATGCAAATAATGGCAATGTTAGGGCTCCCTCAGTGCGAGATCATGACCATCTCCCTAAACTGAAGTTGAATATTCCACCATTTGAGGGTAGATATGTTCCTGATATATATCTTACTTGGGAGTTAGAAAGCGAACAACGATTTACATGTTTACAATATCACGAGGAGAGACGTGTTCCGCCGCTTTGTTTGTGCTTTCACTAGCTTTGCATGTGTTTGGTGGTCTGAACATTGTAGATTATATCCTGTTCCAGCTACTTGGACTGCTTTGAAAACTGCTATGCGTACTCGTTGGGTTCCACCATAATATCAACGTGAATTACTTCAAAAATTGCAGCGCTTAAGACAAGGAAAAAATTCCGTAGAAGAATATTATCATGAATTACACACTGGCTTGATTAGATGTGGTATTGTTGAGGAGAATGAAGCTATGCTTGCACGTTTTCCGGTGGATTAAATAGAGATATTCAGACCATTCTAGACTACAAGGATTATACTAATATCACTCGATTATTCCATCTTGCTTGTAAAGCTGAACGTGAAGTGCAGGATCGACAGGCGTTGGCGCGGACTAACTTTTCTGCAGGTCGACCTTCATCATGGACACCACGTGCATCATCTACTTCCACACGTTCTACTACACCGGCACCTCCGTCGGCTGCCACCTCCAACCGTGATACAAGAAAGCAGGCACAACCACCACTATCTCGCCAAGAGCGCACTTTGGGCCTACACAGAGCTCTTCTTCTTCCATGGCGTCAACAGGGCACACAAGTGATATTATTTGTCGTCGTTGTAAGGGAAGAGGACATTTTGCCAGAGAATGCCAATCTCGGTGTGATGATTGCTCACGAGGATGGTGGGTATGAGTCCGCTAGTGACTATGATGAAGAGACTTTGGCTCTTATTACACATGAAGAACATGGTGGAGATGATTACGATCATGAGACACAATACATGGCTGCTTTGAAGATCTTGGCAGGTGTATGAATGTTTAGTTTCTCAACGTGTTTTGAGTGTGCAGGTTACACAAGCTGAGCAAAATCAGAGGCATAACTTGTTCCATACAAAGGGAGTTGTGAAGGAACGTTCCATTCACGTCATCATAGATGGAGGGAGCTGCAACAACTTGGCTAGCATGGATATGGTGGAGAAGCTTTCTCTCACCACAAGACCACATCCACATCCTTACTACATCCAATGGTTCAACAACAGCGGCAAGGTTAAGATAACACGTCTTGTTAGGTGTGTATTTTAGTATCTCTACATATGCTGATTATGTTGATTGTGATGTGGTACCTATGCAAGCATGTTCCTTATTACTTGGTAGACCATGGCAATTTGATAAAAATTCTGTACACCATGGTAGAAACAATCAGTATACTCTTGTTCACAAGGATAAAAATATTACTTTGCTTCCTATGACTCCTGATTCAATTTTGAAAGATGATATTAATAGAGCTAATAAAGCAAAACAGGAGAAAAATAAGAGTGAAAATCAGATTGTGGCAAAAGAATTTGAGCAACAAATGAAGCCTAATAATAAACCATCTAATGTTGCTTACGAAATTAAACTGAAAAGTGCATGTTTACTTGCCACCAAATCTGATATTGAGGAGCTAGATTCTAGCAAATCTGTTTGCTATGCTTTTGTGTGCAAAGAGGCATTATTTTCATTCGAGGACGTGCCTTCCTCTTTGCCCCCTGTCACTAACATTTTGCAGGAGTTCACGACGTCTTCCCACAAGGCGTGCCACCGGATTACCACCTATTCGAGGGATTGAGCATCAAATTGACTTAATTCGGTGCATCACTTCCCAACCGTGCACCATACCGTACCAATCCGGAGGAGACGAAGGAGATTATGCGTCAAGTACAGGAGCTGCCGACAAAGGTTATATACGAATCTCTTAGTCCTTGTGCTGTTCCTATTATACTGAGTGCCTAAAAAGGATGGTACGTCGGCGTATGTGTGTTGATTGTAGAGGCATTAATAATATTACTATTCGTTATCGTCATCCTATTCCTAGGCTAGATGATATGCTTGATGAATTGAGTGGCTCTACAATATTCTCCAAAGTTGATTTGCGTAGTGGATACCATCAAATTCGTATGAAATTGGGAGATGAATGGAAAACAGCATTTAAAACTAAGTTTGGTTTATATGAGTGGTTAGTCATGCCTTTTGGGTTAACTAATGCACCTAGTACTTTCATGAGACTAATGAACGAAGTTTTACGTTCTTTCATTGGACGATTTGTGGTAGTCTATTTTGATGATATACTGATTTATAGCAAATCTTTGGAAGAACATTTGGAACATTTACGTGCTGTTTTTAATGCTCTACGTGATGCACGTTTGTTTGGTAACCTTGGGAAGTGCACCTTTTGCACCGACCGAGTATCTTTTCTTGGCTATGTTGTTACACCACAGGGAATTGAAGTTGATAAAGCCAAGATTGAAGCTATTGAGAGTTGGCCGCAACCCAAAACGGTCACACAAGTGAGGAGTTTTCTTGGACTCGCTGGTTTCTATAGTTGTTTTGTGAGAGACTTTAGCACCATTGCTGCACCTCTCAATGAACTTACAAAGAAGGATGTGCCTTTTGTTTGGGGTACCGCATACGGAAGAAGCCTTCACGGTATTGAAAGATAAGTTGACACATGCTCCTTTACTCCAACTTCCTGACTTTAATAAGACTTTTGAGCTTGAATGTGATGCTAGTGGGATTAGGAGGTGTGTTATTACAAGATGGCAAGCCTGTTGCATACTTTTCTGAAAAATTGAGTGGGCCTAGTGTGAACTATTCTACTTATGACAAAGAATTATATGCTCTTGTTCGGACTTTAGAGACATGGCAACATTATTTATGGCCCAAAGAATTTGTTATACATTACGATCATGAATCTTTGAAACATATTAAAAGTCAAGCTAAACTGAATCGTAGACATGCTAAATGGGTTGAATTCATTGAGACTTTCCCTTATGTCATTAAACACAAGAAGTGATAGAGGCAAAGGTGTCCCGATGTTTCGATGAGATGGTGGCTATCGTTTCTGTGGGAGTCGACCTTGACGATCCGACTACGTACGTGCGAGACGTCGCGCCTTAGCAATCGCTAAACCAACTTCCGAGGGTTATTGACCACGCCGAGCACGATCAACTCGACCACGAGGGCCTGCTTTCCTGCGAGCAAACGAAGAACAAGCAAGAAACTAAGATTGCAATCTGGATATTGCGAATATAAGAGGAAAGCTTTATTAATGAAGGTGGGGTTACGAGACGCCTTGGTCCGGTCGTTGAACACAAACGGCACGCTGTGAAGTTGCAGCTATGGCGAACTTTTGATCTAAACAAAACCCAAAGTCTAAACGACGCCTAAGGGCTGTATATATGGAGAAAGAGGAGGGAATTTCGTGGCCCTTGAGGGAGGGGTCCGAAACCAACCCTAACTCTTGTTTCCCCACACATCTGGGACTCTAAAAACAGCCTACACTTAAGTATTTCGAAATTACATGGGCCTGGCCCAATAATAAGGTGACGCAGCACCTAGAATAGCCTATGGACGAATATTATGAAGTGGCATCTTGTATATTTCGTCCAAGGCCTCATGCTCTCATTAGGGTGGCTTCAAAGTCCTGGAATCATCACTTGTAACTCCGTTCTTGTTTCCCTTGCGCATGCCAACATGTCCATGCTTGAACTTGCTCCAAGGTTCATCTTTCTTGTCCATGGTAGGCCCTTCATTTGTAAGCAAAACAAATGTATCCAATTTAGGCAGCATCATATTCTCATGAACATTGGAATCGTTACCAAGAAACGAAAGTACCTTGATAGAGGCAAAGATGTCCCGATGTTTCGATGAGATGGTGGCTATCGTTTCTGTGGGAGTCGACCTTGACGATCCGACTACGAACGTGTGAGACGTCGCGCCTTAGCAATCGCTAAACCAACTTCCGAGGGTTATTGACCACGCCGGAGCACGATCAACCTGACCACGAGGGCCTGTTTCCTGCGAGCAAACGAAGAAAAAGCAAGAAAGCGAGATTGCAATCTGAATATTGCGAATATAAGATGAAAGCTTTATTGATCAAGGTGGGGTTCTGTGGACGCCTTTGTGCAGTCGTTGAACACAAACGAAATGCACGAAGTTGCAGCTATGGCGAACTTTTAATCTAAACAAAACCCAAGATCTAAACGGTGCCCTAAGGGCTGTATATATGGAGGAAGAGGGGAATTTCGTGGCCCTGGGTGGAGGGGTCCGAAATCAACCCTATCTCTTGTTTCCCCACACATACGGACTCTAAAAATAGCCTATACTTGTGTATTTCGAAATTACAAGGGCCTGGCCCACTAATAAGGTGGCGCAGCACCTAGAATAGCCTCGGGACGACATTTATGAAGTAGCATCTTGTATATTTCGTCCAAGGCTTCATGCACCCATTATGGTGGCTTCAAAGTCCCGAAATCATCACTTGTAACTCCGTTCTTGTTCCCCTTGCGCATGGCATTATCTCCATGCTTGTTCTTGCTCCAATGTCCATCCTTCTCCAAGCTAGGGCCTTCATTTGTAAGCAAAACAAATGTATTCAATTTAGGCAGCATCATATTCTCATGAACATTAGAATCATTACCAAGAAACGAAAGTACTGATAATTTAATTGGCGTCTTGTGAGCTCTAGTAATTGGTCCAAGATATGTAGCAGTAGGGGCTGTGGGTGTAACAATGGTATTGATGTCCTCATCATCCTCCCTTCTTGAAATGAAGTCGCCCTCGACGGAAGCTCATATTCCTCACCCAAATAAGGCTTCAAATCTGCAATGTTAAAAGTGGGACTAACCCCAAAATCTGCGGGCAGCTCAAGTTTATATGCATTATCATTTATTTTCTCTAACACCTTAAATGGACCATCAAGACGTGGCATTAGCTTTGATTTATGCAAATTAGGAAACCTATCCTTATGCAAATGTAACCAAACAAGATCTCCGGTGCAAAGACAACATGTTTTCTACCCTTATCTCCAAAGACGCGTTTATATTTAGCATTCATACGCTCAATGTTTTCCTTAGTTATCTCATGCATTTTTAAAATCAATTCAGCACGTTCTTTAGCATCAAAATTAACCTTCTCCGAAGATGGAAGAGGCAACAAATCAATAGGTGCACGAGGTAGGAAGCCATACACAATTTCAAAAGGGCACATCTTAGTTGTAGAATGCAATGATCGATTATAATCAAATTCTATATGAGGCAAGCATTCTTCCCACATTTTCTTATTATTCTTCAAAACAGCCCTAAGCATAGTAGACAATTTTCTATTGACTACTTCAGTTTGTCCATCAGTTTGGGGGTGACAAGTAGTACTAAAAGCAGTTTAGTCCCGAACTTAGCCCCTAAACATCTCCAAAAGTGGCTAAGAAATTTAGTATCACGATCTGAAACAATAGTATTTGGCACACCATGCAAGCGAATAATTTAACGAAAGAACAAATCAGAAACATTAACAACATCAACGCTTTTATGACATGGTATAAAGTGTGCCATTTTCGAGAATCTATCCACGACAACAAATATGCTATCCCTCCCTTCTTTGTTCGAGGTAAACCTAAAACAAAGTCCATAGATATATCCTCCCAAGGAACACTAGGCACAGGCAAAGGCATATATAAACCATGAGGATTGAGTCGTGACTTAGCTTTTTGACATGTAGTGCAGCGAGCAACAAAACGCTCAACATCCCGTCTCATCTTTGGCCAAAAGAAATGTGTAGCAAGTATATCCTCCGTCTTCTTCACGCCAAAGTGTCCCATTAATCCTCCTCCATGCGCCTCCTGCAACAACAAAAGACGAACAGAGCTAGCAGGAATGCATAGCTTGTTAGCACGGAACACAAAACCATCCTTAATAACGAACTTGTTCCATGTTCTTCCTTCTTTACAATTCTGCATTACATCTTTAAAATCAGCATCATGCACATATTGATTTTTTATGGTCTCCAAACCAAATATTTTGAAGTCAAGTTGTGAAAGCATAGTATAGCGACGAGACAAAGCATCAACAATAACATTTTCTTTACCCTTCTTGTGTTTAATGACATAAGGGAAAGTCTCAATGAATTCAACCCATTTAGCATGTCTACGATTCAGTTTAGCTTGACTTTTAATATGTTTCAAAGATTCATGATCAGAATGTATAACAAATTCTTTGGGCCATAAATAATGTTGCCATGTCTCTAAAGTCCGAACAAGAGCATATAATTCTTTGTCATAAGTAGAATAGTTCAGACTAGGCCCACTCAATTTTTAGAAAAGTATGCAACAGGTTTGCCATCTTGTAATAACACACCTCCTAATCCAATTCCACTAGCATCACATTCAAGCTCAAAAGTCTTATTAAAGTCAGGAAGTTGGAGTAAAGGAGCATGTGTCAACTTATCTTTCAATACCGTGAAGGCTTCTTCACATGCGGTACCCCAAACAAAAGGCACATCCTTCTTTGTAAGCTCATTGAGAGGTGCAGCAATGGTGCTAAAGTCTCTCACAAAGCGCCTATAGAAACCAGCGAGTCCAAGAAAACTCCTCACTTGTGTGACCGTTTTGGGCTGCGGCCAACTCTCAATAGCTTCAATCTTGGCTTTATCAACTTCAATTCCCTGTGGAGTAACAACATAGCCAAGAAAAGATACTCGGTCGGTGCAAAAGGTGCACTTCCCAATGTTACCAAACAATCGTGCATCACGTATGACATTAAAAACAACACGTAAATGTTCCAAATGTTCTTCCAAAGATTTGCTATAAATCAGTATATCATCAAAGTAAACTACCACAAATCGTCCAATGAAAGCACGTAAAACTTCGTTCATTAATCTCATGAAAGTACTAGGTGCATTAGTTAACCCAAAAGGCATGACTAACCACTCATATAATCCAAACTTAGTTTTAAATGCTGTTTTCCATTCATCTCCCAATTTCATACGAATTTGATGGTATCCACTACATAAATCTACTTTGGAGAATATTGTAGAGCCACTCAATTCATCAAACATATCATCTAGCCTAGGAATAGGATGACGATAACGAATAGTAATATTATTAATGCCTCTACAATCAACACACATACGCGACGTACCATCCTTTTTAGGCACTAGTATAATAGGAACAACACAAGGACTAAGAGATTCGCGTATATAACCTTTGTCGAGCAGCTCCCGTACTTGACGCATAATCTCCTTCGTCTCCTCTGGATTGGTACGGTATGGTGCGCGGTTGGGTAGCGATGCACCGGGAATTAAGTCAATTTGATGCTCAATCCCTCGAATAGGTGGTAATCCGGTGGCGTCTTGTGGGAAGACGTCGTGAACTCCTGCAAAATGTTAGTGACAGCAGGGGGCAAAGAGGAAGGCACGTCCTCGAATGAAAATAATGCCTCTTTGCACACAAAAGCATATCAAACAGATTTGCTAGAATCTAGCTCATCAATATCAGATTTGGTGGCAAATAAACATGCACTTTTCAGTTTAATTTTAGAAGCTACATTAGATGGTTTATTATTAGGCTTCATTTGTTGCTCAAATTCTTTTGCCACAATCTGATTTTCACTCTTATTTTTCTCCTGTTTTGCTTTATTAGCTCTATTAATATCATCTTTCAAAATGGAATCAGAGTCATAGGAAGCAAAGTAATAATTGTATCCTTGTGAACCAGAGTATACTGATTGTTTCTACCATGGTGTAGAGAATTTTTATCAAATTGCCATGGTCTACCAAGTAATAAGGAACATGCTTGCATAGGTACCACATCACAATCAACATAATCAGCATATGTAGAGATACTAAAATGCACACGAACGGTACGTGTTACCTTAACCTTGCCGCTGTTGTTGAACCATTGGATGTAGTAAGGATGTGGATGTGGTCTTGTGGTGAGAGAAAGCTTCTCCACCATATCCATGCTAGCCAAGTTGTTGCAGCTCCCTCCATCTATGATGACGCTGAATAGAACGTTCCTTCACAACTCCCTTTGTATGGAACAAGTTATGCCTCTGATTTTGCTCAGCTTGTGTAACCTGCACACTCAAAACACGTTGAGCAACTAAACATTCATACTGTCACAAGATCTTGACAGCCATGAATTGCGTCTCATGATCGAGAATCCTCTCCACCGTGTTCTTCATGCGTAAAAGAGCCAAAGTCTCTTCATCATAGTCACTAGCGGACTCATACCCACCATCCTCGTGAGCAATCATCACACGCTGAGATTGGCATTCTCTATAAAGTGTCCTCTTCCCTTACAACGACGACAAATAATATCACTTGTGTGTCCTGTTGACGCCATGGAAGAAGAAGAGCTCTGTAGGCCCCGCAGTGTGCTCTTGGTAGATAGTGGTGGTTGTGCCTGCTTTCTTGTATCACGGTTGGAGGTGGCAGCCATTTGAGGTGCCGTGTAGTAGAACGTGTGGAAGTAGATGATGCACGTGGTGTCCATGATGAAGGTCGACCTGCGTAAAAGTTAGTCCGCGCCAACGCTGCCGATCCTGCACTTCACGTTCAGCTTTACAAGCAAGATGGAATAATCGAGTGATATTAGTATAATCCTTGTAGTCTAGAATGGTCTGAATATCTCTATTTAATCCACCCGTAAAACGTGCAAGCATAGCTTCATTCTCCTCAACAATACCACATCTAATCAAGCCAGTTTGTAATTCCCGATAATATTCTTCTACCGAATTTTTTCCTTGTCTTAAGCGCTGCAATTTTGAAGTAATTCACGTTGATAATATGGTAGAACCCAACGAGTACGCATAGCAGTTTTCAAAGCAGTCCAAGTAGCTGGAACAGGATATAATCTACAATGTTCAGACCACCAAACACATGCAAAGCTAGTGAAAGCACAAACAGCGGGAACACGCCTCTCCTCGGGATATTGTAAGCATGTAAATCGTTGTTCAGTTTCTAACTCCCAAGTAAGATATATATCGTGAACATATCTACCCTCAAATGGTGGAATATTCAACTTCAGTTTAGGGAGATGGTCATGATCTCGCACTGAGGGGAGCCCTAACATTGCCATTATTTGCATGTGGACTAATCGGGTGGTTGTGGTCTGGTGGTTGCACTTGCACGTAGTTGTGAAGTTGATCAACCTCATCCTCGTACTCTCACATAATCATCCTCCCCACATCGCCAGCAGGAGCCACGAAGTATCAACAAAGCACCGCAGCTTGGCCAGTGAAGAGGGACACGGCTCGCTTCGTGGAGGGCTGCTTCATGATGTGGAGGTAGTCGTTGTTGTTGTTGTAGAGGTGCATTAGGTGCAGCCGGTGGTGGTGGTGGTAGACGTGCGAGCAATTCATTAAACTTGTTATCGAGCTTTGTTTCAACGCCTTCTCAATGCCATCTATCTTCTCCATGGCCTCTTCAAATCTATTTAGAACATCTTCCACCTGCCCACTCATCATTTGTTGAAACTTATCATGTAGCGCTTTGTTTGTCATGTTCTCCCGGTCGGTCTAAATCGGCTTGTGATCCTGCCGTGGTTAGCGCAATAGAAACACACAAGAACATGATTCGACGGACTACTAGGAAGTGGTGGTGGTGGTGTGGTGGACGGTCACAAATCCGTCAAGCAAATCTCAAATTCTTACCAGTTCTTACCCAAAGAAGAAGCGGTGATCGGCAACCGATGTAGTCAAAACTCTCAAAGCTTGGATAGAGCGATTACTGGGGAGAGTCAAACGACGAGGTAGATGTATGTGGAGCTGGGAAGGCTTATAATATGGTGGCAAAAAGGGTCAAGAATAATCAAATCAGAGATGCAAAGTTGAATAAACGCTCAACGACGCAGATTGTCTTTGGTCCTAGGCTAGACCGTGCTAGAGACGCGAGCCTAGAACACTAACAAAATCACGGCGCTGCACGGAAACAACAGAAAAGCACACTCGGAAAAAAAATTCGCTCTTTTTTTTGGCGCTGCTTTTTTTTGCGCTTTTTTTTTTTTTTGAAAAATCACTATAATGGCGAGTGTCTCAAAACTCTTCCCAGTGTCAAATCGACAGGATGGGCACGAAATTTTTTCGACCAAATTTTTTTTTCATTTGCCGGACCCAAAAGCTGAAACGGGTCAAAAAAACTTTCTATAATGGCGACTGTCTGAATACGCTTAGAAACACGTAAAAATAGGATAGCCAGAAAATTTTTCGACAAGTGCGTTTTCGAAAAATTTTGGGCCTAAACGGAGGGTGGTTTTTTTTTTCCAAAACCTACTCCGGCTAGGAAACACGAATCGGAAACTAGATGGATCTCGAAAACAAACCTAATATGAGAAGAACTCGGATTGGTGGTGGATATATGGTTGTGGTATATGGCAGCGGTGGTGGTATATGGCAGCGGTGGTGGTATATGGCTACGGATTGGTGGTGGATAAGAAGGGTGGTAGATGGCAAGGCGATGATGATGGTCTTGCGGCGTGACAACTTATGACCAGAACTCGAAACTCTAAAAGACTAGACTCTAAGACCAGCAACTTGACACGACGATGCAACCGCAAACTCAACAAAGCAAAAACCCCAAAAAGATTATGCGAAGGCTCAGATTGGTTCGGATATGATGAACTAACCCTAATTTTTTTGTGGCTTTTTCGTGGACTTTAGGTATGAAGAACAGACTCGATCTAATCTACGAAAAACTGTAAAATCTCACCGAGCAACCTGAAAATCTGATACCACTTGATAGAGGCAAAGGTGTCCCGATGTTTCGATGAGATGGTGGCTATCGTTTCGGTGGGAGTCGACCTTGACGATCCGACTACGTGACGTGCGAGACGTCGGCGCCTTAGCAATCGCTAAACCAACTTCCGAGGGTTATTGACCACGCCGAGCACGATCAACCTGACCACGAGGGCCTGTTTCCTGCGAGCAAACGAAGAACAAGCAAGAAACTAAGATTGCAATCTGGATATTGCGAATATAAGAGGAAAGCTTTATTAATGAAGGTGGGGTTACGAGACGCCTTGGTCCGGTCGTTGAACACAAGCGAAATCTGTGAAGTTGCAGCTATGGCGAACTTTTGATCTAAACAAAACCCAAAGTCTAAACGACGCCCTAAGGGCTGTATATATGGAGAAAGAGGAGGGAATTTCGTGGCCCTTGAGGGAGGGTCGAAACCAACCCTAACTCTTGTTTCCCCACATACGGACTCTAAAAACAGCCTACACTTAAGTATTTCGAAATTACATGGGCCTGGCCCAATAATAAGGTGACGCAGCACCTAGAATAGCCTATGGACGAATATTATGAAGTGGCATCTTGTATATTTCGTCCAAGGCCTCATGCTCTCATTAGGGTGGCTTCAAAGTCCTGGAATCATCACTTGTAACTCCGTTCTTGTTTTCCTTGCGCATGCCAACATCTCCATGCTTGAACTTGCTCCAAGGTTCATCTTTCTTGTCCATGGTAGGCCCTTCATTTGTAAGCAAAACAAATGTATCCAATTTAGGCAGCATCATATTCTCATGAACATTGGAATCGTTACCAAGAAACGAAAGTACCTGATAATTCAATTGGCGTGCGCGAGCTCTAGTAATTGGTCCAGTATGTATAGCAGCAGGGGCTGTGGGTGTAACAATCGTATTGATGTCCTCATCAAGAAGGGTAAAGAAAATGTTATTGCTGATGCTTTGTCTCGTCGCTATACTATGCTTTCACAACTTGACTTCAAAATATTTGGTTTGGAGACCATCAAAGATCAATATGTGCATGATGCTGATTTTAAAGATGTAATGCAGAATTGTAAAGAAGGAAGAACATGGAACAAGTTCGTTATTAAGGATGGTTTTGTGTTCCGTGCTAACAAGCTATGCATTCTGTTAGCTCTGTTAGTCTTTTGTTGTTGTAGGAGGAGTTTGGAGGAGGATTTATGGGTGTCTTTTGCGTGTAGAAGACTGAGGATATTGTTGCTATTCATTTCTTTTGGCCTAAGATGTGACGGTTTGTTGAGCGTTTTGTTGCTCGCTGCACTACATGTCAAAAAGCTAAGTCACGACTCAATCCTCATGGTTTATATATGCCTTTCCCTGTACCTAGTGTTCCTTGGGAGGATATATCTATGGACTTTGTTTTAGGTTTACCTCGAACAAAGAAGGGGAGGGATAGCATATTTGTTGTCGTGGATAGATTCTCGAAAATGGCACACTTTATACCATGTCATAAAAGCGATGATGCTGTTAATGTTGTTGATTTGTTCTTTCGTGAAATTATTCGCTTGCATGGTGTGCCAAATACTATTGTTTCAGATCGTGATACTAAATTTCTTAGCCACTTTTGGAGATGTTTATGGGCTAAGTTGGGGACTAAACTGCTTTTTAGTACTACTTGTCACCCCAAACTGATGGACAAACTGAAGTAGTCAATAGAACATTGTCTACTATGCTTAGGGCTGTTTTGAAGAATAATAAGAAAATGTGGGAAGAATGCTTGCCTCATATTGAATTTGCTTATAATCGTTCATTGCATTCTACTACTAAGATGTGCCCTTTTGAAATTGTGTATGGCTTCCTACCTCGTGCACCTATTGATTTGTTGCCTCTTCCATCTTCGGAGAAGGTTAATTTTGATGCTAAAGAACGTGCTGAATTGATTTTAAAAATGCATGAGTTAACTAAGGAAAACATTGAGCGTATGAATGCTAAATATAAACTTGCCGGAGATAAGGGTAGAAAACATGTTGTCTTTGCACCGGAGATCTTGTTTGGTTACATTTGCGTAAGGATAGGTTTCCTAATTTGCATAAATCAAAGCTAATGCCACGTCTTGATGGTCCTTTTAAGGTGTTAGAGAAAATAAATGATAATGCATATAAACTTGAGCTGCCTGCAGATTTTGGGGCTAGTCCCACGTTTAACATTGCAGATTTGAAGCCTTATTTGGGTGAGGAAGATGAGTTTCCGTCGAGGGCGACTACATTTCAAGAAGGGGAGGATGATGAGGACATCAATACCATTGGTACACCCACAGCCCTGCTGCTATACATCTTGGACCAATTACTAGAGCTCGTGCCGCGCCAATTGAATTATCGGTACTTTCGTTTCTTGGTAACGATTCCAATGTTCATGAGAATATGATGCTGCCTAAATTGGATACATTTGTTTTGCTTACAAATGAAGGGCCTACCATGGACAAGAAAGATGAACCTTGGAGCAAGTTCAAGCATGGAGATGTTGGCATGCGCAAGGAAACAAGAACGGAGTTACAAGTGATGATTCCAGGACTTTGAAGCCACCCTAATGAGAGCATGAGGCCTTGGACGAAATATACAAGATGCCACTTCATAATATTCGTCCATAGGCTATTCTAGGTGCTGCGTCACCTTATTATTGGGCCAGGCCCATTTAATTTCGAAATACTTAAGTGTAGGCTGCTTTTAGAGTCCGTATGTGTGGGGAAACAAGAGTTAGGGTTGGTTTCGGACCCCTCCCTCAAGGGCCACGAAATTCCCTCCTCTTTCTCCATATATACAGCCCTTAGGGCGTCGTTTAGACTTTGGGTTTTGTTTAGATTAAAAGTTCGCCATAGCTGCAACTTCGCGTACTTCGTTTGTGTTCAACGACTAGACAAAGGCGTCACAGAACCCCACCTTGATCAATAAAGCTTTCATCTTATATTCGCAATATCCAGATTGCAATCTCAGTTTCTTGCTTGTTCTTCGTTTGTTCGCAGGAAACAGACCCTCGTGGTCAGGTTGATCGTGCTCTGGCGTGGTCAATAACCTCTCGGAGTTGGTTTAGCGATTGCCAAGGCGCGACGTCCTCGCACGTTCGTAGTCGGATCGTCAAAGTCGACTTCCTCCAAAGCGAAAACCAACATCTCATCGAAAGACGGGACACCTTTGCCTCTATCACTTCACCGGCCAGGCTTCAAAGCCGGGTCCGGAGGCTGAGGCGAGCACGAGACGTGCGTCGGATGCTCCTCCGACAGAGGATGCCGACAGATTGTCCGCCACCAACTCCGAGGTGGAGAGCGCCTTGAATCACAGGCGCCGCCGGACAGTTCTTCGTCACGCATGTTTCTCCCAGGAGGCCTTGAATGCCTTCGATTCGGGAGATGCGCACCTCCGTGCCGCGCAAGATGGTCTAGCCAGAGCCATGGAGCAGTATGTGAAGGACATACGGGTAAGGAAATTTGTGATTATATATGCGGTAGCCCCGAGACTTAAAATAGTTAGAATAACTGATTTAAGGATCATTTGTTATGCAGGATCTTCTGAGAGAAGAATACCCGATTGTCGGGAGCTTGAAGAGTGCAATGCCCAACTTGAGGCCGCACTAGCCCCTCTGTGGGGAGCCGCAGAGACCCCACCGTAATATTTACTTTAAAAGATAAATAGTTTATGAAGTGCGGCGGGTGTATAAATCGACAAAAACATTGCAGATGGCGCCGGATGGATCCGGACAAGCAACAACTCTTGCGCTTGACTAAAGGCGGCGAGCATGCTTACGAGGGTGCGGCGGAGAAAAATAACCTCCAGGATGCCAACACCAAGCTGGGTGAGGAACTAAAAGATGTTCGTGCCCGGTTGTCCGACTCCGTAAGGAGAATCGGCTTCGTCGCGGCATTTTCGATAAGTGCTTGAGCGAACTTTGAAAGAGTTTGGCGAGGAAGGCGACTAACATAAACATGTATGTAGGTTTGCTCATAGGTCGTCTGAAGAGGAGATGCCCAATTCTTGGGTGATCTTCTTCCCGAATGCGTCACCGCATTTAACGAGTCCGGCAGGTGATGAAAGGCATCGGCCAGGCCTTGTGGCCATCTATGTCCCTGCCCGGAAGCATTGGGGAGCTGGCAGAGCGGCTTCAAGGAGCACGGCGGCGCTTCCATCTATGGAAGATATCGGCCTGCCGTCAAGGCGCCAGGGAGTCCTAGGCCATGGTAAAGACGCGGTACACGAAGGCTCACCCAAACCACATGGCCGAGGTCGGACCTGTGGGGCCTGATGGGATGGAGATCCCTGTAAGCTTAGTGTACGGCCAAGTAGAATTGGCCGCCAAGTATTCCCTGCAAGATTGTAAATTAGATAGCCTATTAGATGGCATTGAGGAGGAATACAATGAGTCGAGTTGACTATGTAAAAATATGACATGAAAAAATGTCTTCTAGCCGGATTGTAGATCGTTTGTCGTAGCGGACCTTTTCGCTTCAACCTCAGGACCCAATAGTCCGGAGTGTGTCCGAATACCTTCGTGGTTATATAAGAACCAGGGGTATGCATGGAGACAAGGCGTAGGGGTCATTGTTGCTTTATGTCGGACAAGTGCCCAACTAGTTATGTTATATTACATGGGTAGTAAGAAACATCTTCCGTGGAGAATAGTTCCGTTAAGGGTTCCTTTCATTTGGGATGCATGCCCTAAAGTGCAGGTCAAAGCTGCTATGAAAGCAGAAAATCATCTGGGGGCAGATGGGTAAATAGTTAAAAATCATCTTTCAGTCCACCGACCGAATATTCCCTTAAGAACTGATGCGGAGCATCCCACGATCATCCCCATGGACTTACAACTGTCTCATCAAGAGCCAAGAAGACCCATGACATGAGCTAGAGCTAGAGCTCTCGAGAACGAGGTGACCTCTTTCCTTATTGATATCGCATATGATCCTCTCGAGACTTGGCTACTACCTAAGTCCGATATGCTATGCATGATTAGGTGTCAAGGGAACCTCCCGAGGACACACGTGAAGATGGACAAGCCACCAAGTCCGCGGATGAAGAGAACCAACGGAGAAGGCCAAGAACACCTTCCGGGCCGGACATCCGGCCATGGCCCCGGACATCCGGCCCTGGAGCTTCTACCTCGGCGGATCCCATCCGCCATGTCTCCAGGGCTCGGACATCCGGCGTCAAGCCCGGACATCCGGCCCCGGCCGGATATCCTGCCCCACCGAAATCCGGCGCCCCTTTCCGATTCTTGAAAGCAGTCGCCCAGCCGGACATCCGGCCCTTGGCGGACATCCGGCTCTTCCGGAAGCTCCGGATATCCGGCCCCCTCGCCAAAATCCGGCCCCCATCACCGATTGCGTTTGGAAGACCCTTGGCCGGACATCCGGCCCCCTAGTCCGGACATCCGGCGTCTCGAAAGCTTGGACATCCGCCCGACGCCCGGACGTCCGGCCTCCCTACTGCAAGATGCCTCGTGGCCTTGTCCCTTGTACCCCTTCGCCGAGACTATATATACTTATTCCCTTTCCTCTTTCTAGGGTTAGCATTGGATTAGCTCATATTCTTGTGTGAGAGCCTTTGCTCATCCACTTGGCTACTTCTCCACCGAGATCGGGACCTCTCCGGAGAAGATCCCCCAAGCGGATTCAAGACCCCCTTCTAGGGTGGACCCCCTCAAGGCCTCCTCACGGAGAAGAACGGCTACTCGTGTATCCTTACCTTTGTTGATCTTGAATCTTGTGCCACTCTATGTGATCGATAATCTAGCACTTGTGTGATTGATCTCTTGTCGGTTTCGTGATCTCTCTCTCGTTTCCTCCGTGTTTCCCGTGTTCTTCCGCGTGTTCCTCGTGATTCCCGTAGGATCCGCTCCAACGTGAAAGATCGTCCACGAGGGTTCCACCTACATCATCTATGGTATCATGAGCCACGTTGATCACGTTATTGGAGCCCCTACCCCTCTTTTTCTAGCTTGATTTTGTTGTTTTTGTCCTAAATCCGAAAATCCCCACAAAAATAGCCCCAAATTTTTTTTGTGATTTGTTCGTGTGATGAAGTTTTGTTGGATTTGATCCATGGATTTCGTGTGTTGCGTGTAGATCTAGCTTTCTCCCACCATTTCCACAATTTCCATCCACAAAATCCCCCGAATTTTGCCCCGGTTCCCACTTTCCCCCGCGGTGTTCATCGAGCCCGGACATCCGGCCCGAGCTGCCCGGACATCCGGCAGCCCGGACATCCGGCCCGATCAGCCCGCACATCCGGCGCCCCGGACATCCGGCTTCCAGCCCAGATTTCCGGCCCCTGGTAACAACAATCCCTTCCACCACCCCGATCACCGCCTAACATTCGCCAAATTTTGTCCCATGCCCACATACACTTCCACTTACCTCCACCACTTCCGCATAACACCACCTTAGCCTTTCCCACTTCCAATTCCGACAACGTTGCCAAATTTTGCCTTGAGAATTTGAGTTGGGGTTTTCCGTATCCTTTTGTGTTTGACTATCTAGGTGCGGTTCAACATCAACATCACCACCGCTCATCTTCGTCAAGGACGGTAACATCGTCGACACCTTTGACATTACTTGCAATTGCATTGATAACCATCATAACCCATCTTTTGCGTTGCTTACCCATCGAGACTAGCCATTGAGTATTGCCGGCAACATGACTTGTGCACATTAGTGACCATACTCCATAGCATACATACCATACCAAAGTGGTGCATATCTTACCATCAACTTGTGTGTCACAAAGTTGTCATCGCATACACAATTGCTATCTTGGTTCGTGAAGTTTTGCATGAGAAAGAGCTCAAAAGAGAAAGAGCCATTCAAGCTTTTAAGCAAAGAGAGGAAGATAAGCAAAGAGCTTATGAGCAAGAACCATAGCATCATACAACATTAAGATTGTCATACTTGATCATCTTGGATCAACACATCAAAACACCATACATATAGCATACTTGGGTAGAAGTCGTTGCATTTTGCTTAGTAGGTTGTGCACAAGTTCGTATCCGCCTATTGTGCAATCGTGCTAGCGTCTCTCTAGTGTTGTGCAACAAGAGCATCTTGGTGAATTCCACATTTTGGCTCATCTTTGGTTGCATAACCCCATATTATCTTTTGTGTGTGTGTTCCCGTGTACCTTATCTTGGTAGTGGTCTACTTGTTGCATTTGCAAATTTGTGAATCATTTCCAACTTTATTGAGTCTCACTTACAATTGCATCAAATTTTGTGCCACCATCCTAACCGAGCTCCACCATAAAGCTTTTACTTGTGTAGGTGTGAGAACCGACAAGAATCGGTACCAAGAGTGCTATTTCATTGTCCGCATTTGAGTGAACTTGATTCATCTTCAACATCGGTCAAAGGTACATTGGTATAAGTTCTTTTCCGTTCTACCACTCACATTTTGCTTGGAATGATGGATAGGCCAAGTTCTTCTACCAACCCACTCTTCAACGAGCAAGACGACGACATGTCTTCATATGTCACCAAGAACCACCTATTTGGTGCACAACGAGCGTTGCACCAAGAACAACAAGCAATGAGCGACCGCATCGACAACCTCGCCACCGACTTGCGACTCTCAGAGCAACGTACAAGAGACTACTTCGACAACAAGTTCGAGGCTCACAAGCAAGAGAATGATGCAAGAATGGACGAGATCCGCGCGTTGATGAGAAACCGGCATCATTCAACTTCTTCATCATCAAGACGGAGCCGCTCGAGTCGACATTCCGACGACACCTTCTACGACTCAAGTACACCGTCATCGAACACTCTTCGACGAGCAGCGCCAAGACCGTCATGCATCTCGCAACCCGCTACATGTCAAGCATTCACAAGAGCAAGTTGATGATCAAGTTCCTCGTCCTCAATCTAATCAAGAGGCTTTTGCTCAAGCTCAAGAACGACAACGTCTTAAATGCGTCAACAAGAGGAAGAACGAGCACGTCTTCACCAAGGCGAACAAGACGCCAAGGCTCAACGTCTTCAACAACAACAACGTGAGGCGCAAGCTCTTGAGGCGCAACGTGCCCTTCAAGAATCAAGTAGAGCCTTCGCCAACCGCAATCGCGAGCAGCGCAATCAAGAGGAAGCCCTTCGAGAAGAAATCCAAGAGAGGAACTACCAACCTCATGCACAACGACAAGTTCCTCAAGCTCCTCCACAAGCTCGTCAAGCTCCACCTCAACCTCAAGTTCAACAAGGGCAAGTTGATCATGGTCTTCCTCGCGCCAAGAGCAACATGAAGGCGAATACAATCCACGCCAAGGGCGTCATCATCAACATCGCCAACAACACAATGAAGAGCAACGCTTCTGACAAGCTAAAATTCACCATGCCCAAGTTCAATGGAAGCAATGACCCCGAAGACTACTACTCATGGGCATTGAAGGTTGACAAAATCTTCCGCTTGCACAACTACGATGAAGCGAAGAAAATCGCTATGGCATCACTTGAGTTCCAAGACTATGTGCTCATATGGTGGGAACAAATCATTGAGCGACGACAAGCAAGAGGTGACCCTCCAATCACCACTTGGGCTCAAATGAAGGATGTCATGCGAGCACGTTTTGTACCAACCTACTACAACGCGACCTCTTCAAGAAACTCCAACTACTCAAGCAAGGAACAAAGAGTGTTGAAGAATACTACAAAGAAATGGAGATAGCCATGATTCGAGCCAATGTCAAGGAAGATGATGAGCAAACTATGGCACGTTTCTTGAACGGACTCAATCATCCCATCAAGAAGATCGCCGACTTCCAACCATACTCATCCCTCATTGAGCTCGTGCATCAAGCTACAAAGGCGGAACGCCAAGTGCAAGATGACTTCAAGTACGCCAAGTACTCATCCAAGACCTACGGCTTCTCCAACAACCAAGCGTCAACGACTCCTTCAACATCTACATCAACCAAGCTTTCTTCAAGAAATGACGACAAGTCAAGTTATAAGAAGACTTCGACAAGCTCAAGTCGTCCTCCTCCTACTACAAGCAACATCAAGCCGCGTGCTTCATCCTCTACTCCGACCAATGAGACCATCAAGACAAGCTCCTTCAAGTGTTTCACTTGCGGCGGCCGAGGCCACAAGTCATACGAATGCACCAACAAGCGCACCATGATCCTCAACGACGATGGCACATATGACTCCATGAGTGAAGAGGAGATGGAAGCTCTTGAGCAAGTTGCCATGCACCGCAAGTGAGCGAAGAAGAAGATCATCAAGTCTTTTGTGATGAGGATTCGAGCCCGCCCTCGTTGTCTCCAAGGTCTTGACTCTTCAACATCAACAAGAAGAAGACCAGCGATGCCACATCATCCACACAAAAGCCGGCATCAATGGACGGTCCATCAAGGTCATCATCGATGGAGGTAGTTGCCACAACTTGGCAAGTGAATAACTATGCTCCAAGCTCCAATTGGTTAAGAGGAAGCACCCGCACCCTACAAGGTTCAATGGCTAAGTGACTCCGGCACTATCTGAGTCGAGCATACGGTCCAAGTCTCCTTCAAAATTGGTGCTTATGAAGACACGTTGGAATGTGATGAGGTCACAATGACAATTTTCCACCTACTGCTAGGTCGACCATGCAAATTCGAAAGTGGTGTCATCCACAATGGGCGTACCAATCACTATAGCTTCAAGATGAAAGGGAAGGAATATGTGCTACGACCTATGTCTCCTACTCAAGTGATAGCCGATAAGCAAGCCACACATCATAGAGAAAAGTGTGAGAAAGTGATCCACCCAAAAGTGAGTGAGAGCCACAAGCCAAATTTGAGCGACTCTTAGCCTAGAGAAAAACCTCATTCTATTTGCCACCAAAAGTGAGATGAGAGAAGTGTGTGAGAACCCATCGAGTGTGATGCACTTTATCCTTGTGTGCAAGGATGGAGAACCAAAAACTAACACCATTCACGAGCTACCTTTGGTGTTTCAATCTCTTTTGCAGGAATTTCAAGATGTTTTTCCCGATGAGCTACCTCCGGGTCTACCTCCTCTTCGAGGGATAGAGCATCGAATTGACCTCATCCCCGGAGCACCTCTACCAAACAAAGCTCCATACCGAGTCAATCCGGAAGAAACCAAGGAGATTCAGCGGCAAGTACAACAACTCATCGACAACGGTCATGTACGTGAAAGCTTAAGCCCTTGTGCCGTTCCGTTATTCTTGTGCCTAAGCCCGATGGAAGTTTCCGCTTGTGCTCTGATTGTAGACCTATCAATGCTATTACCGTTCGATATAGGCATCCCATTCCTCGCTTAGATGACATGCTTGATGAACTTAGTGGAGCCAACTTTTCTCAAAAATTGATCTTAAAAGTGGCTATTACCAAATCCGCATACAAGAGGGTGATGAATGGAAAACTGCTTTCAAAACCAAATTTGGTTTATATGAATGGTTAGTGATGCCTATGGGTCTTCGGAAGCTCCGGTACTTTTGTGCGTCTTATGCATCATGTGCTTCGTCCTTATATTGGAGTCTTTGTTGTGGTTTACTTTGATGATATTCTTGTGTTTAGCAAAACCATGAAAGAGCACATCAATCATGTAAAATCTGTGTTGCAAACTCTTCGCAAGGAAAGCCTTTATGCAAACTTGAAAAAATGCACTTTTGGAGTTGACAAAGTGGTTTTCTTGGGTTTTGTAGTTTCCTCAAAGGGTGTCCATGTTGATGAATCTAAAACTGAAGCAATTAAAACTTGGCCCCAACCCACCAATTTGCAACAAGTGCGAAGTTTTCTTGGTCTTGCGGGTTTCTATCGTCGCTTTGTGAAAGATTTTAGCACAATTGCCGCTCCTTTGCATGCTTTGAGCAAGAAGAATACTCCCTTTGTTTGGGGAACTTTGCAATCAACCGCTTTTGATGAGCTCAAGTCTTTGCTTACTCATGCTCCGATTCTTGCTTTGCCCAATTTTGACAAAACTTTTGAGGTTCATTGTGATGCAAGTGGTACCGGAATTGGCGGAGTTTTGATGCAAGAAAAACGAGCCATTGCTTATTTTAGTGAAAAACTCTCCGGTGCTCAACTTAATTATCCCATCTATGACAAAGAATTGTATGCTTTAGTGCGTGTGCTACATGTTTGGGAACATTACCTAAGACCTCATGAGTTTGTCATCCATACCGATCATGAAACGCTTAAGTACCTCAAAGGTCAAACTAAATTGAACAAGCGACATGCCAAATGGAGTGAATTCATTGAATCTTTTCCTTATGTGATCAAGTACATTAAGGGTAAAGAAAATGTAGTTGCCGACGCGCTTTCACGCATATGCATGCTTGTCACTCAACTTGAGTTGAATGTTATTGGTTTTGAGCATATAAAAGACTTGTATGAGCATGATCCATCTTTTGCTTCTCCTTATGCTAAGTGTTTGACGCATACGTCTGATGAGGACATCAATACCATTGTTACACCCACAGCCCCTGCTGCTATACATACTAAACCAATTACTAGAGCTCGCGCACGCCAATTGAATTATCAGGTACTTTCGTTTCTTGGTAACGGTTCCAATGTTCATGAGAATATGATCTTTGCCTAAATTGGATACATTTGTTTTGCTTACAAATGAAGGGCCTACCATGGACAAGAAAGATGAACCTTGGAGCAAGTTCAAGCATGGAGATGTTGGCATGCGCAAGGGAAACAAGAACGGAGTTACAAGTGATGATTCCAGGACTTTGAAGCCACCCTAATGAGAGCATGAGGCCTTGGACGAAATATACAAGATGCCACTTCATAATATTCGTCCATAGGCTATTCTAGGTGCTTGCGTCACATTATTATTGGGCCAGGCCCATGTAATTTCGAAATACTTAAGTGTAGGCTGTTTTAGAGTCCGTATGTGTGGGGAAACAAGAGTTAGGGTTGGTTTGGACCCCTCCCTCAAGGGCCACGAAATTCCCTCCTCTTTCTCCATATATACAGCCCTTAGGGCGTCGTTTAGACTTTGGGTTTTGTTTAGATTAAAAGTTCGCCATAGCTGCAACTTGGCGTGCGCCGTTTGTGTTCAACAACCCGGACAAAGGCGTCCACAGAACCCCACCTTGATCAATAAAGCTTTCATCTTATATTCGCAATATTCAGATTGCAATCTCAGTTTCTTGCTTGTTCTTCGTTTGCTCGCAGGAATCAGACCCTCGTGGTCAGTTGATCGTGCTCGGCGTGGTCAATAACCTCTCGGAGTTGGTTTAGCGATTGCTAAAGGCGCGGCGTCCTCGCCGCGTTCGTAGTCGGATCGTCAAAGTCGACTTCCTCCAAAGCGAAAACCAACATCTCATCGAAGGCGGGACACCTTTGCCTCTATCAAGTGGTATCAGATTTCCAGGTTGCTCGGTGAGATTTTATAGTTTTCCGTAGTTAGATCGAGTATGTTCTTCATACCTACAGTCCATGAATAGGCCACAAAAAAAATTAGGGTTAGTTCATCATATCCAACCAATCGAGCCTTTGCATAATCTTTTAGGGTTTTGCTTTGTTGAATTTGCGGTTGCATCGTCGTGTCTAGTTGCTTTGGTCTTAGCGTCTAGTCTTTTAGAGTTTCGAGTTACGGTCATAAGTTGTCACGCCGCCACCGCACCATCATCATCGCCCCTGCCACCTACCATCACCGCTCCGAATCCGTATCCATATACCACCACCAATCCGTGTCCATATACCACCACCGATCCATATCCATATACCACCACCGCTGCCATATACCACCACCATATATCCACCACCAATCCGAGTTCTTCTCATATTAGGTTTGCTTTTCGAGATCCATCTAGTTTCCGATTCGTGATTCCTAGCAGAGTAGGTTTGAAACCACCCTCCGTTTAGGCCCAAAATTTTCCGAAAACGCACTTGTCGAAAAATTTTACGGCTATCCTATTTTAGGTGTTTCTAAGCGTATTGAGACAGTTGCCATTATAGACAGTTTTTTGACCCGTTTCCGGTTTTTGGGTCGGGCGGTCAAAAAAAAAATTGGTCGAAAAAATTCCGTGCCCATCCTGTCGGTTTGACACGGGAAGAGTTTTGAGACACTCGCCATTATAGTGATTTTTTCAAAAAAAAAAAAAAAAAAAAGCAGCACAAAAAAAAGCGCGCAAAAAAAAAAAGAGCGAAAAAAATCCAGAGTGTGCTTTTCCCTTGTTTACGTGCGGTAGCGTGATTTTGTTAGTGTTCTAGGCTCGCGTCTCTAGCACGGTCTAGCCTAGGACCCGGCCTGATCTGCGTCGTTGAGCGTTTATTCAACTTTGCATCTACGAATTGATTATTCTTGACCCTTTTGCTACCATATTATAAGCCTTCCCAGCTCCACATACATCTACATCGTATGCGTTTGACTCTCCACGGTAATCGCTCTATCCAAGCTTTGAGAGTTTTGACTACATCGGTTGCCGATCACCGCTTTCTTCTTTGGGTAAGGCTGGTAAGACTTTGAGATTTGCTTGTGGATTTGTGACTGTCCACCACAGAACCACCACCACTTCCTAGTAGTCCGTCGAATCATATTCTTGTGTGTTTCTATTGTTGCTAACCATGGCAGGATCACAAGCCATTTAGACCGACCGGGAGAACATGACAAACAAAGCGCTACATGATAAGTTTCAACAAATGATGAGTGGGCAGGTGGACGATGTGCTAAATAGATTTGAAGAGGCCATGGAGAAGATAGATGGCATTGAGAAGGCGTTGAAACAAAGCTCGATAACAAGTTTAATGAATTGCTCTGCGCGTCTACCACCACCACCACCGGCGGCACCTAACGCACCTCTACTACAACAACAAGGACTACCTCCACATCATGAAACAGCCCTCCGCCGAGCTTCCGTGTCCCTCTTCAGCTGGCCAAGCTGCTGGTGCTTCTTGTTGATACTTCTGTGGCTCCTGCTGCTGCGGTGGGGAGGATGATTATGTGAGAGATTATGAGGATGAGGTTGATCAACATCGAACTACGTGCAACCACCGGCACCACAACCACCAGGTCGTCCACATGCAAATAATGGCAATGTTCGGGCTCCCCTTCAGGTACGAGATCATGACCATCTCCCTAAACTGAAATTGAATATTCCACCATTTGAGGGTAGATATGTTCCTGATATATATCTTACTTGGGAAACGATTTACATGTTTACAATATCCTGAGGAGAGACGTGTTCCTGCTGCTGTTTGTGCTTTCACTAGCTTTGCATGTGTTTGGTGGTCTGAACATTGTAGATTATATCCTGTTCCAGCTACTTGGGCTGCTTTGAAAACTGCTATGCGTGCTCGTTGGGTTCCACCATATTATCAACGTGAATTACTTCAAAAATTGCAGCGCTTAAGACAAGGGAAAAATTCGGTAGAAGAATATTATCGGGAATTACAAACTGGCTTGATTAGATGTGGTATTGTTGAGGAGAATGAAGCTATGCTTGCACGTTTTACGGGTGGATTAAATAGAGAGATTCAGACCATTCTAGACTACAAGGATTATAATAATATCACTCGATTATTCCATCTTGCTTGTAAAGCTGAGCGTGAAGTGCAGGATCGGCAGGTGCCTTGGCGGCGGACTAACTTTTACAGGTCGACCTTCATCATGGACACCACGTGCATCATCTACGTCCACACGTTCTACTACACCGGCACCTCCGTCGTTGCCACCTCCAACCGTGATACAAGAAAGCGAGGCACAACCACCACTATCTGCCAAGAGCACACTGCTTTGGGCCTACAGAGCTCTTCTTCTTCCATGGCGTCAACAGGGCACACAAGTGATATTATTTGTCGTCGTTGTAAGGGAAGAGGACATTTTCTTGAGAGAATGCCAATCTCAGCGTGTGATGATTGCTCACGAGGATGGTGGGTATGAGTCCGCTAGTGACTATGATGAAGAGACTTTGGCTCTTATTACACATGAAGAACATGGTGGAGATGATTACGATCATGAGACGCAATTCATGGCTCTTTGAAGATGCTGACGGTATGAATGTTTAGTTGCTCAACGTGTTTTGAGTGTGCAGGTTACACAAGCTGAGCAAAATCAGAGGCATAACTTGTTCCATACAAAGGGAGTTGTGAAGGAACGTTCTATTCAGCGTCATCATAGATGGAGGAGCTGCAACAACTTGGCTAGCATGGATATGGTGGAGAAGCTTTCTCTCACCACAAGACCACATCCACATCCTTACTACATCCAGTGGTTCAACAATAGCGGCAAGGTTAAGGTAACACGTTCTGTTCGTGTGCATTTTAGTATCTCTACATATGCTGATTATGTTGATTGTGATGTGGTACCTATGCAAGCATGTTCCTTATTACTTGGTAGACCATGGCAATTTGATAAAAATTCTGTACACCATGGTAGAAACAATCAGTATACTCTTGTTCATAAGGATAAAAATATTACTTTGCTTCCTATGACTCCTGATTCCATTTTGAAAGATGATATTAATAGAGCTAATAAAGCAAAACAGGAGAAAAACAAGAGTGAAAATCAGATTGTGGCAAAAGAATTTGAGCAACAAATGAAGCCTAATAATAAACCATCTAATGTTGCTTCTGAAATTAAACTGAAAAGTGCATGTTTATTTGCCACCAAATCTGATATTGGTGAGCTAGATTCTAGCAAATCTGTTTGCTATGCTTTTGTGTGCAAAGAGGCATTATTTTCATTCGAGGACGTGCCTTCCTCTTTGCCCCTGCTGTCACTAACATTTTGCGGGGAGTTCGCTGACGTCTTCCCACAAGACGTGCCACCGGGATTACCACCTATTCGAGGGATTGAGCATCAAATTGACTTAATTCCGGTGCATCGCTACCCAACCGCGCACCATACCGTACCAATCCAGAGGAGACGAAGGAGATTATCGTCCAATACACGGAGCTGCTCGACAAAGGTTATATACGCGAATCTCTTAGTCCTTGTGCTGTTCCTATTATACTAGTGCCTAAAAAGGATGGTACGTCGGCGTATGTGTGTTGATTGTAGAGGCATTAATAATATTACTATTCGTTATCGTCATCCTATTCCTAGGCTAGATGATATGCTTGATGAATTGAGTGGCTCTACAATATTCTCCAAAGTTGATTTGCGTAGTGGATACCATCAAATTCGTATGAAATTGGGAGATGAATGGAAAACAGCATTTAAAACTAAGTTTGGATTATATGAGTGGTTAGTCATGCCTTTTGGGTTAACTAATGCACCTAGTACTTTCATGAGATTAATGAACGAAGTTTTACGTGCTTTCATTGGACGATTTGTGGTAGTTTACTTTGATGATATACTGATTTATAGCTAATCTTTGGAAGAACATTTGGAACATTTACGTGCTGTTTTTAATGCTCTACGTGATGCACGTTTGTTTGGTAACCTTGGGAAGTGCACCTTTTGCACCAATTTAGTATATTTTCTTGGCTATGTTGTTACACCACGTGGAATTGAAGTTGATAAAGCCAAGATTGAAGCTATTGAGAGTTGGCCGCAGCCCAAAGCGGTCACACAAGTGAGGAGTTTTCTTGGACTCGCTGGTTTCTATAGGCGCTTTGTGAGAGACTTTAGCACCATTGCTGCACCTCTCAATGAACTTACAAAGAAGGATGTGCCTTTTGTTTGGGGTACCGCATACGGAAGAAGCCTTCACGGTATTGAAAGATAAGTTGACACATGCTCCTTTACTCCAACTTCCTGACTTTAATAAGACTTTTGAGCTTGAATGTGATGCTAGCGGAATTGGATTAGGAGGTGTGTTATTACAAGATGGCAAACCTGTTGCATACTTTTACGAAAAATTGAGTGGGCCTAGTCTGAACTATTCTACTTATGACAAAGAATTATATGCTCTTGTTCGGACTTTAGAGACATGGCAACATTATTTATGGCCCAAAGAATTTGTTATACATTCCGATCATGAATCTTTGAAACATATTAAAAGTCAAGCTAAACTGAATCGTAGACATGCTAAATGGGTTGAATTCATTGAGACTTTCCCTTATGTCATTAAACACAAGAAGGGTAAAGAAAATGTTATTCTTGATGCTTTGTCTCGTAAGCTATACTATGCTTTCACAACTTGACTTCAAAATATTTGGTTTGGAGACCATCAAAGATCAATATGTGCATGATGCTGATTTTAAAGATGTAATGCAGAATTGTAAAGTAGGAAGAACATGGAACAAGTTCGTTATTAAGGATGGTTTTGTGTTCCGTGCTAACAAGCTATGCATTCTCGCTAGCTCTCATTAGTCTTTTGTTGTTGCAGGAGGCGCATGGAGGAGGATTAATGGGACACTTTGGGCGTGAAGAAGACGGAGGATATACTTGCTACACATTTCTTTTGGCCAAAGATGAGACGGGATGTTGAGCGTTTTGTTGCTCGCTGCACTACATGTCAAAAAGCTAAGTCACGACTCAATCCTCATGGTTTATATATGCCTTTGCACTGTACCTAGTGTTCCTTGGGAGGATATATCTATGGACTTTGTTTTAGGTTTACCTCGAACAAAGAAGGGAGGGATAACATATTTGTTGTCGTGGATAGATTCTAGAAAATGGCACACTTCATACCATGTCATAAAAGCGATGATGTTAATGTTGCTGATTTGTTCTTTCGTGAAATTATTCGCTTGCATGGTGTGCCAAATACTATTGTTTCAGATCGTGATACTAAATTTCTTAGCCACTTTTGGAGATGTTTATGGGCTAAGTTGGGGACTAAACTGCTTTTTAGTACTACTTGTCACCCCAAACTGATGGATAAACTGAAGTAGTCAATAGAACATTGTCTACTATGCTTAGGGCTGTTTTGAAGAATAATAAGAAAATGTGGGAAGAATGCTTGCCTCATATTGAATTTGCTTATAATCGTTCATTGCATTCTACTACTAAGATGTGCCCTTTTGAAATTGTGTATGGCTTCCTACCTCGTGCACCTATTGATTTGTTGCCTCTTCCATCTTCGGAGAAGGTTAATTTTGATGCTAAAGAACGTGCTGAATTGATTTTAAAAATGCATGAGTTAACTAAGGAAAACATTGAGCGTATGACTGCTAAATATAAACTTGCTTTGGAGATAAGGGTAGAAAACATGTTGTCTTTGCACCGGAGATCTTGTTTGGTTACATTTGCGTAAGGATAGGTTTCCTAATTTGCATAAATCAAAGCTAATGCCACGTGCTGATGGTCCATTTAAGGTGTTAGAGAAAATAAATGATAATGCATATAAACTTGAGCTGCTGCAGATTTTGGGGTTAGTCCCACTTTTAACATTGCAGATTTGAAGCCTTATTTGGGTGAGGAAGATGAGTTTCCGTCGAGGGCGACTTCATTTCAAGAAGGGAGGATGATGAGGACATCAATACCATTGTTACACCCACAGCCCCCTTGCTATACATCTTGGACCAATTACTAGAGCTCGCGACGCCAATTGAATTATCAGGTACTTTCGTTTCTTGGTAACGGTTCCAATGTTCATGAGAATATGATGCTGCCTAAATTGGATACATTTGTTTTGCTTACAAATGAAGGGCCTACCATGGACAAGAAAGATGAACCTTGGAGCAAGTTCAAGCATGGAGATGTTGGCATGCGCAAGGGAAACAAGAACGGAGTTACAAGTGATGATTCCAGGACTTTGAAGCCACCCTAATGAGAGCATGAGGCCTTGGACGAAATATACAAGATGCCACTTCATAATATTCGTCCATAGGCTATTCTAGGTGCTGCGTCACATTATTATTGGGCCAGGCCCATGTAATTTCGAAATACTTAAGTGTAGGCTGTTTTTAGAGTCCGTATGTGTGGGGAAACAAGAGTTAGGGTTGGTTTCGGACCCCTCCTCAAGGGCCACGAAATTCCCTCCTCTTACTCCATAGATACAGCCCTTAGGGCGTCGTTTAGACTTTGGGTTTTGTTTAGATTAAAAGTTCGCCATAGCTGCAACTTCGCGTGCATTTCGTTTGTGTTCAACGACGGACAAAGGCGTCACAGAACCCCACCTTGATCAATAAAGCTTTCATCTTATATTCGCAATATTCAGATTGCAATCTCAGTTTCTTGCTTGTTCTTCGTTTGCTCGCAGGAATCAGACCCTCGTGGTCGAGTTGATCGTGCTCGGCGTGGTCAATAACCTCTCGGAGTTGGTTTAGCGATTGCTAAGGCGCGACGTCCTCGCACGTTCGTAGTCGGATCGTCAAAGTCGACTTCCTCCAAAGCGAAAACCAACATCTCATCGAAAGACGGGACACCTTTGCCTCTATCAACGTCTTGGGAACAATATTACATCAAGGATGGTTATCTTATGAGAGCTAACAAACTTTGCATTCCCGAGTCTTCTCTTCGTTTGCTCCTTTTGCAAGAGGCTCATGGAGGCGGACTCATGGGACACTTTGGACGCGACAAGACATTCGCCACGCTCTCCAACAACTACTTTTGGCCCAAGATGTTCCGCCACGTCTCACGCTTCACCAACCGATGCTACACATGTCGCAAAGCTAAGTCTAAAGCCCAATCTCATGGTCTTTACATGCCTTCCAATTCCATATCAACCATGGGAAGACATTAGTATGGATTTTGTACTCGGTTTGCCTAGGACTCAAAATGGCAAGGATTCCGTCTTTGTTGTTGTGGATAGATTTTCTAAGATGGCACATTTCATACCTTGCAACAAGATAGAGCGATGCTTCACATGTTGCCAATCTCTTTTGTAGGGAAATCTTGCGACTCCATGGCGTACCAAAGACAATCGTCTCCGATCGTGACGTCAAGTTCTTGAGTTACTTTTGGAAGACCCTATGCGCCAAGCTCGGAATCAAGCTCTTGTTCTCCTCGGCATACCATCCTCAAACCGATGGCCAAACGGAGGTGACGAACCGCACACTCTCCACTCGACTTGGCGTCTTGATACAGAAGAACATCAAGGAATGAGAAGCATGTCTACCCATCGCCGAAATACGCCTACAATCGTGCAAGACACTCAACTACCCGGCAAGTCCCCTTTCGAGGTCGTCTACGGTTTCAACCCGTTGTCCCCATTGGACATTCTACCTCTTCCTCTCCAAGAGCGCACCAACATGGATGCAATCGAACGAGCAAGTTACATCAAGAAGATGCACGAAGACACAAGGCACACCATTGAGCGCCAAGTACAACGTCAAGCAAACAAGCTCAACGCCAACAAGCAACCCATCGTCTTCAACATCGGTGATCTCGTGTGGCTACACCTTCGCAAGGACCGCTTCCCCAAAGAACGCAAGTCCAAGCTTCTCCCTCGAGCCGATGGACCTTTCAAGGTGCTAGCACACGACAACGACAACGCCTACAAGATCGACCTACCTCGAGACAAATACAACGTGAGCCACATCTTCAACGTCAAGGACCTCACACCATTCCATGGAGATGAAGCTTTTGATCCGAGGTCGGATCTCTCCCAAGGGGGGGGGGGAGATGATGCGGAGCATCCCACGATCATCCCCATGGACTTACAACTGTCTCATCAAGAGCCAAGAAGACCCATGACACGAGCTAGAGCTAGAGCTCTCGAGAACGAGGTGACCTCTTTCCTTATTGATATCGCATATGATCCTCTCGAGACATGGCTACTACCTAAGTCCGATATGCTATGCATGATTAGGTGTCAAGGGAACCTCCCGAGGACACACGTGAAGATGGACAAGCCACCAAGTCCGCGGATGAAGAGAACCAACGGAGAAGGCCAAGAACACCTTCGGGCCCGGACATCCGGCCATGGCCCGGACATCCGCCCTGGAGCTTCTACCTCAACAGGATCCCATCCGCCATGTCTCCAGGGCCGGACATCCGGCGTCCAAGCCGGACATCCGCCCCGGCCGGATATCCTGCCCCACTGAAATCCGGCCCCTTTCCGATTAATTGAAACGTCGCCCCAGCCGGACATCCGGCCCTTGGCCGGACCTCCGGCTCGTCCGCACGCCCCGGATATCCGGCCCCCTCGCCCGGAAATCCGGCCCCCCATCACCGATTGCGTTTGGAAGACCCCGCCAGCCCGGACATCCGGCCCCCTAGTCCGGACATCCGGCGTCTCGGGAAAGCCCGGACATCCGGCCCGACGCCCGGACGTCCGGCCTCCCCTGCCTGCGCGCAGTGCCTCAGGGCCTTGTCCCTTGTACCCCTTGACTATATATACTTATTCCCTTTCCTCTTTCTAGGGTTAGCATTGGATTAGCTCATATTCTTGTGTGAGAGCCTTTGCTCATCCACTTGGCTACTTCTCCACCGAGATCGGGACCTCTCAGGAGAAGATCCCCAAGCGGATTCAAGACCCCTTCTAGGGTGGACCCCTCAAGGCCTCCTCACGGAGAAGAAAACGGCTACTCGTGTATCCTTACCTTTGTTGATCTTGAATCTTGTGCCACTCTATGTGATCGATAATCTAGCACTTGTGTGATTGATCTCTTGTCGGTTTCGTGATCTCTCTCTCGTTTCCTCCGTGTTTCCCTCGTGTTCTTCCGCGTGTTCCTCGTGATTCCCCGTAGGATCCGCTCCAACGTGAAAGATCGTCCATGTAGGGTTCCACCCTACATCAAGAACGCTAGCTTTCGGCTTCACCCAGTCTGAGGTACACATCCGGCTGACCCGGCAGTAACAATCGCAGAGGTGCTCCCTTTACCACCTAGCCGAACAATCGGGAACGTAGGGGTAAGCACAGGAGCCAGGCAATCCATCTTGGCCAAAACTTAAGTCATATCGATGCATATAATGGTGAATAAAAGGTACATGCGGAAGTTTAACACATGTGTTGGGCATGAAGCCCGTATAAATAAGCTTCTGTTAAAGAAGCCCCTAGGTATAATGAGCGCGGACATCGCGTCAAGTGTGTGCGAAAAAAGCGCAAACGAGCCTCTAGAGGCTTCAAGAAGAATAAGGGGGAGGAGAGAAATAAAAGACAACAAAAATAGAAAATGTGGACGGAGAAAGGAGACGAACTTGGAGTCCGGCACTTAGGCGTAGAATCTTCGTAGACGGGCTGCGTTCCATGGGTTCGGCTCGAGTCGGTTATCCGATGCGTTTCGCAGACGGTATGCTCACGGTCAGGACCTGGTCGATGATGAAGGGACCTTCCCATTTGGGCTTGAGTTTGTCATTTTTCTTGTCCGGCAGGCGTAGAACTAGTTCGCCAACGCTATAAGCTTTGGCCCGTACTTCCCTGCTTTGATATCTTCGAGCATGCTGTTGATAGAATGTGGAACGAGCTTTTGCCACGCCGCGCTCCTCCTCCAATGCGTCCGAACTATCCTGCCGATCAAGCTCGGCTTCTCTTTCTTCATACATGCGTACGCGAGGTGAGTCATGTATTATGTCGCAAGGCAAGACTGCCTCTGCGGCGTACACCATGAAGAATGGTGTGAATCCGGTAGTACGATTTGGCGTGGTCCGCAGCCCCAGTACGGAGTCGAGCTCCTCAACCCAAAGGCGTGTTAGATTCCTTGAGGGACCGCACTAGTCCGGGTTTAATGCCGCTCATGATTAGACCATTTGCCCTTTCGACTTGGCCGTTGGTTTGAGGGTGATAGGCGAGGCGTGTCGAGCTTGATGCCCATGTTTTTGCACCATAATTTGACCTCATCGGCCGTGAAGTTGGTGCCATTATCGGTGATGATATCGTGGGAGACACCGTAACGGTGCACTACCCACGATATGAAGTCTATCATCGTCCGGATTCGCCGTTTTAACGGGTTTGGCCTCTATCCATTTGGTGAATTTATCCACCATGACCAATGGGTATTTTTGCTTGTGGGTTCCTCCCTTGAGCGGTCCAACCATGTCAAGCCCCAGGCACATGAACGGCCAGTGATGGGTATAGTTTTAAGGGCGGTGGGTGGCATGTGGCTTTGGTTAGCAAAAGTCGGCAACCGACGATCGTTGGACTAAGTCTCACAGATTCGCGCTGCCGTCGGCCAATAAAATCTGTCTGGAAGGCCTTGCCTACAAGGGCCGGGCTGTGGCGTGGTGCCCACCCGGTCCGTCATGAATTTCAGCCAGGAGGTTTCGCCTTCCTCTTGAGAGATACACCTTTGAAGGATTCGGTAGTGCTTTTCTTATAAAGCTCTCCCTCGGGGACTTTATAGGCTTTAGAGCACCGTACTATGCAATGAGCCTCATTTTGGTCTTGGGAGTTCTGCCTAGTTAGGTAGGCTAGGAATGGTTCCGATCCACGGGGCGATAACCGCCATTATTTCGTGAGAAGAGGGTGTTATCTCGGGGGCAGAGCCTCCGGGTGTGTCAGAGTGGGTGGCGTCAGGCAGTGCGGTTGGGTCCGGATTGATATTGCCGGACTCCCCTTCCCAGAGTACGGATGGCTTGAACAGCCGTTCGGAAAAGATGTTGAGTGGGGCGGCATCGCGTTTTGCACCGATGCGTGCCAATATATCCGCCGCTTTGGTTGTTATCTGGGCTATATGATGAAATTTGAGCCCTTCGAACTGCGTCGACATTTTTAGGACCGCATTGCGGTATGCTGCCATTTTCGGATCTTTGGCATCAAAGTCCCGTTTATTTGAGATATTGCAAGGTTCGAATCCCCGCGCACCTCTAGGCGTTGAATGCCCATGGAGACTGCCATCCGGAGGCAGTTCAGAAGGGCCTCGTATTCGGCTGCGTTGTTGGAGTCCGTATATATTATCTGAAGGACGTATTGGACTGTGTCCCCGGTTGTGGACGCCAGACGACGCCTTGACCCCAGTGCCGCCAACATTTTGGAGCCGTCAAAGTGCATGATCCAATTGGAGTATGCGTCGTACTCTTTAGGGAGTTCGGCTTCGGTCCATTCGGCCACGAAGTCGGCCAAAACCTGTGACTTAATAGCTCGTCTTGGCTTATAAGTTATATCGAATGGGAGGAGCTCTATGGCCCATTTAGCAATCCGGCCCGTCGCGTCGCGGTTGTTTATAATGTCGTTAAGAGGTACTTCGGAGGCTACCGTTATCGAACACTCTTGAAAGTAGTGTCGCAGCTTCCGGGATGCCATGAACACCGTGTATGCTATATTTTGATAGTGTGGGTACCGGGACTTGCATGGAGTTAGGATAGTGGACACATAATAAACCGGTGTTTGAACAGGGAACCGGTGTCCGTCCATTTCTCGTTCGACAACGAGCACCGCGCTGACAACTTGATGTGTTGCGGCGATATATAATAGCATTGGTTCGCCCACGTTGGGCGCGGCCAGGACTGGATTTGTTGCTAAAATGGCCTTTATTTCTTCGAGTCCGGCCGTGGTATGCATCCGGCCCACTCGAAGTGTTCGGTGCGGCGAGGAGGCGATAAAGGGGTAACGCCTTTTCCCCAAGCGGGAAATAAAGCGGCTTAGAGCCGCCACGCATCCTGGCCAATTTTTGTATTTGTTTGAGGTCTTTTGGAATATCCAATTGTGATGAGCTCGGATCTTGGCTGGGTTTGCTTCAATTCCTCTCTAGGACACAATGAAGCCTAGGTGCTTCCTACCGGAACACCGAAGACGCATTTTTCCGGATTGAGCTTGATGTCATATTTTCGAAGATTGTCGAATGTGAGCCTCAAGTCGTCTACTAGAGTTTTGACTTGCTTGGTTTTGACGACCACGTCATCTACATATGATTCCACTGTTTTGCCGATCTGGTTTGCCAGACATGTCTTAATCATGCGCTAATATGTTGCGCCGACGTTTTTGAGCCCAAAGGAACGGGCCGTATGGAGTGATGAATGTTGTTGCAGCTTGGTCTGGCTCCGCCATCTTGATTTGGTGGTAGCCGGAGTACGCGTCGACGAAGCACAATGAGTCGTGTTCTGCTGTAGCGTCAATGATTTGGTCAATTCGAGGGAGGGGGAAGGGATCCTTTGGGCAAGCCTTATTAAGGTCTTTGAAATCAACACATAGGCGCCAGGATTTATCCTTCTTTGGTACCATCACCAGGTTTGCTAGCCGGTCAGGATGTTTTATATCTACGATGAATCCGGCTTCCAAAAGTTTGGCTAGCTCCTCTCCCATGGCCTGTCTCTTGGGTTCGTAAAAGCGCCAAGAGCCTGTTTGTTGGATTGAACCCTTTTAGGATATTTAGGCTGTGCTCGCCACCGACGTGGGATTCTGGCATGTCACGAAGGGTGCCAGGCAAAGATGTCCCAGTTTTCTTGTAGAAATTCTCGTAGTGCGGCATCTACATTAGGGTTTAATTGTGCCCCAATGGAGGCCGTCTTTGCAGGGTCCGTTGGGTGGACTTGGAATTTGACTATTTCATCCGCTGGTTTAAAAGAGGTGGACTTGGATCTTTTATCAAGTATCACATCGTCCCTGTTCACCGTGGAGCGCATCGCGGTGAGTTCTTCGGCCGCTAGGGCTTCGGATAATGCCTCGAGGGTTAGTGCGGCTGTCTTGTTTTCGGCGCGGAGTGCTATGTTCGGATCACTAGCGAGAGTGATGATTCTGTTAGGTTCGGGTATTTTAAGCTTCATGTACCCATAATGGGGTATAGCTTGAAAAATTGTGAATGCCTCTCGTCCTAATAAAGCATGATATCCGCTGTTGAACGGGGCCACTTGAAATGTGACCTCCTCGACCTGTAATTGTCCGGGCGAGCCAAACACTACGCCCAGCGTGATTTTTCTGTGCAGCATGCTTCCGGCTTGGGATTATTCCTCTAAAGGTTGTGCCGCTTCGCTCAATGCGCCCAAATATTTCCATTTTTCGGAGGGTTTCCTCATAGATGAGGTTTAGTCCGTTGCCGCCATCCATGAGTACCTTAGTAAGGCTTAAAGTCCGCCCACTATCGGGCCGAGGACCAATGCGGTTGGTGCGGGCAGTTCGAATTTAGGTTAAATCCACCGGCATTAAAGGTAATAGCCATGTCACTCCATGGATTTATTGTTGCTACTTGGTAGACTTCGCAAGGTTGCAGAGTGTTCGTTGCATGTTATTTGATGCGAAAGTCTCAAGCTATTAACACCGTCTTTGGTGTTGCTCGGCTGGGATTCCGAAGCTAGAAGCTCTTCGCCACTTTTGGCCACCGCCGTAGTATCCAACATGCTTTCGAAGGCTATGAGTTGGAGTGGCGCCCTGTGTTATGAATTTTGCAGGTCCGCTTAGCCAACCCTCCAAGATGGTTCCGCACCCTTTAGGGGTTTTGGTTTTTGGTATTTAACCCAGGTGCTTGATAATGATGCACCCTTTTGTTTCGGACTAGGGATGTATTCGGGGCGGATTATCCCAAAATTTACTTTCGGTTTTCGAGCGCTCTCCATCGCACAAGATTTCTTTTGTACTATGGTCACCAAGTCGACAAAGCGTGTAATTTCGCGATTTATGGCGTTAGGATTCCCTTGTCCGTGCAATTATTGCGAGAAGATTGGGATTGTGTCCTCCTCTCGGCAGTCCTTTATCCTGTTCATAACCGGGAGGAATCGGCCCAAGATAATGATGTCTTTGTTTCGGGCTCTTGCCGAATTCGAGAGAGATCGCTAATGTTTGGGTGGGCGGGTGGCACTAAATCCGGAACCCCGGCCCAATTTAGGACTCAAGGGCCGAGAAGTTTCCGAACTCGGAAGTTTGGATTTTTGAGTGCTATCCAATGAGTCCGACCCGCCGCCTGACTTTAAGTTCAGGGCTTGATCGGCATCCGTCCCTCCGCGGGAATCCGACATGGAGGGATCGGGAATCCGGACGTAGCTAGTCCTTAAGATAGAAGAAGAATCGCCGCATTGCTCCTCTATCACAGCAATATGATGGGTAGCCTGGGGAGAATTGATCTCTCTCAGATCGGTTTTAGCCCCGATCCGGTCGTAGTCTGTGGCGACTCCCAGGGCGGCTATTCGATACAAGAGCTCGTTTACAGAGGAGAGCTCGATCGGATCTAATTGTTCGGCAAGTTCCGAATTGACATGAAGATTGGTTTTGATGACTCGAGAGGTCATCGTCGGCGCGGTGGTCGGACTGGCGGTCATAAGAAAACCACCTAGCCGAAGAGTCTGGCCAGCGGCCAAGGCTCCTTTGGAGATAGTATCGTCTTAAAGACGAGATGAGGCATCCTACCTGATGGCGATGACACAGAGGAACTCTCAATGAAAGCACCAATGTCGGTGTCAAAACCGGCGGATCTCGGGTAGGGGGTCCCGAACTGTGCGTCTAGGCGGATGGTAACAGGAGACAAGGGACAATGTTTTTACCCAGGTTCGGGCCCTCTCGATGGAGGTAATACCCTACTCCTGCTTGATTGATATTGATGATATGGGTAGTACAAGATTAGATCTACCACGAGATCAAGGAGGCTAAACCCTAGAAGCTAGCCTATGGTATGATTGTCGTCATTCTCACGGACTAAAACCCTCCGGTTTATATAGACACCGGATAGGTTAGGGTTACACAGAGTCGGTTACAATGGTAGGAGATCTACATATCCGTATCACCAAGCTTGCCTTCCACGCCAAGGAAAGTCCCATCCGGACACGGGACGAAGTCTTCAATCTTGTATCTTCATAATCCAGGAGTCCGGCCAACGGTAAGAGTTCGGCTATCCGGACACCCCCTAATCCGGGACTCCCTCAGTAAGGAAAATGTAGTTGCCGATGCACTTTCTCGCATATGCACGCTTGTCACTAAACTTGAGTTGAATGTTATAGGCTTTGAGCACATAAAAGACTTGTATGCTAACGACCCATCTTTTGCTATTCCTTATGCTAACTGTTCGACGCATACTTCTTGGGAACAATATTACATCAAGGATGGTTATCTTATGAGAGCTAACAAACTTTGCATTCCCGAGTCTTCTCTTCGTTTGCTCCTTTTGCAAGAGGCTCATGGAGGTGGACTCATGGGACACTTTGGACGCGACAAGACATTCGCCACGCTCTCCAAGAACTACTTTTGGCCCAAGATGTTTCGAGACGTCTCACGCTTCACCAACCGATGCTCTACGTGTCGCAAAGCTAAGTCTAAAGCTCAATCCCATGGTCTTTACATGCCTCTTCCTATTCCTTAGCAACCTTGGGAAGACATTAGCATGGATTTTGTACTTTGTTTGCCTAGAACTCAAAATGGAAAGGATTCTGTGTTTGTTGTTGTGGATAGATTTTCTAAGATGGCACATTTCATTCCTTGCAACAAGATAGATGATGCTTCACACATTGCAAATCTCTTTTGTAGGGAAATCTTGCGACTCCATGGAGTACCAAAGACAATCGTCTCCGATCGTGACGTCAAGTTCTTGGGTTACTTTTGGAAGACCCTATGCGCCAAGCTCTAATCAAGCTATTATTCTCATCCGCATACAATCCTCAAACCGACGGCCAAACTGAGGTGACGAACCGCTCACTCTCCTCTCTACTTAGCTTCTTGATAAAGTAGAACATCAAGGAGTGGGAGGCATGTCTACCCATCGCCAAGTACGCCTACAATCGCGCAAGACACTCGACTACCGGCAAGTCCCCCTTCGAGGTCGTCTACAACTTCAACCCGTTGTCACCATTGGACATTCTACCTCTTCCTCTACAAGAGCGCATCAACATGGATGCGAGTGCACGGGCAAGCTACATCAAGAAGATGCATGAGGATACAAGGCACACCATCGAGCGCCTAGTACAACGACTAGCGACTAAGCTCAATGTCAACAAGCAATCCATGGTCTTCAACATTGGTGATCTAGTGTGGCTACACCTTCGCAAGGACCGCTTCCCCAACGAACGCAAGTCCAAGCTTCTCCCTCGAGCCGATGGACCTTTCAAGGTGCTAGCACGCTACAACGACAACGCCTACAAGATCGACCTACCACGAGACAAGTACAATGTGAGCGACATCTTCAACGTCAAGGACCTCGCACCGTACCATGGTGATGAAGATTTTGATCCTAGGTCGGATCTTTCACAAGGGGGGGGGGGGGAGATGATGTGGAGCATCCTTCGGTCATCCCCATGGACCTTCCATCGATTATCCAAGCTCCAAGTGGACCCATGACAAGAGCAAGAGCTCGTGCTATTCAATCCGAGGTGACATCACTCCTATTCGATTTCCCCTTTTCTTCCAGTGAGACATGGCTACTACCTAAGTCCGAGACGCTATGCGTGATCAGGTACAACGTTCAAGCCAAGGAACCAGGAGCAGAAGAAGAAACGACAGGCGTCAACTCTCTGGACAGCCCGGAACTTCCGGCCACAGCCTGGAACTTCCGGGCCCCGGAACTTTCGTCCTGCCCGGAGCTTCCGGCCTCCGACGACATCGACCAGCTCGGGCGTGCCAACTATCTGGTTAGCCCGGAACCTGCCCGGAACCCATCCCGGACCTTCCGGCCCGCCCGGACTTCCGGCCCCCGGAAGCCAGCCCAGATCCACCCGCGCCAACTCTCTGCTTAAGCCGGACCCTGCTCGGACCTTCCGTCGCCCGGAACTTCTGGCCCCGCCTGCACGCAGCCTCTTGGGCCGAGGCCCGTCTACCCTTTTGCCCCGTAAACTATATATACTCCCCCACTTCCTCCTAGATAGGGTTAGCATTGGTTTAGCTCATATTTCGTGTGAGAGCCCTTGCTCATCCACTTGGTTACCTTCTCCTCGGAGATCACGCCTCCTCGGAGAAGATCCTTCCAAGGGATCCAAGACCCCCTCTAGGGTGGACACCATCAAGGCCTCCTCACGGAGAAGAACGGCTACTCGTGTATCTTTCCTTTGTTGATTTTGAATCTTGTGCTACCTTATGTGTTTGGTGATCTAGCCCTTGTGTGATTGATACTTGTCGGTTTAGTGTTCCTCTTGTGTGTTTTTCCTTGTGTTCTTCCGCTTGTTCGTCGTGTTCTCCCCGTAGGATCCCCTCCAAACGTGAAAGATCTCCGATTAGGGTTCCGCCCTACATCAAATTACCTTATCACAAAACTATCTGTTACCGATAATTTCAGTGCTTGCAGAGAATACCTTGCTGAAAACCGCTTATCATTTCCTTCTGCTCCTCGTTGGGTTCGACACTCTTACTTATCGAAAGGACTACGATAGATCCCCTATACTTGTGGGTCATCAATGGCGTCCTGCTGCATTTCATCGAATGCCAGGACCCGCGCGGAGCGATACTTGACCTGGTGATGGAGAACCGCTTCTACTCCGTGGACGAGGAAGAACAGGGTCTCGCCTGCGGGCTTGGTGGTGGTGGTGCGGATGGACAACATCACAGACTGGAGCTCGTCGTGCCAGCCCCTGCCGCAGGCCTCAAGCTTCTTCTTGAAGGTCCTGGTCTTGAGGCCCCTTAAGACCTTCGCATTGGCGCGCTCGGCCTGGCCATTGCTCCTGGGGTGTGCTACCGAAGCGTAGCAAATCTGCATTCCAAGGTTAGCACAATATGTCTTGAAGAGGTTGCTAGTGAACTGCGAGCCATTGTCAGTGATGATGCGGTTGGGAACCCCAAACCGGCTCACGAGACCCTTGATGAACTTGACCGCGGATCCGACCGGGATGGTGCGGACGGCTTCCACCTCCACCCACTTGGTGAACTTGTCGATGGCGACGTAGAGCTAGCGGTATTCCCCGGGCGCTCGGGGGATGGAACCCAGGATATCCAGCCCCCAGACCGCGAATGGCCAGGAGAGTGGGATAGTCTGGAGGCCTTGAGCTGGCTGGTGAATCTGCTTGGCATGGAATTGGTTGGCTTCGTAGGACCTCACCAGCTCGGCTGCGTCGTTGAGTGACGTGGGCCAGTAGAAACCGCTGCAAAATGCCTTGGCAAGCAAGGTGCGTGACAACGAGTGATGCCCGCAGTCCTTGGCATGTATGTCAGCCAGCGGCTCGCTCCCTTGCTTCCTGGCGATGCACCGCAAAGAAACATCATCTAGTCCCGAATGCAATACGTCGTAGCCTGCCGGGCTACACGCTCTGCGTCCTCTTCTTTCTCCGGTAGCGCTCCTTGCACCAGGTATGCCTTGAACTCCTCGGTCCAGCACCCCTCCTGAGGCTTGAGCGCTAAAGCAGGCGCGCTCCCGAGGCCGGGCCACAGGTGGGGGCTCTAGAGGTCGGTGGCTGGGGGAGTTCCTCCTGAGACGGCACCGGCCCCGCAGGCGGAGGTGTTGCCGAAGGCATGAAGAGCCGTTCCTCGAAGATGCGGGGCTCCTGAGGCAGGCGCCTAGATGCCCTTTTGGCAATGTCATCGGCTTCCTTGTTGGTGCCACGAGGCACGTGCTGTCGTTCCAGGCCCAAGAACTACTTCTCCATTTTGCGCACCTCCGCGAGGTATGCCTCCATGTGCTCGTCCTTCGGTTCGTATACCTTGTTGGAGAAGTTGACGAGGAGCTGCCAGTCGACCCTGATGGTGAGGCGTTTCACTCCCAGGGCCACCGCAGCCTTAAGGCCGGCGATGAGGCCCTCGTATTCTGCGATGTTGTTGGAGACCTTCTCGCCCTACTGGAAGCAGAGCTGCACGGCGTAGTAAAGCTTGTCTTGAGTGGGTGAGATGAGCACAGCTCCAGCCCCCGCGCCCTGGCGTGCGAACACGCCGTCGAAGTACATGACCCAGCCATCTGGCGCTTCACTTCCTGGTGAGAGGGATCGGTCCACGCTTGCTTCAAGCTCCGGGGAGTCGGTCCATTTTGCCACGATGTCGGCGAGCGTAGCTGCCTTGATGACCCTGGTTGTGCTGAACTCCAACTAAAACGCTTGCAGCTCGATGCTCCATTCAGCGACTCTTCCCGGAGAATTAGGGCTCTAGAGCACTCTCTCCAACGGGTAAGCCGAGACAACCTTGATGGTGTGACCTTGGAAGTAGTGGTGCAGCTTACGTGAGGCCACCAGGAGCGTGAGCAAGAGCTTCTGAGGCATGGGGTATCGTGCTCTCGCATCTCGTAGCACCCTGCTGACGAAGTACATCAGGTGCTCAACAAGGGCGGGAGCGTCGACGGAGCCCGAGTCCTCCGTAGGTTGGTTGCCCATCGGGACCCCCATAGGCCCGACAGCATCGTCGCGTAGTGTCTACTTTCTGGTTTTGGTGGCTCTGTCTTGGCTGTTGTTCGCCTCGGGAGGCGCGCGGTCTTCTTGTGGCGTGCTCTTAACTGGCGCTCTTCCTGAATAGCTACCAACGTCGCGCTGGCTGAGTAGGGAATGGCGGCCAGGTAGAGCACCAAGCGCTCGAGAGGACGAGGCGTTACCATCATCGGTGAGCTGGTCAAGTATCTCTTGAGGTCCTGAAATGCCAGATCGGCCTCTGGGGTCCACTCGAACAACCCCTTTTTCTTCATCAGCTTGAAGAACGGCAAGGCGCGCTCCCCCAGCTTGGAGATGAAACGCCGCAACGAGGTTACGCAGCCTGCGAGCTTCTGCATTTCCTTCAGGGTTTGCGGCTGGCTCATGTCTTCTATCTCTTTGACCTTCTCTGGGTTGGCCTTGATCCCTCGGTGCGACACGAGGAAGCCCAACGGCTTGCCGGAAGGGACACCAAACACGCACTTCTCCGGGTTGAGCCGCAGGTCCACCTGGCGCAGGCTGGTAAAAGTTTCTTCCAGGTTCTGAATGAGGGTTCTTGCTTCCCGAGATTTTACCACGATGTCGTCAACATAGGCTTCTGCGTTCCTCCCTAGCTGTTGGCCAAGGGCGATGTGCATCAACCGCTGGAAGGCCGCCCCTGGTTGTGTAGTCCAAACGGTATGCAGGTGTAGCAGTACAACCCCCACGGGGTCAGGAAGGTCGTCTTCTCCACATCTTCTACCGCCATCTTGATCTGGTGGTAGCCCTAGAACGCGTCCAGGAAACAGAGTAAGTCACACTCGGCGGTGGAGTCGAAGACCTGGTCGATGCGCAGGAGCGGGAACGGGTCTTGGGGGCAAGCTTTGTTGAGGTTGGTGAAGTTGATACACATGCGCTCCTTCCCGCCTTTCTTGGGCACGACGACGGGTTTTGCCAGCCATTCCGGGTACCAGACCTCGCGGATGACACCCGCTGCTTCTAGCTTGCGAGTTTCTTGCGTGATGAAGGACTGCTTCTCCGTGGACTGTCGCTGCGCCTTCTGCTTCACAGGGAACACATTAGGGCACACCCTTAAGTGATTCTCGATAACCCCTCTCCGGACCCCTACCAAATGCTTGGCCCCAACAGCCTGCGGCCTTTGTTGTCATGTGGCGATTGATGGGACGTGGGCGTCTCTGCTTCCCCATGCTGCCTCGGCAATTGCTCGACTTGATGAGTGCCTGATACATGCAGAGAAAACCATCATTACCTATGATCGTGGGACTCATCGGTTGGCCTTCTTCTGCTATAAATGAGGAGGGGGGCGGAGCCCCAATCGCCCATCCCTTCCTGCTCCGCTCGCTTCTCCTCCCTTGCTTCATTGCCTGCAGCGACACCCATGGCGCCTGCGAAGAGTTTCTCGGCCTCAGAAAAAGGGAAGGCCCGCCAGGAGGGGCCCGGCTTGCCGTCGCTCCAGAGGGGGTGCATTCGCCCGTGTAAGCACGCCGCGACCCCTGCAGTGGCCCCGTTGCGGCCGCGGCGGCGCCTCCTCGTGCAGTGCGAGTCGCCCCGATTGTGGCAGCCCCGTCGATGAAGTGAGGCGCGCCATGGTTGCGCGGCCTCCCCGACCGCGCTTCCACTCGGCGGAGGTGCTGCCGGAGTTTGTTGTGTGGTCGGAGAACCCGGCCGGCACCTGGCTTCAGCTCCCGCGCTTCTTCGCCGGCGAACTGCCGGCCACGGGTCCAGGCGGTCTCTGGCTGCAGGCGGACGGCTGCTGCAGCAAGGCTTCGTGGGTCGCGGTGGAGGTCTCCGTCGCGGGCAACGCAGCCTTGGCCTGCGGCTAGCAGATGTTTGCCCATGCGTGTGTCCTGGGTAGGCGGTGCACCCTCCACTTCAAGTACGACGGCAACGCGACCCTCTACATGAGGGTGTTCGGGGAAGATGGTCGCCGCGTCGGTTGCTGCCCTGAGGACAACGACGGCAAGTTGCTCGGCCTTGGCGACGGTCGCGACGAGGATGAAGGTGGGCTTGTCCTCGGCGCCGGCCGCAGCTCGTCCAGCTACAGCGACTCTTCTTCTGGCGACAACTGTAGTAGCGACGGCTATGACCAGCCGCCACGCCGTCGTGCCCGCTTTGAGGGCGGTAGCGGGTCGTCTCGTCGCCGCACCCCGATGAAGCGCGAGGAGGGGTCTGGCTGAGTCCAGGAGAGCGCCAAGGGCCCACCCTCATGAGCCGCTACGGGGGCACGCGCCACTTTTGTTTTGTTCTTTCCTTTCTTCCTACATTAAGAAAGAAACAAGTATGGGGCCCTGCAGGGGCGTGCAATGAACCGTCATTTCTTAGTCGCTATGTTATGTTTATCGCTCCTATGTCGTGTTGCAGTATAACATTTTTATGTAGGCGCGTAGAAATAACTTAGTTTGATGTGTCCGAAGTAGCTTCCGCCTCATGAGGCGCACCTTTCCCAGTACCTAGTGAGACCTCCTTGTCGTTGGCTTGGGAGGCGTCGAGGAACCCCAAAATTTTGTTAAGAAACTCTTATTCTTCCAAGCCCAGGTCGTGGGCGTGGCCGGCGCCATGACCCAGAGCTCCATCATGGTACCCGAGGGGCGCGGATTAAGGGAGGAGCGCCGGCTTGCGAGCTCGAGTGAGGGTGCCTCGCGAAGAACAGGAAAAACGCTCGCGAGTGCACCTCTCTAGCCCCCTCGCGAGGCATGTGAGGGAGAGTACGGGACAAAACAAAGAACAGAGGAAAGAACAGAGGAAAAGGCGATCGAACCAAGATGACAAGAAACACCAGAATGTGAACTTCCATTAAAAGGGGGCAAGCCAATTACGGAAAGCAAATGAAAAGCCACGTCCGGCACCTAGTCTAGTCTTCTCACCAGCACAGAGCTAAGTGTGGCCACTAGGACGTGGGAGGGAGCCCCCGAGGCCCGAGGGCGGTGCTCCGGAGACTCTGGGGTGTGTACAACCCCACTCATTATTACGTGAGAGTGTCACGAGCGGAGACCTTCAAAGGTTTGAGCCTTGCTTCATATCGCCAGACGAGGGCCCCGCCTGGCACCACCCTCGACCACCGTTGGGGCATGAGAAACCAGGACGATGCCAAGGGGCAAAAGGGACGCTAACGGCGCCCTCGGTGACCACGGGCCCTCTGCCAGGGGGAAGACTCGTCAATGCCTCCCCGGCACAGGGCCTACCTCCGGGCGATGCCTTGAACCGTGCGATGCGGGGAGGGGCCTTGCTCCTGACTCCTCCCACGCAGCTCCCAGTGCGCTTCACCTGGTGGAAGGGGGACTGCCGTGCTAGGTCCGTCGTCCACCGCTATGACTTGATTCACTTGCGACCCATGGTTAGCGTAAGCCTGCTCTTGAGAGATACCCTGTAGCTGTTGTCGCCAGTGTGGCGGCGAGGCTCCTGGGTGGCTCCTGGAAGGCCTGAACTTCCAACGCCTCCTCTTCCCAACCCGCCTCGAGGAACGTGCCGGGGTCATCTTCTGGCATGTACTCCTGGTCCATCATGCAGGGCACATAGGCCTCTAGAGCCGTTGCCCCAGAAACCTCGCTGAAGTGCCCCGCGCTCCACGGCGCCCGGCCCGGCGCGCCGCTCTGAGGATGGTAGGGCGGTGATAGAGGCGAGGGTGTCCCGATCTTTCGATGAGATGATAACTATCGTTTGGTGGAGACGACTTTGACGATCCGAATACAAACGTGCACGACGTTGCGCCTTAGCAATCGCTAAACCAATCTCCTTAGGTTCTTGGCGATCTGGGAAGCACGATCAGCGACCACGAAGGTCTATTCCTGCAAGCAATCGAAGAACGAGCAAGAATATGATAAAGCAATCTGAATATTGCGAATATATATGAAGTATTGATAATGGTGGGGATCCGTAAGCGGTCTTGGTCCGGTCGTTGGACACAAACGAAGTACACGAAGTTGCAATGGCTAACTTTTAACTAAACAAATCCCAAGGAAAAAGCTACTAGATGGATCTACTTATATAGGATCAAGGGGTGGCGGCCAAGGAGGTGGTAGGACGTCCCAAGGCAGCCTAAAACTAACCCTAGGTCGTACAAGGCCAATGGGCCCAAGCGGAGGTGACGTAACACCTTTGGACTTGTAGTTTGACTCGGATTCTGCTGCAACATCAGATTGTTTCGTCCATAACTCAATGCTCCGGACGAATTTGAAGGTGATTCCAATTGGGTTGGAAGGTGCACGAAATCTATATTCCAACAAAAAAAGAATCACCCAATTTGGAGTCCGGATGAAAAAGTTATTGACGTTTTGAGTCAGGTATGTCTGCGGTCCGAATCTGAGTCCGTAACGTGAGAGACTTGGACTCTATCTTCTCTTGGTCCAAAAGTGACGTGAGAGGACTTTTTGAACAGCACCTAAACTTCTCCTTTTCCCTTATCTTCATATGTGTATTGTACAAATGTCCCATACACCTACAATTAGACAAAACACAAAATTATGTGATGTATTTTTGTTCTGGATAACATAAATAGATTATTGAATAGTTTGCACTAGAAATCACCTGAGAAATATGCATGTATGCAATATTTTTGGTCTTATCCAAGGTAGTCATGTCCTCATCAGTCTCCGCCACCAATGAAGGATAATGAGTAGCTCTAGACAGCAAGATATAAGTGAAGAGCACAACGGCAGTAAAGATAATGATGAAAAACAACTGCCAAGCAGGATATACAACAACTCTCTCTCCAGTTTTCCTCTTGAAAAGTTTGAGCCAATTTTCTCGATAACTTTTTTCAAAGAATGCTACTAACTCAAGCTTTCCAATGCAAAAGAATCACTCAATTCGAGTTGATATGAGGAGTCAAAAATTCTAAAACTGATTTGAAAAACTGGAATAAGCTGTGTTCATGAACTTGGAGGGCAAAAGACCTATTTAGGAGCCGATTTTGAGGTGCCAAATATTGAACTAGCTTCGCAACTATTGAGGTGCCAAACGGACTTCGTATGAGGAAGTTATGCCTGTTTCTTGAGCGAATAAAGGCACAAAACAGATTCCAATCCGAATTCAGCTACGAGATTGAGTCTAGATAGATCCAAACTTTGTTTTTTTCTTCTCTTTTTTTCTCACACTTTTTTCCTTTTCTTTCTCTTTTTTTCTCTGACTTTTTTTTACTTTTTTTCTCTTTTTCTCTCTTTTTTTCTCTTTTCCAAAACAAACTAGATAAGATGCAGATTGGATCAGCGAAGATGTGAATGACCTCAACTATGATTATGACAATGAATAGTGCATAGCACGTGGTGGAAATTGATGGATGGTATGGTGGATAGTGGAAGGGATAATGATGCAGCGGCGGCGTGACTAATGTGAACAGAACTTGAAACTCTAAATGAACTAGACACTAAGACCAGCAACTCGACACGACGATGCAACCGATAATTCGATAATGCAAACAATGAAAAGAAAATTGCAAAGGCTTGGACTGGCTAGGACAAATGATGAATAGATCTAACTTTTCTGGTGGCCTTTTCTTGGACAATAGGTAAGAAAATAAATCGAATCTAGGGACAATTGGAAATTCTCACCGAGCAACCTGAAAACTGATACCACTTGATAGAGGCGAGGGTGTCCCGATCTTTCGATGAGATGATAACTATCGATTTGGTGGAGTCGACTTTGACGATCCGACTACAAACGTGCATGACGTTGCGCCTTAGCAATCGCTAAACCAATCTCCGAGGTTCTTGGCGATGATGCTAAGCACGATCACCGACCACGAAGGTCTATTCCTGCAAGCAATCGAAGAACGAGCAAGAATATGATAAAGCAATCTGAATATTGCGAATATATGAAGTATTGATAATGGTGGGGATCCGTAAGCGGTCTTGGTCTGGTCGTTGGACACAAACGAAGTACATGAAGTTGCAATGGCTAACTTTTAACTAAACAAATCCCCAGGAAAAAGCTACTAGATGGATCTACTTATATAGGTGCAAGGGGTGGCGGCCAAGGAGGTGGTAGGACGTCCCAAGGCAGCCTAAAACTAACCCTAGGTCGTACAAGGCCAATGGGCCCAAGCGGAGGTGACGTAACACCTTTGGACTTGTAGTTTGACTCGGATTCTGCTGCAGCATCAGATTGTTTCGTCCATAACTCAACGCTCCGGACGAATTTTAAGGTGAATCCAATTGGGTTGGAAGGTGCATGAAATCTATTTTCCAAAAAAAAAAAGAATCACCCAATTTGGAGTCCGGATGAAAAAGTTATTGACGTTTTGAGTCAGGTATGTCTGTGCAGTCCGAATCTGAGTCCAGAACGTGAGAGACTTGGACTCTATCTTCTCTTGGTCCAAAAGTGACGTGAGAGGACTTTTTGAACAGCACCTAAACTTCTCCTTTTCAGCAAGTTTATATGAGACCAAAAGTATGTGATGTATTTTTGTTCTGGATAACATAAATAGATTATTGAATAGTTTGCACTAGAAATCACCTGACAAATATGCATGTATGCAATATTTTTGGTCTTATCCAAGGTAGTCATGTCGTCATCATTATCTCCAGCAAGTTTATATTTAGCATTCAAACGCTCAATGTTTTCCTTAGTTAACTCATGCATTTTTAAAATCAATTCAGCACGTTCTTTAGCATCAAAATTAACCTTCTCCGAAGATGGAAGAGGCAACAAATCAATAGGTGCACGAGGTAGGAAGCCATACACAATTTCAAAAGGGCACATCTTAGTAGTAGAATGCAATGAACGATTATAAGCAAATTCAATATGAGGCAAGCATTCTTCCCACATTTTCTTATTATTCTTCAAAACAGCCCTAAGCATAGTAGACAATGTTCTATTGACTACTTAGGTTTGTCCATCGGTTTGGGGGTCACAAGTAGTACTAAAAAGCAGTTTAGTCCCCAACTTAGCCCATAAACATCTCCAAAAGTGGCTAAGAAATTTAGTATCACGATCTGAAACAATAGTATTTGGCACACCATGCAAGCGAATAATTTCACGAAAAGAACAAATCAGCAACATTAACAACATCATCGCTTTTATGACATGGTATAAAGTGTGCCATTTTCGAGAATCTATCCACGACAACAAATATGCTATCCCTCCCTTCTTTGTTCGAGGTAAACCTAAAACAAAGTCCATAGATATATCCTCCCAAGGAACACTAGAGTGCAGGCAAAGGCATATATAAACCATGAGGATTGAGTCGTGACTTAGCTTTTTGACATGTAGTGCAATGAGCAACAAAACGCTCAACATCCGTCTCATCTTTGGCCAAAAGAAATGTGTAGCAAGTATATCCTCCGTCTTCTTCACGCCAAAGTGTCCCATTAATCCTCCTCCATGCGCCTCCTGCAACAACAAAAGACGAACAGAGCTAGCAGGAATGCATAGCTTGTTAGTACGGAACACAAAACCATCCTTAATAACGAACTTGTTCCATGTTCTTCCTTCTTTACAATTCTGCATTACATCTTTAAAATCAGCATCATGCACATATTGATCTTTGATGGTCTCCAAACCAAATATTTTGAAGTCAAGTTGTGAAAGCATAGTATAGCTGACGAGACAAAGCATCAACAATAACATTTTCTTTACCCTTCTTGTGTTTAATGACATAAGGGAAAGTCTCAATGAATTCAACCCATTTAGCATGTCTACGATTCAGTTTAGCTTGACTTTTAATATGTTTCAAAGATTCATGATCAGAATGTATAACAAATTCTTTGGGCCATAAATAATGTTGCCATGTCTCTAAAGTCCGAACAAGAGCATATAATTCTTTGTCATAAGTAGAATAGTTCAGACTAGGCCCACTCAATTTTTCAGAAAGTATGCAACAGGTTTGCCATCTTGTAATAACACACCTCCTAATCCAATTCCACTAGCATCACATTCAAGCTCAAAAGTCTTATTAAAGTCAGGAAGTTGGAGTAAAGGAGCATGTGTCAACTTATCTTTCAATACCGTGAAGGCTTCTTCCCGTATGGTACCCCAAACAAAAGGCACATCCTTCTTTGTAAGTTCATTGAGAGGTGCAGCAATGGTGCTAAAGTCTCTCGTAAAAACGCCTATAGAAACCGAGTGAGTCCAAGAAAACTCCTCACTTGTGTGACCGTTTTGGGCTGTGCCAACTCTCAATAGCTTCAATCTTGGCTTTATCAACTTCAATTCCCTGTGGTGTAACAACATAGCCAAGAAAAGATACTCGGTCGGTGCAAAAGGTGCACCTCCCAAGGTTACCAAACAAACGTGCATCACGTAGAGCATTAAAAACAGCACGTAAATGTTCCAAATGTTCTTCCAAAGATTTGCTATAAATCAGTATATCATCAAAATAGACTACCACAAATCGTCCAATGAAAGCACGTAAAACTTCGTTCATTAGTCTCATGAAAGTACTAGGTGCATTAGTTAACCCAAAAGGCATGACTAACCACTCATATAAACCAAACTTAGTTTTAAATGCTGTTTTCCATTCATCTCCCAATTTCATACGAATTTGATGGTATCCACTACGCAAATCAACTTTGGAGAATATTGTAGAGCCACTCAATTCATCAAGCATATCATCTAGCCTAGGAATAGGATGGCGATAACGAATAGTAATATTATTAATGCCTCTACAATCAACACACATACGCCGACGTACCATCCTTTTTAGGCACTAGTATAATAGGAACAGCACAAGGACTAAGAGATTCACAGATATAACCTTTGTCGAGCAGCTCCTGTACTTGACGCATAATCTCCTTCGTCTCCTCGGATTGGTACGGTATGGTGCACGGTTGGTAGCGATGCACCGGAATTAAGTCAATTTGATGCTCAATCCCTCGAATAGGTGGTAATCCGGTGCTTGCGTCTTGTGGGAAGACGTAAGCGAACTCTGTAAAATGTTAGTGACAGTAGGGCAAAGAGGAAGGCACGTCCTCGAATGAAAATAATGCCTCTTTGCACACAAAAGCATAGCAAACAGATTTGCTAGAATCTAGCTCCTCAATATCAGATTTGGTGGCAAGTAAACATGCACTTTTCAGTTTAATTTCGAAGCAACATTAGATGGTTTAGTATTAGGCTTCATTTGTTGCTCAAATTCTTTTGCCACAATCTGATTTTCACTCTTATTTTCTCCTGTTTTGCTTTATTAGCTCTATTAATATCATCTTTCAAAATTGAATCAGAGTCATAGGAAGCAAAGTAATATTTTTATCCTTGTGAACAAGAGTATCTTGATTGTTTCTACCATGGTGTACAGAATTTTTATCAAATTGCCATGGTCTACCAAGTAATAAGGAACATGCTTGCATAGGTACCACATCACAATCAACATAATCGGCATATGTAGAGATACTAAAATACACACCTAACAAAGACGTGTTACCTTAACCTTGCCGCTGTTGTTGAACCATTGGATGTAGTAAGAATGTGGATGTGGTCTTGTGGTGAGAGAAAGCTTCTCCACCATATCCATGCTAGCCAAGTTGTTGCAGCTCCCTCCATCTATGATGACGCTGAATAGAACGTTCCTTCACAACTCCCTTTGTATGGAACAAGTTATGCCTCTGATTTTGCTCAGCTTGTGTAACCTGCACACTCAAAACACGTTGAGCAACTAAACATTCATACCTGTCAGCATCTTCAGCAGCCATGTATTGCGTCTCATGATTAGAATCATCTCCACCGTGTTCTTCATGTGTAATAAGAGCCAAAGTCTCTTCATCATAGTCACTAGCGGACTCATACCCACCATCCTCAGTAGCAATCATCACACGCTGAGATTGGCATTCTCTCGCAAAATGTCCTCTTCCCTTACAACGACGACAAATAATATCACTTGTGTGCCCTGTTGACGCCATGGAAGAAGAAGAGCTCTGTAGGCCCAAAGCAGTGTGCTCTTGGCGAGATAGTGGTGGTTGTGCCTGCTTTCTTGTATCACGGTTGGAGGTGGCAGCCGACGGAGGTGCCGGTGTAGTAGAACGTGTGGAAGTAGATGATGCACGTGGTGTCCATGATGAAGGTCGACCTGCAGAAAAGTTAGTCCGCGCCAGCGCAGCCGATCCTGCACTTCACGCTCAGCTTTACAAGCAAGATGGAATAATCGAGTGATATTAGTATAATCCTTGTAGTCTAGAATGGTCTGAATATCTCTATTTAATCCACCCGTAAAACGTGCAAGCATAGCTTCATTCTCCTCAACAATACCACATCTAATCAAGCCAGTTTGTAATTCACGATAATATTCTTCTACCGAATTTTTTCCTTGTCTTAAGCGCTGCAATTTTTGAAGTAATTCACGTTGATAATATGGTGGAACCCAACGAGTACGCATAGCAGTTTTCAAAGCAGTCCAAGTAGGCTGGAACAGGATATAATCTACAATGTTCAGACCACCAAACACATGCAAAGCTAGTGAAAGCACAAACAGCAGCGGGAACACGTCTCTCCTCGGGATATTGTAAACATGTAAATCGTTGTTCAGTTTCTAACTCCCAAGTAAGATATATATCAGAAACATATCTACCCTCAAATGGTGGAATATTCAACTTCAGTTTAGGGAGATGGTCATGATCTCGCACTGAGGGGGAGCCCTAACATTGCCATTATTTGCATGTGGACGACCGGGTGGTTGTGGTCTTTGGTGGTTGTGGTGCCGGTGGTTGCACGTAGGTGCGAAGTTGATCAACCTCATCCTCGTACTCTCTCACATAATCATCCTCCCCACATCGCCAGCAGGAGCCACGGAAGTATCAACAGAAGACCAAAGCAGCTTGGCCAGGCTGAAGAGGGACACGGCTCGCTCGGCAGAGGGCTGCTTCGCGATGTGGAGGTAGTCGTTGTTGTTGTTGTAGAGGTGCATTAGGTGCAACCGGTGGTGGTGGTGGTAGACGCGCGAGCAATTCATTAAACTTGTTATCGAGCTTTGTTTCGAACGCCTTCTCAATGCCATCTATCTTCTCCATGGCCTCTTCAAATCTATTTAGAACATCTTCCACCTGCCCACTCATCATTTGTTGAAACTTATCATGTAGCGCTTTGTTTGTCATGTTCTCCCGATCGGTCTAAATTGACATGATCCTGCCATGGTTAGCAGCAATAGAAACACACAAGAATATGATTCGACAGACTACTAGGAAGTGGTGGTGGAGGTGTGGTGGACAGTCACAAATCCGTCAAGCAAATCACAAATTCTTACCAGTTCTTACTCAAGAAGAAAGGTGATCGGCAACCGATGTAGTCAAAACTCTCAAAGCTTGGATAGAGCGATTACGGGGAGAGTCAAACGCACGATGTAGATGTATGTGGAGCTGGGAAGGCTTATAATATGGTAGCAAAAGGGTTGACAATAATCAATTCAGAGATGCAAAGCTGAATAAACGCTCAACGACGCAGTCTTGTGTTGGTCCTAGGCTAGACCGTGCTAGAGACGCGAGCCTAGAACACTAACAAAATCACAAGACCGCATTTTAAAACAACGGAAAAAGCACACTCTGGAAATTTTTTTCGCTCTTTTTTTTCGCTGCTTTTTTTGTGAAAAATCACTATAATGGCGAGTGTCTCAAAACTCTTCCTGTGTCAAACCGACAGGATGGGCACGAAATTTTTTGACCAATTTTTTATCGCCGGACCCAAAAAGCTGAAACGGGTCAAAAAAACTTTCTATAATGGCGATTGTCTCAATACGCTTAGAAACACCTAAAAATAGGATAGCCGTAAAATTTTTCGACAAGTGCGGTTTCGGAAAATTTTGGGCCCTAAGGAGGGTGGTTTCAGACTCTTTTTTTCCGAAACCAACTCCGGCTAGGAAACACGAATCGGAAACTAGATGGATCTCGAAAACAAACCTAATATGAGAAGAACTCGGATTGGTGGTGGATATATGATGGTGGTATATGGCAGCGGTGGTGGTATATGGTAGCGGTGGTGGTATATGGCTACGGATTGGTGGTGGTATATGGATACGGATTGGTGGTGGATAAGAAGGGTGGTAGATGGCAAGGCGATGATGATGGTGCGGCGGCGTGACAACTTATGACCGTAACTCGAAACTCTAAAAGACTAGACTCTAAGACCAGCAACTTGACACGACGATGCAACCGCAAATTCAACAAAGCAAAAACCCTAAAAAGATTATGCGAAGGCTCAGATTGGTTCGGATATGATGAACTAACCCTAATTTTTTTTTGGCTTTTTCGTGGACTTTAGGTATGAAGAACAGACTCGATCTAATCTACGAAAAACTGTAAAATCTCACCGAGCAACCTGAAAATCTGATACCACTTGATAGAGGCAAAGGTGTCTCGATGTTTCGATGAGATGGTGGCTATCGTTTCTGTGGGAGTCGACCTTGACGATCCGACTACGTACGTGCGAGACGTCGCGCCTTAGCAATCGCTAAACCAACTTCCGAGGGTTATTGACCACGCCGAGCACGATCAACTCGACCACGAGGGCCTGCTTTCCTGCGAGCAAACGAAGAACAAGCAAGAAATTAAGATTGCAATCTGGATATTGCGAATATAAGAGGAAAGCTTTATTAATGAAGGTGGGGTTACGAGACGCCTTGGTGCGGTCGTTGAACACAAGCGAAATACGTGAAGTTGCAGCTATGGCGAACTTTTGATCTAAACAAAACCCAAAGTCTAAACGACGCCTCTAAGGGCTGTATATATGGAGAAAGAGGAGGGAATTTCGTGGCCCTTGAGGGAGGGGTCCGAAACCAACCCTAACTCTTGTTTCCCCACCATACGGACTCTAAAAACAGCCTACACTTAAGTATTTCGAAATTACATGGGCCTGGCCCAATAATAAGGTGACGCAGCACCTAGAATAGCCTATGGACGAATATTATGAAGTGGCATCTTGTATATTTCGTCCAAGGCCTCATGCTCTCATTAGGGTGGCCTCAAAGTCCTGGAATCATCACTTGTAACTCCGTTCTTGTTTCCCTTGCGCATGCCAACATCTCCATGCTTGAACTTGCTCCAAGGTTCATCTTTCTTGTCCATGGTAGGCCCTTCATTTGTAAGCAAAACAAATGTATCCAATTTAGGCAGCATCATATTCTCATGAACATTGGAATCGTTACCAAGAAGCGAAAGTACACGATAATTCAATTGGCGATCGAGCTCTAGTAATTGGTCCAGTATGTATAGCAGCAGGGGCTGTGGGTGTAACAATGGTATTGATGTCCTCATCAAGTAGCCAAGTGGATGAGCAAAGGCTCTCACACAAGAATATGAGCTAATCCAATGCTACCCTAGAAAGAGGAAAGGGAACAAGTATATATAGTCTCGGGAAAAAGGGGTACAAGGGACAAGGCCCTGAGGCACTTCTTGTATGACAGGGGGGGGCAGACGTCCGGCGTCGGGCGGATGTCCGGGTTCATGAGGCCGGATGTCCGGTGGGGGCGACCATTTCAGCCGAATCGGGAAAGGGGAGCCGAATTTCTGGGCTGGGGCCCGGATTTCCGGGCTGGTGGCCGGATGTCCGGGCTTGGACGCCGGATGTCCGGGCCCGGGAGACTTGGGCATTTTGATGCATGTTGAGGTAGAAGCAACAGGGGCCGGATGTCCGGTCGTATTTGATGTCCGGCCCGAAGGGGATTTTGCTCGTTTCCGTTGGTTCTCTTCGTCCATGGACTTGGCGGCTTGTCCGTCTTCACGTGCATCCTCGGGAGGTTCCCCTTGACACCTAATCATGCATAGCATATCGGACTTAGGTAGTAGCCATGTCTCGAGTGGATCATATGTGATATCAATAAGGAAAGAGGTCACCTCGTTCTCGAGAGCTCTAGCTCTAGCTCGTGTCATGGGTCCTCTTGGCTCTTGATGAGACGGTTGTATGTCCATGGGGATGATCGTGGGATGCTCCGCATCATCTCCCCCCCCCCCCTTGGGAGAGATCCGACCTCGGACCAAAAGCTTCATCTCCATGGAATGGTGCGAGGTCCTTGACGTTGAAGATGTCGCTCACGTTGTATTTGTCTCGAGGTATGTCGATCTTGTAGGCGTTGTCTTGTAGCGTGCTAGCACCTTGAAAGGTCCATCGGCTCGAGGGAGAAGCTTGGACTTGCGTTCTTTGGGGAAGCGGTCCTTGCGTAGGTGTAGCCACACTAGATCACCAATGTTGAAGACGATGGGTTGCTTGTTGGCGTTGAGCTTGTTTGCTTGACGTTGTACTTGGCGCTCAATGGTGTGCCTTGTATCTTCATGCATCTTCTTGATGTAGCTTGCTCGTTCACTTGCATCCATGTTGGTGCGCTCTTGGAGAGGAAGAGGTAGAATGTCCAATGGGGACAACGGGTTGAAACCGTAGACGACCTCGAAGGGAGACTTGCCGGTAGTTGAATGTCTTGCACGGTTGTAGGCATACTCGGCGATGGGTAGACATGCTTCCCATTCCTTAATGTTCTTCTTGATCAAGACACGAAGTAGAGTGGATAGTGTGCGGTTCGTCACCTCCGTTTGGCCGTCGGTTTGAGGATGGTATGCCGAGGAGAACAAGAGCTTGATTACGAGCTTGGCGCATAGGGTCTTCCAAAAGTAACTCAAGAACTTGACGTCACGATCGGAGACGATTGTCTTTGGTACGCCATGGAGTCGCAAGATTTCCCTACAAAAGAGATTGGCAACATGTGAAGCATTGTCTATCTTGTTGCAAGGTATGAAATGTGCCATCTTAGAAAATCTATCCACAACAACAAAGATGGAATCCTTGCCATTTTGAGTCCTAGGCAAACCAAGTACAAAATCCATACTAATGTCTTCCCATGGTTGATATGGAATAGGAAGAGGCATGTAAAGACCATGAGATTGAGCTTTAGACTTAGCTTTGCGACATGTATAGCATCGGTTGGTGAAGCGTGAGACGTCATGAACATCTTGGGCCAAAAGTAGTTGGTGGAGAGCGTGGCGAATGTCTTGTCGCGTCCAAAGTGTCCCATGAGTCCGCCTCCATGAGCCTCTTGCAAAAGGAGCAAACGAAGAGAAGACTCGGGAATGCAAAATTTGTTAGCTCTCATAAGATAACCATCCTTGATGTAATATTGTTCCCAAGAAGTATGCGTCAAACACTTAGCATAAGGAGAAGCAAAAGATGGATCATGCTCATACAAGTCTTTTATATGCTCAAAACCAATAACATTCAACTCAAGTTGAGTGACAAGCATGCATATGCGTGAAAGCGCGTCGGCAACTACATTTTCTTTACCCTTAATATACTTGATCACGTAAGGAAAAGATTCAATGAATTCACTCCATTTGGCATGACGCTTGTTTAACTTAGTTTGACCTTTGAGGTACTTAAGCGTTTCATGATCGGTATGGATGACAAACTCGTGAGGTCTAAGGTAATGTTCCCAAACATGTAGCACGCGCACTAAAGCATACAACTCTTTGTCATAGATGGGATAATTAAGTTGAGCACCGGATAGTTTCTCACTAAAATAAGCAATGGCTCGTTTTTCTTGCATCAAAACTCCGCCAATTCCGGTACCACTTGCATCACAATGAACCTCAAAAGTTTTGTCAAAATTGGGCAAAGCAAGAAATGGAGCATGAGTAAGCAAAGATTTAAGCTCATCAAAAGCGGTTGATTGCAAAGTTCCCCAAACAAAGGGAGTATTCTTCTTGCTCAAAGCATGAAAAGGAGCGGCAATTGTGCTAAAATCTTTCACAAAGCGACGATAGAAACCCGCAAGACCAAGAAAACTTCGCACTTGTTGCAAATTGGTGGGTTGGGGCCAAGTTTTAATTGCTTCAATTTTAGATTCATCAACACGGACACCCTTTGAGGAAACCACAAAACCCAAGAAAACCACTTTGTCAACTCCAAAAGTGCATTTTTTCAAGTTTGCATAAAGGCTTTCCTTGTAAGAGTTTGTAACACAGATTTTACATGATCGATGTGCTCTTTCATGGTTTTGCTAAACACAAGAATATCATCAAAGTAAACCACAACAAAGACTCCAATATAAGGACGAAGCACATGATGCATAAGACGTACAAAAGTACCTGGAGCTTCCGAAAGACCCATAGGCATCACTAACCATTCATATAAACCAAATTTGGTTTTGAAAGCAGTTTTCCATTCATCACCCTCTTGTATGCGGATTTGATAATAGCCACTTTTAAGATCAATTTTTGAGAAAAAGTTGGCTCCACTAAGTTCATCAAGCATATCATCTAAGCGAGGAATGGGATGCCTATATCGAACGGTAATAGCATTGATAGGTTGACAATCGGAGCACAAGCGGAAACTTCCATCGGGCTTAGGCACAAGAATAACCGGAACGGCACAAGGGCTTAAGCTTTCACGTACATGACCGTTGTCGATTAGTTGTTGTACTTGTCGTTGAATCTCCTTGGTTTCTTCCGGATTGACTCGGTATGGAGCTTTGTTTGGTAGAGGCACTCCGGGGATGAGGTCAATTCGATGCTCTATGCCTCAAAGAGGAGGTAGACCCGGAGGTAGCTCATCGGGGAAAACATCTTGAAATTCCTGCAGAAGAGATTGAAACACCAAAGGTAGCTCGTGAATGGTGTTAGTTTTTGGATCTCCATCCTTGCACACAAGGACAAAGTGCATCACACTCGATGGGTTCTCACCCACTTCTCTCATCTCACTTTTGGTGGCAAATAGGATGAGGTTTTTCTCTCTAGCGAAGGGTCGCTCAAATTTGGCTTGTGGCTCTCACTCACTTTTGGATGGATCACTTTCTCACTCTTTTCTCTATGATGTGTGGCTTGCTTGTCGCCTATCACTTGAGTAGGAGACGTAGGTCGTAGCACATATTCCTTCCCTTTCATCTTGAAGCTATAGTGATTGGTGCGCCCATTGTGGATGACACCACGGTCGAATTGCCATGGTTCCACCTAGAAGTAGGTGGCAAACGGTCATTGGGACCACATCACATTTCAACGATGTCTTCATAAGCACCAATTTTGAAGGAGACTTGGACCGTATGCTCGACTCAGATAGTGCCGAGTCACTTAGCCATTGAACCTTGTAGGGTGCGGGTGCTTCCTCTTGACCAATTGGAGCTTGGAGCATAGTTCTTCACTTGCCAAGTTGTGGCAACTACCTCCATCGACGATGACCTTGATGGACCGTCCATTGATGCCGGCTTTTGTGTGGAAGATGTGGCATCGTTGGTCTTCTTCTTGTTGATGTTGGAGAGTCAAGACCTTGGAGACAACAAGAGCGGGGCTCGAATCCTCATCACAAAAGACTTGGTCATCTTCATCTTCGTTCACTTGCCGGTGCATAGCCACTTGCTCAAGAGCTTCCATCTCCTCTTCACTCATGGAGTCATATGTGCCATCGTCGTTGAGGATCATGGTGCGCTTGTTGGTGCATTCGTATGACTTGTGGCCTCGGCCGCTGCAAGTGAAACACTTGAAGGAGCTTGTCTTGATGGTCTCATCGGTCGGAGTAGAGGATGAAGCACGCGGCTTGAGGTTGCTTGTAGTAGGAGGAGGACGACTTGAACTTGTCGAAGTCTTCTTGTAACTTGACTTGTCGTCGTTTCTTGAAGAAGGACTGGTTGATGTAGATGTTGGAGGAGTCGTTGAAGCTTGGTTGTTGGAGGAGCCGTAGGTCTTGGATGAGTACTTCATGCATTTGAAGTCATCTTGCACTTGGCGTTCCGCCTTTGTAGCTTTATGCACGAGCTCAATGAGGGATGAGTATGGTTGGAAGTCGGCGATCTTCTTGATGGGATGATTGAGTCCATTCAAGAAACTTGCCATAGTTTGCTCATCATCTTCCTTGACATTGGCTCGAATCATGGCTATCTCCATTTCCTTGTAATATTCTTCAACGCTCTTTGTTCCTTGCTTGAGTAGTTGGAGTTTCTTGAAGAGGTCGCGGTTGTAGTAGGTTGGCACAAAGCGTGCTCGCATGACATCCTTCATTTGAGCCCAAGTGGTGATTGGAGGTTCACCTCTTGCTTGTCGTCGCTCAATGATTTGTTCCCACCATATGAGCACATAGTCTTGGAACTCAAGTGATGCCATAGCGATTTTCTTCGCTTCATCGTAGTTGTGCAAGCGGAAGATTTTGTCAACCTTCAATGCCCATGAGAGGTAGTCTTGAGGTCATTGCTTCCATTGAACTTGGGCATGGTGAATTTTAGCTTGTCAGAAGCGTTGCTCTTCATTGTGTTGTTGGCGATGTTGATGATGACGTCCTTGGTGTGGATTGTATTCGTCTTCATGTTGCTCTTGGCGCGGAGGAAGACCATGATCAACTTGCCCTTGTTGAACTTGAGGTTGAGGTGGAGCTTGTCGAGCTTGTGGAGGAGCTTGAGGAACTTGACGTTGTACTTGAGGTTGGTAGTTCCTTTCTTGGATTTCTTCTCGAAGGGCTTCCTCTTGATTGCGCCGTTCGCGATTGCGGTTGGCGAAGGCTCTACTTGATTCTTGAAGGGCATGATGCGCCTCAAGAGCTTGCGCCTCACGTTGTTGTTGTTGAAGACGTTGAGCCTTGGCGTCTTGTTCATCTTGGTGAAGACGTGCTCGTTCTTCCTCTTGTTGGCGGCATTTAAGACGTTGTCGTTCTTGAGCTTGAGCAAAAGCCTCTTGATTAGATTGAGGACGAGGGACTTGATCATCAACTTGCTCTTGTGAATGCTTGTCATGTAGCGGGTTGCGGATGCATGACGGTCTTGACGAGCTGCACTGACGAAGAGTGTTCGATGTAGTTGTACTTGAGTCATAGAAGGTGTCGTCGGAGTGTCGACTCGAGCTGCCCCGTCTTGATGATGAAGAAGTTGAATGACGCCGGTTTCTCATCAACGCGAGGATCTCGTCCATTCTTGCATCATTCTCTTGCTTGTGAGCCTCGAACTTGTTGTCGAAGTAGTCTCTTGTACGTTGCTCGGAGAGTCGCAAGTCGGTGGCGAGGTTGTCGATGCGCGATCGCTCATTGCTTGTTGTTCTTGGTGCAACGCTCGTTGTGCACCAAAGAGGTGGCTCTTGGTGACGTATGAAGACATGTCATCGTCTTGCTCGATGAAGAGTGGGTTGGTAGAAGAACTTGGCCTATCCATCATTCCAAGCAAAATGTGAGTGGTCGAACGGAAAAGAACTTATACCAATGTACCTTTGAACGATGTTGAAAATGAATCATGTTCACTCAAATGCGGACAATGAAATAGCACTCTTGGTACTGATTCTTGTCGGTTCTCACACCTACACAAATAAAAGCTTATGGTGGAGCTCGGTTAGGATGGTGGCAGAAAATTTGATGCAATTGTAAGTGAGACTCAATAATGTTGGAAATGATTCACAAATTTGCAAATGCAACAAGTAGACCAATAGCAAGATATGGTACACGGGAACACACACGCAAATAGATAATATGGGGTTATGCAACCAAGGATGAGCCAAAATGTGGAATTCACCAAGATGCTCTTGTTGCACAACACTAGAGAGACGCTAGCACGATTGCACAATAGGAGGATACGAACTTGTGCACAACCTACTAAGCAAAAAAATGCAACGACTTCTATCCCAAGTATGCTATATGTATTGTGTTTCGATGTGTTGATCCAAGATGATCAAGTATGACAATCTTAATGTTGTAAGATGCTATGGTTCTTGCTCATAAGCTCTTTGCTTATCTTTCTCTCTTTGCTTAAAAGCTTGATTGGCTCTTTCTCTTTTGAGCTCTTTTCTCATGCAAAACTTCACGAACCAAGATAGAAATTGTGTATGCGATGACAACTTTGCGACGCTTTAAGTTGATGCTAAGATATGCACCACTTTGGTATGTTATGTATGCTATGGAGTATGATCACTAATGTGCACAAGTCACGTTGCCGGCAATACTCAATGGCTAGTCTCGATGGGTAAGCAACGCGAAAGATGGGTTATGATGGTTATCAATGCAATTGCAAGTAATGTCAAAGGTTTCGACGATGTTACCGTCCTTGACGAAGATGAGCGGTGGTGATCTTGATGTTGAACCGTACCTAGATAGCCGAAACACAAAAGGATACGGAAAAACCCCAACTCAAATTCTCAAGGAAAAATTTGGCAACGTTGTCGGAATTGGAAGTGGGAAAGGCTAAGGTGGTGTTATGCGGAAGTGGTGGAGGTAAGTGGAAGTGTATGTGGGCACGGGACAAAATTTGGTGAAAGTTAGGCGATGATCGGGGTGGTGGAAGGGATTGTTGTTACCAGGGGCCGGAAATCCGGGCTGGAAGCCGGATGTCCGGGGCGCCGGATGTCCGGGCTGATCGGGCCGGATGTCCGGGGTGCCGGATGTCCGGGCTGCTCGGGCCGGATGTCCGGGCTCGATGAACACCGCGGGGGAAGGTGGGATCCGGGGCAAAATTCGGGCGATTTTGTGGATGGAAATTGTGGAAATGGTGGGGGAAAGCTAGATCTACCTGCAACACACGAAATCCACGGATCAAATCCAACAAAACTTCATCACACGAACAGATCACAAAAAAAATTAGGGCTATTTTTGTGGGGAATTTTCGGAATTAGGACAAAAACAACAAAAATCAAGCTAGAAAAGAGGGGTAGAGGCTCCAATAACGTGATCAACGTGGCTCATGATACCATAGATGATGTAGGGCGGAACCCTACGTGGATGATCTTTCACGTTGGAGCAGATCCTACGGTGAATCACGAAGAACACGCGGAAGAACAAGAGGGAAACACGGGGAAAACGAGAGAGAATTCACTCAACCGACAAGAGATCAATCACACAAGTGCTACATCGATGAACACAAAGGGAGATACATGATTCAAGGTCAACAAAGGACGATACAAACGGTAGCCGTTCTTCTCCGTGAGGAGGCCTTGAGGTCCACCCTAGAAGGGGGTCTTGAATCCGCTTGGGGGATCTTCTCCGTAGAGGTCCTGATCTCCGAGGAGAAGTAGCCAAGTGGATGAGCAAAGGCTCTCACACAAGAATATGAGCTAATCCAATGCTACCCTATGATAGAGGCAAAGGTGTCCCGATGTTTCGATGAGATGGTGGCTATCGTTTCTGTGGGAGTCGACCTTGACGATCCGATCACAGACGTCTTGAGACGTCGCGCCTTAGCAATCGCTAAACCAACTTCCGAGGGTTATTGACCACGCCGGAGCACGATCAACCTGACCACGAGGGCCTGTTTCCTGCGAGCAAGCGAAGAATGGGCAAGAAACTAAGATTGCAATCTGGATATTGCGAATATAAGAGGAAAGCTTTATTAATGAAGGTGGGGTTACGAGACGCCTTTGGTCCGGTCGTTGAACACAAACGGCAATGCTGTGAAGTTGCAGCTATGGCGAACTTTTGATCTAAACAAAACCCAAAGTCTAAACGACGCCCTAAGGGCTGTATATATGGAGAAAGAGGAGGAATTTCGTGGCCCTTGAGGGAGGGGTCCAAACCAACCCTAACTCTTGTTTCCCCACACATACGGACTCTAAAACAGCCTACACTTAAGTATTTCGAAATTACATGGGCCTGGCCCAATAATAAGGTGACGCAGCACCTAGAATAGCCTATGGACGAATATTATGAAGTGGCATCTTGTATATTTCGTCCAAGGCCTCATGCTCTCATTAGGGTGGCTTCAAAGTCCTGGAATCATCACTTGTAACTCTGTTCTTGTTTCTATGCATGCCAACATCTCCATGCTTGAACTTGCTCCAAGGTTCATCTTTCTTGTCCATGGTAGGCCCTTCATTTGTAAGCAAAACAAATGTATCCAATTTAGGCAGCATCATATTCTCATGAACATTGGAATCGTTACCAAGAAACGAAAGTACCTGATAATTCAATTGGCGTGCGCGAGCTCTAGTAATTGGTCCAGTATGTATAGCAGCAGGGGCTGTGGGTGTAACAATGGTATTGATGTCCTCATCACCCTAGAAAGAGGAAAGGGAACAAGTATATATAGTCTCGGGGCGAAGGGGTACAAGGGACAAGGCCCTGAGGCACTGCGCGCAGGCAGGGGGGGCCGGACGTCCGGGCGTCGGGCCGGATGTCCGGGCCTTCGCGAGGCGCCGGATGTCCGGGCTCTCAGCCCGGATGTCCGGGCTGGGGCGACCATTTCAGCCGAATCGGGAAAGGGGCGCCGGATTTCCGGGCTGGTGGCCGGATGTCCGGGCTTGGACGCCGGATGTCCGGGCCCTGGAGACTTGGGCATTTTGATGCATGTTGAGGTAGAAGCTCCAGGGGCCGGATGTCCGGGGTCAGGGCCGGATGTCCGGGGCCTGGAAGGGGATTTTGCTCGTTTCCGTTGGTTCTCTTCGTCCATGGACTTGGCGGCTTGTCCGTCTTCACGTGCATCCTCGGGAGGTTCCCCTTGACACCTAATCATGCATAGCATATCGGACTTAGGTAGTAGCCATGTCTCGAGTGGATCATATGTGATATCAATAAGGAAAGAGGTCACTTCGTTCTCGAGAGCTCTAGCTCTAGCTCGTGTCATGGGTCCTCTTGGCTCTTGATGAGACGGTTGTATGTCCATGGGGATGATCGTGGGATGCTCCGCATCAAGCTGCCAACCGACGCAGCCACAGGCGACCTTGACTGGGCGGCGCACACCGAGATGCTGCGAGGCCATCTCAATCGAGCCCAAGACCGTTTCAAGAAGCACGCAGACAAGCACCGCTCCGAGCGCTCCTTCGCCGTTGGGGACCAAGTCCTCCTCAAGGTCCATCCCTACGTCCAAGTCTCCGCTGCCACCGCCGCCGCAAGCTGGCGTACAAGTTCTTTGGTCCCTTCACCGCCCCGGAGCGTGTTGGAAACCTCGCCTATCGCTGAAGCTGCCACGGACGGGCGCATTCATCCAGTCTTCCACATCTCCCAGCTCAAGCCGTTCGTCCCCGGCTACACTCCGTCTTCTCGGAGCTGCCAAAGGTGCCTGATCCGACGACGACGCCACTAAAACCCATTGCCATCCAGAACGCCGCATGGTCAAGAAAGGAGATGCCGCCCTCACTCGTGCACGGTGCAATGGTCCACTTTGCCACCGACGCAACCACAGGAAGATTACAACGTCATTCGAAGCGCTTCGACGCCGAGCTGCGGGAAGATGAAGCACCGCTTAAGAAGGGCGTATCAGAACGCCTGAGTTGATCCCAGCAGATTAATCGAACCACAGGCATAAATGAGGCACTCAGTGCAATTGTAGTGTTGGGCCGCGGCCATGCAAGCGTGTGTGTGCAAGTGTGGCCTTGGGCCGGTACTACTTAAGCAGATGTGGAACTCTGAGTGGGGGCATGAATGAGATTAAGTCTGATCCCCATCTCTCCCGAGCCCTCTCTTCTCACCTGCTCCCTTCTCCTCCCTCTCCTAATCCCCTTCTCAAATCCTCTCCCAACATCGGGTTATTACACCCTCCTCGAGCCTCCTCGTCGGAGTAGCAGCAGCCGGCAACCACCAGGTCGCCACGCCCTGCCTTCTCTTCATTTACTCCCCCTGCTTCTCTCCCTCTCAACCTCTCTAATCTCTCTCGCCTCTCTCTTCTCTAGTAGTGAGCGAACGCCAGGGACGCTCGCGTCCCAAATCTTGTTGCGCCACCTTTGGAGCTTCCCACGGAGGCCTTCACCTCGTCCGTGTCGTGGCGTCCATCCCCACCGAACCTCGCGACCTCTTCGAACCCTGCGATCACGCTGCATCGTCTCTACTTGAACGCCTCCTCACAAGAATCACAAGAGGTCGCCGTTGCCCGGAGCTCCTCTGTTGCCCCCCGACCTGCCTCGGTCCATCGGGAATCCATTCCCGTCCTCCTCCGCCGGATACGGCAAGCACCGGCCGGATCTTGCGCCGCCGCAAGCCCATTGCCGCCACCAAGTCCCTCGCCTCCTCTGCATCGAGCACCGCTGCCTCCTTCGCCCTGCACGACGGGCAGACGGCCCGCCCTTACCGCGTCCCTCCAGATCCGGCGCTGGCCCGCCGTCTTCGACCTCCCTCTGCATGCCCGCAAGCTCGCCGCCGCCAGCGCCCTCGCCAAGACCTGTGTTGCTCAAGTTCGAGCAGAGCGCAACCGCTCGCCCGCGCCGGCGCCTCAAGCCACCACCGTTCGCTCCAGATCCGGCCCCTCTGACGGATCCTGCCATCCCTGTTCCGGCGGTCCCGCCGAGGCCGCCTCAGCCAGAGCCTCAGATTGTCAGCTGCCCCTGCTTTACCTCAGTAGCTCCCTCTGTTGTTCAATGAACGAGCATCAGCTCGCTCGCCTCGCCTCGCTTTGACCGGCGCCTGGGTCTGCTGCCATGCGCGTGGCCTAGCAGCCTCAAGGCCCAGCGCCTCGCCTCAGCCTCTCCACCGACTGGGCTTGGCCCATGGGTGAGCATCCCCTCCAGCCCTCTCCTGTGCATGTTGGGCCAGCTAGATTCAACCCTATCCATGTTTTTTTGGCGGAACGATCTGCTAATTAACCGAGAAGTTGTTGTTTTACAGAAAAACCCCTAATGTTCATGCATCTAATAACTAATTAACCATGCTTCATATGTAAATAATTTATATATGTAAAATGCTTAGAATTTCATCTAGTTTCATAATATGCTGCTTTCATACATGTTTAAAATGATTAACCTTGCTGTTTGCATTAATTCGCATAAATGACATGTTAAAATGGTTTATTTCATAACTAAATAACCGTAGCTCGGAATTAAATGTTCTTTATATGTAAATGGGGTAGAAAATGCATAGAATAACGTGGTCCACTTTAATTTCCTGTTTAACAACCTTAAAATATGGTTTAGGGCATAACAGTACCAATTTATGAAATATGCCTATGGGGATTTTCCGGTTTTGTTGTTCGTTCTTCCCACCCCATTTAAAATTGCCAAGATAGGTAGTTTTATTATGCTTCACCTCTTGCCATGTTAACAACATTTAACCTTGTCATGCATCATACTCGATTGTGCTTCATGTCATGTTTATGTGTTGTGTGTTTACCGTGTGTTTGCTTCTTTCCATGTTGTGCGCTTCTTCTCGATAGTTCCCGTTTCGTTGCGATCATGAGGATTCGTTCGTCTACGTTTGGTTCGTCTAGGTGGCTTAATCTTCTTCTTGGACTCATTCTTCTTCCTTGCGGGATTTCAGGCAAGATGACCGTCACCTTGGATCTCACTACTATCATTGCTATGCTAGTTGCTTCGTTCTATCGCTATGCCGCGTTACCTACCACTTGCTTATCAAGCCTCCCAAATTGCCATGATAGCCCCTAACCATTGTCACCCTTCCTAGCAAACCGTTGTTTGGCTATGTTACCGCTTTGCTCAGCCCCTCTTATAGCGTTGCTAGTTGCAGGTGAAGATGAAGATTGCTCCATGTTGGATTATGTTTATGTTGGGATATCACAATATCTCTTATATTATTAATGCATCTATATACTTGGTAAAGGGTGGAAGGCTCGGCCTTATGCCTGGTGTTTTGTTCCACTCTTGCCGCCCTAGTTTCCGGCATATCGGTATTATGTTCCCGGATTTTTCGTCCCTAACGCGGTTGGGTGATTTATGGGACCCCCTTGACAGTTCGCTTTAAATAAAACTCTTCCAGCAAGGCCCAACATTGGTTTTACCATTTGCCTCGCCTATGCCCTTTTTTCCCTTGGGTTTCCGGAGCCCGAGGGTCATCTTTATTTTAGCCCCGGGGTCAGTGCTCCTCTGAGTGCTGGTCCAAACCGAGCGATGTCCGGTGCCCCCTGGGCAATCAGGGTCTATGCCAACCCGATGTCTGGCTCATCCGGTGTGCCCTGAGAACGAGATATGTGCAGCACCTATCAAGATTTGTCGGCACGTCCGGGCGGCTTTGCTGGTCTTGTTTTACCATTGTCGAAATGTCTTGTAACCGGGATTCCGAGACTGGTCGGGTCTTCCCGGGAGAAGGAATATCCTTTGTTGATCGCGAGAGCTTATCATGGGCTAAGTTGGGACACCCCTGCAGGGTATAAACTTTCGAGAGCCGTGCCCGCGGTTATGTGGCAGATGGGAATTTGTTAATATTCGGTTGTAGTAAACTTGAAGTAAACTCTTTTGAAATACACCAACCGTGTGCGTAACCATGATCGTATCTTTTCGGGGTTGTTCGAAAGGAGGACACGGTTTCTGGGTTATGTTTGGCGTAAGTAGGAGTTCAGGATCACTTCTTGATCATTACTAGTTGACGACCGCTTGCTTTGCTTCTCTTCTCGCTCTTGTTTCGTAAGTTAGCCACCATACAGGCTTAGTCGCTGCTGCAACCTCACCACTTTACCCCTTCCTTACCCATTAAGCCTTGCTAGTCTTGATACCCATGGTAATGGGATTCTTTGAGTCCTCGTGGCTCATGATTACTACACCACCAGTTGCAGGTACAGGTTATGCGACGATCATGACGCGAGAGCGATGTTTACTTGTGTTGGAGTTCTTCTTCTTCTTCGTTGATCTTGGGTTAGGTTCCTGGTCGGCACTGGCTAAAGGTGGTGGATATTGTTTGAGTTTCTGTTTATGTTTCATCCGTAGTCGGATGTTGATCTTGTATATGATGTATTGATGTATCCTTGCGCCATTTGTACGCCTTGCATGTATCCCCATCTATTAGGTATTGTTGATGTAATGATATCCACCTTGCAAAAGCGTCTTCAAGATGCGCTTCTATCCTTGGTGGGACCTTCGAGTTCCTTTAGGATAGGGTCGCATCTTGGGCGTGACAAAAAGGAAGAATAGACAGTGGACAATGATGGAGTCCCTTGTGCAACAAATCAGGAGGTATGTCGATCCCACGCTATTAGTCGGACTTTGGTTTTCTTTGCGAGCGTTGATGTTTTGGTGATTCATCTTCGTGATTTTCCCATGTCTCAGATCCACTCTGATTGAGGAGGTGAGGGAGAGTGTACTGCGAAAGGGTCTTCGGCAGATGCCACTAGGCGGGCGGTGATGGAGGTGGCACTGCAGGATCAGACATAAGTGAGAATGCAAGGGCGAATCTAAGGATCGGCTACAGAGCAGGCAAGCGGCAGGGTGGCTGAAGGTGACGTGGTGAGAAGGAAAAGCTAGCCACCGACTTATGAACTCTCCATGAGGAAGGTGATGTAAGGGACGCACTAGTAGCTCATAGGTTCGATGGCAATCTCACTCACAGATACGAATCAAGGTAGCGATTACAATATGGTTTCGGTAGATGAACTAGGGTACGAGCAAGGAGGAAAGGGGAGCGGGTAGTTGGTAGCCGTCGGGTCGGTGTTGATCCATTGGATACCCTAGACGAGGGTGGGTGTTGGCTTAAGTACACCTCTTGGCTAGGCTGGCCTTACTCACCCACTCTGGGCCAACGTAGAGTGGGTTGTCCTAATGCGCATGCCTAGTTTGCGTGCTGGTTGCCTCTGTGGTCCTGACTGGTGGGCCCCATGGTCAGGGGCGCTAACACCCCCTTATCCTTCAGAAGAGGCTTGTCCCCAAGCATCAGCGTGCAAGAATTGCACGTGTAGTGCCTCCTTGTCTTCCCAGGTGATGCTGACGGATGGTGTTAACCAGTGTACTTGCACCTGTTCCTTCATCGTGTCGTTCTTCTTGCGCCACCTGGATTGTAGGATGGCGGTGGGTACGGCGAGGTCTTCCTCCGACGATGGCAGGACCATTGAGGCTGATGTGCCCAGAAGTTAAGCTTGCCGGAGTTGCAAGACATGGAAGACGGGGTGCACCATAGCGTGAGATGGCATCATAAGCTCGTAGGAGACGTCGTTGAACTTGGCGGAGGGTCCTTTCTTGTCGGCCTGGTCCTTCATAACTCCACGCGCTCGATGAAGCTGCTGCTCGATCACGCCTTGCATCACAGCGCGCTCTTTGAGCCACGACTGCAGTGCAGGGACCGTATAGGAGGTTGTCGTCATATCCCCCAATGCCGGGATCCCTCCCTTACATCGCCTTGAATGGCGTCATGCCGATGACCGAGTGGTAAGAGTTGTACCAGAATTGTGCCAGCAGGATCCAGAAACTCCAGCGCTTGGGGCACGCCTGCACGAAACACCGCAAATACGTCTTGATGCACTGGTTCACATGCTCCATCTGGTCGTCCGTTTGAGGATGATTCGTCGTCCTCATGCGCAGCTCCATGCCTGCATAATTGAACATTTCTTGCCAAAAATGGCTGGTAAACACCGGGTCACGATCAGAAACAATAGCTCCAGGAAACCCATGCAGTTTGTACAGTTGCTGCAAGTACAGCAAAGCCACCTTGGCGGTTGTGTATGGATGCGCCAGTGATACGTCACCAACGTATCTATATTTTTTTATTGTTCCATGCTATTATATTATCCATCTTGGATGTTTTATATGCATTATTATGTTATTTTATATCATGTTTTGGGACTAATTTATAAACCAAGTGCGAAGTGCCAGTTGTTGTTTTTTCCTTTTTTTCCTTTATAGAAAATCAAAACCAAACTGAGTCCAAACGGAACGAAACTTTTTGACAATTTTTCTTGGACCACAAGACACCCTGGAAGCTTGGGGTGAAGCCAGAAGGGCCATGGGGTGGCCACAAGCTCGACGGGCGCACCCCCAAAGCTTGTGGGCCGCCCGTGGCACTTCTAACCCTAATTCTTCTTCTATAAATACTCAAATACTCCCCGTAGACCAGAGGGCACACGAAAAATACCTTTTCCGCCATAGCAAGTTTCTGTCCTCGTGAGATCCCATCTGGAGGCCTTTTCTGGTACTGTGCCGAGGGGGGTTCGACCATGGAGGGCTTCTACATCAACCTTGCTGCCCTTCCAATAATCTATGAGTAGTTTACCACAGACCTACGGGTCCATAACTAGTAGCTAGATGGCTTCCTCTCTCTCTCTTTGATCTTCAATATAATGTTCTCCTTGATGTTCTTGGAGATCTATTCAATGTAATCTTCTTTTGCGGTGCGTTTGTTGAGATCCGATGAATTGTGGGTTTATGATCAGATTATCTATGAATATTATTTGAGTTTTCTCTAAACTCTTTTATGCATGATTAAGATAGATTTGTATTTCTCTTCGATCTATTTTTTTGACCAATTAAAACAGTAGGAAAGGCTCCTACTGCATATATATTTCTAACTCATCCAAATGTTACATAATTACATTGAGGGAGGGTGGGGGCGCACCCACCAAACAGGGGTGAGTATAAAACACAAAAAGAAAGTGTCCTTGTAAGAGGCTAAAGTAGAGAGTTTACAAGAGCAGTAATATACTGCTGTTTTTTCTCAGTCGCCCTATGAATCAGGGCCCCAAAGTCAGTTTTAAATCTATGTCTGCAGGCTGCAATTGTGGGTTTTATCCTTCTAAAAAAGTTATTATTTCTCTCCTTCCACAAACTCCACGCAGCAGCCAAGAATATGTCCATGAATATGGGTCTGGCATGATTTTTCTTGGCAATCTCAAGAAGTTCGAATCGGTTGGTGTGCTGGGTCCAGTTTATGTTTAAGATCTTCCAACATTCTTTGTTGAATTTGCAGTGGAAGAAGAGGTGTTCCACCGTTTCTTCCACGTGGGTTTCACACAGCAGGCAATCATAGTTGTTGCCAATGTCGAAGTGCCTTCTTCTCAGCATGTTTCGTGTATTGAGCCTGTCAGAGAGGAGGAACCATCCAAAAACTTCCAGTTTGGGGGTGTTGGAAGACTTCCATAGCCATTTGTAGGCATGGTGTACTCGAATTTCTCTGAAGTAGTATGCATAGTAATCCTTGGTCCAGAATTCCTTTTCCCCCCAAGCATAGGACCATACATCGTTTGTCAGGCGAGAGATATCTGTGTCAATGGTCTCCTGTTGGATCTGCCTGACTTCACCAAGGGCTTGGCTCGACAGGGGGAGGTGAAAAACTGTTTGAAGGTCCGTGGTTTGAAGGAAATCTCTGACCGACATATCTTCCGCAGATGTGAAGGAGTACGCTCTAGGGAAAGCATCTGAAAGTACATTACGAGTCCAGCAATCTTTCCAGAAGAGAGCCGTGTCTCCACAGTGAATTTTAACCGAAGTAATCCCTCTGAAGACGGGGTTGAGTTGCATTACTTCGCGCCACCAGAAGAACTGCATGGTTCTGTAGCATGGGGGATGGCGGATCCATAGTACGTTCCCCATATCAATTGCACCCAGGGGATGTCTTGTCGGCTATAAAATTTGTGCAAGAATTTGAGGAGCATGGCATCGTTTTGTATACGGAGATTAAGCACGCCAAGCCCTCCATGTTTGTTTGGACGGAAGATCATATCCCACGCAGCCAGAGAGGTGCATTTTACTCCATCGTCGGTTTGTTTTCTCCAAAGACATTGGCGTCGAATCTTGTCCAAATGTTCCACAATTTTTGGATGCAGTCTAAGAGTCCCCATAGTAAAGGTGGCCAATGATGTAACTATCGAGTTAATCAGTGCCGTTTTTCCTGCATACGACATCAGTAACATAGCAGCTATCATGTTCTGTTTGGCCTTGCATACTAGGGGAGCTAGGTCTTGTATGGATGGTTTGGTTGTTCCCAGAGGCAGTCCTAGGTACGTGAACGGCATGGTGGCCATCGAGCAGCCAAAGATAGACGCTATGTTCTGACAGAGCTCCGGCGATGTGTTGATCGGCACAATTGTGGATTTCTGAAAGTTGATGTGTAGCCCGATAGATTCAGCATAATCTATGAGGAGTTCCTTCATCAAACGGGCATGTGTCGTGCATGCTTGCATTACTATCAACGTGTCGTCGGCATATTGGATCATCGGAAAGTCCGTTGCATGGTCATTTGTTTTGGCCAACTAGATTGATTTTTCTTCTAATGGGAGAGGTGCTTTGTAATGGGTTCAATCTTGCGGTGCTTATTCCCAGTGACAGAAAGGGACATGACATGTGTTTGTGTTGTTGACATTAAGGATAAAAATATGGGTTTGTTCATATTGATTGGATCTATCCCTCTACATTATGTCATCTTGCTTAAGGCGCTACTCCATTCTTGTTAACTTAATACACTAGATGCATGCTGGATAGCGGTCGATGTGTGGAGTAATAGTACTAGATGCAGGCAGGAGTCGGTCTACTTGTCATGGATGTGATGCCTATATTCATGATCATTGCCTTAGATATCATCATAATTATTCGCTTTTCTATCAATTGCTCAACAGTAATTTGTTTACCCACCATATGTGTTCTTTCAAGAGAGAAGCCTCTAGTGAAAACTATGGCCCCTGGGTCTATTTTTATCATAATACTTTCATATCTATTAAATCAAAATTACAAAAACACCTTGCTGCAATTTATTTGCTCTTATCTTATTTTACACTTTTACTTATCTTTTATATCTATCACTATCAGATCTCATCCTTGCAAGTAACCGTGAAGGGATTGACAACCCCTTTATCGCGTTGGGTGCAAGTATTTGTTTGTTTGTGTAGGTGCAATGACCATTGGTGACTTGTGTGTTCCTCCTACTGGATTTATACCTTGGTTCTCAACTAAGGGAAATACTTATCTCTACTTTGCTGCATCACCCTTTCCTGTTCAAGGGAAAAACCAACGCAAGCTCAAGAAGTAGCAGGAAGAATTTCTGGCGCCGTTGCCAGGGAGGATCTACATCAAGCCTACCAAGTACCCATCATAAACTCGCATCTCTTGCATTTACATTATTTTCCATTTGCCTCTCATTTTCATCTCCCACACTTCTAAAACATTTTCAAAAAAACAAAAATATTTGCCTTTTTATTCGCCTTCTTTCTGTTTGCTTTTCCGTTTGCCTTTTGTTTGCTTGTGTGCTAGATTGCTTGCTTTGTCACGATGTCTCAAGATAATACTAAGTTGTGTGATTTTTCCATCACTAATAATAATGATTTTATTAGTACTCCGATTGCTCCCGCCACTAGTGCGGAATCTTATGAAATTAATGTTGCTTTGTTAAATCTTGTTATGAAAGAATAATTTTCTGGTAGTCCTAATGAAGATGTTGCATCCCATCGAAATACTTCCCTTGAATTGTGTGATATGTAAAAGAAAAAAGATGTGGATAATGATATTGTCAAATAGAAATTATTTCCATTCTCATTACGAATCGTGCTAAAACTTGGTTTTCATCTTTACCTAAAAATAGTATTGATTCATGGAATAAGTGTAAGGATGCTTTTATTTCCAAGTATTTTCCTCCCGCTGAGATCATCTCCCTTAGGAACGACATAATGAAGTTTAAGAAACTTGATCATGAACATGTTGCACAATCATGGGAGAGGATGAAGTTAATGATAAGAAATTGCCCTACTCATGGTTTAAGTTTATGGATAATCATACAAAAAAATTATGCTGGATTGAATTTTGCATCAAGAAATCTTTTAGATTCCGCCGCGGGTCGTACTTCTATAGAGATCACATTAGGAGAAGCCACTTAACTACTAGATCTTATTACGGCAAAATACTCTCAATGACATTCTATTGAAGAAATTCATACTTTGAGTGGAAAGATGGATGAACTTGTGAAATTGGTTGCTAGCAAGAGTGCTCCTATTGATCCTAATGATACGCCTTTGTCTACTTTGATTGAGAATAATAATGAATCTATGGATGTGGGTTTTGTTGGTAGGAACAATTTTGGTAATAATGCATATAGAGGCAATTATAATCCTAGGCCATTTCCTAGTACTTACTCTAATAATTATGGTAATTCCTACAACAATTCTTATGGAAATTACAATAAGATACCTTCTGATCTTGAGAATAATATTAAATATTTTATCAATTCCCAAAAGAATCGCAATGCTATGGTAGAAGAAAAATTTCTTAAGATTGATGATGTGGCTAGAAACGTTGATAGATCTCATGAAATTGATTCCCTTAAGATTAGATCTATGTCGCCCAAGCTTGATATTAATGAGTCTCTGAAATCTATTCAAATTTCTATTAATGAAAGTAGGGAGAGAACTTCTAGGATGCGTGCTAAGAGAGAATAGCTAGAAAAGTATGTTCTTCTAGTTTTTGTGATAATCGTGATGAAGATCTTAAACTAATTGGTGTGACTCCTATTGAATCTTTGTTTGCTAATATAAAACTTGATAAAGAAGGGACTGGAGATGAGTCAACTATAGCTAGAAGGTGTCCCAATAATTCGGACGGTGAAGATCTTAATGAAATAATTGATAAAAGTGGGTTTGGCAAGGTCAAAACTTTAACTAGTGATGAGCCCACTCTTTTGGTTTTCAAGGATTTTAATCATGATAATTTTTTTTGATTGAGTGTATTTCCTTGTTACAATCTATGCTTAATTCACCTCACGCTTATAATCAAAATAAGGCTTTTACTAAACATATCGTTGATGCTATGATGAAATCTTTTGAAGAGAAACTTGAGTTAGAAATTTCAATCCCCAGAAAGCTATATGAAAAATGGGACCTACTATTAAGATTAAGTTTAAGATTATGAGTGCAATGCTTTGTGTGATTTGGGTGCTAGCGTTTCCACTATTTCAAAAACTTTATGTGATGTGCTAGGTTTCCATAAACTTGATGGTTGTTCCTTAAATTTGCACTTAGCGGATTCTACTATTAAGAAACCTATGGGAAGGATTAATAATGTTCTTATTAGTGAAAATAGGAATTATGTGCCTGTATATTTCATTGTGCTTGATATAGATTGCAATCATACATGCCCGATAATTCTTGGTAGACCTTTCCTTAGAACGATTGGTGCAATTATTGATATGAAAGAAGGAAACATTAGATTTCAATTCCATTAAGGAAGGGCACGGAACACTTTCCAAGAAATAAAATTAAGTTGCCATATGAATCTATTATGAGGTCACTTATTGATTGAATACCAAAGATGACAATACCTAGACATATGTGATATGCCTAGCTAGGGGCGTAAAACAATAGCACTTGTTGGGAGGCAAACCAATTTTATTTTATCTTTTTGCTTTTTGCTTCTGTTTTTCAATAAATATGCAATTATACTTCTGTTATTATTGTGTTTTAGTGTTTTAATTAGTGTTTGTGCCAAGTAAGACATTTGGGTTGGTTTGCATGATTGTTGATTTGATTCTGTGAAAAAATAGAAACTTTTACGTCTAGTAGTAGAATTGTTAAAAATCATTGGAGCGACAATTTTTTTTGACTTCTTTTACACTTTATTGATATATAAATTTCCCACGTTTTGCTAAGTTTTCAGAAATTTTGGAGTTACATAAGTTTGGCTAAAGTCCAGATTACTACAGATTGTTCTATTTTTGACATATTCTATTTTTTGGCAGATTCTGTTTTTCATTGTTTTGTTTGCCTATTTTGATAAACCTATGGGTTGTATCGGGGGGTCCAAGTCTCTCACGTTCTGGATTCAGATTCGGACTGCACAGACATACCTGACTCAAAACGCCAACAACTTTTTCATACGGACTCCAAATTGGGTGATTATTTTTTTGTTGAAAAGTAGATTTCATACTCTTTCCAACACAATTGGAATCACCTTAAAATCCGTCCGGAGCGTTGAGTTATGGACGAAACAATCTGATGCTGCACCAGAATCCAAGTCAAACTACAAGTCCAAAGGTGTTACGTCACCTCCACTTGGGCCCATTGGCCTTGTACGACCTAGGGTTAGTTTTAGGCTGCCTTGGGACGTCCTCCCACCTCCTTGGCCGCCACCCCTTGCTCCTATATAAGTAGATCCATCTAGTAGCTTTTCCCTTGGGTTTTGTTTAGATTAAAAGTTCGCCATAGCTGCAACTTCGCTTACTTCGTTTGATTTCAACGACCAGACAAAGGCGTCACAGAACCCCACCTTGATCAATAAAGCTTTCATCTTATATTCGCAATATCCAGATTGCAATCTCAGTTTCTTGCTTGTTCATCGTTTGCTCGCGAGAGCAGACCCTCGTGGTCAGGTTGATCGTGCTCCGGCGTGGTCGATAACCTCTCGGAGTTGGTTTAGTGATTGCTAAGGCGCGACGTCCTCGCACGTTCGTAGTCGGATCGTCAAAGTCGATTTCCACCAATGCGATATCCATCATCTCATCGAAAGACGGGACACCTTTGCCTCTATCATGTTTTCTACCCTTATCTCCAGCAAGTTTGTATTTAGCATTCATACGCTCAATGTTGTCCTTAGTTAACTCATGCATTTTTAAGATCAATTCAGCACGTTGTTTAGCATGAAAATTAACCTTCTCCGAAGATGGAAGAGGCAACAAATCAATAGGTGCACGAGGTATGAAACCATACACTATTTCAAAAGGGCACATCTTAGTAGTAGAATGCAATGAACGATTATAAGCAAATTCAATATGAGGCAAGCATTCTTCCACATTTTCTTATTATTCTTCAAAACAGCCCTAAGCATAGTAGACAATGTTCTATTGACTACTTCAGTTTGTCCATCAGTTTGGGGGTGACAAGTAGTACTAAAAGCAGTTTAGTCCCCAACTTAGCCCATAAACATCTCCAAAAGTGGCTAAGGAATTTAGTATCACGATCGGAAACAATAGTATTTGGCACACCATGCAAGCGTATAATTTCCGAAAGAACAAATCAGCAACATTAACAAAGATCATCGCTTTTATGACATGGTATAAAGTGTGCCATTTTCAAAAATCTATCCACGACAACAAATATGCTATCCCTCCCCTTCTTTCTTCGAGGTAAACCTAAAACAAAGTCCATAGATATATCCTCCCAAGGAACACTAGGTACATGCAAAGGCATATATAAACCATGAGGATTGAGTCGTGACTTAGCTTTTTGACATGTAGTGCAATGAGCAACAAAACGCTCAACATCCCGTCTCATTTTTGGCCAAAAGAAATGTGTAGCAAGTATATCCTCTGCCTTCTTCACGCCAAAGTGTCCCATTAATCCTCCTCCATGCGCCTCCTGCAAGAACAAAAGACTAACAGAGCTAGCAGGAATGCATAGCTTGTTAGCACGAACACAAAGCCATCATTAATAACGAACTTGTTCCATGTTCTTCCTTCTTTACAATTCTGCATTACATCTTTAAAATCAGCATCATGCACATATTGATCTTTGATGGTCTCCAAACCAAATATTTTGAAGTCAAGTTGTGAAAGCATAGTATAGCGACGATACAAAGCATCAGCAATAACATTTTCTTTACCCTTCTTGTGTTTAATGACATAAGGGAAAGTCTCAATGAATTCCACCCATTTAGCATGTCTACGATTCAGTTTAGCTTGACTTTTAATATGTTTCAAAGATTCATGATCAGAATGTGATGCGGAGCATCCCACGCTCATCCCCATGTACACTCCATCTACTCTCCAAGCCCCAAGGATACATAAGATGAGACCTCGACTATGCGCCATTGGACCTAAGGTGAACTCGCTCCTTTCTGAATCGTCCCTTTCCGCATGTAATACATGGATGCTACTTCAAGCGCCGGACATTGTGCATACTCAGTACACCCGAGGAGATCATGGAGAGCCCAAGGACCAAGGCCAAGCGTCTGGAGCGAGGGAAGGAGAAGGAAGAAAGGACCAGGACAGCGGACATCCGGCCCTTGGCGGACATCCGCCCTTCCAAGAAGCCGGACATCCGCCCCAGCCCGGACATCCGGCCCCCCATCACAAAGAGCCAAGAAGCTACAGGCCGGACATCCGCCCCAGGCCTTGACATCCGGCTCTTAGGAAGCCGGATATCCGGCCCCCCCTTGCCCGAAATCCGGCCTCCCATCACCGATTGCGTTTGGAAGACCTCGCCAGCCCGGACATCCGCCCCTAGCCCGGACATCCGGCGTCTCGAAAGCTTGGACATCCGCCCGACGCCCGGACATCCGGCCTCCCCTGCCTACGCGCAGTGCATCCGGGACTTGTCCTTGTACCCCTTCGCCCCCAAGACTATATATACTTCATCCCTTCCTCTTTTTAGGATTAACGTTGATTTAGCTCATAGATAGAGTCATCATCCATACCGGATCTACTCCACGAGAGACCGCGGCCCCTCTTCGAGACGATCCACCTTGGATTCAAGACCTCCCTTTGCGGAGAAGACCATCATCAAGACCTCCTCACGGAGAAGAACGGCTACCATTTGTATCGTCCTTTGTTGACCTTGAATCATGTATCTCCCTTTGTGTTCTTTGATCTAGCATTTGTGTGACCGATTCCTTGTTGTTTGAGTGTTTTCCCTCGTTCCTCCCCGTGATTTCCTCGTGTTCTTCCGCTCGTTCTTCGTAATCCACCGTAGGATCCGCTCCAACGTGAAAGATCGCCCACGTAGGGTTCCGCCCTACATCATCTATGGTATCATGAGCCACGTTGATCACGTTTTTGGAGCCCCTACCCCTCTTTTTCTAGCTTGATTTTGTTTATTTCGTCCTAAATCAAAAATCCCCACCAAAAATAGCCCCAATTTTTTTGTGATTTGTTAGTTTTGATGATGTTTTGTTGATTTTGATCCATGGATTTGCTTGGTTTCAGTGGATCTAACATTTCCCCAAGTTTCCCCACTTTCCATCCACGAAATCCCTCCAATTTTGACCTTGAAATCATCAATTTCCGCCCCCAATTCGAAAATTTCCGCCCCAAACGAGATCTGGAATCGTCGGGCCAGACATCCGGGCCTCAGGCCGGACATCCAGGCCCCAAGCTGGACATCCGGGCCCTGGAGCACAAAATTCGCATGGTTCTAGACATACACCCCCGGAAATCCGGCCCCTGGGATTTCTGTTTTTTCCGTTTCACCGTTTTGTCCATAACTAATTCATCCGGAGTCCGATTTTGACGTTCTTTAGCTCGTTTTAAAGCTATTGACATCCCCCTTCCCATAAAAATACTACCATCACCTTTTGACTCCATCAAATTTTGTGAACTTTGGCATCTTTGCCTAGGGCTTCCGCCACATCCTCCGCATAACCACCACCGACTTCCGCAACCTAACCAATTTTGTTCCCCATAGCATTAGTGGTTGCTTGAGTAGTGATTCGAGTCTCCTAAGGTGTTTCGGCTACATAGGGACGATTGCTTCTTCATCAACCACCACCACCACTTCCGCATAACCTTGCCCACCATACACTTCCGACAACCCAACTTAACCCAATTGTTGATTGAGCTTTTTCGTGTTGTGGCTTGTGTCTCCTAAGGTGTTTCGGCTACTTAGGGACGGCAACTTCAACTCCGACACGTGTATAGCCCATCATTCCACTTCCGCATTGCCAAGTGCAAACCACCACCGCATTCCCGCTACCACCATTTGACATTTGTCATTGGAGATTTTGAGTTTGCGGTTTTTCCGTTTCCTAGGGTGTTTCGGCTAACTAGGAACGGCTATACATCAAGAACACCGCCACTCATCATCGCCAAGGACGGTAACCTCGACGACACCATTGTATTTTCCCATTGCAAATTGCATTGATAACCCCTAGCCCATTTTATGTTATTTGCCTATCGAGACTAGCCATTTGAGTATTGCCGCAACGTTACTTGTGCACATTAGTGATCATACCTCCCATTACATACCATACCATATCATATTGGTATCATATCATCCATTGTGTCTCAAGTTTGTTCCGCATACACACAATTGCTATCTTGGTTTGTGCATTGTGCAAAGTGGCCAAAAAAAAAGAATAAGCTTTTAAGCAAAGAAAAAGAGAGAGCAAAGAAGCTTGTAAGCAAGTGCCATAGCATCATACCATATTGCATATAAGATTGTCATATCCGATCATCTTGGATCATCTTGAGAGAAACACCGGGAACCATACATACATAGCATACTTGGGATAGAAGTTTATCCATTTTGCATCAAATAGGTTGTGCACAAGTGTCGTATCCGCCTATTGAGCAATCGTGCTAGCGTCTCTCTTGAGTTGTGCAACACGAGCGTTTTCCGTGGATTCCACATTTTGTGTTCATTCCTTGGTTGCACGACCCCATTTATCTATCCGTGTGTGTGTTTCCGTGTGCCATTCTTTGCTATTGGTCCATTTGTTTCGCTTGCGAATTTGTGAATCTCTTTCAACATTATTGACTCTTGCTAACATTTTGCATTAAATTTTTGTGCCACTATCCTCACCGAGCTCCTCCATAAGCTTTACTTGTGTAGGTGTGAGAACCGACAAGGATTGGTACCAATAGTGCTATTTCATTGTCCGCATTTGAGTGAACTTGATTCATTGTCAACATCGGTCAAGGTACATTGGTATAAGTTCTTCTCTTTCTCCCACTCATATTTGCTCGAGTCTTGTGATGGATAGGCAAGGCATTTCATCTCCGGTCTTCGACAACAACGACGGCGTGAACAACTACATCACCAAAGCGTCTATCTTCGATCTACAATGACAAGTGCAAGGCACACAATCAAGATTGCGAGAGCGCATCGAGAACATCTCCATCGACATTCATCACTCCGAAGCAAGGAGAAGGGACTACTTCGACAAGAAGCTTGCCACGCATAAAGAGGAGCAAGATGCAAGGATGGAGGAGATTCGGGCCTTGATCAAGTCTTCTTCCCCTTCGTCATCTTCAAGGCGGCGATATTCAAGCCACAAGTCTTGAGCGGCATAAGCGGCGCAAGTGCAAATCGTCCTCATCCACATCTACATGGCGACCACCATCACGTTCGTGATCAACATCGTCATGAAGGGCAAGTCACCTCCAAGCATCATGTGCACGACGACGATGAACGAGATCTACTACGAGCTCAAGCACGACAACGACATCATCATCATGAAGATGCTCCACAAGCGCAAATGCACAAGTCCCAACAAGCCCCACTTCACGCCAAGTCGAAGCTTCATAAGCACAAGAGAAGACCGCGAGACGACCACCACCAAGACGGCGCTACGGCTACATCAACCACTTCGGCATCTTCGCCAAGTGTTCTCAAGGCATCTTCGCCAAGTGTTCTCAAGGCATCTTCGCCTTTGGACGTACGGCATCTTCGCCTACTTCCCATATGTACGCCTACATCGACTTCATCAAGTCCAAGGCGACTACCTACGAGCGAGGGTGACACTTCCATCTTCGGAAGCCCCTCAAGGAAGATGGCCGAGCATGGGAAACTCCCTTCGGTCATGGAGACGAGCTATGAGGTGCCACATCATATGGGCCTCCCACACCAAGACGGTGACAAGGCAGTCGAGCAAGGGCCATCCCTTCGACCACGGCGTCGGCCTTGAACCTCTTCAACAACATGAAGGCAGCGCCCACATTGGACTCATCCTCCGAGTCAAGCTACGCGACCGCGCATGGAGACATTTGCACCTACACCTCTCCAACACCCACACATGTTGAGCTACCCCAATTGCCATGTAAGGAGAGCCACCACCCCATGAGTGACATGAGTGACTCCACCATACATGACATTGAGAGCATTTCCTATGAGAGGATGAGTGTGACCACCACTAGCCCCACACATGAGAGCATGCCACACATCCTATGTGAGGTTGAGCGCCATTTGAGTGACTCCACCCACCATACGAGTGAGAGCATCCTTGAGGGAGTGATTGAGCCACAACACTTAGTGAGTGAGGCAGTTGACACGACACATGAGGCCACTATGATTTCTAACGACTTAACCTCTACTCCTAGTGTGTTTTCTTCTTTGGTGCTAGGTCTCCTACATGACGACATGTCTATCCTCGACGAGTCCATCCCTACATTGGAGGCAGCGATGGCCATGGTGGACGATGATACACCCCCCACATGGTTCCATCAAGATGAAGACGACAACGAGACGATCTTCAACACCTCACCTACAACACATGAGCGACGCTCCAAAGGTAACATAGGTGATGGTGCTTCTCTTGTCCCACTAGTGGACTCTCTTGCCATCGATTGCTCCCATGATGTTGACCCACCTATTACCATGCTTCACGCTAGTGAAACTTCTTCATGCCTTGACTTACCTATTTATGATGAATATGATGATGAGCATGTTGAGTTGCCTAGTTGTGATGCTATGCTCCATAGGACATCTTGTGAAAATTCTATTGGTCACTTCATGTTTGACAATCCATTGACCTTGTCATATGCTATGAGTGAGATCTCCCATATTGCATCATTACAATCTCAACATCGTAACTGTGCATGCCCCATTAAAATCAATCCCATTTGCACTTATGGCATAGATGACAAGATGATGGTCATTGGCTTTTGCTTCTCTTGTGATGATATTGCCATGCTTCCTTTACATGATTTGCATGAATTCGTCTACTATGTCATGCCATGATCACATTGTTCCAAATATGCATTGTTTTGGATGTTGTCAATATTCTCCACGTGATGTTTCTACTCTTGCTCATGAGGAGACCCCCATAGTTTCCTCATACATGTTAGGAGATTTTGATTCATCCCATCCTTTGCATGATGCCCATAATTACGTGCACCATATGCATTCCATGAATAACAATGCTCTACATATTTCTCATGATGCATTACACAATTTGAGTCTCCATTATGCTATACATAACAACAAACCTATCATGATGGATGACATGTTTCTATATCACGCATCTCATTTATTTGAGCATTGGATATTTTGTGCTAACCGACACATGCACGTCGCATCATGATGGATGATGTGTACATCTACCACGCACACAATTTTCCCTTTGTCCTTGTTTTGTGTAGGTACCCACATACACTCGTCAACATCTCAATCCCATGAGTTGTGAAACGAGCTCTTGAGAGCAACGATGACTTGGGATCACGTGGACTTTCATTCCCACCATTCCTTTTGCGCAAGGACTACGCGCATCTCTTCTACTTGGCTCTCACACGGCTTTGGGCTATTTACCACTTGTTACCTTATGCCCATACTATTGTGTTCACTTTGCATGTTATGCTTGCTTCTATGCCTTTGCCATGCAATTGTGACCCTTGCTTGCATATACCCATGATTCACCATTATGATACTTCTATGTGTATTTGCATGCTTGGTGGAGATCCTTGTTGCTTTTGCCATGTTTATCATGTGCCCCATGCTATTGATGCTATTTTGCTCATATCTTGCCTTCATGCTTGTGACATACCATGTGAATTATTCATGCCCACTATTTGCACACATGACATGCTTGCCATGATTCCTTCTAGTATGTTGCATCTTCGCACTACTAGCTTGCTTGACTTGATCGCTATGATTGCTTGCTATGTTGCATCACCCATGTTCCACTATCACTTGCTTTCTTGGGTTGATGACATATATGCTCATGCCTCTCACATGATATATCTTGATCATTGTCTCTTGTGTCCATTAGTTGCCTCTCTCATATCCACTTGTATTGAGTGCAACCATACTATGATTATTGATCTTGGAGACTTTGACATATTACTTGTGATGCATGCTTGTTTGATTGCGCCTATTGCATTTGGTTGTTCTTGCATCATATGCCTCCATACTATGAAACGCTCCCTTGTACTTTCTTATGATATGAATGATGAGAACACTTGTTGGGTATCTTACCACTCGAATGATAGGTTTTGCATTTCCGCTAACCTCATTTGTTTTTCCGAGTGTTTGTCATGTTCTTTCATTTTGGAGCTGACACAAGGCGATGCCGTTATCACGACAACTTGGTCATCTTGAAGGCATACACGATGCACAACACCAACATTTGCGAGAACATTCATAAGGTGAACTCCTTCTCTTTGAGCCATCCTCAAATACGCATATTGGATGGGTCACTCTTTCATTGTTGTTTCCTTCTTATTGTGTACATGTTACATCTATTGGACGGAGGAGCGACATTGGAGATTGGCTCTATGGACCTTTACATTGAGGAGCGCTTGGACTTATGGGATGCACCTTGAACCTCCACTCATGCCACGACATCGAGCATTGGTACATCAACACTCCTTTGACACATTGTACCCACACATCCATATTTGTTGCTTGTGCTCATACATGCCATGCTCGATGGACATATCATACTCACCACAAGTTTGCACCCCATGCATGGATTGACACACATTATGATTGCCTTGTTGCATCTTGTATTCCCATGTCATCCATGATATATGAGCTTGTGCATTTTCTTAGCAAATTTGTTGTGATCTTCCTTGATGGCATATTCATACATCATGATCATATTGCCAATCATCAATTGCATGATAACATACACATGTTGAGCATCCATTGCCATATTCATGCTATTGATAAACCGTCTCACTATGACATCATTTTGCACCGTGGTTGCATTCATCATATTCACAACACAATTGTGTGCACAATGATTGCATTTGTTCCCATGAATGCTTTACATCTCATTTCATATTATCTTGCTAAGCTTCATGTGCTTTGTCATGAACAATCTTGCCTCACGGACTCATTCTTACATGATGGACACTTTGTGTGCGCTAACCATTGTATTTCCGAGTGTTGCTTGTGTTTGCTCTTTTGCATGTCTATCACTCGGCGACACCGTGGACTACTTGGATTGCGCCATGTCTTCAACTTCGTCCAACTACAAGTCCGTCTCGACAACAACCGTTTCCATGGTGATGAGGATCACGAACGAGGTCGGATCTTTCCCAAGGGAGGGAGATGATGCGGAGCATCCCACGCTCATCCCCATGTACACTCCATCTACTCTCCAAGCCCCAAGGATACATAAGATGAGACCTCGACTATGCGCCATTGGACCTAAGGTGAACTCACTCCTTTCCTAATCGTCCCTTTCCGCATGTAAGACATGGATGCTACTTCAAGCGGGACATTGTGCATACTGTGTACACCCGAGGAGATCATGGAGAGCCCAAGGACCAAGGCCAAGCGTGCTGGAGCGAGGGAAGGAGAAGGAAGAAAGGGACCAGGACAGCCGGACATCCGACCCTTGGCCCGGACATCCGCCCTTCCAAAGAAGCCCCGGACATCCGCCCCCATCACAAAGTGCAAGAAGTCTGAGGCGGACATCCGCCCAGCCCCGGACATCCGGCTCTTCCGGAAGCCCCGGATATCCGGCCCCCCCTCGCCCGGAAATCCGGCCTCCCATCACCGATTGCGTTTGGAAGACCCCGCCAGCCCGGACATCCGGCCCCCTAGCCCGGACATCCGGCGTCTCGGGAAAGCCCGGACATCCGGCCCGACGCCCGGACATCCGGCCTCCCCTGCCTACGCGCAGTGCATCCGGGACTTGTCCCTTGTACCCCTTCGCCCCAAGACTATATATACTTCATCCCCTTCCTCTTTTTAGGGTTAGCGTTGATTTAGCTCATAGATAGAGCTTCATTATCCATACCGGATCTACTCCACGAGAGACCGCGGCCCCTCTTCGGAGACGCATCCACCTTGGATTCAAGACCTCCCTTTGCGGAGAAGACCATCATCAAGACCTCCTCACGGAGAAGAACGGCTACCGTTTGTATCGTCCTTTGTTGACCTTGAATCATGTATCTCCCTTTGTGTTCTTTGATCTAGCATTTGTGTGACCGATTCCTTGTTGGTTGAGTGTTTTCCCTCGTTCCTCGCCGTGATTTCCTCGTGTTCTTCCGCTCGTTCTTCGTAATCCACCGTAGGATCCGCTCCAACATGAAAGATCGCCCACGTAGGGTTCCGCCCTACATCAGAATGTATAACAAATTCTTTGGGCCATAAATAATGTTGCCATGTCTCTAAAGTCCGAACAAGAGCATATAATTCTTTATCATAAGTAGAATAGTTCAGACTAGGCCCACTCAATTTTTCAGAAAAGTATGCAACAGGTTTGCCATCTTGTAATAACACACCTCCTAATCCAATTCCACTAGCATCACATTCAAGCTCAAAAGTCTTATTAAAATCAGGAAGTTGGAGTAAAGGAGCATGTGTCAACTTATCTTTCAATACCGTGAAGGCTTCTTGTCATGCGGTACCCCAAACAAAAGGCACATCCTTCTTTGTAAGCTCGTTGAGAGGTGCAGCAATGGTGCTGAAATCTCTCACAAAACGCCTATAGAAACCAGCGAGGCCAAGGAAACTCCTCACTTGTGTGACCGTTTTGGGCTGCGGCCAACTCTCAATAGCTTCAATCTTGGCTTTATCAACTTCAATTCCTTGTGGAGTAACAACATAGCCAAGAAAAGATACTCGGTCGGTGCGAAAGGTGCACTTTCCAAGGTTACCAAACAAACGTGCATCACGTAGAGCAATAAAAACAGCACGTAAATGTTCCAAATGTTCGTCCAAAGATTTGCTATAAATCAGTATATCATCAAAATAGACTACCACAAATCGTCCAATGAAAATACGTAAAACTTCGTTCATTAGTCTCATGAAAGTACTAGGCGCATTAGTTAACCCAAAAGGCATGACTAACCACTCATATAAACCAAACTTAGTTTTAAATGTTGTTTTCCATTCATATCCCAATTTCATACGAATTTGATGGTATCCACTACGCAAATTAACTTTGGAGAATATTGTAGAGCCACTCAATTCATCAAGCATATCATCTAGCCCAGGAATAGGATGACGATAACGAATAGTAATATTATTAATGCCTCTACAATCAACACACATACGCGACGTACCATCCTTTTTAGGTACTAGTATAATAGGAACAGCACAAGGACTAAGAGATTCGCGTATATAACCTTTGTCGAACAGCTCCTGTACTTGACACATAATCTCCTTCGTCTCCTCTGGATTGGTACGGTATGGTGCACGGTTGGGTAGCGATGCACCCGGAATTAAGTCAATTTGATGCTCAATCCCTCGAATAGGTGGTAATCCCGGTGGCACGTCTTGTGGAAAGATGTCAGCGAACTCCTGCAAAATGTTAGTGACAGCAGGGGGCAAAGAGGAAGGCACGTCCTCGAATGAAAATAATGCCTCTTTGCGCACAAAAGCATAGCAAACAGATTTGCTAAAATCTAGCTCATCAATATCAGATTTGGTGGCAAGTAAACATGCACTTTTCAATTTAATTTGAAGCAACAGTAGATGGTTTAGTATTAGGCTTCATTTGTTGCTCAAATTCTTTTGCCACAATCTGATTTTCACTCTTATTTTTCTCCTGTTTTGTTTTATTAGCTCTATTAATATCATCTTTCAAAATGGAATCAGGAGTCATAGGAAGCAAAGTAATATTTTTATCGTTATGAACAAGAGTATACTGATTGTTTCTACCATGGTGTACAGATTTTTTATCAAATTGCCATGGTATACCAAGTAATAAGGAACAAGCTTGCATAGGTACCACATCACAATCAACATAATCAGCATATGTAGAGATACTAAAATGCACACGAACAGTACGTGTTACCTTAACCTTGTCATTGTTGTTGAACCATTGGATGTAGTAAGGATGTGGATGTGGTCTTGTGGTAAGAGATAGCTTCTCCACCATCTCCATGCTAGCCAAGTTGTTGCAGTTCCTCCATCTATGATGACGCTTGAATAGAACGTTCCTTCACAACTCCCTTTGTATGGAACAAATTATGCCTCTGATTTTGCTACTTGTGTAACCTGCACACTCAAAACACGTTGAGCAACTAAACATTCATACCTGTCAGCATCTTCAGCAGCCATGTATTGTGTCTCATGATCATAATCATCCCCACCGTGTTCCGCATGTGTAATAAGAGCCAAAGTCTCCTCATCATAGTCACTAGCGGACTCATACCCACCAACCTCAGTAGCAATCATCACACGCTGAGATTTGCATTCTCTTGCAAAATGTCCTCTTCCCTTACAACGACGACAAATAATATCACTTGTGTGCCCTGTTGACGCCATGGAAGAAGAAGAGCCTGCAGGCCCGGCAGGTGTGCTCTTGGCAGATAGTGGTGGTTGTGCCTGCTTTCTTGTATCAAGGTTGGAGGTGGCACCTGAAGGAGATGATGGTGCAGTGGAAGTAGACGATGCACGTGGTGTCCATGATGAAGGTCGGCCTGCAGAAAAGTTAGTGCGCACCAATGCCTGTCGATCCTGCACTTCACGTTCAGCTTTACAAGCAAGATGGAATAAACGAGTGATATTATTATAATCCTTATAGTCTAGAATGGTCTGAATCTCTCTATTTAATCCACCCGAGAAACGTGCAAGCATAGCTTCATTCTCCTCAACAATACCACATCTAATCAAGCCAGTTTGTAATTCACGATAATATTTTTCACCGAATTTTTCCTTGTCTTAAGCGCTGCAATTTTTGAAGTAATTCACGTTGATAATATGGTGGAACCCAACGAGTACGCATAGCAGTTTTCAAAGCAGCCCAAGTAGCTGGAACAGGATATAATCGACAATGTTCAGACCACCAAACACATGCAAAGCTAGTGAAAGCACAAACAGCAGCAGGAACACGTCTCTCCTCAGGATATTGTAAACATGTAAATCCTTGTTCAGTTTCTAACTCCCAAGTAAGATATATATCAGGAACATATCTACCCTCAAATGGTGGAACATTCAATTTCAGTTTAGGGAGATGGTCATGATCTCGTACCTGAAGGGGAGCCCTAAAATTGCCATTATTTGCATGTGGACGACCTGGTGGTTGTGGTGCTGGTGGTTGCATGTAGTTCTGAGTTTGATCAACTTCATCCTCGTAATCTCCCACATAATAATCCTCCTCCGCATCGTGGCAGGAGCCACGAAATGTCGGCAAAGACAGCGTCAACAGTTTGGCCAAGCGCAAGAGGGACACGCCTCGCTCGGCGGAGGGCTGTTTCGCGACGTGGAGGTAGTCGTTGCTGTTGTTGTGGTTGTAGAGGTGCGTTAGGTGCAGCATGTGGTGGTGGTGGAAGACGCGCGAGCAATTCATTAAATTTGTTATCGAGCTTTGTTTCGAACGTCTTCTCCATGCCATCTATCTTCTCCATGGCCTCTTCAAATCTGTTTAGCACATCTTGCACATGTCCACTCATCATTTGCTGAAATTTATCATGCAACTCTTTATTCGTCATGTTCTCCCAGTCAGTCTCGCTGGCTTGTGATCCCGGCATGGTTAGCGACAAGAGAAACACACAACAATATGATCCTACAGGACTACTAACAAGAGGTGGTGGTGGGTGTCACAAATCCGTCAAGCAAATCTCAAATTCTTACCAGTTCTTACCCAAAGAAGAAGCGGTGATCGGCAACCGTTGTAGTCAAAACTCTCAAAAGCTTGGATAGAGCGATTGCTGTGGAGAGTCAAGCATACGACGTAGATGTATGTGGAGCTGGGAAGGCTTATAATATGGTAGCAAAAAGGGTCGGCAATAATCAATTCAGGAGATGCAAAGTTGAATAAACACTCAACAGCAGATGCTTGTCGGGTCCTAGGCTAGATCGTGCTAGAGACGCGAGCCTAGAACACTAACAAAATCACGGCGCTGCACGTAAACAAGGGAGGAGCACGCTCTGAAAAAATTCTCTTTTTTTGCACTATTTTTTCCCCTTTTTTTTTGCTCCGCAACAATTTTTTTTCGAAAAAGTCTACAAATGGTCTAAAAACCGCCTAGCCAGAATTTTCCAGACTTAGTTTTTTTTTTAGTTTGGATTTATTTTTCTACTGCGGGTAACACGGAAGTTGGGGAGTCCTTCTCTATCACGACTTGGAGTATGGCGTGATCTGGATATCCAAAACAAAGCAACAATTACTGGACTCGGACTAGGATTTGGTGGCGGAGAGGAATCTGGTGGAATCTCGGTTGGTGGCGGAGATGAATCTGGTGGAACTCGGACTGGTGGCGGATATGTGGTGGTGGTATATGGCAGCGGTGATGAAGTTGGTGCGGTGGTGGTATATGGCAGCAGCGATGATGATGCGGTGGTTGATAGAGGCAAAGGTGTCCCGTCTTTCGATGAGATGTCGGTTTTCGCTTTGGAGGAAGTCGACTTTGACGATCCGACTACGAACATGCGAGGACGTCGCGCCTTAGCAATCGCTAAACCAACTCCGAGAGGTTATTGACCACGCCGAGCACGATCAACGACCACGAGGGTCTGCATTTCCTGCGAGCAAACGAAGAACAAGCAAGAAACCGAGATTGCAATCTGGATATTGCGAATATAAGATGAAAGCTTTATTGATCAAGGTGGGGTTACGTGGACGCCTTTGTCCGGTCGTTGAACACAAACGAAGTACGCGAAGTTGCAGCTATGGCAAACTTTTAATCTAAACAAAACCCAAAGTCTAAACGACGCCCTAAGGGCTGTATATATGGAGAAAGAGGAGGGAATTTCGTGGCCCTTGAGGGAGGGGTCCGAAACTAACCCTAACTCTTGTTTCCCCACATACGGACTCTAAAAACAGCCTACACTTAAGTATTTCGAAATTACATGGGCCTGGCCCAATAATAAGGTGACGCAGCACCTAGAATAGCCCATGGACGAATATTATGAAGTGGCATCTTGTATATTTCGTCCAAGGCCTCATGCTCTCATTAGGGTGGCTTCAAAGTCCTGGAATCATCACTTGTAACTCCGTTCTTGTCTCCCTTGCGCATGCCAACATCTCCATGCTTGAACTTGCTCCAAGGTTCATCTTTCTTGTCCATGGTAGGCCCTTCATTTGTAAGCAAAACAAATGTATCCAATTTAGGCAGCATCATATTCTCATGAACATTGGAATCGTTACCAAGAAATGAAAGTACAAGATAATTCAATTGGAGTGCGCGAGCTCTAGTAAATGGTCCGGGATGTATACCAGCAGGGCTGTGGGTGTAACAATGGTATTGATGTCCTCATCATCCTCCCCTTCTTGAAATGAAGTCGTCCTCGTGAAACTCATCTTCCTCACCCAAATAAGGCTTCAAATCTGCAATGTTAAAAGTGGGACTAACCCCAAAATCTGCAGGCAGCTCATGTTTATATGCATTATCATTTATTTTCTCTAACACCTTAAATGGACCATCAGCACGTGCATTAGCTTTGATTTGCGCAAATTAGGAAACCTATCCTTGCGCAAATGTAACCAAACAAGATCTCCAGTGCAAAGACAACATGTTTTCTACCCTTATCTCCAGCAAGTTTATATTTAGCATTCATACGCTCAATGTTTTCCTTAGTTAACTCATGCATTGTTAAAATCAATTCAGCACGTTCTTTAGCATCAAAATTAACCTTCTCCGAAGATGGAAGAGGCAACAAATCAATAGGTGCACGAGGTAGGAAGCCATACACAATTTCAAAAGGGCACATCTTAGTAGTAGAATGCAATGAACGATTATAAGCAAATTCAATATGAGGCAAGCATTCTTCCCACATTTTCTTATTATTCTTCAAAACAGCCCTAAGCATAGTAGACAATGTTCTATTGACTACTTCAGTTTGTCCATCAGTTTGGGGGTGACAAGTAGTACTAAAAGCAGTTTAGTCCCCAACTTAGCCCATAAACATCTCCAAAAGTGGCTAAGAAATTTAGTATCACGATCTGAAACAATAGTATTTGGCACACCATGCAAGCGAATAATTTCACGAAAGAACAAATCAGCAACATTAACAAAGATCATCGCTTTTATGACATGGTATAAAGTGTGCCATCTTCGAGAATCTATCCACGACAACAAATATGCTATCCCTCCCCTTCTTTGTTCGAGGTAAACCTAAAACAAAGTCCATAGATATATCCTCCCAAGGAACACTAGGTACAGGCAAAGGCATATATAAACCATGAGGATTGAGTCGTGACTTAGCTTTTTGACATGTAGTGCAGCGAGCAACAAAACGCTCAACATCCGTCTCATCTTTGGCCAAAAGAAATGTGTAGCAAGTATATCCTCCGTCTTCTTCACGCCAAAGTGTCCCATTAATCCTCCTCCATGCGCCTCCTGCAACAACAAAAGACGAACAGAGCTAGCAGGAATGCATAGCTTGTTAGCACGGAACACAAAACCATCCTTAATAACGAACTTGTTCCATGTTCTTCCTTCTTTACAATTCTGCATTACATCTTTAAAATCAGCATCATGCACATATTGATCTTTGATGGTCTCCAAACCAAATATTTTGAAGTCAAGTTGTGAAAGCATAGTATAGCTGACGAGACAAAGCATCGCAATAACATTTTCTTTACCCTTCTTGTGTTTAATGACATAAGGGAGAGTCTCAATGAATTCAACCCATTTAGCATGTCTACGATTCAGTTTAGCTTGACTTTTAATATGTTTCAAAGATTCATGATCAGAATGTATAACAAATTCTTTGGGCCATAAATAATGTTGCCATGTCTCTAAAGTCCGAACAAGAGCATATAATTCTTTGTCATAAGTAGAATAGTTCAGACTAGGCCCACTCAATTTTTCAGAAAAGTATGCAACAGGTTTGCCATCTTGTAATAACACACCTCCTAATCCAATTCCACTAGCATCACATTCAAGCTCAAAAGTCTTATTAAAGTCGGGAAGTTGGAGTAAAGGAGCATGTGTCAACTTATCTTTCAATACCGTGAAGGCTTCTTCCGTATGCGGTACCCCAAACAAAAGGCACATCCTTCTTTGTAAGTTCATTGAGAGGTGCAGCAATGGTGCTAAAGTCTCTCACAAAACGCCTATAGAAACCAGCGAGTCCAAGAAAACTCCTCACTTGTGTGACCGTTTTGGGCTGCGGCCAACTCTCAATAGCTTCAATCTTGGCTTTATCAACTTCAATTCCCTGTGGTGTAACAACATAGCCAAGAAAAGATACTCGGTCGGTGCAAAAGGTGCACTTCCCAAGGTTACCAAACAAACGTGCATCACGTAGAGCATTAAAAACAGCACGTAAATGTTCCAAATGTTCTTCCAAAGATGTGCTATAAATCAGTATATCATCAAAATAGACTACCACAAATCGTCCAATGAAAGCACGTAAAACTTCGTTCATTAGTCTCATGAAAGTACTAGGTGCATTAGTTAACCCAAAAGGCATGACTAACCACTCATATAAACCAAACTTAGTTTTAAATGCTGTTTTCCATTCATCTCCCAATTTCATACGAATTTGATGGTATCCACTACGCAAATCAACTTTGGAGAATATTGTAGAGCCACTCAATTCATCAAGCATATCATCTAGCCTAGGAATAGGATGACGATAACGAATAGTAATATTATTAATGCCTCTACAATCAACACACATACGCCGACGTACCATCCTTTTTAGGCACTAGTATAATAGGAACGGCACAAGGACTAAGAGATTGGCGTATATAACCTTTGTCGAGCAGCTCAGACTTGACGCATAATCTCCTTCGCCTCCTCCGGATTGGTACGGTATGGTGCACGGTTGGGTAGCGATGCACCGGGAATTAAGTCAATTTGATGCTCAATCCCTCGAATAGGTGGTAATCCGGTGGTACTTCTTGTGGGAAGACGTCGGCGAACTCCTGCAAAATGTTAGTGACAAAGAGGGGCAAAGAGGAAGGCACGCCCTCGAATGAAAATAATGCCTCTTTGCACACAAAAGCATAGCAAACAGATTTGCTAGAATCTAGCTCCTCAATATCAGATTTGGTGGCAAGTAAACATGCACTTTTCAGGTTTAATTTCAGAAGCAACATTAGATGGTTTATTATTAGGCTTCATTTGTTGCTCAAATTCTTTTGCCACAATCTGATTTTCACTCTTATTTTTCTCCTGTTTTGCTTTATTAGCTCTATTAATATCATCTTTCAAAATTGAATCAGAGTCATAGGAAGCAAAGTAATATTTTTATCCTTGTGAACAAGAGTATACTGATTGTTTCTACCATGGTGTACAGAATTTTTATCAAATTGCCATGGTCTACCAAGTAATAAGGAACATGCTTGCATAGGTACCACATCACAATCAACATAATCAGCATATGTAGAGATACTAAAATACACACGAACAAAGACGTGTTACCTTAACCTTGCCGCTGTTGTTGAACCATTGGATGTAGTAAGGATGTGGATGTGGTCTTGTGGTGAGAGAAAGCTTCTCCACCATATCCATGCTAGCCAAGTTGTTGCAGCTCCCTCCATCTATGATGACGTGAATAGAACGTTCCTTCACAACTCCCTTTGTATGGAACAAGTTATGCCTCTGATTTTGCTCAGCTTGTGTAACCTGCACACTCAAAACACGTTGAGCAACTAAACAATCATACCTGCCAAGATCTTCAAGAGCCATGTATTGTGTCTCATGATCAGAATCATCTCCACCGTGTTCTTCATGTGTAATAAGAGCCAAAGTCTCTTCATCATAGTCACTAGCGGGCTCATACCCACCATCCTCAGTAGCAATCATCACACGCTGAGATTGGCATTCTCTCGCAAAATGTCCTATTCCCTTACAACGACGACAAATAATATCACTTCTGTGCCCTGTTGACGCCATGGAAGAAGAAGAGCTCTGTGTAGGCCCAGCAGGTATGCTCTTGGCAGATAGTGGTGGTTGTGTCTGCTTTCTTGTATCACGGTTGGAGGTGGCAGCCGACGGAGGTGCCGGTGTAGTAGAACGTGTGGAAGTAGAAGATGCACGTGGTGTCCATGATGAAGGTCGACTGCAGAAAAGTTAGTCCGCGCCAACGCTCGCCGATCCTGCACTTCACGTTCAGCTTTACAAGCAAGATGGAATAATCGAGTGATATTAGTATAATCCTTGTAGTCTAGAATGGTCTGAATATCTCTATTTAATCCACCCGAGAAAACGTGCAAGCATAGCTTCATTCTCCTCAACAATACCACATCTAATCAAGCCAGTTTGTAATTCACGATAATATTCTTCTACCGAATTTTTCCTTGTCTTAAGCGCTGCAATTTTGAAGTAATTCACGTTGATAATATGGTGGAACCCAACGAGTACGCATAGCAATTTTCAAAGCAGTCCAAGTAGCTGGAACAGGATATAATCTACAATGTTCAGACCACCAAACACATGCAAAGCTAGTGAAAGCACAAACAGCAGCGGGAACACATAACAAAATATTATGATGATTTACAAACTACCTTGTTGCACTCATTTTTAGAAGAAAGTGAAGAAGATTTTATGGATAGATTTTGGGGAGGATTAAACCATAATATTTAGGAGATACTAATTCATGAAGAGTGTTATCCTATGGACCATTTGTTTCGCCTTGCTTGCAAAGCTGAACAGGAAATAAAACGACGTGTTGCCCACAAGGAGAACAAGCGACGGTGCACATTCCAACTGTTGATACAGATGTTTATTCAACTACTAGGCGTACTATGACAACCACATCCGTTGTTGCGAGGACTACATCATCTCGACATGTGACACATCATCATCGAGAGTGCACGCATCATCTGAGTTGACTATAAGAGGTAATGACAAAGGTACAGATTTTCCACTTTTACATGAGAATGATGCATGCCTAGTTAACTTGAATACATCATGTGTTGAGCTACCCACTACTTTGATCACACCACCTATTTTAGAGGATTATATTGATAATTTGACTTTGCCATGTGATCAAACAACTGAAATACCAACAATTTTGAGTGCACCCATTGAATTAATTGTTGATGCAAAAGAATCAATATTTAATCATTTTGATATGACCTCTAATCTTGGTGATGATTACGTGTCGAATGACTTATTGCATGTTTACTTATTTAAGCATGTTGTAGCATGTAAACTTGATGCAAGTAAGGTTTATTCACCAATGTTGGGATGGTTTAATGATGAACATTGTCAATCTTTTGAAATGAATAAGAGCTTCACTTATATGTGCAAACTGAGTTGCAATATTTTCATGCCTTCTACTTCTTGTGATAATGTTTTGGCTTTAGATTTTATGAACTATGCAAGTTACTCATCTATTTATGTGTCATATGTGCAAAAATCAAGGGAAATAAAAATGGATGACATATACATATACAACATGTACACCTTGTCTCTTTTGTTAGCCACATTTCAGACTAAGAACCGCCGAGGACGGCTTTGTTTTCAAGAAGTGGAGGATGATGAGGACATGACTACCTTGGATAAGACCAAAATATTGCATACATGCTTATTTGTCAGGTGATTTCTAGTGCAAACTATTCAATAATCTATTTATGTTATCCGAACAAAAATACATCACATACTTTTGTGTTTTGTCTAATTGTAGGTGTATGGGACATTTGTACAATACACATATGAAGATAAGGGAAAAGGAGAAGTTTAGGTGCTGTTCAAAAGTCCTCTCACGTCACTTTTGGACCAAGAGAAGATAGAGTCCAAGTCTCTCACGTTACGGACTCAGATTCGGACTGCAGACATACCGACTCAAAACGTCAATAACTTTTTCATCCGGACTCCAAATTGGGTGATTCTTTTTGTTGGAAAATAGATTTCGTGCACCTTCCAACCCAATTGGATTCACCTTCAAATTCGTCCGGAGCGTTGAGTTATGGACGAAACAATCTGATGCTGCAGCAGAATCCGAGTCAAACTACAAGTCCAAAGGTGTTACGTCACCTCCGCTTGGGCCCATTGGCCTTGTACGACCTAGGGTTAGTTTTAGGCTGCCTTGGGACGTCCTACCACCTCCTTGGCCGCCACCCCTTGATCCTATATAAGTAGATCCATCTAGTAGCTTTTTCCTTGGGATTTGTTTAGTTAAAGTTAGCCATTGCAACCCGTGTACTTCGTTTGTGTCCAACGACCGGACCAAGACCGCTTACGGATCCCCACCTTTATCAATACTTCATATATACCGCAATATTCAGATTGCTTTATCATATTCTTGCTTGTTTTTGATTGCTTGCAGGAATAGACCTTCGTGGTCGAGTTGATTGTGCTCGGCGTGGTCAATAACCTCTCGGAGTTGGTTTAGCGATTGCTAAGGCGCAACGTCGTGCACGTTTGTAGTCGGATCGTCAAAGTCGTCTCCACCAAATCGATAGTTATCATCTCATCGAAAGATCGGGACACCCTCGCCTCTATCAAGAGAGATGGTCATGATCTCGTACCTGAGGGGGAGCCCTAACATTGCCATTATTTGCATGTGGACGACCGGGTGGTTGTGGTGCTGGTGGTTGTGGTGCTGGTGGTTGCACGTAGTTCTGAAGTTGATCAACCTCATCCTCGTACTCTCTCACATAATCATCCTCCCCACATCAGCAGCAGGAGCCACAAAAGTATCAACAATGACAGCACCACAGCTTGGCGGTGAAGAGGGACACGGCTCGCTCGGCGGAGGGCTGTTTAGCGATGTGGAGGTAGTCGTTGTTGTTGTTGTAGAGGTGCATTAGGTGCAGCCGGTGGTGGTGGTGGTAGACGCGAGCAATTCATTAAACTTGTTATCGAGCTTTGTTTCGAACGCCTTCTCCATGCCATCTATCTTCTCCATGGCCTCTTCAAATCTATTTAGCACATCTTCCACCTGCCCACTCATCATTTGTTGAAACTTATCATGTAGCGCTTTGTTTGTCATGTTCTCCCAGTCGGTCTAAATGGCTTGTGATCCTGCCATGGTTAGCAGCAATAGAAACACACAAGAATATGATTCGACAGACTACTAGGAAGTGGTGGTGGTGGTGTGGTGGGCATCACAAATCCGTCAAGCAAATCTCAAATTCTTACTAGTTCTTACCCAAAGAAGAAAGGTGATCGGCAACCGATGTAGTCAAAACTCTCAAAGCTTGGATAGAGCGATTACGGGGAGAGTCAAACGACTGATGTAGATGTATGTGGAGCTGGGAAGGCTTATAATATGGTAGCAAAAGGGTCAGCAATAATCAATTCAGAGATGCAAAGTTGAATAAACGCTCAACGACGCATCTTGTCGGGTCGTAGGCTAGACCGTGCTAGAGACGCGAGCCTAGAACACTAACAAAATCACGGCGCTGCGGAAACAACGGAAAAAGCACACTGGGGAAAAAAAAATTCGCTCTTTTTCTTTTGTTTTATACGCTCTTTTTTTTGCGAAAAAATCACTATAATGGCGAGTGTCTCAAAATTCTTCCTGTGTCAAATCGACAGGATGGGCACGAAATTTTTCGACCAATTTTTTTTTCCGACTGCCCGGACCCAAAAACTGGAAACGGGTCAAAAAAAACTTTCTATAATGGCGACTGTCTCAATACGCTTAGAAACACCTAAAAATAGGATAGCCAGAAAATTTTTCGACAAGTGCGTTTTCGGAAAATTTTGGGCCTAAACGGAGGGTGGTTTCGGAATTTTTTCCGAAACCTACGCAGGCAAGGAAACAAGAATCGGAATTTAGATGGATCTCAAACAAACCTAATATGAGAAGAACTTCGGATTGGTGGTGGATATATGGTGGTGGTATATGGCAGCGGTGGTGGTATATGGTAGCGGTGGTGGTATATTGATCTGATTGGTGGTGGTATATGGCTACTGGATTGGTGGTGGTATATGGATACGGATTGGTGGTGGTATATGGATACGGATTGAGCGGTGGCGGATAAGAAGGGTGGTAGATGGCAACGCGATGATGATGGTCTTGGCGGCGTGACAACTTATGACCGTAACTTCGAAACTCTAAAAGACTAGACTCTAAGACCAGCAACTTGACACGACGATGCAACCGCAAATTCAACAAAGCAAAAACCCTAAAAGATTATGTGAAGGCTCGATTGGTTCGGATATGATGAACTAACCCTAATTTTTTTGTGGCTTTTTCGTGGACTTTAGGTATGAAGAAACAGACTCAATCTAATCTACGAAAACTGTAAAATCTCACCGAGCAACCTTGAAAATCTGATACCACTTGATAGAGGCAAAGGTGTCCCGATGTTTCGATGAGATGGTGGCTATCGCTTTACGTGGGAGTCGACCTTGACGATCCGACTACGTGACGTGCGAGACGTCGGCGCCTTAGCAATCGCTAAACCAACTTCCGAGGGTTATTGACCACGCCGAGCACAATCAACGACCACGAGGGCCTGTTTCCTGCGAGCAAACGAAGAACAAGCAAGAAACTAAGATTGCAATCTGGATATTGCGAATATAAGAGGAAAGCTTTATTAATGAAGGTGGGGTTACGAGGCGCCTTTGTGCAGTCGTTGAACACAAACGGCGAAGTCTGTGAAGTTGCAGCTATGGCGAACTTTTGATCTAAACAAAACCCAAAGTCTAAACGACGCCCTAAGGGCTGTATATATGGAGAAAGAGGAGGAATTTCGTGGCCCTTGAGGGAGGGGTCCGAAACCAACCCTAACTCTTGTTTCCCCACACATACGGACTCTAAAAACAGCCTACACTTAAGTATTTCGAAATTACATGGGCCTGGCCCAATATTAAGGTGACGCAGCACCTAGAATAGCCTATGGACGAATATTATGAAGTGCCATCTTGTATATTTCGTCCAAGGCCTCATGCTCTCATTAGGGTGGCTTCAAAGTCCTGGAATCATCACTTGTAACTCCGTTCTTGTTTCCCTTAGCATGCCAACATCTCCATGCTTGAACTTGCTCCAAGGTTCATCTTTCTTGTCCATGGTAGGCCCTTCATTTGTAAGCAAAACAAATGTATCCAATTTAGGCAGCATCATATTCTCATGAACATTGGAATCGTTACCAAGAAACGAAAGTACCTGATAATTCAATTGGCGTGCGCGAGCTCTAGTAATTGGTCCAGTATGTATAGCAGCAGGGGCTGTGGGTGTAACAATGGTATTGATGTCCTCATCAATGGTGATATATGGCAGCGGCGACGTGACAACCTGTGAACAGAACTCGAAACTCTAAAGGACTAGACGCTAAGACCAGCAACTTGACACGATGATGCAACCGCAAATTCAACAAAGCAAATACAGAAAAGATTATGCAAAGGCTCAAATTGGTTCGGATGGGATGAACTAACCCTAAATTTTTTTTGGCTTTTTCGTGGACTATAGGTATGAAAAACAGACTCGATCTAAACTATGAAAAACTGTAAAATCTCACCGAGCAACCTGGAAATCTGATACCACTTGATAGAGGCAAAGGTGTCCCGTCTTTCGATGAGATGGTGGCTATCGTTTAGGATGAAGTCGACTTTGACGATCCAACTACGAACGTGCGAGGACGCCGCGCCTTAGCAATCGTCAAACCAACTCCAAGAGGTTATTGACCACGCCGGAGCACGATCAACCTGACCACGAAGGTCTGTTTCCTGCAGGCAAACGAAGAACAAGCAAGAAACTAAGTTTGCAATCTGGATATTGCGAATATAAGAGGAAAGCTTTATTTATCAAGGTGGGGTTCTGTGACGCCTTGATCTGGTCGTTGAACACAAACGGCGTGTGAAGTTGCAGCTATGGCGAACTTTTAATCTAAGCAAAACCCCAAAGTCTAAACGGTGCCCTAAGGGCTGTATATATGGAGAAAGAGGGGGGAACTTCGTGGCCCTTGGGGAAGGGGTCCGAAACCAACCCTATCTCTTGTTTCCCCACACATACGGACTCTAAAAACAGCCTATACTTATGTATTTTGAAATTACATGGGTCTGGCCCAATAATAAGGTGACGCAGCACCTAGAATAGCCTCTAGACGAAGTTTATGAAGTGGCATCTTGTATATTTCGTCCAAGGCTTCATGTATTCATTATGGTGGCTTCAAAGTCCTGAAATCATCACTTGTAACTCCGTTCTTGTTCCCCTTAGCATGCCATCATCTCCAGGCTTGTTCTTGCTCCAGTGTTCATCCCTCTTATCCATGTCAGGCCCTTCATTTGTAAGCAAAACAAATGTATCCAATTTAGGCAGCATCATATTCTCATGAACATTAGAATCATTACCAAGAAACGAAAGTACCTGATAATTTAATTGGCATGCGCGAGCTCTAGTAATTGGTCCAGTATATGTTGTAGTAGGGGCTGTAGGTGTAACAATGGTACTGATGTCCTCATCAGTGGGCGCGTACCCGCCGCTAAACTGCCTCTCCGCGGTCGGAAACGGCGGGAAAAGTGCTCAGCTGGTGGTGCAGGGGCTGCCTCGGCGAAACCTCTGCTCTTTTTCCGGCGGGGATGGGCACTCTAGCGGTGGCGGGCTATTGGCGGCGGCGGGATCAGCCGGTTGGTGGCCGAGCGCGCAGGGGGTGGGAAGCGAATCTGGAAGAAAGACTTGACTTTTCGCCTGATGGTGTGGGCCAGACGCGCTTTTCCCTTGCGTCGGAGCCCCCGAGCACCCCCCAGTGCGGCGGGTTCGGCCTGCGATCGCCGGGCCCAAAAACGGGCCGAACCGGCGGATTTCGACGTCCTGGGGCGCGACTGGGGCGTTTTTTTGGCGGCGGCACCGCAAAAGTCGTCTGGGGGGCTTGTTGGGGGCGCGGCTGGAGATGCTCTAAGAGTATATGAGCAGCGGAAGTAGAGCATGGAAGTTGCAAGAAAGTAAAGGGATGGGATTGGAGTGTGCAAACGCAATTGGAGACACGGAGATTTTTGGCGTAGTTCCGATAGGTGGTGCTATCGTACATACACGTTGGTGGAGACTTCAACCCACGATGGGTAACGGTTGCGCGAGTCCACGGAGGGCTCAACCCATGAAGGGTCCATGAAGAAGCAACCTTGTCTATCCCACCATGGCCATCGCCCACGAAGGACTTGCCTCGCTTGGGTAGATCTTCACGAAGTACGCGATCTCCTTGCCCTTACAAACTCCTTGGTTCAACTCCACAATGTTGACGGAGGCTCCCAAGTGACACCTAACCAATCTAGGAGACACCGCTCTCCAAAAGGTAATAGATGGTGTGTTGATGATGAACTCTTTGCTCTTGTGCTTCAAATGATAGTTTCCCCAACACTCAACTCTCTCTCTCACAGATTTGGATATGGTGGGAAGATGATTTGAGTGGAAAGCAACTTGGGGAAGGCAAGAGATCAAGATTCCTGTGGTTGGATCGGAATGTCTTGGTTTCTCAGAAAATGAGTAGTGGAAGTGTAGGCACGTTCTGATGGCTCTCTCTCAAATGGAGAAGAGGGTGGAGGGGTATTTATAGCCTCCACACAAAATCTAACCGTTACACACAATTTACCAAACTCGGTGGGACCGAATAGTGAAACTCGATGAGACCCACCTGGTTCAAAATGTGAACGTTAGGCTTTTCGGTGGGACCGACATGATCAACTCGGTGGGACCGATGTGCTATGGTTAGGATGAAACCTATACTCGGTTTGACCGTCTACACAAACTCGGTGAGACCGACTTTGGTAATAAGCAAACAGAGAGTTGGTCAAGCAAACTCGGTGGGCCCAACTGCATATCTTGGTGGGATCGAAATAATTGCAACAGGCAACAGAGAGTTTGCAAGCCCATCTCGGTGAGACCAAGATCCCATCGGTGAGAACGAACTGATTAGGGTTTCTGGCAGTGGCTATGTCAAGTGAACTCGGTGGCGCTGGATAGATCAAATCGGTGGGGCCGGGTTTGACTTTGGGTTTAGGACATATGTGGAAATGAGAAAGTGGTTGAGGGCTTTTGGAGCATATCACTAAGCATTTTGAGCAAGCGAGCCATTAAGCAACACTTCATCCCCTTTTAATAGTATTGGCTTTTCCTATGGACTCAATGTGATCTTGGATCACTAAGATGAAAATCTAGAGTCTTGAGCTTTTGCCAATATGTGTCCTTAGCATCTTGAAGGGGTTCCATATCCTCTTGTCCATGCCACGCCTTTGTTGAACTTTCTAAAATATACTAGATGAAGATATTAGTCCAACAAGAGATATGTTGACATTAATTACCAAAATCACCTGGGGAGCACGTGTGCTTTCAATCTCCCCCTTTTTGGTAATTGATGACAACATACATGAAAGCTTCAGATCAAGATATGAAGAATACCAAGTAAAGCTTTGGAAAGACATGTAACATGCATGTGCTCCCTCTACATGTATGCAATCATGTAAATATAGAATATAAGAGCATGTGAATGCATAAGCATGTCAGAGCAAGCAATGAGCTACATGTATCTTGGTTATATGCATCAGAGAAAATGATGTAACTATAGGAAATATACCTCCATGTTCATGATTTCTTCTTGCAAACAATATGTACACCATCAAGAAATCATCATGCACATGAGTGTGATGCATATACTTACCTTGTGGTCTAGAGCTGGCTTTGGAAGAGATGAACCTAAGTAAACAAGGTTAGATAACACACGAACACCTACTAAACAAAGCAAGTTCAGGAGACCACAAAAGTACCAAGACTGGGACGACATGTAGTGAGTGAGTACTTGGTACTCTATTTGCATATAGACATGTCCCCAAAGAGTAAACATATGCAATGAATTCGAAGATTTCCTTCCCTTAAGTGTCTTTCTCCCCCTGAATATTATATTGGATAACAGGAGAACATAGGGTCTTTCCCCTCTCAAAGACATGTGACTTCTCTCCTTTATGGATAATAAGCATCTGGAGAAGCTTAAGGCATGCTTTCTCTTTTATGTGATAAGCTTTGATGTGCTCTCTCTCCCCCTTTGACATCAATTTACAAGAAGGGATCTTCTAGAGCATGAGTCAAGTAGGTTTGGTCCTTGAGTCACATTACAAAGCAACATGTAATATAAGATGCTGGTAGAGGACAAGAATCATCGAGTGGAGCTGGAACAAATAAGCAGGATGCAAATGGCAAAATGTTTTCTCAGTATTGAAATCGGTAACACCGAGTCTTTTTCTTTGGTGGCACCAAGTTGTTTCGGTTTAGCCGATAAGAAACAAATCGTTGAGGCTGAATTCAACACAGGGAGAAAACAATTGTCATCTCAGCTCACTAGGCAAATAAGATCTCACAAAGATTTGCAAGGAATTAACTGAAGGATTTGCAATGAATTAGATGCAGGGAATGCAGAACATAACGGAGAAGAGAAAAAAGAAATCTAGATGAAGTGAAAGGGAAACAAACATGCTAGACACAAATGCATGAGCACAAAGACACACTAGAGAAATTCATCTAGAATTGGTTGGTGACAAAGTCACCTATGTTAGAGTATATTGACTGAGGAGTCAAGTGAGAACACTTGATCATAGGTCATACTCATCATTTAATCTCAAAATGGGGTTGCCATTTTTTGTCTAACCATTTTGATGTATTCGCATACTGTTGAGCTGCTTTGACCCAAGTCTTGGGGTAAAGCTTCTCTAACATGGAATGACATACCTTGGGTGGTGGTGTTGATCTTGATCATGTAGTTGAACTTGTGTGGGATGCTCAAGGTTGATGTAGCTCATCAAGAGTTGGGAGCACCACTTGTAGTTTGAGTTCATCTACCTACATGGGTTAGTCTTGCAAGGAAGAGCACTTGTGTATCCAAAATGACAAGCATGAAATTTGGTACCAAATGAAATTTGATATATAAAAACATTGTCAAAGGATATGTTGAAATGATTTATGCTTCCTTGTCTTCAACTACCAAATTATAGAGACTTGGTGATGTAGAGATTGCTCAAGATGTGAGTGAGTTGCAATCTCATAGATTTAGATTCATCCATGTACCTACAAGAGTTAGATAGCATGCAAGGGTACAAGTATAGATCCAAGATGTATGATCATCATCATAAGAGAAATATCAAGGATTAGTCAAAGGCTCATGCCTTGCATGCACCCAAATGGAGTGTCTACTCCAAGTTTGAGGCATCAATGATGTTCAATTCACCTCTCAAACGGCAAAATACTTTCTCATCAAGCGGTTTGGTGAATATATCTGCCAATTGCTTATCGGTACGAACATGCATAAGATCAATGTCTCCATTAGTAACATGATCTCGAATGAAATGATGACGAACTTCAATATGCTTAGTTCGAGAATGTTGCACGGAATTGTGAGCAATCTTAATAGCACTTTCATTATCACAAAGCAATGGAACATGTTTCACATTTATCCCATAATCTTTCAGGGTTTGGGTCATCCAAAGTAATTGAGCACAACATGAACCGGCGGCAATGTATTCCGCTTCGGCGGTGGATAAGGATACCGAGTTTTGTTTCTTGGAGGACCGGGACACAAGAGATCTACCAAGAAATTGACATGTTCCCGAAGTGGACTTTCTATCAACCTTGTCATCGACATAGTCCGAATCGGAGTAGCCAACAAGATCAAAAGAATACCTCTTAGGATACCAAATGCTAAAGTTTGGTGTATGAATTAAGTATCTCACTATCCTTTCACAACCTTAAGATGACATTCTTTGGGGGCCGCTTGATATCGTGCACACATGCACACACTTCACATAATATCGGGACGGGAGGCACATAGGTATAACAATGAACCAATCATAGAGCGATAAACCTTTTGGTCAACCGATTTGCCATCCTTAGTCAAGTCAATATGTCCACTAGTAGGCATGGGTGTTTTCATACCTTTGCTTTCTTGCATGTTGAACTTCTTGAATAAGTCCTTGGTATAGTTCGTCTGGGAAACAAAGGTACCCTCCTTAGTTTGCTTGATTTGCAAACCAAGAAAGAACAAGTTCACTCATCATAGACATCTCAAACTTCTTCGACATTAGCCTTCCAAACTTTTCACTAAAATGAGGGTTAGTCGAACCAAATATGGTATCATGCACATAAATTTGGCACACAAATAATTCTCCATTAACCCTTTTAGTAAAGAGTGTAGAATCAATATTTCCAATCTCAAAGCCTTTTTCAATAAGGAACCCTATCAAGCATTTATACCACGCTCTAGGAGCTTGTTTAAGACCATAAAGAGCTTCGTGAAGTTTGTAAACATGATCGGGTTTCTTAGGATTAACAAAGCCGGGAGGTTGTTTGACATAAACTTCCTCCTCAATTTTACCATTTAGAAAAGCACTTTTAATGTCCATTTGATATAATGTGATATCATGATGACTGGCATAAGCAAGTAAGATGCGTATGGATTCAAGTCTAGCAATGGGGGCATATGTCTCACCATAGTCCATACCTTCGACTTGAGTGTATCCTTGGGCGACGTGACGGGCCTTGTTGCGTACAACTTGTCCATCTTCATCTTGCTTATTCTGAAACACCCATTTTATACCAATGATATTTTGGTTGTTGCCCGGCTTCTCTACCAATGTCCACACTTGGTTCCTCTCAAAGTTGTGTAGCTCTTCGTGCATGGAGTTCACCCAATCCGGATCATCAAGCGCTTCTTCAACCTTCATATGTTAAATACTAGAGATGAATGAATAGTGTTCACAAAAATTAGCCAAACGAGTTTTTGAGCGAGTAATTCTCCCGGTTTGGATATCATCGAAGATTTGTTCGACGGGATGATCTCTTGAAACTCTTGCTCTAACTCGTGAGAGCTTTTGTTTGGGCCGGGGTGGAACATCCTTTTCATCATCTTGTTCTTCCTTTTGGCCTTCTTCGTTGTTGGTGTTGTTGTTCTCTCGTGGAGGTGGAGAGGGAGGTTGATGAGGTTCATCTTGGTGTACTTCCTCGTTTTCTTCATCTTGGCGTGTCCCACTTGTGGATGCCTCCGAGTCAATTCGTGGTTCACCTTGTCGTGAGGTAGAAGCTTCCACTTGGACGGACAAGGTACTCTCCTTCACCTCCGTTGGGCGAATCTTGCCAATAGACAAGTCTTGGATTGCTTACGAAGGGTCTTTGTCTCCTACATCAATTGGCAATTGCTCTACTTGTGAGCCATTAGATTCATCAAACTTCACATGTACCGTCTCTTCAACCTTTCGGGTGAAATTGTTGTAGACATGGTAAGTGTGAGAGTTTGAGCCATAACCGAGTAGGAAACCCTCATGAGATTTAGGAGCAAATTTGGAATGACGATGCTTATCAAGAATATAGCACTTTGAGCCGAATACTCAAAAGTATCCAACTTGGGGTTTGTTACCGGTGAGAAGCTTGTATGACGTCTGGCCGAGTAGCTTGTGAAGATATAGATGATTTGTTGCATGACAAGCTGTCTCAACGCTTCCACCCAAAAGTGTTTTAGCGTCTTGTACTCATCAAGCATCATTCTCGCCATCTCAATAAGAGTCTGGTTCTTCCTCTCAACAACTCCATTTTGTTGAGGCGTGTACGTAGCCGAGAACTCATGTGAAATCCCTTCTTCGTCAAGAAAGGTATCCACATTTGCGTTCTTGAACTCCGTTCCGTTGTCGCAGCGAACCTTTTTGATCTTCACTTCAAATTGATTTTGGGCCTTCCTAGCGAAGTTCTTGAAGATCTTTTGGACCCGAGATTTATCATCAAGAAAGAACACCCACGTAAATCTTGAAAAATCATCGACGATGACTAAACCAAACGAATTTCCACCGAGACTTTTATATGCATTTGGACCAAAGAGATCCATATGAAGTAGCTCGAGCGGTCTTCTCGTGGTCATGATGTTCTTCACGAGGTGGCTTCCTCCAACCTGTTTTCCTGCTTGACACGCACTCCACAATCTATCCTTGTCAAATATAACATCTTTCCCTCCAAGGATATGATCACCTTTAATAAGCTTATCAAGATTTCGCATGCCCACATGACCTAACCTTCTATGCCACAACCAACCTTTAGAAGATTTAGCAATCAAGCAAGTTCTAGGTTGAGCCTTTTTAGCAACAATGTATAGATCACCTCTACGTATACCGGTAAAGACCATATTATGATTATCTCTTTGAAACACTTGGCAATCTACTTCAGTAAATAGGACATTGAATCCAAAGTCAGCCAGTCTAGATATGGAAAGTAAATTATAGCCAAGAGATGCAATGAGCATAACATTTTGGACGGAGCTGTCATGTGAGATGGCCACCTTACCAAGGCCAACCACCTTACCCTTTGAGTTATCACCAAAAGTGACATACTTTCGAGGGCTGTCATTTTCAGCAAGCTCACGAAACATATCCTTGTCTCCGCTCATGTGATCGGTACATCCACTATCAAGAACCCATTCCTTTCCTCCAGCCATGTAGCCGTGAAGGTTAGCCATAAGACCAAAGTGTCTCATAGACTCATCGAGATCGAAGTTACTATCATCATCCTCATCATAGTATCCATGTTCAACATCATCTTGTGATTGATCATTACCTAGAGAGAGTGATTAATTAGATGTATGATCATGGCAATGTTCATCTTTATGAATTCTAATGACTTCCGAGATGATATTACTAATGATTCCAACATCTCTTTTGGCACACATAAGGTCACGAAGCTCAAATAAAAAACGACCAAACTTAGGATCTTTAGTATTCATCTTATTTAAAGCAATGGACTTTTGAAGAATCACATCTAGATTTTTCAAGGAATAGTTTGGAAAATGTTCCTCAAGAAATCTCCAAATGGTGTAATGATATAGGGTGAGACCCTACGGGAGCGATCTTTCACGTTTGGAGAAAATCCCTACGAGGAACACGAAGAACGAGCGGAAGAACAAGAGGGAAACACGGGGAAAACGAGAGGAAATTCACTCAACCGACAAGAAAACAATCACACAAGCGCTAGATCGATGAACACATGGAGTAGCACAAGGTTCAAGAACAATAACGGTAAAGATACAAGAGTAACCGATCTTCTCCGAGAGGAGGTCTTGATGGGGTCCACCCTAGGAGGGGGTCTTGAATCCGCTTGGGGATCTTCTCCGCAGAGGTCCTGATCTCGAGGGAGAAGTAACCAAGTGGATGAGCAAAGGCTCTCTCACCTAAACATGAGCGAATCCAAAGCTTGCCCTAACTAGGAGACGGAAAGGTCCTATTTATAGTCTTAGTCCAAATGGAAGTCAAAGCGGAGGGGTACATGGGCTTCAGCCCGCATCAGTGCCTGACGTCCGGAGGCTCGGAGGGTCCGGCCGTCCGGACTTCGCTCGGACGTCCGCAGCTCCGGTTCGGGTGAAGTCGCCGGACGTCCTGGCCGCCTCAGTCGTCCTTAGATTTGATTCGGGTGATGAAGTCCGGACGTCCTGGCCAGCTCCGATCGTCCGTAGGTTTGATTCGGTGATGATGTTCCGGACGTCCGAGGGCGTCGGACGTCCGTGGCTGGGGATCGTCGGACGTCCGGAGGTGGTCTGACGTCCGGGTCCTGTAGCTTCACTGCATCCCTTCTTCCTCTTCGACATACTTGGAGTTCTCGCCGTCTTGGCTCTTGCAAGTAGTAGATCCTTGGTTCGCCTGTGGTTCCCCGATTACACATAGAGTTTCCGAATGAGGTAGTAGCCATGTCTCATGGGTAGAAATAAGAAGTTCGGAGAGGAGCGAAGTTCACCTTATCTTCAATAGCCTTAGCTCGGGCTCTTGTCATGGGTCCCGGTGGTGTTGAGGCAGATGTAGGCACGTCCGTGGGGATGAGTGAGGGCTGCTCCGCATCATCTCCCCTTGGGAGAGATCCGACCTCGGATCAAAACTTCATCTCCATGGACAGGTGCAAGGTCCTTGACGTTGAAGATGTCGCTCACGTTGTACTTGTCGCGAGGTATGTCGATCTTGTAAGCGTTCTTGTTGTAGCGTGCGAGCACTTTGAAAGGGCCATCGGCTCGAGGGAGAAGTTTGGACTTGCGTTCTTTGGGGAAGCGGTCCTTGCGAAGGTGTAGCCACACTTGATCGCCAATGTTGAAGACGATGGGTTGCTTGTTGGCGTTGAGCTTGTTTGCTTGGCGTTGTACTTGGCGCTCAATTGCGTGCCTTGTATCTTCGTGCATCTTCTTGATGTAGCTTGCTCATTCACTTGCATCCATGTTGGTGCGCTCTTGGAGAGGGAGTGGTAGAATGTCCAAAGGGGACAACGGGTTGAAACCGTAGACGACTTCGAAGGGGGACTTGCCGGTAGTTGAATGTCTTGCACGATTGTAGGCGTACTCAGCGATAGGTAGACATGCTTCCCACTCCTTGATGTTCTTCTTGATCAAGACACGAAGTAGAGTGGATAGTGTGCGGTTCGTCACCTCCGTTTGGCCGTCGGTTTGAGGATGGTATGCCGAGGAGAACAATAGCTTGATTCCGAGCTTGGCGCATAGAGTCTTCCAAAAGTAACTCAAGAACTTGACGTCACGATCGGAGACGATTGTCTTTGGTACTCCATGGAGTCGCAAGATTTCCCTACAAAAGAGATTTGCAACATGTGAAGCATCGTCTATCTTGTTGCAAGGAATGAAATGTGCCATCTTAGAAAATCTATCCACAACAACAAACACGGAATCCTTGCCATTTTGTGTCCTAGGCAAACCAAGTATAAAATCCATACAAATGTCTTCCCATGGTTGGTATGGAATAGGGAGAGGCATGTAAAGACCATGAGATTGAGCTTTAGACTTAGCTTTGCGACATGTATAGCATCGGTTGGTGAAGCGTTGAACGTCGCGGAACATCTTGGGCCAAAAGTAGTTGTTGGAGAGCGTGGCGAATGTCTTGTCGCGTCCAAATTGTCCCATGAGTCCGCCTCCATGAGCCTCTTGCAAAAGGAGCAAACGAAGAGAAGACTCGGGAATGCAAAGTTTGTTAGCTCTCATAAGATAACCATCCTTGATGTAATATTTGTCCCAAGACGTATGCGCCAAGCACTTAGCATAAGGAGAAGCAAAAGATGGATCATGCTCATACAAGTCTTTTATATGGTCAAAACCAATGACATTCAACTCAAGTTGAGTGACAAGCATGCATATGCGTGAAAGCGCGTCGGCAACTACATTTTCTTTACCCTTAATGTACTTGATCACATAAGGAAAAGATTCAATGAATTCACTCCATTTTGCGTGACGCTTGTTCAATTTAGTTTGACCTTTGAGGTACTTAAGCATTTCATGATCGGTATGGATGACAAACTCGTGAGGTCTAAGGTAATGTTCCCAAACATGGAGCACACGCACTAAAGCATACAATTCTTTATCGTAGATGGGATAATTAAGTTGAGCACGGAGAGTTTTTCACTAAAATAAGCAATGGCTCGTTTTTCTTGCATCAAAACTCCGCCAATTCGGTACCACTTGCATCACAATGAACCTCAAAAGTTTTGTCAAAATTGGGCAAAGCAAGAATCGGAGCATGAGTAAGCAAAGTCTTGAGCTTATCAAAAGCGGCTGATTGCAAAGTTCCCCAAACAAAGGGAGTATTCTTCTTGCTCAAAACATGCAAAGGAGCGGCAATTGTGCTGAAATCTTTCACAAAGCGACGATAGAAACCCGCAAGAAGACCAAGAAAACTTCAGACTTGTTGCAAATTGGTGGGTTGGGGCCAAGTTTGAATTGCTTGAATTTTAGATTCATCAACATGGACACCCTTTGAGGAAACAACAAAACCCAAGAAAACCACTTTGTCAACTCCAAATTGCATTTTTTCAAGTTTGCATAAAGGCTTTCTTTGCGAAGAGTTTGCAACACAGATTTTACATGATTGATGTGTTCTTTCATGGTTTTGCTAAACACAAGAATATCGTCAAAGTAGACCACAACAAAGACTCCAATGTAAGGGCGAAGCACATGATGCATAAGACGCATTTAACGCATCGGGAGCTTCCGAAAGACCCATAGGCATCACTAACCACTCATATAAACCAAATTTGGTTTTGAAAGCAGTTTTCCATTCATCACCCTCTTGTATGCGGATTTGATAATAGCCACTTTTAAGATCAATTTTTGAGAAAAAGTTGGCTCCACTAAGTTCATCAAGCATGTCATCTAAGCGAGGAATGGGATGCCTATATCGAACGGTAATAGCATTGGTAGGTCTACAATCGGAACACAAGCGGAAACTTCCATCGGGCTTAGGCACAAGAATAACCGGAACGGCACAAGGGCTTAGGCTTTCACGTACATGACCGTTGTCGATGAGTTGTTGTACTAGACGAAGAAACTCATATTTTTCTTACGGATAAACTCGGTATGGAGCTTTGAATGGTAGAGGCGCTCCGGGGATGAGGTCGAGTCGATGCTCAATGCCTCAAGAGGAGGTAGACCCGGAGGTAGCTCATCGGGAAAAACATCTTGGAATTCCTGCAAAGAGATTGAAACACCAAAGGTAGCTCGTGAATGGTGTTAGTTTTGGTTCTCCATCCTTGCACACAAGGACGAAGTGCATCACGGTAGATGGGTTCTCACACACTTCTCTCATCTCACTTTTGGTGGCCAATAGAATGAGGTTATTCTCTCTAGGCTAAGAGTCGCTCAAATTTGGCTTGTGGCTTTCACTCACTTTTTGGTGGGTCACTTTCTCACTCTTTTCTCTATGATGGGTGGCTTGCTTGTCGGCTATCACTTGACTAGGAGACATAGGTCGTAGTACATATTCTCTCCCTTCATTTTGAAACTATAGTGATTGGTGCGCCCATTGTGGATGACACCACGGTACGAATTGCCATGGTCCATCGAGAAGTAGGTGACAAACGGTCATTGGGACCACATCACACTCCAAAGTGTCTTCATAAGCACCGATTTTGAAGGAGACTTGGACCGTATGCTCGACTCAGATAGTGCCAAAGTGTCACTTAGCCATTGAACCTTGTAGGGGTGCGGGTGCTTCTTCTTGATTAGTTGGAGCTTGGAGCATAGTTCTTCACTTGCCAAGTTGTGGCAACTACCTCCATCGATGATGACCTTGATGGACCGTCCATTGATGCCGGCTTTTGTGTGGAAGATGTGGCATCGTTGGTCTTCTTCTTGTTGATGTTGAAGTGTCAAGACTTTGAGACAACGAGAGCGGGGCTCGAATCCTCATCACAAAAGACTTGATCATCTTCATCTTCATTCACTTGCGGTGCATGGCCACTTGCTCAAGGGCTTCCATCTCCTCTTCACTCATGGAGTCGTATGTGCCATCGTCGTTGAGGATCATGGTGCGCTTGTTGGTGCATTCATATGACTTGTGGCCTCGGCCGCCACAAGTGAAACACTTGAAGGAGCTTGTCTTGATGGTCTCACTCGGTCGGAGTAGAGGATGAAGCACGCGGCTTGAGGTTGCTTGTAGTAGGAGGCGGACGACTTGAATTTGTCAAGTCTTCTTGTAACTTGACTTGTCGTCGTTTCTTGGAGAAAGCTTGGTCAAGTAGATGTTGGAGTAGTTGTTGAAGCTTGGTTGTTGGAGAAGTCAGAGGTCTTGGATGAGTACTTGGCGTACTTGAAGTCATCTTGCACTTGGCGTTTCGCCTTTGTAGCTTGATGCACGAGCTCAATGAGGGATGAGTATGGTTGGAAGTCGGCGATCTTCTTGATGGGATGATTGAGTCCATTCAAGAAACGTGCCATAGTTTGCTCATCATCTTCCTTGACATTGGCGCGAATCATGGCTATCTCCATCTCCTTGTAGTATTCTTCAACGCTCTTTGTTCCTTGCTTGAGTAGTTGGAGTTTCTTGAAGAGATCGCGGTTGTAGTATGTTGGCACAAAACGTGCTCGCATGACATCCTTCATTTGAGCCCAAGTGGTGATTGGAGGTTCACCTCTTGCTTGTCGTCAGCTCAATGATTTGTTCCCACCATATGAGCACGTAATCTTGGAACTCAAGTGATGCCATAGCGATTTTCTTCGCTTCATCGTAGTTGTGCAAACGGAAGATTTTGTCAACCTTCAATGCCCATGAGAGGTAGTCTTCGAGGTCATTGCTTCCATTGAACTTGGGCATGGTGAATTTTAGCTTGCCGTAGCGTTGCTCGTCATTGTGTTGTTGGCGCTGTTGATGATGACGTCCTTGACGAGGGATGTACTCGTCTTCATGTTGCTCTTGGCGCGGAGGAAGACCATGATCAACTTGCTCGTGTGGAATTTGAGGTTGAGGTGGAGCTTGACGAGCTTGTGGAGGAGCTTGAGGAACTTGACGTTGTACATTAGGTTGGTAGTTCCGCTCTTGTATTTCTTCTCGAAGGGCTTCCTCTTGATTGTGCCGTTCGCGATTGCGGTTGGTGACGGCTCTACTTGATTCTTGAAGGGCACGTTATGCCTCAAGAGCTTGCGCTTCACGTTGTTGTTGTTGACGACGACGTTGAGCATTGGCGTCTTGTTCGCCTTTGGTGACGACGCGTTTCTTTCTTCCTCTTGTTGGCATTTAAGACGTTGCCTTTCTGAGCTTGAGCGAAGGCCTCTTGGTTTGAATGAGGACGAGGAACTTGATCAACAACTTGCTCTTGTGAGTGCTTGTCATGTAGCGGGTTGTGAGATGCATGACGATCTTGGCGCGCGGCTCGTCGAAGAGTGTTCGATGACGGTGTACTTGAGTCGTAGAAGGTGTCGTCGGAGTGTCGACTCGAGTGGCTCCGTCTTGATGATGAAGAAGTGGAATGATGCGGTTTCTCATCAACTTGCGGATCTCGTCCCATTCTTGCATCATTCTCTTGCTTGTGCGCCTCGAACTTGTTGTCAAGTAGTCTCTTGTACGTTGCTCGAGAGTCGCAAGTCGGTTGCAAGGTTGTCGATGCGGTCGCTCATTGCTTGTTGTTCTTGGTGCAACGCCACAGTGCAATCAAGAGGTGGCCTTTGGTGACGATGAGGACATGTCGTCGCCTTGCTCGATGAAGAGTGGGTTGGTAGAAGAACTTGGCCTATCCATCATTCCAAGCGAGATGTGAGTGGTAGAACGGAAAAGAACTTATACCAATGTACCTTTGACCGATATTGAAAATGAATCAAGTTCACTCAAATGCGGACAAGGAAATAGCACTCTTGGTACCGATTCTTGTCGGTTCTCACACCTACACAAATAAAAGCTTATGGTGGAGCTCGGTTAGGATAGTGGCACGAAATTAAATGCAATTGTAAGTGAGACTCAATAAAGTTGGAAATGATTCACAAATTTGCAAATGCAACAAGTAGACCAATAGCAAGATATGGTACACGGAAACACACACTAAATAGATAATATGGGGTTATGCAACCAAGGATGAGCCAAAATGTGGAATACACCAAGATGCTCTTGTTGCACAACACTAGAGAGACGCTTAGCACGATTGCACAATAGGCGGATAACTTGTGCACAACCTACTAAGCAAAAATGCAACGACTTCTATCCCAAATATGCTATATGTATGGTGTGTCGATGTGTTGATCCAAGATGATCAAGTATGACTATCTTAATGTTTGATGATGCTATGGTTCTTGCTCATAAGCTCTTTGCTTATCTTTCTCTCTTTGCTTAAAAGCTTGATTGGCTCTTTCTTTTATGAGCTCTTTTCCCATGCAAAACTTCACGAACCAAGATAGCAATTGTGTATGCGATGACAACTTTGTGACACACAAGATGATTGTAAGATATGCACTACTTTGGTATGGTATGTATGCTATGGAGTATGATCACTAAATGTGCACAAGTCACGTTGCCGGCAATACTCAAAGGCTAGTCTCGATGGGTAAGCTACGCAAAATGAGGCAATGTGTCGCCGAAGTTACCGTCCTTGCGATTATGACTGGTCGATGTAGATGAGCAGTGGTTATGATGACTTTGCACCGCACCTAGATAGCCGAAACACAAAAGGATACGGAAGCCCCAACTCAAAATCTCAAAGACCAAAATGTGTCAAAAATCGTCATCGGAGGAATCGTGGAAGAATTTGGTGTATATGGGTTTGGGAGATGTGGAGAATTATGGGGTAGTTAGGTGTCTGAATCAAGAGATTCAGTTTGGTCAGGGGTTTTACGGACGTCCGTGACCTTACGGTCGTCCGGATCAAGGCTTGACGTCCGCCTTGTCCGGATGTCCGAGCCCGGGCGAAAAATCGGGCTCGGGAGAGGAGCTGCAAAATTTCCTGGGAAGAAGATGCTTGAGAGGTTGAAATCGAGGGGTTTGGTGGATGGAAAAGGGAGGGGAGGGAGGGGAAAGCTAGATCCACACGTAGCAACACGAATCCATGGACCAAATCCAGCAAAATCTCAACTCACAAACAAATCACAAAAAAAATTTGGGGGCTATTTTTGTGGGGAATTTTCGGAATTAGGACAAAAACAACAAAATCAAGCTAGAAAAAGAGGGGTAGGGGCTCCAATAACGTGATCAACGTGGCTCGTGATACCATGATGATATAGGGTGAGACCCTACGGAGCGATCTTTCACGTTTGGAGAAAATCCCTCACGAGGAACACGAAGAACGAGCGGAAGAACAAGAGGGAAACACGGGAAAACGAGAGGAAATTCACTCAACCGACAAGAAAACAATCACACAAGCGCTAGATCGATGAACACATGGAGTAGCACAAGGTTCAAGAACAATAACGGTAAAGATACAAGAGTAACCGATCTTCTCCGAGAGAGGTCTTGATGGGGTCCACCCTAGGAGGGGGTCTTGAATCCGCTTGGGGGATCTTTCTCCGCAGAGGTCCCGATCTCGAGGGAGAAGTAACCAAGTGGATGAGCAAAGGCTCTCTCACCTAAACATGAGCGAATCCAAAGCTAGCCCTAACTAGGAGACGGAAAGGTCCTATTTATAGTCTTAGTCCAAATGGAAGTCAAAGCGGAGGGTACATGGGCTTCACCGCATCGTGTCCTGGACGTCCCGGAGGCTCGGGAGGGTCCGGTCGTCCGGACTGCTCGGACGTCCGCAGATTCCGGTTCGGTGAAGGTCGCCTGACGTCCGGCCGCCCCGGCCGTCTGTGAGATTTGATTCGGGTGATGAAGTCCCGGACGTCCTGGCCGACTCCGGCCGTCCGTAGAGGTTTGATTCGGGTGATGATGTTCCGGACGTCCGAGGGCGCTTGACGTCCGTGGCTGGGATCGTCGGACGTCCGGAGGTGGTCGGACGTCCGGGTCCTGTAGCTTCACCTGCATCCCTTCTTCCTCTTCGACATACTTGGAGTTCTCGCCATCTTGGCTCTTGCAAGTAGTAGATCCTTGGTTCGCCTGTGTTCTGATTACACATAGAGTTTCGAATGAGGTAGTAGCCATGTCTCATGGGTAGAAATAAGAAGTTCGGAGAGGAGCGAGTTCACCTTATCTTCAATAGCCTTAGCTCGGGCTCTTGTCATGGGTCCCGGTGGTGTTGAGGGAGATGTAGGCACGTCCGTGGGGATGAGTGAGGGCTGCTCCGCATCATGTAAGCACAATCTAGAGTAGGCAAGCAACCAATCAAATTTCTAGGCAATCCTCTAATGATAAGGTTAATATTCCTAAGATTGTGGATCATGTCAAGTGACTCATTGAGGGTAGGATGGAAGGGGTCAACAAGGGGCGCACAAGGGCTAGTAATGTACTTGTTCAAATGATATTCATTGAAAATCTCAAGCATCTCATTTTTTCCAAGCATGAAAGAACTCTCCATCAAGTATAGGTACTCTACGTCTAAACTCCCCATCGTAGAATCATCGATTTTCCTCCAATGGTGATTAAACCAAAGCAATCGAGACCAATGCTCTGATACCAATTGAAAGGATCGAGAAGAGGTGTCTAGAGGGGGTGATTAGACCCTCAACAAAGAAAGGTAGCAGTTTTTAAGTTCTTTAAGTTAAGGTGGAGCTTTAGCACAAGTTTAAACATTCACAATACATTTCAAGCAAGCATGGTAAGAGTATATGAGCAGCGGAGAGTAGAGCATGCAAGTTGCAAGAAAGTAAAGGGATGGGATTGGAGTGTGCAAACGCAATTGGAGACACGGAGATTTTTGGCGTGGTTCCGATAGGTGGTGCTATCGTACATCCATGTTGGTGGAGACTTCACTACAAAAAAAATACACTTCCGTGATGATACGTGTTTGTCATAGTAGGTCACGTTTTCTGTCATGCATGTACATCCATGAAAAATTTATGACAGAATCAAGATAGTCATACCTGTGCTATCGTAGAAGTGTTCCATGACATTACCAAAATTATCATCACGGAAGTGTCCACTTCCATGACGATAAATCGCGCGTCACAGAAGTGCTTTCGTCAAGGGTGGCCGACACGTGGCATCCACCGTAACGGAACACCGTTAAGCTATCGGGTCCGGTTTTGGATCCGATAACCCGTTAACAGCCCGGACCAATGGGGATTTTCCACGTGTAAAATCATCATTGGCCGGAGGAAACACGTGTTGCCTCACCGTTGGGACATATGTCATCCACTCATTGGACAGGAGGCGCCTATGATAGGTCGACACGTGGCACGGCCCAACAGTGGCCCATTCCGGTTAAAAAGGCCAGCCCAATAAAAAATAGCAGGCCGGCCCATATAAGGCCTACTCGTGTCAGGTCCATTTAAGCCCACGGCCCATACGAGATGTGCCAATTCGGCCCATCAACGGCCCGTTAAAGATTTGACACCATTGCAGCCCATCATCAGTTCGAGCTCGTTAACAGCCCGCTATATATTTGGGCTCAATATCGGCCCGATGAGATTTAGGCCTGTTAACGGCCCATTCAATGGATGATAGAGGCCAAGGTGTCCCGATGTTTCGATGAGATGGTGGCTATCGTTTCTGTGGGAGTCGACCTTGACGATCCGACTACGTGACGCGGCGACGTCGGCGCCTTAGCAAACGCAAAACCAACTTCCAAGTGGTATTGACCACGCCGGAGCACGATCAAACAGACCACGAGGGCATGCTTTCCTCGCGAGCAAACGAAGAACAAGCAAGAAACTAAGATTGCAATCTGGATATTGCGAATATAAGAGGAAAGCTTTATTAATGAAGGTGGGTAAGTCTTGAGACGCCTTTGGTCCGGTCGTTGAACACAAACGAAGTACGCGAAGTTGCAGCTATGGCGAACTTTTGATCTAAACAAAACCCAAAGTCTAAACGACGCCCTAAGGGCTGTATATATGGAGAAAGAGGAGGGAATTTCGTGGCCCTTGAGGGAGGGGTCCGAAACCAACCCTACTCTTGTTTCCCCACACATACGGACTCTAAAATCAGCCTACACTTAAGTATTTCGAAATTAGATGGGCCTGGCCCAATATTAAGGTGACGCAGCACCTAGAATAGCCTATGGACGAATATTATGAAGTGGCATCTTGTATATTTCGTCCAAGGCCTCGTGCTCTCATTAGGGTGGCTTCAAAGTCCTGGAATCATCACTTGTAACTCCGTTCTTGTTCCCTATGCATGCCAACATCTCCATGCTTGAACTTGCTCCAAGGTTCATCTTTCTTGTCCATGGTAGGCCCTTCATTTGTAAGCAAAACAAATGTATCCAATTTAGGCAGCATCATATTCTCATGAACATTGGAATCGTTATCAAGAAACGAAAGTACCTGATAATTCAATTGGCGTGCGCGAGCTCTAGTAATTGGTCCAGTATGTATAGCAGCAGGGGCTGTGGGTGTAACAATGGTATTGATGTCCTCATCATCCTCCCCTTCTTGAAATGAAGTCGTCCTCGACGGAAACTCATCTTCCTCACCCAAATAAGGCTTCAAATCTACAATGTTAAAAGTGGGACTAACCCCAAAATCTGCAGGCAGCTCAAGTTTATATGCATTATCATTTATTTTCTCAAACACCTTAAATGGACCATCAAAGACGTGGCATTAGCTTTGATTTATGCAAATTAGGAAACCTATCTCACGCAAATGTAACCAAACAAGATCTCCAGGTGCAAAGACAACATGTTTTCTACCCTTATCTCCAGCAAGTTTATATTTAGCATTCATACGCTCAATGTTTTCCTTAGTTAAATCATGCATTTTTAAAATCAATTCAGCACGTTCTTTAGCATCAAAATTAACCTTCTCCGAAGATTGAAGAGGCAACAAATCAATAGGTGCACGAGGTAGGAAGCCATACACAATTTCAAAAGGGCACATCTTAGTAGTAGAATGCAATGAACGATTATAAGCAAATTCAATATGAGGCAAGCATTCTTCCCATATTTTCTTATTATTCTTCAAAACAGCCCTAAGCATAGTAGACAATGTTCTATTGACTACTTCAGTTTGTCCATCAGTTTGGGGGTGACAAGTAGTACAAAAAAGCAGTTTAGTCCTCAACTTAGCCCATAAACATCTCCAAAAGTGGCTAAGAAATTTAGTATCACGATCTGAAACAATAGTATTTGGCACACCATGCAAGCGAATAATTTCACGAAAGAACAAATCAGCAACATTAACAAAGATCATCGCTTTTATGACATGGTATAAAGTGTGCCATTTTCGAGAATCTATCCAAGACAACAAATATGCTATACCTCCCCATCTTTGATCGAGGTAAACCAAAAACAAAGTCCATAGATATATACTCCCAAGGAACACAAGTCACTGTAAAAGGCATATATAAACCATGAGGATTGAGTCGTGACTTAGCTTTTTTGACATGTAGTGCAGCGAGCAACAAAACTCTCAACATCCCGCCTCATCTTTGGCCAAAAGAAATGTGTAGCAAGTATATCCTCCGCCTTCTTCACGCCCAAAGTGTCCCATTAATCCTCCTCCATGCGCCTCCTGCAACAACAAAAGACGAACAGAGCTAGCGGTGAATGCATAGCTTGTTAGCATGGAACACAAAACCATCCTTAATAACGAACTTGTTCCATGTTCTTCCTTCTTTACAATTCTGCATTACATCTTTAAAATCAGCATCATGCACATATTGATCTTTGATGGTCTCCAAACCAAATATTTTGAAGTCAAGTTGTGAAAGCATAGTATAGCGATGAGACAAAGCATCAACAATAACATTTTCTTTACCCTTCTTGTGTTTAATGACATAAGGGAAAGTCTCAATGAATTCAACCCATTTAGCATGTCTACGATTCAGTTTAGCTTGACTTTTAATATGTTTTAAAGATTCATGATCGTAATGTATAACAAATTCTTTGGGCCATAAATAATGTTGCCATGTCTCTAAAGTCCTAACAAGAGCATATAATTCTTTGTCATAAGTAGAATAGTTCAGACTAGGCCCACTCAATTTTTCGTAAAAGTATGCAACAGGTTTGCCATCTTGTAATAACACACCTCCTAATCCAATTCCACTAGCATCACATTCAAGCTCAAAAGTCTTATTAAAGTCGGGAAGTTGGAGTAAAGGAGCATGTGTCAACTTATCTTTCAATACTGTGGAAGGCTTCTTCACATGCGGTACCCCAAACAAAAGGCACATCCTTCTTTGTAAGTTCATTGAGAGGTGCAGCAATGGTGCTAAAGTCTCTCACAAAACGCCTATAGAAACCAGCGAGTCCAAGAAAACTCCTCACTTGTGTGACCGTTTTGGGCTGCGCCAACTCTCAATAGCTTCAATCTTGGCTTTATCAACTTCAATTCCTCGTGGTGTAACAACATAGCCAAGAAAAGATACTCGGTCGGTGCAAAAGGTGCACTTCCCAAGGTTACCAAACAAACGTGCATCACGAGAGCATTAAAAACAGCACGTAAATGTTCCAAATGTTCTTCCAAAGATGTGCTATAAATCAGTATATCATCAAAATAGACTACCACAAATCGTCCAATGAAAGCACGTAAAACTTCGTTCATTAGTCTCATGAAAGTACTAGGTGCATTAGTTAACCCAAAAGGCATGACTAACCACTCATATAAACCAAACTTAGTTTTAAATGCTGTTTTCCATTCATCTCCCAATTTCATACGAATTTGATGGTATCCACTACGCAAATCAACTTTGGAGAATATTGTAGAGCCACTCAATTCATCAAGCATATCATCTAGCCTAGGAATAGGATGACGATAACGAATAGTAATATTATTAATGCCTCTACAATCAACACACATACGCCGACGTACCATCCTTTTAGGCACTAGTATAATAGGAACAGCACAAGGACTAAGAGATTCGCCAGATATAACCTTTGTCGAGCAGCTCGTACTTGACGCATAATCTCCTTCATCTCCTCCGGATTGGTACGGTATGGTGCACGGTTGGGTAGCGATGCACCGGGAATTAAGTCAATTTGATGCTCAATCCCTCGAATAGGTGGTAATCCAGTTGGTACTTCTTGTGGGAAGACGTCATCGAACTCCTGCAAAATGTTAGTGACATCAGGGGGCAAAGAGTAAGGCACGCCCTCGAATGAAAATAACGCATCTTTGCACACAAAAGCATAGCAAACAGATTTGCTAGAATCTAGCTCCTCAATATCAGATTTGGTGGCAAGTAAACATGCACTTTTCAGTTTAATTTCAAGCAACATTAGATGGTTTATTATTAGGCTTCATTTGTTGCTCAAATTCTTTTGCCACAATCTGATTTTCACTCTTATTTTTCTCCTGTTTTGCTTTATTAGCTCTATTTATATCATCTTTCAAAATTGAATCAGGAGTCATAGGAAGCAAAGTAATATTTTTATCCTTGTGAACAAGAGTATCTTGATTGTTTCTACCATGGTGTATGTAATTTTTATCAAATTGCCATGGTCTACCAAGTAATAAGGAACATGCTTGCATAGGTACCACATCACAATCAACATAATCAGCATATGCAGAGATACTAAAATACACACAAACAGTACGTGTTACCTTATCCATGCTAGCCAAGTTGTTGCAGCTCCCTCCATCTATGATGACGCGAATAGAACGTTCCTTCACAACTCCCTTTGTATGGAACAAGTTATGCCTCTGATTTTGCTCAGCTTGTGTAACCTGCACACTCAAAACACGTTGAGCAACTAAACATTCATACTGCCAGCATCTTCAGCCATGTATTGCGTCTCATGATCGTAATCATCTCCACCATGTTCTTCATGTGTAATAAGAGCCAAAGTCTCTTCATCATAGTCACTAGCGGACTCATACCCACCATCCTCAAGAGCAATCATCACACGCTGAGATTGACATTCTTCGCAAAATGTCCTCTTCCCTTACAACGACGACAAATAATATCACTTGTGTGCCCTGTTGACGCCATGGAAGAAGAAGAGCTCTGTAGGCCCAAAGAGTGCGCTCTTGGCGATAGTGGTGGTTGTGCCTGCTTTCTTGTATCACGGTTGGAGGTGGCGTATTTACGGAGGTGCCGGTGTAGTAGAACGTGTGGAAGTAGATGATGCACGTGGTGTCCATGATGAAGGTCGACCTGCAAAAAGTTAGTCCGCGCCAACATCACGATCCTGCACTTCACGTTCAGCTTTACAAGCAAGATGGAATAATCGAGTGATATTAGTATAATCCTTGTAGTCTAGAATGGTCTGAATATCTCTATTTAATCCACCCGTAAAACGTGCAAGCATAGCTTCATTCTCCTCAACAATACCACATCTAATCAAGCCAGTTTGTAATTCACGATAATATTCTTCTACCGAATTTTTCCTTGTCTTAAGCGCTGCAATTTTTGAAGTAATTCACGTTGATAATATGGTGGAACCCAACGAGTACGCATAGCAGTTTTCAAAGCAGCCCAAGTAGCTGGAACAGGATATAATCTACAATGTTCAGACCACCAAACACATGCAAAGCTAGTGAAAGCACAAACAACAAATGGGAACACGTCTCTCCTCAGGATATTGTAAACATGTAAATCGTTGTTCAGTTTCTAACTCCCAAGTAAGATATATATCGTGAACATATCTACCCTCAAATGGTGGAATATTCAACTTCAATTTAGGGAGATGATCATGATCTCAGCACTGAGGGGAGCCCTAACATTGCCATTATTTGCATGTGGACGACCGGGTGGTTGTGGTGCCGGTGGTTGTGGTGCCGGTGGTTGCACGTAGTTCTGAAGTTGATCAACCTCATCCTCGTACTCTCACATAATCATCCTCACCCACATCGCCAGCAGAGGAGCCATGGAAGTATCAACAAAGAAGACCAAAGCAGCTTGGCCAGTGAAGAGGGACACGGCTGCGTCGGCGGAGGGCTGCTTCAGCGATGTGGAGGTAGTCGTTGTTGTTGTTGTAGAGGTGCATTAGGTGCAGCCGGTGGTGGTGGTGGTAGACGCAGCGAGCAATTCATTAAACTTGTTATCGAGCTTTGTTTCAAACGCCTTCTCAATGCCATCTATCTTCTCCATGGCCTCTTCAAATCTATTTAGAACATCTTCCACCTGCCCACTCATCATTTGTTGAAACTTATCATGTAGCGCTTTGTTTGTCATGTTCTCCCGGGCCTCTCGTCACTTGTGATCCTGCCATGGTTAGCGCAATAGAAACACACAAGAAGATGATTCGACAGACTACTAGGAAGTGGTGGTGGTGGTGTGGTGGGCGGTCACAAATCCGTCAAGCAAATCTCAAATTCTTACCAGTTCTTACCCAAGAAGAAAGGTGATCTAAGAACCGATGTAGTCAAAACTCTCAAAGCTTGGATAGAGCGATTACTGTGGAGAGTCAAACGCACGATGTAGATGTATGTGGAGCTGGGAAGGCTTATAATATGGTAGCAAAAAGGGTCAAGAATAATCAATTCAGAGATGCAAAGTTGAATAAACGCTCAACCCAGATCTTGTGCTGGTCCTAGGCTAGACCGTGCTAGAGACGCGAGCCTAGAACACTAACAAAATCACGGCGCTGCACGGAAACAACGGAAAAGCACTCTGGAAATTTTTTTTTGCTCTTTTTTTTATTTCGAAAAATCACTATAATGGCGAGTGTCTCAAAACTCTTCCTGTGTCAAATCGACAGGATGGGCACGAAATATTTTCGACCAATTTTTTTTATTTGCCGGACCCAAAACCGGAAACGGGTCAAAAAACTTTCTATAATGGCGACTGTCTCAATACGCTTAGAAACACCTAAAATAGGATAGCCGTAAAATTTTTCGACAAGTGCGTTCGGAAAATTTTGGGCCTAAACGGAGGGTGGTTTCGGACTCTTTTTTTCAAACCTCACGCAGGCAAGGAAACACGAATCGAATTTAGATGGATCTCGAAAACAAACCTAATATGAGAAGAACTTCGATTGGTGGTGGATATATGGTGGTGGTATAAGGCAGCGGTGGTGGTATATGGATACAGATTGGTGGTGGTATATGGATACGGATTCAGAGCGGTGGCGGATAAGAAGGGTGGTAGATGGCAAGGCGATGATGATGGTGCGGCGGCGTGACAACTTATGACCAGAACTCGAAACTCTAAAAGACTAGACTCTAAGACCAGCAACTTGAAACAACGATGCAACCGCAAATTCAACAAAGCAAAAACCCTAAAAAGATTATGCGAAGGCTCAGATTGGTTCGGATATGATGAACTAACCCTAATTTTTTTTGTGGCTTTTTCGTGGACTTTAGGTATGAAGAACAGACTCGATCTAATCTACGAAAAACTGTAAAATCTCACCGAGCAACCTGAAAATCAGATACCACTTGATAGAGGCCAAGGTGTCCCGATGTTTCGATGAGATGGTGGCTATCGTTTACGTGGGAGTCGACCTTGACGATCCGACCACGTGACGTGCGAGACGTCGGCGCCTTAGCAATCGCTAAACCAACTTCCGAGGGTTATTGACCACGCCGAGCACGATCAACCTGACCACGAGGGCCTGTTTCCTGCGAGCAAACGAAGAACAAGCAAGAAACTAAGATTGCAATCTGGATATTGCGAATATAAGAGGAAAGCTTTATTAATGAAGGTGGGGTTACGAGACGCCTTTGGTCCGGTTGTTGAACACAAACGGCACGCGAAGTTGCAGCTATGGCGAACTTTTGATCTAAACAAAACCCAAAGTCTAAACGACACCCTAAGGGCTGTATATATGGAGAAAGAGGAGGAATTTCGTGGCCCTTGAGGAGGGGTCGAAAACCAACCCTACTCTTGTTTCCCCACACATACGGACTCTAAAACAGCCTACACTTAAGTATTTCGAAATTACATGGGCCTGGCCCAATATTAAGGTGACGCAGCACCTAGAATAGCCTATGGACGAATATTATGAAGTGGCATCTTGTATATTTCGTCCAAGGCCTCGTGCTCTCATTAGGGTGGCTTCAAAGTCCTGGAATCATCACTTGTAACTCCGTTCTTGTTCCCCTTTTGCATGCCAACATCTCCATGCTTGAACTTGCTCCAAGGTTCATCTTTCTTGTCCATGGTAGGCCCTTCATTTGTAAGCAAAACAAATGTATCCAATTTAGGCAGCATCATATTCTCATGAACATTGGAATCGTTATCAAGAAACGAAAGTACCTGATAATTCAATTGGCGTGCGCGAGCTCTAGTAATTGGTCCAGTATGTATAGCAGCAGGGGCTGTGGGTGTAACAATGGTATTGATGTCCTCATCAATGGATGGGCCAACTTTCACGATGTACATCTTTCGGCCTTTTAACGAAATATTTAAATGTTGGGCTAATTTCCGGCCCGGTGTGTCTTTCAGCATGTTGACGGCCCATAAATCAGTTGGGCCATTTGTAGTCGGACCTGAGTTTCGGCCTTTGAGCGACCTATTTAAGTGTTGGGCCAATTTCCGGCCCGGTGTGTCTTTCAGCCTGGTGACGGCCCTTATATCTATTGGGCCATTTGTAGTCGGACCTGAGTTTTGGCCTTTTAGCGACCCATTAAGTGTTGGGCCAATTCCCGGTCCTGTGTGACTTTCAGCCTGTTAACGAACCATAAATGAGTTGGGCCATTTGTAGTCGGACCTGAGTTTTGGCCTTTTAGCGGCCCATGCCCTTCATGGTCCAATACCAGCCTGGTTTCTCTTTCGGCCTGCTAAAGGCCCACAACATAGTTGGGCCATTTACAATCTGACGACTTCGGCCTCTTAGCGGTCGATGCTCTTCATGATCTGTACAAGCCTTTGTCTCTTTCGGCCTGCTAAAGGCCCACAGTATAGTTGGGCCATATGTAGCGAACTTAGTAACTTCGTTAACGACCCGTGAAATCAATTGGGCCCACCTGTTGCCCGCTTTGATGTCAGCCTGTTAACGACCCGGGAGTTAAGAGGGCCGACCATTAACTTTCGTCCTGGTAATGGCCCGTTAACTTAATGGGCCCACTAAAGTTCGTGCATGTCTTTAGGCCAAATTAGATAATTTGAGCCCATTACGACGAGCAATTATGCACAGGACCAAAACCGATCAAGCAAAGGTATGGCATATAGGGAAAATCGTTGCACATCCAGCATATATTACAGGAAATTACATCCACTGGGCAATCAAAGATTGATGCCAGTGCAAATAAATGAACAGAACCTAACGACCTACAACATCACAATCTGCAACCTCAGCACGGATGACGCCCATAAGCATGTGGGCAAGTTCTTGCTGCTTTGCTACACTGTCTCTAAAAACATTGATCAGTTGTTGTGTCGCACGACTCTGCACCTCTAATTCCTCCACCATATTCCATCATTCCTTCAGCCATTAATTGGTTCACAAACATACATTTTTTCTGTTGCATTCAAGACAGAGGATATTGAACAGATTCAGATGGCGATTTTGGCAGGCTTGTATTATTGATAGTGGAGAGTGTCTCGACCACTACATCATAACATAAATTAGGAGGGGAACCAAACAGATTAATCATGAGTTATTGGCATATTACCTAGCCTAGATTTATTGGAAAGAAACAATGGGGTTGCCTTCTTTGGTTTGAGTTTGTCTTCTTATCTTCAGAGCCTGCACCAAATTAAGACACTAGCATTGCTATCATTGGCCAAGTCAGATAATAGGAAAGCAACATTGGCACAACGAACATTTGGGCAACTAGCCAACACCAAATTAACACAATATGGCACAGCTATCGTCATCCAGGTAAGGTAATACGAAAGCAACATTGACACAATGAATGAATGGGCAACCAGAGCAGCACTACAATTCAGTAATGTGCATGATATGAGATAGTACACTCATGCAGCTCAGTATGCAAAACTACCAGACAGTTTTCTTTACAAAAATCAACATTGGCGCCTTTACATTTTGCTACAACTAATTTTAGATCAGATAAAGGTTGGATTCACGCCGATTAACAAAATACATGCTGATGTAAAAATATAGTTATATACAACAGGTACTTACATCAGCATTGGAGCATAGAGAATTCCCGCACGATATTTTCCTCGAATACAATCCCAGTGAAGGAAGTCTTCTATCATTTAACCTTATTTTCTAAAAGAGAGATGGGTAAGAAACATGTAGAATGATCAGAATGCTATAAAATTTCATGATGCGAGGATATGCACATGCTTCTTAGAATGGAGTTGACATTCTTTTGCTGGACTGGAGCGGACTAGTTCTTTGGCCACTGGAATCTGCTTATTATTAGTGGGAGTTGGGTTTCTCTGTGCTGGAGCAGTATCTATGAAAAATGGAGTTGGTTTATTATCTCCTGGTGTTTGGATCTTTTGCAAAGACCTAGTTTGTAACCCTTCAGATTCTAACATAGCCATCTTCCCCCTGCATGCCTTATATAGAAGAATGGTGCTTCAATTATAAAACATGCTACAGCAGAGATGGAATAGATACTGAAGAATACAAAGGCATGACATATTGACATGTATTCCCTCCATCCGAAAATAAATGGATGGGTCTAGGTGTATTTTAGTTCTAGATACATCCAGTTTTATCCATTTCCGCGACATTTATTCCGGATGGAGGGAGTATGATGTAAGAGCTAGGGATACGACATGACAACACAGTAAGAAAACACTCAAAACCCACTGCATAACCAAAGTAATCAAACCCACCGATATGAGATAGTACACTCATGCATCTCAGGATGCAAAACTACCACGCAGTTTTCCTTACAAAAATCAACATTCTGGCCTTTAATCATACATTTTGCTACAACTAAATTTAGATCAGATAAAGGTTGGATTCACGCCGATTAACAAAATACATGCTGATGTAAAAATATAGTGATATACAACAGGTACTTACATATGCATTGGAGTCTGAGAGAATTCCTGCAAGAATCTTTCCTCGCAGACGATACCAGTGCAGAAATTCTTCTATCTGTTAAGCTTATTTTCTAAAAGAGAGATGGGTAAGAAACATGTAGAAAATATGATCAGCATGCTATAACATTTCATGATGCAAGGATATGCACACGCTTCTTAGAATGGAGTTGACATATTTTGCTGGACTGGAGCGGACTAGTTCTTTGGCCACTGGAATCTGCTTATTATCAGTAGGAGTTGGGTTTCTCTGTGCTGGAGCAGTATCTATAAAAACTGGAGTTGGTTTATTATCTCCTGGCGTTTGGATCTTTTGCAAAGACCTGGTTTGTAACCCTTCAGATTCTAACATAGTCGTCTTCCCCTTGCATGCCTTGTATAGAAGAATGGTGCTTCAATTATAAAACATGCTATAGCAGAGAGATGGAATAGGTACTGAAGAATAGAAAGGCATGACAAATTGACATGTATTCCCTCCATCCGGAAAAAATGGATGGGTCTAGGAGTATTTCAGTTCTAGATACATCCTTTTTATCCATTTCGGCAACATGTAATCCGGACGAAGGGAGTATGGTGTAAGAGCTAGGGATACGACAGGACAACACAGTAAAAAAACACTAGTTGAATGTAAAACTGATGAGGACATCAATACCATTGTTACACCCACAGCCCCTACTGCTACATATACTGGACCAATTACTAGAGCTCGCGCACGCCAATTAAATTATCAGGTACTTTCGTTTCTTGGTAATGATTCTAATGTTCATGAGAATATGATGCTGCCTAAATTGGATACATTTGTTTTGCTTACAAATGAAGGCCCTAGCTTGGAGAAGGATGGACATTGGAGCAAAGAACAAGCATGGAGATAATGCCATGTAAGGGGATCAAGAACGGAGTTACAAGTGATGATTTCAGGACTTTGAAGCCACCATAATGGGTGCATGAAGCCTTGGACGAAATATACAAGATGCCACTTCATAATATTCGTCCATAGGCTATTCTAGGTGTCACGTCACCTTATTATTGGGCCAGCCCATGTAATTTCGAAATACTTAAGTATAGGCTGTTTTTAGAGTCCGTATGTGTGGGGAAACAAGAGTTAGGGGTGGTTCGGACCCCTCCCTCAAGGGCCACGAAATTCCTCCTCTTCCTCCATATATACTGACCCTTAGGGCGTCGTTTAGACTTTGGGTTTTGTTTAGATTAAAAGTTCGCCATAGCTGCAACTTCGTGACTTCGTTTGTGTTCAACGACCGGACAAAGGCGTCCACGTAACCCCACCTTGATCAATAAAGCTTTCATCTTATATTCGCAATATCCAGATTGCAATCTCAGTTTCTTGCTTGTTCTTCGTTTGCTCGCAGGAAGCAGACCCTCGTGGTCGAGGTTGATCGTGCTCGGCGTGGTCAATAACCTCTCGGAGTTGGTTTAGCGATTGCTAAGGCACGACGTCCTCGCACGTTCGTAGTCGGATCGTCAAAGTCGACTTCCTCCAAAGCGAAAACCAACATCTCATCGAAAGACGGGACACCTTTGCCTCTATCAAGTGGTATCAGATTTTCAGGTTGCTCGGTGAGATTTTACAGTTTATCATTAAACACAAGAAGGGTAAAGAAAATGTTATTGCTGATGCTTTGTCTCGTCGATATACTATGCTTTCACAACTTGACTTCAAAATATTTGGTTTGGAGACCATCAAAGATCAATATGTGCATGATGCTGATTTTAAAGATGTAATGCAGAATTGTAAAGAAGGAAGAACATGGAACAAGTTCGTTATTAATGATGGTTTTGTGTTCCGTGCTAACAAGCTATGCATTCCTCGCTAGCTCTGTTCGTCTTTTGTTGTTGCGGGAGGCGCATGGAGGAGGATTAATGGGACACTTTGGCGTGAGGAAGGCGGAGGATATACTTGCTACACATTTCTTTTGGCCAAAGATGAGGCGGGATGTTGAGCGTTTTGTTGCTCGCTGCACTACATGTCAAAAAGCTAAGTCACGACTCAATCCTCATGGTTTATATATGCCTTTGCCGGTGCCTAGTGTTCCTTGGGAGGATATATCTATGGACTTTGTTTTAGGTTTACCTCGAACAAAGAAGGGAGGATAACATATTTGTTGTCGTGGATAGATTCTCGAAAATGGCACACTTTATACCATGTCATAAAAGCGATGATCTTTATTAATGTTGCTGATTTGTTCTTTCGTGAAATTATTCGCTTGCATGGTGTGCCAAATACTATTGTTTCAGATCGTGATACTAAATTTCTTAGCCACTTTTGGAGATGTTTATGGGCTAAGTTGGGGACTAAACTGCTTTTTAGTACTACTTGTCACCCCCAAACTGATGGACAAACTGAAGTAGTCAATAGAACATTGTCTACTATGCTTAGGGCTGTTTTGAAGAATAATAAGAAAATGTGGGAAGAATGCTTGCCTCATATTGAATTTGCTTATAATCGTTCATTGCATTCTACTACTAAGATGTGCCCTTTTGAAATTGTGTATGGCTTCCTACCTCGTGCACCTATTGATTTGTTGCCTCTTCCATCTTCGGAGACGTTTAATTTTGATGCTAAAGAACGTGCTGAATTGATTTTAAAAATGCATGAGATAACTAAGGAAAACATTGAGCGTATGAATGCTAAATATAAACGTGGCCGGAGATAAGGGTAGAAAACATGTTGTCTTTGCACTGGAGATCTTGTTTGGTTACATTTGCGTAAGGATAGGTTTCCTAGTTTGCGCAAATCAAAGCTAATGCCACGTCTTTGATGGTCCATTTAAGGTGTTAGAGAAAATAAATGATAATGCATATAAACTTGAGCTGCCTGCAGATTTTGGGGTTAGTCCCACTTTTAACATTGCAGAGTTGAAGCCTTATTTGGGTGAGGAAGATGAGCTTCCGTCGAGGACGACTTCATTTCAAGAAGGGAGGATGATGAGGACATCAATACCATTGTTACACCCACAGCCCCTCTTGCTACATATCTTTGGACCAATTACTAGAGCTCACAAGACGCCAATTAAATTATCAGGTACTTTCGTTTCTTGGTAATGATTCTAATGTTCATGAGAATATGATGCTGCCTAAATTGGATACATTTGTTTTGCTTACAAATGAAGGCCCTAGCTTGGAGAAGGATGGACATTGGAGCAAAGAACAAGCATGGAGATAATGCCCTGCTAAGGGGATCAAGAACGGAGTTACAAGTGATGATTTCAGGACTTTGAAGCCACCATAATGGGTGCATGAAGCCTTGGACGAAATATACAAGATGCCACTTCATAATATTCGTCCATAGGCTATTCTAGGTGCTCGTCACCTTATTATTGGGCCAGGCCCATGTAATTTCGAAATACTTAAGTATAGGCTGTTTTTAGAGTCCGGTATGTGTGGGGAAACAAGAGTTAGGGATGGTTTGGACCCCTCCCTCAAGGGCCACGAAATTCCTCCTCTTCCTCCATATATACTGACCCTTAGGGCGTCGTTTAGACTTTGGGTTTTGTTTAGATTAAAAGTTCGCCATAGCTGCAACTTGGCGTGCCGTTTGTGTTCAACGACCGGACAAAGGCGTCCACAGAACCCCACCTTGATCAATAAAGCTTTCATCTTATATTCGCAATATCCAGATTGCAATCTCAGTTTCTTGCTTGTTCTTCGTTTGCTCGCGAGGAAGCAGACCCTCGTGGTCGAGTTGATCGTGCTCGGCGTGGTCAATAACCTCTCGGAGTTGGTTTAGCGATTGCTAAGGCGCGACGTCCTCGCACGTTCGTAGTCGGATCGTCAAAGTCGACTTCCTCCAAAGCGAAAACCAACATCTCATCGAAAGACGGGACACCTTTGCCTCTATCAAAAACTGTATGCTAGCGGAATACGTACAGAAAAAACTAAGGCAACATACACGTGTATGATTGGGAAACTAAGATGGCATTGCAACAGAGCACTAGGACAGCACTTCAATGTAAAAAAACATGGTATGGTAGACAGATGAAGTACATACTGATGAATAACAATGCATAAGATATTCAGACATGATGTCCAAATTAAGCAGATGGCATTGCGATAGAGTAGAATGACAGTACTTGAATTTGAAAACATGTTATCATGAATGGAATAGGTACTGAAAAACAGGAAGGCATGACATATTTACATGCATGATCAGCATGCTAAGCACATGGCATTGCAATAGAGTAGATACACTCCAGGACATTATATGCATGTTGTACCCATATCACGGGCCAAGTTAGAGAAAGACCTAGTGGGGTGAAGAGGATTCAACATCTTTATGCAAGTCTTCTGAAGAACTGCCTTTACATGTTCTGATAGAGGCAAAGGTGTCCCGTCTTTCGATGAGATGTTGGTTTTCGCTTTGGAGGAAGTCGACTTTGACGATCCGACTACGAGCGTCTTGAGGACGCCGCCTTAGCAATCGCTAAACCAACTCCGAGGTTATTGACCACGCCGAGCACGATCAACGACCACGAGGGTCTGCATTTCCTGCGAGCAAGCGAAGAACAAGCAAGAAACTGAGATTGCAATCTGGATATTGCGAATATAAGATGAAAGCTTTATTGATCAAGGTGGGGTTCTGTGGACGCCTTTATGCGGTCGTTGAACACAAACGAAATGCTGTGAAGTTGCAGCTATGGCGAACTTTTAATCTAAACAAAACCCAAAGTCTAAACGACGCCTAAGGGCTGTATATATGGAGAAAGAGGAGGGAATTTCGTGGCCCTTGAGGGAGGGGTCCGAAACCAACCCTAACTCTTGTTTCCCCACATATACGACTCTAAAAACAGCCTACACTTAAGTATTTCGAAATTACATGGGCCTGGCCCAATAATAAGGTGACGCAGCACCTAGAATAGCCTATGGACGAATATTATGAAGTGGCATCTTGTATATTTCGTCCAAGGCCTCATGCTCTCATAAGGGTGGCTTCAAAGTCCTCGACTCATCACTTGTAACTCCGTTCTTGTTTCCCTTAGCATGCCAACATCTCCATGCTTGAACTTGCTCCAAGGTTCATCTTTCTTGTCCATGGTAGGCCCTTCATTTGTAAGCAAAACAAATGTATCCAATTTAGGCAGCATCATATTCTCATGAACATTGGAATCGTTACCAAGAAACGAAAGTACCTGATAATTCAATTGGCATGCGCGAGCTCTAGTAATTGGTCCAGTATGTATAGCAGCAGGGGCTGTGGGTGTAACAATGGTATTGATGTCCTCATCATCCTCCCCTTCTTGAAATGAAGTCGTCCTCGACGAAAGCTCATCTTCCTCACCCAAATAAGGCTTCAAATCTGCAATGTTAAAAGTGGGACTAACCCCAAAATCTGCAGGCAGCTCAAGTTTATATGCATTATCATTTATTTTCTCTAACACCTTAAATGGACCATCGCACGTGGCATTAGCTTTGATTTGCAAATTAGGAAACCTATCCTTACGCAAATGTAACCAAACAAGATCTCCAGTGCAAAGACAACATGTTTTCTACCCTTATCTCCAGCAAGTTTATATTTAGCATTCATACGCTCAATGTTTTCCTTAGTTAACTCATGCATTTTTAAAATCAATTCAGCACGTTCTTTAGCATCAAAATTAACCTTCTCCGAAGATGGAAGAGGCAACAAATCAATAGGTGCACGAGGTAGGAAGCCATACACAATTTCAAAAGGGCACATCTTAGTAGTAGAATGCAATGAACGATTATAAGCAAATTCAATATGAGGCAAGCATTCTTCCCACATTTTCTTATTATTCTTCAAAACAGCCCTAAGCATAGTAAACAATGTTCTATTGACTACTTCAGTTTGTCCATCAATTTGGGGGTGACAGGTAGTACTAAAAAGCAGTTTAGTCCCCAACTTAGCCCATAAACATCTCCAAAAGTGGCTAAGAAATTTAGTATCACGATCTGAAACAATAGTATTTGGCACACCATGCAAGCGAATAATTTCACGAAAGAACAAATCAGCAACATTAATAAAGATCATCGCTTTTATGACATGGTATAAAGTGTGCCATTTTCGAGAATCTATCCACGACAACAAATATGCTATCCTCCCCTTCTTTGTTCGAGGTAAACCTAAAACAAAGTCCATAGATATATCCTCCCAAGGAACACTAGGTACAGTGCAAAGGCATATATAAACCATGAGGATTGAGTCGTGACTTAGCTTTTTGACATGTAGTGCAGCGAGCAACAAAACGCTCAACATCCCGTCTCATCTTTGGCCAAAAGAAATGTGTAGCAAGTATATCCTCCGTCTTCTTCACGCCAAAGTGTCCCATTAATCCTCCTCCATGCGCCTCCTGCAACAAGAAAAGACGAACAGAGCTAGCAGGTGAATGCATAGCTTGTTAGCACGAACACAAAACCATCCTTAATAACGAACTTGTTCCATGTTCTTCCTTCTTTACAATTCTGCATTACATCTTTAAAATCAGCATCATGCACATATTGATCTTTGATGGTCTCCAAACCAAATATTTTGAAGTCAAGTTGTGAAAGCATAGTATAGCGACGAGACAAAGCATCAAAGAATAACATTTTCTTTACCCTTCTTGTGTTTAATGACATAAGGGAAAGTCTCAATGAATTCAACCCATTTAGCATGTCTACGATTCAGTTTAGCTTGACTTTTAATATGTTTCAAAGATTCATGATCAGAATGTATAACAAATTCTTTGGGCCATAAATAATGTTGCCATGTCTCTAAAGTCCTAACAAGAGCATATAATTCTTTGTCATAAGTAGAATAGTTCAGACTAGGCCCACTCAATTTTTCGTAAAAGTATGCAACAGGTTTGCCATCTTGTAATAACACACCTCCTAATCCAATTCCACTAGCATCACATTCAAGCTCAAAAGTCTTATTAAAGTCAGGAAGTTGGAGTAAAGGAGCATGTGTCAACTTATCTTTCAATACCGTGAAGGCTTCTTCACATGCGGTACCCCAAACAAAAGGCACATCCTTCTTTGTAAGTTCATGGAGAGGTGCAGCAATGGTGCTAAAGTCTCTCACAAACGCCTATAGAAACCAGCGAGTCCAAGAAAACTCCTCACTTGTGTGACCGTTTTGGGCTGCGGCCAACTCTCAATAGCTTCAATCTTGGCTTTATCAACTTCAATTCTCGTGGTGTAACAACATAGCCAAGAAAAGATACTCGGTCGGTGCAAAAGGTGCACTTCCCAAGGTTACCAAACAAACGTGCATCACGTAGAGCATTAAAAACAGCACGTAAATGTTCCAGATGTTCTTCCAAAGATTTGCTATAAATCAGTATATCATCAAAATAGACTACCACAAATCATCCAATGAAAGCACGTAAAACTTCGTTCATTAGTCTCATGAAAGTACTAGGTGCATTAGTTAACCCAAAAGGCATGACTAACCACTCATATAAACCAAACTTAGTTTTAAATGATGTTTTCCATTCATCTCCCAATTTCATACGAATTTGATGGTATCCACTCATAAATCAACTTTGGAGAATATTGTAGAGCCACTCAATTCATCAAGCATATCATCTAGCCTAGGAATAGGATGACGATAATAAATAGTAATATTATTAATGCCTCTACAATCAACACACATACGTGACGTACCATCCTTTTAGGCACTAGTATAATAGGAACAGCACAAGGACTAAGAGATTCGCGTATATAACCTTTGTCGAGCAGCTCACGTACTTGACGCATAATCTCCTTCGTCTCCTCCGGATTGGTACGGTATGGTGCACGGTTGGGTAGCGATGCACCGGGAATTAAGTCAATTTGATGCTCAATCCCTCGAATAGGTGGTAATCCTGGCACGTCTTGTGGGAAGACATCGGCGAACTCCTGCAAAATGTTAGTGACAAATAGGGGCAAAGAGGAAGGCACGTCCTCGAATGAAAATAATGCCTCTTTGCACACAAAAGCATAGCAAACAGATTTGCTAGAATCTAGCTCCTCAATATCAGATTTGGTGGCAAGTAAACATGCACTTTTCAGTTTAATTTCAGAAGCAACATTAGATGGTTTATTATTAGGCTTCATTTGTTGCTCAAATTCTTTTGCCACAATCTGATTTTCACTCTTATTTTTCTCCTGTTTTGCTTTATTAGCTCTATTAATATCATCTTTCAAAATTGAATCAGAGTCATAGGAAGCAAAGTAATATTTTTATCCTTGTGAACAAGAGTATCTTGATTGTTTCTACCATGGTGTACAGAATTTTTATCAAATTGCCATGGTCTACCAAGTAATAAGGAACATGCTTGCATAGGTACCACATCACAATCAACATAATCAGCATATGTAGAGATACTAAAATACACACCTAACAAGACGTGTTACCTTAACCTTGCCATTGTTGTTGAACCATTGGATGTAGTAAGGATGTGGATGTGGTCTTGTGGTGAGAGAAAGCTTGTCCATGCTAGCCAAGTTGTTGCAGCTCCCTCCATCTATGATGACGCGAATAGAACGTTCCTTCACAACTCCCTTTGTATGGAACAAGTTATGCCTCTGATTTTGCTCAGCTTGTGTAACCTGCACACTCAAAACACGTTGAGCAACTAAACATTCATACCTGTCACAAGATCTTCAAAGAGCCATGTATTGCGTCTCATGATCGTAATCATCTCCACCGTGTTCTTCATGTGTAATAAGAGCCAAAGTCTCTTCATCATAGTCACTAGCGGACTCATACCCACCATCCTCGGTAGCAATCATCACACGCTGAGATTGGCATTCTCTCAAGAAATGTCCTCTTCCCTTACAACGACGACAAATAATATCACTTGTGTGCCCTGCTGACGCCATGGAAGAAGAAGAGCTACTGTAGGCCCGGCAGTGTGCTCTTGGCGAGATAGTGGTGGTTGTGCCCGCTTTCTTGTATCACGGTTGGAGGTGGCAGCCGACGGAGGTGCCGTGTAGTAGAACGTGTGTAAGTAGATGAGGCTCGTGGGGTCCATGATGAAGGTCGACCTGCAGAAAAGTTAGTCCGCGCCAACGGCTGTCGATCCTGCACTTCACGGTCAGCTTTACAAGCAAGATGGAATAATCGCGTGATATTAGTATAATCCTTGTAGTCTAGAATGGTCTGAATATCTCTATTTAATCCACCCGTAAAACGTGCAAGCATAGCTTCATTCTCCTCAACAATACCACATCTAATCAAGCCAGTTTGTAATTCACGATAATATTCTTCTACCGAATTTTTCCTTGTCTTAAGCGCTGCAATTTTTGAAGTAATTCACGTTGATAATATGGTGGAACCCAACGAGTACGCATAGCAGTTTTCAAAGCAGTCCAAGTAGCTGGAACAGGATATAATCTACAATGTTCAGACCACCGTTTATGCAAAGCTAGTGAAAGCACAAACAGCAGCGGGAACACGTCTCTCCTCAGGATATTGTAAACATGTAAATCGTTGTTCAGTTTCTAACTCCCAAGTAAGATATATATCAGGAACATATCTACCCTCAAATGGTGGAATATTCAACTTCAGTTTAGGGAGATGGTCATGATCTCGCACTGAGGGGAGCCCTAACATTGCCATTATTTGCATGTGGACGACCGGGTGGTTGTGGTGCTGGTGGTTGCACTTGCACGTAGTTCTGAAGTTGATCAACCTCATCCTCGTACTCTCTCACATAATCATCCTCCCCACATCGCCAGCAGGAGCCACGAAGTATCAACAAAGAAGACCAAAGCAGCTTGGCCAGTGAAGAGGGACACGGCTCGCTTCGGCGGAGGGCTGTTTAGCGATGTGGAGGTAGTCGTTGTTGTTGTTGTAGAGGTGCATTAGGTGCAGCCGGTGGTGGTGGTGGTAGACGCCTTGAGCAATTCATTAAACTTGTTATCGAGCTTTGTTTCAACGCCTTCTCAATGCCATCTATCTTCTCCATGGCCTCTTCAAATCTATTTAGAACATCTTCCACCTGCCCACTCATCATTTGTTGAAACTTATCATGTAGCGCTTTGTTTGTCATGTTCTCCCGGTCGGTCTAAATCGACTTGTGATCCTGCCATGGTTAGCAAAGAATAGAAACACACAGAATATGATTGACAGGACTACTAGGAAGTGGTGGTGGTGGTGTGGTGGACGATCACAAATCCGTCAAGCAAATCTCAAATTCTTACCAGTTCTTACCCGATGGCAGCGGTGATCGGCAACCGATGTAGTCAAAACTCTCAAAGCTTGGATAGAGCGATTACCGGGAGAGTCAAACGACGATGTAGATGTATGTGGAGCTGGGAAGGCTTATAATATGGTGGCAAAAGGGTCAAGAATAATCAATTCAGAGATGCAAAGTTGAATAAACGCTCAACGACGGCATCTTGTCTTTGGTCCTAGGCTAGACCGTGCTAGAGACGCGAGCCTAGAACACTAACAAAATCACGGCGCCGCACGGAAACAACGGAAAAGCACACTGGAAAAAAAATCGCTTTTTTGCGCTTTTTTTTTTTTTTTTGCGAAAAATCACTATAATGGCGGCGTCTCAAAACTCTTCCTGTGTCAAACCGACAGGATGGGCACAAAATTTTTTCGACCAAATTTTTTTTTTGCCGGACCCAAAAAGCTGAAACGGGTCAAAAAACTTTCTATAATGGCGATTGTCTCAATACGCTTTAGAAACACCTAAAATAGGATAGCCGTAAAATTTTTCGACAAGTGCGGTTTCGGAAAATTTTGGGCCTAAACGGAGGGTGGTTTCAGACTCTTTTTTTTCAAACCTACTCCGGCAAGGAAACACGAATCGGAATTTAGATGGATCTCAAAAACAAACCTAATATGAGAAGAACTCGGATTGGTGGTGGATATATGGTGGTGGTATATGGCAGTGGTGGTGGTATATGGTAGCGGTGGTGGTATATGGCTACGGATTGGTGGTGGTATATGGATACGGATTGGTGGTGGTATATGGATACGGATTCAGAGTGGTGGCGGATAAGCAGTGGTGGTAGATGGCAAGGCGATGATGATGGTGCGGCGGCGGCGTGACAACTTATGACCAGAACTCGAAACTCTAAAAGACTAGACTCTAAGACCAAAGAACTTGAGACGACGATGCAACCGCAAATTCAACAAAGCAAAAACCCTAAAAAGATTATGCGAAGGCTCAGATTGGTTCGGATATGATGAACTAACCCTAATTTTTTTGTGGCTTTTTCGTGGACTTTAGGTATGAAGAACAGACTCGATCTAATCTACGAAAAACTATAAAATCTCACCGAGCAACCTGAAAATCTGATACCACTTGATAGAGGCAAAGGTGTCCCGTCTTTCGATGAGATGTTGGTTTTCGCTTTGGAGGAAGTCGACTTTGACGATCCGACTACTTAACGTGCGAGGACGTCGCGCCTTAGCAATCGCTAAACCAACTCCGAGAGGTTATTGACCACGCCGAGCACGATCAACCTGACCACGAGGGTCTGCATTTCCTGCGAGCAAACGAAGAACAAGCAAGAAACCGAGATTGCAATCTGGATATTGCGAATATAAGATGAAAGCTTTATTGATCAAGGTGGGGTTCTGTGGACGCCTTTGTCTGGTCGTTGAACACAAACGAAGTACGCGAAGTTGCAGCTATGGCAAACTTTTAATCTAAACAAAACCCAAAGTCTAAACGACGCCCTAAGGGCTGTATATATGGAGAAAGAGGAGGGAATTTCGTGGCCAACCCTAACTCTTGTTTCCCCACACATACGGACTCTAAAAACAGCCTACACTTAAGTATTTCGAAATTACATGGGCCTGGCCCAATAATAAGGTGACGCAGCACCTAGAATAGCCTATGGACGAATATTATGAAGTGGCATCTTGTATATTTCGTCCAAGGCCTCATGCTCTCATTAGGGTGGCTTCAAAGTCCCGGAATCATCACTTGTAATTCCGTTCTTGTTTCCCTTGCATGCCAACATCTCCATGCTTGAACTTGCTCCAAGGTTCATCTTTCTTGTCCATGGTAGGCCCTTCATTTGTAAGCAAAACAAATGTATCCAATTTAGGCAACATCATATTCTCATGAACATTGGAATCGTTACCAAGAAACGAAAGTACCTGATAATTCAATTGGCGTGCGCGAGCTCTAGTAATTGGTCCAGTATGTATAGCAGCAGGGGATGTGGGTGTAACAATGGTATTGATGTCCTCATCATGTTCCATCATATTGGGTATCATTGACATCAAGTTTATTGGCCTTTACCTTGCTCCGTGAGGTTCGTGTGGATATATCAGTGTGTGCAATTATATCTGACATGCATGGAAGACAACTAGTAGTTAGATTTATGTAACGAGTGCATGTAGGAGACGACATAAATAGTAGGACTGGGGTTAACTAGCAGCAACAGGTCTCAAAAACTAAAGGGAGAACACAGATGAAAGCTACAGAATATGTATCGTTTGTACTCGAGATTAACTAGATGGCACACAAAAGTATTAAAGAACAACATAGGTAATACTAGAAGTGGTATAATACTATAATCACCTGCCTGTGGGATAGCATTGGCTGATGGATGATAACTATGGAACAGCGTTACCTAAAGAACAAGTATCTTAGCTGAACTATGGAACAGCGTTAACTCCTGAACAAGACCCGTAAGAGATCAGCATGAATATATAGTGAAAGGTGATAATCTATTTTCCATGCTTAGATGAATAAAAAAGCCATAAATGTTGCACACAAGTAAGATGAGGGTACAACCTATCTGGCCGCCATCCATAGGAGTGACCATCATGTGCTGACTTGTCGATGGCCCTGCAGTTGTTGTGGTTGTCCATGTCGGGCACAAGCATTCGATGCAGGGAACTATTGAGTGGGGACTATAGCTCCCTTCTGGTGTATGCTTCCCTTGTTGGAGCAGCTGCGGTGAGTCGGAAGACGGTGTGGCTGAAGATGCAGATAACGCATAATGTTAAGAACGACACATCTCTTTGATCTGAAGACATACACTAAGAGATCAACAACAAGGTACGAGAGTGGTCACGCGTCTGATGACTGAAAACTAAATTGGGGTCACACGATTTTATTTTATTTTGGTACTGTCCGATCTACGCCGGATGGCTTGATGGCCGTCTTGTGCCTCCTGGCTGACACTGTTAGGAATCTTCCCCGAAGAGCCAGCGACCAACGGCAGAGCAGCTTGCCTCCGCCTGCGTGGGCCAAAACCCGCTCCCCACCTTTGTCTTTGCCGTGGTTGCGCCGCCCCCGGGCCAATCCACAAAGGCTCCCCATCATCCATATCCGGCGGCGGCAGTACCTTCAACCCACAGAACTCTAAGATAGCCATCTAAGCGCTACTTCCGCCGCGAACTTGCGGCCCCGCACCCTTACGTTAGACACCAACCAACCGGCAGCCTAGGAGCTCCGCCGCCTCGAGGGGTGCTGCTTCCCATCGGGAATCGATTGGCCCAGAATAAAAATTCAGACAACTGACGCCTAAATAAAGTGATTTGATATGAGGGTGCGACCTATCTGGCGGCATGGTGAAGTAGGCGAGTCCACCGCCGAAGTCGGTGAGGCCGCACGATTGCGGTATACCGGCCGTGGAAACAGCGATGTCACGACGACGGCTACGAGGAAGCAGCGCCGGGACTCGGGCGGATCCAAGTTGGAGCCGCTCGGCGCCGTGAACAACAATGAGGTGAATCCGCCTGCACGTGCAGTTCACGCGGCCATCGTCGAGGCAGCTCCAGCAGCACGGAGTAAGAGGCACACGGCCCAGTGCACGATGGAAAATGGACAGCGTCTCCGGCATTAGGGAGGAGGGCGGCTGTGAAATTGGTGCGGTGGGGGCGCCATGGAGGAGGGGCTGAGGTTTCGTGGCTCGGGAGGAGGGAGCTTCCGGGGAGAAGGTGATTTGGCGCCCACGAGGTATGAATGGGGGATTGGGAGGAGTGGAACCATGTTTTACTGGACGCATTTATGCGAAATGTGAGGGTAGTTACAGTTCTAACCCCGCCTTTAGGCTTCTTGGCTTGGGTACGTGTCCGAGGGTCGGGGATAGTAGAGTAACTTTGCTTCTCCCCAAATAGTGGGCGGAGCGATTTTGGGCGAGGAGGGCGTGTTTTGAAATATAGTGGGCGCGAGCAATTTGGGCGAGGAGGCGTGTTTTGAAATAGTGGGCGCGAGCTATTTGAGCGAGGAGAGCGTGTTTTGCCGACCATGGTTTATGAATTATTCGGCACATGTCATTTCGGCCGAGGAGAAGGCGCGCTTGGATGAAGTTACGAACCTACCCTCGATGTACAACGGGCCAATTAATGCGTCTCCCACATAGGACGGTAATTTTGCGTATCCCATTTATTTGCTCGGGCAAATTCCACCGAGCAGAGGATGTTTAACGGTTCATTCAAAATTTGGGAGAACGAGCATCCACGTCTACCTTACCAAGTCGATTCGAATCAAATTTTGAAATATTAGCTTGCCACTTCTTTTTTAGACGGAGAGATGATGCTCGGGAGTAATGTGTTTTTACATGCTCGTTGCTAGCGATTTACTATATGACAAATAGTTGACCCACTCAAAAATGGAAATCAAACCGAAAATGAAATATCTCGATTCAATGAAATAGCTCGTTCACCAGGTAAAAATGGTGAACTAAATCCAAAATTGAACACCTCAATCGAATAGCATGTTGTACAGTATTATAGTACTCCATGAACATGTTGAAAGTCAAATTAATGAACTTGTTTGATATACGCATATATCCGTTCATGTGTGGATTAGTACAACATGTTCTCCAATTTAAATATTTGAATGCAAGTTTATATCGAAACATGGTTTATATCATTCTTTGATGCATAAAACGCGACCTCCCCCTCTCCCGGACTCCTGCTCTCTCTCTCTCTCTCTCTCTCTCTCTCTCTCTCTCTCTCTCTCTCTCTCTCTCTCTCTCTCTCTCTCTCTCTCCGACAATCTTCAATTCTGTCGCACGCATCCAACACACAAACCTTGTTGGTCCCTCTCTCTTTCTCTCCATCTCTCTCTCTCTTTGTGTGTGTGCGTGGGGGGGGGGTCTTTCTAGTTCGCATGCATATATACTCCATCTATAGGTCTGTCTCGCATGTATGATTCTCTAGTCCAAGCTAGATATCTTGGATGCACTCATCGTACGCACACAAACTCCTTGGCCCGTTGCTCGTAACTCTCTCACGCACCACTCTGCCCCTGAGCTCTTCCCCTCTCTCTCAAACTCTCCATCTACAGGTCACACATACACATGCATATCTCACTCGCACTTTCGATAGGGCCCATCTAAAACTCTATCTCTCTCCCTCATTCTCTCTCCATCTCACACGCACACACACACAATCTCATGCCTAGCTAGCCAAGTATGATGGTCTCTCCCTCAATTGTAGGCACACGCAGTCCCCCCTATATGTATATGACTAGCTAATCTTAGTCTCCATCACAAACATGTGCATGGTCTATATCGATTTCTCTCGGGGCATCTTTCTATCGCACACGCACCTCCCTCAATCTCCCACCCATATAGTCCCCTCATGATCTCGAGGGGGTCTCTCTATCACAAACACACCCTCTCGCCCTCCCCATGCGTCCATGTTCTCCATGTGTCCCTCTCGACCTTTGTTCCTTGTTGGCAGGACCTCTATTGGACATGTGCTATAGGGGTGTCTCTCTCCGTTGCAAACAATCACACACTAGCTATCTTCGTGTATCTCCTCGCCTCACTTTTCTATCTCGGAGATGCATGCGTGATATGTTTGCCTAAGAAACAAAAAACACACTCTCTCTCTAATTTATCATTTGTTGTCACTTTCTCTTTCACACACATACTCTTTTTGCACACTTACTCATTCTCCTTCACACGCACTTGATCCCTCTCGACTTAGGCACTCTCCTCGGTCCATAGCATACTGATTTATTGAAAAGTCAAACATCACAAAGTTTGACCATGTACATGGAGAAAAATAATTACATCTAGAACGGCAAACATATACCATTAGATTCACCATGAGATGTAGTTTCGTATGATGTATCTTTGGTATTGAAGTTATAAATAACATTTGTGTAAACCTAATCAGAGTTTCCAAAGTTTGACTTCTAAAAAAATTACATGCACTACATTATCAAGCGGATGGAATATCTCTTTCCCCCTCTCAGCTATCTGACGCACCACTCAGCCTTATCGGGGCTCCTCAATCTCTCTCAAACTTTATATCTCCCTGGTTCACACATACACATGTCTTGCTCACGCTATACATAGTAGATGAATTGTGCAAATCATGTGAAGGAACCATAGCAATATCATCACATGAAAAACAAGAGCCAATGACCATCATCTTGTCATCTATGCCATAAGTGCAAATGGGATTTATTTTAATGGGGCATGCATAGTTACTATGTTGAGATTGAAATGATGTAATATGGGATATCTCACTCATATATATGGCAAGTTCAGTGGATTGTCAAACATGAAGTGACCAATAGAATTTTCACATGATATCCTATGGAGCATAGCATCACAACTAGGCAACTCAACATGCTCATCATCATATTCATCATAAATTGGTAAGTCATGACATGAAGAAGTCGCACTAGCATCAAGCATGGGAATAGGTGGATCAACATCATGCAAGCAATCATTGGTAAGATAGTCCACTAGTGGGACAAGAGCTATGTTACCTCTGGAGCGTAGCTCATGTGTTGTAGGTGAGGTTGCAACTTGATGGTATCATGTGGGGGTTCGTCATCGTCCACCATGGCCATCAGTTTTCCCATTGGAGGTATGGACTCGCCGAGGATAGGCGTGTCGTTATGTAGGAGACCTAGCACCAAAGAAAACACACTCGGAGTAGAGGTTAAATCGTTAGAAATCATAGTGACCTCACGTGCCCTCTCAACTACCTCACTCACTAAGTGTTGTGGCTCACTCACTCCCTCAAGGATGCTCTCGCTCGTATGGTTGATGGAGTCACTCAAATGGCTCTCAACCTCACATAGGATGTGTGGCATCCTCTCAAGTGTGGGGCTAGTGGTGGTCACACTCATCCTCTCATAGGAAGTGCACGCAATGTCACATATGGTGGAGTCACTCATATCACTCATGGTGGGGTGGCTCTCCTCACATGGGAATTGGGGCATCTCTTCATATGTGGGTGTCGGAGAGATGTTGGTGCAAATGTCTCCATGCGCAACCATGTGGTAGTCGTAGCCGTGGATGAAGGCCGAAGATGGCACATCATCACTCTCCTCCAAGACCAAAGATAAGGTCTCATGTGTGCTCGCGTAGCTTGACTCGGAGTATGAGTCCAATATGGGCGCCGTCTTCGTGTTGTTGAAGAGGTTCATGCTCGTCGCTGTGGTCGAAGGGGATGGCCCTTGCTCGACCGTCTTGTCACCGTCTTGTTGTTGGAGGCCCATATGATGTGGCACCTCGTAGCTCGTCTCCATGACCGAAGGGAATTTCCCATGCCCGGCCATCTTCCTTGAGGGGCTTCCAAAGATGGAAGTGTCGCCCTCGCTTGTAGGTGGTCGCCTTGTTGTTGAAGATGTCGATGTAGGTGAACTCATGGGAAGTAGGCGAAGATGCCGTACGTCCAAAGGCGAAGATGCCTTGATAGCACTTGGCGAAGATGCCGAAGTGGTTGGTGTAGCCGTAGCTCCGTCTTGGTGGTGCTCGTCTCGCGGTCTTCTCTTTTGCTCATGATGCTTGGACTTGGCGTGAAGTAGAGCTTGTTGGGACTTGTGCATTTGCACTTGTGGAGCATCTTCATGTTGATGGTGTCGTTGTCGCACTTGAGCTCGTAGTAGATGTCGTTCGTCGTCGTTGTGCACATGATGCTTGGAGGTGTCTTGCCCTTCATGACGATGTTGGCGATGGTCGCCATGGAGTTGTGGACGTGGACGACTTGCGCTTGCATCTTGTTTGCGCTCCGAAGATGACCGACTTGCTCGCCGCCGCCTTGAGGATGATGAAGGGGAAGAAGACTTGTAGTCGGCCACCATGTCTCGTAATTGATCCTTTAGCTCGCCCAACTTGGTGTCGATGTAGTCCCTTTTCCTTGCTTCAGAGTGGTGTACGTCGATGGCGAGGTTGTCGAGGTGCTCTCGCAAGGTAGATTGTGCACCTTGCATTTGTCGTTGTAGTCCGAAGATGGACGCTTTGGTGATGCAGTTGTTCGCGTCGTCGTTGTTGTCGAAGACCGGAGATGAAATGCCCTGCCTATCCATCACAAGACTCGAGCAAATATGAGTGGGAGAAAGAGAAGAACTTATACCAAATGTACCTTGACCGATGTTGAAAATGGATCAATGATCACTCAATAGTGTAACAAGGAAATAGCACAATTGGTACCAATTCTTGTCGGTTTCTCACACCTACACAAGTAAGGCTTATGGTGGAGCTCGGTGAGGATAGTGGCACAAAAATTTGATGCAATATGTTAGCAAGAGTCAATAATGTTGAAAAAGATTCACAAATTCGCAAGTGAAACAAGTAGACCAAATAGAAAAGAATGGCACACGGAGACACACACACGGATAGATAAATGGGGTCGTGCAACCAAGGAATGAGCACAAAATGTGGAGTCCACGAAAAATGCTCTTGTTGCACAACTCTAGAGAGACGCTAGCACGATTGCTCAATAGGCGGATACGACACTTGTGCACAACCTATAGGAGACAAATATGCAACGACTTCTATCCCAAGTATGATATGTATGTATGGTTCCCGGTGTTTCTTTCAAGATGATCCAAGATGATCTTATATGCAATGTGGTATGATGCTATGGCACTTGCTTACAAGCTTCTTTGCTCTTTCTCTTTTTCATTGCTTAAAAGCTTTATTCTCTTTTTTTTGTATGGCCACTTTGCAAAATGCACAAACCAAGATAGCAATTGTGTATATGCGGGAACAATCTTGTGACACAAGATATGATATGATGATACCAATATGATATGGTATGTATGCAATGGAAGGTGTAGATCACTAATGTGCACAAGGAACGTTGCCGGCAATACTCAAATGGCTAGTCTCGATAGGCAAGTGACGCAAAATGGGCTAGTGATTATCAATTGCAATTGCAAGGGAAATATACAATGGAGGGATACCACGATACCAAGATGATATGGAGGTTACCGTCGAAGGTTTCTCGTTTGTAAGCCACGGACGGATGATGGCGAAGTGGTCAAAGTCGATGATGACCTCGTGGCGTGATGAGTGGCGGTGTTCTTGATGGAGATACCAAGATGATGGAGACTCGTCCCTAAGTAGCCGGAACACCTTAGGAAACGGAAAAACCGCGAACTCAAAATCTCAAATGTCAAATGTCAAATGGTGGTAGCGGGAAAGCAGTGGTGGTTTTGCGGAAACTCAATGGGATTGCGGAAATGCAATGATGGGGTTTTGAGACGCAATGCGGAAGTGGAGTGTAAGGTGGTGGACTATACACAGTGTCGGAGTTGGAAGCACGGTCCCTAAGTAGCCGAAACACCTTAAGAGACACAACTCACAACACAAACAAAATTGGGTTAAGTTGGGATGGTGGAAGTGTATGGTGGGTAAGCCCATACGGAAGTTATGGTGGCGATTGATGAAGAAGCAATCGTCCCTAAGTAGCCAAAACACCTTAGGAGACTCGAATCACAACTCAAACAACCACTAATGCTATAGGGAACAAATTGGGTTAGTGATACGTCTCCAACGTATCTATAATTTTTGATTGGTCCATGCTATTATATTATATGTTTTGGATGTTTATGGGCTTCATTTTACACTTCTATATTATTTTTGGGACTAACCTATTAACCCAGAGCCTAGTGCCAGTTCCTGTTTTTTCCCTTGTTTCAGTGTTTCGCAGAAAAGGAATATCAAACGGAGTCCAAACAGAATGAAACCTTCGGGAGAGTTATTTTTGGAACGGAAGCAATCCAGAAGACTTGGAGTGTACGTAAGGGAAGCAACGAGGAAGGCACGAGGCAGGGGGCGCGCCCACCCCTTGGGCGCGCCCTCCACCCTCATGGGCCCCTCGTGGCTTCCCTGACCGACTTCTTTCGCCTATATATACCCATATACCCTAAAACCATCGGGGAACAGAATAGACCGGGAGTTCCGCTGCCGCAAGCCTCTGTAGCCACCAAAAACCAATCGAGACCCTGTTCCAGCACCCTGCCAGAGGGGGGGAACCTCACCGGTGGCCATCTTCATCATCACGGCGCTCTCCATGACGAGGAGGGAGTAGTCTACCCTCGGGGCTGAGGGTATGTACCAGTATCTATGTGTTTGATCTCTCTCTCTCTCGTGTTCTTGAGGTGATACGATCTTGATGTATCGCGAGCTTTGCTACTATTGTTGGATCTTATGACGTTTCTCCCCCTCTACTCTCTTGTAATGGATCGAGTTTTCCCTTTGAAGTTATCTTATCGGATTGAGTCTTTAAGGATTTGAGAACACTTGATGTATGTCTTGCCGTGCTTATCTGTGGTGACAATGGGATATTCACATGATTCACTTGATGTATGTTTTGGTGATCAACTTGGGTTCCGCCCATGAACCTATGCATAGGGGTTGGCACACGTTTCGTCTTGACTCTCCGGTAGAAACTTTGGGGCACTCTTTGAAGTACTTTGTGTTGGTTGAATAGATGAATCTGAGATTGTGTGATGCATATCGTATAATCATACCCACGGATACTTGAGGTGACATTGGAGTATCTAGGTGACATTAGGGTTTTGGTTGATTTGTGTCTTAAGGTGTTATTCTAGTACGAACTCTATGATAGATTGATCCGAAAGAATAACTTTGAGGTGGTTTCGTACCCTACAATAATCTCTTCATTTGTTCTCCTCTATTAGTGACTTTGAAGTGACTCTTTGTTGCATGTTGAGGGATAGTTATATGATCTAATTATGTTATTATTGTTGAGAGAACTTGCACTAGTGAAAGTATGAACCCTAGGCCTTGTTTCCTAGCATTGCAATACCGTTTATGCTCACTTTTATCGTTAGTTACCTTGCTGTTTTTATATTTTCAGATTACAAAAACCTTTATCTACCATCCATATTACACTTGTATCACCATCTCTTCGCAGAACTAGTGCACCTATACAATTTACCATTGTATTGGGTGTGTTGGGGACACAAGAGACTCTTTGTTATTTGGTTGCAGGGTTGTTTGAGAGAGACCATCTTCAACCTACGCCTCCCACGGATTGATAAACCTTAGGTCATCCACTTGAGGGAAATTTGTTACTGTCCTACAAACCTCTGCACTTGGAGGCCCAACAACGTCTACAAGAAGAAGGTTGTGTAGTAGACATCAGTTAGGTTGTGGAAGTCGGTGGTGGTTATGCGGAAGTTATGGTGGAAGCCCTAGGCAAAGATGCCAAAATGCCAAAACTTCGATGGAGTCAAATGGTGATGTAACCTATCTAGATGGATAGAGGATGTCAATAGCTACTCAACGAGCTAAAGAACACGAAAATCGGACTCCGGATGTGGAAGTTATGGACAAAACGGTGAAACGGAACAGGCTGACTTTCTAGGGGCCGGACATCCGGGGTCGGGGCCGGATTTCCGGGACCTGATGTCCAGAACCGCGCGCGAAATTGCGCTCCAGGAGCCAGATGTCCGGGGCTACGGGCCGGATGTCCGGGCTCCAAATCCGAGGATAAACTCGAGGAACTCGATTTTGGGGGTGGAAATTGATGATTTCGGGGCAAAATTGCGGAGATTTCATGGATGGAAAGTGGGGAAAATTGGGGGAAAGCTAGATCCACTAGTAACAAACAAATCCATGGATCAAATCCAACAAAACTTCATCACACCAACAAATCACAAAAAATTTTGGGGCTATTTTTGGTGGGGAATTTTCGAATTTGGGACAAATCAACAAAACTAGGCTAGAAAACACAACGGGGAGGCTCCGAAATCGTGATCAACGTGGCTCATGATACCAAGATGATGTAGGGTGGAACCCTAGATGGCCGATCTTTCAGGAAAGGAGCGGATCCCAAAGAGGAACACGAAGAACACGAGGGGAAACACGAGGGAAAACATGAGAGAATCACTCAAACCAACATGATTCGATTACACATATGCTAGATCCAAGAACACATAGAGATCACACGGTCCAAATCCAACAAAGGATGATACATAGGATAACCGGTTCTTCTTCGTGAGGAGGTCTTGAGGGGGCCACCCAAGAGGGGGTCTTGAATCCAACGTGGATCGTCTCCGTAGAGGGGCCGATGTCTCTCTCGAGGAGCAGATCCGTATGGATGAGCAATGCTCTATCTCACATATGAGCTAAACCAATGCTAACCCTAACTAAGAGGAGGTGGGGGTATATATAGTCTAAGGGACGAAGGGGTACATGGGCCTCGGCCCAGATGTGCTGCACGCAGGCAGGGGAGGCCGGGTGTTCGGGCGTCGGGCCGGATGTCCGGGCCTTTGCGATGTGCCGGATGTCCGGGCTGGCAGGTCGGATGTCCGGGCTGGAGTGGCCGATCTCGGAGCTCTCTGGATAGGCGGGGTCCGGATGTCCGGGCTCGGGGGCCGGATGTCCGGCGGCTCGGGAAGAGCCGGATGTCCGGGCTGGCGGGGTTCAGCTTCGGCTGCGTTCTGTGACGGGCGCCGGATTTCTGGGGGTCGGGCCGGATGTCCGGGCTGGGGCCGGATGTCCGGGGCCTGTAGCAGCTGGCTCTTCTTCCTTCTCCTTCCTTTGCTCCCGCGCACACTTGGCCTTGGTCCTTGGGCTCTCCATGGTCTCCTCGGGTGTACCTGAGTATGCACAAGGTCCGCGCTTGATGTAGCATCCATGTCTTACATGCGGAAAGGGAAGATTCGGAAAGGAGCGAGATCACCTTAGGTCCAATGGCGTAGGCTCGAGTGTACATGGGGATGATCGTTGGATGCTCCGCATCAATGAGCCACCGTATTTCGCAAAAAAAAAACATTTCCCCCTGACTGCTGGGACCCACCAGCTACATCTTCGCACGCAAGGAAGTGCGCCCGGGCAAAAAAAACGATTCGCCCCCTGACTGCTGGGACCCACCAGCTACACCTTCGCACGGAAGGAAGTGACTGATAGTCGGGACCCACCTGGTCAAAGCGTACGTAGCGTTGTCATTCTGGTCAAGAACATGTACGTACATACTCGTCGATGTAGATGCGCGCACGTGTCGTAGTAAAGGCGCGCACGTAGCATGTACACGTACGTACAACGGCTATTGTGCAAGAAAGAAAATACGGTCACGTATGTACATACGGGCAGGGTCTCAAACGCCTACTCGCGCATACGTATGGCCAGGGCTCGTGTACATGGCTGGGTCGGAACGGAGAAACAACGTCGTCGTCGTGTTCACGGGGAGCCAACCAGCTGGGTCGGAACGGAATGCGTCATCGTGTTCATCGGGAGCTCTTGGAGGGAACAGCCAATGGAAACGAGGCCTGGTGTACCCGCAGAGCGGAGAAGCGGCCTTGTGTTCGACCGCCACGCAGTCAAACGGGATCTGTTCATCGAGGAGAAGTGCAGCGTCTGCAAAAGCGGAGGAAACGGACCTCCTACGTTCGAAACGGGGGTCCTGTTGATCGGGTGGGGTGTGGCTTACCGCAAAATGGAGGAAACAAACTTGTGTTGGAGCGCTACGGTCGAAACGAGGGTCCTGTTCATCGGGAGGGGTGTGGCGTACCACAAAACGGAACTCCACGGGATACTGTTCAATTCCACCGTCGACCCCCTCCAGCCTTCTAGCTAATAGATCTCCACGAGAGAGGGGGAGAACATTGTATTGAGATCCAAAAAGAGAGAAGAAGCCATCTAGCTAATAACTATGGACCCGAAGGTCTGAGGTAAACTACTCACACTTCATCGGAGAGGCTATGGTGTTGATGTAGAAGCCCTCCGTGATCGATGCCCCCTCGTGAGCCGGAACAGGCCCCAAGATGGGATCTCACTGCATGAGAAGGTTGCAGCGGTGGAATTAGGTTTTTGGCTCCGTATATGGTAGTTTGGGGTACGTAGGTATATATAGGAGGAAGGAGTACGTCGGTGGAGCAACATGGGGCCCACGAGGGTGGAGGGCGCGCCCAGGGGGGTAGGCGCGCCCCCCTACCTCGTGGCTTCGGTAGCTTTCTTGACGTGGGGTCCAAGTCCTCTGGATCATGTTCGTTCAAAATCACGTTCCCGAAGGTTTCATTCCGTTTGGACTCCGTTTGATATTCTTTTCTGCGAAACTCTGAAATAGGCAAAAAACAACAATTACGGGCTAGGCCTCCACATTAATAGGTTAGTCCTAAAAATAATATAAAAGTGTATAATAAAGCCCAATAATGTCCAAAATAGAAGATAATATAGCATGGAGCAATCAAAAATTATAGATACGTTGGAGACATATCACTACTGTTCATCCAGCCCTCCACCGTTTACTATTCATCCAGCCCTCCACAGGGTGGTCCTGTTCATCCAGCCCTCCACGGGGTCCTGTTTGTCTAGCCCCAACCGGCTTGATCGATCGGGTTTCCTGTTCATCCAGAGGCAATACCACGGGGTCCTGTTCATCCACCCCCATCGGGAACTGTTCATCCAAACCCCCCCCCCCCCCAGCAACACTCACTGTTCATCTAGAGGCAGCATCGATCGGCTTCAGTTAGCAGCAGCAGCGAAGGAATCGCTCGATCGGGTTCAGTTAATGATGAGGACATCAATACCATTGTTACACCCACAGCCCCTGCGGCTATACATACTGGACCAATTACTAGAGCTCGCGCACGCCAATTGAATTATCAGGTACTTTCGTTTCTTGGTAACGATTCCAATGTTCATGAGAATATGATGCTGCCTAAATTGGATACATTTGTTTTGCTTACAAATGAAGGGCCTACCATGGACAAGAAAGATGAACCTTGGAGCAAGTTCAAGCATGGAGATGTTGGCATGCGCAAGGAGAACAAGAACGGAGTTACAAGTGATGATTCCAGGACTTTGAAGCCACCCTAATGAGTGCATGAGGCCTTGGACGAAATATACAAGATGCCACTTCATAATATGCGTCCATAGGCTATTCTAGGTGCTGCGTCACCTTATTATTGGGCCAGGCCCATGTAATTTCGAAATACTTAAGTATAGGCTGTTTTTAGAGTCCGTATGTGTGGGGAAACAAGAGTTAGGGTTGATTTGGACCCATCCACCAAGGGCCACGAAATTCCCCTCCTCTTCCTCCATATATACAGCCCTTAGGGCACCGTTTAGACCTTGGGTTTTGTTTAGATTAAAAGTTCGCCATAGCTGCAACTTCGCGTACTTCGTTTGTGTTCAACGACCAGACAAAGGCGTCCCAGAACCCCACCTTGATCAATAAAGCTTTCATCTTATATTCGCAATATTCAGATTGCAATCTCAGTTTCTTGCTTGTTCTTCGTTTGCTCGCAGGAAACAGGCCCTCGTGGTCGAGTTGATCGTGCTCCGGCGTGGTCAATAACCCTCGGAAGTTGGTTTAGCGATTGCTAAGGCGCTGACGTCTCGACGTTAAATGGTCGGATCGTCAAGGTCGACTCCCACGAAGCGATAGCCACCATCTCATCGAAACATCGGGACACCTTGGCCTCTATCAAGTGGTATCAGATTTTCAGGTTGCTCGGTGAGATTTTACAGTTTTCGTAGATTAGATCGAGTCATTCTTCATACCTAAAGTCCACGAAAAAGCCACAAAAAAATTAGGGTTAGTTCATCATATCCGAACCAATCGAGCCTTCGCATAATCTTTTTAGGGTTTTTGCTTTGTTGAATTTGCGGTTGCATCGTTGTTTCAAGTTGCTGGTCTTAGAGTCTAGTCTTTTAGAGTTTCGAGTTCTGGTCATAAGTTGTCTCGCCGCCGCCGCACCATCATCATCGCCTTGCCATCTACCACCCTTCTTATCCGCCACCGCTCTGAATCCGTATCCATATACCACCACCAATCTGTATCCATATACCACCACCGCTGCCTTATACCACCACCATATATCCACCACCAATCCGAGTTCTTCTCATATTAGGTTTGTTTTCGAGATCCATCTAAATTCCGATTCGTGTTTCCTTGCCTGCGTAGGTTTCGAAAAAAAAGAGTCTGGAAACCACCCTCCGTTTAGGCCCAAAATTTTCCGAAAACGCACTTGTCGAAAAAATTTTACGGCTATCCTGTTTTTAAGTGTTTCTAAGTGTATTGAGGCGATCGCCGTTATAGAAAGTTTTTTGACCCGTTTCCAGTTTTTGGGTCCGGGCAGTCAAAAAAAAATATTGGTCGAAAAAAATTTCGTGCCCATCCTGTCATTTTTACCTCGTAAGAGTTTTGAGAAAATCGCCATTATAGTGATTTTTCGCAAAAAAAAAAGAAGCGCAAAAAAAAAAGGAGCGCAAAAAAGAGCAAAAAAAAAATCCAGTGTGCTTTTCCCTTGTTTACGTGCGTGGCGTGATTTTGTTAGTGTTCTAGGCTCGCGTCTCTAGCACGGTCTAGCCTAGGACCAGACCTGATCTGTCGTTGAGGGTTTATTCAATTTTGCATCTCTGAATTGATTATTCTTGACCCTTTTGCTACCATATTATAAGCCTTCCCAGCTCCACATACATCTACATCGTATGCGTTTGACTCTCCCCAGTAATCGCTCTATCCAAGCTTTGAGAGTTTTGACTACATCGGTTGCCGATCACCGCTTTCTTTGCTGAGTAAGAACTGGTAAGAATTTGAGATTTGCTTGACGGATTTGTGACTGTCCACCACACAACCACCACCACTTCCTAGTAGTCTGCCGAATCATATTCTTGTGTGTTTCTATTGCTTGCTAACCATGGCAGGATCACAAGCCGACGAGACCGACCGGGAGAACATGACAAACAAAGCGCTACATGATAAGTTTCAACAAATGATGAGTGGGCGGTGGACGATGTGCTAAATAGATTTGAAGAGGCCATGGAGAAGATAGATGGCATTGAGAAGGCGTTGAAACAAAGCTCGATAACAAGTTTAATGAATTGCTCATGCGTCTACCACCACCACCACCGGCGGCACCTAACGCACCTCTACTACAACAACAAGGACTACCTCCACATGTGAAACAGCCCTCCGCCGAAGCTTCCCGTGTCCCTCTTGACTGGCCAAGCTGCTGGTGCTGCTTGTTGATACTTCGTGGCTCCTGCTGCTGCTGCGGTGGGGAGGATGATTATGTGAGAGATTACGAGGATGAGGTTGATCAACATCAAAACTACGTGCAACCACCTGCACCACAACCACCGTGTCGTCCACATGCAAATAATGGCAATGTTAGGGCTCCCCTTCAGTCTGAGATCATGACCATCTCCCTAAACTGAAATTGAATATTCCACCATTTGAGGGTAGATATGTTCTGATATATATCTTACTTGGGAGTTAGAAACTGAACAACGATTTACATGTTTACAATATCACGAGGAGAGACGTGTTCTGCCGCTGTTTGTGCTTTCACTAGCTTTGCATGTGTTTGGTGGTGCGAACATTGTAGATTATATCCTGTTCCAACTACTTGGGCTGCTTTGAAAACTGCTATGCGTACTCGTTGGGTTCCACCATATTATCAACGTGAATTACTTCAAAAATTGCAGCGCTTAAGACAAGGAAAAAATTCGGTAGAAGAATATTATCACGAATTACAAACCGGCTTGATTAGATGTGGTATTGTTGAGGAGAATGAAGCTATGCTTGCACGTTTTACGGGTGGATTAAATAGAGAGATTCAGACCATTCTAGACTACAAGGATTATAATAATATCACTCGATTATTCCATCTTGCTTGTAAAAATTTGAACGTGAAGTCTTGAGGATCGGCGAGGCGTTGGTAGCGAACTAACTTTTCTGCAGGTCGACCTTCATCATGGACACCACGTGCATCATCTACTTCCACACGTTCTACTACACGGCACCTTCGTCGGCTGCCACCTCCAACCGTGATACAAGAAAGCGAGGCACAACCACCACTATCTCGCCAAGAGCACACCTGGGCCTACACATAGCTCTTCTTCTTCCATGGCGTCAACAGGGCACACAAGTGATATTATTTGTAAATCGTTGTAAGGGAAGAGGACATTTCTTGAGAGAATGCCAATCTCGGCGTGTGATGATTGCTCTTGAGGATGGTGGGTATGAGTCCGCTAGTGACTATGATGAAGAGACTTTGGCTCTTATTACACATGAAGAACACGGTGGAGATGATTACGATCATGACACGCAATACATGGCTCTTTGAAGATGCCGACAGGTATGAATGTTTAGTTGCTCAACGTGTTTTGAGTGTGCAGGTTACACAAGCTGAGCAAAATCAGAGACATAACTTGTTCCATACAAAGGGAGTTGTGAAGGAACGTTCTATTCAAGCGTCATCATAGATGGAGGGAGCTGCAACAACTTGGCTAGCATGGATATGGTGGAGAAGCTTTCTCTCACCACAAGACCACATCCACATCCTTACTACATCCAATGGTTCAACAACAGCGGCAAGGTTAAGGTAACACGTACTGTTCGTGTGTATTTTAGTATCTCTACATATGCTGATTATGTTGATTGTGATGTGGTACCTATGCAAGCATGTTCCTTATTACTTGGTAGACCATGGCAATTTGATAAAAATTCTGTACACCATGGTAGAAACAATCAGTATACTCTTGTTCACAAGGATAAAAATATTACTTTGCTTCCTATGACTCTGATTCAATTTTGAAAGATGATATTAATAGAGCTAATAAAGCAAAACAGGAGAAAAATAAGAGTGAAAATCAGATTGTGGCAAAAGAATTTGAGCAACAAATGAAGCCTAATAATAAACCATCTAATGTTGCTTCTGAAATTAAACTGAAAAGTGCATGTTTATTTGCCACCAAATCTGATATTGATGAGCTAGATTCTAGCAAATCTGTTTGCTATGCTTTTGTGTGCAAAGAGGCATTATTTTCATTCGAGGGCGTGCCTTCCTCTTTGCCCCTCTTGTCACTAACATTTTGCAGAGTTATTTGACGTCTTCCCACAAGACGTGCCACCGGATTACCACCTATTCGAGGGATTGAGCATCAAATTGACTTAATTCGGTGCATCGCTACCCAACCGCGCACCATACCGTACCAATCCGGAGGAGACGAAGGAGATTATGCGTCAAGTACGAGAGCTGCTCGACAAAGGTTATATCTGAATCTCTTAGTCCTTGTGCTGTTCCTATTATACTAGTGCCTAAAAAGGATGGTACGTCGGCGTATGTGTGTTGATTGTAGAGGCATTAATAATATTACTATTCGTTATCGTCATCCTATTCCTAGGCTAGATGATATGCTTGATGAATTGAGTGGCTCTACAATATTCTCCAAAGTTGATTTGCGTAGTGGATACCATCAAATTCGTATGAAATTGGGAGATGAATGGAAAACAGCATTTAAAACTAAGTTTGGATTATATGAGTGGTTAGTCATGCCTTTTGGGTTAACTAATGCACCTAGTACTTTCATGAGATTAATGAGCGAAGTTTTACGTGCTTTCATTGGACGATTTGTGGTAGTTTACTTTGATGATATACTGATTTATAGCAAATCTTTGGAAGAACATTTGGAACATTTACGTGCTGTTTTTAATGCTCTACGTGATGCACGCTTGTTTGGTAACCTTGGGAAGTGCACCTTTTGCACCGACCGAGTATCTTTTCTTGGCTATGTTGTTACTCCACAGGAATTGAAGTTGATAAAGCCAAGATTGAAGCTATTGAGAGTTGGTCGCAGCCCAAAACGGTCACACAAGTGAGGAGTTTTCTTGGACTCGCTGGTTTCTATAGGCGTTTTGTGAGAGACTTTAGCACCATTGCTGCACCTCTCAATGAGCTTACAAAGAAGGATGTGCCTTTTGTTTGGGGTACCGCATACGGAAGAAGCCTTCACGGTATTGAAAGATAAGTTGACACGTGCTCCTTTACTCCAACTTCGACTTTAATAAGACTTTTGAGCTTGAATGTGATGCTAGTGGAATTGGATTAGGAGGTGTGTTATTACAAGATGGCAAACCTGTTGCATACTTTTCTGAAAAATTGAGTGGGCCTAGTCTGAACTATTCTACTTATGACAAAGAATTATATGCTCTTGTTCGGACTTTAGAGACATGGCAACATTATTTATGGCCCAAAGAATGATCATGAATCTTTGAAACATATTAAAAGTCAAGCTAAACTGAATCGTAGACATGCTAAATGGGTTGAATTCATTGAGACTTTCCCTTATGTCATTAAACACAAGAAGGGTAAAGAAAATGTTATTCTTGATGCTTTGTCTCGTCGATATACTATGCTTTCACAACTTGACTTCAAAATATTTGGTTTGGAGACCATCAAAGATCAATATGTGCATGATGCTGATTTTAAAGATGTAATGCAGAATTGTAAAGAAGGAAGAACATGGAACAAGTTCGTTATTAATGATGGTTTTGTGTTCCGTGCTAACAAGCTATGCATTCCTCGCTAGCTCTGTTCGTCTTTTGTTGTTGCAGGAGGCGCATGGAGGAGGCTTAATGGGACACTTTGGCGTCAAAAAGACGGAGGATATACTTGCTACACATTTCTTTTGGCCAAAGATGAGACGGGATGTTGAGCGTTTTGTTGCTCGCTGCACTACTGTCAAAAAGCTAAGTCACGACTCAATCCTCATGGTTTATATATGCCTTTGCTGTGCCTAGTATTCCTTGGGAGGATATATCTATGGACTTTGTTTTAGGTTTACCTCGAACAAAGAAGGGAGGGATAGCATATTTGTTGTCGTGGATAGATTCTCGAAAATGGCACACTTTATACCATGTCATAAAAGCGATGATCTTTGTTAATGTTGCTGATTTGTTCTTTCGTGAAATTATTCGCTTGCATGGTGTGCCAAATACTATTGTTTCAGATCGTGATACTAAATTTCTTAGCCACTTTTGGAGATGTTTATGGGCTAAGTTGGGGACTAAACTGCTTTTAGTACTACTTGTCACCCCAAACTGATGGACAAGCTGAAGTAGTCAATAGAACATTGTCTACTATGCTTAGGGCTGTTTTGAAGAATAATAAGAAAATGTGGGAAGAATGCTTGCCTCATATTGAATTTGCTTATAATCGTTCATTGCATTCTACTACTAAGATGTGCCCTTTTGAAATTGTGTATGGCTTCCTACCTCGTGCACCTATTGATTTGTTGCCTCTTCCATCTTCGGAGAAGGTTAATTTTGATGCTAAAGAACGTGCTGAATTGATTTTAAAAATGCATGAGTTAACTAAGGAAAACATTGAGCGTATGAATGCTAAATATAAACTTCTTTGGAGATAAGGGTAGAAAACATGTTGTCTTTGCACTGGAGATCTTGTTTGGTTACATTTGCGTAAGGATAGGTTTCCTAAATTGCAAATCAAAGCTAATGCCACGTCTTGATGGTCCAATTAAGTTGTTAGAGAAAATAAATGATAATGCATATAAACTTGAGCTGCCTGCAGATTTTGGGGTTAGTCCCGCTTTTAACATTGCAGATTTGAAGCCTTATTTGGGTGAGGAAGATGAGCTTCCGTCGAGGACGACTTCATTTCAAGAAGGGGAGGATGATGAGGACCTCAATACCATTGTTATAACCACAGACCCTCATGACTATACATATTGGACCAATTACTAGAGCTCGCAAGACGCCAATTGAATTATCGTACTTTCGTTTCTTGGTAACGATTCCAATGTTCATGAGAATATGATCTTTGCCCTAAATTGGATACATTTGTTTTGCTTACAAATGAAGGGCCTACCATGGACAAGAAAGATGAACCTTGGAGCAAGTTCAAGCATGGAGATGTTGGCATGCGCAAGGAGAACAAGAACGGAGTTACAAGTGATGATTCCAGGACTTTGAAGCCACCCTAATGAGTGCATGAGGCCTTGGACGAAATATACAAGATGCCACTTCATAATATGCGTCCATAGGCTATTCTAGGTGCTGCGTCACCTTATTATTGGGCCAGGCCCATGTAATTTCGAAATACTTAAGTATAGGCTGTTTTAGAGTCCGTATGTGTGGGGAAACAAGAGTTAGGGTTGATTTGGACCCCTCCACCAAGGGCCACGAAATTCCCCCTCTTCCTCCATATATACAGCCCTTAGGGCACCGATTAGACCTAGGTATTTGAGTAGATTAAAAGTTCGCCATAGCTGCAACTTCGCGATTGCCGTTTGTGGTCAACGACTGGACAAAGGCGTCCACAGAACCCCACCTTGATCAATAAAGCTTTCATCTTATATTCGCAATATTCAGATTGCAATCTCAGTTTCTTGCTTGTTCTTCGTTTGCTCGCAGGAAACAGGCCCTCGTGGTCGGAGTTGATCGTGCTCGGCGTGGTCAATAACCCTCGGAAGTTGGTTTAGCGATTGCTAAAGCGCCGACGTCTCGCCGCGTTAAATGGTCGGATCGTCAAGGTCGACTCCCACAGAAACGATAGCCACCATCTCATCGAAACATCGGGACACCTTTGCCTCTATCAGTTAACAGCCATCTATCAATCGTTCGGGTTCAGTAACGCGTAGCCTGCAGTGCAATCGCTCGGGTTCAGTTAGAGCCCAATGCCTCGCTCGGGTTCTGTTAGAACACAATGCCTCGCACCCACGCGCGTGCGTGTACGAGAGAAACGCGCATCGCTCGACCCCGACCACCCACCGTAAGCGGGAACACCCCAATATTTTCCTCGCCCTCGCTTCTACCATGGTTTTTTCCATCATGGACGGCCCAAAGAATGTCATGCAGCTGTGTCTCCGGCCCGCCCAGGACGAAAAGCCCATTTTATGTCATGATTTTTTGACATAGAAGTAGGACCCCCACCACATCTATGGTGATACCGGATTTTGTCACAATTATCGTCGTAGAAGTGTCATAAGTATGACAGGAAAAAAATTGTTCGGCCCAAAATGTCACAGATGTGTCTTTTTTTTGTAGTGCTTCAACCAACGAAGGGTAAAGGTTGCGCGAGTCCACGGAGGGCTCCACCCATGAAGGGTCCATGAATAAGCAACCTTGTCTATCCCACCATGGCCATCGCCCACGAAGGACTTGCCTCACTTGGGTAGAACTTCACGAAGTAGGTGATCTCCTTGCCCTGACAAACTCCTTGTTTCAACTACACAATCTTGACGGAGGCTCCCAAGTGACACCTAACCAATCTAGGAGACACCGCTCTCCAAAAGGTAATAGATGGTGTGTTGATGATGAACCCTTTGCTCTTGTGCTTCAAATGATAGTCTCCCCAACACTCAACTCTCTCTCACAGATTTGGATATGGTGGGAAGATGATTTGAGTGGAAAGCAACTTGGGGAAGGCAAGAGATCAAGATTCTTGTGGTTGGATTGGAATGTCTTGGTTTCTCAGAAAATGAGTAGTGGAAGTGTATGAGTGGCGCCGGATAGATTAAATCGGTGGGGCCGAGTTTGACTTTGGGTTTAGGACATAAATGAGAAAGTGGATGAGGGCTTTTGGAGCATATCACTAAGCATTTTGAGCAAGCAAGCCATTAAGCAACACCTCATCCCCTTTTAATAGTATTTGCTTTTCCTATGGACTCAATGTGATCTTGGATCACTAAAATGAAAATTTAGAGTCTTGAGCTTTTGCAATATGTGTCCTTAGCATCTTGAAGGGGTTCCACATCCTCTTGTCCATGCCACGCCTTTGTTGAACTTTCTGAAATATACTAGATGAAGATATTAGTCCAACAAGATATATGTTAACATTAATTACCAAAAACACCCGGGTAGCACTTGTGCTTTCACATAGCGGGGGTGAGCTCACCAGAGGGCCCATGGGCCAGAGCGGGGTGGTGCAGAGGGGTGGCTCGGGTTGTTTGGGCGAACCGGGTGGTTCGGGGCCATGGTCTAGGTGGGTCGCCCCGGTTCAACTAAACCGGCCAACCCGGGCGGTTCGCGGGCGGCTCCGGCGGGGTCCACCTTCTCGGCACGGACAAAGGAGGCTGGCGGCGCGGCTTGGCTCGGGGCGACGCCAGCGGCGGCGACACGAAGGGGATGACAGGGGCGCGAGACGGGGACCCGGCAGATCCGGGCGCGCCTCGCAGAGATCTGGTCGGTGCGAGGTCCGGCGAAGGGGCTACAGGCACGGGCGCGAAGGTCCACAACCGCGGTGGCAGAGCCCGATGCACGGCGGTGCAGGATCCGAGGCGCGGCACTGGTCGTCGACAAGGAGGAGGACAACGAGGCGACCCGTGACGGTAGGCGGGAGAGGCGGCAGTGGAGGTGGTTGCCGGTGAGGCCTCCGGCGAGCAAACAACAAAGGAGGCGAGGAGCTCGAGGGCAGGAGGCGGAGCTCCCTAGCAGCGGGGCGACGAGGAGGCGACGGGCTCGTCTGCGGCCGGCTCGGGCCCAGATGGGCTCGGGCGGGCCCCGCACGGGCCTGGTGGGCCGACGGCGCTGGGAGGCTGGGCAGGGGCACGTGGTGTCGAGGGGTTAGGCGCGGTGGCTCACGTGGCGGCGGGAATGGCTGGTGGAGGATAAGTGGCGGCGGGGCAGCTGGGTGGCGCAGATTTCGAGGTGGCGGCGGCGGCTGATCCGAGGGTAAGACTAGAGGTAGGTGGAGGGCTAGGGATGCCTAGAAATGGAATGTGGGTGCTGCTTAAATAGGCAGGGGGTCTAGGGTTAGGGGATTTAGTCCGTTTTCGGACCATTCGATCGACATTGGATGGTCCGGAGCGGAGGGGGTAGGTAGGTGGGCTAGGAGAGGGCTATTGGGGAGCCATTTTCGCCCACATGATCGTGATCCGACGGCGATGAGCATGGAGGGGAGTTTGTTGGGCTAGTGGGCTAGTGTGGAGAGGTGTTGGGCTGCAAAGAGAAGGAGGGAAAGGGTTTGGTTCGTCTCAGAGTACCGAAACGTCCGGCGGTTAACGCGGTTAACCGTTGGGGCATCAAACAACCTCCAAATGAGACAAAATTTGGAAGGCGGTCTACCGATAATATATGAAGACCGCTCGCCAACTCTCGGCCCATTCCGAGAACATTTTTCTCCCGCTCATAAAACAAGATCTTGGAGGTGCGGCGGGTGCGTGTGAGAGTGTTGGAATCCGAAACGGACAACGGAGAAAATGTCGAACACGACCGGATGCAAGTTTTATAAAAACATGCAGATGAAATGCATATGATGACATGACAAAGTGCAACACGCAAGCGGATGACATGGCAACGATGGTGAATAACTGGAAGACATCTGGCACATCAGTCTCGGGGCGTTACAAATATCGAGTTGTAATTCTTGAGTTGTAAGTAAATAAAAGTGTGACGATCATCATTATTAGAGCATTGTCCCATGTGAGGAAAGGATGATGGAGACTTTGATTCCCTCACAAGTTGGGATGAGACTTCGGACTAGAAAAATTAGGCCAAAGAGCCCAAAATAAATAAATAAAAAGAGAGGCCAAAGAGCCCAAAAAGAAAAGAAAAAAATTAGAAGTCAAAGAAAAAGAGACAAGGGACAATGTTACTATCCTTTCCATACTTGTGCTTCAAAGTAGCACCATGTTCTTCATGAAAGAGAGTCTCCTATTTTGTCACTTTCATATATTACTAGTGGGAATTTTTCATTGTAGAACTTGGCTTGTATATTCCAATGATGGGCCTCCTCAAATGCCTGAGCAAGCAAGTTGGATGCACACATTTGGAGTTTTCTTTTGAGATTTCATACACTTATAGCTCTAGTGCATCCATTGCATGGCAATCCCTACTCCTTGCATTGACATCAATTGATGGGCATCTCCATAGCCCGTTGATTAGTCTCGTCAATGTGAGACTTTCTCCTTTTTTGTCTTCTCCACACAACCTCCACTGTCATATTCTATTCCACCCATAGTGCTATATCCATGGCTCACGCTCATGTATAGCGTGACAGTTGAAAAAGCTGAAGCGCGTTAAAAAGTATGAACCAATTGCTTCGCTTGTCATCGGGGTTATGCATGATAAATACTTTATGTTAAGAACATGGAGCATGACAAGACTATATGATTTTGTAGGGATAAATTTATTTAGCCATGGTATTTTGATAGACATATTCCAAAATAATTCTCCAAAAAGTTTCATCCAATTCCGAGGACTTTTATTTCTGCATAAAAACAACACCATGGTAGTTCTGCTGAAAACAACGTCAGTCCGGGTTAGTTTCATTCAAATCATGCAAAGTAGAGTCCAAAATAAGAGCATAAGTGTTAGGAAAAGTAGATACGATGGAGACGTATCACTGCTATTACAGTTACTATAAAACTGCTATTGTTACTACTACCGTTGCTATTGCTACTGTTACTACTACTATCAAACTATCATATTACTGTGCTACTGATCACTCTGTTGCAAATATTTAGTCTCTAGGTGTGGTTGAATTGAGAACTCAACTGCTAATACTTGCAAATATTCTTCGGCTCCCCTTGTGTCGAATAAATAAATTTGGGTTGAATACTCTACCCTCGAAAGCTGTTGTGATCCCCTATTCTTGTGGGTTATCAGTCGTAGATGCCGAGATCAAGAACCTTCATGTCGGTGGTGAATTGGTACCCTTGTGAGCACCACGTGCATCATGGAACATTTGCACAGTAGAGCAGCTCCCCCTGGTCCGCCACGCGCACCTTGTATGCTCTTGATAGTGGACGCACACCTTCACTGCCTCGGTGAATCACTTGTTGATGAACGAGGTGATGCTACCTGAGTCGAACAGCATCAACACCTCGCGGCCTTGAATCCACGCCCAGAGCTGGAACGCCTTCGGGAACACCCCTCTCGTCACGGCTGATCGTGAGATCGCATGACTGCATCCTATCTTGGCTCCTCTGGTGGCGTGTTCTATAGATCAGACGATGCGTTGATGCCGAATAGCTCCAGCAACTCCTCCACCATGTCGAATTGCACCGATGTGGGGCAAACATTCTCGTGGCCCCAGCGCTCACCGCACTTGAAGCATAACCCCTTTGCTCTTCGATAATCTCATAGGGTCTTGATCTTTGTTGCTTCCGCCCGGGCCGTGTCGGTCCCGCGCCGACCGGTCGCCCCTTCTTGCAGTGGGTTGCGGGCCGGTGGAGGAGGAAGCGGCAGCGCTACTGGAGGTCAAATTGGTGCCTCTGGTGGCCGCGTCACCGGTTGACAGGACGTCTCCATGTACACCCCATATGCCACTTCTTCTTACAGCAGTGCCAAGGCACACGCAGCGTCCAGGTCTGGTGGTCGTTGCACCATGACCACCACCCAGATGTCCGGCCTCAGTCCGTTGGCCGGGAGGAGGCAGCGTCTGGAACGACACCGCCATCATCCCCCGTTGCAGATGGAACGAGTCATGGTCATTGGACCCGCGAGGTGCATCTGTCGCGCCTTCAGCAGCACGAGGAGATGTGCTACGAGTTGCTGGTGGTGGCGCCATGCGAGCCAGCGCCTGGGTTCCCCAGACGTTGGTGTCGTTAGTGTCGAGTCGCCCTTGCTGGAGTGCGGATACATCATCTTCCTGATCGGCGACGCGCCGCTCCAGATCGGGCCGCCACACCGCCAGGTCATCCAGGAGGGTGGTGACCGCCGTGACGGTCGTTGTGTTGGCCTCCATCATGGAGGTGAGCTTGTCAGAGTAGGTCTTGATAGCCGGATCCATGTGCTCCAGTTGTAGTTGCACTTGGTGAATACTTCGTGTCTCGATGAACTACGCCAGAACGCGTGACAGGAAGGGTGGTGGTGGCAACTGATACCAGATGTAAGGGACGCACTAGTATCTCATAGGTTTGATGGAAATCTCACTCACAGATACGAATCACAGTAGTGATTAGAATATGGTTTCAGTAGATGAACTAGGGTTCGAGCTAGGAGGAAAGGGAATCGGCTAGTTAGTAGTTGTCGGGTGCTGTTTCGCCGTTGATCCACTGGATACCCTAGATGAGGGTTGCGTGCTGACTTAAGTACACCTCTTGGCTGGGTCGGCCTTTTTCACCCACTCTGGGCGACGTAGTGTGGGTTGTCCTTATGCGCACGCCTGGGCTGCGCACTGGTTGCCTCTTTGGTCCTGACTGGTGGGGTCTCATGGTCAGGGGCGCTAACAGATAAATCCTCGGGCTGTTGGCTAGAATAAGAGGTGAGGATAATGGAATGTATGTTCAGCACTATTGTGCAATTTTACAGTATGGATATTTTACAAGGAGATATCCCATGGTGTATGCTCTTTGCGGATGATGTGGTGCTAGTTGACGATAGTCGGACGAGGGTAAATAGGAAGTTAGAGTTATGGAGACAAACCTTGGAATCGAAAGGGTTTAGGCTTAGTAGAACTAAAACCAAGTACATGATGTGCGGTTTCAGTACTACTAGTTGTGAGGAGGAGGAGGTTAGCCTTGATGGTCAGGTGGTTCCCCAGAAGGACACCTTTCGGTATTTGGGGTCAATGCTGCAGGGGGGTCGGGGTATTGATGAAGATGTGAACCATCGAATCAAAGCCGAATGGATGAAGTGGCGCCAAGCTTCTGGCATTCTCTGTGACAAGAGAGTGCCACAAAAGCTAAAAGGCAAGTTCTACAGGACGGTGGTTCGACCCGCAATGTTGTATGGCGCTGAGTGTTGGCCACCTAAAAGGCGACATGTTCAACAGTTAGGTGTGGCGGAGATGCGTATGTTGAGATGGATGTGTGGCCACACGAGGAAGGATCGAGTCCGGAATGATGATATACGAGATAGAGTTGGGGTAACACCAATTGAAGAGAAGCTTGTCCAACATCGTCTGAGATGGTTTGGGCATATTCAGCGCAGGCCTCCAGAAGCTCCAGTGCATAGCGGACGGCTAAAGCGTGCGGAAAATGTCAAGAGAGGGCGGGGTAGAACGAATTTGACATGGGAGGAGTCCGTTAAGAGAGACCTGAAGGATTGGAGTATCACCAAAGAGCTAGCTATGGACAGGGGTGCGTGGAAGCTTGCTATCCATGTGCCAGAGCCATGAGTTGGTTGCGAGATCTTATGGGTTTCACCTCTAGCCTACCCCAACTTGTTTGGGACTAAAGGCTTTGTTGTTGTTGTTGCTGTTGTTGTTGGATATTCATGCTAGCAGCCACCCACATTTCTGTGTATTAGTGTGTTAAAATGTTGTGATATGAATTAGCGTGCACACTTGCTGCTTTGAAAGGCAAATTCCATCTAGCAGATTACTAGGATTCATCTGCGGCATGATGTTAAGTGGAAAAAATTAGTTAAAAGGAACAATTTGATTGCTTGTAGGTTGAGGATATTTAGGTTTTCAAGGTCCAACCTTTTTTGTACTATGCAAAATGTTGTCATATGAGCTAGCGTGCATGCTTACTGTTTCTAACGGCAAATTCCATCTATCAGATTACTAGATTTCATCTGCATAATGATGTTCAGTGGAATAATTTAGTTGATAGAAATAATTTCATTGCTTGCAGGTTGAGGATTTGGTGCCGCTGCCCCTAGCAGGCCCACTGGTACTACTTTCGACTTGATGGGCGAAGCATATGATTTCTACAACTTGTATTCTTGTGAAAAAGGTTTTGGGATCAACTATGGCATAAGCCGGCTGAATGTTGAGAGGACGAAGTGCATGTAGAAAATTGTCTATGGTTGCCCGGTAAGCAAGGGGATGTTGCGTAGTAGTATGATGTTCAGCAATACAAATAGATGCAGGTTATGTGTAGTGTGCACATTCTGATCAGATTGATTACCTATGTAGGGTAAACCTGGTGCCGAGAACACACGGTCCTGCCTTTGCAAATGCCCGGCACTCAATAGGTTGCTGCGGATGGAGGACAATACGTGGTATATTGCAGAGCATCGGGAGAGTCACAATCATTCGCCCCGCCAGACTTTGGCGAGACGATACACTGGCATCGCACAAGCACATTGATGTGTAAAGTAGAGACCTGATAAAGGAGCTAAGGCGGAACAATGTCAACCTTCTGAAGGTTTATAAACATCATAGCCAACTTTTTTGGATCTATGGAAAATGTGTCATTCATCAAGAGGTATTTGCGAAAATCTGTGTGAAAAGATAAGCAGAGAGCAGGCAGATGATAATGTGAGGAAGACGATGGCGGTTTTTGCAAAAATTGGGGCAAAGGATCCACACTTCAAATTGGAGTACAGAGTTTAGCCTGACAACGAGGGCATGATCAAGAACCTAATGTGGGCAAGCGGGAGCAGCAGGTTGCAGTACACATTTTCCGACGACATCATAACATTCGGCACCACATACAGGCCCAATTTGTATGACATGCCTTCGGCCTATTTGTTGGTGTCAATAATCATTTCCAGAATGTCATGTTGGTTGGGGTGCTTGTACATGATGAGCCCGCAAAGAGTTTTGAATGGGGTCTCTCTAAATTTCCGAGAATGATGGGCGGCACAACACCGATGACTGAAGTATATGAGGCTACAATTTGATAGAGAGTCGGAAGAGAAATATATTTAAAGCATTATGTGCCTCCAGGTAATCCAATGCATATATTTGTGGACTTGGAACATGTATCCACAACTTCAATTAGCATGAGTCGAAGGTGAAATCTGTCGGGACAGAGACCTTTGCAGCGGCGGAGGAAATGTTTGATTCCATCATGAAGACGGTCTGCTACAGGTTTGTTTTGAAGCTATGAACGGCTAGACCCGATGGTATTTTTTGTTGGCAGAAGCTCTTGTTCACTGGCTCAAGAATATCCTATCGGCAGCATGTTTTGAGTGTTTTATATGGGATTCATATTTTTGCTAACTGCACTCATATGTGGAAGATAAATGAAAAAGCCATCCCTACTGTACCGTGAACTATTTTTGTGTTAACCATACCTTATTGATGCATGTTCTAGTGTGAGAAGCCGCAATAGTGTGAAACCAACTGCTCGGAGAAAGTTCATCTGCATTTATTTTTTATTGCTTTAGGATTCATATGTTGCTGGTTCACAGTTTTTATTGACTACTTGGTAGTAACCTTCAAAAATCAGCCTTGTCGTGGTGTAAATTGTCGTGTTTATTTTGCTTCGAAATAACCGAACAAACATATCTGTGCTTGAATTGCAGTGACCCTATTCTGTTTAAGCCGTCTTTCAGAGAAAGGAAATTGCATCTGTAATTCATTTGTTTTTGGAATGGTTGATCGTTTAGCTGAGTACAGTATTCATGTATGGAAAGGATGCAACCTAATCCAACATAATTGCTTGCACAACAGTAGATGAATAAGAAATTATATGTTTCGTTCTCTTAGTTTTCCTGCTGCCTCCTTGTTTTTGGGTTTATTTACTTTTACAAGTGGCTAAGATAAAATGCTTTGTGATTGCGCAGGGTTAGAATTCAGCAAGCACCTGTAATAGGAAAAGTGTTCTGGAACTATCAATGAGGGCATTCATAATAAAGCGAGATGGCAATGTTGTGAGCCCTCCCATTGGAACATCGTTTGATTCTTTGGATAAGACGATGTGCCAAAAGCTCCAAGGAAATTGCTGAAGTGTTTGAAATATGGAGTGCTCGGGCACCGGAGGAATGTCTGCGGCAAACATTCAGATCCATTTGAGGCTAGCCGATATTCTTTAGCATCACTTTTATCAAATCAGTAAGAGAAATGTTCATTCCTTTACATTGTGTTTGTAATTTGTTCCATTCCTGAGCTTTGTAGGCATGCATAACATTAGTAGATTGTGTGTTCTTAATTACGTGGTACCACCAAAAGTGTGAGTTGCTTTGGTATTTTTCTGCCCTTTGTTAGTAAACAAATTATGGTTCGTTGAGGAAATTGCAATAGTTTGAGAAAACAATTTCAGCCGAAGACCTTACTTGTTGGGTCTCCAGTTGGAAATTGGGCCTGCTGTTACACTGGGTGGCTTTTGGTCAAGGCATATGAAAAAAAACACTTGGCACGTCGTATGCGTTTGATGAGGTATGAGTCGTGCGTCTATGACAATAAATGAACAGTATGAACGGCGGCCGTTTGTGGGCATACGTGTGAGCCGTGGCCCATATGGTGCACGCCCGTCTGAGCCGCCAAGCGTGGGACGGCAATTGTGACATTAAAGTGTGGTATATGGGTGGGCCATCGCCTGGAAATTGATTGGATATATTTGGATATGCTACTTGGAATACAGAGGCATATACGTGTGATGGTGGCAATCTTGACGCAAGCGGACGAAGAAGATATGGAGCTCATTTGAGCTCATGCTCAGATAGCACTTCCGACTTACATGACACTTTTGTTTATGTATAGAAGAGAGATGCGAAAAGAAATAGTGAGCCATCATGTAAGAGCCTAGCTATATACGCATTCTTAAGCAAATACAATAAATATGAATAAATAGAAAGAGAGAAGGTAGAAAAATGTATTAATGTAGTAGTTAACTTTATAGCCCATATTATTATATGAGTGACCATAGATGAGCACACAACTGATCCAAGCTCATGTGGGCTCAGGTGAATAGTAAAATCAAAAAAATTGAAATAAATCCGATATTTTTTGTCAAACATTGACAAAAAATTTAGTGGATTGCAAGACATTCATATAAAACATGGTAAAAAACAAAATCTATTCTCCAAAATGTAGTTTTTTAAAGAATTTTGGAGCATCATTTTTTTCACCATGTTAATAACATTTTTGAGCATTTTTTTGCCACGTTTTACACGAATGTCACCTCATTATGAAACTAACATTTGTGAATGTTTGACACAAAAAAACAGATTTTTTTAAAGTTTTTAAATCTTTTTTACGATTTTACTGTTCACCCCTGACACACAAAAAATCAGATGATGAGGACATGACTACCTTGGATAAGACCAAAAATATTGCATACATGCATATTTGTCAGGTGATTTCTAGTGCAAACTATTCAATAATCTATTTATGTTATCCAGAACAAAAATACATCACATACTTTTGTGTTTTGTCTAATTGTAGGTGTATGGGACATTTGTACAATACACATATGAAGATAAGGAAAAGGAGAAGTTTAGGTGCTGTTCAAAAAGTCCTCTCACGTCACTTTTGGACCAAGAGAAGATAGAGTCCAAGTCTCTCACGTTCGGACTCAGATTCGGACCGCAGACATACCGACTCAAAACGTCAATAACTTTTTCATCCGGACTCCAAATTGGGTGATTCTTTTTTGTTGGAAAATAGATTTCGTGCACCTTCCAACCCAATTGGATTCACCTTCAAATTCGTCCGAGCGTTGAGTTATGGACGAAACAATCTGATGCTGCAGCAGAATCCGAGTCAAACTACAAGTCCAAAGGTGTTACGTCACCTCCGCTTGGGCCCATTGGCCTTGTACGACCTAGGGTTAGTTTTAGGCTGCCTTGGGACGTCCTACCACCTCCTTGGCCGCCACCCCTTGATCCTATATAAGTAGATCCATCTAGTAGCTTTTTCCTTGGGATTTGTTTAGTTAAAAGTTAGCCATTGCAACTTCGTGTACTTTGTTTGTGTCCAACGACCAGACCAAGATCGCTTACGGATCCCCACCATTATTAATACTTCATATATATTCGCAATATTCAGATTGCTTTATCATATTCTTGCTTGTTCTTCGATTGCTTGCGGGAATAGACCTTCGTGGTCAGGTTGATCGTGCTCCAGCGTGGTCAATAACCTCTCGGAGTTGGTTTAGCGATTGCTAAGGCGCAACGTCGTGCACGTTTGTAGTCGGATCGTCAAAGTCGTCTCCACCAAATCGATAGTTATCATCTCATCGAAAGATCGGGACACCCTCGCCTCTATCATCAGATTTTTTGATGTTTTTTTTATGATTTTACTGTTCACCCGAGCTCTGAATCAGAAGATCACTTTCACTATAGATGATGGCTATAAATGAGATGGCAGTTTCATATACCTGAACGTTCGACGCTGTTAGGTAAATTAGTACACCCCTACAAGGTTATACCTGTTCGAATAGACATGCCCATGGTTACTGTAACATCACAAATTTTCAATTTGGAATGTTATACATAGAGCATCATTGCATATCATATTTTTCCTTGCATTTTCTTTGCATTTTGCTCGATCCTAGAAAATTCTACACAACTCAAGGAGCCTCGGAGAGAGTTGGGGATTTTCGTTATTTTCATATTTGAGTTTTCTCAAATTTTGAAAATAGGATCATTGGTTTTAATTATTTTATCTTCAATTATTTATATTACAAAAATATGAGAGAGGGAATAAAATGACTTTCCCAAAATAAAGAAATAATGAAGATTTAATAATAAAATCAAATAAGATTTTATTTTGGAGTTTTTCGCCTTTTTATTTGAATTTAAGAAAAATGCGCGTTTTTCAAAATTGCATCTAGGCCCCCAAATAAATGTTCATTAAATCCGGCTTGATTTTAGAAACCGGGGAAATTTTATTTTGGGATTTTTGGAGTCCGTTTGGTACTTCTTTTGATTTTTTTTCTACGCGTAATGTTTTATTAAAAAAAACGAACCGCCTTTATCGGGCCGTGCAGCGGGACTCCGCCGGGCGCCTTTAAATAGCGCCGCCCGGCGCCCCCCAGCCCACCCGAGCCGCCACCCCAGCCCACCCGAGCCGCGGAGTTCACCGCCGCCGCATGAGACCAGCCGGGCAGCGCCTTCGACGTTCAGCGCCTCGATTTCCGTGCCGATTTTTATTTTTTATTTTTTAAAAAAACCAATCGGTTTTCTTCGGGTTTTTTTTGTTTTTATTATTATTTTATTTATTTATTTATTTTATTTTTTCTCTTTTTCCGTTCAAATCTGTTCGTCGTATTTTTCTTTTTCTCGGATTTAATCCGTGATTTTTCTGATCGCGATAACAGATCCGATTTTTGTTTTAGTATAACTTTTCGCTCGTTTATCGGAATCAGGCGATTCAAGCGCCTGGAGTTTCGTCTCGAAACCCTCTTTCCGAATAATCTAGTTAAACAAGTTTTTGCATCTGTAAAATTTGACCTAAATCCAGATTAGTAAAACGAAGTTGTTTTCTTCCGTCGTTTGACTTTCGCTGCTTCGTTTGATTTGATTCTTTTTGCAAACCGGAGTTCTTAAGTTGAACTATCTGGTTAGATCTATTTGAGTTTTACCTGTGCATTAGATGAGTACTTATTGTATGCTTGTTTGTTTATCTGCGATAGAATACCCGAGTGCCGCTTGTTACTTGAGTCTCTAGGTTTCACGATCATCAAGAAGGCAAGTAACACTTTGATCATACTCTTCTCATACCCAGTTTTTATGCATTAGATCTATTCCTCAAACACTTGCATGATTAGGATCTAATTAAATTGTGGGATGGGAAGTAGATGAGGTAGTACCTATTACCTGTTTTATTATAAACCCTTGGGAGTTACTTCTACGTTTGCTTATTATGTCATGCTATGCCAGTAGATGTGGATTGGGTGAGTGTATTCCATGACGGATGTGAGATTGTTATGTTTATTTAAGGTGGCAACTTAAACACACATCTGGGTGGATTGAGGCACCTGGTTTCTATCAGGACTTACCTGTATTTCTTCGGACCGCCACCCAGGCCCAAAGGGATCATGAGATTATTCAAACTAGAAACTTCCGTGTGCAGCCACAAGCCATTATGGGCTCTGGCATAGTTGATTAAGTTGTGCGAACTCTTACGGGTAGGCTAGCTGATGTAAGGGATGTAGGTTGGTAAGGTCTACCCACATGTAAGGTGCTAAGCGCACGAAAGACTATGTCTCGGTCATCCGCTTTCTCAAACACCATGTAGTGCGAGAAACCAAACGGAGGCGATCGAGTCTTGTGGGGAAAAGTGCATAAACCTCTGCAGAGTGTATAAACTAATCATGGTTAGCCGTGTCCCCGGTTATGGACAATCTTGAGTATCTAGTACCTGGATATCATGTGAATCTCATCATGTTACTTCTAATTAATATTGTTGGGTTTAATGAGTACTTTTTAATTGGGATTGAGAATGCTGTCAACCATTCTCAATGTTTCACAACCACCATAATAGTTAAATAAATTTATTCCTTTGCGGTAGGGAAAATTTGGCTTTATGCAAAAATCAGAATCAGAGAGCTTTCCACCAGCCATATATGCATGTAGTATAGGCTTATCATTCCATTATTCTCTATGTGTTACATTGCGGCATATTCCATGTGTCAATTGTTTTCGGGCTGCAACGCTTTCATGTTGCAGACTTTTCGCATTTACAGTAAGGTGCTTAGGTCGTGGTTCTATACTCGATGATGCCGTTGGAGTTGATGGACTCGCTTATTCTTCCAAGCCATCCGCTGTTATCGCATTAGATGGCCTTAATCCATATTTATTTTATTAAGTTCTCTCTTGAGACATTAGATTGTAATAAGTGTGTGATTGCTACTCTGTTATAAATCCTTTGAAATCTTGTGGTGTCGACATTCTTGATCCATGGATGACACCGAGCACGTAGACTTGATCCATTCGGTCGGGTCGCTTCTGATGATGGTATCGAGCACACCGAATCGTAGGACACGACCATTAAGCTAAAACCCTAGATCACTACTCTCTCTTCTCATTTCGACTCCTCATCTTTTCTACTCTTTTAGGATGACTAAGCGAGGATCAAGTTCACCCAACGGATGAGGATACACCCTTTGACGACACGAAGGAAGTCACTAGGTACCTTAACATAGGATTACCAAGCTTCACCGGACCTACAATTCCACTTTACCCGAAGAGGAGCTACTGGAAGATTCAAGCTTAAGTTCCGGAAGAACGTTTGCGCCAATCACGGAGCCCATAGTGTGTGTTTTCAATGCACCAACCTGGAGTCTGGGAAAGAGTATGGCAGCTCACATAACCATGGGGCGCATTGGAGAAGTTTATAAAGAAGACCTCAAGGATACTATCTACCAGATTTGCGGACGCCGAGATGAACAATGGGAGATAGTTGGCACTAAGAAGGATAGGTCCATTGCAGCTTTCATCCAGGAGTTAAACCAGCACATTCGACGTCGGAGAACCGGATGTCTTGCAGACATGATGGAGTTGAAGGCAGAAAAGCCAAGATTATCGAACTAGAAGGAGAATCAAGGCCACTCGCAAGGACTACATGGAGGAGATTGTAGCTCTAGTGGGACAAAATGGCGATCTTAAGAAAAGATTGAAGAACTCATGGGAAATACAAGACCGGAGGAGAAGATGAAGATAGCACCTGTCCGAGAACTACATCATCATCGATTTACACCGATTCCGATCCTAGTGAGGATGATTACGAAGATGAAGTCGGAGCAGATATCATGGAGTCTTCATCGGAGCAGTTTTTCTAGTTGACCACCATAACAGGAGTAGATTACCCCCATGTTATATTAGTTTTAGTTTCAGCACTTTGTAACGATAGATAGACCGTTGTATGCCCTTGTTTGAATTGATTGGAGTGATATTGTGTGATTTGTCTCATGTGCATATGGGTAGTGTTTTCCTCTAGACCTCATTCTATTCTAAATTCTCTTCTTTTCTTAAAACCCTCAGATGCCTCCGAGACACGACCCCGAATTTGTTTTCCCGCCAGAGATCACTCAGTTGATTTAGCAGCAGAATACCTTGATTCAAACATTGGTACAGAACCAAGGCAACAACAACAACAACCCACCGCCACCACCACATATTGACCATCTGACCCGTTTCTTAAGGCTGAATCCGCCGGTGTTTTCCAGTAGCACCGAGCCGATTGTTGCAGATGATTGGCTCCGTAAGATAGGGAGGGAGTTCACCACTGCAGGATGTACAGATGGAGAAAGGGTGAAGTTTGCTGCACATCAGCTTGAAGGACCCGCAGACATGGTGGGAGAATTTTCTGACCACTTACCCAAAGAGACACCTGTCACATGGGATCGATTTGCCAAGCTTTTCATCGCCCATGTTTCAGCAGGAGCTATGGCCATGAAGAAGCGTGAGTTCCGCAACTTACGCCAAGGAGGACGGACAGTTGGCCAGTATGTAGATGATTTCAGTAAGCTAGCACGTTATGCCCCAGATGACGTTGCTACGGACGCAACTAAGTAGGAGAAGTTTCTAGAAGGACTGAATGATGAGCTGAGCATGCATTGATGGTAGCCACTTTCAATAACTACCAGGAGTTAGTAGATCGTGCGCTTATGATTGAAGGGAAGCGTATGATTAAGGAGTTCTTGGATAAAGGTTTTATTCGCCCAAGTTCTTCGCCTTGGGGATCACCAAGATATACGGTGGAGAAGAAGGATGGATCCTTAAGAATGGTTGTTGATTATCGAGAATTGAATGAAGTGACCATTAAGAACAAGTACCCGCTGCCGATGATCAATGACTTGTTTGAACAGTTGCAAGGAGCTAAGGTGTTTTCAAAGATCGATTTGCGATCGTGGTACCATCGATTGAAGATTCGAGAGCAGGATATACCTAAGACAGCTTTTACCACTGTGTACGGGCTGTATGAGTACACCGTTATGTCATTTGGTCCGACTAACGCACTTTGCCTATTTTATGAACATGATGAACAAAGTGTTTATGGAGTTTTTGGATAAGTTCGTGGTGATTATTGATGATATTTTGGTTTACTCGAAGAATGAAGAAGAACATAAGGAGCATTTGCATTTGGTACTCGAGAAGCTCAGAGAACATCAGTTATATGCCAAGTTCAGCAAGTGTGAGTTTTGGTTGAAGGAAGTTGGATTTCTTGGACATGTTATATCCGGAGAAGGTATAGGAGTAGACCCCACTAAAGTTGTCACCAGAATAAATCGGGAAGCGCCAACAACAGTTGGAGAGATCCGGAGTTTCCTTGGACTAGCAGGATACTACGGAGATTCATTGAGAATTTCTCAAGGATTGCGAAGCCTATGATGTAATTGTTGAAGAAGGATACCAAGTTCATTTGGACCGAGGAGTGTGAAGCTAGTTTCCAAGAGTTGAAGAAACGTTTGGTTACCTCACCGGTGTTAATTCTGCGAGATCGGACCAAGGATTATGAGGTGTATTACACGCTTCACGTAGAGGACTTGGAGCGGTGCTTATGCGAGGAGGGAGAGTTGTTTCGTATGCTTCACGACAGCTTAAGCCTCATGAGCTAAACTATGCTACGCATGATTTGGAGTTAGCAGCCGTAGTACATGCGTTGAAGACATGGAGACATTTCCTCATTGGAAATCATTGTGAGGTGTATACGGATCACAAGAGTTTGAAGTACATCTTCACGCAGAAGGAGTTAAATCTCAGGCAAAGGAGATGGTTGGAGCTTATCAAAGATTATGATATGAGATTGCATTATCACCGGAAAGGCTAACGTTGTAGCAGACGTTAAGCCGTAAGAGTCACGCCAACACATTAATGACGGAGAAATACCAAAGGAGTTAGTCAAGATCTTGAGAGCTATGTTTGGAAATAGTTCCGAGAGGCTATGTAGCAGCATTGGAGATTCAGTCAACTTTGATGGACAAGATCAGGGAAGCCCAGAAGACTGACAAAGAGATTGCCTCTATAAAGGGGGAAATGAGCGAAGGAAAGGCTAAGGGATTTCGTGAGGATGACCACGATACCCTATGGTTTGAAGACCGTGTTTATGTGCCCAATGACCACGAGATCGGGAAGTTGATTTTGCAAGAGGCACATGATTCACCATATTCGATTCACCCAGAAATACCAAGATGAATTTGGATTTGAAGAATACTTTACGGTGGACCGGAATGAAGAAGGATATTGCAGAGTACGTAGCAGTTTGTGATGTGTGTCGAGGGTGAAGGCGTAACATCGAAGCCGCCAGGATTGTTACAGCCATTGCCTATACCCGAATGGAAGTGGGATAAACTAGGTATGGATTTTATCACGGGATTGCCCAGGACTCGTTCAGGCTATGACTCGATTTGGGTTATAGTCGATCGGTTGACGAAGGTAGCTCATTTCATTCCAGTAAAGACTACCTACAGCAGTGCCAAATTGGCCAAGATATACATGACTAGGATTGTATGCTTGCATGGAGTTCCGAGGAGTATCGTATCAGATAGAGGAACCCAATTTACCTCAAAGTTCTGGAAGCAGTTGCACGAAACTTTGGGAACCAGACTGGAGTTTAGCACAGCTTTCCATCCACAGACAGATGGACAAACCGAGAGAGTCAACCAGATTTTGGAGGATATGCTTAGAGCTTGTGCTTTGGATTATGGATCAAGTTGGGATGACAATTTGTCAGATATGGAGTTTTTTACAACAACAGTTACCAAACCAGTTTGAAGATGGCACCTTCGAAGCCTTATGCGGAAGGAGGTGCAGGACCCGTTGTTGTGGGATGAAGTTGGAGACCGCCCGATTGTTTGGACCAGATTTGATTAAGGAGTGCGAGCAGAAAGTAAAGTTGATTCGCGATAGGCTCAAGGTAGCCAGTCAAGACAGAAGAGTTATGCAGATTCAAAACGCAAAGGAGACGAGAATCTGAAGTCGGAGGCGAGTTTATCTTCGAGTATCGCCACTCGAGGAGTTAAGCGTTTTGGAGTTAAGGGAAAGTTAGCACCTCGATTTGTTGGACCTTATCGTGTTTTGGAACGTATGGGAGAAGTTAGTACAAGTTGGAATTACCCGAGGGATTGTCAGGAGTTCATGATGTGTTTCATGTTTCACAGTTGAAGAAGTGTCACGCAGAGATGGATGATATACCACTGAGAGATACCGTGCCACTGGAAGCAATTCAGTTGAATGATGATTTGACCTACGAGGAGAAACCGGTTAAGATTTTGGAGTATGCTAGCAGAGTCACTCGCAGCAAGGTCATTAAGTTTTGCAAAGTTCAGTGGAGCCACCACACTGAGGATGAAGCCACCTGGGAGCAAGAGGAAGATTTGCTTAAAGACCACCCTCACCTATTTTCTAGCCAACCCGAATCTCGAGGGCGAGATTCATCTTAAGGGGGTAGGTTTGTAACATCCCAAATTTTCAATTTGGAATGTTATACATAGAGCATCATTGCATATCATATTTTTCCTTGCATTTTCTTTGCATTTTGCTCGATCCTAGAAAATTCTACACAACTCAAGGACCCTCGGAGAGAGTTGGGGATTTTCGTTATTTTCATATTTGAGTTTTCTCAAATTTTGAAAATAGGATCATTGGTTTTAATTATTTTATCTTCAGTTATTTCTATTACAAAAATATGAGAGAGGGAATAAAATGACTTTCCCAAAATAAAGAAATAATGAAGATTTAATAATAAAATCAAATAAGATTTTATTTTGGAGTTTTTCGCCTTTTTATTTGAATTTAAGAAAATGCGTTTTTCAAAATTGCATCTAGGCCCCAAATAAATGTTCATTAAATCTGGCTTGATTTTAGAAACCGGGGAAATTTTATTTCGGGATTTTTGGAGTCCGTTTGGTACTTCTTTTGATTTTTTTTATACGAGTAATGTTTTATTAAAAACGAATCGCCTTCTGGGTTGCCTCGAAGCGGGACTCCGCCGGGCGCTTTAAATACCGGCCGCCCCAGGAGCCCCAGCCCACCCGAGCCGCCACCCCAGCCCATCCGAGCCCGCCGGAGTTCGCCACGACCACGAGCAACATTTACGAGGTTCGCCGCGCCTCGATTTCCGTGAAGATTTTTATTTTTTATTTTAAAAAAAACCGATCGGTTTTCTTCGATTTTTTTTGTTTATTATTATTATTTTATTTATTTATTTATTTTTATTTTTTTTCTTTTTCCGTTCAAATCTGTTCGTCGTATTTTTCTTTTTCTCGGATTTAATCCGCGATTTTTCTGATCGCGATTCCAGATCCGATTTTCGTTTTAGTATAACTTTTCGCTCGTTTATCGGAATCAGGCGATTCAAGCGCTGGAGTTTCGTCTCGAAACCCTCTTTACGAATAATCTACTTAAACAAGTTTTGCATCTGTAAAATTTGACCTAGATCCAGATTAGTAAAACGAAGTCGCTTTTCTTCCGCCATTTGACTTTCGTTGCTTCGCTTTGATTTGATTCTTTTGCAAACCGGAGTTCTTAAGTTGAACTATCTGGTTAGATCTATTTGAGTTTTACATGTGCATTAGATGAGTACTTATTGTATGCTTGTTTGTTTGTCTGCGATAGAATATCCTGAGTGCGCCGCTTGTTACTTGAGTCTCTAGGTTTCATGGATCATCAAGAAGGCAAGTAACACTTTGATCATACTCTTCTCATACCCAGTTTTTATGCATTAGATCTATTCCTCAAACACTTGCATGATTAGGATCTAATTAAATTATGGGATGGGAAGTAGATGAGGTAGTACCTATTACCTGTTTTATTATAAACCCTTGGGAGTTACTTCTACGTTTGCTTATTATGCCATGCTATGCCAGTAGACGTGGATTGGGTGAGTGTATTCCATGACGGATGTGAGATTGTTATTTAATGGTTTTATTTAAGGTGGCAACTTAAACACACATCCGGGTGGATTGAGGCACTGGTTTCTATCAAGACTTGCTGTATTTCTTGGACCGCCACCCGTGCCCAAAGGGATCATGAGATTATTCAAACTAGAAACTTCCGTGTGCAGCCACAAGCCATTATGGGCTCTGGCATAGTTGATTAAGTTGTGCGAACTCTTACGGGTAGGCTAGCCGATGTAGGGGATGTAGGTTGGTACGGTCTACCCACATGTAAGGTGCTAGCGCTTACGAAAGACTATGTCTCGGTCATCCGCTTCTCAAACACCATGTAGTGCGAGAAACCAAACGGAGGCGATCGAGTCTTGTGGGGAAAAGTCATAAACCTCTGCAGAGTGTATAAACTAATCATGGTTAGCCGTGTCCCCGGTTATGGACAATCTTGAGTATTTAGTACCTGGATATCATGTGAATCTCATCATGTTACTTCTAATTAATATTGTTGGGTTTAATGAGTACTTTTTAATTGGGATTGAGAATCTTGTCAACCATTCTCAATGTTTCACAACCACCATAATAGTTAAATAAATTTATTCCTTTGCAAGAGGGAAAATTTGGCTTTATGCAAAATCAGAATCAGAGAGCTTTCCACCAGCCATATATGCATGTAGTATAGGCTTATCATTTCATTATTCTCTATGTGTTACATTGCCAAAGATATTCCATGTCTTGACCCGTTTTGGGCTGCAACGTTTCATGTTGCAGACTTTTCAGACGACGAGTAAGGTGCTTAGGTCGTGGTTCTATACTCAGTGATGCCGTTGGAGTTGATGGACTCGCTTATTCTTCCAAGCCTTCCGCTGTTATCGCATTAGATGGCCTTAAGCCATATTTATTTTATTAAGTTCTCTCTTGAGACATTCGATTGTAATAAGTGTGTGATTGCTACTCTGTTATAAATCCTTGAAATCTTGTGTGGTGTCGACATTCGATCCAGTGGATGACATCGAGCACGTAGACTTGATCCATTCGGTCGGGTCGCTTCTGATTCTGCATAACTTGAAGATTTAATACTTGATCATACAAGAAACTATCTTTTCCAGCTTCTCTATAGTTGCATATTTGCTTCACCCAAGATCGTGGCATACCGTGAGGTGGAAGTGATATAAAGATCATTTGTCGATTCAGAGGATTAAAAAAGTGACGAGAGATTTACATAAGGTAAATGCTTGTATCCGGTGCACCGGCCGAACTTTGCGCCGGACGCCTCGCTCACTAACACACTTTGAGGCCTCGTGCACGCAACCCTGTTACTCTTTGGCCCCACGGACACGGCTTTCTCCTTCCTTTTATCCCCCGCAACATAGCGCTGCCACTCGTTGTCCCCGGTCTCTCTCTCTGCTACCAATCCACTCCCAGCTACCAATCCCCTACCTCCAAACTCCCAGCCATGGTCAGCCCAACACAGGAATCTTCCCCGACGAGCGACTCCCCGATAAGCTAGAACCAGTGTACTTCCATGACTTGCTCGGCGCCCAACCTCGTCGCTCCGTCGTTGCCGACGAGACCATCTCCCATCCCCGCGGCCATGGCCGTCTACAACCCAGGGGGACAGTCCATCAGGGCGCAACAACGGCAAGTGGTGGTTGATGCGGAGCATCCTACGGTCATCACCATGTCAAGAGTCCGTTTGGCAAGTGACACGTGCGACCTCTACTTCTCATACATAAAGGTGAATCTTCTCCTGTCCACGTGTGCACTTGACCCCTTCGAGGATGGTATACTACTTGACACTCCACTCGGGTGCATGCATAGGTATGACCGGAGCTTCACGGATGACGAGGGGAGTGCAAGCGCCAAGGAACACCTACACCATCCGCGAGGGAAGCTCGGAAGAGAAGACGGAAAAGGACGGAGCTGCGGAGTCCCCAGCGGCCGGACGACCGGAAGACTCCGGACGTCCGACACCTCTCCAGCACACGGACGACCGACGCCCTCCGGACGTCCGGAACTTCGTCACCCGAACCAGATCTACGGACGACTGGAGCTGCCCGGACGTCCGGACGACAATCACCCGAGCCAAAGCTACGGACGACCGACAACCTCCGGACGTCCGGACCCTCTAAGCCGGACGACCGGCCGTCTTGACGTCCGACCGACGACGCCCGAATTGACCCACGGACGTCCAAGACCTCCGGACGTCCAGCACCATGTCGAGCCTCCGGACGACCGGTGACCTCCGGACGTCCGACACCGAAAGTGTTGACTTTGTTTGGGGCCGTAGCCCTTGTACCCCTTCGCCCCCTAGACTATATATACTCTTTCTTCCCCACCTTTCTAGGTTAGCAAAGGATTAGCTCATATTTGTGTGAGAGCTTTGCTCATCCACTTGGCTACTTCTCCTCGGAGATAAGGACCTCTTCGGAGAAGATTCCCAAGCGGATTCAAGACCCCGCTTAGGGTGGACCCATCAAGACCTCCTCACGGAGAAGAACGGTTGCCGATTGTATCGCCCTTTGTTGACCTTGAATCATGTATCTCTCCTTGTGTTCTTTGATCTAGCATTTGTGTGACCGATTCCTTGTTGGTTGAGTGTTTTCCCTCGCTCCTCCCCGTGATTTCCTCGTGTTCTTCCGCTCTTTCTTCGTGTTCCTCGAGGGATTCTCTCCAAACGTGAAAGATCGCCCACATAGGGTTCCGCCCTATATCATCTATGGATCAGAGCTTAGGTTGATCACGTTTTTGGAGCCCCTACCCCTCTTTTTCTAGCTTGATTTTGTTGTGTTCTTCCCCAATTTTGAAAATCCCCACCAAAAATAGCCCCAAATTTTTTTGTGATTTGTTGGTTAGATGAAGTTTTGTTGATTTTGATCCATGGATTTGCTTGGTTTCGAGTGGATCTAGCATTTCCCCAAGTTTCCCCATCTTTCATCCACAAAATCTCTTCCATTTTGACCCCAAAATCCCAAAATTCCGCCCAAAATCGCGTCCGGATCTCAATTTTCGAGTTCACCCGACCTACCGGACGCATCGACTTTTACGGACGTCCGGAGCCCCTGAACGACCGGACGTCCGACCTTTTCCGGACGACCGGAACCCCTAACCGAACTGAATTTACGGATGTCCGACCTTTTACGGACGTCCGTAACCTGAGTTTCAGACTTTCGCTGATTTTGTTTTGTCCATAACTAATTCATCCGAACTCCGATTTTGACGTTCTTTAGCTCGTTGAAAAGCTCTTGATATCCCCCTTCCCATAAAAATACTACCACCACCATTTGACTCCATCAAATTTTGAAAATTTGGCAAGTTTGCCTAGGCCTTCCACCATATCATCCGCATAGACACCACCGACTTCCGCAACCTAACCAATTTTGTTCCCCATAGCATTAGTGGTTGCTTGAGTAGCGATTCGAGTCTCCTAAGGTGTTTCGCTACTTAGGGACGCATTGCTTCTTCATCAACCACCACCACCACTTCCACATAACCTTGCCCACCATACACTTCCACCACCCTCAACTTAACCCAATAGTGTTCGAGCTTTTTCGAGTTGTGGCTTGTGTCTCCTAAGGTGTTTGGCTACTTAGGGACGGAAACTTCAACTCCGACACGTGTATAGCCCATCATTCCACTTCCGCATTGCCAAGTGCAAACCACCACCGCATTCCCGCTACCACCATTTTGACATTTGTCATTTGAAATTTTGAGTTCGCGGTTTTCCGCTTCCTAAGGTGTTTCGGCTACTTAGGGACGAAGTTTCCATCATCTTGGTATCTACATCAAGAACACCGCCACTCATCATCGCAGCGACGGTAACCTCGACGACACCATTGTATATTCCCTTGCAAATTGCATTGATAACCCCTAGCCCATTTTATGCTACTTGCCTAACGAGACTAGCCATTTGAGTATTGCTGCAACGTTACTTGTGCACATTAGTGATCATACTTTCCATTGCATACATACCATATCATCTTGGTATCATCATATCATCCATTGTGTCACAATATCATTCCGCATATACACAAAAGCTATCTTGGTTTGTGCATTGTGCAAAGTGGCCATAGAAAAAAAAAGAATAAGCTTTTAAGCAAAGAAAAAGAGTGAGCAAAGAGCTTGTGAGCAATAGCCATAGCATCAAATATATCATATGATATCATACTTGATCATCTTGGATCATTGTGTGAGAAACACCGGGAACCATACACAAATAGCATACTTGGGATAGAGAGTTTATCCATTTTGCATCTTATAGGTTGTGCACAAGTGTCGATCCGCCTATTGAGCAATCGTGCTAGCTGCCTCTCTTGAGTTGTGCAACACGAGCATTTTGGTGGATTCCACATTTTGAGCTCATTCCTTGGTTGCACGGCCCCATTTATCTACCCGTGTGTGTGTTTCCGCAGCCACATATTGCTATTGGTCCATTTGTTTCACTTGCGACTTTGTGAATCTCTTTCAACATTATTGACTCTTGCTAACATTTTGCATTAAATTTTGTGCCACTATCCTCACCGAGCTCCTCCATAAGATTTACTTGTGTAGGTGTGAGAACCGACAAGGATTGGTACCAATAGTGCTATTTCATTGTCCGCATTTGAGTGAACTTGATTCATTTTCAACATCGGTCAAGGTACATTGGTATAAGTTCTTCTCTTTCTCCCACTCATATTTGCTCGAGTCTTGTGATGGATAGGCAAGGCATTTCACCTTCGGTCTACAACAACAACGACGAGTTCGATGCCATGGAAAACAACTACGACGCCAAGATGCAAGCTAAAATGGAGGAGATCAAATCCATCATCAAGTCCTACAAGCGATCTTCCTCATCTTCGAGAAGACGCTCAAGAGCACATCCTTCCGAGCGACCATCTCCGGCAACATCACATCGGCATCGACACCATCATCAACAAGAACGTGAAGGTCAAGAGCTCAACATCAACAACCGCTCAACGACTTCACCATCTCTCTTGGCATCTTCGCCAAGCGACTTCAAGGCATCTTCGCCGGATATTCGCATCTTTGCCAACAAGTACCCCAAGACTACACTCAAGAGAAGCTCTCCAAGCTCAAGTCCGCGACTTCCACGAGCTACTACGACCTCGACATCGACCACGAGATTCCTTTCTATGGGACTCAAGAACCCGAGGAGTACCTCGAGTGGGAGCGTTTGATGGACGACTACCTCAAGCTACATCAAGTTCCTCCCAAGATCAAGTGAAGTGCGCCACAAGAAACTTCCACGACCACGCCTCGACATGGTGGCTTCACACACCTTGAGCACTACGACATGAGTTGGCCCAAGAAGAAGAGAGCTTTGCGGCGAGAGTTCGTGCCTCCAACCTACACGGAACAACTTTGACGCCAATTGGAGAACACCATCCAAGGATCCAAGTCCATCGACATCGCATTTCAAGGAGATGAAGATTGCCTTTGCGACGAGCCGTGGACGACCCCATGTCAATGAAGTTCCACTTCATGATGGGATTGCACAACGACATCTCCAAGACCATCTTCCTCGAGAACTACAAGTCCATCAACGACTACTACATTGGTGCACTCAAGGCGGAACAAGAACTCATGAAGGCCAACGCTTCTCCACCCCAAGCAAACTTCGTGGAGACCAAGCTTCACGACAAGCATGAGGCTAGTACCACCATGATGTCCAAGCCCGACAAGCTCCAAGACGATGCTCCCAAGTGTGACTTCACCGCCATCCCTCTTTGTGGCATTGATGATGCCGAGTCTACCTTGACTCTTTTTCAAGATGGTGCGGCGACAAGTACGACTACGGAGACCTTCAAGGACCAAGCTTTGGAGGCAAGCGACAAGGTGGCGAGCAAGGATGATGCTTCCATCTTAGGAGGCGAGATTGATGTTGTGCCATCTTCGGCCTTCATCCACGGAGAGCGATGATGTGCCATCTTCGGCCTTCATCCACGGCATTTACTCACGAGACGGTTGAGCATGGGATTTTCCCTTCGACCACGGCGACATCCGATGACTTGAGTGACTTGAGCCACCATATTGAGAGTGAGAGTGACTTCACCACTAGCCCCATATATGTGTTTCCCCAATTCCCATGTGAGGAGAGCCACAACCCCCACCACTTGAGTGAGATGAGTGACTCCACCATACGTGAGTTTGAGTGCTCCTATTTTGAGGGAGTGAGTGAACCACCACATAGAGAGAGTGAGATAGTTGATAGGTCTCGTGAGGCCATTTCCATTTCTAACAACTTGACCTCTACCTCTATTGTGTCTTCTCATTTGGTGCTAGGTCCCATTTATGATGACGCCAGATCCTCGATTTATTTCGGCCCTCCCTTTGGACAAGACGATGGCCATGGTGGAATATGATGCACCCCCACATGGTTCCATCAAGATGATGATGACCACCATTTGGTCTTTTCCCACCTCACCTACACCACTTGAGTGGAATGACAACGGTAACATAGGTGAAGGTGATGCTCTAGTCCCACTAGTGGACATTCTTGCGATTGATTGCTTGCATGATGTTGATCCACCTAGTACCATGCTTCATGCTAGTATGATTTCCCCATGTGATGATTTGCCAATTTATGATGAATATGATGATTCTCATGTGGAGTCTATTAGTTGCGATGCTATGTTACATAGGATTTCTTGTGACAATTCTTTAGGTCACATCATGTTTGCTAATCCGCTTGACTTGTCATATGCTAGGCATGAGATCAACCATATGTCTTATTTGCAATCTCTCCATAGTGACTATGCATATGCCATTAAAATAAACTCAATTTGCACATATGGCATAGACGACAAGCCCATGGTTATTGGCATTTGTTTTTCTTGTGATGATATTGATATGCTTCCTTTGCATCATTTATCTCATATGCCATGCCATGACCACCTAGCTTCGGATATGCATTGTTTTGGATGTTGTCCATTTTCTCCATGTGATGTTTCCGATATTGCTCATGAGGAGACCCCATAGTTTCCTCATACATTTTAGGAGATTTTGATTCATCCCATTCATTGCATGATCCCAATACTTGTGTGCACCATATGCTCCCCATGAATAAACATGATATTGATGTGCCATATACTTGCATTCTCAATTTGTGTCCCCATCGTGTCATACATAATAATTATTCCTTCATGATGGATGACATGTTCTTATACCATGCATCAAATTTCTTGGAGCGATGCTTATCTTGTGCTAACTCACACGTGCACATACACATCATGATGGATGATGTGTACATTTACCACACACACAATTTCTTTCGTTTGTGTCTCCTTTGTGTAGGTACCCATGAATACTTATCAACTTCGCAATCCCACGAGTTGACAAAACGAGCTCAAGAGAGCAACGATGATTTGGGATCCCATGGATTGTCTTTCCCACCGCTCTCTTCGCAAGAAAGACTTGGCGCATTTCTTCTACATGGCCCTCACTTGGTTATGGGTTGTTGTTCATTACATATCATATGCCCATCTTGCCATGTTCACTTTGCATGATAGGCTCATTCCTATGCCTTTTCCATGCATTTGTGACCCATGCTTTGCTTTACACATGATGATTGACTCTCATACTTGTATGTGTATTTGCAAGCTTGGTGGAGATATCACTTGCTATTGCCATGTTCTATTCATGACCCATTCCTATGATGAAACATTCATCTTGCTTTGTGCTCGTGCTTGCGATATGTCATGTGCATTTTCTATGCCTATTATTTGTTTACATGACATGATTGCCATGATTTCTTCTAGTGTGTTGCATCTTCGCTCCACTAGTTTGCACGACTTGATTACTATGCTTGCTTATGTTGCATCACCATTTCATGCAGTTGATGACAACCATCTAAATGCTTTGCATATGATTGTTATTGCTTCTTGTCACATATCTCCATATGTTGCCTCTCTCATGCTTCCATGTATTGAGTGCAACCATGATTGTCATCTTGCTCATGAGATTGCCCCCATAGCATTCTCACACTTGTTTGGAGATTTTGACATATCCCTTGTGCAGCATGCTTGTCTTACTTCTTTGCACCATATACCTAGTGCCATGAATATTGCCATTGTTGCATCATATTATTCATGCACTTGTCCTTCTAATGGTTTTGTGCAAAAGATGAGAACCATCATGATGGATGATGTGTTTGTCTACCATGCATACTTTCTTTGTTTTGCTTTGTGCATGTGTAGGATACTTGGACTTTGTGTCGACTTCCACTTCACGTGAGTTGACCACTCGAGCTCTTGAGAGCGAACCACCTTCTACCACGATTTATTCTACATCGCACTTGTTTGTGCTTCGGCATTGTGAAGAATGCACAAGGACATGCCTTCAAGGTGACATCTTTCTTGAGCATGGATATTATGGATGATACTACTTGTGTTGCTTACACCATGCGACTTATTGGTCATCTTGGACCACTTGATTGCGCACTTAGTAGAGATCTTGCTTCGACTTGCCATTATCACATTCCCATGCATCATGATATATGTACCTTATGCGTGTTGCATCCAATACTTGGATTACTTGCTCCTCTCATATGTTTGGTTGCAACAATGTCATTACTTCACATATGCCATGTCCCATTGATTGCTACATGCTTGACTTGATTGCCTCACACATGATGAACAATTGCTCTTTCTATTGTGTTGAGTGCCATACTATCTTCACTACACCCTATGCATATTATGCTTGGATTGTCTTGCACTTGACCCAAGTGTTTGGACATCTCATCTTATTTGGTGTTGTGAATGATTCCTATGCCTACCATCGACCATTTGTCGAGCGCTTTATGCATGATTGCTATGACCACGAGGTGGATGCTTATGCTCTTGTCACACATATTTGCATCTCTACCTCACGCTTTACATGCTTGTTTCCATGATGACCTTGATTTTGCTCAATTCATATGCTTACATGCCATGTCACAATCCTTTGTCACACCCTATGCTATGCTTGACGACAACACTTGTTTGGTGCATCACCTCTTGAATGCTTGGTTTTGCACTAACGCTAACCACATTTGTTTTTCCAAGTGTTTGTTCTATTTACTCTTTTGAAGGAATCACAAGATGGCGCGACATTGGAGAGTGCCCATTTCGAGCTTCAAGATGACGAGAGCTTGGTGATCGACCACTTTGACACGGCACCGCCATCTCTTTCCCATGGTGATTTGGTTTTCGATCCGAGGTCGGATCCTTTCCAAGGGGAAGGGGATGATGCGGAGCATCCTACGGTCATCACCATGTCAAGAGTCCGTTTGGCAAGTGACACGTGCGACCTCTACTTCTCATACATAAAGGTGAATCTTCTCCTTTACACGTGTTCACTTGACCCCTTCGAGGATGGTATACTACTTGACACTCCACTCGGTGCATGCATAGGTATGACCGAGCTTCACGGATGACGAGGAGGAGTGCAAGCGCCAAGGAACACCTACACCATCCGCGAGGGAAGCCTCGGAAGAGAAGACGGAAAAAGACGGAGCTGCGGAGTCCCAGCCGTCGGACGACCGGAAGACTCCGGACGTCCGACACCTCTCCAAAGACACGGACGACCGACGCCCTCGGACGTCCGGAACTTCACACCCGAACCAGATCTACGGACGACTGGAGCTGCCGGACGTCCGGACGACAATCACCCGAGCCAAAGCTACGGACGACCGACAGCCTTCCGACGTCCGGACCCTCCACGAAGCCGGACGACCGGCCGTCTTCGGACGTCCGACCGACGACGCCGAACCGAATCTACGGACGTCTCAAGACCTCCGGACGTCCGGACCATGTCGAGCCTCCGGACGACCGGTGACCTCCGGACGTCCGACACCGAGTGTTGACTTTGTTTGGGGTCAGAGCCCTTGTACCCCTTCGCCCCTAGACTATATATACTCTTTCTTCCCCACCTTTCTAGGTTAGCAAAGGATTAGCTCATATTTGTGTGAGAGCTTTGCTCATCCACTTGGCTACTTCTCCTCGGAGATCGGGACCTCTACGGAGAAGATTCCCAAGCCGGATTCAAGACCCCGCTTAGGGTGGACCCATCAAGACCTCCTCACGGAGAAGAACGGTTGCCGATTGTATCGCCCTTTGTTGACCTTGAATCATGTATCTCTCCTTGTGTTCTTTGATCTAGCATTTGTGTGACCGATTCCTTGTTGGTTGAGTGTTTTCCCTCGTTCCTCCCGTGATTTCCTCGTGTTCTTCCGCTTCTTTCTTCGTGTTCCTCGTAGGGATTCTCTCCAAACGTGAAAGATCGCCCACATAGGGTTCCGCCCTATATCAGTGGTACTGCACACGGTTGCTACAACCATCGTCGACAACTTGCTTCAACCGGTGTTTTGCTTCAACCAACACCATCAAAAGCTATATCCGGCGTTTTGTTTTGCTGCGAAAGTTATGTGTCGAAACGATGACCCAAGAGATGACGGCGAGGGACGGCGGACAGGCACCGGTGCGCCGACCATTGATGGTGAGGGGCGGCGCAACCCGGTGCTGCAACCATGGGGGCCGGGAGCTACACCCCTTGCCGGCCGGTGCTAGGAACGGCGCTGCCGGAGGAGCGACGCGTCCATGGCCAGGAGCTGCTAGACGAGGTAGCCATGGTGAGCGATCTGAACGGCGACGGTTAAGGCTACAAGCGCACGCCCATGGCTGGGAGGAAGGTGGGCGGCAGCACTCGCCGTCGCTCTTTTCTCGCCTATTTGGAGAAGATAGAGGACGGGAGGATGAGAACGAAACAGACGCTCCACCTAGACGGTTCAAGGCCAGTGCATCGGACGACCGGCTCAAATTTGGGCCGGCGCACCGGCGCCTATCATGGCCCTTTACATAAACTTCAAACAACCTGTGGGTATAACCCCTGCTCAAGGGCTCCTGGCAAACAACAAACTGGAAGCTGGAAACACAAGAGAAAGCATGCCTTTCAAAATACACAAAGTTCTTAAATATCAATAATTAACCGTTAAGCATAGGGCTATCGTTACTTTCCAGCAACGGGACTGTCAGACGAATTTCCATGCAGTTCTTATTTCAGGATACAACGACAGTTCATGGCCACTGGAGTTCAGTTTGTGATTTAACAAATAACAAGGAAACAGCAACATGGTCCATTATTATTATCGCCTCTCGCATGAAAACCTAAACCTGTATCTACAAGACACTTGCACAAGCAAAATTTGCCCCAGTGCTTGGTACTATTTCTGCAGACAGTCTTCGTCCATGAACCTGACCTTCAACAATAGTTTAAACCTCACTGCTTTGCCTACATCAGAATGCAGTTAAGAAACTGTCAAGTATGAAGATAAAAATGCAATATTTAAGTTAGGCATAAACACTAAAGGAGGAAGAATCAACCGAACGGAAGTTTATCGAGTCTTCATTACTCGAATATATTTCTATGGTTTCTTATTTCCCGTTATGTTGACCAGGCAAGTAAATACTTCCAGTCATTGCCAAACTACCTTGAGTGTATTTTGAGCATGTATTGACGTAATCATTTGATGATTTCTCTTCATGATCTAGTCACGTTTTTCATAAAATGACACCTGCCCCTCAAAGCAACCAATCATAATTTCGAATTACAACAACAGCAAGGATGAGAAAGTAGCATATTCATAATTTAAGCTACCTCTGCACCTCTATGGTATAGGAGAGCCACATAATTGTATGCACAAGCTCGAGTGGTGAAAAATATTAAATGCTACATACACGGAGCTCTAACCTGTCCTAGTCCAGCAAAAGAAAGGTTTATTTCAGTTGATACAAGGGAAGGACAATCAGAAGGAAATCTTAAAGCAACCAAATTTACCTGAGAGTAAAGGAATGTGCCAAAGATGGCAATGGCAGCTCCTAGTGCATTTACAGGGCGGACAGGTGTACGGAAGATAATGATTGACGAAACAATAACTGATATGCGCTTCATTGTATTGCCAATGCTAAACGTCAATGGAGAAATCTGGTCCAAAGACATGTAGGACACCTGGTTATACAGGTGGTAGAAAACGCTCTGTGCACCAATCCACCTACATGAGCAAACATTTACAACATCAGAAAACTGTCAATGCAAAGAAAAGTAGTTGTGATATATGTTCGGGTACAAATGCGCATAAATCCTGGTCACCTCCAACACAACATGTTGAATTGTCGACAGAGACTCCCAACAGAATATGTCAAGAGAATTAAAAGGCTATAAGCAACAGTGCTGCTAGTGAGTTATAAATGTATCAAAAATGTTGAAGTATGTCTTTAAATGGTGTGAATATGGAGATCATTTCAAGTTTCCACATGAAATTTAAGTACAAATCACAGCACATGGTATAAATGTAGAAAAAAATGAATTCTTGATTTTTCCTGCTTACCAGAGAACGTTGGGGCCAACATCTGCAAGAGCCTTCTGCCATCCAGCGGCCCACATTTGGGGGCCTTCCATAGCAATAGCAAATGGTGTGAGTATGACCAGGGACATAATTGAAAGGCAAGCGTAGTAATTCATGCCACTGACAGACTTTCCTTTCATGCCCCGCTTGGAAAAGATGTTGCGGAAAACAAATGCAAGGTTCGATATCATGGCACCCATAAATCCTGGTGGGAGGATAAGGCTATTAGCATCATGGAAGGAGTACATCAGAATAGCTGCCTCCCCTAACCAGTGCAAGACCAATCAAGAATTGCAAAGTTGCCTATGCAGCTATAGCCTCTATTTTGTCTGGTGTCAAACTTCATGAAAAAAAGGTTTTAAGCTGTATCTTCTTGTGTTAAGGAGAATGCACTAGCCACAGTTTATGTAACCATTCGCCTAATTTACACAAAATTAAAAGATTATATGTATGATTACTTTACTGTTTATTCATTTCCATAAGTTTCAAATCTAAAGCACATAGTTCTTGAAGCTCACTTGAATCCAGATAGAGTAAATAATCATTTAGCAAGTCTTTTCAGTTTTATGTCAAAAAACATTAGGAATGTCGATTATTTAACCAATTAAGAATTGTCACCTCAGTTAACTCACAGAAACTGCTTCTTTGTATCTATGAACAACATGACTATAATGGTTAGAAGCAAAAGGCACATCAATTTCTCGACAACCAATAGGGAGAGGATACGAGAGAAACAACTTAAGAGGATTTTTACTTAATTATACTCACCAATCATATTAAAGTTCAGCTCTGTCGCAGCAGCTAGACCACAACCACCAATGATCGGGAGAAGAGAAAGATATACAGGCATCGGAAATGACTCTCCGAGAATGAACCTTGACACCAAAACACTGAATGCAGGCTCAGCACTCTTGATAATGTGTGTGAATGACACTGCCACCTTTGACATGCTCACTGTGGCAGCAACATGTCCAATTGTATGAGCCACAGCAACCTTCATCAATGCAAACAACAAATATGATTCATGATTTCCATCAACAGATAAAATAGTTGCCACAGAACGAACGAACTCACCGGGAAAAGTGCTTTCCAGAAATCTAAGTCAGTCTTGGGGGCCTCAACTAGGCAGGTGACCCATGAGAAGAGCATCATCGCTGAGCCGCAGGCGAGGGATAGTGTGGAGGTGAGCCAGGGATACGGGAAAGCATTGAGAACCTTCTTGTTATAGATGTTAAAGATCACATTAAGCGCCCACCAAGTCGCAAAATAGATTGAAATCTTCAACTTTTGTGCTGCTTCTGAGCTGGCTGGCACCACCTCAGCCTTTGACTCCTTGTCATCAGCCGCTGAAGCTGCACACCGGAAGTCAAGCAGCTGCCTCCGAGGCTTCAGCTCGGAAGTGTGTGGGTCATCTAGCCGTGTGAGGTAGAGTGGCCTAAGGGAGCAGGACGCAAATTTTTTCATGTTGAGAATGGACACCGACGGAACAAAAGCTGATTTAGACCGTTGATTGGTGACAGGGAAGGTGGACGGAGAGAGCTTCACAGCAGGTATCATGGCTCCTGCAGATCAACCAAAAAACATTCATAAAGGAATAACAGATAGCAAGTGACATACAAACTGAACAAAGAGCTGCTAAAAAAATATGATGTTCCTTTTCAGTGAGACCTCCATTGAGCTGATCAAGAAAATGACATGGAACAACTTCCCCCAAAACAATGCTTGAAAATATTTACTCCAGTTTTATTGATGCAAGCTTTCCTTGAAATTATTATCGAATGAATGCATCATCCAAGCATGATCCAACCAGTTACATCTCTTGTCAGCACTATGCAATTCGTGCACGTCACAGACTGGGGATTTTTTGTCAGATAAGACCACATACGCTTTCATATTGACAGAAAGAACCATCTGCGATCCGTACAGACAAAAAAGACCATTTACACCCTGGCGGCAGACCTGGCAGCCGACAAGTGGCACCTACCACCTCAGTGGGCGGCGGCAAGACCTGCCGCCACAGCCGCCACCGGCAGCTCGGCTGCAACAGAAATTTCCGGTCTGCAACGGAATAGGACGCACTGGTGGCCCTGCCGCCCCTCCCGAGCGGCAGCTCCTTTTCCTACATGTATGGCAGCTCCTTATCTGACAAAAATTCAACTCACAGTACCCGCATGCACCTGCCCACCTGCACTCGAACAAATTTAGAAGGGGTGTACGTAGTACATATCCATGAAACGTCGCGATACAAAGAGTGCACGCAGTCACTTAACACTACCATTACAAAGTCGTGTTGGTATGTGCATGATGATGCACCTTAGACTAGACATTGCTATGCTACTACTTGATGTGCACAACGGCCGATTCATCTAGTGACAGAAAGGAGCACTTGTAACCGTTCACATGCATGCTATCGCGAGCAGCAGGAAAACGAGCGGCAGCCATCAGGAGTGGCAGCAGGGCCCACCAGCGTGTCGCCGTTCCGTTGCAGACCCGAATTTCTATTGCAACCGAGCTGCCGCCATCGGCTGTGGCGGCAGGTGCCACATGTTGGCTGCCGAACCTGCCGCCACGGCATAGGTGATTTTTTTGTCAATACGGATCACAGATGGTCTTTTCTGTCTATACGAAAACGTAGGTGGTCTTATGTGACAAAAATTCCAGACTGGGAGCTGTATGAGCTTGGTCACTGGAAAATCCCCAAAGGCTAAAACGCAAGGTCAAAGGTGTACATGAGGACAAATTGTGCATAAGCACATCGCTTTCGCCCAGTAATCTACACGTAATGGTGTCGCCTTTCACCCCTTTGCACAAGCTCCAACTCTCACGGTCGTCTAACTGGGCAGATTTCGCATCCATTTATGAAATATAGAACAGAGAAGCCAGAGACTGCAGCTTGCAGGAGAGGGGGTGGTACGGGGGAGGCGACGAGTTGGCGGTGCGGGAGGTACAGCGGCGAGGCGCCGACCGCGGATGATGGTTGGCAGCTGGGTGAGAGAGATGGGTGATACGGCGACGGATCATAGAGCGGTGTTGCAGATTAATTATTTTATTTTTACAGGATCGACAGAACAAACCTCTGCAAGATCTCACCTTTCTTCCCGCCCAAGAAGACTTGCTCGGATCAATAAAGTCTTCTTCTCAAATCGCGGCAAGAAGAGGTAAAAGCGGCGCCTCTGCGACGAAGGATTCGAGGACGGCAGAGGCAGGTGGGGATAGCTGGGGATCAAGATCGAACCTGGGAATCTGAGACGGGAACCCGGAGATCACAAGGAGGGAGAAGGGGATTGCTCGAGGCAGGACGGAGGTAGGAGTTCAGTTCCTTCGACGAGTATAAAGGCAAAGGGAAGGGGGAAGGTGGCGGCTGGGGAGGGGGGCAGGGAGGTTAGGTGCCGTGTGGCTCTTTGTTAGATTGTACAAATGCCAGGGGCTTCTTGTACATGTCTTCTCCAGAATAAGGAGACCAGCCATGGTAATTTGGAGTTTTTTTGTGGGTGGGGGTGGGTTTTTTTTTTCAAGAATACGCCAAGAGCGTACCGTATTTTTATAGAAGAAAGGAATGTTGATTAAAAAAGACCTCTAGAGTATTGCATCCTGCTACAGTGCACATGATAGGTGGGGTTGGGTCCACATGGCAGCGACTGTACTGCACCATATGCTAAGGATCCCAGGGAGGGGGGTGGTGGCGCGTATTGATTTCAGATACAAATTATAGAAAGGATTTGGCAATCCTTAACACATAAGTTGCCTCGCTTTCACGCATACGATAGTGACCTCCTATATGATCTACTTTACAGCAAGCAAATTTTTGGCTCGGAAGATGAACATCTATGTAGAAAGAAGCTACACAATTGTGATCTTTTTTTGCGGGGCACAATTATGAGCTTTTACATTAAGCTCCCTAGGAATATGGAAGACCTGAGCTTGAATGTTGATTGTTGCAGCAAAATATTCTGCTAGTTGGCTTCTAATTTGCTAGTGTCCAGGGACTTGAAGAAGATTCCTTGACGCCACTGCATGAGCTAATGTGAAATTATCCGTTAGGAAAATGATTTTGATGTTGGTGATGTGTGAAGCAATTTCCGCGACAACATATAAAGTTGTAGCTTCCGCCTCTAGTGGAGTTTTGGCACTTTTAGCTGCTGCAGAGGTTAAGATACCTATTCCTTGCTTATTCTTGCCAGTGTAAATGTAAATTCCTATTCCTGTTTTCTTTGAGTTGTTATTGGAGTTAGTAGTGTACTTTTTCCATGCAGCATCGGTATAAACCTTGGAACCTGTGATCCAAGTATCTGTTTTTAGTGAGCATCCCTGCTTTTGATTGTGTGCAAATTTTACCCTTGTTTCCTGCTTTATTTTTGTTGGTGAACCTGCAATATCTGCATAAGATAGTAAATCTTGACCATTTATTATTGCTTACATATGAGAGTTTGATTTTATGCCAAAACGTTTTCATTCCTGAACTTCCAAATACACCAAAGAATAGTGATTATGTTATTGAGAGAGGCATGAGGGTGGTGGGAGGTTAACAAAGCCTGGATAAATAGCAGGTATTCAATAAAAGTTCTGCACAAAGAATTCAGACCTAATAGTCCAGACCAAGCAGTTTTAGCAAAAGGACAAGTGAAGAATAAGTGTATGTCATTTTCTTCCTGATCACATCTTACACAATGTTTTATAATATGAGAAGAAATTTTACCTGCCCTCGTACCTGTTGGAATTGCTCTCCTAAGATGCCTCCGTGCAAAATTCTATACTCTAGGTACCATCTCATTTGTTCTCCAAGTCTGTTTTAAAATTTGCTTTACACATGTAGGTACTTGTCTGGGTGTAGGCTCTCCATGTTCCTGCATATCCTGTAGGCAAGCCCTATATGCAGATTTGGATGTACATTTTCCTGAATTATGTAGCTTCCAACATAAGATGTTAGTGCCTCCCAACTAAATTATTGGAACCTGCATAACAATGTTAGATGCCTGCTGATCAAAGGGTGTGCAGATAAGATTAGTGTTCCAAGATTTTTGGTTAGACGGCCATAGATCTTTAAATTGCAAAGGATAAATGAAGTGCCCATGTGTTGTAGGGTGAAACCCTAGGTGAGATCTTCTCACACTTGAAGGGGGGAAAGGGAAGAGCGCACAAGAACACAAGGGGGAAATCACTCAAACAAACACAAATCACACATCCACTAGAGTAGCATACATGAGATCCACAAGAATACAAGAATAATTCAAGGAAAAAAGCATTAGGGTAAAGTTCTTCCCACTCCCAAGGAGGTGAGGTCTTGGTGATGATCTTCTCCAAGAGGAGGCCTTGATAATCCACAAAGGATCTTCCCTAGAGAGGGGTCTTGATCTCCAAGAGGAGGGAAGATGAGCAAAGCTCTCTCAATGTCTATCCAATACTCTGTTAGCCCAAAAAACGAGCTAGATGAGGAGTACTTATAGGCTAGGGACGGATTGGGGGTAAAACAAGGGTACATGGGTAAATTATCCTGAAATGTGCATAGCCACGGTGGAGGGTCCGGGCACCCGGGGTCAAGAGGTCTGGGCACCCGGGGGTCGCCGGGAGACGGAGGGCCGGGCACCCGGGGGTGAAGTCCGGGCACCCGGGGCGCGCCTAGGGAGGGGGGTGCACTGGGGTGTGAGGCCCGGTCCCGGCACCGGGGCGTCCAGGCCGCGCCCTTCATCAACAGAGGTCGGGCACCCAAGGGCTGAGGGTCGGGGCACTCGGGGTGGGCGGAGGAGCGCCGAGTGATGAGGACATGGATACCTTCGATACGACCAAAAATATTGCATACATGTATATTTGTGAGGTGATTTCTAATGCAAACTATGCAATAATTTATTTATGTCATCCAGACAAAAATACTTCACAAACTTTTGTGCCATGTCTAATTGCGGTGTATGGGACATTTGTACAATCCACATATGAAGATAAGGGAGAAAGAGATGTTTACTTGCTATTCAAAAGTTTTCTCACGTCACTTTTGGCCCAAGAGAAGATAGAGTCCAAGTCTCTCACGCTCGGACTCAGATTCGGACTGCATGTACATACACGACTCAAAACGTCAATAACTTTTTCATACGGACTCCAAATTGGTTGATTCTTTTTTTGTTGGAAAATAGATTCGTGCATTTTCCAACCCAATTGGAATCACCTTAAAATCCATCCGGAGCGTTGAGTTATGGACGAAACAATCTGATGTCAGCAGAGAATCCGAGTCAAATTACAAGTCCAAAGGTGTTACGTCACCTCCACTTGGGCCCATTGGCCTTGTACGACCTAGGGTTAGTGTTAGGCTGCCTTGGGACGTCCTCCCACCTCCTTGGCCGCCACCCTTGCTCCTATATAAGTAGATCCATCTAGTAGCTTTTTCCTTGGGTTTTGTTTAGATTAAAGTTCGCCATAGCAAAGAATCTCACAGATTTCGCTTTGTGTTCAACGACTGCACCAAGGCGTCTCGTAACCCCACCTTCATTAATAAAGCTTTCCTCTTATATTCGCAATATCCAGATTGCAATCTTAGTTTCTTGCTTGTTCTTCGTTTGCTCGCAGGAAACATGCCCTCGTGGTCGTTGATCGTGCTCCGGCGTGGTCAATAACCCTCGGAAGTTGGTTTAACGATTGCTAAGGCGCCGACGTCTCGCACGACGTAGTCGGATCGTCAAGGTCGACTCTACGTAAACGATAGCCACCATCTCATCGAAACATCGGGACACCTTTGCCTCTATCAAGTGGTATCGGTTTAGGGTTGCTCGGTGAGATTTTCCGATTATCCCTAGATTCGATTTATTTTCTTACCTATTGTCCAAGAAAAGGCCACCGAAAAGTTAGATCTATTCATCATTTGTCCTAGCCAGTCCAAGCCTTTGCTATTTTCTTTTCATTGTTTGCATTATTGAATTATCGGTTTGCATCGTAGGTGTCGAGTTCTTTGGTCTTAGTGTCTAGTTCATTTAGAGTTTCGAGTTCTGTTCACATTAGTCACGCCTTGCTGCATCATTATCCCTTCCGCTGTCCACCATACCATCCATCAATTTCCACCACGCATACGCACTATTCATTGTCATAATCATAGCTGAGGTCATTCACATCTTCGCTGATCCAATCGCATCTTATCTAGTTTGTTTTGGAAAAAGAGAAAAAGAGAGAAAAAAAAAGAGAAAAAAGTAAAAAAGTTAGAGAAAAAAGAGAAAGAAAAGGAAAAAAAGTGTGAGAAAAAAAAGAGAGAAGAAAAAAAAACAAAGTTCGGATCTATCTAGACTCAATCTCGTAGCTGAATTCGGATTGGAATCTGTTTTGTGTACTGTTCAGTAAAACAGGCATAACTTCCTCATACGAAGTCCGTTTTGGCTCATGAGTACTCAAATTAAAGCTAGAGACGAGCCGCATCTAAGTACTTGCAGAAGCTTAGTTCAATATTTGGCACCTCAAAATCGGCTTCTAAATAGGTCTTTTGCCCTCAAGTTCGTGAACACAGCTTATTCCAGTTTTTCAAACCAGTTTTAGAATTTTGACTCCTCATATCAACTCGGAATTGAGTGATTCTTTTTGCATTGGAAAGCTTGAGTTAGTAGCATTCTTTGAAAAAATTTATCAGAAAATTGGCTCAAACTTTTCAAGAGGAAAATTGGAGAGAGAGTTGTTGTATATCCCGCTTGGCGCTTGTTTTCATCATTATATTTCTTGCCGTTGTGATCTTCACTTATATCTTGCTGTCGAGAGCTACTTATTATCCTTCATTGATGCTAGTTGTGCTACGCCATGACCTGATTAGTGTTCCGTGCTCGCGTCTCTAGTCCGTCTAGCCTAGGACCAAAGACAAAGCATGCCGTTGAGCGTTTATTCAATATTGCATCTCTGAATTGATTATTGCTAATCTTTTGCTACCATATATAGCCAACCCAGCTCCACATATTTCTACACCGTGTATACGTATGTTCACCTGGCAATCGCTTTACACAATCTTCAGAGTTATTTGACACCGCTGATTGCCTGTCACCACCTGCTGCATGGTAAGAACTTGTAAGATATTGATATTGCTATACTGTGAGCGTTTGCCCACCACATCCTAGTAGTTCATAGGAACATTATTCTCGAATTTTGTTTCTTGTTTCTACTAATCATGACAGGTTCCGGAGATAGAAGTTCTTGGATGACGGACACATCTCCACCATCACGAGAGTTGGGACAACACACACAAGCATATGGTCGTGTTATGTCTTTACCATCATTTGAGGGTAGATTTAATCCTACTATTTATCTAGCTTGGGAGCTTGAATTAGAAGAAGTTTTTAGTCACCATGATTTTTCTGAACTTGAGAGAGTACAAGCTACCACTAGAGCATTTCTACTGGTTTTGCTACATTTGGTGGAGTGTACATTGTAAGAAAAACATTGATAACCAACCCATAACTTGGAAAGTTTTGAAAGATGTAATGAGACAACAATTTTTTCCTCCTTACTATAAATAGTGAATTGCTTCGAAATTGGAACAATTAAAACAAGGCGATAACACTGTTCATGCTTACTACCAAGAGTTCAAATCTTATATGCATCATTGTGACATAGAAGAATCGAGAATGATACAATGAATAGATTTTTGGTGGTTTGAACCATGATATTCGTGCACGATTTCAAAGATATTCCTCGTTGCATTCTTGGTATGTATGTTCGTGCTTGTACCTTTGAGAGACGATACTGAGGAGGATGCATTGGATGACTACAACACCTACTATTCTAGTCCATGCTCACCACCACCGCTTGGTTCCTCCACGGTGCACCTAGTAGAGCAGCCACACCTCATTGTGAGCACGACATCATCTCAAGAGTATGGTACATTGCCATCATCCGTACCTACATCAGCTACATCTTTGCAACAAGGTAATCGTAGAAGGTATTGATGATATAACTTTACATGAGAATGATGCATGTCTAGTTAACTTGAATACATCATGTGTTGAGTTACCTGTTGATTTGAGCGCATCACCTATTTTAGAGAATCATGTTACTCTCATGAATGCGTCATGTGATCAAACAACTGAAATACCAACAATTTTGAGTGCACCCAATGAATTAACTATTGATGCAAAAGAACCAATGTTTAATTATTTTGATATGACCTCTAATCTTAGTGATGATTACGTGTCAAATGACGTCGCATGTTTGCTTATTTAAGCATGTTGTAGCATGTAAATTTGATGCAAGTAAGGTTTATTCACCAATGTTGGGATGGTTTAATGATGAACATTGTCAATCTTTTGAAATGAATAAGAGCTTCACTTATATGTGCAAACTGAGTTGCAATATTTTCATGCCTTCTACTTCTTGTGATAGTGTTTTGGCTTTAGATTTTATGAACTATGCAAGTTACCCATCTATTCATGTGTCATATGTGCAAAAAATCAAGGGAAGTAAAATGGATGACATATACATATACAACATGTACACCTTGTCTCGCTTTGTTAGCCACATTTCCAGATTAAGCAACGCCGAGGACGGCTTTGTTTTCAAGAAGGGAGGATGATGAGGACATGGCTACCTTCGACACGACCAAAAATATTGCATACATGTATATTTGTGAGGTGATTTCTAATGCAAACTATGCAATAATTTATTTATGTCATCCAGGACAAAAATACTTCACAAACTTTTGTGCCATGTCTAATTGCAGGTGTATGGGACATTTGTACAATCCACATATGAAGATAAGGGAGAAAGAGATGTTTACTTGCTATTCAAAAAGTTTTCTCACGTCACTTTTGGCCCAAGAGAAGATAGAGTCCAAGTCTCTCACGTTCTGGACTCGAGATTCGGACTGCAAGACATACCGACTCAAAACGTCAATAACTTTTTCATACGGACTCCAAATTGGTTGATTCTTTTTGTTGGAAAATAGATTTCGTGCATTTTCCAACCCAATTGGAATCACCTTAAAATCCATCCGGAGCGTTGAGTTATGGACGAAATAACTGATGTCAGCTGAGAATCCGAGTCAAACTACAAGTCCAAAGGTGTTACGTCACCTCCACTTGGGCCCATTGGCCTTGTACGACCTAGGGTTAGTGTTAGGCTGCCTTGGGACGTCCTCCCACCTCCTTGGCCGCCACCCTTGCTCCTATATAAGTAGATCCATCTAGTAGCTTTTTCCTTGGGTTTTGTTTAGATTAAAAGTTCGCCATAGTCGCAACTTCACAGCATTTCGCTTGTGTTCAACGACTGCACCAAGGCGTCTCGTAACCCCACCTTCATTAATAAAGCTTTCCTCTTATATTCGCAATATCCAGATTGCAATCTTAGTTTCTTGCTTGTTCTTCGTTTGCTCGCAGGAAACAGGCCCTCGTGGTCGGAGTTGATCGTGCTCGGCGTGGTCAATAACCCTCGGAAGTTGGTTTAGCGATTGCTAAGGCGCGACGTCTCGCACGTACGTAGTCGGATCGTCAAGGTCGACTCCCACAGAAACGATAGCCACCATCTCATCGAAACATCGGGACACCTTTGCCTCTATCACCGAGGCAGGGGGCCGTGTAGGATCTTGAGAAGAGGTGTCTAGAGGGGGGGGGGGGATTAGACACTAAGTATCAAAGTTGCAGTTTTTAACTTCTTTTAGGTTTAAGTGGAGTTTAGGCACAAGTTTAACATTCTCAATACATAACAAGCAAGTATGCAAAGAGTATGTAGGCGTGGAAAATAAAGCATGCAACTTGCAAGAATGTAAAGGGAAGGGTTTGGAAGATTCAAACGCAATTGGAGACACGGATGTTTTTGTCGTGGTTACGATAGGTGGTGCTATCGTACATCCACGTTGGTGGAGACTTCAACCCACGAGGGAGTAACAGTTCTTGTGAGTCCACGGAGGGCTCCACCCACGAAGGGTCCACGAAGAAGCAACCTTGTCTATCCCACCATGGCCGTCGCCCATGAAGGACTTGCCTCACTAGCGGTAGATCTTCACGAAGTAGGCGATCTCCTTGCCCTTACAAACTCCTTGGTTCAACTCCACAATCTTGTCGGAGGCTCCCAAGTGACACCTAGCCAATCTAGGAGACACCACTCTCCAAGAAGTAACAAATGGTGTGTTGATGATGAACTCCTTGCTCTTGTGCTTCAAATGATAGTCTCCCCAACACTCAACTCTCTCGCATAGGATTTGGATCTAGTGGAAAGAAGATTTGAGTGGAAAGCAACTTGGGGAAGGCTAGAGATCAAGATTCATGTGGTTGGAATGGAATATCTTGGCCCCAACACATGAGTAGGTGGTTCTCTCTCAGGAATAGATACTGGAAGTGTAGGCTTGTTCTGATGGCTCTCTCCACGAATGAAGAGGATATGGAGGGGTATATATAGCCTCCACATAAAATCTAACCGTTACACACAATTTACCAAACTCGGTGGAACCGAATCATCAAACTCGGTCGGACCGATTTAGTAAACCTAGTGACCGTTAGGGTTTTCGGTGGATCGACATGCATCTCGGTAGGACCGATATGGTTAGGGTTAGGGCATAATGTAATCTCGGTGAGACCGATTACACAAACTCGGTAAGACCGAATTTGGTAATTAGCTAACCGAGAGTTGGTCGAGCAACTTCGGTGAGACCGATTACTCAAACTCGGTGGGACCGATTTGGGTAATAAGTTAACCAGAAAGTTTGCATTGTAATCTCGGTAGTACCGATTACACAAACTCGGTGAGACCGATTTTGGTAATGGACATACACAGAGAAATTGCAATCCCATCTCGGTGAGACCGAGATCCCTATCGGTGAAACCGATTTGCCTAGGGTTTGTGGCAGTGGCTATGACATCTGAACTCGGTGGCGCCGGATAGAAAGAATCGGTAGGGCCGAGTTTGACTTTGGGTTTAGGTCATATGTGGGTGTGAGACAGTAGTGGAGGGTTTTGGAGCATATCACTAAGCACATGAAGCAAAAGGCTCATTAAGCAACACCTCATCCCTCCTTGATAGTATTGGCTTTTCCTATAGACTCAATGTGATCTTGGATCACTAAAATGTAAAATGAAGAGTCTTGAGCTTGAAGATTGAGCCAATCCTTTGTCCTTAGCATCTTGAAGGAGTTCCCACATCCTTTAGTCCATGCCACTCCATTGTTGAACTTATCTGAAACATACTAGATAAAGGTGTTAGTCCAACAAGAGATATGTTGACATTAATTACCAAAACCACCTAGGGAGCACTTGTGCTTTCAATCTCCCCCTTTTTTGTAATTGATGGCAACATACATCAAAGCTTTTAGGTAAGGATATAAAGAATAGCATGTAAAGCTTCGGAAAGACATGTAACAAGCATAGGCTCCCCCTATATGTATGCAATCATGTGAATATGGAATATAGAAGCATGTGAGAGCATAACCATGATAGAGTAGGCAATGTGTTACATGTATCTTGGCCATATGCATCAAAGCAAAGAATATTAAAGAAAATACCTTCATGCTCATGAGTCCTTGCAAAACAGTATGTACATCAGCAAGAATTCCTCATACACATGAGTGTGATGCATATACTTACCTCGTAGTCTTGAGTTGGCTTAGGGTGAAATGAACCTGCACAAACAAGGTTAGATAACACAGGTACATCTACTAGCCAGAGCAAACAGAAGAAACCACAAGAATACCAAGCCTGGGATGACATGTAGAGAGTGAGTACTGAGTACCACATTTGATTAGACATGTCCCCAAGAGTAAAGTTATGCAATGAATTGGATTGATTCCTTTCCCTTAGATGTCTTGCTCCCCCTGAATCTAGCATGGGATATTGGGAGAAGACAGGAAATAGAAAATCAGAGCTAAAAGATATAAATGAACAGAGCTAAGTGCAAATAAGCACATATGAGCATGTCTTTCCCCAAAAAGACATGTGGCATCTCTCCTCTTGAATACCAAGCATCTGGGATCCTTGAGAAATACTTTCTACTTGAGTATTATCTCCCCCTGGAGATCTCTTTCTCCCCCTTAATACTCTCTCTGATGTGATCTCCCTAAGTGATAAGCTTTGATGTGATCTCTCTCTCCCCCTTTGACATCAATTTCCAAGAAGGGTCTTCTGGACTTTGTTGTGAATGGGTTTGGTCCTTGAGTCACAACACAAAGCACTGGATATAATTTGTGATGCTTGTAGAGGACAAGATTCATTGAGTGGAGCTGGATTTAAAAGAAACACAGAATAAGTGGCAAACAGTTTTTCCTGTTGTGAAATCGGTGGCACCGAGTGGTATGCTTCGGTTGTACCGAAAAGATTCGGTTGGACCGAAAACAATAAATCGGTGAAACTGAGTTCATCGCAGAGAAAACATTTGTCACCTCAGCTCACTAGACTAGAAAGGTCTCACAAAGATTTGCAAGGAATTAACGAAATGATATGCAATGAATTAGATCTTTGAAAATGCAGAGCAAACAGAAAGAAAAGAATGAAATCTAGATGAAGTTTTTTTTAAAGGGGAAACAAATATGCATGAGACAAATGCAATAACTCAGAAAAGAACACGAGAGAACTTCATCTAGAGATGGTGGTGACAAAGTCACCTATGTTAGAGTATATTGACTTAGGAGTCAAGTGAGATCACTTGATCATGGGTCATACTCATCGTTTAAGCTCAAAATGGGGTTACCATTTTTCGTTTAAGCATCTTGATGTATTCACATCTTGTCGAGTTGCTTTAGCTCATGACTTGGAGTAAAGCTTCTCTAAGATGAAATAACATACCTTGGTTGGTGGTGTTGTCCATGTAGTTGAACTTGTGTGGGTAGCTCAAGGTTGAAGTAGCTCATCAAGAGTTGGGAGCACCACTTGGAATTTGAGTCCATCTCCCTACATGGGTTAGTTCTTGCAAGGAAGAGCACTTGTGTATCCAAAATGACAATCATGAAGCTCAATCATAGAGTTTGTCAAAAGGATATGTTAGAATGATTCCGTGCTTCCTTGTACTCATCCACCATAGGGTAGAGACTTGGTGATGTAGAGATTGCTCAAGATGTGAGTAGATTACAATCTCATGGAATTTGATTCAACCAAGTACCTACATGGGTTAGATGAAATGCAAGATGCAAATATATCCAAGATATAATATATTCATCATAAGCGAGATATCATGGATTAGTCATAAGATCATGTTTTGCATGTATCCAATGGAGTTTCTACTCCAAGTTGAAGCATCAATGATGTTCAATTCTCCTCTCAATCTGCAAAATACTTTCTCATCAAGGGGTTTAGTAAATATATCCGCTAATTGCTTTTCGGTGCGAACATGCTTAAGATTAATGTCACCCTTAGCAACATGATCTCGAATGAAATGATGACGAACTTCAATATGCTTAGTTCGAGAATGTTGTACGGGATTATGACCAATTTTGGTAGCACTTTCCTTGTCACAAAGCAATGGAACATGTTTCACATATATCCCATAATCTTTAAGAGTTTGGGCCATCCAAAGTAATTGAGCACAACATGAACCGGCGACAATGTACTCCGCTTCGGCGGTAGATAAGGATACCGAGTTTTGTTTCTTGGAGGACCAAGACACAAGAGATCTACCAAGAAATTGACAAGCACCAAGTGGACTTTCTATCAACCTTGTCTCGGCATAGTCCAGTCGGAATAGCCAACAAGATCGAAAGAGGCCCTCTTAGGATACCAAATGCCAAAATTTGGTGTATGAATTAAGTATCTCACTATCCTTTTACGGCCTTAAGATGACATTCTTTAGGAGCAGCTTGATATCTTGCACACATGCACACACTTAGCATAATATCGGGACGTGAAGCACATAGGTATAACAATGAACCAATCATAGAGCGATAAACTTTTTGGTCAACGGGTTTACCATCTTTGGTCAAATCAAGGTGTCCACTAGTAGGCATGGGTGTAGACATACCTTTGCACTCTTGCATATTGAATTTCTTGAATAAGTCCTTAGTGTAATTCGTTTGAGACACAAAAGTACCTTCCTTAGTTTGCTTGATTTGCACCCCAAGAAAGAATTTGAGTTCACTCATCATTGACATCTCAAACTTCTCCGACATTAGCTTTCCAAACTTTTCACTAAAATGAGGGTTAGTTGATCCAAATATGAAATCATCAACATAAATTTGGCATACAAATAATTCTCCATTAACCCTTTTAGTAAAAAGTGTGGAATCAATCTTCCCAATTTCAAAGCCTTTTTGAAGAAGAAACTTGGTCAAGCATTTATACCATGCCCTAGGAGCTTGTTTAAGACCATAAAGAGCTTTGTGAAGTTTGTAAACATGATTTGGTTTTTTAGGATTGACAAAGCCGGGAGGTTGTTTAACATAAACTTTCTCCTCTATTTCACCATTTAGGAAAGCACTTTTAATGTCCATTTGGTACAAGGTGATATTATGGTGATTAGCATAGGCAAGTAAGATGCGAATGGACTCAAGTCTAGCAACGGGAGCATAAGTCTCACCATAGTCCATACCTTCGACTTGTGTGTAGCCTTGGGCGCATTTAGACGGCTTTTTTGCGAACTACTTGTCCATCTTCATCTTGCTTGTTGCGAAACACCCATTTGGTACCGATGATGTTGTGGTTGTTGTCGGGCTTCTCAACCAACGTCCAAACTTGGTTTCTCTCAAAGTTGTGTAGCTCTTCATGCATAGCATTTATCCAATCCGGATCTTCCAATGCTTCTTCGACCTTCATAGGTTCAATGCTAGAGATGAAAGAATAGTTTTCACAAAAGTTGGCTAAACGAGTTTTAGAGCGAGTGATTCTTCCGGTTTGAATATCATTGTAGATTTGCTCGACGGGATGGTCTTTAGCAATTCTTGCTCGAACTCCTGAAAGCTTTTGCTTGGGTCTCGGTTGAACATCTTCTTCATCTTGTTCTTATTCTTCTTGATCATCTTCATTGTTGGCGTTGTCGTTTTCTTGTCGAGGTGGAGAAGGAGGTTGTTGACGTTCGTGATGTTCTTCCTCATTTTCTTCATCTTGGTGTGTTCCACTTGTGGATGCTTCCGTTTCAACTCTTGGTTCACCTTGTCGTGAAGTAGAAGCTTCCACTTGAACAGACGAGGTACTCTCCTTCACCTCCATTAGACGGACCTTGCCAATAGACAAGTCATGGATTGCTTCCGAAGGGTCTTTGTCTCCTACATCAATATGCATTTGCTCTACTTGCGAGCCATTAGATTCATCAAACTTCACATCTACCGTCTCTTCAACCTTTCGGGTGAAATTGTTGTAGACACGGTAAGTGTGAGAGTTTGAGCCATAACCTAGTAGGAAACCTTCATGAGACTTAGGAGCAAATTTTGAACGACGATGCTTATCAAGAATGTAGCACTTTGAGCCGAATACGCGAAAGTATCCAACTTGGGGTTTGTTACCGGTGAGGAGCTCGTATGCCGTCTTGCCAAGTAGCTTGTGAAGATATAAGCGATTTGTTGCATGACAAGCTGTCTCAACCGCTTCGCTTAAAAAGTGCTTCGGTGTCTTGTACTCATCAAGCATCGTTCTCGCCATTTCGATGAGCGTCCGTTCTTCCTCTCAACAACTCCATTTTGTTGAGGTGTGTATGCGAATCACGCCCAAGATGCGACCCTATCCTAAAGGAACTCGATGGTCCCACCAAGGATAGAAGCGCATCTTGAAGACGCTTTTGCAAGGTGGATATCATTACATCAACATTACATAATGCATAGGGATACATACATAAAGCACGAGTGCCACAAGAATACATCAACATCATATACAAGATCAACATCCGACTACGGATGAAACATAAACAGAAGCTCAAACGACATCCACCCTGCTAGCCCAGGCTGCCGACCTGGAACCTATCCCTTGAACGAAGAAGCAGAAGAAGAACTCCAAAACAGGCAAACATCGCTCTCGCGTCATGATCATCGCATAAACCTGTACCTGCAACTGTTGTTGTAGTAATCTGTGAGCCACGAGGACTCAGCAATCCCATTACCATGGGTATCAAGACTAGCAAAGCTTAAAGGGAAAGGAAGGGGTAAAGTGGTGAGGTTGCAGCAGCGGCTAAGCATATATGGTGGCTAACATACGCAAATAAGAGCGAGGAGAGAAGCAAAGCAAGCGGTCGTCAACTAGTAATGATCAAGAAGTGATCCTGAACTCCTACTTACGTCAGGCATAACCCAGAAACCGTGTTCTCCTCTCGATCAACCCGAAAAGAGACACTCCGCAGTTACGCACGGTTGGTGTATTTTAGAAGAGTTTACTTCAAGTTTACTACAACCGGATATTAACAAATTCCCATCCGCCACATAACCGCGGGCACGGCTTTGAAAGTTCAAACCGTGCGGTGTCCCAACTTAGCCCATGATAAGCTCTCGCGATCAACGAAGGATATTCTTCTCCCGGGAAGACCCGATCGATCTCGGAATCCGGCTACAAGACATTTCGACGGTAATAAAACAAGACCAAAGAAAGCCGCCTGATGCGCCGACAATCCCGATAGGAGCTGCACATATCTCGTTCTCGTGGCAACACCGGATAGGTCGACCCACGAGTAAAACCAGCCCTCGAGTTGCCCGTGGTGGCCCCTGATCTGCCCGGTTCGAACCGGTACTTAGAGAAGCAACGGCCCGGGGGGCTAAAATAAAGATGACCCTCGGGTTGGCCGACCCAAGGGAAAGGGTATAGGTGGTGGTGAGGCAAATGGTAAAACCAAGGTTGGACCTTCTTTGGAGGAGTCTTATTCAAAGCGAATCATCAAGGGGGTCCCATAAATCACCCAACCTTAGGGACGCAAAATCCGGGAACATAATACCGATATGACGGAAACTAGGGCGGCAAGAGTGGAACAAAACACTGTGCATAAGGCCGAGCCTTCCACCCTTTACCAAATATATAGATGCATTAATTAAATAAGAGATATTGTGATATCCCAACATAATCCTGTCCACCATGGAGCAATCTTCAACTTCACCGCAACTAACAACGCTATAAGAGGGCCGAGCAAAGCGGTAACATAGCCAAGCGGTTTGCTAGGAAGGGTGACAAAGGATAGAGGCGACATGGCAAATTGGGAGGCTTGAAGAGCAAATGATAGGTAGCGCAACAAAGCGATAGAACGAAGCAACTAGCATAGCAATGATAGTAGTGAGATCTGTGGTAGCGGTCATCTTGCACGAAATCCCGCTAGGAAGAAGACCGAATCCATGAAGAAGACGAACGGGAGTAGTCAAACGAATCCTCACAATCGCAACATTATCGGAACTGGGAAGCAACACCGGAAAGAAACAAACAACATGGTAAATGCACAAGCATAAACATGGCACGATGCACAAACAAGTATGATGCATGTCCGGTTTAATGAGGCATGGCATGGCAAAGTGCAACAAACAATGCTACAAGTTAAGTGGAGCTCGATATGCAATGAGTTGCATATCAACGAAACACCACATGCAATTATTTAGTTCTCTCGCGTTTAGGAACACAACAATATTACATGTTGTTATAAACATGGCAAGAGGTGAAGCATAAGTAAACTAACTATTTAGGCAAATTTAAATGAGGCCGGAAATAAGAAACAACAATTAGGAAAATCCCCATATGCATATTTCGTATTTGCTACTGTTCTGCCCTAAACACAATTTTAATGTTGTTAAACAGCAAAATAAAGTGCACCATGTTAAACTAGACATTTTTCCACCCCGTTTACATATAAAGTTTATTAAATTCGGAGCTACGGTTAATTAGTTATGAAATAAATCATTTTAACATAACATTGATGCAAAAAGCATTCAAACATCAAGAAAACACATCAAAACAACGATGCAACATGATAATATGAAACTACATGCAAAATCAAGCAAGTTTCATATAGAGCACACTCAAAACGGAGCAACAGTTCAACATATACACACTATACAAGTTATAACAACAATCTGTCCAAAACAGCAACTAGGCATATTGCAAGCAGCAAAACAACATGCTAAAGCATCTCAACGTGAAAACAAAAGGCATGGGCATGATGTAAAGGTAAAGCATGACAAAACATGAACACTGAGCTATCTCCAGAAATCACTAGAACATGCTCAAAATGACATGGCAAGATTGCAAATAATAACAGTTCAGACTTATCAGGAAATAACATCAGGTTGCAATGTTTAGAGCTATCAAACAACATGCTACAGGAACTTAACATGTCAAACAAAGGCAAGGAATGAATCTACTAATTGCATAGAATAAAAGTCCCTTACTGACCATGAGCCAAAAAGGACCAGAAGATATGATGGCACCCATGTAAACATAGCAAGTTATATTACAGATTCATACATGGCAGGAACAACAATAAGTAGGCATGTTGGTGAGCTTGAACCACTCACCACAGAGCAATACATGGCATGACAAGGCAACCAACAGTAAGAAGACATGTTTAAGAAGCTAAGCATGACAAGAACAACATCATAGCATACACGGATCAACTACAACAACCTTGGCAAAATTGAATAACATGTAAACAACCTGCCAGGAAACATTTTATAGCAAAAGTAGAGCTCGATTGACTCAAGCTAGGGCACTCCATAATTGCAAACAAGGGCATGAATGGATAGAGAATAACCATATGTTAAAAACATCCTTACTGAAGTATCTCAAAATAAGCATGGATCTCTCGGTAGCATCAAGTTTACATGGCATAAAAAATATCAGCAGAACATGGCTGAAATCAGCAACATCATGAAGCTTTGTTTGCATGCTTGTGCTAGTCACCACAGAGATCAAAAAAATACATGGCATACACCCCTGTAAAGATGGCATGGCATAAATTAAAACACATGTAGACATCAACCTCATAGAATGCACACATCAAATGCAACAAAAATGACAAATCATCAAGTTATAACAGTTTCAGCAGGTTAACATCATATAGCACTCTTGCAACGAAGATTCAGACATCAATATGGACTCAAATGAACATGATGCAACGGAATGAAATGATGAACTCGTCGAGGCGAACAATTTGATATATTACACGCACGAAACGGAGCTACAGATGCAGAGATACGGCATGATGAATATGGCATGAAAATTACACAAAACTGGGACTTAGCAGATTGGGGGAAGTCAACCTTGACGGATGGCGAGGTTCGTCGGAGTGGCGGCGCTGCCGGAGGTGGACGGGAGGAGGCCGGGAGGTCCGGGCGGACGGATCCGGCGGATCGGCCGGATCCATGGGCACGGAGGAGGCGGTGGCGGCGATGGCGCCGGCGCGGCTTGGCTGGCGGCGCCGGTCAAGTGAGCGGGTCTGCAGGCGAGGAGCGAGCGGCGGTGGAAGCCGCGGCGGCGGGCGCCGGAGGCGACAGACGGTAGTGGCCATGGCGGGAGGCGGCCGGGCCAATGACGAGTGACCGCAGACAAAGGGCGTGAGGCGGGCGGGCGGCTGGTTCGGCCCAATGGCGGCGCGTGACGGCGGCGCAGACACGCTGCTGCGAGGCGGCGGACATGTCCGCCCAGACGGACATGTCCGTGAAGCGAGAGGAGCGGGCTAGGGTTTGGAGATTCATCCGCGAAAAAATGAGGGGGAGGGGCTAGTTTTATAGGCAGAGGGAGCTAGGAGAGTCCAAATGAGGAGCGGTTTTCGGCCACGCGATCGTGATCGAACGACCGAGAGCATGAAGGGGAGTTTGCTGGGTTTTGAGCCACTTTGGAGGGGTGTTTGGCTGCAAAGAGAAAGGGGGGTTTCGGGCTACGCGGTTAACCGTTGGAGTATCAAACGGACTCCAAATGGCACGAAACTTGACAGACGGTCTACCGGTGGTGTACCAATGCCGCTTGGCAAACCTCGGTCCATTCCGCGAAAGTTCAACACCCGCGCACGAAAAGAGGCAAAAGGGGGCGCCGGGAGACATAGGAGTGCCGGATTGCAAAACGGACAACGGGGAAAAAGCTCGGATGCATGAGACGAACACGTATGCAAAATGAAATGCACATGATGACATGATATGAAATGCAGATGATGACATGGCAAAATGCAACACGCAAGCACATGACATGGCAACGACGGCGAATAACTGACGGACACCTGGCGCATCGAATCCGGGGCGTTACAGTACGTAGCCGAGAACTCGTGTGAAATCCCTTCTTCGACAAGGAAGGTGTCCATATTTGCGTTCTTGAACTCCGTTCCGTTGTCGCTGCGAACCTTCTTGATCTTCACTTCAAACTGATTTTGGGCCTTCCTAGCGAAGTTTTTGAAGATCTTTTGGACCTGCGATTTATCATCGAGAAAGAACACCCACGTAAATCTTGAAAAATCATCTACTATAACTAGACCAAAAGAATTTCCACCGAGACTTTTATAAGCGTTGGGACCAAAGAGATCCATATGAAGAAGCTCGAGTGGCCTCCTTGTGGTCATGATGTTCTTCACGGGATGCCTTCCTCCGACTGTTTACACCTTGACAAGCACCGCATGATCTATCCTTATCAAATATGACATCGTTAACTCCAAGGATATGATTTCCTTTAATAAGCTTGTCAAGATTTCTCATGCCAACGTGACCTAGTCGTCTATGCCATAACCAACCTTTTGAGGGTTTAGCAATGAAGCAAGTTTTAGGTTGTGCCCTTTTAGAGAAATCAACAATGTAAAGATCACCTCTACGTATGCCGGTAAAGACCATTTTATGATTGTCTCGACGAAACACTTGACAATCTACTTCAGTAAATAGGACATTTAAACCGAAATCAGCAAGTCTGAATCTTTGAAAGTAAGTTGTAGCCAAGAGACTCAACGAGCATGACATTTTGAATGGAGCTATCATGTGAGATGGCCACCTTACTGAGGTCAACCACTTTACCCTTTGTGTTGTCACTGAAAGTGACAAACTTTCAAGGACTATCATTTTCAGCAAGCTCACGAAATATGTCTTTATCTCCGGTCATGTGATCGGTACATCCACTGTCAAGAACCCATTCCTTTCCTCCTGGCACATATCCCCGAAGATTTGCCATAAGACCAAAATGTCTCATTGCATCATCAAGATCGAAGTCACTCTCATCATCCTCATCATAGTATCCATGTTCAACATCGTCGTGTGGTGGATCAAGTCCTAGAGAGGGTAATTCATTAGAGTGAGTTTGACAATGATCTTGCTTATGAATTATTATAGCTTCGGAAATAATATCACCAATAATTTCAACATCTCCTTTGGCACGCATAAGGTCGGTAAGTTCAAATAGACAATCACCAAACATAGGATCACTAGTATTCATCTTACTCAAGGCAATAGACTTATAGAGAATCTCATCTAGATTTTTCAAGGAATAATTTGGAAAGCGTTCCTCAAGAAATTTCCATATAGTGTAGGCACACTCAAAAGTAGGCAAGATTCTAATCAAGTTTCTAGGCAAGCCTCTAGTGATAAGATTAACAGTTCTAAGATTTCTAGTAATGTAAATAGATTCATCAAGAGTAGGATGCATAGGATCAACATGAGGTGCACAAGGGCTAGCAATGTACTTGTTCAAATGATATTGATTGAAAATTACAAGCATCTCATTTTTCCACTCATGAAAATACTCTCCATCAAGAATAGGCACTCTATGACTAAGACTCCCCGAAGTAGACTCATTCATCTTCCTCCAAAGGTGATTAAACCAAGGCAAAGGAGACCAATGCTCGGATACCACTTGTAGGATCTTGAGAAGAGGTGTCTAGATGGGGGAGGATTAGACACTAAGTACCAAAGTTGCAGTTTTTAACTTCTTTTGGGTTTAAGTGGAGTTTAGGCACAAGTTTAACATTCTCAATACATAACAAGCAAGCATGCAAAGAGTATGTAGGCAGTGAAAAATAAAGCATGCAACTTGCAAGAATGTAAAGGGAAGGGTTTGGAAGATTCAAACGCAATTGGAGACACGGATGTTTTTGTCGTGGTTCCGATAGGTGGTGCTATCGTACATCCACGTTGGTGGAGACTTCAACCCACGAGGGTAGCAGTTCTTGTGAGTCCACGGAGGGCTCCACCCACGAAGGGTCCACGAAGAAGCAACCTTGTCTATCCCACCATGGTCGTCGCCCACGAAGGACTTGCCTCACTAGCGGTAGATCTTCACGAAGTAGGCGATCTCCTTGCCCTTACAAACTCCTTGATTCAACTCCACAATCTTGTCAGAGGCTCCCAAGTGACACCTAGCCAATCTAGGAGACACCACTTTCCAAGAAGTAACAAATGGTGTGTTGATGATGAACTCCTTGCTCTTGTGCTTCAAATGATAGTCTCCCCAACACTCAACTCTCTCTCATAGGATTTGGATCTGGTGGAAAGAAGATTTGAGTGGGAAGCAACTTGGGGAAGGCTAGAGATCAAGATTCATGTGGTTGGAATGGAATATCTTGGCCCCAACACATGAGTAGGTGGTTCTCTCTCAGAAATAGGATACTGGAAGTGTAGGCTTGTTCTGATGGCTCTCTCCACGAATGAAGAGGGGTTGGAGGGGTATATATAGCATCCACACAAATCTAACCGTTACACACAATTTACCAAACTCGGTGGAACCGAATCATCAAACTCGGTCGGACCGATTTAGTAAACCTAGTGACCGTTAGGGTTTTCGGTGGGACTGACATGCATCTCGGTAGGACCGATATGGTTAGGGTTAGGGCATAACTAATCTCGGTGAGACCGATTACACAAACTCGGTAAGACCGAATTTGGTAATTAGCTAACCAGAGAGTTGGTCAGGCAAACTCGGTGAGACCGATTACTCAAACTCGGTGGGACCGATTTGGGTAATAAGTTAACCAGAAAGTTTGCATTGTAATCTTGGAGTACCGATTACACAAACTCGGTGAGACCGATTCTGGTAATGGACATACACAGAGAGATTGCAATCCCATCTCGGTGAGACCGAGATCCCTATCGGTGAAACCGATTTGCCTAGGGTTTGTGGCGGTGGCTATGACATACGAACTCGGTGGCGAGGATAGAAAGAGTCAAGATGGGGCGAGTTTGACTTTGGGTTTAGGTCATATGTGGGTGTGAGACAGTAGTGGAGGGTTTTGGAGCATATCACTAAGCACATGAAGCAAAAGGCTCATTAAGCAACACCTCATCCCTCCTTGATAGTATTGGCTTTTCCTATAGACTCAATGTGATCTTGGATCACTAAAATGTAAAATGAAGAGTCTTGAGCTTGAAGCTTGAGCCAATCCTTTGTCCTTAGCATCTTGAAGGAGTTCCCACATCCTTTAGTCCATGCCACTCCATTGTTGAACTTATCTGAAACATACTGGATAAAGGTGTTAGTCCAACAAGAGATATGATGTAGGGTGGAACCCTACGTGGACGATCTTTCACGTTGGAGCGGATCCTACGGGGAATCACGAGGAACACGCGGAAGAACACGAGAGAAACGAGAGAGAAATCACGAAACCGACAAGAGATCAATCACACAAGTGCTAGATTATCGATCGCATAGAGTGGCACAAGATTCAAGATCAACAAAGGTAAGATACAAGCGGTAGCCGTTCTTCTCCGTGAGGAGGCCTTGAGGGTCCACCCTAGAAGGGGGTCTTGAATCCGCTTGGGGGATCTTCTCAGGAGAGGTCCCGATCTCGGTGGAGAAGTAGCCAAGTGGATGAGCAAAGGCTCTCACACAAGAATATGAGCTAATCCAATGCTAACCCTAAAAGAGGAAGGGATGAAGTATATATAGTCTTGGGGCGAAGGGTACAAGGGACAAGTCCGGATGCCTAGCAGCGTGGCGGGGAGGCCGGATGTCCGGCTGGCGGGGTCTTCCAAACACAATCGGTGATGGGGGGCCGGATTTCAGGCGAGGGCGGATATCCGGGCTTCCGGAAGAGCGGATGTCCGGGGCTGGGCGGATGTCCGGCCTGTAGCTTTTGGCTGTGGATGGGGGCGGATGTCCGGGCTTCTGGAAGGGCGGATGTCCGCCAAGGGCGGATGTCCGGCTGTCTGGTCCCTTTCTTCCTTCTCCTTCCCTCGCTCCAAGACGCTTGGCCTTGGTCCTTGGGCTCTCCATGATCTCCTCGGGTGTACCTGAGTATGCACAATGTCCGCGCTTGAAGTAGCATCCATGTCTTACATGCGGAAAGGGACGATTCGGAAAGGAGCGAGTTCACCTTAGGTCCAATGGCGCATAGTCGAGGTCTCATCTGGTGTATCCTTGGGGCTTGGAGAGTAGATGGAGTGTACATGGGGATGAGCGTGGAATGCTCCGCATCATCTCCCCTCCCTTGGGAAAGATCCGACCTCGGATCGTGATCCTCATCACCATGGAAACGGTTGTCGTAGACGGACTTGTAGTTGGACAAAGTTGAAGACATGGCGCAATCCAAGTAGTCCACGGTGTCATGGGAGTGATAGACATGCAAAAAGAGCAAACACAAGCAACACTCGGAAATACAATGGTTAGCGCACACAAAGTGTCCATCATGTAAGAATGAGTCCGTGAGGCAAGATTGTTCATGACAAAGCACATGAAGCTTAGCAAGATAATATGAAATGAGATGTAAAGCATTCATGGGAACAAATGCAATCATTGTGCACACAATTGTGTTGTGAATATGATGAATGCAACCACGGTGCAAAATGATGTCATAGTGAGACGGTTTATCAATAGCATGAATATGGCAATGGATGCTCAACATGTGTATGTTATCATGCAATTGATGATTGGCAATATGATCATGATGTATGAATATGCCATCAAGGAAGATCACAACAAATTTGCTAAGAAAATGCACAAGCTCATATATCATGGATGACATGGGAATACAAGATGCAACAAGGCAATCATAATGTGTGTCAATCCATGCATGGGGTGCAAACTTGTGGTGAGTATGATATGTCCATCGAGCATGACATGTATGAGCACAAGCAACAAATATGGATGTGTGGGTACAATGTGTCAAAGGAGTGTTGATGTACCAATGCTCGATGTCTTGGCATGAGTGGAGGTTCAAGGTGCATCCCATAAGTCCAAGCGCCTCAATGTAAAGGTCCATAGAGCCAATCTCCAATGTCGCTCCTCCGTCCAATAGATGTAACATGTACACAACAAGAAGGAAACAACAATGAAAGAGTGACCCATCCAATATGCGTATTTGAGGATGGCTCAAAGAGAAGGAGTTCACCTTATGAATGTTCTCGCAAATGTTGGTGTTGTGCATCGTGTATGCCTTCGCATGACCAAGTTGTCGCATATAACGGCATCGCCTTGTGTCACCTCCAAAATGAAAGAACATGACAAACACTCGGAAAAACAAATGAGGTTAGCGGAAATGCAAAACCTATCATTCGAGTGGTAAGATACCCAACAAGTGTTCTCATCATTCATATCATAAGAAAGTACAAGGGAGCGTTTCATAGTATGGAGGCATATGATGCAAGAACAACCAAATGCAATAGGCGCAATCAAACAAGCATGCATCACAAGTAATATGTCAAAGTCTCCAAGATCAATAATCATAGTATGGTTGCACTCAATACAAGTGGATATGAGAGAGGCAACTAATGGACACAAGAGACAATGATCAAGATATATCATGTGAGAGGCATGAGCATATATGTCATCAACCCAAGAAAGCAAGTGATAGTGGAACATGGGTGATGCAACATAGCAAACAATCATAGCGATCAAGTCAAGCAAGCTAGTAGTGCGAAGATGCAACATACTAGAAGGAATCATGGCAAGCATGTCATATGTGCAAATAGTGGGCATGAATAATTCACATGGCATAGCACAAGCATGAAAGCAAGATATGAGAAAATTATCATCAATGTATTGGCGAGAGGCCGTATGTAAATAGCAATGGGACATCATGACTCTCCCAACACAACAATCAACAATAGCATGGGGCACATGATAATCATGGCAAAAGCAACAAAGATCTCCACCAAGCATGCAAATACACATAGGAGTAGCATAATGGTGAATCATGGGTATATTCAAGCAAGGGTCACAATTGCATGGCAAAGGCATAGAAGTAAGCATAACATGCAAAGTGAACACGATAGAATGGGCATAAGGTAACAAGTGGTAAATAGCCCAAAGCCGTGTGAGAGCCAAGTAGAAGAGATGCGCGTAGTCCTTGCGCGAAGGGAGCGGTGGTGAGGCTAGTCCACGGGATCCCAAAGCATCATTGCTCTCAAGAGCTCGTTTAAATCAACTCATGGGATTGAGATGTTGACGAGTGTATGTGAGTACCTACACAAAACAAAGACAAAGAGAAAATTGTGTGTGCGTGGTAGATGTACACATCATCCATCATGATGCATACGTGCATGTGTCGGTTAGCACAAAATAGCCAATGCTCAAATAAATGAGATGCGTGATATAGAAACATGTCATCCATCATGATAGGTTTGTTATTATGTATAGCATAATGGAGACTCAAATTGTGTAATGCATCATGAGCAATATCTAGAGCATTGTTATTCATGGAATGCATATGGTTCAAGCAATTATGGGAATCGTGCAAAGTATGAAATGCATCAAGATCTCCTAATATGTATGAGGAAACTATGGGGGTCTCCTCATGAGCATTAATGGAAACATCACATGGAGAATATTGACAACATCCAAAACAATGCATATTTGGAACAATGTGATCATGGCATGACATAGTAGACGAATTGCATAAATCATGTAAAGGAAGCATGGCAATATCATCACAAGAGAAGCAAAAGCCAATGACCATCATCTCGTCATCTATGCCATAAGTGCAAATGGGATTTATTTTAATGGGGCATGCATAGTTACTATGTTGAGATTGAAATGAGGCAATATGGGAGATCTCACTCATAGCATATGACAAGTTCAATGGATTGTCAAACATGAAGTGACCAATAGAATTTTCACAAGATGTCCTATGGAGCATAGCATCACAACTAGGCAACTCAACATGCTCATCATCATATTCATCATAAATAGGTAAGTCAAGGCATGAAGAAGTTTCACTAGCGTGAAGCATGGTAATAGGTGGGCCAACATCATGGGAGCAATCGATGGCAAGAGAGTCCACTAGTGGGATAAGAGAAGCACCATCACCTATGTTACCTTTGGAAGGTCGCTCATGAGTTGTAGGTGAGGTGTTGAAGATTGTCTCGTTGTCATCTTCATCTTGATGGAACCATGTGGGGGGGTGCATCATCATCCGCCATGGCCATCGTCGTCTCCAATGGAGGAATAGACTCGTCAAAGATAGGCATGTCGTCATGTAGGAGACCTAGCACCAAAGAAGAAAACACACTAGGAGTAGAGGTTAAGTCGTTAGAAATCATAGTGGCCTCATGTGTCGTGGTCAACTACCTCACTCACTAAGTGTTGTGGCTCACTCACTCCCTCAAGGATGCTCTCCTCGTATGGTGGGTGGAGTCACTCAAATGGCGCTCAACCTCACATAGGATGTGTGGCATGCTCTCATGTGTGGGGCTAGTGGTGGTCACACTCATCCTCTCATAGGAAATGCTCTCAATGTCACGTATGGTGGAGTCACTCATGTCACTCATGGGGTGGTGGCTCTCCTCACATGGCAATTGGGGCATCTCGACATATATGGGTGTCGGAGAGATGTAGGTGCAAATGTCTCCATGCGCGGTCGCGTAGCTTGACTCGGAGTATAGTCCAAAGTGGGCGTCGTCTTCATGTTGTTGAAGAGGTTCGCGCTCGTCGCCGTGGTCGAAGGGGATGGCCCTTGCTCGACCGTCATGTCACCGTCTTGGTGTTGGAGGTCCATATGATGTGGCACCTCATAGCTCGTCTCCATGACCGAAGGAGTTTCCCATGCTCGGCCATCTTCCTTGAGGGGCTTAGAAGATGGAAGTGTCGCCCTCGCTTGTAGGTGGTCGCCTTGGACTTGATGAAGTCTATGTAGGCGTACACGTGGGAAGTAGGCGAAGATGCCGTACGTCCAAAGGCGAAGATGCCTTGAGAACACTTGGCGAAGATGCCGAAGTGGTTGATGTAGTCGTAGCGCCGTCTTGGTGGTGGTCGTCTCGCGGTCTTCTCTTGTGCTTATGAAGCTTCGACTTTGCGTGAAGTAGGGCTTGTTGGGACTTTTGCATTTGCGCTTGTGGAGCATCTTCATGATGATGATGTCGTTGTCGTGCTTGAGCTCCTTGGCGTTAAATCGTCGCCGTGCACATGATGCTTGGAGGTGACTTGCCCTTCATGACGATGTTGATCACGAACGTGATGGTGGTCGCCATGTAGATGTGTACGAGGACGATTTGCACTTGCGTCGTTTCCGCTTCAAGACTTGTGGCTTGAATGTCGCCGCCTTGAAGAGGACGAAGGGGAAGTAGACTTGATCAAGGCTCTAATCTCCTCCATCCTTGCATCTTGCTCCTCTTTATGTGCGGCAAGCTTCTTGTCGAAGTAGTCCCTTCTCCTTGCTTCGGAGTGATGAATGTCGATGGAGATGTTCTCGATGCGCTCTCGCAATCTTGATTGTGTGCCTTGCACTTGTCGTTGTAGATCGAAGATAGACGCTTTGGTGATGTAGTTGTTCACGCCGTCGTTGTTGTCGAAGACCGGAGAAGAAATGCCTTGCCTATCCATCACAAGACTCGAACAAATATGAGTGGGAGAAAGAGAAGAACTTATACCAATGTACCTTGACCGATGTTGACAATGAATCAAGTTCACTCAAATGCGGACAATGAAATAGCACTATTGGTACCAATCCTTGTCGGTTCTCATACCTACACAAGTAAAGCTTATGGAGGAGCTCGGTGAGGATAGTGGCACAAAAATTTAATGCAAAATGTTAGCAAGAGTCAATGATGTTGAAAGAGATTCACAAATTTGCAAGTGAAACAAATGGACCAATAGCAAAGAATGGCACGGAAACACACACACGGATAGATAAATGGGGTCGTGCAACCAAGGAATGAGCACAAAATGTGGAATCCACGGAAAACGCCGTGTTGCACAACTCAAGAGAGACGCTAGCACGATTGCTCAATAGGCGGATCGACACTTGTGCACAACCTATTTGATGCAAAATGGATAAACTTCTATCCCAAGTATGCTATGTATGTATGGTTCCCGGTGTTTCTTTCAAGATGATCCAAGATGATCGGATATGACAATCTTATATGCAATATGGTATGATGCTATGGCACTTGCTTACAAGCTTCTTTGCTCTCTTTCTTTTGCTTAAAAGCTTTTTTTTTTGTATGGCCACTTTGCACAATGCACAAACCAAGATAGCAATTGTGTATATGCGGAACAAACTTGAGACACAATGGATGATATGATACCAATATGATATGGTATGGTATGTAATGGAAGGTATGATCACTAATGTGCACAAGTAACGCGTTGCTTAAGCAATACTCAAATGGCTAGTCTCGATAGGCAAGTAACGCATAAAAGTAAGGCTAGGGGTTAACAATGCAATAGCAAGGGAATATACAATGGAGGGATACCACGATACCAAGATGATATGGAGGTTACCGTCCGGTGATGATGAGTAGCGGTGTTCTTGATGTAGATACCAAGATGATGGAGACTCGTCCCTAAGTGGCGAAACACCTTAGGAAACGGAAAAACCGCGAACTCAAAATCTCAAACGTCAAATGTCAAAATGGTGGTAAGCGGGAATGCGGTGGTGGTTTGCACTTGGCAATGCGAAAGTGGAATGATGGGCTATACACGTGTCGGAGTTGAAGTTGCCGTCCCTAAGTAGCGAAACACCTTAGGAGACACAAGCCACAACTCAAACAAGCTCAAACAACTATTGGGTTAAGTTGAGGTGGTCGGAAGTGTATGGTGGGCAAGGTTATGTGGAAGTGGTGGTGGTGGTTGATGAAGAAGCAATCGTCCCTAAGTAGCCAAACACCTTAGGAGACTCGAACCACTACTCAAGCAACCACTAATGCTATGGGGAACAAAATGGGTTAGGTTGCGGAAGTCGGTGGTGGTTATCACGGAGGATGTGGCGGAAGCCCTAGGCAAAGATGCCAAAATTCACAAAATTTAATGGAGTCAAATTGTGTTGGTGGTATTTTTTGTGGGAAGGGGATGTCAATAGCTTCAAAACGAGCTAAAGAACGTCAAAATCGGACTCCGGATGAATTAGTTATGGACAAAACGGTGAAATGGGAAAGCTGAAATGTACAGGAGCCGGATATCCGGGGCTCGGGGCCGGATTTCCGGGGGTGAATGTCCAGAACCGAGCTGATTTGGCGCTCCAGGGCCCGGAGGTCCGGCCCGACGAATCCCGATCTCGTTTGGGCGGAAATTTTCGAATTGGGGGCGGAAATTGATGATTTCGGGGGCAAAATTTGATGGATTTCGTGGAGGAAAGATGGGGAAACTTGGAGGAATGCTAGATCCACTTGAAACCAAGCAAATCCACGGATCAAAATCAACAAAACATCATCAAAACTAACAAATCACAAAAAAAAATTGGGGCTATTTTTGGTGGGGATTTTCGGATTTAGGACGAAGTCAACAAAATCAAGCTAGAAAAAGAGGTAGGGGCTTCAAAAACGTGATCAACGTGGCTCATGATACCATAGATGATGTAGGGTGGAACCCTACGTGGACGATCTTTCACGTTGGAGCGGATCCTACGGGGAATCACGAGGAACACGCGGAAGAACACAAGAGAAACGAGAGAGAAATCACGAAACCGACAAGAGATCAATCACACAAGTGCTAGATTATCGATCGCATAGAGTGGCACAAGATTCAAGATCAACAAAGGTAAGATACAAATGGTAGCCGTTCTTCTCCGTGAGGAGGCCTTGAGGGGGTCCACCCTAGAAGGGGTCTTGAATCCGCTTGGGGATCTTCTCGGAGAGGTCCCGATCTCGGTGGAGAAGTAGCCAAGTGGATGAGCAAAGGCTCTCACACAAGAATATGAGCTAATCCAATGCTAACCCTAAAAAGAGGAAGGGGATGAAGTATATATAGTCTTGGGGGCGAAGGGTACAAGGGACAAGTCCGGATGCCTTCTTGGCGTGGCGGGGAGGCCGGATGTCCGAGGCGTCGGGCGGATGTCAAGGCTTTCCGAGACGCCGGATGTCCGGGCTAGGGCCGGATGTCCGCTGGCGGGGTCTTCCAAACGCAATCGGTGATGGGGGCCGGATTTCCGGGCGAGGGCGGATATCCGGGCTTCCGGAAGAGCCGGATGTCCGGGGCCGGATGATGTCCAGACCTGTAGCTTTGGCTGCTTTGTGATGGGGGCGGATGTCCAAGCTTCTTTGGAAGGGCGGATGTCCGCCAAGGGCCGGATGTCCGGGCTGTCCCGGTCCCTTTCTTCCTTCTCCTTCCCTCGCTCCGCACGCTTGGCCTTGGTCCTTGGGCTCTCCATGATCTCCTCGGGTGTACTGAGTATGCACAATGTCCGCGCTTGAAGTAGCATCCATGTCTTACATGCGGAAAGGGACGATTCGGAAAGGAGCGAGTTCACCTTAGGTCCAATGGCGCATAGTCGAGGTCTCATCTTGTGTATCCTTGGGGCTTGGAGAGTAGATGGAGTGTACATGGGGATGAGCGTGGGATGCTCCGCATCAAGATATGTTGACATTAATTACCAAAACCACCTAGGGAGCACTTGTGCTTTCAGGCCGGGGTACCCGAGGCCAAATGGCCGGGCACCCGGGGCGGCCAAGGCCAGCGCCCAGGCAGAAGCCGGGCACCCGGGGTGTCCAGGGCGGCTCCCAGCCGGTGGCCAGGCACCCGGGGCTGCATGTGGCCGGGCACCCGGGGTAGTCCGGGACCTCCGCTTCTTCGTGCTTCACGTGTCCTTCTTCCTCCTCCTTCTCCATGTGTACTTGGGTCTCCCTCCTAGCTTCTTCATGGACTTCTCCGTGGCACCTCATAATGGATAAGCTTTCCATTTGAGGTAGAATCCAACTCTCATGTGAATCCGAAGGAAGCTCGAAGAGGAAAGAGTTAACCTCGATTTCCATGGCACGTGCGCGAGCTCTTGTCATTAGTCCTCCTCGTGGTGCTGGATGATGTAGGGATGCTTCCATCACCATGTTGGATAATAAGGTGATCATAGATGGATTCCCAAACAAGACACCATGGAGTGCTCCATATATAGAAGAGTCACCTTCAATAAGTTGATAAAAAGAATTAGAGTAAAGCAAGTGGCATATTTTTAAAATAGATGACCAGAAGACAGATTTGGGATTTTGAACTAGCTCTCTAGATTGAAGAGGCAGGGAAGTCTTTGGTTTTGAGAACACTTGAGAGAAAGCTGTCAGGGTTTTCCGCAATCCTCCATCCTGCTGAAAGTACAAGGTCCTTGTTCATAGCTTGGATGTTCCTGATTCCTAGACCCCCCCCCCCTCACACTTTGGAATACAGATGTCCTTCCATGCCCTAAGACAAAGTGTTCTAGACGTTGGTTTCTCTTTTATTCTTATTCATCAAAAATTTCTAATGGTGGCCATGAGCTTTGCAATCAACTTCTTGGAGAATAAAATGTTAGACATGTAACACACAGGGATCGAAGCAAAAACAGAATTACTAAGAATCATATCTAGCTCCAGGAGAGAGTTTATTGGCCTTATAATCACTAAGTTTAATACGAAAATTTTCAGCCTCAAAATCATAAGCAGCAAATCTATCCTTGGCTGGTAGGATTAAAGGGTGCCCAAGGTGAACTGAATTAGCATCGATGTCCATAACAAGAAAATTATTTTAATGTCCTTGGAGTTTTTATGTAGGGCATATGCTTCATGTCAAGTATATTTAGAGCAACTCTAGTAGATGCACTATATTTATGACACACTAAAATAGTTTGTGACTCCCCCTAAAATGGATTTGTAGTACCGTCTGGCGTCAGGCGGAATAAATGCCGCAAAACTAATAAGGAGTTGTTATGTAGGGCACATGCTTCATGTCAAGTATGTTTAGAGCAACTCTAGCAGATGCATTATATTTTCGACACACATAAATAGTCTGCGGCTCCCCCTAAAACAGATTTGTGGTACCATGCGACACTAGGAGGGCGGAACAGATGCCACAAATCCTGGGTTTGTGGCAACTATTCCGCCCGCCCGACGTTGTGCGATACCGCAAATCCATTTTAGTTATGATTATCAAAAATATAATTTAAATAAAGAAGCAATATAAATCAAACTTATTAATGTTTTAACAACATACAATACAATAATTCTCTCAACTACAACAAATGTTCAAATCTGAATAATTAAAAAATAGCAACATGGTCCGAAATTAAAGAATTGTTCAAATCACACATGAATACAAATAAGACCAAATAAATAAAATGGGAGTCTATCTCCCATACAGTTGCCACTGCTGCTCAATGAGATCATTGCAAAGATGCCGGTCTGTGTCACGGTCTTCAATCTACTGGTAGGTCTCAAGAAATGCAATGATCCCATCTGGGTTCCTAGTAGGCTTGACAAGGCTACCAATATTGTCACGAAAAAACTCTAAGTTTAAATCCCTATCATCCCACTGATCGTGTTGTGTAGAATCACACATGCACTCATGATATTTGAGAGGGATTTCTTACCCTAGAAGGGAGTAGGACCTTGGACAATGGAAAACCAAGCTTGCAACACACGGAATGCCGTCTCAGTATCTTTTTGACATGCTTCTTGTACTTAGGAGAAAATAGTGTGTTTTCTGACTACTGGTTTACTAATTGTCTTCACAAATGTTGCCCACGAAGGATAAATACCATTGGCGAGATAATACCCCATGGTATAACCATGTCCATTGATAGTGTACTTGCAAGCTGGAGATTTTCCACTAGCTAGCTATGCAAAAGGATGTGACCTATGCAATACATTGATATCATTGAGAGACCCTAGCAATCCAAAGAAGCAATGCTAAATCCACAAGTCATGTGAAGCCACGCTTCAAGCACACTAGTGGGTTTATGTTAATGGCCAATGTACTACCTAACCCAAGCCTTTGGGAAGTTCTTCCACCTTCGATGCATGCTATCCACACTCCCAAGAATGCCTGGCCATCCTCTTGCTTCATTCATTGCAATCAATTTTTTTTGTCCTCATTGGGAGTTCGGAGGTACTCAGGACCAAATACCCGGATCAATGTCTTGGCAAACACCCACATGCATTTGAGCATGGTGCCTTCTCCAATGCAAAGATACTCATTTGTGTAATCGGTTGTAATGCCATATGCTATCACTCTGTGTCAATATTTTTTTTTGCATGTAGTAAATTCAAGCAAACCGGCAGCATTCCTCCGCCCAGTGAAGAAATGACAACTTTTCTCGCAAGCTTCCACAATGCGAACAAAAAGAGACCTTCTCATTCAATAACGCCCACCACTGGTACAGAGAGGTTCTATACAAGAGATTTTTAACCCCTTTCTGCGACGGCATTTTGAACCGCCGCCAAGTGAGTGTGTGCGATAGGAGGGTCCTTCCCACACGACCCAAAAACCGTCGGGGATAGGGAGCCATGATGCATATAGTTGTCCCTATAAAACTATTTCGGATATCTCGAATATCCCAAACGCTCCATCCTTGCTACTCGTTTGTGCTCGCATTGCCATCATAGTCGGTATTCTGTGGTGCTACCTTTACGATACGTGATGTAGGGTGGAACCCTATGGAGAGATCTTTCACGAATTGGAGGGGGAATCCCCAAGAACAAGATGAACACAAGAGGGAAAACAAGAGGAACACTCAAGAACAAGTCCAATCACACATCCACTAGACAATCAAACACACAAGATCCAAAAGGTACATGAACAACAAAGGGAAAGATACAAGGTAAAGTTCATCCCAAATCCTATGAAGGAGATGAGGGCTTGAATCCTAGAAGGATCTTCCCACGAAGGGGGGCTTGAATCCCGCGGGATCTTCTCCAATGGAGGCCTTGAACTCCAATGGAGTGTCTCTCTCTCAAGAGAAATCCCACAAGGGGAGGTACATGAGCTAAGCTCTAGTGTTTAGATCTATCCTTAGCTAAGTCTAAATTGAGGAGATGAAGGAGTATATATAGCCCTAGGCAAAGAGAGGGATAAGTGGGGGCGAAATGGTAACAAGGGCAAAGCCCGCAACATCACACAGGGGGCCCCGTGCGCACGGGGTAAGTGGAGCCCGTGCGCACGGGGTATCCAGAGACCTGGCGCATGAGCCCGTGCGCACGGGGTCCGAGAGGCCCGTGGGCACGGTACACGCCCGTGCGCACGGGGTCTTCAGGACCGCCAGCCTGGGAGGCCCGTGGGCACGGGGTCGGAGGGGCCCGTGCGCACGGGGTCGCCTGGGAGCTGCCTTCTTCTTGGCGCTTCCTTCTCTGCTTCTAGGCTTCCCTCTTGGATGGTGTAGATGTTCTCTTCCGCATGAACTCGTCCTCGCTATGTTTGAAGCTCCGACAATACCTATGAATGCACACGGAAGGAATGTCAAGTAGTATACCATCCTCAAAGGGGTCAAGTGAACACGTGTAAAGGAGATGATTCACCTTTATGTATGTGAAGTAGATGTGGCACGTGTCACTTGCCAAACGAACTCTTGACATGGTGATGTCCATAGGATGCTCCGCATCATCCCCTCCCCCTTGGGAAAGATCCGACCTCGGATCGAAATCCAAATCACCATGGGGAAAGAGATGATGGCGTCGTGTAGAAGTGGACGATCACCAAGCATTCGTCATCTTATCGTTCCAAATGGGCACTCTCCAATGTCGCACCATCTTGTAATTCCTTCAAAAGGAGCGAAGATAACGAGCACTTGGAAAAACAAATGTGGCTGTCGTAAGAGCAAAACCAAGCATTCAAGAGGTGATTCACCCAACAAGTGTTGTCATCAAGCATAGCATATGGTTTGACAAAGAAGTGTGGCATGGCATTTGAGCATATAAATTGAGCACAATCAAGTACATCATGGGAACAAGCATGCAAATGGGAGGTCAAGATGCAAATAAATGTGATAAGTGAACAAGCATCTACCTCAAGGTTATAGCAAGCATGCATAAAGTGCTCAACAAATGGTCTATGGTATGCATAGGAATCATTCACAACACCAAATATAGCGAAATGTCTAAACACATGGGGCAAGTGCAAGACAATCCAAGCATAATGTGCATAGTGTGTAGTGAAGATATCGTGGCACTCAACACAAAGTAAAGAGCAATTGTTCAACATGTGTGAGGCAATCAAGTCAATCATGTGACAAACATGTAGATGGTTGTCATCAACCGCATGAAATAAGCAAGTATGAATCATTGGTGATGCAACAAAGCAAGCAATCATAGGAATCAAGTCGTGCAAGCTAGTAGTGCGAAGATGCAACATACTAGAGGAAATCATGGCAATCATGTCATGTGAGCAAATAAGAGGCATAGACAATGCATATGACATGTCGCAAGCACGAATACATAGCAAGATCATAGTATCATCATAGGTATGGGTCACAAATGGAACATGGCAATAACAAGCAATGTCTCCACCAAGCTTGCAAATACACATATAAGTAGCATAATGGTGAATCATGGGTAGATGCAAGCAAGTGTCACAATTGCATGGCAAAGGCATAGGAGCAAAAATAACATGCAAAGTGAACATGGCAAGATGGGCATAGAGTATGTAATGGACAATAACCCATAACCATGTGAGAGCCATGTAGAAGAAATGCACGAAGACTCCGCGTGAAGGGAGAGGTGGGAAAGGCAATCCATGGGATCCCAAGTCATCATTGCTCTCTAGAGCTTGTTTTGTCAACTCGTGGGATTGCGATGTTGACAAGTATTCATGGGTACCTACACAAAAGAGACACAATCCAAAGAAATTGTGCGCGTGGTAAATGTACACATCATCCATCATGATGTGTATGTACACGTGTGAGTTAGCACAAGATAAGCAATGGTCAAAGAAATTTGAGGCATGGTATATGAATATGTCATCCGTCATGAAAGAATAGTTGTTATGTATGACACGATGGGGACACAAGTTGAGCAAGCAAGTAGATGGCACATCGAAAGCATGTTTATTCATGGGGAGCATATGGTGCACACAAGTATTGGGATCATGCAATGGATAGGATGAATGAAAATCTCCTAAAATGTATGAGGCCACTATGGGGGTCTCCTCATGAGCAATATTGGAAACATCATATGGAGAAAATGGACAACATCTGAAACAATGCATATCCGAAGCTAGGTGGTCATGGCATGGCATATGAGATAAATGATGCAAATGGAGCATATCAATATCATCACAAGAGAAACAAATGCCAATAACCATGGGCTTGTCATCTATGCCATATGTGCAAATTGGGTTTATTTGAATGGCATATGCATAGTCACTATGAAGAGATTGCAAATAAGACATATGGTTGATCTCATGCATAGCATATGACAAGTCAAGCGGATTAGAAAACATGATGTGACCTAAAGAATTGTCACAAGAAATCCTATGTAACATGGCATCACAACTAATAGACTCCACATGAGAATCATCATATTCATCATAAATGGGCAAATCATCACATGGGGAAATCATACTAGCATGAATCATGGTACTAGGTGGATCAACATCATGCAAGCAATCAATCTCAAGAATGTCCACTAGTGGGACTAGAGCATCACCGTCACCTTTGTTACCTTTGTCATTCCACTCAAGTGGTGTAGGTGAGGTGGGAAAGACCAAATGGTGGTCATCTTCATCTTGATGGAACCATGTGGGGGGTGCATCATATTCCACCATGGCCATCGTCTTGTCCAAAGGGAGGACATAGTCGTCGACGATCGGCGCGTCATCATAAATGGGACCTAGCACCAAATGAGAAGACACAATAGAGGTAGAGGTCAAGTCGTTAGTGTTGAAAGTGGCCTCACATGACCTATCAACTATCTCACTCTCTCTATGTGGTGGTTCACTCACTCGCTCAAAATGGGTGCACTCAAACTCACGTATGGTGGAGTCACTCATCTCACTCAAGTGGTGGGGTTGTGGCTCTCCTCACATGGGATTTGTGGCAACACATCATATATGGGGCTAGTGGTGAAGTCACTCTCACTCTCAATATGGTGGCACAAGTCACTCAAGTCATCATACGCCACCGTGGTCGAAGGGAAAATCCCATGCTCAACCATCTCGCCGTGGTCGCCGTGGATGAAGGCCGAAGATGGCACATCATCACTCTCCTCCATGACCGAAGGAAAATCCCATGCTCGATCATGTCGCCACCGCCGCTGCCGTGGATGAAGGCCGAAGATGGCACATCATCACTCTCGTCGTGGATGAAGGCCGAAGATGGCTCAACATCACTCTCGTCGTGGATGAAGGCCGAAGATGGCTCAACATCACTCTCGCCTCCTAAGATGGAAGCATCATCCTTGCTCGCCACCTTGTCGCTTGCCTCCAAAGCTTGGTTCTTGAAGGTCTCCGTAGTCGAACTCGTCGCCGCACCATCTTGAAAAAGAGTCGTGGAGGACTCGGCATTATCAATGCCACAAAGAGGGATGGCGGTGAAGTCGAACTTGGAAGCATCGACTTGGAGCTCGTCGGGCTTGGACATCTGGGTGGTACTAGCCTCATGCTTGTCATAGAGCTTGGTCGCCGTGAAGTTTGCTTGGGGTGGAGAAGCCTTGGCCTTCATGAGTTCTTGTTCCGCCTTGAGAGCACCAATGTAGTAGTCGTCGAGGGACTTGTAGTTCTTGAGGAAGATTGAGGGAGTCCCGGACTAGGGGGTGTCCGGATAGCCGGACTATTGTCACGGCCGGACTCCAAGACTATGAAGGTACAAGATTGAAGACTTCGTCCCGTGTCCGGATGGGACTTTCCTTGGCGTGGAAGGCAAGCTTGGCGATACGGATATGTAGATCTCCTACCATTGTAACCGACTGCGGTAACCCTAACCTATCCGGGTGTCTATATAAACCAGAGGGTTTTAGTCCAGAGGATCTAACAACAATCATACCATAGGCTAGCTTCTAGGGTTTAGCCTCCTTGATCTCATGGTAGATCTACTCTTGTACTACCCATATCATCAATATTAATCAAGCAGGAGTAGGGTATTACCTCCATCGAGAGGGCCCGAAAATGGGTAAAAACATCGTGTCCCTTGTCTCCTGTTACCATCCGCCTAGACGCATACGATTCGGGACCCCCTACCCGAGATCCGCGGTTTTGACACCGACATTGGTGCTTTCATTGAGAGTTCCTCCGTCGCCACCGATAGGCCCGATGGCTCCTTCGATCATCAACAACGACACGGTCCAGGTGAGACTTTTCTCCCTGACAGATCTTCATATTTGGCGGCTTTGCACTGCGAGCCAATTCGCAGCCATCTGGAAGCAGATCGAAAGCTACGCCCGCCATCAGTCGATTTGGAAGTTTGAACTATACGTCCGATATCCGCGGAGACTCGATCTTCGACGGATTCGAGCCGCAGCCAAAGCGTGCGCAGACTTGTCTCGATGGGCATGATCTAGCTCTGCAATCGAACAGTGCCTCGAGGCCGCACCAAAGATCCGCTCCGACCCTTAATCCGGAGCCGGATTCCCGATCAAGGACGAGTGGTTGGACACCGCCTCGGGGCTACAATCTCTACGGCGATTGAGCGAACTCCATCCTCGCCCTTTGCGAAGACCTCGACTCTGTGGTGCCGGACTCCTTTCCGGGACTCAACCCTCCTCGCCGCCAATCGAATCCGATTGGCGCCGGTCATGGAGTTCACGGCCGCGGACCACTTTCAGCACGCGCCCTTTGGCGACATCCTGAATTCAATAAAGACTTTCTCTTTATCAGGAGAGCACTGGCCGGACTACGGTCAGGAAGGTTGGGATGCGACGACGAAGAAATTCAACGCCCACCCACCACCCACTTCAGTAGCCATCGCCGAAAAGCTTACACGACGTGCTCGATTTCGACTCAAGACATCGACGGTATGGACGACGATGTAGGAGACAACAATGAACCGGCACCTATAGGATGTCGGACAACCACCTCATCCCCATGATGTATACATGGTGGATACACCTAAAGGAAATGAAGACGAGGAACAACGGGACACTACGAAGGATAAATCCCTCAAAAGCAGTCAAACGGCAACGTAAACGCCGAACAAAGTCCCGCCTCAACAAAGACCCAGCCATAGAGCGAGGCGAACGGTGGACAACAAACAAGCTATCGAGCAATCGTCCGAACAAGATAACTTGGATAAACAATCTGTCCCGGCGAAGACAACAGTCGGACGATCTCACGCAGGACAAACTATTGGAGCAAAATGACCTCGAGAAAAGGCTCGCCGCCAAAGGCGCTGTAGTCTGAAAAAAGCAAGCGGAAGCTCAAAACAGCGGAAGATGCACTCAGGATCGATGGAGCAAAGTATTCAACCACAGATAAATGCACGGCGACAGCCCGAACAAAGAGCTACCCGAAAAGAAAGCTACTGCCCGAATTCGACGAGGAGGCCTTAGAGCCCCCACAATTAAAAAGTAAGAAGGCCACCCGGTCGGATGGACGACCCCACGGCAAAAAGAGAGCGGCAAATGGCGTCGCACACAAGCCAATATGCGATCCGCATAAGGATTCACATCAAAAGGATGGCCCGATTAGGTCCATCTCAGGCCAAGAAAGCGTGCTCACAAAGCAATGCAACACGCCAAAATTCCGAAGATCACGGCACACCCAAATATAGGGGCGCCGCACACGCCCTATGTTTCACCGATGAGGTGCTGGATCATGAATTTCCAGCGGGATTCAAACCCGTAAACATAGACGCATATGGAACAATGCACCACGGAGTTCGGATCGAGGATTACATCCTCCACATACACATGGCTAGAGGAGATGATCTCCACGCCATAAAATACTTACGCCTTAAACTCAAAGGGCCAGCTCGGCATTGGCTTAAAAGCCTCCCCGAAAATACCATTGGAAGCTGGGAAGAGCTCGAGGATGCGTTTCGGGAAAATTTTCAGGGGACCTATGTCCGCCTCCGGATGCAGACAACCTAAGTCACATAACTCAACAGCCCGGAGAGTCAGCCCGGAAATTCTGGAACAGGTTCCTTACTAAAAAGAACCAAATAGTCGACTGTCCGGACGCCGAAGCCTTAGCAGCTTTCAAACACGACGTCCCGAGACGAATGGCTCGCCAGACACCTCGCCAAGAAAAACCAAGAACAATGGCCGCATTAACAAGCCTCATGACCCGCTTTTGCGCGGAGAGAGGACAGCTGGCTAGCAAGACGCGATACCAATGACCCAAGTACATCCGAAGTCGAGGATGGAACGGAAACCACGGCGCAACAAGGACCAACGCCGGATTAAAGGAACGGTCCAAAGAGCTGACAGTTAACGCCGGATTCAAAAGCTCACGGCAGAACAACAAAAAACTGCCCCTTAAGGACAATAGCGATGAGCTATCCAACTTCAACAAAATCTTGGACAAGATATGTCAAATCCACAGTACTGCTGGGAGGCCTGCTAACCATACCCACAGAAATTGTTGGGTCTTCTGATGCATCCCACGATCATCCCCATGGACTTACAACCGTCTCATCAAGAGCCAAGAGGACCCATGACACGAGCTAGAGCTAGAGCTCTCGAGAACGAGGTGACCTCTTTCCTTATTGATATCACATATGATCCACTCGAGACATGGCTACTACCTAAGTCCGATATGCTATGCATGATTAGGTGTCAAGGGGAACCTCCCGAGGACGCACGTGAAGATGGACAAGCGACCAAGTCCGCGGATGAAGAGAACCATCGGAGAAGGCCAAGAGCACCTTCCAGGCCCCGGACATCCGGCCATGGCTAAGTGATTCCGGCACTATACGAGTCGAGCATACGGTCCAAGTCTCCTTCAAAATTGGTGCTTATGAAGACACATTGGAATGTGATGTGGTCCCAATGACCGTTTGCCACCTACTTCTAGGTCGACCATGGCAATTCGACCGTGGTGTCATCCACAATGGGCGCACCAATCACTATAGCTTCAAGATGAAAGGGAAGGAATATGTGCTACGACCTATGTCTCCTACTCAAGTGATAGCCGATAAGCAAGCCACACATCATAGAGAAAAGAGTGAGAAAGTGATCCACCCAAAAGTGAGTGAGAGCCACAAGCCAAATTTGAGCGACTCTTCGCCTAGAGAGAAAAACCTCATTCTATTTGTCACCAAAAGTGAGATGAGAGAAGTGTGTGAGAACCCATCGAGTGTGATGCACTTTGTCCTTGTGTGCAAGGATGGAGAACCAAAACTAACACCATTCACGAGCTACCTTTGGTGTTTCAATCTCTTTGCAGGAATTTCAAGATGTTTTCCCCGATGAGCTACCTCCGGGTCTACCTCCTCTTCGAGGCATAGAGCATCGAATTGACCTCATCCCCTGAGCGCCTACCAAACAAAGCTCCATACCGAGTCAATCCGGAAGAAACCAAGGAGATTCAACGACAAGTACAACAACTCATCGACAACGGTCATGTGCGTGAAAGCTTAAGCCCTTGTGCCGCTCCGGTTATTCTTGTACCTAAGCCCGATGGAAGTTTCCGCCAGTGCTCCGATTGTCGACCTATCAATGCTATTACCGTCCGATATAGGCATCCCATTCCTCGCTTAGACGATATGCTTGATGAATTTAGTGGAGCCAACTTTTTCTCAAAAATTGATCTTAAAAGTGGCTATTATCAAATCCGCATACAAGAGGGTGATGAATGGAAAACTGCTTTCAAAACCAAATTTGGTTTATATGAATGGTTAGTGATGCCTATGGGTCTTCCTAAGCTCCGTACTTTTGTGCGTCTTATGCATCATGTGCTTCGTCCTTATATCGGAGTCTTTGTTGTGGTTTACTTTGATGATATTCTTGTGTTTAGCAAAACCATGAAAGAGCACATCAATCATGTAAAATTTGTGTTGCAAACTCTTCGCAAGGAAAGCCTTTATGCAAACTTGAAAAATGCACTTTTGGAGTTGACAAAGTGGTTTTCTTGGGTTTTGTAGTTTCCTCAAAGGGTGTCCATGTTGATGAATCTAAAATTGAAGCAATTAAAACTTGGCCCCAACCCACAAATTTGCAACAAGAGCGAAGTTTTCTTGGTCTTATGGGTTTTTATCGCCGCTTTGTGAAAGATTTTAGCACAATTGCCGCTCCTTTGCATGCTTTGAGCAAGAAGAATACTCCCTTTGTTTGGGGAACTTTGCAATCAACCGCTTTTGATGAGCTCAAGTCTTTGCTTACTCATGCTCGATTCTTGCTTTGCCCAATTTTGACAAAACTTTTGAGGTTCATTGTGATGCAAGTGGTAGGAATTGGCGGAGTTTTGATGCAAGAAAAACGAGCCATTGCTTATTTTAGTGAAACACTATCCGTGCTCAACTTAATTATCCCATCTATGACAAAGAATTGTATGCTTTAGTGCGTGCTACATGTTTGGGAACATTACCTTAGACCTCATGAGTTTATCATCCATACCGATCATGAAACGCTTAAGTACCTCAAAGGTCAAACTAAATTGAACAAGCGTCATGCAAAATGGAGTGAATTCATTGAATCTTTTCCTTATGTGATCAAGTACATTAAGGGTAAAGAAAATGTAGTTGCCGACGCGCTTTCACGCATATGCATGCTTGTCACTCAACTTGAGTTGAATGTTATTGGTTTTGAGCATATAAAAGACTTGTATGAGCATGATCCATCTTTTGCTTCTCCTTATGCTAAGTTTTTGACGACACGTCTTGGGAACAATATTACATCAAGGATGGTTACCTTATGAGAGCTAACAAACTTTGCATTCTCGAGTCTTCTCTTCGTTTGCTCCTTTTGCAAGAGGCTCATGGAGGCGGACTCATGGGACACTTTGGACGCGACAAGACATTCGCCACACTCTCCACCAACTACTTTTGGCCCAAGATGTTCCGCGACGTCTCACGCTTCACCAACCGATGCTATACATGTCGCAAAGCTAAGTCTAAAGCTCAATCCCATGGTCTTTACATGCCTCTCCCTACTCCATATCAACCTTGGGAAGACATTAGAATGGATTTTGTACTCGGTTTGCCTAGGAGTCAAAATGGCAAGGATTCCGTCTTTGTTGTTGTGGATAGATTTTCTAAGATGGCACATTTCATACCTTGCAACAAGATAGACAATGCTTCACATGTTGCCAATCTCTTTTGTAGGGAAATCTTGCGACTCCATGGCGCATCAAAGACAATCGCCTCTCGATCGTGACGTCAAGTTCTTGAGTTACTTTTGGAAGACCCTATGCGCCAAGCTCGGAATCAAGCTCTTGTTCTCCTCGGCATACCATCCTCAAACCGATGGCCAAACGGAGGTGACGAACCACACACTATCCACTCTACTTCGCGTCTTGATAAAGAAGAACATCAAGGAATGGGAAGCATGTCTACCCATCGCCGAGTACGCCTACAATCGTGCAAGACATTCAACTACCGGCAAGTCCCCTTTCGAGGTCGTCTACGGTTTCAACCCGTTGTCCCCATTGGCATTGGACATTCTACCTCTTCCTCTCCAAGAGCGCACCAACATGGATGCAACTGAACGAGCAAGCTACATCAAGAAGATGCACGAAGACACAAGGCACACCATTGAGCGTCAAGTACAACGTCAAGCAAACAAACTCAACGCCAACAAGCAACCCATCGTCTTCAACATCGGTGATCTCGTGTGGCTACACCTTCGCAAGGACTGCTTCCCCAAAGAACGCAAGTCCAAGCTTCTCCCTCGAGCCGATGGACCTTTCAAGGTGCTAGCACGCTACAACGACAACGCCTACAAGATCGACCTACCCCGAGACAAATACAACGTGAGCGACATCTTCAACGTCAAGGACCTCGCACCATTCCATGGAGATGAAGCTTTTGATCCGAGGTCGGATCTCTCCCAAGGGGGGGGAGATGATGCGGAGCATCCCACGATCATCCCCATGGACTTACAACCGCCTCATCAAGAGCCAAGAGGACCCATGACACGAGCTAGAGCTAGAGCTCTCGAGAACGAGGTGACTTCTTTCCTTATTGATATCACATATGATCCACTCGAGACATGGCTACTACCTAAGTCCGATATGCTATGCATGATTAGGTGTCAAGGAACCTCCCGAGGACGCACGTGAAGATGGACAAGCCACCAAGTCCGCGGATGAAGAGAACCATCGGAGAAGGCCAAGAGCACCTTCCAGGCCCCGGACATCCGGCCATGGCCCCGGACATCCGGACCCCGGAGCTTCTACCTCAACAGGATCCAATCTGGCCAAGTCTCCAGGACCCGGACATCCGGCGTCCAAGCCGACATCCGCCCCACCCGAAATCCGCGCCTTCCCCGATTCTTGAACGGGTCACCCCAGCCCAGACATCCGGCCCTTGGTCGGACATCCGCTCTTCCGGAAGCCGGATATTCGGCCCCCTCGAAATCCGGCCCCCATCACCGATTGCGTTTGGAAGACCCGCCAGCCGGACATCCGCCCCTAGCCCGGACATCCGGCGTCTCGAAAGCCCGACATCCGCCCGACGCCGGACGTCCGGCCTCCTGCCAAGCAAGGCCTCGTGGCCTTGTCCCTTGTACCCCTTCGCCCGAGACTATATATACTTGTTCCTTTCCTCTTTCTAGGGTTAGCATTGGATTAGCTCATATTCTTGTGTGAGAGCCTTTTGCTCATCCACTTGGCTACTTCTCCACCGAGATCAGGACCTCTCCGGAGAAGATCCCCCAAGCGATTCAAGACCCCTTCTAGGGTGGACCTCAAGGCCTCCTCACGGAGAAGAACGGTTACCGTTTGTATCTTACCTTTGTTGATCTTGAATCTTGTGCCACTCTATGTGATCGATAATCTAGCACTTGTGTGATTGATCTCTTGTCGGTTTCGTGATCTCTCTCTCGTTTCCTACGTGTTTTCTTCACTAAAGCTCAATTTTCTTCACTTCTTCAAATCATACTCCGTTTATTTAATGTACATTACATCTTCTGCACGATCCTTTTTCTTTCAAACTAAGTTCCTCTCTTTTACAGATGAACATCGTGCTACACTCGTCCAGGATACGGCACAACGGAGACACATGCGCAGACGTGCAGTAGGGACCCGTTGTGATGTAGGGCGGAACCCTACGTGGGCGATCTTTCACGTTGGAGCGGATCCTACGGGGAATCACGAAGAACACGCGGAAGAACAAGAGGGAAACACGGAGGAAACGAGGGAGAAATCACTTGTCGACAAGGGATCAATCACACAAGTGCTAGATCATCAAACACAAAGAGGTACATATGATCCACAATCAACAAAGGTAAGGATACACGAGTAGCCGTTCTTCTCCGAGAGGAGGTCTTGATGGGGTCCACCCTAGAAGGGGTACAAGGGACAAGTCCCGGATGCACTGCGCGTAGGCAGGGGAGGCCGGATGTCCGGGCGTCGGGCCGGATGTCCGGGCTTTCCCGAGACGCCGGATGTCCGGGCTAGGGGGCCGGATGTCCGGGCTGGGGCCGGATGTCCGGGCTTGCTGGAAGGGCCGGATGTCCGGGCAAAGGGCCGGATGTCCGGGCTGTCCTGGTCCCTTTCTTCCTTCTCCTTCTCGCCTCGCAAGACGCTTGGCCTTTGGTCCTTGGGCTCTCCATGATCTCCTCGGGTGTACGAGTATGCGCAATGTCCGCGCTTGAAGTAGCATCCATGTCTTACATGCGGAAAGGGACGATTCGGAAAGGAGCGAAGTTCACCTTAGGTCCATTGGCGCATAGTCGGGTCTCATCTTATGTATCCTTGGGGCTTGGAGAGTAGATGGAGTGTACATGGGGATGAGCGGATGCTCCGCATCATCTCCCCCCCCCCCTGGGAAAGATCCGACCTCGGATCGTGATCCTCATCACCATGGAAACGGTTGTCGTAGACGGACTTGTAGTTGGACGAAGTTGAAGACATGGCGCAATCCAAGTAGTCCACGGTGTTGCCGGAGTGATAGACATGCAAAAGAGCAAACACAAGCAACACTCGGAAATACAATGGTTAGCGCACACAAAGTGTCCATCATGTAAGAATGAGTCCGTGAGGCAAGATTGTTCATGACAAAGCACATGAAGCTTAGCAAGATAATATGAAATGAGATGTAAAGCATTCATGGGAACAAATGCAATCATTGTGCACACAATTGTGTTGTGAATATGATGAATGCAACCACGGTGCAAAATGATGTCATAGTGAGACGGTTTATCAATAGCATGAATATGGCAATGGATGCTCAACATGTGTATGTTATCATGCAATTGATGATTGGCAATATGATCATGATGTATGAATATGCCATCAAGGAAGATCACAACAAATTTGCTAAGAAAATGCACAAGCTCATATATCATGGATGACATGGGAATACAAGATGAAACAAGGCAATCATAATGTGTGTCAATCCATGCATGGGGTGCAAACTTGTGGTGAGTATGATATGTCCATCGAGCATGACATGTATGAGAACAAGCAACAAATATGGATGTGTGGGTACAATGTGTCAAAGGAGTGTTGATGTACGAATGCTCGATGTCGTGGCATGAGTAGAGGTTCGAAGGTGCATCCCGTAAGTCCAAGCGCTCCTCAATGTAAAGGTCCATAGAGCCAATCTCCAATGTCGCTCCTCCGTCCAATAGATGTAACATGTACACAACAAGAAGGAAACAACAATGAAAGAGTGACCCATCCAATATGCGATTTGAGGATGGCTCAAAGAGAAGGAGTTCACCTTATGAATGTTCTCGCAAATGTTGGTGTTGTGCATCGTGTATGCCTTCGCATGACCAAGTTGTCGCATAACGGCATCGCCTTGTGTCACCTCCAAAATGAAATAACATGACAAACACTGGAAAAACAAATGAGGTTAGCGGAAATGCAAAACCTATCATTCGAGTGGTAAGATACCCAACAAGTGTTCTCATCATTCATATCATAAGAAAGTACAAGGGAGCGTTTCATAGTATGGAGGCATATGATGCAAGAACAACCAAATGCAATAGGCGCAATCAAACAAGCATGCATCACAAGTAATATGTCAAAGTCTCCAAGATCAATAATCATAGTATGGTTGCACTCAATACAAGTGGATATGAGAGAGGCAACTAATGGACACAAGAGACAATGATCAAGATATATCATGTGAGAGGCATGAGCATATATGTCATCAACCCAAGAAAGCAAGTGATAGTGGAACATGGGTGATGCAACATAGCAAGCAATCATAGCGATCAAGTCAAGCACGCTAGTAGTGCTAAGATGCAACATTCTAGAAGGAATCATGGCAAGCATGTCATATGTGCAAATAGTGGGCATGAATAATTCACATGGCATAGCACAAGCATGAAAGCAAGATATGAGAAAATTATCATCAATGTATTGTAGAGGTCAGTATGTAAATAGCAATGGGACATCATGACTCTCCCAACACAACAATCAACAATAGCATGGGGCACATGATAATCATGGCAAAAGCAACAAGGATCTCCACCAAGCATGCAAATACACATAGGAGTAGCATAATGGTGAATCATGGGTATATGCAAGCAAGGGTCACAATTGCATGGCAAAGGCATAGAAGTAAGCATAACATGCAAAGTGAACACGATAGAATGGGCATGAGGTAACAAGTGGTAAATAGCCCAAAGCCGCAGGAGAGCCAAGTAGAAGAGATGCGCGTAGTCCTTGCGCAAAAAGGAATGGTGGGAATGAAAGTCCACGTGATCCCAAGTCATCGTTGCTCTCAAGAGCTCGTTTCACAACTCATGGGATTGAGATGTTGACGAGCGTATGTGGGTACCTACACAAAACAAGGACAAAGGGAAAATTGTGTGTGCGTGGTAGATGTACACATCATCCATCATGATGCGCACGTGCATGTGTCGGTTAGCACAAAATATCCACCGCTTCAAATAAATGAGATGCGTGATATAGAAACATGTCATCCATCATGATAGGTTTGTTGTTATGTATAGCATAATGGAGACTCAAATTGTGTAATGCATCATGAGAAATATGTAGAGCATTGTTATTCATGGAATGCATATGGTGCACGCAATTATGGGAATCATGCAAAGGATGGGATGAATCAAAATCTCCTAACATGTATGAGGAAACTATGGGGGTCTCCTCATGAGCAAGAGTAGAAACATCACGTGGAGAATATTGACAACATCCAAAACAATGCATATTTGGAACAATGTGATCATGGCATGACATAGTAGACTTAATTGCAAATCATGTAAAGGAAGCATGGCAATATCATCACAAGAGAAGCAAAAGCCAATGACCATCATCTCGTCATCTATGCCATAAGTGCAAATGGGATTGATTTTAATGGGGCATGCATAGTTACGATGTTGAGATTGTAATGATGCAATATGGGAGATCTCACTCATAGCATATGACAAGGTCAATGGATTGTCAAACATGAAGTAACCAATAGAATTTTCACAAGATATCGTATGAAGCATAGCATCACAACTAGGCAACTCAACATGCTCATCATCATATTCATCATAAATAGGTAAGTCAAGGCATGAAGAAGTTTCACTAGCATGAAGCATGGTAATAGGTGGGTCAACATCATGGGAGCAATCGAAGTCAAGAGAGTCCACTAGTGGGACAAGAGAAGCACCATCACCTATGTTACCTTTGGAGCGTCGCTCATGTGTTGTAGGTGAGGTGTTGAAGATCGGTTCGTTGTCATCTTCATATTGATGGAACCATGTGGGGGTTCATCATCATCCACCATGGCCATCGTTGTCTCAGTAATGGAGGAATAGACTGGCCAAGGATAGGCATGTCGTCATGTAGGAGACCTAGCACCAAAGAAGAAAACACACTAGGGGTAGAGGTTAAGTCGTTAGAAATCATAGTGGCCTCATGTGTCGTGGTCAACTACCTCACTCACTAAGTGTTGTGGCTCACCACTCCTCAAGGATGCTCTCACTCGTATGGTGGGTGGAGTCACTCAAATGGCGCTCAACCTCACATAGGATGTGTGGCATGCTCTCATGTGTGGGGCTAGTGGTGGTCACATTCATCCTCTCATAGGAAATGCTCTCAATGTCACGTATGGTGGAGTCACTCATGTCACTCATGGGGTGGTGGCTCTCCTTACATGGCAATTGGGGTAGCTCAACATGTGTGGGTGCTCGGAGAGGTGTAGGTGCAAATGTCTCCATGCGCGGTCGCCAGAGCTTGACTCGGAGGATGAGTCCAATGTGGGCGCTGCCTTCATGTTGTTGAAGAGGTTCGCGCCGACACCGTGGTCGAAGGGGATGGCCCTTGCTCGACCGTCTTGTCACCGTCTTGGTGTGGGAGGCCCATATGATGTGGCACCTCATAGCTCGTCTCCATGACCGAAGGGAGTTTCCCATGCTCGGTTATCTTCCTTGAGGGGCTTCAAGATGGAAGTGTCGCCTCGTCAGAGGTGGTCGCCTTGGACTTGAAGAAGTCGATGTAGGCGCACACGTGGGAAGTAGGCGAAGATGCCGTGACGTCCAAGGAGAAGATGCCTTGAGAACACTTGGCGAAGATGTCAAGTGGTTGATGTAGCCAGAAGCGCCGTCTTGGTGGTGGTCGCCTCGCGGTCTTCTCTTGTGCTTATGAAGCTCGACTTGGCGTGTAGTAGGGCTTGTTGGGACTTGTGCAATTGCGCTAGAGGAGCATCTTCATGATGATGATGTCGTTGTCGTGCTTGAGCTCCTTGTCGTTCGTCGTCGTCGTGCACATGATGCTTGGAGTTGACTTGCCCTTCATGACGATGTTGATTACGAACGTGATGGTGGTCGCCATGTAGATGTGGACGAGGACGATGTGCACTTGCGCTGCTTATGCCATTCAAGACTTGTGGCTTGAATGTCGCCGCCTTTGAAGATGACGAAGGGGAAGTAGACTTGATCAAGGCTCTAATCTCCTCCATCCTTGCATCTTGCTCCTCTTTATGTGCGGCAAGCTTCTTGTCGATGTAGTCCCTTCTCCTTGCTTCGGAGTGATGAATGTCGATGGAGATGTTCTCGATGCGCCTCGCAATCTTTGATTGTGTGCCTTGCACTTGTCGTTGTAGATCGAAGATAGACGCTTTGGTGATGTAGTTGTTCACGCCGTCGTTGTTGTCGAGGACCGGAGATGAAATGCCTTGCCTATCCATCACAAGACTCGAGCAAATATGAGTGGGAGAAAGAGAAGAACTTATACCAATGTACCTTGACCAATGTTGACAATGAATCAAGTTCACTCAAATGCGGACAATGAAATAGCACTATTGGTACCAATCCTTGTCGGTTCTCACACCTACACAAGTAAAGCTTATGGAGGAGCTCGGTGAGGATAGTGGCACAAAAATTTAATGCAAAATGTTAGCAAGAGTCAATAATGTTGAAAGAGATTCACAAATTCGCAAGCGAAACAAATGGACCAATAGCAAAGTATGGCACACGGAAACACACACACGGATAGATAAATGGGGTTGTGCAACCAAGGAATGAGCACAAAATGTGGAATCCACGGAAAACGCTCGTGTTGCACAACTCAAGAGAGACGCTAGCACGATTGCTCAATAGGCGGATACGACACTTGTGCACAACCTATTTGATGTAAAATGGATAAACTTCTATCCCACGTATGCTATGTATGTATGGTTCCCGATGTTTCTCTCAAGATGATCCAAGATGATCGGATATGACAATCTTATATGCAATATGGTATGATGCTATGGCACTTGCTTACAAGCTTCTTTGCTCTCTTTCTTTTGCTTAAAAGCTTTATTTCCTTTTTCTTCTTTTTTTTCTCTATGGCCACTGTGCACAATGCACAAACCAAGATAGCAATTATGTGTATGCGGGAACAAACTTGTGACACAAGATATGATACCAATATATGCACCACAATGATATGGTATATATGCTATGGGAAGTATGATCACTAATGTGCACAAGTAACGTTGCCGGCAATACTCAAATGGCTAGTCTCGATAGGCAAGTAACTAAAAAGTAAGGCTAGGGGTTAACAATGCAATGGCAAGGGAATATACAATGGAGGGATACCACGATACCAAGATGATATGGAGGTTACCGTCCGGCGATGATGAGTAGCGGTGTTCTTGATGTAGATACCAAGATGATGGAGACTCGTCCCTAAGTCAAACACCTTAGGAAACGGAAAACCGCGAACTCAAAATCTCTAACGCCAAATGTCAAAATGGTGGTAGCGGAATGCGGTGGTGGTTTGCACTTGGCAATGCGGAAGTGGAATGATGGGCTATACACGTGTCGGAGTTGAAGTTGCCGTCCCTAAGTAGTCAAACACCTTAGGAGACACAAGTCACAACTCGAAAAAAGCTCAATCAACAATTGGGTTAAGTTGGGGTGGTTGAAGTGTATGGTGAGCAAGGTTATGTGGAAGTGGTGGTGGTGGTTGATGAAGAAGCAATCGTCCCTAAGTAGCCAAAACACCTTAGGAGACTCGAATCACTACTCAAGCAACCACTAATGCTATGGGGAACAAAATTGGTTAGGTTGCGGAAGTCGGTGGTGGTTATGCGGAGGATGTGGCGGAAGCCCTAGGCAAAGATGCCAAAGTTCACAAAATTTTATGGAGTCAAATGGTGATGGTAGTATTTTTATGGGAAGGGGGATGTCAATAGCTTCAAAACGAGCTAAAGAATGTCAAAATCGGACTCAGATGAATTAGTTATGGTCAAACGGTAAACGGAAAAAACAGAATCTCAGGGGCCGGATATCCGGGGCTCGGGCCGGATTTCCGGGTGTATGTCCAGAACTGCGGATTTGGTGCTCCAGGGCCCGGATGTCCGGCTTGGTCCGGATGTCCGCCGGATGGCCCGGATGTCCGCCCGAGGTCGGATGTCCGCCCGAGGTCTGGATGTCCGCCCGACGATTCCAGATCTCGTTTGAAGCGGAAATTTTCGAATTGGGGGCGGAAATTGATGATTTCAAGGTCAAAATTGGAGGATTTCGTGGATGGAAAGTGGGGAAACTTGGGGAAATGCTAGATCCACTCGAAACCAAGCAAATCCATGGATCAAAATCAACAAAACATCATCAAAACTAACAAATCACAAAAAATTTGGGGCTATTTTTGGTGGGGATTTTCGGATTTAGGACGAAATCAACAAAATCAAGCTAGAAAACACGGGGTAGGGGCTCCAAAAACGTGATCAACCTAAGCTCTGATCCATAGATGATGTAGGGCGGAACCTCACGGGCGATCTTTCACGTTGGAGCGGATCCTACGGGGAATCACGAAGAACACGCGGAAGAACAAGAGGGAAACACGGAGGAAACGAGGGAGAAATCACTAAGCCGACAAGGGATCAATCACACAAGTGCTAGATCATCAAACACAAAGAGGTACATATGATCCACAATCAACAAAGGTAAGGATACACGAGTAGCCGTTCTTCTCCGAGAGGAGGTCTTGATGGGGTCCACCCTAGAAGGGGGTCTTGAATCCGCTTGGGATCTTCTCCGTAGAGGTCCCGAGCTCCGAGGAGAAGTAACCAAGTGGATGAGCAAGGCTCACACAAACATGAGCTAAACCTAAGCTAACCCTAAAAAGAGGAAGGGGATGAAGTATATATAGTCTTGGGGGCGAGGGGTACAAGGGACAAGTCCGGATGCATCACAGAGGCGGGGAGGCCGGATGTCCCAAGGCCGGGCCGGATGTCCCAAGCTTTCCGAGACGCCGGATGTCCGGCTAGGGGGCCGGATGTCCGGGTCAAGGGGACTTCCAAACGCAATCGGTGATGGGGGCGGATTTCGGGCAAGGGGCGGATATCCGGCTTCGGAAGAGCCGGATGTCCGGGGCTGGGGCGGATGTCCGCCTCAAGCTTCTTGTTCTTGTGATGGGGGCCGGATGTCCGGCCGGGGCCGGATGTCCGGGCTTGCTGGGAGGGCCGGATGTCCGCTGTCCCGGTCCTTTCTTCCTTCTCCTTCCCTCGCCTCAAGACGCTTGGCCTTGGTCCTTGGGCTCTCCATGATCTCCTCGGGTGTACCTGAGTATGCGCAATGTCCGCGCTTGAAGTAGCATCCATGTCTTACATGCGGAAAGGGATGATTCGGAAAGGAGCGAGTTCACCTTAGGTCCAATGGCGCATAGTCGGGGTCTCATCTTATGTATCCTTGGGGCTTGGAGAGTAGATGGAGTGTACATGGGGATGAGCGTGGGATGCTCCGCATCACGTTGCAAGGATTCTTTTCAGATTAAGACCCAGCGTAAACCTTTTTTACTGTCTCTTGTTGATATACATCCCCCGGTTCCTTACTATAACCGAGGAGGAGGCTGGCGTTTTGGCATTGGCCACACCGTAATTCTTATGCTGCATTCTAGACACCAGGGGCTTAGGGCATTATTCTGCCCATTTTCATAAAGACCGAATACCTTAGGGAGTATCCGGCCCTCGAAAGTTAGGCCTTATATGCATCAGCTCCGAATCATGACTTTGGTCAAATCTTGGGTTGCGGCCTCGTGTTTTGCTGCCTTACGTTCCATTTTCACGGCTAACGCGGCACTGTGGAGAACTATCGCGATCGTTCTCGGTTCGCCGGGCGAGCACCTCAAAGAGAGAAAGCCAAAACTGATCGTCATGATATAGCGAGAGACTGGTCAACCACTCGATTACTCACTGAATGTTTAGGATTCCTCCGCATTAACGAAGGACCGGTTTTCGGTCAGCACATACGCACCCAATTCGGAGAGTGCGGTGCCTGTGGGCTATATAGTAGCCCCACCCTCGAACTCCTATGGCTAAGTGAAAGTGATAAAGCATTATAGTCCGGTTGTTCGGTTTGCTACGCTATCACCTCCTTAACAGGACCAAGACGTTGGATTAAGTGTGAAAAAGCGCTTTCTTTGCAAACACCCCGCACTATGTGCGTGGGGCTAAGCCAAGGACTGCCATCTTTCAAAGTTATATACACATATACATAAACGGCCGACAGGAGTAGTTTATTACTTGAACGCACAAGTATAAAAAGCTCTTATATTGAAACATTGTTTTCACAAATCATACATGTCATTTAAACATAATATCCTTCGAGCATCGCTGCGTCTCTATTAAACGAGCGCCCGCAGACTTCTTCAAAGTAGTGCTCGGCAGTACTCGGCTTCGTCCGAATCTTGGGATGCAACGTCGGTGGCCTTCATCTACGCCAAAGTATGTCTTGACACGGGCCAGAGCCATCCACGCTCCCTCAATACACGCCGATCGCTTTATTGCGTCAATACGCGGTACCGCACCAAGGAACTGCTGCACTAAACCAAAATAACTCTTCGGCTGGGGTCCGCCCGGCCACAAATCAGTCATGACATGCTTCATGGCAAATCCGGATAGTCGATTCAGCTCGGCCCATTCGGCCAACCGATCGGTCAACGGAAGAAGACGCTCCGGACTATGGAATTGCGACCAATATAGCTCTTCCTTCGTGCCCTTCTTCCGCTTCGGAAGTGCTCAATCGCGTCCGCGGCCGCCGCTAAGTCCAGATAAGCATCCTCCGAACTCCACAACTTGTCCAATTGAGCATACTTTGGATCTCAGTATATTTCCTCCGCAGAAACGGTTTTCCAGCCGCAATTGCCCCGGCCTGACTCAGCTCCTCCTTGGCAGCTCTCAAAGCCGAATGGGCATTCTTGGATTCGGTGGCGGCCTTTTTCAGGCCCTCTTGCTCTGCTTGGCGTTCTTTTTCAAGAACCTCGCAGCGATCGGTAGTATCCTTCAATTTTCTGGCCATGGCGGCCATTTCCTCTTTGCTTCGGCAAAGGAGCAGCCTGCTCGCTTCTAGCTCTTCGCCGCCCTTAAAGCGCCGTGATTACTATTTCTGGCTTGCTCTTTCACTCGGGCGAAGTTCCGCCTGTAGCTCTTCCACAAAGAGCGGCACCATCTGCATTTAGCATACAAATAGTAAGACATGGGCGCCAAGCTCCCTTACTAGGTGTCCGCGTAGCATTCGTGATACCTTGTGACTCGTCAAACCGTTTATTGACCAGCGCGATGTCCGTGATCCGCCTCGTCAAGTTGCCACTTTAGTTCGGCATATTCATCGGTCCGGCTAGCCACGGACGCCCGCCACCTGCTTAGGAGCGGAGATATGTTAAGACTGAGAATTTGATCCTCGGCACGTCGTCCATTTTGACAAGATACCGAGTCTCAGGGACTACTATCTATACAGGGCGCATTTTATATGCATAACTGTCAGAAGTTACATCATTTTTGCGTACCTCAAACCCCATCAGTAAGCTTCTGATGGCTCTCCGCGTATGCAATTCTTTCAATCACCGTACCCATTAGAGCACAGTGATCTTCTGAGATAGCCGCTCGCCCGAGCAGATCCTTCAGCTCCTCCGACCGCACATCACTTGGCGCCGGACCTTCCGCCCGCCAGATTCGGGGAACCCTCCACGACGACACCTCCGGGTCGTCCGCTTCACATGAGGGTGCGACAGGTGGAGGCGTTTCGCTCTCCATCATCTCCGGAAGAAGATCCCCCGAAGACGAGCCGATGTAGGGCGGAACCCTACGTGGACGATATTTCATGTTGGAGCGGATCCTACGGGGAATCACGAGGAACACGCGGAAGAACACGAGGGAAACACGGAGGAAACGAGAGAGAGATCACGAAACCGACAAGAGATTAATCACACAAGTGCTAGATTATCGATCACATAGAGTGGCACAAGATTCAAGATCAACAAAGGTAAGGATACACGAGTAGCCGTTCTTCTCCGAGAGGAGGTCTTGATGGGGTCCACCCTAGAAGGGGGTCTTGAATCCGCTTGGGGGATCTTCTCCGTAGAGGTCCTGAGCTCCGAGGAGAAGTGATGTAGAGTGGAACCCTACGTGGGCGATCTTTCACGTTGGAGCGGATCCTACGGGGACTCACGAGGAACACACGGAAGAACACGAGAGAAAAGAGAGAGAAATCACGAAACCGACAAGAGATCAATCACACAAGTGCTAGATTACCGATCGCATAGAGTGGCACAAGATTCAAGATCAACAAAGGTAAGATACAAACGGTAACCGTTCTTCTCCGTGAGGAGGCCTTGAGGGGGTCCACCCTAGAAGGGGTCTTGAATCCGCTTGGGGGATCTTCTCCGGAGAGGTCCTGATCTCGGTGGAGAAGTAGCCAAGTGGATGAGCAAAGGCTCTCACACAAGAATATGAGCTAATCCAATGCTACCCTAGAAAGTTGGGGAAGAAGGAGTATATATAGTTTAGGGGGCGAAGGGGTACAAGGGCTGCGGCCCAAACGAAGTCAACACACAGGCGTCGGACGTCCGGAAGGCGTCGGACGTCCGGAGGCTCGGGACGGTCCGGACGTTCGGACGGGCTCGGGCGTCCGTAGAATCAGCTCTGTCGTGGGCGCGCCGGACGTCCGGAGACGGTCGGTCGTCCGGAGCTTTGTGACGGTCCGGATGTCCGGAAGTTGTCGGTCGACCGATCAGTAGATTCGATTCAAGGCGTCGTCGGTCGGACATCCGGAGGCTTCGGTCGTCCGTAGTTCTGGTTCGGTAAAAGTGCGGACGTCCGGGAGTCCGATCGTCCGGTCCTGGACTCGTCGGACGTCCGGAAGGCGTCGGTCGTCCGTCTGTGCCTTCAAAGACATCTCTTCTTCTTCTTCAATATGCTTGGAGTCCTCGCCGTCTTGGCTCGCAAGTAGTTGATCCTTGGCTCACCTCCATGTACCTGATTACACATAGAGTCTCCGAATGAGGTAGTAGCCATGTCTCGTGAGTAGGAAGAGGGAGTTCGAGAGGAGCGAATTCACCTTATCTTCGATAGCCTTAGCTCGGGCTCTTGTCATGGGTCCTAGTGGCGTTGAGGGAGATGTAGGCACGTTCATGGGGATGAGCGAGGGGTGCTCCGCATCATCTCCCCCCTCCCTTGGGAGAGATCCGACCTCGGATCAAAAGCTTCATCTCCATGGTAAGGTGCGAGGTCCTTGACGTTGAAGATGTCGCTCACGTTGTACTTGTCTCGAGGTAGGTCAATCTTGTAGGCGTTGTCGCTAGAAGCTGCATAGCCCCTTGAAAGGTCCATCGGCTCTAGGAAGAAGCTTGGACTTGCGTTCTTTGGGGAAGCGTTCCTTGCGAAGGTGTAGCCACACTAGATCACCAATGTTGAAGACCATGGGTTGCTTGTTGACGTTGAGCTTGGACGCTAGTCGTTGTACTTGGCGCCGATGGTTTGTTTTGTATCATCATGCATCTTCTTGATGTAGCTTGCCTGCACTCGCATCCATGTTGGTGCGCTCTTGTAGAGGAAGAGGTAGAATGTCCAATGGGGACAAGGGGTTGAAACCGTAGAGCGACCTCAAAGGGGACTTGCCGGTAGTTGAATGTCTTGCACGATTGTAGGCGCATTTCGGCGATGGGTAGACATGCTTCCCATTCCTTGATGTTCTTCTTTATCAAGACACGAAGTAGAGTGGATAGTGTGCGGTTCGTCACCTCCGTTTGGCCATCGGTTTGAGGATGGAATGCCGAGGAGAACAAGAGCTTGATTCCGAGTTTGGCGCATAGGGTCTTCCAAAATTAACTCAAGAACTTGACGTCACGATCGGAGACGATTGTCTTTGGTACGCCATGGAGTCGCAAGATTTCCCTACAAAAGAGATTGGCAACATGTGAAGCATCGTCTATCTTGTTGCAAGGTATGAAATGTGCCATCTTAGAAAATCTATCCACAACAACAAAGACGGAATCCTTGCCATTTTGACTCCTAGGCAAACCGAGTACAAAATCCATACTAATGTCTTCCCATGGTTGATATGGAATTGGAAGGGGCATGTAAAGACCATGAGATTGAGCTTTAGACTTAGCATTGCGACATGTATAGCATCGGTTGGTGAAGCGTGAGACGTCATGAACATCTTGGGCCAAAAGTAGTTGTTGGAGAGCGTGGCGAATGTCTTGTCGCTGGCCCAAAGTGTCCCATGAGTCCGCCTCCATGAGCCTCTTGCAAAAGGAGCAAATGAAGAGAAGACTCGGGAATGCAAAGTTTGTTAGCTCTCATAAGATAACCATCCTTGATGTAATATTGTTCCCAAGACGTAAGGCCAAACACTTAGCATAAGGAGAAGCAAAAGATGGATCATGCTCATACAAGTCTTTTATATGCTAAAACCAATAACATTCAACTCAAGTTGAGTGACAAGCATGCATATGCGTGAAAGCGCGTCGGCAACTACATTTTCTTTACCCTTAATGTACTTGATCACATAAGGAAAAGATTCAATGAATTCACTCCATTTGGCATGACGCTTGTTCAATTTAGTTTGACCTTTGAGGTACTTAAGCGCTTTCATGATCGGTATGGATGACAAACTCATGAGGTCTAAGGTAATGTTCCCAAACATGTAGCACACGCACTAAAGCATACAATTCTTTGTCATAGATGGGATAATTAAGTTGAGCACCGGAGAGTTTTTCACTAAAATAAGCAATGGCTCGTTTTTCTTGCATCAAAACTCCGCCAATTCGGTACCACTTGCATCACAATGAACCTCAAAAGTTTTGTCAAAGTTGGGCAAAGCAAGAATCGGAGCATGAGTAAGTAAAGACTTGAGCTCATCAAAAGCGGTTGATTGCAAAGTTCCCCAAACAAAGGGGGTATTCTTCTTGCTCAAAGCATGCAAAGGAGCGGCAATTGTGCTAAAATCTTTCACAAAGCGACGATAGAAACCCGCAAGACCAAGAAAACTTCGCACTTGTTGCAAATTTGTGGGTTGGGGCCAAGTTTTAATTGCTTCAATTTTAGATTCATCAACATGGACACCCTTTGAGGAAACTACAAAACCCAAGAAAACCACTTTGTCAACTCCAAAAGTGCATTTTTTCAAGTTTGCATAAAGGCTTTCCTTGCGAAGAGTTTGCAACACAGATTTTACATGATTGATATGCTCTTTCATGGTTTTGCTAAACACAAGAATATCATCAAAGTAAACCACAACAAAGACTCCAATATAAGGACGAAGCACATGATGCATAAGACGCACAAAAGTACCGGGAGCTTCCGAAAGACCCATAGGCATCACTAACCATTCATATAATCCAAATTTGGTTTTAAAAGCAGTTTTCCATTCATCACCCTCTTGTATGCGTATTTGATAATAGCCACTTTTAAGATCAATTTTGAGAAAAGTTGGCTCCACTAAGTTCATCAAGCATATCATCTAAGCGAGGAATGGGATGCCGATATCGAACGGTGATAGCGTTGATAGGTCTACAATCGGAACACAAGCGGAAACTTCCATCGGGCTTAGGCACAAGAATAACGGAACGGCACAAGGGCTTAAGCTTTCACGTACATGACCGTTGTCGATGAGTTGTTGTACTTGCCGTTGAATTTCCTTGGTTTCTTCCGGATTGACTCGGTATGGAGCTTTGTTTGGTAGAGGTGCTCCGGGATGAGGTCAATTCGATGCTCAATCCCTCGAAGAGGAGGTAGACCCGGAGGTAGCTCATCGGGAAAAACATCTTGAAATTCCTGCAAAGAGATTGAAACACCAAAGGTAGTTCGTGAATGGTGTTAGTTTTGGTTCTCCATCCTTGCACACAAGGACAAAGTGCATCACACTCGATGGGTTCTCACACACTTCTCTCATCTCACTTTTGGTGGCAAATAGAATGAGGTTTTTCTCTCTAGGCGAAGAGTCGCTTAAATTTGGCTTGTGGCTCTCACTCACTTTTGGGTGGATCACTTTCTCACTCTTGTCTCTATGAGGAGTGGCTTGTTTGTCGGCTATCACTTGACTAGGAGACATAGGTCGTAGCACATATTCTTTCCTTTTCATCTTGAAGCTATAGTGATTGGTACGCCCATTGTGTATGACACCACGGTCGAATTGCCATGGTCGACCAAGAAGTAGGTGACAAACGGTCATTGGGACCACATCACACTCCAAAGTGTCTTCGTATGCACCAATTTTGAAAGAGACTAGGACCGTATGCTCAACTCAGATAGTGCCGGAATCACTTAGCCATTGCACCTTGTAAGGATGCGGTGCTTCCTTTTGCCAATTGGAGCTTGGAGCATAGTTCTTCACTTGCCAAGTTGTGGCAACTACCTCCATCGATGATGACCTTGATGGACCGTCCATTGATGCCGGCTTTTGTGTGGAAGATGTGGCATCGTTGGTCTTCTTCTTGTTGATGTTGAAGAGTCAAGACCTTGAGACAACGAGGGCGGGGCTAGAATCCTCATCACAAATGACTTGATCATCTTCTTCTTCGCTCACTTGCGGTGCATGGCCACTTGCTCAAGAGCTTCCATCTCCTCTTCACTCATGGAGTCATATGTGCCATCGTCGTTGAGGATCATGGTGCGCTTGTTGGTGCATTCGTATGACTTGTGGCCTCGTCCGCCGCAAGTGAAACACTTGAAGGAGCTTGTCTTGATGGTCTCATCGGTCGGAGTAGAGGATGAAGCACGCGGGTTGATGTTGCTTGTAGTAGGAGGAGGACGACTTGAGCTTGTCGAAGTCTTCTTGTAACTTGACTTGTCGTCGTTTCTTGAAGAAAGTTTGGTTGATGTAGATGATGGAGGAGTCGTTGAAGCTTGGTTGTTGGAGGAGCCGTAGGTCTTGGATGAGTACTTGGCGTACTTGAAGTCATCTTGCACTTGGCGTTCCACCTTTGTAGCTTGATGCACGAGCTCAATGAGGGATGAGTATGGTTGGAAGTCGACGATCTTCTTGATGTGATGATTGAGTCCATTCAAGAAACGTGCCATAGTTTGCTCATCATCTTCCTTGACATTGGCTCGAATCATGGCTATCTCCATTTCCTTGTAATATTCTTCAACGCTCTTTGTTCCTTGCTTGAGTAGTTGGAGTTTCTTGAAGAGGTCGCGGTTGTAGTAGGTTGGCACAAAACGTGCTCGCATGACATCCTTCATTTGAGCCCAAGTGGCGATTGGAGGTTCACCTCTTGCTTGTCATCGCTCAATGATTTGTTCCCACCATATGAGCACATAGTCTTGGAACTCAAGTGATGCCATAGCGATTTTCTTCGCTTCATCGTAGTTGTGCAAGCGGAAGATTTTGTCAACCTTGAATGCCCATGAGAGGTAGTCTTCGGGGTCATTGCTTCCATTGAACTTGGGCATGGTGAATTTTAGCTTGTCAGAAGCGTTGCTCTTCATTGTGTTGTTGACGGTGTTGATGATGACGTCCTTGGCGTGGATTGTATTCGTCTTCATGTTGCTCTTGGTGCGGAGGAAGACCATGATCAACTTGCCCTTGTTGAACTTGAGGTTGAGGTGGAGCTTGACGAGCTTGTGGAGGAGCTTGAGGAACTTGTCGTTGTGCATGAGGTTGGTAGTTCCTCTCTTGGATTTCTTCTCGAAGGGCTTCCTCTTGATTGCGCCGTTCGCGATTGCGGTTGGCTAAGGATCTACTTGATTCTTGAAGGGCACGTTGCGCCTCAAGAGCTTGCGCCTCACGTTGTCGTTGTTGAAGACGTTGAGCCTTGGCGTCTTGTTCGTCTTGGTGAAGACGTGCTCGTTCTTCCTCTTGTTGGCGACGAAGACGTTGTCGTTCTTGAGCTTGAGCAAAAGCCTCTTGATTAGATTGAGGACGAGGAACTTGATCATCAACTTGCGGTTGCGAGATGTATGACGGTCTTGGCGCGCGGCTCGTCGAAGAGTGTTTGATGACGGTGTACTTGAGTCGTAGAAGGTGTCGTCGGAATGTCGACTCGAGCGGCTCCGTCTTGATGATGAAGAAGTTGAACGATGCCGGTTTCTCATCAACGCGGATCTCGTTCATTCGTGCATCATTCTCTTGCTTGTGAGCCTCGAACTTGTTGTCGAAGTAGTCTCTTGTACGTTGCTCGGAGAGTCGCAAGTCGGTGGCGAGGTTGTCGATGCGGTCGGTCATTGCTTGTTGTTCTTGGTGCAACGCTCGTTGTGCACCAAATAGGTGGTTCCTAGTGACATATGAAGACATGTCGTCGTCTTGCTCGTTGAAGAGTGGGTTGGTAGAAGAACTTGGCCTATCCATCATTCCAAGCAAAATGTGAGTGGTAGAACGAAAAAGAACTTATACCAATGTACCTTTGACCGATGTTGAAGATGAATCAAGTTCACTCAAATGCGGACAATGAAATAGCACTCTTGGTACCGATTCTTGTCGGTTCTCACACCTACACAAGTAAAAGCTTTATGGTGGAGCTCGGTTAGGATGGTGGCACAAAATTTGATGCAATTGTAAGTGAGACTCAATAAAGTTGGAAATGATTCACAACTTTGCAAATGCAACAAGTAGACCACTAGCAAGATAAGGTACACGGAAACACACACGCAAAAGATAATATGGGGTTATGCAACCAAGGATGAGCCAAAATGTGGAATTCACCAAGATGCTCTTGTTGCACAACACTGGAGAGACGCTTAGCACGATTGCACAATAGGCGGATACGAACTTGTGCACAACCTACTAAGCAAAATGCAACGACTTCTACCCAAGTATGCTATATGTATGGTGTTTCGATGTGTTGATCCAAAATGATCAAGTATGACTATCTTAATGTTGTATGATGCTATGGTTCTTGCTAATAAGCTCTTTGCTTATCTTCCTTTCTTTGCTTAAAAGCTTGAATGGCTCTTTCTCTTTTGAGCTCCTTTCTCATGCAAAACTTCACGAACCAAGATAGCAATTGTGTATGCGATGACAACTTTGTGACACACAAGTTGATGGTAAGATATGCACCACTTTGGTATGGTATGTATGCTATGGAGTATGATCACTAATGTGCACAAGTCACGTTGCGGGCAATACTCAATGTCTAGTCTCGATGGGTAAGCAACGCGAAAGATGGGCTATGATGGTTATCAATGCAATTGCAAGTAATGTCAAAGGTGTCGACGATGTTACCGCCCTTGAGCGAAGATGAGCGGTGGTGATGTTGATGTTGAACCGTACCTAGATAGCCGAAACACAAAAGGATACGGAAAACCCCAACTCAGATTCTCAAGGCAAAATTTGGCAACATTGTCGGAATTGGAAGTGGGAAAGGCTAAGGTGGTGTTATGCGAAAGTGGTGGAGGTAAGTGGGAGTGTATGTGATGCGGAGCATCCCACGATCATCCCCATGGACTTACAACCGTCTCATCAAGAGCCAAGAGGACCCATGACACGAGCCAGAGCTAGAGCTCTCGAGAACGAGGTGACCTCTTTCCTTATTGATATCGCATATGATCCTCTCGAGACATGGCTACTACCTAAGTCCGATATGCTATGCATGATTAGGTGTCAAGGGAAACCTCCCGATGACGCACGTGAAGATGGACAAGCCACCAAGTCCGCGGAGGAAGAGAACCAACAGAGAAGGCCAAGAACACCTTCCAGCCCCGGACATCCGCCATGGCCCCGGACATCCGCCCTGGAGCTTCTACCTCAACAGGATCCCATCTGCCATGTCTCCAGGCCCGGACATCCGGCGTCCAAGCCGGACATCCGCCCCACCGAAATCGGCGCCTCTTTCCGATTCGGTACAAACGGTCGCCCCAGCCCGACATCCGCCCTTGGCGGACATCCGGCTCTTCCGGAAGCCCGGATATCCGGCCCCTCGCCCGAAATCCGGCCCCCATCACCGATTGCGTTTGGAAGACCTTCGCCCGGACATCCGCCCCTAGTCCGGACATCCGGCGTCTCGAAAGCCCGGACATCCGTGGCGACGCCTAACGTCCGGCCTCCCCTGCTGCTGTGATGCCTCGAGGGCCTTGTCCCTTGTACCCCTTCGCCCGAGACTATATATACTTATTCCCTTTCCTCTTTCGAGGGTTAGCATTGGATTAGCTCATATTCTTGTGTGAGAGCCTTTGCTCATCCACTTGGCTACTTCTCCACCGAGATCAGGACCTCTCCGGAGAAGATCCCCCAAGCGGATTCAAGACCCCCTTCTAGGGTGGACCCCTCAAGGCCTCCTCACGGAGAAGAACGGCTACCGTTTGTATCTTACCTTTGTTGGTCTTGAATCTTGTGCCACTCTATGTGATCGGTGATCTAGCATTTGTGTGATTGATCCCTTGTCGGTTTAGTGATTTCTTTCTCGTTTCCTCCGTGTTTCCCTCTTGTTCTTCCGCGTGTTCTTCGTGATTCCCGTAGGATCCGCTCCAACGTGAAAGATCGCCCACGTAGGGTTCCGCCCTACATCATCTATGGTATCATGAGCCACGTTGATCACGTTATTGGAGCCCCTACCCCTCTTTTTCTAGCTTGATTTTGTCGTTTTTTTCCTAAATCCGAAAATCCCCACAAAAATAGCCCCAAATATTTTTTTGTGATTTGTTCGTGTGATGAAGTTTTGTTGGATTTGATCCATGGATTTCGTGTGTTACAGGTAGATCTAGCTTTCTCCCACCATTTCCACAATTTTCCATCCACAAAATCTCCCGAATTTTGCCCCGGTTCCTTGATGAGGACATGATTACCTTGGATACGACCAAAAATATTGCATACATGTATATTTGTGAGGTGATTTCTAATGCAAACTATGCAATAATTTATTTAAGTCATCCAGGACAAAAATACTTCACAAACTTTTGTGCCATGTCTAATTGCAGGTGTATGGGACATTTGTACAATCCACATATGAAGATAAGGGAGAAAGAGATGTTTACTCATTGTTCAAAAAGTTCTCTCACGTCACTTTTGGCCCAAGAGAAGATAGAGTCCAAGTCTCTCACGCTACGGACTCAGATTCGGATCAAGATGCATACATACCGACTCAAAACGTCAATAGACCTTCGTGGTCGTTGATCGTGCTCGGCGTGGTCAATAACCTCTCTGAGTTGGTTTAGCGATTGCTAAGGCGCAACGTCGTGCACGTTTGTAGTCGGATCGTCATAATCTTCTCCACCAAATCGATAGTTATCATCTCATCGAAAGATCTGGACACCTCGCCTCTATCAAGTGGTATCGGTTTTCAGGTTGCTCGGTGAGAATTTCCAATTGTCCCTAGATTCGATTTATTTTCTTACCTATTGTCCAAGAAAAGGCCACGGAAAAGTTAGATCTATTCATCATTTGTCCTAGCCAGTCCAAGCCTTTGCAATTTTCTTTTCATTGTTTGCATTATTGAATTATCGGTTGCATCGTCGTGTCGAGTTGCTGGTCTTAGTGTCTAGTTCCTTTAGAGTTTCGAGTTCTGTTCACATTAGTCACGCCGCCGCTGCATCATTATCCCTTCCATCGCCCACCATACCATCCATCAATTTCCAGCACGTGCTATGCACTATTCATTGTCATAATCATAGTTGACGTCATTCACATCTTCGCTGATCCAATCTGCATCTTATCTAGTTTGTTTTGGAAAAGAGGAAAAAGAGAGAAAAAAAGAGAAAAAAGTAAAAAAAGTCAGAGAAAAAAAGAGAAAGAAAAAGGAAAAAAAGTGTGAGAAAAAAGAGAGAAGAAAAAAACAAAGTTTGGATCTATCTAGACTCAATCTCGTAGCTGAATTCGGATTGGAATGCTTTTATGCAATCGCTCAAGAAACAGGCATAACTTCCTCATCTGAAGTCCGTTTTGGCTCCACGAGTATTCAAATTAAAGCTAGAGACGAGCCGCATCTAAATAGTTGCAGAAGCTTGTTCAATATTTGGCACCTCAAAATCGGCTCCTAAATAGGTCTTTTGCCCTCAAGTTCGTGAACACAGCTTATTCCAGTTTTTCAAATCAGTTTTAGAATTTTTGACTCCTCATATCAACTCGGATTTGAGTGATTCTTTTTGCATTGGAAAGCTTGAGTTAGTAGCATTCTTTGAAAAAAGTTATCAGAAAATTGGCTCAAACTTTTCAAGAGGAAAACTGGAGAGAGAGAGTTGTTGTATATCCCGCTTGGCGCTTGTTTTTCATCATTATCTTTCTTGCCGTTGTGCTCTTCACTTATATCTTGCTGTCTAGAGCTACTCATTATCCTTCATTGATGCTAGTTGTGCTACGCCGTGACCTCATTAGTGTTCTAGGCTCGCGTCTCTAGTCCGGTCTAGCCTAGGACCAAAGACAAGATCACGTCGTTGAGCGTTTATTCAACATTGCATCTTTGAATTGATTATTGCTAATCTTTTGCTACCATATATAGCCAACCCAGCTCCACATATTTCTACACCGTGTATACGTGACGCTCCCCGGCAATCTCTTTACACAATCTTGAGTTACTTGACACCGCTGGTTACTGTCACCTTTCTTTGCATGGTAAGAACTTGTAAGACATTGATATTTGCTTTACTGTGAGCGTTTTACCACCACATCCTAGTAGTTATAGAAACATTATTTTTGGATTTTGTTTCTTGTTCTACTAATCATGACAGGATCCAGAGTCAATTCATGGGCTTTGTCGATCGGGGGAGACATGCCACCACCTATGCAAATACCACAACCATCACGAGAGGTGCACAAACATCCAAATGCGCATGATCAGGTTCATGTTTCTATACCACCATTTAATGGCCGTTTTAGACCTCCTTTATATATTGAATGGGAGTTAGACATAAATAATATATTTGCTTCCCATAATTTTGATGAACGTAAAAAGTTATGGTTGCGGTTGGTTCTTTCAATCGGTTATGCTCTAGTTTGGTGGAGTGAATATTGTAGGTTACACCCTGATTATGTACCTAATACTTGGGATGATTTAAAACATGTCATGAGAGATAGATTCGTCGATGTTTATTATACTCGTGGCATGATTAAAAAACTGGAACATTTAAAACAAGGTAGTGACACCGTAACAAAACATCATGATGATTTACAAACTACCTTGTTGCACTCATTTTTAGAAGAAAGTGAAGAAGATTTTATGGATAGATTTTGGGGAGGATTAAACCATAATATTCAGGAGATACTAATTCATGAAGAGTGTTATCCTATGGACCATTTGTTTCGTCTTGCTTGCAAAGCTGAACAAGAAATAAAACGACGTGTTGCCCACAAGGAGAACAAGCGCACGGTGCACATTCCAACTGTTGATACAGATGTTTATTCAACTACTAGGCGTACTATGACAACCACATCCGTTGTTGCGAGGACTACATCATCTCCACCATGTGACACATCATCATCGAGAGTGCCTGCATCATCTAAGTTGACTATAAGAGGTAATGACAAAGGTACAGATTTTCCACTTTTACATGAGAATGATGCATGCCTAGTTAACTTGAATACATCACGTGTTGAGCTACCCACTACTTTGATCACACCACCTATTTTAGAGGATTATATTGATAATTTGACTTTGCCATGCGATCAAACAACTGAAATACCAACAATTTTGAGTGCACCCATTGAATTAATTGTTGATGCAAAAGAATCAATATTTAATCATTTTGATATGACCTCTAATCTTGGTGATGATTCGTGTCGAATGACTTATTGCATGTTTACTTATTTAAGCATGTTGTAGCATGTAAACTTGATGCAAGTAAGGTTTATTCACCAATGTTGGGATGGTTTAATGATGAACATTGTCAATTTTTGAAATGAATAAGAGCTTCACTTATATGTGCAAACTGAGTTGCAATATTTTCATGCCTTCTACTTCTTGTGATAATGTTTTGGCTTTAGATTTTATGAACTATGCAAGTTACTCATCTATTTATGTGTCATATGTGCAAAAATCAAGGGAAATAAAATGGATGACATATACATATACAACATGTACACCTTGTCTCTTTTGTTAGCCACATTTCAGACTAAGAACCGCCGAGGACGGCTTTGTTTTCAAGAAGTGGAGGATGATGAGGACATGACTACCTTGGATAAGACCAAAAATATTGCATACATGCATATTTGTCGGTGATTTCTAGTGCAAACTATTCAATAATCTATTTATGTTATCGAACAAAAATACATCACATACTTTTGTGTTTTGTCTAATTGTAGGTGTATGGGACATTTGTACAATACACATATGAAGATAAGGGAAAAGGAGAAGTTTAGGTGCTGTTCAAAAAGTCCTCTCACGTCACTTTTGGACCAAGAGAAGATAGAGTCCAAGTCTCTCACGTTACGGACTCAGATTCGGACTACGCAGACATACTGACTCAAAACGTCAATAACTTTTTCATCCGGACTCCAAATTGGGTGATTCTTTTTTTGTTGGAAAATAGATTTGGTGCACCTTCCAACCCAATTGGATTCACCTTCAAATTCGTCCGGAGCATTGAGTTATGGACGAAACAATCTGATGCTGCAGCAGAATCTGAGTCAAACTACAAGTCCAAAGGTGTTACGTCACCTCCGCTTGGGCCCATTGTCCTTGTACGACCTAGGGTTAGTTTTAGGCTGCCTTGGGACGTCCTACCACCTCCTTGGCCGCCACCCCTTGCTCCTATATAAGTAGATCCATCTAGTAGCTTTTTCTTGGGGATTTGTTTAGTTAAAAGTTAGCCATTGCAACTTCGTACTTCGCTTGTGTCCAACGACCAGACCAAGACCGCTTACGGATCCCCACCTTTATCAATACTTCATATATACCGCAATATTCAGATTGCTTTATCATATTCTTGCTTGTTTTTCGATTGCTTGCGTGAATAGACCTTCGTGGTCAGGTTGATTGTGCTCCGGCGTGGTCAATAACCTCTTGGAGTTGGTTTAGCGATTGCTAAGGCGCAACGTCGTGCACGTTTGTAGTCGGATCGTCAAAGTCGTCTCCACCAAATCGATAGTTATCATCTCATCGAAAGATCGGGACACCCTCGCCTCTATCATTCCCACCTTCCCCCGCGGTGTTCATCCAGCCCGGACATCCGGCCCGATCAGCCCGGACATCCGGCGCCCCGGACATCCGGCTTCGGCCGATTTCCGCCCCGGTAACATCAATCCCTTCCACCACCCCGATCACCGCCTAACTTTCGCCAAATTTTGTCCCGTGCCCACATACACCACCTTAGCCTTTCCCACTTCCAATTCCGACAACGTTGCCAAATTTTGCCTTGAGAATTTGAGTTGGGGTTTTTCCGTATCCTTTTGTGTTTCGGCTATCTAGGTACGGTTCAACATCAACATCACCACCGCTCATCTTCGTCAAGGACGGTAACATCGTTGACACCTTTGACATTACTTGCAATTGCATTGATAACCATCATAGCCCATCTTTCGCGTTGCTTACCCATCGAGACTAGACATTGAGTATTGCCGGCAACATGACTTGTGCACATTAGTGATCATACTCCATAGCATACATACCATACCAAAGTGGTGCATATCTTACCATCAACTTGTGTGTCACAAAGTTGTCATCGCATACACAATTGCTATCTTGGTTCGTGAAGTTTGCATGAGAAAGAGCTCAAAAGAGAAAGAGCCATTCAAGCTTTTAAGCAAAGAGAGGAAGATAAGCAAAGAGCTTATGAGCAAGAACCATAGCATCATACAACATTAAGATTGTCATACTTGATCATCTTGGATCAACACATCAAAACACGATACATATAGCATACTTGGGTAGAAGTCGTTGCATTTTGCTTAGTAGGTTGTGCACAAGTTCAGATCCGCCTATTATTGTGCAATCGTGCTAAGCGTCTCTCTAGTGTTGTGCAACAAGAGCATCTTGGTGAATTCCACATTTTGGCTCATCTTTGGTTGCATAACCCCATATTATCTTTATGTGTGTGTTCCGTGTACCTTATCTTGCTAGTGGTCTACTTGTTGCATTTGCAAATTTGTGAATCATTTCCAACTTTATTGAGTCTCACTTACAATTGCATCAAATTTTGTGCCACCATCCTAACCGAGCTCCACCATAAAGCTTTTACTTGTGTAGGTGTGAGAACCGACAAGAATCGGTACCAAGAGTGCTATTTCATTGTCCGCATTTGAGTGAACTTGATTCATCTTCAACATCGGTCAAAGGTACATTGGTATAAGTTCTTTTCCGTTCTACCACTCACATTTTGCTTGGAATGATGGATAGGCCAAGTTCTTCTACCAACCCACTCTTCAACGAGCAAGACAACGACATGTCTTCATATGTCACCAAGAACCACCTATTTGGTGCACAACGTGGCGTTGCACCAAGAACAACAAGTAATGAGCGACCGCATCAACAACCTCGCCACCGACTTGCGACTCTCCGAGCAACGTACAAGAGACTACTTCGACAACAAGTTCGAGGCTCACAAGCAAGAGAATGATGCAAGAATGGACGAGATCCGCGCGTTGATGAGAAACCGGCGTCATTCAACTTCTTCATCATCAAGACGGAGCCGCTCGAGTCGACATTCCGACGACACCTTCTACGACTCAAGTACACCGTCATCGAATACTCTTCGACGAGCCGCAGCCAAGACCGTCATGCATCTCGCAACCCGCTACATGTCAAGCATTCACAAGAGCAAGTTGACGATCAAGTTCCTCGTCCTCAATCTAATCAAGAGGCTTTTGCTCAAGCTCAAGAACGACAACGTCTTAAATCGTCAACAAGAGGAAGAACGAGCACGTCTTCACCAAGACGAACAAGACGCCAAGGCTCAACGCCTTCAACAACAACAACATGAGGCGCAAGCTCTTGAGGCGCAACGTGCCCTTCAAGAATCAAGTAGAGCCTTCGCCAACCGCAATCGCGAGCAGGCGCAATCAAGAGGAAGCCCTTCGAGAAGAAATCCAAGAGAGGAACTACCAACCTCATGCACAACGACAAGTTCCTCAAGCTCCTCCACAAGCTCGTCAAGCTCCACCTCAACATCAAGTTCAACAAGGGCAAGTTGATCATGGTCTTCCTCCGCGCCAAGAGCAACATGAAGACGAATACAATCCACGCCAAGGACGTCATCATCAACATCGCCAACAACACAATGAAGAGCAACGCTACGGCAAGCTAAAATTCACCATGCCCAAGTTCAATGGAAGCAATGACCCCGAAGACTACCTCTCATGGGCATTCAAGGTTGACAAAATCTTCCGCTTGCACAACTACGATGAAGCGAAGAAAATCGCTATGGCATCACTTGAGTTCCAAGACTATGTGCTCATATGGTGGGAAAAAATCATTGATCGACGACAAGCAAGAGGTGAACCTCCAATCACCACTTGGGCTCAAATGAAGGATGTCATGCGAGCACGTTTTGTGCCAACCTACTACAACCGCGACCTCTTCAAGAAACTCCAACTACTCAAGCAAGGAACAAAGAGCGTTGATTTAGCTCATAGATAGAGCTTCGCTCATCCATACCGGATCTACTCCACGAGAGAGACCGCGGCCCCTCTTCGGAGACGATCCACCTTGGATTCAAGACCTCCCTTTGCGGAGAAGACCATCATCAAGACCTCACTTACGGAGAAGAACGGCTACCGTTTGTATCGTCCTTTGTTGACCTTGAATCATGTATCTCCCTTTGTGTTCTTTGATCTAGCATTTGTGTGACCGATTCCTTGTTGGTTGAGTGTTTTCCCTCGTTCCTCCCCGTGATTTCCTCGTGTTCTTCCGCTCGTTCTTCGTAATCCACCGTAGGATCCGCTCCAACGTGAAAGATCGCCCATGTAGGGTTCCGCCCTACATCAGTATGTGGGCACGGGACAAAATTTGGCGAAAGTTAGGCTTCGGAAGTCGGTGGTGGAGTAGCGGAGGATGTGGTGGAAGCCCTAGGCAAAGATGCCAAAGATCAGAAAATTTGATGTAGTCAAATGATTTTGGTGGTATTTTTGTTGGAAGGGGGATGTCAAGAGCTTTTCAACGAGCTAAAGAACGTCAAAATCGGAGTTCGGAAGAATTAGTTATGGACAAAACAAAAATCAGCCAAGTGCGAAACTACAGATTACGGACGTCCGGAAAGGTCGGATGTCCGGGCGTCGGACGTCCGGAAAGATCGAAATCCGTAAATTCAGTTCGGGTTAGGGGTTCCGTCGTCCGGGAAAAGGTCGGACGTCCGGTCGTTCTGGGCTCCGGACGTCTGTAAAGCGTCGGTCGTCCGATTATTGTCGGGTCAACGCGAGATCCGAGTTCGGGGCGCGATTTTGAGCGGAAAATGGAGATTTCGGGGTCAAAATTAGCGGGATTTCGTGGATGAAAGATAGGGAAACTTGGGGAAATGCTAGATCCACTCGAAACCAAGCAAATCCATGGATCAAAATCAACAAAACATCATCACACCAACAAATCACAAAAAAAATTGGGGCTATTTTTGGTGGGGAATTTTCGAATTTAGGAAGAACACAACAAAATCAAGCTAGAAAAAGAGGGGTAGGGGCTCCAAAACGTGATCAACGTGGCTCATGATACCATGATGATGTAGAGTGGAACCCTACGTGGGCGATCTTTCACGTTGGAGCGGATCCTACGGGGACTCACGAGGAACACACGGAAGAACACGAGAGAAAAGAGAGAGAAATCACGAAACCGACAAGAGATCAATCACACAAGTGCTAGATTACCGATCGCATAGAGTGGCACAAGATTCAAGATCAACAAAGGTAAGATACAAACGGTAACAGTTCTTCTCCGTGAGGAGGCCTTGAGGGGGTCCACCCTAGAAGGGGGTCTTGAATCCGCTTGGGGGATCTTCTCCGGAGAGGTCCTGATCTCGGTGGAGAAGTAGCCAAGTGGATATGCAAAGGCTCTCACACAAGAATATGAGCTAATCCAATGCTACCCTAGAAAGTTGGGGAAGAAGGAGTATATATAGTTTAGGGGGCGAAGGGGTACAAGGGTTGCGGCCCAAACGAAGTCAACACACAGGCGTCGGACGTCCGGAAGGCGTCGGACGTCCGGAGGCTCGGGGACGGTCCGGACGTCTGCACGGGCTCGGCGTCCGTAGAATCAGCTTCTGTTGGTGGCGCCGGACGTCCGGAGACGGTCGGTCGTCCGAGCTTCGTGGACGGTCCGGATGTCCGGAAGTTGTCGGTCGACCGTAGATTCGATTCGAGCGTCGTCGGTCGGACATCCGGAGGCTTGATCGTCCGTAGTTCTGGTTCGGGTGGCAAAGTTCCGTACGTACGGGGAGTCCGGTCGTGCTGGTCCTGGGTCTCGTCGGACGTCCGGGAAGGCGTCGGTCGTCCGGTGCCAAGGCCTTCGCACATCTTCTTCTTCTTCTTCAATATGCTTGGAGTCCTCGCCGTCTTGGCTCTCGCAAGTAGTTGATCCTTGGCTCACCTCCATGTACCTGATTACACATAGAGTCTCCGAATGAGGTAGTAGCCATGTCTCGTGAGTAGGAAGAGGGAGTTCGGAGAGGAGCGAATTCACCTTATCTTCGATAGCCTTAGCTCGGGCTCTTGTCATGGGTCCAAGTGGCGTTGAGGGAGATGTAGGCACGTTCATGGGGATGAGCGAGGGATGCTCCGCATCAAGAAGTAACCAAGTGGATGAGCAAGGCTCTCACACAAACATGAGCTAAACCTAAGCTAACCCTAAAAAGAGGAAGGGGATGAAGTATATATAGTCTTGGGGGCGAAGGGGTACAAGGGACAAGTCCCGGATGCATCACAGAGGAGGGGAGGCCGGATGTCCCAAGCTTTCCCGAGACGCCGGATGTCCGGGCTAGGGGGCCGGATGTCCGGGCTGGCGGGGTCTTCCAAACGCAATCGGTGATGGGGGCCGGATTTCCGGGCGAGGGGACCGGATATCCGGGGCTTCCGGAAGAGCCAGATGTCCGGGCCAAGGGCCGGATGTCCGGCTTCTTTGGAAGGGCGGATGTCCCGCCAAGGGCCGGATGTCCTGCTGTCCCGTCCCTTTCTTCCTTCTCCTTCCTCGCTGCCAGCACGCTTGGCCTTGGTCCTTGGGCTCTCCATGATCTCCTCGGGTGTACCGAGTATGCACAATGTCCGCGCTTGAAGTAGCATCCATGTCTTACATGCGGAAAGGGACGATTCGGAAAGGAGCAAGTTCACCTTAGGTCCAATGGCGCATAGTCGAGGTCTCATCTTATGTATCCTTGGGGCTTGGAGAGTAGATGGAGTGTACATGGGGATGAGCGTGGGATGCTCCGCATCATCTCCCTCCCTTGGGAAAGATCCGACCTCGGATCGTGATCCTCATCACCATGGAAACGGTTGTCGAGACGGACTTGTAGTTGGACGAAGTTGAAGACATGGCGCAATCCAAGTAGTCCACGGTGTCGCCGGAGTGATAGACATGCAAAAAGAGCAAACACAAGCAACACTCGGAAATACAATGGTTAGCGCACACAAAGTGTCCATCATGTAAGAATGAGTCCGTGAGGCAAGATTGTTCATGACAAAGCACATGAAGCTTAGCAAGATAATATGAAATGAGATGTAAAGCATTCATGGGAACAAATGCAATCATAGTGCACACAATTGTGTTGTGAATATGATGAATGCAACCACGGTGCAAAATGATGTCATAGTGAGACGGTTTATCAATAGCATGAATATGGCAATGGATGCTCAACATGTGTATGTTATCATGCAATTGATGATTGGCAATATGATCATGATGTATGAATATGCCATCAAGGAAGATCACAACAAATTTGCTAAGAAAATGCACAAGCTCATATATCATGGATGACATGGGAATACAAGATGCAACAAGGCAATCATAATGTGTGTCAATCCATGCATGGGGTGCAAACTTGTGGTGAGTATGATATGTCCATCGAAAGCATGACATGTATGAGCACAAGCAACAAATATGGAGGTGTTGGTATACCAATGCTCGATGTTGTGACAAGAGTGGAAACCGAAGGTGCATCCAATAAGTCCGAGCGCTCCTCAATGTAAAGGTCCATAGAGCCAATCTCCAATGTCGATCCTCCATCCAATAGATGTATCATGTGGACAATAAGAAGGAAACAACAATGAAAGAATGACCCATCCAATATGCGTATTTGAGGATGGCTCAAAGAGAAGGAGTTCACCGATGAATGTTCTCGCAAATGATGGTGTTGCACATCGTGTATGCCTTCAAGATGACCAAGTTGTCGCATAACGACATCGCCTTTGTGAAACCTCCAAAATGAAAGAACATGACAAACACTCGGAAAAACAAATGAGGTTAGCGAAAATGCAAAACCTATCATTCGAAAGTGGTAAGATACCCAACAAGTGTATGCATCATGCTCATCATAAGAAAGTACAAGGGAGCGTTTCATAGTATGGAGGCATATGATGCAAGAACAACCAAATGCAATAGGCGCAATCAAACAAGCATGCATCACAAGTAATATGTCAAAGTCTCCAAGATCAATAAGCATAGTATGGTTGCACTCAATACAAGTGGATATGAGAGAGGCAACTAATGGACACAAGAGACAATGATCAAGATATATCATGTGAGAGGCATGAACATATATGTCATCAACCCAAGAAAGCGAGTAATGGAACATGGGTGATGCATCAAAGCAATCAATCATAGAGATCAAGTCAAGCAAGCTAGTAGTGCGAAGATGCAACATACTAGAAGGAATCATGGCAAGCATGTCATGTGTGCAAATAGTGGGCATGAATAATTCACATGGCATAGCACAAGCATGAAAGCAAGATATTAGAAAATTATCATCAATGTATTGGCGAGAGGCCATATGTAAATAGCAATGGGGCATCATGACTCTCCCAACACAACAACCAACAATAGCATGGGGCACATGATAAACATGGCAAAAGCAATAAGGATCTCCACCAAGCATGCAAATACGCATAGAAGTGGCATAATGATGAAACATGGGTAGATGCAAGCAAGGGTCACAATTGCATGGCAAAGGCATAGGAGCAAGCATAACATGCAAAGTGAACACGGGAAAATGAGCATAAGGTGACAAGTGGTAAATAGCCCATAGCCGTGTGAGAGACAAGTAAAAGAGATGCGCATAGTCGATGCTAAAAGGAATGGTGGGAATGAAAGTCCAAGGGATCCCAAAGCATCGTTGCTCTCAAGAGCTCGTTTCACAACTCTTGGGATTGAGAAGTTGACGAGTATACATGAGTACCTACACAAAACAAAGACAAAGGAAAAATTGTGTGTGCATGATATATGTACACATCATCCATCATGATGCGCACATGCATGTGTCGGTTAGCACAAAATATCCAATGCTCAAATAAATGAGATGCGTGATATAGAAACATGTCATCCATCATGATAGGTTTGTTGTTATGTATAGCATAATGGAGACTCAAATTGTGTAATGCATCATGAGAAATATCTAGAGCATTGTTATCCATGGAATGCATAAGGTGCAAGCAATTATGGGAATCATGCAAAGTATGAAATGCATCAAAATCTCCTAATATGTATGAGGAAACTATGGGGTCCTCCTCATGAGCAAGAGTAGAAACATCACGTGGAGAATATTGACAACATCCAAAACAATGCATATTTGGAACAATGTGATCATGGCATGGAATAGTAGACGAATTGCGCAAATCATGTAAAGGAAGCATGGAAATATCATCACAAGAGAAGCAAAAGCCAATGACCATCATCTCGTCATCTATACCATTAGTGCAAATGGGATTTATTTTAATGGGGCATGCATAGTTACTATGTTGAGATTGTGAAGATGCAATATGGGAGATCTCATTCATAGCATATGACAGGTTCAATGGATTGTCAAATATGATGTGACCAAAGGAATTTTCACATGATATCCTATGGAGCATAACATCACAACTAGGCAACTCAACATGCTCATCATCATATTCATCATAAATAGGTAAGTCAAAGCATGAAGAAGTTTCACTAGCATGAAGCATGGTGATAGGTGGGTCAACATCACGGGAACAATCGATGGTAAGAGAGTCCACTAGTGGGACGAGAGAAGCACCATCACCTATGTTACCTTTGGAAGGTCGCTCATGAGTTGTAGGTGAGGTGTTGAAGATCGTCTCGTTGTCATCTTCATCTTGATGGAACCATGTGGGGGGTTCATCATCATCCACCATGGCCATCGCTGCCTCTAATGGAGGAATAGACTCGTCAAGGATAGGCATGTCGTCATGTAGGAGACCTAGCACCAAAGAAGAAAACACACTAGGAGTAGAGGTTAAGTCGTTAGAATTCATAGTGGCCTCATGTGCCGTGGTCAACTACCTCACTCACTAAGTGTTTTGGCTCACTCACTCCCTCAAGGATGCTCTCACTGTATGGTGGGTGGAGTCACTCAAATGGCGCTCAACCTCACATAGGATGTGTGGCATGCTCTCATGTGTGGGGCTAGTGGTGGTCACACTCATCCTCTCATAGGAAATGCTCTCAATGTCACGTATGGTGGAGTCACTCATGTCACTCATGGGGTGGTGGCTCTCCTCACATGGCAATTGGGGCATCTCGACATATGTGGGTGCCGGAGAGATGTAGGTGCAAATGTCTCCATGCGCCGGTCGCGTAGCTTGACTCGGAGTATGAGTCCAATGCGCGCTGCCTTCATGTTGTTGAAGAGGTTCGCGTCACGCCGTGGTCGAAGGGGATGGCCCTTGCTCGACCGCCTTGTCACCGCCTTGGTGTTGGAGGCCCATATGATGTGGCACCTCATAGCTCGCCTCCATGACCGAAGGGAGTTTCCCATGCTCGGCCATCTTCCTTGAGGGGCTTCCGAAGATGGAAGTGTCGCCTCGTCAGAGGTGGGCGCCTTGGACTTGAAGAAGTCGTTGTAGGCGTACTTTCGTGGGAAGTAGGCAAAGATGCCAGACGTCCAAAGGCGAAGATGCCTTGAGAACACTTGGCGAAGATGTCAAGTGGTTGATGTAGCCGTAAGCGCCGTCTTGGTGGTGCTCGCCTCGCGGTCTTCTCTTGTGCTTATGAAGCTTCAACTTGGCGTGAAGTAGGGCTTGTTGGGACTTGTGCATTTGCGCCAGGAGCATCTTCATGATGATGATGTCGTTGTCGTGCTTGAGCTCCTTGGCGCTCGTAAATGCGTCGTGCACATGATGCTTGAGGTGACTTTCCTTCATGACGATGTTGATCACGAACGTGATGGTGGTCGCCATGTAGATGTGGACGAGGACGATTTGCACTTGCATCGTTTCCGCTCAAGACTTGTGGCTTGAATGTCGCCGCCTTTGAAGATGACGAAGGGAAGTAGACTTGATCAAGGCTCTAATCTCCTCCATCCTTGCATCTTGCTCCTCTTTATGTGCGGCAAGCTTCTTGTCGATGTAGTCCCTTCTCCTTGCTTCGGAGTGATGAATGTCGATGGAGATGTTCTCGATGCGCTCTCGCAATCTTGATTGTGTGCCTAGCACTTGTCGTTGTAGATCGAAGATAGACGCTTTGGTGATGTAGTTGTTCACGCCGTCGTTGTTGTCGAAGACCGGAGATGAAATGCCTTGCCTATCCATCACAAGACTCGAGCAAATATGAGTGGGAGAAAGAGAAGAACTTATACCAATGTACCTTGACCGATGTTGAAAATGAATCAAGTTCACTCAAATGCGGACAATGAAATAGCACTATTGGTACCAATCCTTGTCGGTTCTCACACCTACACAAGTAAATCTTATGGAGGAGCTCGGTGAGGATAGTGGCACAAAAAGTTAATGCAAAATGTTAGCAAGAGTCAATAATGTTGAAAGAGATTCACAAATTCGCAAGTGAAACTAATGGACCAATAGCAAAGAATGGCACACGGAAACACACACACGGATAGATAAATGGGGTCGTGCAACCAAGGAATGAGCACAAAATGTGGAATCCACGGAAACGCTCGTGTTGCACAACTCAAGAGAGACGCTAGCACGATTGCTCAATAGGCGGATACGACACTTGTGCACAACCTATTTGATGCAAAATGGATAAACTTCTATCCCAAGTATGCTATGTATGTATGGTTCGGTGTTTCTCTCAAGATGATCCAAGATGATCGGATATGACAATCTTATATGCAATATGGTATGATGCTATGGCACTTGCTTACAAGCTTCTTTGCTCTCTTTCTTTTGCTTAAAAGCTTTATTTCTTTTTTTGTATGGCCACTTTGCACAATGCACAAACCAAGATAGCAATTGTGTATATGCGGGAACAAACTTGAGACACAATGGATGATATGATACCAATATGATATGGTATGGTATGTAATGGAAGGTATGATCACTAATGTGCACAAGTAACGTTTGCGGCAATACTCAAATGGCTAGTCTCGATAGGCAAGTAACGCAAAAGTAAGGCTAGGGGTTAACAATGCAAAAGCAAGGGAATATACAATGGAGGGATACCACGATACCAAGATGATATGGAGGTTACCGTCCGGCGATGATGAGTAGCGGTGTTCTTGATGTAGATACCAAGATGATGGAGACTCGTCCCTAAGTAGCGAAACACCTTAGGAAACGGAAAACCGCGAACTCAAAATCTCAAACGTCAAATGTCAAAATGGTGGTAGCGGGAATGCGGTGGTGGTTTGCACTTGGCAATGCGGAAGTGGACTGATGGGCTATACACGTGTCGGAGTTGAAGTTGCCGTCCCTAAGTAGTCAAACACCTTAGGAGACACAAGTCACAACTCGAAAAAGCTCAATCAACAATTGGGTTAAGTTGGGGTGGCGGAAGTGTATGGTGGGTAAGCCTATGCGGAAGTTATGGTGGTGGTGGTGGTTGATGAGGATGCAACCGTCCCTAAGTAGCCGAAACACCTTAGGAGACTCGAATCACTACTCAAGCAACCACTAATGCTATGGGGAACAAAATTGGTTAGGTTGTGGAAGTCGGTGGTGGTTATGCGGAGGATGTGGCGGAAGCCCTAGGCAAAGATGCCAAAGTTCACAAAATTTGATGGAGTCAAATGGTGATGGTAGTATTTTTATGGGAAGGGGGATGTCAATAGCTTCAAAACGAGCTAAAGAACGTCAAACTTGGACTCGGATGAATAAGTTATGGCAAAGCGGTGAAACGGAAAAACAGAAATCTCGGGGCCGGATATCCGGGGCTCGGGCCGGATTTCCGGGGTGTATGTCCAGAACCGTGCGGATTTGGTGCTCCAGGGCCCGGATGTCCGGCTTGGGGCCCGGATGTCCGGCCGGATGGCCCGGATGTCCGGCCCGACGATTCCAGATCTCGTTTGGGGCGGAAATTTTCGAATTGGGGGCGGAAATTGATGATTTCAAGTTCAAAATTGGAGAGATTTCGTGGAGGAAAGATGGGGAAACTTGGGGGAATGCTAGATCCACTTGAAACCAAGCAAATCCACGGATCAAAATCAACAAAACATCATCAAAACTAACAAATCACAAAAAAAATTGGGGTTATTTTTGGTGGGGATTTTCGGATTTAGGACGAAATCAACAAAATCAAGCTAGAAAAAGAGGGGTAGGGGCTCCAAAAACGTGATCAACCTAAGCTCTGATCCATAGATGATGTAGGGCGGAACCCTACGTGGACGATCTTTCACGTTGGAGCGGATCCTACGGGGAATCACGAGGAACACGCGGAAGAACACGAGGGAAACACGGAGGAAACGAGAGAGAGATCACGAAACCGACAAGAGATCAATCACACAAGTGCTAGATTATCGATCACATAGAGTGGCACAAGATTCAAGATCAACAAAGGTAAGGATACACGAGTAGCCGTTCTTCTCCGAGAGGAGGTCTTGATGGGGTCCACCCTAGAAGGGGGTCTTGAATCCGCTTGGGGGATCTTCTCCGTAGAGGTACTGAGCTCCGAGGAGAAGTAACCAAGTGGATGAGCAAGGCTCCCACACAAACATGAGCTAAACATAAGCTAACCCTAAAAAGAGGAAGGGGATGAAGTATATATAGTCTTGGGGCGAAGGGGTACAAGGCACAAGTCCGGATGCATGCTTGGCGTGGCGGGGAGGCCGGATGTCCGCATCGGGCGGATGTAAGCTTTCGAGACGCCGGATGTCGGGCTAGGGGGCGGATGTCCGCTGGCGGGTCTTCCAAACGCAATCGGTGATGGGGGCTGGATTTCCGGGCGAGGGCGGATATCCGGGCTTCGGAAGAGCCGGATGTCCGTGGCTGGGCGGATGTCCGGCCACAGCAACTGCGGCTCTTGTGATGGGGGCGGATGTCCGGCTTCTGGAAGGGTCGGATGTCGGGCCAAGGGCGGATGTCCGGCTGTCTGGTCCCTTTCTTCCTTCTCCTTCCTCGCTCACAAGCACGCTTGGCCTTGGTCCTTGGGCTCTCCATGATCTCCTCGGGTGTACCTGAGTATGCACAATGTCCGCTTGAAGTAGCATCCATGTCTTACATGCGGAAAGGGACGATTCGGAAAGGAGCGAGTTCACCTTAGGTCCAATGGCGCATAGTCGAGGTCTCATCTTATGTATCCTTGGGGCTTGGAGAGTAGATGGAGTGTACATGGGGATGAGCGTGGGATGCTCCGCATCACGAGCTCTGCTGAGAAGGGCTGAGGTCCGAACTACAAGGTACAATTCCGGTTATCTTCATAAATAAATGCAGGGATATTCCTTATTTACAAGACCCCTTCTCTTTACTTACGGCTCGTTGGAGGGCTGATCCCCTTGGGGAAATAGTGCGGCTGGGTTACTTCCGTGGCCACGGACTCTCCGACGAAGATTCCTTTCCCTCTTTGAGGCCTTGACCCTGGATCTTCTCAAGCGGTCCTCTTCTCTCCTCGAAGGATGGGACTTTTAATCCCTCCTTCCTTGATAGCCTCCTTCAGAGGCGGTTGCTTCCCGCTCCCCCTTCGCCTTCTTCAAAAGGCGCGACCTTCAACATCTTGGTCAGCATGGGATCCGGCCTGGTCTCCGGGAGGGGAGCCGGACACCTTATTAACTTTGCCTTGGCAATCCACTCCTGTTCAAAGAAACGGCTCCTTTAAAGGGCATATATATAAGATAAATGAATGAGCAGCTTGTCCGGTTACAGGACTACTTACTTGAGTATCTGGGCGATTGCAGCTTACTCCTGCGTCCTCACCAGTCCGGACACTTCTCTTGTGATCCGAAGAACAGTTTATACATCTCCACAGGCGTCGTGCCCATAAAATTTTGGAGAGCTCGTGGTCCCTCGGATTGAATTCCCACAGGCGGAGGGGCGGCGTTGCAGGCTGAAGGCGCTGGATCAACATAACTCGTGCCACTGCAATCAGATTGATCTCCCTCTCTTGGAGGTCTCGAATGCGGCCCTGCAGCGAGGGAACGTCCTCGGACGGCCCCCAGTCGAGCCCCTTGTTGACCCATGACGCCAGCCGCTGTGGTGGACCTGAGCGGAAGGTGGGGAGCGCCGCCCATTTGGTGCCCCGGGGAGCGGTGATATAAAACCACTCCCGTTGCCACAGACCAAGCTCCTCTTGAAAAGAGCCCTCGGGCCATGGAGCATCAAGCACATTTGCTTATGACCGCCCCTCACTTTCTGCTTGTTGACCCCGATCATCCTTGGCTCTACCTTGAAGGTCTTGAGCCACAATCCAAAGTGGGGGGTAATATGGAGGAAGGCCTCACACACAACAATGAATGACGAGATATGGAGGATGGACTCCGGATTCAAGTCAAGGAAATCCAGCCCATAATAAAACATGAGCCCCCGCACAAAGGGATCCGTTGGGAAGCCTAAACCCCGAAGGAAGTGAGACACGAACACCACGTTCTCGCCGGGCTCAGGAGTGGGAATGACCTGCCCTGGAGCAGGTAGCCTATGCGAGATCTCGCCGGTTAGATACCTGGTGTCTCGCAGCTTTAGCACATCCTCTTCTGCGACGGAGGAAGACATCCATCGGCCGTGCTGGTCGGAGCCGGACATCGTCGAAGGTCCGAAGCGCCTAAATCCAAAGCTTTGGGTGTTGGAACTCGAAGCGCGAGGCGAACTCGATGGAGGGTGTAAAAAGAAGAGGGCCTTGGTCTCATTATAAAGAGGTTGAATACCAAGAGCCCACCCCGTGGTCGATTAGGACTCGCCTTTGATGGAGGAGGCGTGCCAACAGGCACGGTTGGGTTACCCACGTCCGTATTGATGGGAATCCCGAAATAAGGGGGGCACGATCTATGCCTTGATAAGACGTGCCAAGGAAACCGCCTCGCTAAACGCGCTAAGGTGGAACGGTAAAAAACGATTCATATAAAGGCCTGGCCGTGGTGTGATGTCACGCCGCGGATACGTCAGTAGATCTGTGCAAAAGTTATTCTCTCTACGGTGGTATGTGGAACTTGTTTTGCAGAGCCGGACACTATCCTTGTGTTCAAAACCTTCTATGAAGTATTCGGAGGAGGAACCCGCCTCATAATGCCGAAGACAATCAACGCTACGGACTCAGCGTCATTGAAGCCTGGTTCTGTGGCTCTTGAGGGAGTCCCGGACTAGGGGTGTCCGGATAGCGGACTATCGTCACGGCCGGACTCCAAGACTATGAAGATACAAGATTGAAGACTTCGTCCGTGTCCGGATGGGACTTTCCTTGGCGTGGAAGGAAAGCTTGGTGATACGGATATGTAGATCTCCTACCATTGTAACCGACTGTGTAACCCTAACCTATCCGGTGTCTATATAAACCGGAGGGTTTTAGTCCGTGGAGACGAACAACAATCATACCATAGGCTAGCTTCTAGGGTTTAGCCTCCTTGATCTCGTGGTAGATCTACTCTTGTACTACCCATATCATCAATATTAATCAAGCAGAGTAGTGTATTACCTCCATCGAGAGGGCCCGAACCTGGGTAAAAACATCATGTCCCTTGTCTCCTGTTACCATCCGCCTAGACGCACAGTTCGGGACCCCCTACCCGAGATCCGCCGGTTTTGACACCGACAAAGATCATCTTGGAGATGTCGTTGTGCAATCCCATCATGAAGTGGAACTTCATCGAAATGGGGTCGTCCACGCCGGCTCGTCGCAAGGCAATCTTCATCACCTTGAAGTACGCGTCGATGGACTTGGATCCTTGGATGGTGTTCTCCAATTGGCGACGACGTTGTTCCGTGTACGTTGGAGGCACGAACTCTCGCCGCAAAGCTCTCTTCGTCTTGGGCCAACTCATCTCGTAGTTCTCTGAAGGTGTGTGAAGCCACCATGTCGAGGCGTAGTCGTGGAAGTTTCTTGTGGCGCACTTCACTTGATCTTCGGGACGAACTTGATGTAGCTTGAGGTAGTCGTCCATCAAACGCTCCCATTCGCGGTACTCCTCGGGTTCTTGAGTCCCATAGAAAGGAATTGCATGGTCGATGTCGAGGTCGTAGTAGCTCGAGGGAGTAGTGGACTTGAGCTCATGGAGTAGGCGAAGATGCCGTACGTCCGAAGGCGAAGATGCCTTGTAGTCACTTGGCGAAGATGCCATCGGTGTTGAAGAAGCTGAAGCCTTGAGGTCGATGTCGCGGCTCTGTATAGCCCGTGCGCACGGGGGTGCTGGAGGCCGTGTGCACGGGGTCCCGTGTGCACGGGGGTCGAAGGCCCGTGGGCACGGGGGTGGCAGAGAAGCCAACTCTCGTCCAGAAGTGTGCTCTTCATGGTCTTGTCGATGTCGATGCTTGTGTGTACTTGCCGGAGATGGTAGCTCGGGAGTCTTTGCACTTGAGCGTCTTCTCGAAGATGAGGAAGATCGCTTGCGGTTCTTGATGAGGGCCTTGATCTCCTCCATGCGCTTGTCCATCTTGGCGTCAGAGTTGTTGTTCGTGGCATCGAACTTGTTGTTGTTGTTGTAGACCGAAGGAGAAATGCCTTGCCTATCCATCACAAGACTCGAGTAGAGGTGAGTAGGAAATGAGATAAACAATACCAAGTTACCTTTTCCCAAAGTTGAGGATGTATCTCGTTTCACTCAATGTGAGATGAAATAATAGTGGAATTGGTACCGGACTTGTTCACTCACACCTATCAAGTAAAGCTTATGGTAGAGCTCGGTGAGGATAGTGGCACAAAAATTTAATGCAAAATGTTAGCAAGAGTCAATAATGTTGGAAAAGATTTACAAATTCGCAAGTGAACAAGTAGACCAATAGCAAAGAATGGCACACGGAAACCCACACACGGATAGATAAATGGGGTTGTGCAACCAAGGAATGAGCTCAAAATGTGGAATCCACCAAAATGCTCGTGTTGCACAACTCAAGAGAGACGCTAGCACGATTGCTCAATAGGCGGATACGACACTTGTGCACAACCTATAAGATGCAAAATGGATAAACTTCTATCCCAAGTATGATACGTATGTATGGTTTCCGGTGTTTGATCCAAGATGATCGGATATGACAATCTTATATGCAATGGGGTATGATGCTATGGCACTTGCTTACAAGCTCTTTGCTCTCTTTTCTTTTGCTTAAAAGCTTATTCTTTTTTTTCTATGGCCAATTTGCACAATGCACAAACCAAGATAGCAATTGTGTATATGCGGGAACAGAATTGTAACACAAAGGATGATATGATACCAATATGATATGGTATGTATGCAATGGAAGGGTGGATCACTAACGTGCACTAGTAACGTGGCCCGGCAATACTCAAATGGCTAGTCTCGATAGGCAAGTAACACAAAATGGGCTAGGGGTTATCAATGCAATTGCAAGGGGAATGTACAATGGTGTCGTCGAGGTTACCGTCCGTTGCGATGATGAGTGGCCGTGTTCTTGATGTAGATACCAAGATAATGGAGACTGGTCCCTAAGTAGCCGAAACACCTTAGGAAACGGAAAAACCGCGGACTCAAAATCTCAAGGACGAAAGTCAAATGGTGGTAGCGGGAAGCGGTGGTGTTGCACTAGGCAATGAGGAAATGGAATGATGGGTTATGCGAGTCAATGTTGAAGTTCCGTCCCTAAGTAGCCGAAACACCTTAGGAGACACAACACACAACTCAAACAAGCTCAAACAAAATTGGGTTAAGTTGCGGAAGGCTATGGTGGTGGCTATGCGGATGATGTGGTGGAAGCCCTAGGCAAAGATGCCAAAGTGTAAAAATTTTGGTGGAGTTAAATGATGTTGGTACCTATCTAGGTGGATGGTGGATGTCAATAGCTACTCAACAAGCTAAAGAACGCGAAAATCGGACTCCGGATGTGGAAGTTATGGGCGGCTTGAGGCTGCTCGTGGCTGGCACAGGGGGGGGGCGTGCGCAGGGGTCTCGGGCCCATGGGCACGGGGTCCCGTGCGCACGATACACACACCGAGGGCACGGGGTCACCTGGGACATGCGGGTTTGGCGGATTTCGTGCCGATCTGGGCTCCAAGCGGATGGATCTCGTGACTGGGGAGTAGAGGGGTGGTATGGGAGGGTGGGAGGTGGAAGGCACCGCGGAAGAAACACACTGGATGGGCCGTGGCAAGCACGGGTCCGACAGCCTGCGTGTGCACGGGTTCTCGATGGTCTGTGTGCACGGGTCCTCCGAGAGCGACGAACTGCTAGGATCCGTGGCAAATTTCACAATTGGGGGCAAATTCGAAGGGTGGAAGGTAGGGGAAGGTGGAGGAAAGCTAGATCCACTTGAAACCAAGCAAATCCATGGATCAAATCCAACAAAATCACACTAAACCAACAAATCACAAAAAAAATTGGGGCTATTTTTGGTGGGGAATTTTCGAATTTAGGACGAAATCAACAAAATCAAGCTAGAAAACAAAGAGGGGGGGGGGCTCCAATTTCGTGATCAACCATGGCTCATGATACCAAGATGATGTAGGGTGGAACCCTATGGAGAGATCTTTCACGAATGGGAGGGGGAATCCCCAAGAACAAGATGAACACAAGAGGGAAAACAAGAGGAACACTCAAGAACAAGTCCAATCACACATCCACTAGACAATCAAACACACAAGATCCACAAGGTACATGAACAACAAAGGGAAAGATACAAGGTAAAGTTCATCCCAAATCCTATGAAGGAGATGAGGGCTTGAATCCTAGAAGGATCTTCCCACGAAGGGGGCTTGAATCATGGGATCTTCTCCAATGGAGGCCTTGAACTCCAATGGAGTGTCTCTCTCTCAAGAGAAATCCCACAAGGGGAGGTACATGAGCTAAGCTCTAGTGTTTAGATCTATCCTTAGCTAAGTCTAAATTGAGGAGATGAAGGAGTATATATAGTCCTAGGCAAAGAGAGGGATAAGTGGGGGCGAGAAATGGTAACAAGGGCAAAGCCCGCAACATCACTGGGGGGCCCCTGCATGCACGGGTAAGTGGAGCCCGGCGCACGGGGTATCCAGAGACTGGGCGCATGAGCCTCGATGCGGAGCAGCCCTCACTCATCCCTACACTGGACGTGCCTACATCTCCTCAACACCACCGGGACCCATGACAAGAGCCCGAGCTAAGGCTATTGAAGATAAGGTGAACTCGCTCCTCTCCGAACTTCTTATTTCTACCCATGAGACATGGCTACTACCTCATTCGAAACTCTATGTGTAATCAGGGAACCCGAGGCGAACCAAGGATCTACTATTTGCAAGAGCCAAGACGGCGAGAACTCCAAGTATGTCAAGAGAAAGAAGGGATGCAGCTGAAGTTACAGGACCCGGACGTCCGACCACCTCCGGACGTCCGACGATCCTGAGCCACGGACGTCAAGCGCCCGGACGTCCGGAACATCATCACCCGAATCAAACCTACGGACGACCGGAGCTGACCGGACGTCCGGGACTTCATCACCCGAATCAAATCTACGGACGACCGGAGCTGACCGGACATCCGGGCGACCTTCACCCGAACCGAAGCATGCGGACGTCCGAGCAGTCCGGACGACCGGACCCTCCCGAGCCTCCGGACGTCTGACACTGATGCGGGCTGAAGCCCATGTACCCCTCCGCTTTGACTTCCATTTGGACTAAGACTATAAATAGGACCTTTCCGTCTCCTAGTTAGGGCTAGCTTTGGATTCGCTCATGTTTAGGTGTGAGAGCCTTTGCTCATCCACTTGGTTACTTCTCCCTCGAGATCAGGACCTCTGCGGAGAAGATCCCCAAGCGGATTCAAGACCCCTCCTAGGGTGGACCCCATCAAGACCTCCTCTCGGAGAAGATCGGTTACTCTTGTATCTTTACCGTTATTGTTCTTGAACCTTGTGCTACTCCATGTGTTCATCGATCTAGCGCTTGTGTGATTGTTTTCTTGTCGGTTGAGTGAATTTCCTCTCGTTTTCCCGTGTTTCCCTCTTGTTCTTCCGCTCGTTCTTCGTGTTCCTCGTAGGGATTTTCTCCAAACGTGAAAGATCGCCTCCGTAGGGTCTCACCCTATATCATCATGGTATCACGAGCCACGTTGATCACGTTATTGGAGCCCCTACCCCTCTTTTTCTAGCTTGATTTTGTTGTTTTTGTCCTAATTCCGAAAATTCCCCACAAAAATAGCCCTAAATTTTTTTGTGATTTGTTTGTGAGTTGAGATTTTGTTGGATTTGGTCCATGGATTCGTGTTGCTACGTGTGGATCTAGCTTTCCCTCCCTCCTCCCTTTTCCATCCACCAAACCCCTCGATTTCAACCTCTCAAGCATCTTCTTCCCAGGAAATTTTGCAGCTCCTCTCCCCGAGCCCGATTTTCGCCCAGGCTCCGGACATCCGGACAAGGCCGGACGTCCGACGCAGTCCGGACGACCGTAAGGTCACGGACGTCCGTAAAACCCTGACCAAACTGAATCTCTTGATTCAGACACCACAACCACCCATAATTCTCCACATCTCCCAAACCCATATACACCAAATTCTTCCACGATTCCTCCGATGACGATTTTGACACATTTTGGTCTTTGAGATTTTGAGTTGGGGCTTCAGTATCCTTTTGTGTTTCGGCTATCTAGGTGCGGTGCAAAGTCATCATAACCACTGCTCATCTACATCGACCAGTCATAATCGCAAGGACGGTAACTTCGGCGACATCTTTGTCTTACCTTGCTATTGCATTGATAACCAACATTGCCTCATTTTATGTAGCTTACCCATCGAGACTAGCCTTTGAGTATTGCCGCAACGTGACTTGTGCACATTTAGTGATCATACTCCATAGCATACATACCATACCAAAGTAGTGCATATCTTACAATCATCTTGTGTGTCACAAAGTTGTCATCGCATACACAATTGCTATCTTGGTTCGTGAAGTTTTGCATGGGAAAAGAGCTCATAAAAGAAAGAGCCAATCAAGCTTTTAAGCAAAGAGAGAAAGATAAGCAAAGAGCTTATGAGCAAGAACCATAGCATCATCAAACATTAAGATAGTCATACTTGATCATCTTGGATCAACACATCGACACACCATACATATAGCATATTTGGGATAGAAGTCGTTGCATTTTGCTTAGTAGGTTGTGCACAAGTTATCCGCCTATTGTGCAATCGTGCTAGCGTCTCTCTAGTGTTGTGCAACAAGAGCATCTTGGTGTATTCCACATTTTGGCTCATCCTTGGTTGCATAACCCCATATTATCTATTTTGCGTGTGTTTCCGTGTACCATATCTTGCTATTGGTCTACTTGTTGCATTTGCAAATTTGTGAATCATTTCCAACTTTATTGAGTCTCACTTACAATTGCATTTAATTTCGTGCCACTATCCTAACCGAGCTCCACCATAAGCTTTTATTTGTGTAGGTGTGAGAACCGACAAGAATCGGTACCAAGAGTGCTATTTCCTTGTCCGCATTTGAGTGAACTTGATTCATTTTCAATATCGGTCAAAGGTACATTGGTATAAGTTCTTTTCCGTTCTACCACTCACATCTCGCTTGGAATGATGGATAGGCCAAGTTCTTCTACCAACCCACTCTTCATCGAGCAAGACGACGACATGTCCTCATACGTCACCAAAGGCCACCTCTTCGGTGCACAACGAGCGTTGCACCAAGAACAACAAGCAATGAGCGACCGCATCGACAACCTTGCAACCGACTTGCGACTCTCCGAGCAACGTACAAGAGACTACTTCGACAACAAGTTCGAGGCGCACAAGCAAGAGAATGATGCAAGAATGGACGAGATCCGCAAGTTGATGAGAAACCGGCATCATTCCACTTCTTCATCATCAAGACGGAGCCACTCGAGTCGACACTCGACGACACCTTCTACGACTCAAGTACACCGTCATCGAACACTCTTCGACGAGCCGCGCCAAGATCGTCATGCATCTCGCAACCCGCTACATGACAAGCACTCACAAGAGCAAGTTGTTGATCAAGTTCCTCGTCCTCATTCAAACCAAGAGGCCTTCGCTCAAGCTCAAGAAAGGCAACGTCTTCGTCGCCAACAAGAGGAAGAAAGAGCACGTCGTCACCAAGACGAACAAGACGCCAATGCTCAACGTCGTCAACAACAACAACGTGAAGCGCAAGCTCTTGAGGCGCAACGTGCCCTTCAAGAATCAAGTAGAGCCGTCGCCAACCGCAATCGCGAACGGCACAATCAAGAGGAAGCCCTTCGAGAAGAAATACAAGAGCGGAACTACCAACCTAATGTACAACGTCAAGTTCCTCAAGCTCCTCCACAAGCTCGTCAAGCTCCACCTCAACCTCAAATTCCACACGAGCAAGTTGATCATGGTCTTCCTCCGGCGCCAAGAGCAACATGAAGACGAGTACATCCCTCGTCAAGGACGTCATCATCAACAGCGCCAACAACACAATGACGAGCAACGCTACGGCAAGCTAAAATTCACCATGCCCAAGTTCAATGGAAGCAATGACCCCGAAAACTACCTCTCATGGGCATTGAAGGTTGACAAAATCTTCCGTTTGCACAACTACGATGAAGCGAAGAAAATCGCTATGGCATCACTTGAGTTCCAAGATTACGTGCTCATATGGTGGGAACAAATCATTGAGCGACGACAAGCAAGAGGTGAACCTCCAATCACCACTTGGGCTCAAATGAAGGATGTCATGCGAGCACGTTTTGTGCCAACATACTACAACCGCGATCTCTTCAAGAAACTCCAACTACTCAAGCAAGGAACAAAGAGCGTTGAAGAATACTACAAGGAGATGGAGATAGCCATGATTCGCGCCAATGTCAAGGAAGATGATGAGCAAACTATGGCACGTTTCTTGAATGGACTCAATCATCCCATCAAGAAGATCGCCGACTTCCAACCATACTCATCCCTCATTGAGCTCGTGCATCAAGCTACAAAGGCGAACGCCAAGTGCAAGATGACTTCAAGCACGCCAAGTACTCATCCAAGACCTACGGCTTCTCCAACAACCAAGCTTCAACAACTACTCCAACATCTACTTGACCAAGCTTTCTCCAAGAAACGACGACAAGTCAAGTTACAAGAAGACTTCGACAAATTCAAGTCGTCCGCCTCCTACTACAAGCAACCTCAAGCAGCGTGCTTCATCCTCTACTCCGACCGATGAGACCATCAAGACAAGCTCCTTCAAGTGTTTCACTTGTGGCGGCCCTGAGCCACAAGTCATATGAATGCACCAACAAGCGCACCATGATCCTCAACGACGATGGCACATACGACTCCATGAGTGAAGAGGAGATGGAAGCCCTTGAGCAAGTGGCCATGCACCGCAAGTGAATGAAGATGAAGATGATCAAGTCTTTTGTGATGAGGATTCGAGCCCGCTCTCGTTGTCTCCAAAGTCTTGACACTTCAACATCAACAAGAAGAAGACCAACGATGCCACATCTTCCACACAAAAGCCGGCATCAATGGACGGTCCATCAAGGTCATCATCGATGGAGGTAGTTGCCACAACTTGGCAAGTGAAGAACTATGCTCCAAGCTCCAACTAATCAAGAAGAAGCACCCGCACCCCTACAAGGTTCAATGGCTAAGTGACACTGGCACTATCTGAGTCGACATACGGTCCAAGTCTCCTTCAAAATCGGTGCTTATGAAGACACTTTGGAGTGTGATGTGGTCCCAATGACCGTTTGTCACCTACTTCTCGGTCGACCATGGCAATTCGACCGTGGTGTCATCCACAATGGGCGCACCAATCACTATAGTTTCAAAATGAAGGGGAGAGAATATGTACTACGACCTATGTCTCCTAGTCAAGTGATAGCCGACAAGCAAGCCACCCATCATAGAGAAAAGAGTGAGAAAGTGACCCACCAAAAAGTGAGTGAAAGCCACAAGCCAAATTTGAGCGACTCTTAGCCTAGAGAGAATAACCTCATTCTATTGGCCACCAAAAGTGAGATGAGAGAAGTGTGTGAGAACCCATCTACCGTGATGCACTTCGTCCTTGTGTGCAAGGATGGAGAACCAAAAACTAACACCATTCACGAGCTACCTTTGGTGTTTCAATCTCTTTTGCAGGAATTCCAAGATGTTTTTCCCGATGAGCTACCTCCGAGTCTACCTCCTCTTCGAGGCATTGAGCATCGAATCGACCTCATCCCCGAGCGCCTCTACCAAACAAAGCTCCATACCGAGTTAATCCGGAAGAAACCAAGGAGATTCAACGGCAAGTACAACAACTCATCGACAACGGTCATGTACGTGAAAGCCTAAGCCCTTGTGCCGTTCGGTTATTCTTGTGCCTAAGCCCGATGGAAGTTTCCGCTTGTGTTCCGATTGTAGACCTATCAATGCTATTACCGTTCGATATAGGCATCCCATTCCTCGCTTAGATGACATGCTTGATGAACTTAGTGGAGCCAACTTTTCTCAACAATTGATCTTAAAAGTGGCTATTATCAAATCCGCATACAAGAGGGTGATGAATGGAAAACTGCTTTCAAAACCAAATTTGGTTTATATGAGTGGTTAGTGATGCCTATGGGTCTTTCGGAAGCTCCGATGCGTTAAATGCGTCTTATGCATCATGTGCTTCGCCCTTACATTGGAGTCTTTGTTGTGGTCTACTTTGACGATATTCTTGTGTTTAGCAAAACCATGAAAGAACACATCAATCATGTAAAATCTGTGTTGCAAACTCTTCGCAAAGAAAGCCTTTATGCAAACTTGAAAAATGCACATTTGGAGTTGACAAAGTGGTTTTCTTGGGTTTTGTTGTTTCCTCAAAGGGTGTCCATGTTGATGAATCTAAAATTCAAGCAATTCAAACTTGGCCCCAACCCACCAATTTGCAACAAGTGCGAAGTTTTCTTGGTCTTATGCGGGTTTCTATCGTCGCTTTGTGAAAGATTTCAGCACAATTGCCGCTCCTTTGCATGTTTTGAGCAAGAAGAATACTCCCTTTGTTTGGGGAACTTTGCAAGCAGCCGCTTTTGATAAGCTCAAGACTTTGCTTACTCATGCTCCGATTCTTGCTTTGCCCAATTTTGACAAAACTTTTGAGGTTCATTGTGATGCAAGTGGTACCGGAATTGGCGGAGTTTTGATGCAAGAAAAACGAGCCATTGCTTATTTTAGTGAAAAACTCTCCGTGCTCAACTTAATTATCCCATCTACGATAAAGAATTGTATGCTTTAGTGCGTGTGCTCCATGTTTGGGAACATTACCTTAGACCTCACGAGTTTGTCATCCATACCGATCATGAAACGCTTAAGTACCTCAAAGGTCAAACTAAATTGAACAAGCGCCACGCAAAATGGAGTGAATTCATTGAATCTTTTCCTTATGTGATCAAGTACATTAAGGGTAAAGAAAATGTAGTTGCCGACGCTTTCACGCATATGCATGCTTGTCACTCAACTTGAGTTGAATGTCATTGGTTTTGACCATATAAAAGACTTGTATGAGCATGATCCATCTTTTGCTTCTCCTTATGCTAAGTGCTTGACGCATACGTCTTGGGACAAATATTACATCAAGGATGGTTATCTTATGAGAGCTAACAAACTTTGCATTCCCGAGTCTTCTCTTCGTTTGCTCCTTTTGCAAGAGGCTCATGGAGGCGGACTCATGGGACACTTTGGACGCGACAAGACATTCGCCACGCTCTCCAACAACTACTTTTGGCCCAAGATGTTCCATGACGCTCAACGCTTCACCAACCGATGCTATACATGTCGCAAAGCTAAGTCTAAAGCTCAATCTCATGGTCTTTACATGCCTCTCCCTATTCCATACCAACCATGGGAAGACATTAGTATGGATTTTGTACTTGGTTTGCCTAGGACACAAAATGGCAAGGATTCCGTGTTTGTTGTTGTGGATAGATTTTCTAAGATGGCACATTTCATTCCTTGCAACAAGATAGACGATGCTTCACATGTTGCAAATCTCTTTTGTAGGGAAATCTTGCGACTCCATGGAGTACCAAAGACAATCGTCTCCGATCGTGACGTCAAGTTCTTGAGTTACTTTTGGAAGACCCTATGCGCCAAGCTCGGAATCAAGCTATTGTTCTCCTCGGCATACCATCCTCAAACCGACGGCCAAACGGAGGTGACGAATCAAGACACTATCCACTCTACTTCGTGTCTTGATCAAGAAGAACATCAAGGAGTGGGAAGCATGTCTACCTATCGCCGAAATGCGCCTACAATCGTGCAAGACATTCAACTACCGCAAGTCCCCCTTCGAAGCCGTCTATGGTTTCAACCCGTTGTCCCCTTTGGACATTCTACCACTCCCTCTCCAAGAGCGCACCAACATGGATGCAAGTGAACGAGCAAGCTACATCAAGAAGATGCACGAAGATACAAGGCACGCAATTGAGTGCCAAGTACAACGCCAAGCAAACAAGCTCAACGCCAACAAGCAACCCATCGTCTTCAACATGGGCGATCAAGTGTGGCTACACCTTCGCAAGGACCGCTTCCCCAAAGAACGCAAGTCCAAACTTCTCCCTCGAGCCGATGGCCCTTTCAAAGTGCTACTTGACGCTACAACGAGAACGCTTACAAGATCGACATACCTCGCGACAAGTACAACGTGAGCGACATCTTCAACGCCAAGGACCTTGCACCTGTCCATGGAGATGAAGTTTTTGATCCGAGGTCGGATCTCTCCCAAGGGGAGATGATGCGAGCAGCCCTCACTCATCCCCACGGACGTGCCTACATCTCCCTCAACACCACCGGGACCCATGACAAGAGCCCGAGCTAAGGCTATTGAAGATAAGGTGAACTCGCTCCTCTCCGAACTTCTTATTTCTACCCATGAGACATGGCTACTACCTCATTCGTAAACTCTATGTGTAATCAGGAACCCGGAGGCGAACCAAGGATCTACTACTTGCAAGAGCCAAGACGGCGAGAACTCCAAGTATGTCGAAGAGGAAGAAGGGATGCTGTTGGTTACAGGACCCGGACGTCCGACCACCTCCGGATATCCGACGATCCCGAGCCACGGACGTCAAGCGCCCTCCGGACGTCCGGAACATCATCACGAATCAAACCTACAGACGGCCGGAGCTGGCCGGACGTCCGGGACTTCATCACCCGAATCAAATCTACGGACGACCGGAGTCGACCGGACGTCCGGCGACCTTTCACCCGAACCGGAACTGCGGACGTCCGAACGAAGTCCGGACGACCGACCCTCCCGAGCCTCCGGACGTCCGACACTGATGCGGGCTGAAGCCCATGTACCCTCCGCTTTGACTTCCATTTGGACTAAGACTATAAATAGGACCTTCCGTCTCCTAGTTAGGGCTAGCTTTGGATTCGCTCATGTTTAGGTGTGAGAGCCTTTGCTCATCCACTTGGTTACTTCTCCCTCGAGATCGGGACCTCTGCGGAGAAGATCCCCCAAGCGGATTCAAGACCCTCCTAGGGTGGACCCCATCAAGACCTCCTCTCGGAGAAGATCGGTTACTCTTGTATCTTTACCGTTATTGTTCTTGAACCTTGTGCTACTCCATGTGTTCATCGATCTAGCGCTTGTGTGATTGTTTTCTTGTCGGTTGAGTGAATTTCCTCTCGTTTTCCCCGTGTTTCCCTCTTGTTCTTCCGCTCGTTCTTCGTGTTCCTCGTAGGGATTTTCTCCAAACGTGAAAGATCGCTCCCGTAGGGTCTCACCCTATATCAGAGCCCGTGCGCACGGGGTCCGAGAGGCCCGTGGGCACGGTACACGCCCGTGCGCACGGGGTCTTCAGGACCGCCAGCCTGGGAGGCCCGTGGGCACGGGGTCGGAGGGGCCCGTGCGCACGGGGTCTCCTTCTTCTTGGCGCTTCCTTCTCCGCTTCCAGGCTTCCCTCTTGGATGGTGTAGATGTTCTCTTCCGCATGAACTCGTCCTCGCTATGTTTGAAGCTCCGACAATACCTATGAATGCACATGGAAGGAATGTCAAATAGTATACCATCCTCAAAGGGGTCAAGTGAACACGTGTAAAGGAGATGATTCACCTTTATGTATGTGAAGTAGATGTGGCACATGTCACTTGCCAAACAAACTCTTGACATGGTGATGTGCATAGGATGCTCCGCATCAATACGCGTCCCATCACAAACAGTTCACGATTATAGAACGTGTATGATAAGCAGACAATCACACACATTCACTTTTCCCGAACCGTATACGATGACTAATTAAGAAGATTAGCTAATCATCGCACGAGTGTTGGATAGGATTACGAAACGTTGTACCGCCATAACATCGTCGTACATGATAACTATCGCACACGCTATTCCGTGGTGCAATATTTACAAAGTGTACCACATTAGAAACAGTTCATGATTCCAAATCGTGTACGATAAGGCAACTATCACAAACATTTAGTTTGCCTGCATCGTTTGTGATATTGTCTGACATCACACACGCTTTGCAAATGGCAATTGTGTGCGTGCTCGCACACATTTCCTCTCTGTGAATCATGTCAGATTATGGTGTATATCACAAACGTTTGTGTTTTACCGACCGTGTGCGCCGTAACGACCTGCAGAGCGTAATTTCACTACAATTTAATTGCTGTTATTTAAAATTGTACCGGATTTGAATTTGAAAGTATGCTATAGCTTTATTCATATCCATCAGGTTCAAACAACCAATGCATCATTCGATTCACATGTACATATGTTCAAGAATTACATAAGCACCAAATAAAGAATGATGAACCACAATTGTATACTTGTACTATTAAAGACGGTAAAGAAAGAGGCGAAATACATTCTGGTTGCTGAACAAGGTGAAGCGGAGTGCCCATATTGTGCCCTCCTCCATGCAGAAGGCACACACGACTCTAGTCCACCCCCTTGTGATGGCCGACCACCCATCCTTCATTGTCTTCATGAACACATCTAGATTGATAGAGGCAAAGGTGTCCCGATGTTTCGATGAGATGGTGGCTATCGTTTCTGTGGGAGTCGACCTTGACGATCCGACTACGAACGTGCGAGACGTCGCGCCTTAGCAATCGCTAAACCAACTTCCGAGGGTTATTGACCACGCCGGAGCACGATCAACTCGACCACGAGGGCCTGTTTACGACGAGCAAACGAAGAACAAGCAAGAAACTGAGATTGCAATCTGAATATTGCGAATATAAGATGAAAGCTTTATTGATCAAGGTGGGGTTACGTGGCGCCTTTATGCAGTCGTTGAACACAAGCGAAATGCGAAGTTGCAGCTATGACGAACTTTTAATCTAAACAAAACCCAAGGTCTAAACGGTGCCCTAAGGGCTGTATATATGGATGAAGAGGGGGAATTTCGTGGCCCTTGGTGGAGGGGTCGAAATCAACCCTAACTCTTGTTTCCCACACATACGGACTCTAAAAACAGCCTATACTTAAGTATTTCGAAATTACATGGGCCTGGCCCAATAATAAGGTGACGCAGCACCTAGAATAGCCTATGGACGCATATTATGAAGTGGCATCTTGTATATTTCGTCCAAGGCCTCATGCACTCATTAGAGTGGCTTCAAAGTCCTGGAATCATCACTTGTAACTCCGTTCTTGTTCTCCTTGCGCATGCCAACATCTCCATGCTTGAACTTGCTCCAAGGTTCATCTTTCTTGTCCATGGTAGGCCCTTCATTTGTAAGCAAAACAAATGTATCCAATTTAGGCAGCATCATATTCTCATGAACATTGGAATCGTTACCAAGAAACGAAAGTACACGATAATTCAATTGGCGTCTTGAGCTCTAGTAATTGGTCCGGTATGTATAGCCAGGGGCTGTGGGTGTAACAATGGTATTGATGTCCTCATCATCCTCCCTTCTTGAAATGAAGTCGCCCTCGACGGAAGCTCATCTTCCTCACCCAAATAAGGCTTCAAATCTGCAATGTTAAAAGTGGGACTAACCCCAAAATCTGCAGGCAGCTCAAGTTTATATGCATTATCATTTATTTTCTCTAACACCTTAAATGGACCATCAAGACGTGGCATTAGCTTTGATTTGCGCAATTTAGGAAACCTATCCTTACGCAAATGTAACCAAACAAGATCTCCAGTGCAAAGACAACATGTTTTCTACCCTTATCTCCGACAAGTTTATATTTAGCATTCATACGCTCAATGTTTTCCTTAGTTAACTCATGCATTTTTAAAATCAATTCAGCACGTTCTTTAGCATCAAAATTAACCTTCTCCGAAGATGGAAGAGGCAACAAATCAATAGGTGCACGAGGTAGGAAGCCATACACAATTTCAAAAGGGCACATCTTAGTAGTAGAATGCAATGAACGATTATAAGCAAATTCAATATGAGGCAAGCATTCTTCCCACATTTTCTTATTATTCTTCAAAACAGCCCTAAGCATAGTAGACAATGTTCTATTGACTACTTTAGTTTGTCCATCAGTTTGGGGGTGACAAGTAGTACTAAAAAGCAGTTTAGTCCCCAACTTAGCCCATAAACATCTCCAAAAGTGGCTAAGAAATTTAGTATCACGATCTGAAACAATAGTATTTGGCACACCATGCAAGCGAATAATTTCACGAAAGAACAAATCAGCAACATTAACGGCATCATCGCTTTTATGACATGGTATAAAGTGTGCCATTTTAGAGAATCTATCCACGACAACAAATATGCTATCCCTCCCTTCTTTGTTCGAGGTAAACCTAAAACAAAGTCCATAGATATATCCTCCCAAGGAATACTAGGCACGAGCAAAGGCATATATAAACCATGAGGATTGAGTCGTGACTTAGCTTTTTGACAGTAGTGCAAATGAGCAACAAAACGCTCAATATCCCGTCTCATCTTTGGCCAAAAGAAATGTGTAGCAAGTATATCCTCCGTCTTTTTGACGCCAAAGTGTCCCATTAAGCCTCCTCCATGCGCCTCCTGCAACAACAAAAGACGAACAGAGCTAGCGAGGAATGCATAGCTTGTTAGCACGGAACACAAAACCATCATTAATAACGAACTTGTTCCATGTTCTTCCTTCTTTACAATTCTGCATTACATCTTTAAAATCAACATCATGCACATATTGATCTTTGATGGTCTCCAAACCAAATATTTTGAAGTCAAGTTGTGAAAGCATAGTATATCGGCGAGACAAAGCATCGGCAATACCATTTTCTTTACCCTTCTTGTGTTTAATGACATAAGGGAAAGTCTCAATGAATTCAACCCATTTAGCATGTCTACGATTCAGTTTAGCTTGACTTTTAATATGTTTCAAAGATTCATGATCAGAATGTATAACAAATTCTTTGGGCCATAAATAATGTTGCCATGTCTCTAAAGTCCGAACAAGAGCATATAATTCTTTGTCATAAGTAGAATAGTTCAGACTAGGCCCACTCAATTTTTCGGAAAAGTATGCAACAGGTTTGCCATCATGTAATAACAAACCTCCTAATCCAATTCAAATAGAATCACATTCAAAATCAAAAGTCTTATTAAAGTCGGGAAGTTGGAGTAAAGGAGCATGTGTCAACTTATCTTTCAATACCGTGAAGGCTTCTTCACATGCGGTACCCCAAACAAAAGGCACATCCTTCTTTGTAAGCTCATTGAGAGGTGCAGCAATGGTGCTAAAGTCTCCCACAAAACGCCTATAGAAACCAGCGAGTCCAAGAAAACTCCTCACTTGTGTGACCGTTTTGGGCTGCGGCCAACTCTCAATAGCTTCAATCTTGGCTTTATCAACTTCAATTCCTGTGGAGTAACAACATAGCCAAGAAAAGATACTCGGTCGGTGCAAAAGGTGCACTTCCCAAGGTTACCAAACAAGCGTGCATCACGTAGAGCATTAAAAACAGCACGTAAATGTTCCAAATGTTCTTCCAAAGATTTGCTATAAATCAGTATATCATCAAAGTAAACTACCACAAATCGTCCAATGAAAGCACGAATTTGATGGTATCCACTACGCAAATCAACTTTGGAGAATATTGTAGAGCCACTCAATTCATCAAGCATATCATCTAGCCTAGGAATAGGATGACGATAACGAATAGTAATATTATTAATGCCTCTACAATCAACACACATACGCCGACGTACCATCCTTTTTAGGCACTAGTATAATAGGAACAGCACAAGGACTAAGAGATTCGCGTATATAACCTTTGTCGAGCAGCTCCTGTACTTGACGCATAATCTCCTTCGTCTCCTCCGGATTGGTACGGTATGGTGCGCGGTTGGGTAGCGATGCAGGAATTAAGTCAATTTGATGCTCAATCCCTCGAATAGGTGGTAATCCTTGGCACGTCTTGTGGGAAGATGTCGTGAACTCACCGCAAAATGTTAGTGACGGCAGGGGGCAAAGAGGCAGGCACGTCCTCGAATGAAAATAATGCCTCTTTGCACACAAAAGCATAGCAAACAGATTTGCTAGAATCTAGCTCATCAATATCAGATTTGGTGGCAAATAAACATGCACTTTTCGGTTTAATTTCAGAAGCAACATTAGATGGTTTATTATTAGGCTTCATTTGTTGCTCAAATTCTTTTGCCACAATCTGATTTTCACTCTTATTTTTCTCCTGTTTTGCTTTATTAGCTCTATTAATATCATCTTTCAAAATGGAATCAGGAGTCATAGGAAGCAAAGTAATATTTGTATCCTTGTGAACAAGAGTATCTTGATTGTTTCTACCATGGTGTACAGAATTTTTATCAAATTGCCATGGTCTACCAAGTAATAAGGAACATGCTTGCATAGGTACCACATCACAATCAACATAATCAGCATATGTAGAGATACTAAAATACACACGAACAAAGTACGTGTTACCTTAACCTTGCCGCTGTTGTTGAACCATTGGATGTAGTAAGGATGTGGATGTGGTCTTGTGGTGAGAGAAAGCTTCTCCACCATATCCATGCTAGCCAAGTTGTTGCAGCTCCCTCCATCTATGATGACGCTGAATAGAACGTTCCTTCACAACTCCCTTTGTATGGAACAAGTTATGTCTCCGATTTTGCTCGACTTGTGTAACCTGCACACTCAAAACACGTTGAGCAACTAAACATTCATACCTGCCAAGATCTTCGCAGCCATGTATTGCGTCTCATGATCAGAATCATCTCCACCGTGTTCTTCATGTGTAATAAGAGCTAAAGTCTCTTCATCATACTCACTAGCGGACTCATACCCACCATCCTCAGTAGCAATCATCACACGCTGAGATTGGCATTCTCTCGCAAAATGTCCTCTTCCCTTACAATGACGACAAATGATATCACTTGTGTGCCCTGTTGACGCCATGGAAGAAGAAGAGCTCTGTGTAGGCCCAGCAGGTGTGCTCTTGGCAGATAGGGGTGGTTGTGCCTGCTTTCTTGTATCACGGTTGGAGGTGGCAGCCGACGGAGGTGCCGGTGTAGTAGAACGTGTGGAAGTAGATGATGCACGTGGGATCAATGATGAAGGTCGACTGCGAGAAAAGTTAGTTCGCGCATAGCAGCGTGTCGATCCTGCACTTCACGTTCAGCTTTACAAGCAAGATGGAATAATCGAGTGATATTATTATAATCCTTGTAGTCTAGAATGGTCTGAATCTCTCTATTTAATCCACCCAGAAACGTGCAAGCATAGCTTCATTCTCCTCAACAATACCACATCTAATCAAGCGGTTTGTAATTCACGATAATATTCTTCACCGAATTTTTCCTTGTCTTAAGCGCTGCAATTTTGAAGTAATTCACGTTGATAATATGGTGGAACCCAACGAGTACGCATAGCAGTTTTCAAAGCAGCCCAAGTAGCTGGAACAGGATATAATCTACAATGTTCAGACCACCAAACACATGCAAAGCTAGTGATGAGGACATCAATACCATTGTTACACCCACAGCCCCTGCTGCTATACATACTGGACCAATTACTAGAGCTCGCGCACGCCAATTGAATTATCAGGTACTTTCGTTTCTTGGTAACGATTCCAATGTTCATGAGAATATGATGCTGCCTAAATTGGATACATTTGTTTTGCTTACAAATGAAGGGCCTACCATGGACAAGAAAGATGAACCTTGGAGCAAGTTCAAGCATGGAGATGTTGGCATGCATAAGGAAACAAGAACGGAGTTACAAGTGATGATTCCAGGACTTTGAAGCCACCCTAATGAGAGCATGAGGCCTTGGACGAAATATACAAGATGCCACTTCATAATATTCGTCCATAGGCTATTCTAGGTGCTGCGTCACCTTATTATTGGGCCAGGCCCATGTAATTTCGAAATACTTAAGTGTAGGCTGTTTTAGAGTCCGTATGTGTGGGGAAACAAGAGTTAGGGTTGGTTTCGGACCCCTCCCTCAAGGGCCACGAAATTCCCTCCTCTTTCTCCATATATACAGCCCTTAGGGCGTCGTTTAGACTTTGGGTTTTGTTTAGATTAAAAGTTCGCCATAGCTGCAACTTCGCGTAATTCTTTTGTGTTCAACGACATGACAAAGGCGTCCCAGAACCACACCTTGATCAATAAAGCTTTCATCTTATATTCGCAATATCCAGATTGCAATCTCAGTTTCTTGCTTGTTCTTCGTTTGCTCGCAGAAGCAGGACCCTCGTGGTCGAGTTGATGCGTGCTCGGCGTGGTCAATAACCTCTCGGAGTTGGTTTAGCGATTGCTAAAGTAGCGACGTCCTCGCACGTTCGTAGTCGGATCGTCAAAGTCGACTTCCTCCAAAGCGAAAACCAACATCTCATTGAAAGACGGGACACCTTTGCCTCTATCAAGTGGTATCAGATTTTCAGGTTGCTCGGTGAGATTTTACAGTTTTTCGTAGATTAGATCGAGTCTGTTCTTCATACCTAAAGTCCACGAAAAAGCCACAAAAAAATTAGGGTTAGTTCATCATATCCGAACCAATCGAGCCTTCGCATAATCTTTTTGGGGTTTTTGCTTTGTTGAATTTGCGGTTGCATCGTCGTGTCAAGTTGCTGGTCTTAGAGTCTAGTCTTTTAGAGTTTCGAGTTACGGTCATAAGTTGTCACGCCGCCAAGACCATCATCATCGCCTTGCCATCTACCACCCTTCTTATCCACCACCAATCCGTAGCCATATACCACCACCGCTGCCATATACCACCACCGCTGCCATATACCACCACCATATATCCACCACCAATCCGAGTTCTTCTCATATTAGGTTTGCTTTCGAGATCCATCTCGTTTCCGATTCGTGTTTCCTAGTCTGGAAACCACCCTCCGTTTAGGCCCAAAATTTTCCGAAAACGCACTTGTCGAAAAATTTTCTGGCTATCCTATTTTTAGGTGTTTCTAAGCGTATTGAGACAGTTGCCATTATAGAAAGTTTTTTTTGACCCGTTTCCAGTTTTTGGGTCCGGGCAGTCAAAAAAAAAATTGGTCGAAAAAATTCCGTGCCGTCTGTCGGTTTGACCTGGGAAGAGTTTTGAGACACTACGCCATTATAGTGATTTTTTCCCAAAAAAAAAAAAAAAAAAAAGCAGCGCAAAAAAAAAAAGAAAGCAGCGCAAAAAAAAAGCGAAAAAAAAAAACCAGAGGGGGATTTTACCTTGTTTACGTGAAGCGCCGTGTTTTTGTTAGTGTTATAGGCTCGCGTCACTATCACGGTCTAGCCTAGGACCAAAGACAAGATCACCGTCGTTGAGCGTTTATTCAACTTTGCATCTCCGAATTGATTATTGCTGACCCTTTTTGCTACCATATTATAAGCCTTCCCAGCTCCACATACATCTACATCGTGCGTTTGACTCTCCCTGGTAATCGCTCTATCCAAGCTTTGAGAGTTTTGACTACATCGGTTGCCGATCACCGCTTCTTTGGGTAAGAACTGGTAAGAATTTGAGATTTGCTTGACGGATTTGTGATCGTCACCACACAACCACCACCACTTCCTAGTAGTCCGTCGAATCATATTCTTGTGTGTTTCTATTGTTGCTAACCATGGCAGGATCACAAGCCGATTTAGACCGACCGGGAGAACATGACAAACAAAGCGCTACATGATAAGTTTCAACAAATGATGAGTGGGCAGGTGGACGATGTGCTAAATAGATTTGAAGAGGCCATGGAGAAGATAGATGGCATTGAGAAGGCGTTGAAACAAAGCTCGATAACAAGTTCAATGAATTGCTCGCTGCGTCTACCACCACCACCACCGGCGGCACCTAACGCACCTCTACTACAACAACAAGGACTACCTCAACATCATGAAACAGCCCTCCGCCGAAGCTTCCCGTGTCCCTCTTCACCGGCCAAGGCTTTGGTGCTTGTTGATACTTCGTGGCTCCCTGCTGCGGTGGGGAGGATGATTATGTGAGAGATTACGAGGATGAGGTTGATCAACATCGAACTACGTGCAACCACCAAAGACCACAACCACCGTGTCGTCCACATGCAAATAATGGCAATGTTGGGCTCCCCTTCAGTGCGAGATCATGACCATCTCCCTAAACTGAAATTGAATATTCCACCATTTGAGGGTAGATATGTTCCTGATATATATCTTACTTGGGAGTTAGAAACTGAACAACGATTTACATGTTTTCAATATCCCGAGGAGAGACGTGTTTCTGCTTTGTTTGTGCTTTCACTAGCTTTGCATGTGTTTGGTGGTGCGAACATTGTAGATTATATCCTGTTCGGCTACTTGGGCTGCTTTGAAAACTGCTATGCGTATCGTTGGGTTCCACCATATTATCAACGTGAATTACTTCAAAAATTGCAGCGCTTAAGACAAGGAAAAATTCGGTAGAAGAATATTATCCGGAATTACAAACTGGCTTGATTAGATGTGGTATTGTTGAGGAGAATGAAGCTATGCTTGCACGTTTTCTGGGTGGATTAAATAGAGAGATTCAGACCATTCTAGACTACAAGGATTATAATAATATCACTCGATTATTCCATCTTGCTTGTAAAGCTGAACGTGAAGTGCAGGATCGACAGGCCTTGGCGCGGACTAACTTTTCTCGCAGGTCGACCTTCATCATGGACACCACGTGCATCATCTACGTCCACACGTTCTACTACACGGCACCTCCGCCGGCTGCCACCTCCAACCGTGATACAAGAAAGGTGCACAACCACCACTATCCGCCAAGAGCACACTCTTTGGGCCTACATGAGCTCTTCTTCTTCCATGGCGTCAACAGGGCACACAAGTGATATTATTTGTCGTCGTTGTAAGGGAAGAGGACATTTTCTTGAGAATGCCAATCTCAGCGTGTGATGATTGCTACCGAGGATGGTGGGTATGAGTCCGCTTAGTGACTATGATGAAGAGACTTTGGCTCTTATTACACATGAATAACATGGTGGAGATGATTACGATCATGAGACGCAATACATGGCTCTTGAAGATCTTGGCGGTATGAATGTTTAGTTGCTCAACGTGTTTTGAGTGTGCAGGTTACACAAAATTTGAGCAAAATCGGAGGCATAACTTGTTCCATACAAAGGGAGTTGTGAAGGAACGTTCTATTCAGCGTCATCATAGATGGAGGGAGCTGCAACAACTTGGCTAGCATGGATATGGTGGAGAAGCTTTCTCTCACCACAAGACCACATCCACATCCTTACTACATCCAATGGTTCAACAACAGCGGCAAGGTTAAGGTAACACGTCTTGTTCGTGTGCATTTTAGTATCTCTACATATGCTGATTATGTTGATTGTGATGTGGTACCTATGCAAGCATGTTCCTTATTACTTGGTAGACCATGGCAATTTGATAAAAATTCTGTACACCATGGTAGAAACAATCAAGATACTATTGTTCACAAGGATAAAAATATTACTTTGCTTCCTATGACTCCTGATTCCATTTTGAAAGATGATATTAATAGAGCTAATAAAGCAAAACAGGAGAAAAATAAGAGTGAAAATCAGATTGTGGCAAAAGAATTTGAGCAACAAATGAAGCCTAATAATAAACCATCTAATGTTGCTACGAAATTAAACTGAAAAGTGCATGTTTATTTGCCACCAAATCTGATATTGATGAGCTAGATTCTAGCAAATCTGTTTGCTATGCTTTTGTGTGCAAAGAGGCATTATTTTCATTCGAGGACGTGCCTTCCTCTTTGCCCCTGTCACTAACATTTTGCGGGGAGTTCATTGACGTCTTCCCACAAGACGTGCCGGGATTACCACCTATTCGAGGGATTGAGCATCAAATTGACTTAATTGGTGCATCGCTACCCAACCGCGCACCATACCGTACCAATCCAGAGGAGACGAAGGAGATTATGCGTCAAGTCTGTGAGCTGCTCGACAAAGGTTATATACGCGAATCTCTTAGTCCTTGTCTTGTTCCTATTATACTAGTGCCTAAAAAGGATGGTACGTCGGCGTATGTGTGTTGATTGTAGAGGCATTAATAATATTACTATTCGTTATCGTCATCCTATTCCTAGGCTAGATGATATGCTTGATGAATTGAGTGGCTCTACAATATTCTCCAAAGTTGATTTGCGTAGTGGATACCATCAAATTCGTATGAAATTGGGAGATGAATGGAAAACAGCATTTAAAACTAAGTTTGGATTATATGAGTGGTTAGTCATGCCTTTTGGGTTAACTAATGCACCTAGTACTTTCATGAGATTAATGAACGAAGTTTTACGTGCTTTCATTGGACGATTTGTGGTAGTTTACTTTGATGATATACTGATTTATAGCAAATCTTTAGAAGAACATTTGGAACATTTACGTGCTGTTTTTAATGCTCTACGTGATGCACGTTTGTTTGGTAACCTTGGGAAGTGCACCTTTTGCACCGACCGAGTATCTTTTCTTGGCTATGTTGTTACACCACAGGAATTGAAGTTGATAAAGCCAAGATTGAAGCTATTGAGAGTTGGCCGCAGCCCAAAACGGTCACACAAGTGAGGAGTTTTCTTGGACTCGCTGGTTTCTATAGGCTTTGTGAGAGACTTTAGCACCATTGCTGCACCTCTCAATGAACTTACAAAGAAGGATGTGCCTTTTGTTTGGGGTACCGCAGGGAAGAAGCCTTCACGGTATTGAAAGATAAGTTGACACATGCTCCTTTACTCCAACTTCCTGACTTTAATAAGACTTTTGAGCTTGAATGTGATGCTAGTGGAATTGGATTAGGAGGTGTGTTATTACAAGATGGTAAACCTGTTGCATACTTTTACGAAAAATTGAGTGGGCCTAGTCTGAACTATTCTACTTATGACAAAGAATTATATGCTCTTGTTAGGACTTTAGAGACATGGCAACATTATTTATGGCCCAAAGAATTTGTTATACATTCTGATCATGAATCTTTGAAACATATTAAAAGTCAAGCTAAACTGAATCGTAGACATGCTAAATGGGTTGAATTCATTGAGACTTTCCCTTATGTCATTAAACACAAGAAGGGTAAAGAAAATGTTATTCTTGATGCTTTGTCTCGTCGCTATACTATGCTTTCACAACTTGACTTCAAAATATTTGGTTTGGAGACCATCAAAGATCAATATGTGCATGATGCTGATTTTAAAGATGTAATGCAGAATTGTAAAGAAGGAAGAACATGGAACAAGTTCGTTATTAAGGATGGTTTTGTGTTCGTGCTAACAAGCTATGCATTCCTGCTAGCTCTGTTCGTCTTTTGTTGTTGCAGAGGCGCATGGAGGAGGATTAATGGGACACTTTGGCGTGAAGAAGACGGAGGATATACTTGCTACACATTTCTTTTGGCCAAAGATGAGACGGGATGTTGAGCGTTTTGTTGCTCATTGCACTACATGTCAAAAAGCTAAGTCACGACTCAATCCTCATGGTTTATATATGCCTTTACTGTACCTAGTGTTCCATGGGAGGATATATCTATGGACTTTGTTTTAGGTTTACCTCGAACAAAGAAGGGGAGGGATAGCATATTTGTTGTCGTGGATAGATTCTCGAAAATGGCACACTTCATACCATGTCATAAAAGCGATGATCTTTGTTAATGTTGCTGATTTGTTCTTTCGTGAAATTATTCGCTTGCATGGTGTGCCAAATACTATTGTTTCAGATCGTGATACTAAATTTCTTAGCCACTTTTGGAGATGTTTATGGGCTAAGTTGGGGACTAAACTGCTTTTTAGTACTACTTGTCACCCCAAACTGATGGACAAACTGAAGTAGTCAATAGAACATTGTCTACTATGCTTAGGGCTGTTTTGAAGAATAATAAGAAAATGTGGGAAGAATGCTTGCCTCATATTGAATTTGCTTATAATCGTTCATTGCATTCTACTACTAAGATGTGCCCTTTTGAAATTGTGTATGGCTTCCTACCTCGTGCACCTATTGATTTGTTGCCTCTTCCATCTTGGAGAAGGTTAATTTTGATGCTAAAGAACGTGCTGAATTGATTTTAAAAATGCATGAGTTAACTAAGGAAAACATTGAGCGTATGAATGCTAAATATAAACTTGCTTGAGATAAGGGTAGAAAACATGTGGTCTTTGCACCTGGAGATCTTGTTAGGTTACATTTGAGTAAGGATAGGTTTCCTAATTTGCAAATCAAAGCTCATGCCACGTCTGATGGTCCATTTAAGGTGTTAGAGAAAATAAATGATAATGCATATAAACTTGAGCTGCCTGCAGATTTTGGGGTTAGTCCCACTTTTAACATTGCAGATTTGAAGCCTTATTTGGGTGAGGAAGATGAGTTTCCGTCGAGGACGACTTCATTTCAAGAAGGGAGGATGATGAGGACATCAATACTATTGTTACACCCACAGCCCTGCTGCTATACATCTTGGACCAATTACTAGAGCTCGCAAGACGCCAATTGAATTATCGGTACTTTCGTTTCTTGGTAACGATTCCAATGTTCATGAGAATATGATGCTGCCTAAATTGGATACATTTGTTTTGCTTACAAATGAAGGGCCTACCATGGACAAGAAAGATGAACCTTTGAGCAAGTTCAAGCATGGAGATGTTGGCATGAAGGGAAACAAGAACGGAGTTACAAGTGATGATTCCAGGACTTTGAAGCCACCCTAATGAGAGCATGAGGCCTTGGACGAAATATACAAGATGCCACTTCATAATATTCGTCCATAGGCTATTCTAGGTGCTGCGTCACCTTATTATTGGGCCAGGCCCATGTAATTTCGAAATACTTAAGTGTAGGCTGTTTTTAGAGTCCGTATGTGGGGAAACAAGAGTTAGGGTTGGTTTGGACCCCTCCCTCAAGGGCCACGAAATTCCTCCTCTTCCTCCATATATACAGCCCTTAGGGCGTCGTTTAGACTTTGGGTTTTGTTTAGATTAAAAGTTCGCCATAGCTTCAACTTCGCGTACTTCGTTTGTGTTCAACGACCAGACAAAGGCGTCACAGAACCCCACCTTGATCAATAAAGCTTTCATCTTATATTCGCAATATCCAGATTGCAATCTCAGTTTCTTGCTTGTTCTTCGTTTGCTCGCAGGAAATGCAGACCCTCGTGGTCGTTGATCGTGCTCCGGCGTGGTCAATAACCTCTCGGAGTTGGTTTAGCGATTGCTAAGGCGCGACGTCCTTGCACGTTCGTAGTCGGATCGTCAAAGTCGACTTCCTCCAAAGCGAAAATCAACATCTCATCGAAAGACGGGACACCTTTGCCTCTATCAGCTAGTGAAAGCACAAACAGCAGCAGGAACACGTCTCTCCTCAGGATATTGTAAACATGTAAATCGTTGTTCAGTTTCTAACTCCCAAGTAAGATATATATCAGGAACATATCTACCCTCAAATGGTGGAATATTCAATTTCAGTTTAGGGAGATGGTCATGATCTCGTACTGAAGGGGAGCCCGAACATTGCCATTATTTGCATGTGGGCGACCTGGTGGTTGTGGTGCGGTGGTTGCACGTAGTTCGATGTTGATCAACCTCATCCTCGTAATCTCTCACATAATCATCCTCCCCACCGCAGCGGCAGGAGCCACGAAGTATCAACAAGAGCACCGGCAGCTTGGCGGTGAAGAGGGACACGGGAAGCTTCGGCGGAGGGCTGTTTAGCGATGTGGAGGTAGTCCTTGTTGTTGTAGTAGAGGTGCGTTAGGTGCTTGGTGGTGGTGGTGGTAGACGCGCGAGCAATTCATTAAACTTGTTATCGAGCTTTGTTTCGAACGCCTTCTCAATGCCATCTATCTTCTCCATGGCCTCTTCAAATCTATTTAGCACATCGTCCACCTGCCCACTCATCATTTGTTGAAACTTATCATGTAGCGCTTTGTTTGTCATGTTCTCCCAGTCAGTCTCGTCGGCTTGTGATCCTGCCATGGTTAGCAGCAATAGAAACACTGTTGTTGTGGTGGTGGTAGATGTGGAGGTAGTCCTTGTTGTTGCTGTTGTTGTTGCTTTGTTGTTCTTTCTTTATTCTTTCTTCTGTTCTTCTTCTTTATTCTGTTGTTGTTGTTGTTGTTGTTGTTGTTGTTGTTGTTGTTGTTGTTGTTGTTGTTGTTGTTGTTGTTGTTGTTGTTGTTGTTGTTGTTGTTGTTGTTGTTGTTGTTATTGTTGTTGTTGTGGTGGTGGTGGTTGATGAGGACATCAATACCATTGTTACACCCACAGCCCCTGCTGCTATACATACTGGACCAATTACTAGAGCTCGCGCACGCCAATTGAATTATCAGGTACTTTCGTTTCTTGGTAACGATTCCAATGTTCATGAGAATATGATGCTGCCTAAATTGGATACATTTGTTTTGCTTACAAATGAAGGGCCTACCATGGACAAGAAAGATGAACCTTGGAGCAAGTTCAAGCATGGAGATGTTGGCATGCTAAGGGGAACAAGAACGGAGTTACAAGTGATGATTCCAGGACTTTGAAGCCACCCTAATGAGAGCATGAGGCCTTGGACGAAATATACAAGATGCCACTTCATAATATTCGTCCATAGGCTATTCTAGGTGTCTGCGTCACCTTATTATTGGGCCAGGCCCATGTAATTTCGAAATACTTAAGTATAGGCTGTTTTTAGAGTCCGTATGTGTGGGGAAACAAGAGTTAGGGTTGGTTTCGGACCCCTCCTCAAGGGCCACGAAATTCCCTCCTCTTCCTCCATATATACAGCCCTTAGGGCGTCGTTTCGACTTTGGGTTTTGTTTAGATCAAAAGTTCGCCATAGCTGCAACTTCAGCGTGCCGTTTGTGTTCAACGACCAGACCAAGGCGTCTCAGAACCCCACCTTCATTAATAAAGCTTTCCTCTTATATTCGCAATATCCAGATTGCAATCTTAGTTTCTTGCTTGTTCTTCGTTTGCTCGCAGGAAACATGCCCTCGTGGTCAGGTTGATCGTGCTCGGCGTGGTCAATAACCCTCGGAAGTTGGTTTAGCGATTGCTAAGGCGCGACGTCTCGCACGTACGTAGTCGGATCGTCAAGGTCGACTCCCACAGAAACGATAGCCACCATCTCATCGAAACATCGGGATACCTTTGCCTCTATCAAGTGGTATCAGATTTTCAGGTTGCTCGGTGAGATTTTACAGTTTTTCGTAGATTAGATCGAGTCTGTTCTTCGTACCTAAAGTCCACGAAAAAGCCACAAAAAAATTAGGGTTAGTTCATCATATCCGAACCAATCTGAGCCTTTGCATAATCTTTTTAGGGTTTTGCTTTGTTGAATTTGCGGTTGCATCGTCGTGTCTAGTTGCTGGTCTTAGCGTCTAGTCTTTTAGAGTTTCGAGTTCTGGTCGTTTTCACGCCGCCGCCGCACCATCATCATCGCCTTGCCATCTACCACCATTGCTTATCCGCCACCGCTCTGAATCCATATCCATATACCACCACCACCACCATATATCCACCACCAATCCGAGTTCTTCTCATATTAGGTTTGTTTTCGAGATCCATCTAGTTTCCGATTCGTGTTTCCTAGTCTGGAAACCACCCTCCGTTTAGGCCCAAAATTTTCCGAAAACGCACTTGTCGAAAAATTTTCTGGCTATCCTATTTTTAGGTGTTTCTAAGCGTATTGAGACAGTCGCCGTTATAGAAAGTTTTTTTTGACCTGTTTCCAGGTTTTGGGTCCGGGCAGTAAAAAAAAAAATTGGTCGAAAAAAATTTCGTGCCCATCCTGTCAGTTTGACCTGGGAAGAGTTTTGAGACACTCGCCATTATAGTGATTTTTCGCAAAAAAAAAGCAGCGCAAAAAAAAAGCGAAAAAATAAATTCCAGAGTGTGCTTTTCCCTTGTTTACGTGCAGCACCGTGATTTTGTTCGTGTTCTAGGCTCGCGTCTCTAGCACGGTCTAGCCTAGGACCAGACAAGATCTGTCGTTGAGCGTTTGTTCAACTTTGAATCTCTGAATAGATTATTGCTGACCCTTTCTGCTACAATATTATAAGCCTTCACAGCTACACATATATATACATCGTGCGTTTGACTCTCCATGTTAATCGCTCTATCCAAGCTTTGAGAGTTCGACTACATCGGTTTAGATCACCGCTTTCTTCTGGGTAAGAACTAGTAAGAATTTGAGATTTGCTTGACGGATTTGTATTTGTCCACCACACCACCACCACCACTTCCTAGTAGTCTGTCGAATCATATTCTTGTGTGTTTCTATTGCTGCTAACCATGGGAGGATCACAAGCCATTTAGACCGACCGGGAGAACATGACAAACAAAGCGCTACATGATAAGTTTCAACAAATGATGAGTGGGCAGGTGGACGATGTGCTAAATAGATTTGAAGAGGCCATGGAGAAGATAGATGGCATTGAGAAGGCGTTGAAACAAAGCTCGATAACAAGTTTAATGAATTGCTCAAGGCGTCTACCACCACCTCCACCGGCGGCACCTAACGCACCTCTACTACAACAACAAGGACTACCTCCACATCGCGAAACAGCCCTCCGCCGAGCTTCCCGTGTCCCTCTTCACTGGCCAAGCTGCTTTGGTGCTCATTGATACTTACGTGGCTCCTGCTGGCGATGTGGGGGAGGATGATTATGTGAGAGAGTACGAGGATGAGGTTGATCAACTTCAGAACTACGTGCAAATGCAACCACCAGCACCACAACCACCCGGTCGTCCACATGCAAATAATGGCAATGTTAGGGCTCCCCCTCAGGTACGAGATCATGACCATCTCCCTAAATTGAAGTTGAATATTCCACCATTTGAGGGTAGATATGTTCCTGATATATATCTTACTTGGGAGTTAGAAACTGAACAACGATTTACATGTTTACAATATCACGAGGAGAGACGTGTTCCCGCCGCTGTTTGTGCTTTCACTAGCTTTGCATGTGTTTGGTGGTGCGAACATTGTAGATTATATCCTGTTCCAGCTACTTGGTGATGCGGAGCATCCCACGATCATCCCCATGCATCCACAACCGTCTCATCAAGAGCCAAGAGGACCCATGACTAGAGCACGAGCTCGAGCTCTCGAGACCGAGGTGACTTCTCTCCTTAGTGAAATATCATATGACCCTCTCGAGACATGGCTACTACCTCAATCTGGAATGTTGTGCATGCTTAGGTACCAAGGAACCAACCTAGGAGAAGCTGCAGCCCAAGATGGACACCAAGAACAAGAGGAGGAGTTGCAGAGTCCAGAGGGAGCGGTACTACCGCTCAAGTCAAGCGGTACTACCGCTCAAGTCAAGCGGTACTACCGCTGAGCCGAGCCAAGCGGTACTACCGCTCTCCATCCGGCCTACTTCCTCAAAACCCGACACACTCCAGGAATCGAACGGCGTCAGAGCGGTACTACCGCCCACCAAGCGGTACTACCGCTGAAAGCGGTACTACCGCCATGAAGCAACGGTACTACCGCCACGCCTGCGTCAAGGCGTTTGCCGAGGCCCTTGTACTCTTTTTCGCCCCAACTTACCCCTTGGAGGTCCTAGACTACAAATAGACCTTTCCCTCATCCTTTCTAGGGTTAGCATTGGATTAGCTCATATTCTTGTGTGAGAGCCTTTGCTCATCCACTTGGCTACTTCTCCACCGAGATCAGGACCTCTCCGGAGAAGATCCCCCAAGCGGATTCAAGACCCCCTTCTAGGGTGGACCCCCTCAAGGCCTCCTCACGGAGAAGAACGGTTACCTTTTGTATCTTACCTTTGTTGACCTTGAATCTTGTGCCACTCTATGTGATCGATGATCTAGCATTTGTGTGATTGATCCCTTGTCGTTTAGTGATTTCTCCCTCGTTTCCTCCGTGTTTCCCCTTGTTCTTCCGCGTGTTCTTCGTGATTCCCGTAGGATCCGCTCCAACGTGAAAGATCGCCCACGAGGGTTCCGCCCTACATCATCATGGTATCATGAGCCACGTTGATCACGTTATTGGAGTCCCTACCCCTCTTTTTCTAGCTTGATTTTGTTGTTTTTGTCCTAAATCCGAAAATCCCCACCAAAAATAGCCCCAAAATTTTTTGTGATTTGTTAGTGTGATGAAATTTTGTTGATTTTGATCTGTGGATTTGCTTGGTTTCGAGTCGATCTAGCATCTCCCCAAGTTTCACCTCTTTCCATCCACAAAATCCATCGAATTTTGACCCGAAATCACCCATTTCCGCCCCAAAATCGCGCAACCGTTCGAACATTCAGGGAAATCCCGACACGAGCGGTACTACCGCCCTCCTAGAGGTACTACCGCTTAGAGCGGTACTACCGCCCTCCTAGCGGTACTACCGCTGAGTACGGCACTACCGCCAGCCCTGCTCAGCCTAAATAGTCGAAAAATCCCGACACGAGCGGTACTACCGCCCGTTCCAAGCGGTACTACCGCTTTTAGAGGTACTACCGCCCTCCCCAGGCGGTACTACCGCCCGGGCGATTCAGCCTTCCGACTTTCACCATTTTCATCATAACTTTTCACTCCGAACTCCGATTTGAGTGTTCTTTGGCTCGTTTGAAGCTATCGGCGTGCAAGTCCTCACCTTGGTTTCACCACCTTTTGACACCATCAAATTTTCCGAACATCGGCATCTTTGCCTAGGGCTTAAACCACATCATCCGCTATACCACCTCCACTTTCCGCTACCACATTTTCGCTTTTGGTCTTTGAGAATTTGAGTTGTGGTTCCCGTGTCCTATTGTGTTTCAGCTATATAGGTACGGTTCGACGTCAACATCACCACCGCTCATCTTCGCCAAGGACTCATCATCGTCAAGGACGGTAACCTCGACGACATCTTTGTCATCTCTGCAATTGCATTGATAACCACATAGCCTTACTTTTGCGTTACTTACCCATCGAGACTAGCCATCGAGTATTGCCGGCAACGTGACTTGTGCACCTTAGTGATCATACTCCATAGCATACATAGCATACCATAGTGGTGCATATCTTGAGATCAACTTGTGTGTCACAATGTTATCATAGCATACACAATTGCTATCTTGGTTCGTGAAGTTTGCATAAGAAAAAAGCTCAAAAGTGAAAGAGCCATCCAAGCTTTTAAGCAAAGAGGAAAGATAAGCAATGAGCTTATAAGCAAGAACCATAGCATCATACACCATTAAGATTGTCATATCCGATCATCTTGGATCATAGCACCGAAATATCATACATATAGCATACTTGGGATAGAGATCGTTGCATTTTGCCTAATAGGTTGTGCACAAGTTCGGCGTATCCGCCTTTTGTGCAATCGTGCTAAGCGTCTCTCTAGTATTGTGCAACAAGAGCATTCTCGCGGTTTCCACATTGTGGCTCACTTTTGGTTTGCACAATCCCACTTATCTATTTAGTGTGTGTTTCCGTGTACCACTACTTGCTTGGTCTACTTGTTACATTTGCGAATTTGCGAATCTTTTTCAACTTTATTGAGTCTCACTTACAATTGCATCAAATTTTGTGCCACCATCCTAACCGAGCTCCACCATAAGCTTTTATTTGTGTAGGTGTGAGAACCGACAAGAATCGGTACCAAGAGTGCTATTTCATTGTCCGCATTTGAGTGAACTTGATTCATTTTCAACATCGGTCAAAGGTACATTGGTATAAGTTCTTTTCCGTTCTACCACTCACATCTTGTTTGGAATGATGGATAGGCCAAGTTCTTCTACCAACCCACTCTTCATCGAGCAAGACGACGACATGTCCTCACACGTCACCAAGAGCCACCTCTTTGGTGCACAACGAAGCGTTGCACCAAGAACAACAAGCAATGAGCGACCGCATCGACAACCTCGCCACCGACTTGCGACTCTCCGAGCAACATACAAGAGATTACTTCGACAACAAATTCGAGGCTCACAAGGTTGAGAATGATGCAAGAATGGACGAGATCCGTGCGTTGATGAGAACACGGCATCACTCCACTTCTTCATCATCAAGACGGAGCCGCTCGAGTCGACATTCCGACGACACCTTCTACGACTCAAGTACACCGTCATCAAACACTCTTCGACGAGTCAGCGGCGCCAAGACCGTCATGCATCTCGCAACCCGCTACATGACAAGCATTCACAAGAGCAAGTTGATGATCAAGTTCCTCGTCCTCAATCAAACCAAGAGGCTTTTGCTCAAGCCCAAGAACGACAACGTCTTCGCCGCCAACAAGAGGAAGAAAGAACGCGTCGTCACCAAAGGCGAACAAGACGCCAAGGCTCAACGTCTCCAACAACAACAACGTGAAGCGCAAGCTCTTGAGGCATAGCGTGCCCTTCAAGAATCAAGTAGAGCCTTCGCCAACCGCAATCGCGAACGGCGCAATCAAGAGGAAGCCCTTCGAGAAGAAATCCAAGAGAGGAACTACCAACCTCATGTACAACGTCAAGTTCCTCAAGCTCCTCCACAAGCTCGTCAAGCTCCACCTCAACATCAAGTTCAACAAGAGCAAGTTGATCATGGTCTTCCTCCGCCAAGAGCAACATGAAGACGAGTACATTCCACGTCAAGGACGTCATCATCAACATCGCCAACAACACAATGAAGAGCAACGCCACGGCAAGCTAAAATTCACCATGCCCAAGTTCAATGGAAGCAATGACCTCAAGACTACCTCTCATGGGCATTGAAGGTTGACAAAATCTTCCGCTTGCACAACTACGATGAAGCGAAGAAAATCGCTATGGCATCACTTGAGTTCCAAGATTATGTGCTCATATGGTGGGAACAAATCATTGAGCTGACGACAAGCAAGAGGTGAACCTCCAATCACCACTTGGGCTCAAATGAAGGATGTCATGCGAGCACGTTTTGTGCCAACCTACTACAACCGCGACCTCTTCAAGAAACTCCAACTACTCAAGCAAGGAACAAAGAGTGTTGAAGAATACTATAAGGAGATGGAGATAGCCATGATTCGAGCCAATGTCAAGGAAGATGATGAGCAAACTATGGCACGTTTCTTGAACGGACTCAATCATCCCATCAAGAAGATCGCCGACTTCCAACCATACTCATCCCTCATTGAGCTCGTACATCAAGCTACAAAGGCGGAACGCCAAGTACAAGATGACTTCAAATGGCACGCCAAGTACTCATCCAAGACCTCTGGCTTCTCCAACAACCAAGCTTCAACGACTCCTCCAACATCTACACCAACCAAGCTTCCTTCAAGAAACGACGACAAGTCAAGTTACAAGAAGACATCGACAAGTTCAAGTCGTCCTCCTCCTACTACAAGCAACCTCAAGCCGCGTGCTTCATCCTCTACTCCGACCGATGAGACCATCAAGACAAGCTCCTTCAAGTGTTTCACTTGCGGCCGAGGCCACAAGTCATCTGAATGCACCAACAAGCGAACCATGATCCTCAACGACGATGGCACATATGACTCTATGAGTGAAGAGGAAATGGAAGCCCTTGAGCAAGTGGCCATGCAATCGACAAGTGAATGAAGATGAAGATGATCAAGTCTTTTGTGATGAGGATTCGAGCCCCGCCTCGTTGTCTCCAAGGTCTTGACTCTTCAACATCAACAAGAAGAAGACCAACGATGCCACATCTTCCACACAAAAGCCGGCATCAATGGACGGTCCATCAAGGTCATCATCGATGGAGGTAGTTGCCACAACTTGGCAAGTGAAGAACTATGCTCCAAGCTACAATTGGTCAAGAGGAAGCACCCACACCCCTACAAGGTTCAATGGCTAAGTGACTCGGCACTATCTGAGTCGAGCATACGGTCCAAGTCTCCTACAAAATTGGTGCTTATGAAGACACTTTGCAGTGTGATGTGGTCCCAATGACCGTTTGCCACCTCCTTCTTGGTCGACCATGGCAATTCGACCGTGGTGTCATCCACAATGGGCGAACCAATCACTATAGCTTCAAGATGAAAGGGAAGGAGTATGTGCTACGACCTATGTCTCCTAGTCAAGTGTTAGCCGACAAGCAAGCCACACATCATAGAGAAAAGAGTGAGAAAGTGATCCACCCAAAAGTGAGTGAGAGCCACAAGCCAAATTTGAGAGACTCTTCGCCTAGAGAGAAAAACCTCATTCTATTTGCCACCAAAAGTGAGATGAGAGAAGTGTGTGAGCACCCATCGAGTGTGATGCACTTTGTCCTTGTGTGCAAGGATGGAGAACCAAAAACTAACACCATTCACGAGCTACCTTTGGTGTTTCAATCTCTTTGCAGGAATTTCAAGATGTTTTCCCGATGAGCTACCTCCGGTCTACCTCCTCTTCGAGGCATTGAGCATCGAATCGACCTCATCCCCGGAGCGCCGCTACCAAACAAAGCTCCATACCGAGTCAATCCTAAGAAACCAAGGAGATTCAACGGCAAGTACAACAACTCATCGACAACGGTCATGTACGTGAAAGCTTAAGCCCTTGTGCCGTTCGGTTATTCTTGTGCCTAAGACCGATGGAAGTTTCCGCTTGTGTTCGATTGTAGACCTATCAATGCTATTACCGTTCGATATAGGCATCCCAGTCCTCGCTTAGATGACATGCTTGATGAACTTAGTGGAGCCAACTTTTTCTCAAAAATTGATCTTAAAAGTGGCTATTATCAAATACGCATACAAGAGGGTGATGAATGGAAAACTGCTTTCAAAACCAAATTTGGTTTATATGAGTGGTTAGTGATGCCTATGGGTCTTCGGAAGCTCGGTACTTTTGTGCGTCTTATGCATCATGTGCTTCGTCCTTATATTGGAGTCTTTGTCGTGGTTTACTTTGATGATATTCTTGTGTTTAGCAAAACCATGAAAGAGCATATTAACCATGTTAAATCTGTGTTGCAAACTCTTCGCAAGGAAAGCCTTTATGCACACATGAAAAATGCACTTTGGCGTTGACAAAGTGGTTTTCTTGGGATTTGTTGTCTCTTCAAAAGGTGTTCATGTTGATGAAACTAAAATTGAAGCAATTAAAACTTGGCCCCAACCAACCAATTTGCAACAAGTGCGAAGTTTTCTTGGTCTTATGGGTTTCTATCGTCGCTTTGTGAAAGATTTTAGCACAATTGCCGCTCCTTTGCATGCTTTGAGCAAGAAGAATACTCCCTTTGTTTGGGGAACTTTGCAATCAACCGCTTTTGATGAGCTCAAGTCTTTGCTTACTCATGCTCCGATTCTTGCTTTGCCCAATTTTGACAAAACTTTTGAGGTTCATTGTGATGCAAGTGGTACCGGAATTGGCGGTGTTTTAATGCAAGAAAAACGAGCCATTGCATATTTTAGTGAAAAACTCTCCGGTGCTCAACTTAATTATCCCATCTATGACAAAGAATTGTATGCTTTAGTGCGTGTGCTACATGTTTGGGAGCATTACCTTAAACCGCATGAGTTTGTCATCCATACCGATCATGAAACGCTTAAGTACCTCAAAGGTCAAACTAAATTGAACAAGCGTCATGCCAAATGGAGTGAATTCATTGAATCTTTTCCTTATGTGATCAAGTACATTAAGGGTAAAGAAAATGTAGTTGCCGACGCTTTCACGCATAAACATGCTTGTCACTCAACTTGAGTTGAATGTTATTGGTTTTGAGCATATAAAAGACTTGTATGAGCATGATCCATCTTTTGCTTCTCCTTATGCTAAGTGTTTGACGCATACATCTTGGGAACAATATTACATCAAGGATGGTTACCTTATGAGAGCTAACAAACTTTGCATTCCCGAGTCTTCTCTTCGTTTGCTCCTTTTGCAAGAGGCTCATGGAGGCGGCCTCATGGGACACTTTGGACGCGACAAGACATTCGCCGCACTCTCCAACAACTACTTTTGGCCCAAGATGTTCATGACGTCTCACGCTTCACCAACCGATGCTACACATGTCGCAAAGCTAAGTCTAAAGCTCAATCTCATGGTCTTTACATGCCTCTTCCTATCCCATATCAACCATGGGAAGACATTAGTATGGATTTTGTACTTGGTTTGCCTAGGACTCAAAATGGCAAGGATTCCGTCTTTGTTGTTGTGGATAGATTTTCTAAAATGGCACATTTCATTCCTTGCAACAAGATAGACGATGCTTCACATGTTGCAAATCTCTTTTGTAGGGAAATCTTGCGACTCCATGGCGTACCAAAGACAATCGTCTCCGATCGTGACGTCAAGTTCTTGAGTTACTTTTGGAAGACCCTATGTGCCAAGCTCGGAATCAAGCTCTTGTTCTCCTCGGCATACCATCCTCAAACCGACGGCCAAACGGAGGTGACGAACCGCACACTATCCACTCTACTTCGTGTCTTGATCAAGAAGAACATCAAGGAGTGGGAAGCATGTCTACCCATCGCCGAGTACGCCTACAATCGTGCAAGACATTCAACTACCGGCAAGTCCCCTTTCGAGGTCGTCTACGGTTTCAACCCGTTGTCCCCATTGGACATTCTACCACTTCCTCTCCAAGAGCGCACCAACATGGATGCAAGTGAACGAGCAAGCTACATCAAGAAGATGCACGAAGATACAAGGCACACCATCGAGCGCCAAGTACAACGCCAAGCAAACAAGCTCAACGCCAATAAGCAACCCATCGTCTTCAACATTGGTGATCTAGTATGGCTACACCTTCGCAAGGACCGCTTCCCCAAAGAACGCAAGTCCAAACTTCTCCCTCGAGCCGATGGACCTTTCAAGGTACTAGCACGCTACAACGACAACGCTTACAAGATCGACATACCTCGCGACAAGTACAACGTGAGCGACATCTTCAACGCCAAGGACCTCGCACCTTTCCATGGAGATGAAGCTTTTGATCCGAGGTCGGATCTCTCCCAAGGGGGAGATGATGCGGAGCATCCCACGATCATCCCCATGCATCCACAACCGTCTCATCAAGAGCCAAGAGGACCCATGACTAGAGCACGAGCTCGAGCTCTCGAGACCGAGGTGACTTCTCTCCTTAGTGAAATATCATATGACCCTCTCGAGACATGGCTACTACCTCAATCTGGAATGTTGTGCATGCTTAGGTACCAAGGAACCAACCTAGGAGAAGCTGCAGCCCAAGATGGACACCAAGAACAAGAGGAGGAGTTGCAGAGTCCGGAGGGAGCGGTACTACCGCTCAAGTCAAGCAGTACTACCGCTGAGCCGAGCCAAGCGGTACTACCGCTCTCCATCCGCCTACTTCCTCAAAACCCGACACACTCCAGGAATCGAGCAGGCGTGAGGCGGTACTACCGCCCACCAAGCGGTATTATCACTGAAAGCGGTACTACCGCCATGAAGCAACGGTACTACCGCCACACTGCGTGCAGCGTTTCGGGCCGAGGCCCTTGTACTCTTTTCGCCCCCAACTTACCCCTTGGAGGTCCTAGACTACAAATAGACCTTTCCCTCATCCTTTCTAGGGTTAGCATTGGATTAGCTCATATTCTTGTGTGAGAGCCTTTGCTCATCCACTTGGCTACTTCTCCACCGAGATCAGGACCTCTCAGGAGAAGATCCCCAAGCGGATTCAAGACCCCCTTCTAGGGTGGACCCCTCAAGGCCTCCTCACGGAGAAGAACGGTTACCTTTTGTATCTTACCTTTGTTGACCTTGAATCTTGTGCCACTCTATGTGATCGATGATCTAGCATTTGTGTGATTGATCCCTTGTCGGTTTAGTGATTTCTCCCTCGTTTCCTCCGTGTTTCCCCCTTGTTCTTCCGCGTGTTCTTCGTGATTCCCCGTAGGATCCGCTCCAACGTGAAAGATCGCCCACGTAGGGTTCCGCCCTACATCACTTGGGCTGCTTTGAAAACTGCTATGCGTACTCGTTGGGTTCCACCATATTATCAACGTGAATTACTTCAAAAATTGCAGCGCTTAAGACAAGGAAAAAATTCGGTAGAAGAATATTATCAGGAATTACAAACTGGCTTGATTAGATGTGGTATTGTTGAGGAGAATGAAGCTATGCTTGCACGTTTTCTAGGTGGATTAAATAGAGATATTCAGACCATTCTAGACTACAAGGATTATACTAATATCACTCGATTATTCCATCTTGCTTGTAAAGCTGAACGTGAAGTGCAGGATCGTGAGGCGTTGGCGGCGGACTAACTTTTCTCGCAGTCGACCTTCATCATGGACACCACGTGCATCATCTACTTCCACACGTTCTACTACACGGCACCTCCATCGGCTGCCACCTCCAACCGTGATACAAGAAAGCAGGCACAACCACCACTATCTCGCCAAGAGCACACTGCTTTGGGCCTACATGAGCTCTTCTTCTTCCATGGCGTCAACAGGGCACACAAGTGATATTATTTGTCGTCGTTGTAAGGGAAGAGGACATTTCTTGAGAGAATGCCAATCTCAGCGTGTGATGATTGCTACGAGGATGGTGGGTATGAGTCCGCTAGTGACTATGATGAAGAGACTTTGGCTCTTATTACACGTGAAGAACACGGTGGAGATGATTACGATCATGAGACGCAATACATGGCTGCCGAAGATGCTGACAGGTATGAATGTTTAGTTGCTCAACGTGTTTTGAGTGTGCAGGTTACACAAGCTGAGGAAAATCAGAGGCATAACTTGTTCCATACAAAGGGAGTTGTGAAGGAGCGTTCTATTCGCGTCATCATAGATGGAGGGAGCTGCAACAACTTGGCTAGCATGGATATGGTGGAGAAGCTTTCTCTCACCACAAGGCCACATCCACATCCTTACTACATCCAATGGTTCAACAACAGCGGCAAGGTTAAGGTAACACGCATCTGTTCGTGTGTATTTTAGTATCTCTACATATGCTGATTATGTTGATTGTGATGTGGTACCTATGCAAGCATGTTCCTTATTACTTGGTAGACCATGGCAATTTGATAAAAATCTGTACACCATGGTAGAAACAATCAGTATACTCTTGTTCACAAGGATAAAAATATTACTTTGCTTCCTATGACTCCTGATTCCATTTTGAAAGATGATATTAATAGAGCTAATAAAGCAAAACAGGAGAAAAATAAGAGTGAAAATCAGATTGTGGCAAAAGAATTTGAGCAACAAATGAAGCCTAATAATAAAACATCTAATGTTGCTTCTGAAATTAAACTGAAAAATGCATGTTTACTTGCCACCAAATCTGATATTGATGCGCTAGATTCTAGCAAATCTGTTTGCTATGCTTTTGTGTGCAAAGAGGCATTATTTTCATTCGAGGACGTGCCTTCCTCTTTGCCCCCTGCTGTCTCTAACATTTTGCAGGAGTTCACGGCGTCTTCCCACAAGACGTGCCACCGGATTACCACCTATTCGAGGGATTGAGCATCAAATTGACTTAATTCGGTGCATCGCTACCCAACCGTGCACCATACCATACCAATCCGGAGGAGACGAAGGAGATTATGCGTCAAGTACAGGAGCTGCTTGACAAAGGTTATATCTGTGAATCTCTTAGTCCTTGTGCTGTTCCTATTATACTAGTGCCTAAAAAGGATGGTACGTCGGCGTATGTGTGTTGATTGTAGAGGCATTAATAATATTACTATTCGTTATCGTCATCCTATTCCTAGGCTAGATGATATGCTTGATGAATTGAGTGGCTCTACAATATTCTCCAAAGTTGATTTGCGTAGTGGATACCATCAAATTCATATGAAATTGGGAGATGAATGGAAAACAACATTTAAAACTAAGTTTGGTTTATATGAGTGGTTAGTCATGCCTTTTGGGTTAACTAATGCACCTAGTACTTTCATGAGACTAATGAACGAAGTTTTACGTGCTTTCATTGGACGTTTTGTGGTAGTCTATTTTGATGATATACTGATTTATAGCAAATCTTTGGAAGAACATTTGGAACATTTACGTGATGTTTTTAATGCTCTACGTGATGGACGTTTGTTTGGTAACCTTGGGAAGTGCACCTTTTTGATGAGGACATCAATACCATTGTTACACCCACAGCCCCTCATGACTATACATCTTGGACCAATTACTAGAGCTCGCAAGACGCCAATTGAATTATCAGTACTTTCGCTTTCTTGTAACGATTCCAATGTTCATGAGAATATGATGCTGCCTAAATTGGATACATTTGTTTTGCTTACAAATGAAGGGCCTACCATGGACAAGAAAGATGAACCTTGGAGCAAGTTCAAGCATGGAGATGTTGGCATGCGCAAGGAGAACAAGAACGGAGTTACAAGTGATGATTCCAGGACTTTGAAGCCACCCTAATGAGTGCATGAGGCCTTGGACGAAATATACAAGATGCCACTTCATAATATGCGTCCATAGGTTATTCTAGGTGCTGCGTCACCTTATTATTGGGCCAGGCCCATGTAATTTCGAAATACTTAAGTATAGGCTGTTTTAGAGTCCGTATGTGTGGGGAAACAAGAGTTAGGGTTGATTTGGACCCTCCACCAAGGGCCACGAAATTCCCCCTCTTCCTCCATATATACAGCCCTTTGGGGCACCGTTTAGACCTTGGGTTTTGTTTAGATTAAAAGTTCGCCATAGCTGCAACTTGGCGTTCGCCGTTTGTGTTCAACGACCAGACAAAAGGCGTCCACAGAACCCCACCTTGATCAATAAAGCTTTCATCTTATATTCGCAATATTCAGATTGCAATCTCAGTTTCTTGCTTGTTCTTCGTTTGCTCGCAGGAAACAGGCCCTCGTGGTCGAGTTGATCGTGCTCGGCGTGGTCAATAACCCTCGGAAGTTGGTTTAGCGATTGCTAAGGCGCGACGTCCTCGCGACGTTCGTAGTCGGATCGTCAAGGTCGACTCCCACAGAACCGATAGCCACCATCTCTTCGAATCATCGTGACACCTTTGCCTCTATCAAGTGGTATCAGATTTTCAGGGTTGCTCTGTGAGATTTTACAGTTTTCCGTAGTTTAGATCGAGTCTTTTCTTCATACCTATAGTCCACGAAAAAGCCACAACAAAAAATTAGGGTTAGTTCATCATATCCGAACCAATCTGAGCCTTTGCATAATCTTTTTAGGGTTTTGCTTTGTTGAATTTGATTTGCATCGTCGTGTCTAGTTCTGGTCTTAGCGTCTAGTCTTTTAGAGTTTCGAGTTACGGTCATAAGTTGTCACGCCGCCACCGCACCATCATCATCGCCTCGCCACCTACCATCACCGCTCCGAATCCGTATCCATATACCACCACCAATCCGTGTCCATATACCACCACCGATCCATATCCATATACTACCACCGCTACCACCACCGCTGCCATATACCACCACCATATATCCACCACCAATCCGAAGTTCTTCTCATATTAGGTTTGTTTTCGAGATCCATCTAGTTTCCGATTCGTGTTTCCTTGCGGAGTAGGTTTGGAAAAAAAAAAATTTCAAAACGCACTTGTCGAAAAATTTTACGGCTATCCTGTTTTTAAGTGTTTCTAAGTGTATTGAGGCGATCGCCGTTATAGAAAGTTTTTTTTGCCCGTTCCAGTTTTTGGGTCGAGGCGGTCAAAAAAATATTGGTCGAAAAAAATTTCGTGCCCATCCTGTCGATTTGACCTCGGAAGAGTTTTGAGACACTCGCCATTATAGTGATTTTTCGCAAAAAAAAAAAAAGAGCAAAAAAAAAAAGCAGCAAAAAAAAAAAAAAAAGAGCGAAAAAAAAAAATCCAGTGTGCTTTTCCCTTGTTTACGTGCAGCGCCGTGATTTTGTTAGTGTTCTAGGCTCGCGTCTCTAGCACGGTCTAGCCTAGGACCAAAGACAAAGATCTGCGTCGTTGAGCGTTTATTCAACTTTGCATCTCTGAATTGATTAATGCTGACCCTTTTTGCTACCATATTATAAGCCTTCCCAGCTCCACATACATCTACATCGTGCGTTTGACTCTCCCTGGTAATCGCTCTCTCCAAGCTTTGAGATCACCAATGTTGAAGACGATGGGTTGCTTGTTTGCGTTGAGCTTGTTTGCTTGACGCTGTACTTGGCGCTCAATGGTGATGAGGACATCAATACCATTGTTACACCCACAGCCCCTGCGGCTATACATACTGGACCAATTACTAGAGCTCGCGCACGCCAATTGAATTATCAGGTACTTTCGCTTTCTTGCAACGATTCCAATGTTCATGAGAATATGATGCTGCCTAAATTGGATACATTTGTTTTGCTTACAAATGAAGGGCCTACCATGGACAAGAAAGATGAACCTTGGAGCAAGTTCAAGCATGGAGATGTTGGCATGCGCAAAAGGAGAACAAGAACGGAGTTACAAGTGATGATTCAGGACTTTGAAGCCACCCTAATGAGTGCATGAGGCCTTGGACGAAATATACAAGATGCCACTTCATAATATGCGTCCAAAGGCTATTCTAGGTGTCGCGTCACCTTATTATTGGGCCAGGCCCATGTAATTTCGAAATACTTAAGTATAGGTTGTTTTAGAGTCCGTATGTGTGGGGAAACAAGAGTTAGGGTTGATTTGGACCCCTCCACCAAGGGCCACGAAATTCCCTCTTCCTCCATATATACAGCCCTTAGGGCACCGTTTAGACCTTGGGTTTTGTTTAGATTAAAAGTTCGCCATAGCTGCAACTTCGCGTGCCGTTTGTGTTCAACGACCGGACAAAGGCGTCCACAGAACCCCACCTTAATCAATAAAGCTTTCATCTTATATTCGCAATATTCAGATTGCAATCTCAGTTTCTTGCTTGTTCTTCGTTTGCTCGCAGGAAACAGGCCCTCGTGGTCGGGTTGATCGTGCTCCGGCGTGGTCAATAACCCTCGGAAGTTGGTTTAGCGATTGCTAAGGCGCGACGTCTCGCACGTTCGTAGTCGGATCGTCAAGGTCGACTCCCACAGAAACGATAGGCACCATCTCATCGACACATCGGGACACCTTTGCCTCTATCACTTTTGCACCGACCGAGTATCTTTTCTTGGCTATGTTGTTACTCCACAGGGAATTGAAGTTGATAAAGCCAAGATTGAAGCTATTGAGAGTTGGCCGCAGCCCAAAACGGTCACACAAGTGAGGAGTTTTCTTGGACTCGCTGGTTTTTATAGGCGTTTTGTGAGAGACTTTAGCACCATTGCTGCACCTCTCAATGAGCTTACAAAGAAGGATGTGCCTTTTGTATGGGGTACCGCATACGGGAAGAAGCCTTCACGGTATTGAAAGATAAGTTGACACATGCTCCTTTACTCCAACTTCCTGACTTTAATAAGACTTTTGATCTTGAATGTGATGCTAGTGGAATTGGATTAGGAGGTGTGCTATTACAAGATGGCAAACCTGTTGCATACTTTTCTGAAAAATTGAGTGGGCCTAGTCTGAACTATTCTACTTATGACAAAGAATTATATGCTCTTGTTCGGACTTTAGAGACATGGCAACATTATTTATGGCCCAAAGAATTTGTTATACATTCCGATCATGAATCTTTGAAACATATTAAAAGTCAAGCTAAACTGAATCGTAGACATGCTAAATGGGTTGAATTCATTGAGACTTTCCCTTATGTCATTAAACACAAGAAGGGTAAAGAAAATGTTATTGTCGATGCTTTGTCTCGTCGCTATACTATGCTTTCACAACTTGACTTCAAAATATTTGGTTTGGAGACCATCAAAGATCAATATGTGCATGATGCTGATTTTAAAGATGTAAGGCAGAATTGTAAAGAAGGAAGAACATGGAACAAGTTCGTTATTAATGATGGTTTTGTGTTCCGTGCTAACAAGCTATGCATTCCTGCTAGCTCTGTTCGTCTTTTGTTGTTGCAGGAGGCGCATGGAGGAGGATTAATGGGACACTTTGGCGTGAAGAAGACGGAGGATATACTTGCTACACATTTCTTTTGGCCAAAGATGAGACGGGATGTTGAGCGTTTTGTTGCTCATTGCACTACATGTCAAAAAGCTAAGTCACGACTCAATCCTCATGGTTTATATATGCCTTTGCACTGTACCTAGTGTTCCTTGGGAGGATATATCTATGGACTTTGTTTTAGGTTTACCTCGAACAAAGAAGGGGAGGGATAGCATATTTGTTGTCGTGGATAGATTCTCGAAAATGGCACACTTTATACCATGTCATAAAAGCGATGATGCTGTTAATGTTGCTGATTTGTTCTTTCGTGAAATTATTCGCTTGCATGGTGTGCCAAATACTATTGTTTCAGATCGTGATACTAAATTTCTTAGCCACTTTTGGAGATGTTTATGGGCTAAGTTGGGGACTAAACTGCTTTTAGTACTACTTGTCACCCCCAAACTGATGGACAAACTGAAGTAGTCAATAGAACATTGTCTACTATGCTTAGGGCTGTTTTGAAGAATAATAAGAAAATGTGGGAAGAATGCTTGCCTCATATTGAATTTGCTTATAATCGTTCATTGCATTCTACTACTAAGATGTGCCCTTTTGAAATTGTGTATGGCTTCCTACCTCGTGCACCTATTGATTTGTTGCCTCTTCCATCTTGGGAGAAGGTTAATTTTGATGCTAAAGAACGTGCTGAATTGATTTTAAAAATGCATGAGTTAACTAAGGAAAACATTGAGCGTATGAATGCTAAATATAAACTTCCGGAGGTAAGGGTAGAAAACATGTTGACTTTGCACTGGAGATCTTGTTTGGTTACATTTGCGTAAGGATAGGTTTCCTAATTTGCAAATCAAAGCTAATGCCACGTCTTGATGGTCCATTTAAGGTGTTAGAGAAAATAAATGATAATGCATATAAACTTGAGCTGCCTGCAGATTTTGGGGTTAGTCCCACTTTTAACATTGCAGATTTGAAGCCTTATTCGGGTGAGGAAGATGAGCTTCCGTCGAGGACGACTTCATTTCAAGAAGGGGATGATGATGACATCAATACCATTGTTACACCCACAGCCCTGCTGCTATACATCTTGGACCAATTACTAGAGCTCACAAGACGCCAATTGAATTATCGGTACTTTCGTTTCTTGGTAACGATTCCAATGTTCATGAGAATATGATGCTGCCTAAATTGGATACATTTGTTTTGCTTACAAATGAAGGGCCTACCATGGACAAGAAAGATGAACCTTGGAGCAAGTTCAAGCATGGAGATGTTGGCATGCGAAGGGAACAAGAACGGAGTTACAAGTGATGATTCCAGGACTTTGAAGCCACCCTAATGAGAGCATGAGGCCTTGGACGAAATATACAAGATGCCACTTCATAATATTGGTCCATAGGCTATTCTAGGTGCTGCGTCACCTTATTATTGGGCCAGGCCCATGTAATTTCGAAATACTTAAGTATAGGCTGTTTTTAGAGTCCGTATGTGTGGGGAAACAAGAGTTAGGGTTGGTTTGGACCCCTCCCTCAAGGGCCACGAAATTCCTCCTCTTCCTCCATATATACAGCCCTTAGGCGTCGTTTCGACTTTGGGTTTTGTTTAGATCAAAAGTTCGCCATAGCTGCAACTTCGGCGTGCCGTTTGTGTTCAACGACCGGACCAAGGCGTCTCAGAACCCCACCTTCATTAATAAAGCTTTCCTCTTATATTCGCAATATCCAGATTGCAATCTTAGTTTCTTGCTTGTTCTTCGTTTGCTCGCAGGAAAGCAGGCCCTCGTGGTCGAGTTGATCGTGCTCGGCGTGGTCAATAACCCTCGGAAGTTGGTTTAGTGATTGCTAAGGCGCGACGTCTCGCACGTACGTAGTCGGATCGTCAAGGTCGACTCCCACAGAAACGATAGCCACCATCTCATCGAAACATCGGGACACCTTTGCCTCTATCAGTGGTGGTGGTGGTGGTTGTATGGAGCCTAGGATTGCATATTTAGACATGGTATGTTTAAAACTGGTATTGATGAAAATGTACTGCACAGTAAATAGTTGCACATATAGAGCTTCACATTGTGAACAACTGAAATAAACAAGGCATACTGCAAACAACCAAATATAGCAATTAAAACTGGACATATTCTCACTCCATGTGACCCTAGGTGCGCTCCATGTTGTCGCAAATGGGTTCCTTCAACTTGGAAGAGCATGGCTATAGGATGCCCTCCATGATGTCGCAGATGGGCTCTTTCCCCTTGGAAGAGTCGGAGAGGGTGCCCTCTTCATGGTTACCGTCGATGAGGTCTAACTTGGCAGCCGTAGATCCCAAGCCAGCGTCGCAGAACGTGTCCTTCAGAAATGACAAAAGGGGCTCGATGGCGATGTAGGATGGCAAATTCTTGACAACGAGCCAGAGGAGATCAGCAGCGGGGCCATGGATGAGATCGACGGCGGTTGAACCTGAGGGGTTGGGGGTGGGCCACTTAACCTGTGACATGGCCCGCGTCAGGCCATCGCTGTCGACAACCTCGATGTCGTAGCCGGCGTCCGCGACATACCCGCATACTCTAGCCCACTGATTGAGAGCCTGCGACCAGTAATGGTCGTCAGCTTCCTTGACGGCCACCTCGGCGACGTCGGGCGAAGAGGCCGCGATACATCTCTTTTGGGCCAGTCGCTCCTCGAGCTCCATGGGAAGCGTAGCCGAGCTTAGGTTGCGATGCTCTGGAGTGGGGGATGGGGATGGGGATGGGGATCTGTGGGAAAGGGGGCGTTTGGCAGGCATCATCTAAGAAACTCAGGGCGGCTAGGGTATGGAGATCGGTGGGTAAGCTGCACGGGCAAACCGGAAGATGTTGACAACGGAGGCCTTGCGGCGATGGTGGTGGCGACCTTGCTAGGGTTTCGAGTGAGGGAGGGGTTGTGTTGTGTGTGTGTGTGTGCACGCGCGCCCGAGGAGTTTTTGGGGTGTGCGTGTGGAGGGGGGTGTTTGAGGAAATGATGCCGCTAAAATTTACTACACGGGATTAAAATGGCAGGGCTATTGAAAATTTGGATGATGCATCGCACACGGTCCCGAAATAATAACCCTGTGTTATGAAACAGAAAAACCCTCGAGCAGGGCAGATATTTTCGAGGGATGCAGGCGAGAGCGGGAACAATAAACATCACACACGGTCGAAACATAATAACCGTGTGTTATCAAACAGAAAATCCCTGCAGGCGGGTAGATATTTTTGAGAGGGGAAGCCTCGTGGAGCCCTATGTACTATGCTGATGTGCGTGATAGGGGCACCGGCGTGGCACACGGTTAGTGTGAGTGAACCGTGTCTGTTGCGTCATCCGACTTGTCTAATTTTCATAAATTTGGCGAAAATGACACGGGAAAGGGTCAGAACACGAACACACTTGCATGTGGACCAAATATATGTATGAAAAGGGTGGTTCGATGTTCAAATACCAAATGCACAACTTCGATGTGGCACCTATCTCACAAAGAGCACGGTATTGCTTCCCCCTTCGTGTTGGCAGGAGGGGAATCCTAAGCTATGAACTCATGCCAGCCCCCACGGAGGTTCACCTAGCAAAGTACGAAGTAGCAGCCCCCCATCACACACACACACACACACACACACACACACACACACACACACACACACACACACACACACACACACACACACTTTCAGTCGGCGGGAGAGGGCATCTCACCAAGATGTATCGTAAAATGGACCAAGAAGAATCCACCTTGGTCGTACAACCTCTCTCTTGTTGTTGGTCAAAGTGATGGACGTACATGCGACCCCAGAGATTGCTAGCTTGCCAATAATCACGCAAGTCGCTAGTCCCTGAAGACAACCATTGCCTGCATGTGGCCCAAACATTTGTATGGAGTGTTGATGTTTGAATACACAATGGAACAATGTCGCGGGATATCCGTTGCCACCTATGGGACCGGGCGGTCCCTTGCTGGTTTGGCAGGGGACATCATGTTGCACAAATAGCAGACCAGCGCATGACAGCACGACAGAGAGCACACAAGCAATTTACCCAGGTTCGGTCCGCCGCGAGGCGCAAGACCCTACTCCTGCTTTGGTGGATTGATGGTGTAAATGAATGTGGTGGTGTGTGGTACACTTGCCCGACAAGGTCTGCCTCAGGGCTACGGTGACAACAAGCGTATGGTGGCTTGGGTTTGTCAAGTTTCCAACCCTCAAACCCCCTCCTACGAATGCCATGGGCCTCCTTTTATAGATTAAGGGGTCACCACAGTGGCAAAACAGGCATTACCCACTGATATGATAGCAAACAGTGCTATCATGCCTAACTCTGTGGGCTGGCAGGGTGCATTAAATGCACCGCTTAGTGTCACATCACTAGCTTCCCGGCAAGGCCTGTCGGGATTATCTCGCCAGCTCCGCATCTGTTCTCTTGACATGTCGCTGGACGGGTGTCACCTGTGGGTTTCTTCTGTAGGAGTTGGCTACTATGTGGCAAATGCTGCCACTTAATCACCTTGCGGCTTGACACGCACCGATTGACGACGTGGGTCGTACTTGCATGGTTGGTGGGGTGATTCAGGCCCTGCGAGCCCCGGTAGGCGCTGCAGGGGAGTCTTGGTTGCTTGCTTCTGGTGGTGCCGGGCCCCTTGCCGGGCTCGCCTGCCCAGCAAGGGAGGCCTTTCTCTTGCCGATATCCTGCTCCTTTGGCTCGATCTCGATCTCTCTGAGCTACATGTTGGTTCTTCAAGTCTCTTGGTCCTTCAATCCTTATCTTGAGCTGGTGCTTCAATCTTGATCTTGTGCCTGTGCATAGTTGGGCAACATACAGTGCATTGCACCTCTGAAAGCCGGGCCTGCCTTGATCGCACCGCGGAGCGTCGGCGGGGTAGGGCCTAATAACTACACAGGCAGAATTGCTGAAGGGGTTGGCCCCTTGAGGTTTTCCTTTGCTGCTTCATTAGCTTTGATCTTAGGGACGGTTTCCGATTCGCTCACGCGTGGTGTAAAGCCAACAGTGGTGGGGCCACGACAGTGATGGACCGTGAATGGCTTTAACATACGGGGTAGAAACAACCAAATTACTCTTCCCACAGCGCGCTCTTATCCTTAGCCACGTATGCCGCATGCATAGCGCGGGGTAGGTAACGGAGCCGTGTGGTGCCGGAGAGCATCTTGAAGTGGGTCCGTCCATCTTGAATTGGCGGTGGTTGCCCGTTGATGGAGCAGCTGCCCTTCCCCGCTCTTCTTATAAAAGGAGGGGCGGAGGAAGGCAGAGTCATCCTCCCTTGCATCCCTCTTCTCCTTCTTTCATGGTTCTCTGCTTCCGCTGGTAATGTTGAAGAAAAGAGCCCGGGGCCAGCCCCTGGGCTTCTGCTTGGGGTCTCTGTTGTCCCAGCCGGCGCTGATGCTCGGGGAGTGAGCCTGGTTCTTGGCGTGGTGAATTTCCGGGTCTCTTCAAAGCTCGGCCGAGAGGCAGAGCTAGGGACCACTAGTAATCCCAGCATTGCCCCTCCCGGAGGCCTCGGGGCCGTTGTCGACGAGTGGCGCGTCCTCCTGCCCGCCAAGGTGGGATGCAGCGTGCCTCGTCCCCCCTAGCCATCTTGGTCATCCTCCACCTTGTTGGAAGGGACCCCGAACATTGGGATCTGCACCTCCGTGGAGAGGTGTTGATGAGGACGAAGCCAGGGAGGAAGGAGAAGACGGGAGGTAGGTCGTTAGGCCGGAGCACGAATGTGAGGGTGCATTCGTGCCCTACTAACGACATGTTGCCTCGTCTTTCCTATTCTTCCTTCCCTCCTCCCTAGCTCTACCGCTCCCGGTCTCTTTGGGTTATAGCCGGGGAGGGGACCTTCCCAGGTGGGCCTCGGCAGGCTTCCTCCCGGGCTGCAACCCCGTTAGCCCTGCCGAGCCCAACTGGCCTTGACAGCGACGGCTGGTGGGCTGCTTTCGCCGCGCTCTCCATCGAGGCGTTCCCTCGCGCTTCTGCTTCCCCCGGGTTACCTCTCCTGGAGCCCGATGAGAGGGGTCGGGCCTTTGCCTTGGCGCTCCTTTTGCCCTCCTCACCTTCGACGGCTGCACCTAGGAGGAGAGGGACAAGAAAGGGCATTACAGAGCACTTGTCTTTTTTCAATCTTAAATCTGCCGGCAATCGCCAAATTTTAATTCAAATAATGTAATCTCTCGAGTCCATCTTTGTATTCTGTAATGCTTGTACTTGTAACTGCATATGAATGAAAATGATGAATCTTGTCGGGAACTCGTGCATGTGTATGTCCATGCAGAGGCAAGTGCCTCTTTAATAGAATAAACGAACTTTCCCCGGCAAGATATCATGCCGGCGCCCTCTTTTATCTGCCGGAGAGCTCGGCCTGCCGGGGAACAAACAGAGGGGCCAGCCCCCCGGCAACTTCTTTTTCCCAAAGGCCACTGCGACCACCCTGACTGAAGCAACGTTCGAGTCATGGATGGGAGCACCTAAGTTTCAAAGAGGGAGGCGAGGTTTTCTCATGCAAAGTTGTAGCTTTACAGAATACTAATGGACAAGAGGTGAACTTATCTCTTTGTCTTGCCGAGGATCACCGTGCCATGCAATCTTCCCATCCTTTGTCGAAGCTAGGTTCACGACAAGAACCTGCAACTCAATGTAGATGAGAATGAAAGCAGGATGTGATGTAGGGCGGAACCCTACGTGGACGATCTTTCACGTTGGAGCGGATCCTACGGGGAATCACGAAGAACACGCGGAAGAACAAGAGGGAAACACGGAGGAAACGAGAGAGAAATCACTAAACCAACAAGAGATCAATCACACAAGTGCTAGATCGATGAACACAAAGGGAGATACATGATTCAAGGTCAACAAAGGGCGATACAAGCGGTAGCCGTTCTTCTCCGTGAGGAGGTCTTGATGGGGTCCACCCTAGAAGGGGTCTTGAATCCGCTTGGGGATCTTTCTCCGAAGAGGTCTGGCTCGAGGAGAAGTAACCAAGTGGACGAGCAAGGCTCTCACACAAACATGAGCTAAACCTAAGCTAACCCTAGAAAGGAAGTGGAGGTGGTCTATTTATAGTCTAAGCCACGAAGGGGTAAGTGGGAGAGGGATACAAGGCCAAAGGCCCGCAGTTGAAACAGCGGAAGCGGTAGTACCGCTTGGGATGACGGTAGTACCGCTTGCAAGCGGTAGTGCCGCTTGGACCGGGCGGTAGTCTGGGACCCGGGTCGCTCGAGCACGAGGAGTTTGTCGGGTTGAGCGCGATGGCGGAAGTTCGGTAGTGCCGCTCGGGGCCTTTAGCGGTAGTACCGCTTGGTGTTGTGAGTAGTACCGCTCGCCACAGGTCTTCTTTCTCCTTCTCTTCCATGCTTCCCTCGCGGATGGTGTAGTTGTTCCTTGGCGCTTGCACTCCTCGTCGTCGTCTGTAGTGTTCTGACAATACCTATGCATGCACACGAGTGGAGTGTCAAGTAGTATACCATCCTCGAAGGGGTCAAGTGAGCACGTGTAAAGGAGATGATTCACCTTTGTGTATGTGAAGTAGATGTCGCACGTGTCACTCGCCGAACGGACTCTTGACATGGTGATGTCCATAGGATGCTCGCATCATCTCCCTCCCTTGGGAAAGATCCGATCTCGGATCGTGATCCTCATCACCATGGAAACGGTTGTCATGGACGGAGTGGGAGTTGGACGGAGTTGAAAACATGGCGCAATCCAAGTACTCCAAGGTGTCACGGAGTGATAGACATGCAAAAAGAGAAAACACAAGAAACACTCGGAAATACAATGGTTAGCGCACCCAAAGTGTCCATCATGTAAGAATGAGTCCGTCCAAAGGAATTGTTCATGACAAGGCATGAGATGCTTATCCAAATGATGTAAAATGACATGTAAAGCATTCATGGAAACCAAAGCATGTTGCACAAAGCGACAAATTCTACCATTGTGCAAAATGATGTCATAGAGAGATGGTTTATCAATAGCATGAATATGGCAATGGATGCTCAACATGTGTATGATATCATGCAATTGATGATAGGCAATGTGATCATTATGTATGAAGATGCCATCAAGAAAGATCACAACAAATTTGCTAAGAAAATGCACAAGTTCATATATCATGGATGACATGGGAATAGGTGCAACAAGGCAATCATATTGTGAGTCAATCCATGCATAAGACGCAAATTTGTGGCGAGTATGATATGTCCATCGAGCATGAGTATGAGCACATTCAACAAATATGGAGGTGTTGGTATACCAATGCTCGATGTTGTGGCAAGAGTGGAAAACCGAAGGTGCATCCAATAAGTGTGAGCGCTCCTCAATGTGAAGGTCCAAAGAGCCAATCTCAATGTTGCTCCTCCATCCAATAGATGTAGCATGTAGACAACAAGAAAGAAACAACAATGAAAGAGTGACCCATCCAATATGCAAACTTGAGGATGGCTCAAAGGGAAGGAGTTCACCTTTATGAGGATGTCGAAAATGTTGGTGTCGCACATCGTGTATGCCTTCGCATGACCAAGTTGTCGCATAACGGCATCGCCTTGTGAAACCTCCAAAATGAAAGAACATGACAAACACTCGGAAAAACAAATGAGGTTAGCGGAAATGCAAAACCTATCATTCGAGTGGTAAGATACCCAACAAGTGTATGCATCATGCTCATCATAAGAAAGTACAAGGGAGGCGTTTCATAGTATGGAGGCATATGATGCAAGAACAACCAAATGCAATAGGCGCAATCAAACAAGCATGCATCACAAGTAATATGTCAAAGTCTCCAAGATCAATAAGCATAGTATGGTTGCACTCAATACAAGTGGATATGAGAGAGGCAACTAATGGACACAAGAGACCATGATCAAGATATATCATGTGAGAGGCATGAGCATATATGTCATCAACCCAAGAAAGCAAGTAATAGTGGAACATGGGTGATGCAACATAGCAAGCAATCATATCAATCAAGTGAAGCAAGCTAGTAGTGCAAAGATGCAACGTACTAGAAGGAATCAAGGCAATCATGTCATGGGTGCAAATAGTGTGCATGAATACTTCACATGACATGTCACAAGCATGAAGGCAAGATATGAGCAAAATAGCATCAATAGCATGGGGCACATGATAAACATGGCAAAAGCAACAAGGATCTCCATCAAGCATGCAAATACACATAGGAGTATCATAATGGTGCATCATGGGTAAATGCAAGCAAGGGTCACAATTGCATGGCAAAGGCATAGGAGCAAGCATAGCATGCAATGTGAACACGGTAAAATGAGCATAAGGTGGCAATTGGTAAATAGCCCATAGCCGTGTGAGAGCCAAGTAGAAGAGATGCGCGTAGTCCTTGCGCAAAAGAAATGGTGGGAATGAAAGTCCACGTGATCCCAAGTCATCGTTGCTCTCAAGAGCTCGTTTAAATCAACTCATGGGATTGAGAAGTTGGCGAGTATCGTGAGTACCAACACAAAACAAAGACAAAGGAAAAATTGTGTGTGCATGGTATATGTACACATCATCCATCATGATGCGCACATGCATGTGTCGGTTAGCACAAAATATCCAATGCTCAAATAAATGAGATGCGTGATATAGAAACATGTCATCCATCATGATAGGTTTGTTATTTTGTATTGCATAATGGAGACTCAAAGGATGTAATGCATCACGAGCAATATCTAGAGCATTGTTATTCATGGAATGCATATGGTGCAAGCAATCATGGAAATCATGCAAAATATGGGATGAATCAAAATCTCCTAATATGCATGAGGAAACTATGGGGTCTCCTCATGAGCATTAATGGAAACATCACATGGAGAATATTGACAACATCCAAAACAAAGCATATTTGGTTCAATGTGATCATGGCATGGAATAGTAGACGAATTGCGCAAATCATGTAAAGGAAGCATGGCAATATCATCACAAGAGAAGCAAAGGCCAATGACCATCATCTCGTCATCTATGCCATAAGTGCAAATGGGATTTATTTTAATGGGGCATGCATAGTTACTATGTTGAGATTGAAATGATGCAATATGGGAGATCTCACTCATAGCATATGACAAATTCAATGGATTGTCAAACATGAAGTGACCAATAGAATTTTCACAAGATATCCTATGAAGCATAGCATCACAACTAGGCAACTCAACATGCTCATCATCATATTCATCATAAATAGGTAAGTCAAGGCATGAAGAAGTTTCACTAGCATGAAGCATGGTAATAGGTGGGTCGACATCATGGGAGCAATCGATGGTAAGAGAGTCCACTAGTGGGACAAGAGAAGCACCATCACCTATATTACCTTTGGAGCATCGCTCATGTGTTGTAGGTGAGGTGTTGAAGATCCATTCGTTGTCATCTTCATCTTGATGGAACCATGTGGGGGGTGCATCATCATCCATCATGGCCATCGGCGTCTCCAATGTAGGGATGGACTCGTCGAGGATAGGCATGTCGTCATGTAGGAGACCTAGCACCAAAGAAGAAAACACACTAGGAGTAGAGGTTAAGTCGTTAGAAATCATAGTGGCCTCATGTGCCGTGTCAACTACCTCACTCACTAAGTGTTGTGGCTCACTTACTCCCTCAAGGATGCTCTCACTTTCGTATGGTGGGTGGAGTCACTCAAATGTCTCTCAACCTCACATAGGATGTGTGGCATGCTCTCATGTGTGGGGCTAGTGGTGGTCACACTCATCCTCTCATAGGAAATGCTCTCAATGTCACGTATGGTGGAGTCACTCATGTCACTCATGGGGTGGTGGCTCTCCTCACATGGCAATTGGGGCATCTCGACATATGTGGGTACCGGAGAGATGTAGGTGCAAATGTCTCCATGCGCAGTCACGTAGCTTGACTCGGAGTATGAGTCCAATGTGGGCGTCGTCTTCATGTTGTTGAAGAGGTTGGCTGTCGCTTGCGTGGTCGAAGGGGATGGCCCTTGCTCGACCGTCTTGTCACAAATCTTGGTGTTGGAGGCCCATATGATGTGGCACCTCATAGCTCGTCTCCATGACCGAAGGGAGTTTCCCATGCTCGGCCATCCTCCTTGAGGGGCTTCCGAAGATGGAAGGGTCGCCCTCGCTCGTAGGTGGTCGCCTTGGACTTGATGAAGTCGATGTAGGCGTACACATGGGAAGTAGGCGAAGATGTCAGACGTCCAAAGCGAAGATGCCTTGAGAACACTTGGCGAAGATGCTGAAGTGGTTGATGTAGCCGTAGCACCGTCTTGGTGGTGGTCGTCTTGCGGTCTTCTCTTGTGCTTATGAAGCTTCGACTTGGCGTGAAGTAGGGCTTGTTGGGACTTGTGCATTTGCGCTTGTGGAGCATCTTCATGATGATGATGTCGTTGTCGTGCTTGAGCTCGTAGTAGATGTCGTTAAGTCGTAAATGCGTGCACATGATGCTTGGAGGTGACTTTCCCTTCATGGCGATGTTGATCACGAGCGTGATGGTGGTCGCCATGGAGATGTGGACGACTTGCGCTTGCATCGCTTAGGCGCTCCGAAGACTTGTGGCTTGAACGTCGCCGTCTTGAAGATGACAAAGGGAAGAAGACTTGATCAAGGCCGAATCTCCTCCATCCTTGCATCTTGCTCCTCTTTATGTGCGGCAAGCTTCTTGTCGAAGTAGTCCCTTCTCCTTGCTTGGAGTGATGAATGTCATTTGGAGATGTTCTCGATGCGCTCTCGCAATCTTGATTGTGTGCCTTGCACTTGTCGTTGTAGATCGAAGAGGCGGCTTTGGTGATGTAGTTGTTCACGCCGTCGTTGTTGTCGAAGACCGGAGATGAAATGCCTTGCCTATCCATCACAAGACTCGAGCAAATATGAGTGGGAGAAAGAAGAACTTATACCAATGTACCTTGACCGATGTTGAAAATGAATCAAGTTCACTCAAATGCGGACAATGAAATAGCACTATTGGTACCAATCCTTGTCGGTTCTCACACCTACACAAGTAAAGCTTATGGAGGAGCTCGATGAGGATAGTGGCACAAAAATTTAATGCAAAATGTTAGCAAGAGTCAATAATGTTGAAAGAGATTCACAAATTAAAGTGAAACAAATGGACCAATAGCAAAGAATGGCACACGGAAACACACACGGATAGATAAATGGGGTCGTGCAACCAAGGAATGAGCACAAAATGTGGAATCCACGGAAAACGCTCGTGTTGCACAACTCGAGAGAGACGCTTAGCACGATTGCTCAATAGGCGGATCGACACTTGTGCATAACCTATAAGATGCAAAATGGATAAACTTCTATCCCAAGTATGCTATGTATGTATGGTTCCGGTGTTTCTCTCAAGATGATCCAAGATGATGGGATATGGTAATTATATGCAATGTGGTATGATGCTATGGCACTTGCTTACAAGCTTCTTTGCTCTTTCTCTTTTGCTTAAAAGCTTTATTTCTTTTTTTTTCTTTCTATGGCCACTTTTGCACAATGCACAAACCAAGATAGCAATAGTGTATATCACGGGAACAAACTTGTGGCACAAGATATGATACCAATATGATATGGTATGTATGCTATGGGAAGTATGATCACTAATGTGCACAAGTAACGTTGCCGGCAATACTCAAATGGCTAGTCTCGATAGGCAAATAGCATAAAAGTAAGGCTAGGGTTAACAATGCAATGGCAAGGGAATATACAATGGAGGGATACCACGATACCAAGATGATATGGAGGTTACCGTCCGGCGATGATGAGTAGCGGTGTTCTTGATGTAGATACCAAGATGATGGAGACTCGTCCCTAAGTGGCGAAACACCTTAGGAAGCGGAAAAACCATGAACTCAAAATCTCAAGCGTCAAATGTCAAAATGGTGGTAGCGGGAATGCGGTGGTGGTTTGCACTTGGCAATGCGGAAGTGGAATGATGGGCTATACGTGTCGGAGTTGAAGTTGCCGTCCTAAGTAGCGAAACACCTTAGGAGACACAAGCCACAACTCAAACAAGCTCAAACAACTATTGGGTTAAGTTGGGGTGGTTGAAGTGTATGGTGGGCAAGGTTATGTGGAAGTGGAGGTGGTGGTTGATGAAGAAGCAATCGTCCCTAAGTGGCGAAACACCTTAGGAGACTCGAATCACTACTCAAGCAACCACTAATGCTATGGGTAACAAAATTGGTTAGGTTGCGGAAGTCGGTGGTGGTTATCACGGAGGATGTGGCGGAAGCCCTAGGCAAAGATGCCAAAGTTCACAAAATTTGATGGTGTCAAAAGGTGGTGAAACCAAGGTGAGGACCTCGGGCACGTCGATAGCTTCAAAAGCAGCCAAAGAACACTCAAATCGGAGTTCGGAGTGAAAAGTTATGATGAAAATGGTGAAACTTCGAACGCTGAAACTGGGTTGGGCGGTAGTACCGCTTGGGAGGGCGGTAGTACCGGCTCGTAGTGATAGTACCGCTTGGAATGAATGATAGTACCGCTCGTGTCGGGTTTTTCGCAAAATCTGGCTCTGGGAGGCGGTAGTGCCGCTTGAGGCCTTGATAGTACCGCTTGGAGGTGCTAAGCGGTAGTACCGCTTGGAAGGCGGTAGTACCGCTCGTGTCGGGATTTTCGCAAATCCGGATAGAAGTAGCGATTTTGGGGCGGAAATGGATGATTCTCGGATCAAAATTGGAGAGATTTAAATGGATGGAAAGTGGGAAACTTGGGGAGATGCTAGATCCACTCGAAACCAAGCAAATCCATGGATCAAAATCAACAAAACATCATCAAAACTAACAAATCACAAAAAATTTGGGGCTATTTTTGGTGTGGATTTTAGGATTTAGGACGAAATCAACAAAATCAAGCTAGAAAAAGAGGGGTAGGGGCTCCAATAACGTGATCAACGTGGCTCTGATACCATAGATGATGTAGGGCGGAACCCTACGTGGACGATCTTTCACGTTGGAGCGGATCCTACGGGGAATCACGATGATGCGGAGCATACCACGTTCATCCCCATGTACACTCCAACTACTCTCCAAGCCCCAAGAGGACTTATGACGAGACCTCGACCATACGCCATAGGGCACAAGGTGAACTCACTCCTCTTCGAACCGTCACTTTCCACATGTGAGACATGGCTACTACCTCATGCATGGACCTTGCATACACTCAGGTACAACCGAGGCGACCATGGAGGATCCAAGGACCAAGGCCAAGCATGGAAGAGGAGAAGGAAGAAGAAGGCTGGGAGCAAGCGGTACTACCGCCCGGGCCAGCCAGTACTACCGCTTATCATCACAAGCGGCACTACCGCTCTACATCCACTCCACTTCCGCAAAGTCCAACAAACTTGGAGTTCGAGCGGTTCCAGAGCGGTACTACCGCCCATCATAGCGGTACTACGCTTGCAGCGCCTCAAGCGGTACTACCGCCCGAAGGACCGGTACTACCGCCCTGTGCATGCTTTCGATGTATTGGGCCGAGCCGTGTACCCCTTCGCCCTCACTTACCCCTTCGTGGCTTAGCACTATATATACTCCTCCACCTCCTCCTAGTTAGGGTTAGCGTTGATTTAGCTCATAGATAGAGCTTAGCTCATCCATACCGGATCTACTCCACGAGAGAGACCGCGGCCCCTCTTCGGAGACGATCCACCTTGGATTCAAGACCTCCCTTTGCGGAGAAGACCATCATCAAGACCTCCTCACGGAGAAGAACGGCTACCGTTTGTATCGTCCTTTGTTGACCTTGAATCATGTATCTCCTTTGTGTTCATCGATCTAGCACTTGTGTGATTGATCTCTTGTTGGTTTAGTGATTTCTCTCTCGTGTCCTCCGTGTTTCCCTCTTGTTCTTCCGCGTGTTCTTCGTGATTCCCGTAGGGATCCGCTCCAACGTGAAAGATCGTCCACGAGGGTTCCGCCCTACATCATCTATGGTATCATGAGCCACGTTGATCACGTTATTGGAGCCCCTACCCTCTTTTTCTAGCTTGATTTTGTTGATTTCGTCCTAAATCCGAAAATCCCCACCTAAATTAGCCCCAAATTTGTTTGTGATTTGTTAGTTTTGATGATGTTTTGTTGATTTTGATCCATGGATGTGCTTGGTTTCGAGTGGATCTAGCATCTCCCCAAGTTTCCCCACTTTCCATCCACGAAATCTCCAATTTTGATCCAGAAATCATCCATTTCCGCCCCAAAATCGCGCCCCTATCCGGATTTGCGAAAAATCCCGACACGAGCGGTACTACCGCCCTCCAAGCGGTACTACCGCTTAGCACCTTAAGCGGTACTACCGCCCTTCCAAGCGGCACTACCGCCTCGAGCCAGATTTTGCGAAAAAAACCCGACACGAGCGGTACTACCGCCCATTCCAAGCGGTACTACCGCTTCTGTGATACTACCGCCCTCCCAAGCGGTACTACCGCCCAACCCCATTCAGCGTTCGAAGTTTCACCATTTTCATCATAACTTTTCACTCCGAACTCCGATTTGAGTGTTCTTTGGCTCGTTTGAAGCTATCGACATGCCCGAGGTCCTCACCTTGGTTTCACCACCTTTTGACACCATCAAATTTTGTGAACTTTGGCATCTTTGCCTAGGGCTTCCGCCATATCCTCCGCATAACCACCACCGACTTCCGCAACCTAACCAATTTTGTTACCCATAGCATTAGTGGTTGCTTGAGTAGTGATTCGAGTCTCCTAAGGTGTTTGACTACTTAGGGACGATTGCTTCTTCATCAACCACCACCTCCACTTCCACATAACCTTGCCCACCATACACTTCAACCACCCCAACTTAACCCAATAGTTGTTTGAGCTTGTTTGAGTTGTGGCTTGTGTCTCCTAAGGTGTTTCGGCTACTTAGGGACGGCAACTTCAACTCCGACACGTGTATAGCCCATCATTCCACTTCCGCATTGCCAAGTGCAAACCACCACCGCATTCCCGCTACCACCATTTTGACATTTGACGTTTGAGATTTTGAGTTCGCGGTTTTCCGTTTCCTAAGGTGTTTCGCTACTTAGGGACGAGTCTCCATCATCTTGGTATCTACATCAAGAACACCGCTACTCATCATCACGGACGGTAACCTCCATATCATCTTGGTATCGTGGTATCCCTCCATTGTATATTCCCCTTGACATTGCATTGTTAACCCCTAGCCTTACTTTTGCGTTACTTGCCTATCAAGACTAGCCATTTGAGTATTGCCGGCAACGTTACTTGTGCACATTAGTGATCATACTTCCCATAGCATACATACCATATCATCGTCGTGCATATATTGGTATCATATCTTGTGTCACAAGTTAGTTCCCGCACAATAGCTATCTTGGTTTGTGCATTGTGCAAAAGTGGCCATAGAAAAAAAAATAAAGCTTTTAAGCAAAAGAGAAAGAGCAAAGAAGCTTGTAAGCAAGTGCCATAGCATCATACCACAGTGCATAAGATTGTCATACCCGATCATCTTGGATCATCTTGAGAGAAACACCGGGAACCATACATACATAGCATACTTGGGATAGAAGTTTATCCATTTTGCATCTTATAGGTTATGCACAAGTGTCGTATCCGCCTATTGAGCAATCGTGCTAGCGTCTCTCTTGAGTTGTGCAACACGGCGTTTTCCGTGGATTCCACATTTTGTGCTCATTCCTTGGTTGCACGACCCCATTTATCTATCCGTGTGTGTGTTTCCGTGTGCCATTCTTTGCTATTGGTCCATTTGTTTCACTTGCGAATTTGTGAATCTCTTTCAACATTATTGACTCTTGCTAACATTTTGCATTAAATTTTTGTGCCACTATCCTCACCGAGCTCCTCCATAAGCTTTACTTGTGTAGGTGTGAGAACCGACAAGGATTGGTACCAATAGTGCTATTTCATTGTCCGCATTTGAGTGAACTTGATTCATTTTCAACATCGGTCAAGGTACATTGGTATAAGTTCTTCTCTTTCTCCCACTCATATTTGCTCGAGTCTTGTGATGGATAGGCAAGGCATTTCATCTCCGGTCTTCGACAACAACGACGGCGTGAACAAGTACATCACCAAAGCGTCTCTCTTCGATCTACAACGACAAGTGCAAGGCACACAATCAAGATTGCGAGAGCGCATCGAGAACATCTCCATCGACATTCGTCACTCCGAAGCAAGGAGAAGGGACTACTTCGACAAGAAACTTGCCGCACATAAAGAGGAGCAAGATGCAAGGATGGAGGAGATTAGGACCTTTCTCAAGTCTACTTCCCCTTCGTCATCTTCAAGGCGGCGACGTTCAAGCCACAAGTCTTGGAGCGCAAACAAGATGCAAGCGCAAGTCGTCCAAGTCAACATCTACATGGCGACCACCATCACGTTCGTGATCAATATCGTCATGAAGGGCAAGTCACCTCCAAGCATCATGTGCACGACGACGACGAACTCCAAGGAGCTCAAGTACGACAACGACATCATCATCATGAAGATGCTCCACAAGCGCAAATGCACAAGTCCCAACAAGCCCTACTTCACGCCAAGTCGAAGCTTCATAAGCACAAGAGAAGACCGCGAGGCGACCACCACCAAGACGACGCCTTCGGCTACATCAACCACTTCGGCATCTTCGCCAAGTGTTCTCAAGGCATCTTCGCCTTTGGACGTACGGCATCTTCGCCTACTTCCCACATGTACGCCTACATCGACTTCATCAAGTCCAAGGCGACCACCGACAAGCGAGGGCGACACTTCCATCTTCGGAAGCCCCTCAAGGAAGATGGCCGAGCATGGGAAACTCCCTTCGGTCATGGAGACGAGCTATGAGGTGCCACATCATATGGGCCTCCAACACCAAGGCGGTGACAAGGCGGTCGAGCGAGGGCCATCCCCTTGACCACGGCGGCGAGAGCGAACCTCTTCAACAACATGAAGGCAGGCGCCAACATTGGACTCCTCCTCCGAGTCAAGCTCTGCGACCGCGCATGGAGACATTTGCACCTACATCTCTCCGGCACCCACATATGTCGAGATGCCCCAATTGCCATGCGAGGAGAGCCACCACCACATGAGTGACATGAGTGACAACACCATACGTGACATTGAGAGCATTTCCTATGAGAGGATGAGTGTGACCACCACTAGCCCCACACATGAGAGCATGCCACACATCCTATGTGAGGTTGAGCGCCATTTGAGTGACTCCACCCACCATACGAAAGTGAGAGCATCCTTGAGGGAGTGAGTGAGCCACAACACTTGGTGAGTGAGGTAGTTGACACGGCACATGAGGCCACTATGATTCCTAATCTAATTAACCTCTACTCCTAGTGTGTTTTCTTCTTTGGTTCTAGGTCTCCTACATGACGACATGCCTATCTTTGATGAGTCTATTCCTCCATTGGAGACGCAGCGATGGCCATGGTGGACAATGTTGCACCCCCACATGGTTCCATCAAGATGAAGATGACAACGAATGGATCGTTGACACCTCACCTACAACACTTGAGCGATGCTCCAAAGGTAACATAGGTGATGGTACTTCTCTTGTCCCACTAATGGACCATCTTGACATTGATTGCTCCCATGATGTTGACCCACCTATTACCATGCTTCATGCTAGTGAAACTTCTTCATGCCTTGACTTACCTATTTATGATGAATATGATGATGAGCATGTTGAGTTGCCTAGTTGTGATGCTATTCTTCATAGGATATCATGTGAAGATTCTATTGGTCACATTATGTTTGACAATCCATTGAACTTGTCATATGCTATGAGTGAGATCTCCCATATTGCCTCATTTCAATCTCAACATAGTAACTATGCATGCCCCATTAAAATAAATCCCATTTGCACTTATGGCATAGATGACGAGATGATGGTCATTGGCTTTTGCTTCTCTTGTGATGATATTACCATGCTTCCTTTACATGATTTGCAATTCATCTACTATGTCATGCCATGATCACATTGAACCAAATATGCTTTGTTTTGGATGTTGTCAATATTTTCCATGTGATGTTGCTACTCATACTAATGAGGAGACCCCATAGTTTCCTCATACATATTAGGAAATTTTGATACATGCCATACTTTGCATGATTCCCATAATTGCGTGCACCATATGCTTCCCATGAATAACAATGCTCTAGATATTTCCCATGATGCATTGCACAATTTGAGTCTCCATTATGCCGTACATAACAACAAACCTATCATGATGGATGACATGTTTCTATATCACGCATCTCATTTATTTGAGCACTATATATTTTGTGCTAACCGACACATGCACGTATGCATCATGATGGATGATGTGTACATCTACCACGCACACACAATTTTCTCTTTGTCTTTGTTTTGTGTAGGTACCCACATACGATCGTCAACATCTCAATCCCATGAGTTGATTTAAACGAGCTCTTGAGAGCAATGATGACTTGGGATCCCGTGGACTATCCTTACCACCATTCCTTTCAAGGCCAGACTACGCCGCACCTCTTCTACTTGGCTCTCACACGGCTATGGGCTATTTACCACTTGCCACCTTATGCTCATTTTACTGCGTTCACTTTGCATGTTATGCTTGCTTCTATGCCTTTGCCATGCACTTGTGACCCTTGCTTGCATCTACCCATGTTTTATCATTATGCTACTTCTATGTGTATTTGCATGCTTGGTGGAGATTCTTGTTGCTATTGCCATGTTTATCATGTGCCCCATGCTATTGATGCTATTTTGCTCATATCTTGCTTTCATGCTTGTGCTATGACATGTGAATTATTCATGCCCACTATTTGCACACATGACATGCTTACCATGATCCCTTCTAGTATGTTGCATCTTCGCACTACTAGCTTGCTTGACTTGATCGCTATGATTTCTTACTATGTTGCATCACCCATGTTCCTCTATCACTTGCTTTCTTGGGTTGATGACATATATGTTCATGCCTCTCACATGATATATCTTGTTTATTGTCGCTTGCCTCCTATAGTTGCCTCTATGCTTCATGATCTTGGAGACTTGGACACTTCACTTGTGATGCATGCTTGTTTACTTGAGCCTATTGTATTTGGTTGTTCTCGCATCATATGCCTCCATACTATGAAATGCTCCGTTGTACTTTCTTATGATGAGCATGATGCATACACTTGTTGGGTATCTTACCACTTGAATGATAGGTTTTGCACTTCCGCTAACCTCATTTGTTTTCCGAGTGTTTGTCATGTTCTTTCGTTTTGAAGGATTCACAAGGCATTACCGTCATGAGACATATTGGTTACGTGAAGGCATACATGATGTGCGACACCAACATTTTCGACATCCTCATAAAGGTGAACTCCTTCTTCTTGAGCCATCCTCAAGTTTGCATATTGGATGGGTCATTCTTTCATTGTTGTTTCCTTCTTATTGTCCACATGATACATCTATTGGATGGAGGATCGACATTGGAGATTGGCTCTATGGACCTTTACTTTGAGGAGCTCGGACTTATGGGATGCACCTTCGGAATTCCACTCATGCCACGACATCGAGCATTGGTACACCACCATCTCCATATTTGTTGATTGTGCTCATACATGTCATGCTCGATGGATATATCATTCTCACCACAAGTTTGCACCTTATGCATGGATTGACACACATTATGATTGCCTTGTTGCATCTTGTATTCCCATGTCATCCATGATATTTGAGCTTGTTCACTTCCTTAGCAAATTTGTTGTGATCTTTCTTGATGGCATATTCATACATAATGATCACATTGCCTACCATCAATTGCATGATGACATTCACATATTGAGCATCCATTGCTATGTTCATGCTTTTGATGCACCATCCCATTATGACATCATATTGCACCGTGGTTGCATTGCCCATACTCATAACACAATTGTGCGCATAATGATTGCATTTGTTCCCATGAATGCTTTGCATACCATTCTAGATCATTTTGATAAGCTTCATGCGCTTTGTCACGAACTATATTGTCGCACTGACCCATTCTTACATGATGGACACTTTGCGTGCGCTAACCATTGTATTTCCGAGTGTTGCTTGTGTTTGCTCTTTTTGCATGTCTATCACTCGTGACACCTTGGACTACTTGGATTGCACCATGTCTTCAACTTCGTCCAACTACAAGTGTGTCTCGACAACCGCTTTCCATGGTGATGAGGTTCACGATCCGAGGTCGGATCTTTCCCAAGGGAGGGAGATGATGCGGAGGATACCACGTTCATCCCCATGTACACTCCAACTACTCTCCAAGCCCCAAGAGGACTTATGGCGAGACCTCGACCATACGCCATAGGGCACAAGGTGAACTCACTCCTCTTGAACCGTCACTTTCCACATGTGAGACATGGCTACTACCTCATGCATGGACCTTGCATACACTCGGGTACAACCGAGACGACCATGGAGGATCCAAGGACCAAGGCCAAGCATGGAAGAGGAGAAGGAAGAAGAAGCTGGGAGCAAGCGGTACTACCGCCAGTGCCCAGTGGTACTACCGCTTATCATCACAAGCGGCACTACCGCTCTACATCCACTCCACTTCCAAGAAGTCCGACAAACTTCGGAGTTCGAGCAGTTCAGAGCGGTACTACCGCCCATCATAGCGGTACTACCGCTTGCAGCGCCTCAAGCGGTACTACCGCCCGAAGGACCGGTACTACCGCCTGTCTGTACCACAGTGTATTGGGCCGAGCCGTGTGCCCCTTCGCCCTCACTTACCCCTTCGTGGCTTAGCACTATATATACTCCTCCACCTCCTCCTAGTTAGGGTTAGCGTTGATTTAGCTCATAGATAGAGCTTGGCTCATCCATACCGGATCTACTCCACGAGAGACCGCGGCCCCTCTTCGGAGACGATCCACCTTGGATTCAAGACCTCCCTTTGCGGAGAAGACCATCATCAAGACCTCCTCACGGAGAAGAACGGCTACCGCTTGTATCGTCCTTTGTTGACCTTGAATCATGTATCTCCCTTTGTGTTCATCGATCTAGCACTTGTGTGATTGATCTCTTGTTGGTTTAGTGATTTCTCTCTCGTGTCCTCCGTGTTTCCCTCTTGTTCTTCCGCGTGTTCTTCGTGATTCCCCGTAGGATCCGCTCCAACGTGAAAGATCGTCCACGTAGGGTTCCGCCCTACATCATCTATTACTTGTGATGCATGCTTGTTTGATTGCGCCTATTGCATTTGGTTGTTCTTGCATCATATGCCTCCATACTATGAAACGCTCCCTTGTACTTTCTTATGATGAGCATGATGCATACACTTGTTGGGTATCTTACCACTCGAATGATAGGTTTTGCATTTCCGCTAACCTCATTTGTTTTTCCGAGTGTTTGTCATGTTCTTTCATTTTGGAGGTTTCACAAGGCGATGCCGTTATCGACAACTTGGTCATGCGAAGGCATACACGATGTGCGACACCAACATTTTCGACATCCTCATAAAGGTGAACTCCTTCCCTTTGAGCCATCCTCAAGTTTGCATATTGGATGGGTCACTCTTTCATTGTTGTTTCTTTCTTGTTGTCTACATGCTACATCTATTGGATGGAGGAGCAACATTGGAGATTGGCTCTTTGGACCTTCACATTGAGGAGCGCTCACACTTATTGGATGCACCTTCGGTTTTCCACTCTTGCCACAACATCGAGCATTGGTATACCAACACCTCCATATTCGTTGAATGTGCTCATACTCATGCTCGATGGACATATCATCCTCGCCACAAATTTGCGTCTTATGCATGGATTGACTCACAATATGATTGCCTTGTTGCACGTATTCCCATGTCATCCATGATATATGAACTTGTGCATTTTCTTAGCAAATTTGTTGTGATCTTTCTTGATGGCATCTTCATACATAATGATCACATTGCCTATCATCAATTGCATGATATCATACACATGTTGAGCATCCATTGCCATATTCATGCTATTGATAAACCATCTCTCTATGACATCATTTTGCACAATGGTAGAATTTGTCGCTTTGTGCACCATGCTTTGGTTCCCATGAATGCTTTACATGTCATTTTACATCATTTGGATAAGCATCTCATGCCTTGTCATGAACAATTCCTTTGGACGGACTCATTCTTACATGATGGACACTTTGGGTGCGCTAACCATTGTATTTCCGAGTGTTTCTTGTGTTTTCTCTTTTTGCATGTCTATCACTCCGGCGACACCTTGGAGTACTTGGATTGCGCCATGTTTTCAACTCCGTCCAACTCCCACTCCGTCCATGACAACCGTTTCCATGGTGATGAGGATCACGATCCGAGATCGGATCTTTCCCAAGGGAGGGAAGATGATGCGGAGCATCCTATGGACATCACCATGTCAAGAGTCCGTTCGTGAGTGACACGTCGACATCTACTTCACATACACAAAGGTGAATCATCTCCTTTACGTGCTCACTTGACCCCTTGAGGATGGTATACTACTTGACACTCCACTCGTGTGCATGCATAGGTATTGCCGGAACACTAAGGACGACGAGGAGGAGTGCAAGCGCCAAGGAACAACTACACCATCCGCGAGGGAAGCATGGAAGAGAAGGAGAAAGAAGACCAGGCGGCGGTACTACCGCCAACACCAAGCGGTACTACCGCTAAGGCCCCGAGCGGCACTACCGCCGAACTTCCGCTCTATTGCCGCTCAACCCGACAAACTCCTGTGCTCGAGCGACCCGGGTCCGGTACTACCGCCCGGTCCAAGCGGCACTACCGCTTGCAAGCGGTACTACCGTCGTCCCAAGCGGTACTACCGCTCTGCCTGTGCTCAACCGCGGGCCTTTGGCCTTGTATCCCTCTCCCACTTACCCCTTCGTGGCTTAGACTATAAATAGACCACCTCCACTTCCTTTCTAGGGGAGCTTAACGAGAGAGAAATCACTAAACCAACAAGAGATCAATCACACAAGTGCTAGATCGATGAACACAAAGGGAGATACATGATTCAAGGTCAACAAAGGACGATACAAACGGTAGCCGTTCTTCTCCGTGAGGAGGTCTTGATGGGGTCCACCCTAGAAGAGGGTCTTGAATCCGCTTGGGGATCTTTCTCCGAAGAGGTCCTGGGCTCCGAGGAGAAGTAACCAAGTGGACGAGCAAGGCTCTCACACAAACATGAGCTAAACCTAAGCTAACCCTAGAAAGGAAGTGGAGGTGGTCTATTTATAGTCTAAGCCACGAAGGGGTAAGTGGGAGAGGGATACAAGGCCAAAGGCCCATGGTTGAAACCTGAGGCAGGCGGTAGTACCGCTTGGGACGACAGTAGTACCGCTTGCAAGCGGTAGTGCCGCTTGGACAGGCGGTAATACCGGACCCGGTCGCTCGAGCACAGGAGTTTGTCGGGTTGAGCGATGAGAGCAGTTCGGCGGTAGTGCCGCTCGGGGGCCTTTAAGCGGTAGTACCGCTTGGTGTTGGCGGTAGTACCGCTTCATACAGGTCTTCTTTCTCCTTCTCTTCCATGCTTCCCTGGCGGATTGTGTAGTTGTTCCTTGGCTATTGCACTCTTGCTCGTCGTCCTTAGTGTTCATACAATACCTATGCATGCACACGCAGTGGAGTGTCAAGTAGTATACCATCCTCGAAGGGGTCAAGTGAGCACGTGTAAAGGAGATGATTCACCTTTGTGTATGTGAAGTAGATGTCGCACGTGTCACTCGCCGAACGGACTCTTGACATGGTGATGTCCATAGGATGCTCCGCATCAGGATGCAATCCTATCTATATGCATATGCAAATGCTCATGAAGTGCTTATGCAATGATCTAGGTGTGCTTGTGCATGCATGCAATCTTAGTTGGGGCCCCCCTATAACGCTTCTTTATTTTGTCTTGCATGGCGTCATCGCCCCGGCCAGTACAAGGGGTCACATGCAACTTCGGCAATGCCATTTACAATGTGTGGCTCTGCGCCTTACGGGTAGAACTTACAGAGATGCTCAATGTTCCATGAGTTCTGCAACGGCGTGCCATCTCCGGTCTTCAGATGGACTGCGCCAGGTCTGGAGACTAGCACCACCCGGTAAGGGCCTTCCCACTTTGGTGATAACTTGTGTGTACCCTTGGCGGACTGAACGCGCCTAAGGACAAGGTCACCTTCCTCAAAACATCATGTTGGGTTCTACGGTAGGGTCCGTCGACTGCAAATTAAAATTTCCTATGCGCAGAACAACCAAGAACATGCTACGGGAGATGGATCACAGATCATTACCACTAGACGCGCAGTGCCGTGCAGCGGTAGAAGAGTTGGGGCAGCGCGTCCGCGTGGATCGTCTCCTCCTCGTCCGATCTCCCTCAAACAGCTGGTCGTCTGATCCCACGTACAAGTTCACCGGAGCGGCGCAAGTGCACCACCTCTAACGGTATCCGCGTGTGCAAGAGGAACACCATGCGGCGGACTGCTAGGTCCGATCACACAGTCGGCGGCGAGTGGAGGTGGCTATTTGCAACACATGCAAACCCTAGTCGTAGCATCGAAGCGATCAACCGCATGAGTGTGCCGCACCTCCACTTTATACAGGCGTCCGTCGCGGGCTCAAACTTGGGCCTCGCATGGACCCTAAAGCCTAAAGTCTACTCGGTCACGTTCCAAGTCCAGTTCGGATCACATCCGACCAGTGTCCTACGAACCGACCTCATAGGTTCCTTCCCTTAAGCGCGCGACCCCTTAGGTTCAAGTCGGCTTGGTCACGATTCGGATCACCTCCGACACGGGCCGGTTGGTAGCGACCTCTAGCAAGGCGCTACCGACCACCAAGCAAATTATGAAGCTGGTTAGGCGAACACAGCATAACGTGTCACACTTACATTCCCTTTGCCACACGATATATGTTGTCGGGCTCAAGGCGAGATTGTCATTCTTGTGCTAGCCCGACCTCTTTCTCGTTCCAGTGATACCGACCACTATCCGGATTATCTCATAATCCTTGTCGCATGGCCATGCTTATCCTGGTCGGATCACATGAGGGGCCCAGAGTATATCTCTCCTGATCGGAGGGGAAAATCCCATCTTGCTCGACCATGTCTCGCAGCATGGGACTGGACAAACCTGAAACCTACCTTTGTAACTACCCACTCACGGAGTAGCGTTTGGTCGGCCCAAAGCAAGTCTGTCACCATCTCGAGTACATGCGTCAACTCAGGTCTTAGGACATAGAACGTATGTTGTACTAGAGACTCACAGATGACATATCGCTGCGCCTCATAGTTGGGTCTGTCCGACTCGGACCTTATCTCGACTCGGATCTGACTACGTTGAATCCAACCAGACCTTTCCAAGTCCATATTATCCGGTTAGCATCCAATGCTTCATGGCTAGTGAGACCGAGCCATCGACCGTGTCATATGCTAGTCTAGTCATTGCTTGGCGTCCACACGATCCTTTCGACTAGGGACCTTTTAGGACAGTCATCATACAATGCATAGTCCCACAAACAAGTCACGTGCTTGCCGATACACATCATTGATAATGTCCAAGGACTATCTTTATTCATAAACACATAGGAAATATCATCATACATGATTGCCTCTAGGGCATATCTCCAACAGTCTCCCACTTGCACTAGAGTCAATCAAATAGACATCGAATGCCCATAGCTCAAACGTGCCCCTCATGCTTGGGTTGTGGAAGCGGCTTAGTCAATGGATCTGCAACATTTGCATCCGTGTGAATCTTGCATAACTCTACATCACCATTCTTTACGATCTTTCATATCAGGTGATATTTCCGGTCTATGTGTCTGACTCTGTGGTGATTCCTCGGCTCCTTGGCTTGTGCGATGGCACCAGAATTATCACAATAAAGGTCCAACGGTTTCACCGAGGCTGGGAAAATACCAAGATCATCCAGAAAATGCCGGATCCAAACACCTTCGTTTGCAGCTTCACAAGCCGCAATGTATTCGGCTTCTGTGGTAGAATCGGCCACCGTATCCTGCTTGGAACTCATCAGGTCGCTGCTCCTCCATTCGGGGCGTACGAATCCGGACTGTGATCGACAATCATCTCTGTCGGTTTGGAAACTAGCATCGACGTAACCTCTTACGATGAGCTCTTCCTCACCTCCATAAACTAGGAACATCTCTTTAGTCCTTTTCAGGTACTTCAAAATAATCTTTACCGCTGCCCGTTGACTCTGGCTTATTGCAAAAGCAACATCAGGCCTTGTACATATCATGGCATACATGATGGATCCGATTGCCGAGGCATACGGAATCCTACTCATCCTGCTTCACTCATCAGATGTCGAAGGACTCTGAGTCTCCCTTAGCCTTATACCATGTGAGAGTGGCAAGAACCCTTTTTCGCCTCACTCATGTTGAACCGCTTCAACACTTTTATCTATGTACGTGCTCTGGCTTAGGCCGAGCAGCCTCCTTTATCTATCTCTATAGATCTTAATGCCTAAAATATAGACTGCCTCACCAAGGTCCTTCATCGAAAACTTGCCATTCAATGATCCCTTGACCGAGTTTAACATCGAAACATCGTTCCCGATCAGTAGTATGTCGTCCACATACAAGATCAAAAACACTATCGAGCTCCCACTTAACTTCTTGTATAAACAAGAGTCCTCTTCACTTTTGATGAAACCGAGACCAGAAACGACCTCATCAAAATGAATGTTCCAACTCCGAGATGCTTGCTTCAACACATAAATGGATCTCTTGAGCTTGCATACCTTACTAGTGCTAGTCGGATCGACAAAACCCTCGGGCTGTATCATATACACGTCCTCGGTTAAATTTCCGTGAAGGAAAGCCGTTTTGACATCCATCTGCCATATCTCGTAATCAAAATATGCAGCTATAGCTAGTATGATCCTCACCAATTTCAACATTGCTACAGGCGAGTATGTCTCGTCGTAGTCAATTCCTTGAACTTGTCCATAACCTTTAGCGACAAGCCGAGCTTTGTGGATCTGAACATTTCCATCCACATCAGTTTTCTTCTTAAAGACCCATTTGCAACCAATGGCAGTTACGCCAGGTGGCGGATCAAGCAAGTCCCAGACTTGATTCTCATCCATGGACTTTAACTTTCGGATCTCATGGCCTCCACCATGCCTCGAATCTGGGCTCACCATCGCCACGCATATGGGGCGGCTCGTCGCTTTCTAGCAACAATACATCACGCTTTTCTGCGCAATCTTTCCGACCTCCATGGTTCCGGTGCCGCTTCCACTCTGGGTTCCTGACCGACTCGGTATGATCTCATCACCCGAGCCGTCCCCGAGTGGTCCTCGAATTTCTTCGAGTCGAACTGTCCTCCCACTGGCCTCCCGACTGAGAAACTCTTTCTCAAGGAAAACCCCGTTCCGAGCAACAAACACTTTGTTCTCTTCCCGGTTGTAGAAGTCATATCCCAAAGTTTCCCTCGGATATCCCACGAATATGCATTTATCCGACTTAGGTGTAAGCTTGTCTGACATAAGTTGCTTGAGAAATGCTTCACAACCCCAAATCTTTAGAAAAGACAAACTGGGACTCTTCCCGGTCCACATCTCATGTGGTGTCTTGTCTACGAATTTTGATGCTACCCTATTAAGTGTGAAAGCTGCAGTTTCTAGAGCGTATCCCCAAAATGACAAGGGTAAATCCGATTTGCTCATCATAGACCGGACCATGTCCAACAAGGTCCTATTCCTCCGATTCCGACACGCCCGTTTCTCTGTGGCGTGCAGGAGGTGTGAGCTGAGGTACTATACCTCGACTTTTCAGATGATCATCAAACTCCTGGCTCATGTACTCACCTCCACGATCAGATCGCAGAAGCTTTATACTCTTGCCGATCTGATTCTCAACCTCATTCTGAAACTCTTTGAACTTTTCAAAAGTCTCTGACTTGTGCCTCATCAAATAGATATATCCATATCTACTCAAGTCGTCGGTAAAAGTCACGAAGTACTGATAGCCACCTCTGGCAGTTGTGCTCATTGGGCCACACACATCACTGTGTATAAGCTCCAACAGCTCGTACGCCCTCTTGCAACTCTTTGCGAAAGGAGACTTAGTCATCTTGCCGAGCAAGCATGATTCACATGTATCGAACGACCCGAAGTCGGACGAAGTTAGGAGCCCATCATCATGGAGCTTCTTCATGTGTTTCAGACTAATGTGTCCAAGCCGGCAATGCCAGAAGTATGTCGGATTTATCTCATTAGGCTTATGCCTCTTGACATTCATGTTATAGACCGGTTCTGTTCTAGATTCAATATAAATAGCCCATCAACAATGGGTGCATAGCCGTGGAACATACCATTCAAAAATATCGAACAACCATTGTCCTTTAAATTGAATTCATAACCTTGACTCATCAAACATGAGGCAGAAATAATGTTTCGACTAAGTGCAGGAATGTAATAACAATTATTCAATTCCATTATGAATCCGGAAGGAAGTCGAGCTGCATCATGCCGACCTCCAACGCAGCAACTCTTGCTTTGTTGCCGACCACGATGTCAATCTCCTTGTGCCACACGCCTAGTTCTTACCAGCCCCTGCATCGAGTTGCAAATATGAACAACCGATCCGGTATCAAATACCCAAGAGCTACTAGGTATGTCGGCAAGGTAAATGTCTATAACATATGCAACAAGTGTACCTTTGCTGAAGCGGCATTCCGGCCTTCTTGCCATGCTCTGCAAGCCACTTGCTCTGATTCCTCTTCCGATGACCGGTCTCCTTGCGGTGATAGCAAGCGGTCTTCGAGTCAGTCCAGACTTTGGCGCAGCGGCGGAGGTTCTTGTCTCCGTGCCCTTTGCCCTAGCCTTTTCTTGGAGCAACTCTTCTTGAACTTAGCCGATTTACGCACCATCAACACTTGATGCATGCCTTTCTTAATATCCTGCTCTGCCACCTTGAGCATCCCATGCAATCCAGTGAGCTTCTTATCCATGCCATGCATATGATAGTTCAAGATGAACGTCCCATAGCTGGGCGGAAGAGAACCCAAAACTGCATCTGTAGCCAGCTCATCCAAGAGCGGGAAGCCCAAACGATCCAAAGCTTGCACATATCCGATCATCTTGATCACATGTGGGCTCAATGGATCACCTTCCTTCAGCTGGCAATCCATCAAGGATCGCCAGACGTTGAACCTTCGGTCCTAGCACGTATGCGAAACATGCTCTCGAGACTCTCGATCATACCGTAAGCCTCAACATTTTCGAAATGCTGTTGCAAATCGGGCTCCATACAAGCCAGCATCAGACAATTGATCTTCGTTGATTCATCAACGAGTTTCTGGTAGGCATTCTTAGTTGTGGCATTAGCATTATCGTCAGGTTCCTCTTGAAGTGGATCCTCTAGAACATGTTCCTTTTTATCATGCTTGAGAACAATTCTCAGATTTCTATACCAGGTGGTAAAGTTTGTTCCATTCAGTTTATCCTTTTCCAGAATTGATTTCAATGCAAAGTTGGGTTGAGCAGGTGGTGCCATTGATCTACAACAGAAAATATGCAATCTCTAAGCAATGTATTTATGTAGAGTAATTCTAGCCTAAGCGAAATACTCCCACTTGAAGTCGACATCCTCATGAGACTCTCGGTGATTCGAGGATCGACTAGCGCATGCGACTAGTGAGCTTTAGCATCACGCTAGCCAACATACCTATCCGGTAAGCAACTCCTTGCTAATAGTATCTCTATCGACTCACAGCCGATTCGGGAAGGTATCTCATACCCGGCTCCCAACCTTCTTTGCCACAAGGCCCAAAACCGTTTTGATAGCCTTGTCAAGTTAACTCGATGCGGTGCATGTCCGTGTAATAAAACCACGAACCCTTGAGTTCAAGGACACCCGGCAGCACCCCAATTTTATGAGCCCACTACTAGACGTACTTGACATGCGAAGGTGCAACATCGGGGATGGCAATTCGCTTGATATTCATGAGGGATCATTCTATCATTCTAACATGCATAGAAACAAAGAAGCATAATTATCACAAATTGATAGAGGCAAAGGTGTCCCGATGTTTCGATGAGATGGTGGCTATCGTTTCTGTGGGAGTCGACCTTGACGATCCGACTACGAACGTGCGAGACGTCGCGCCTTAGCAATCGCTAAACCAACTTCCGAGGGTTATTGACCACGCCGAGCACGATCAACCTGACCACGAGGGCCTGTTTCCTGCGAGCAAACGAAGAACAAGCAAGAAACTGAGATTGCAATCTGAATATTGCGAATATAAGATGAAAGCTTTATTGATCAAGGTGGGGTTTACTGTGGCGCCTTTATGCAGTCGTTGAACACAAGCGAAATCTGTGAAGTTGCAGCTATGGCGAACTTTTAATCTAAACAAAACCCAAGGTCTAAACGGTGCCCTAAGGGCTGTATATATGGAGGAAGAGGGGGGAATTTCGTGGCCCTTGGCGGAGGGGTCCGAAATCAACCCTATCTCTTGTTTCCCCACACACACGGACTCTAAAAATAGCCTATACTTGTGTATTTCGAAATTACAAGGGCCGGGCCCACTAATAAGGTGACGCAGCACCTAGAATAGCCTCGGGTCGACTTTTATGAAGTAGCATCTTGTATATTTCGTCCTAGGCTTCATGCACCCATTATGGTGGCTTCAAAGTCCTGAAATCATCACTTGTAACTCCGTTCTTGTTCCCCTTAGCATGGCATTATCTCCATGCTTGTTCTTGCTCCAATGTCCATCCTTCTCCAAGCTAGGGCCTTCATTTGTAAGCAAAACAAATGTATCCAATTTAGGCAGCATCATATTCTCATGAACATTAGAATCATTAACAAGAAACGAAAGTACCTGATAATTTAATTGGCGTGCGCGAGCTCTAGTAATTGGTCCAGTATATGTAGCAGTAGGGGCTGTGGGTGTAACAATGGTATTGATGTCCTCATCACAAATATAACACATATTGTGAAATAGTATGGCTCCTTCATGGACGTTCTTCCAGGTCGGCTCCGACTTCGATGACCATCTATGAACTCCATCTTGTTTGTCACGCCGGGACGCCAAGCCGCCAACCTGATCTCTATTATCCAACTACTACAACTAGTAATGAATTTACATAGAGTCACAAGTCGACACGCAGGTCATTATACAATATAATGACAGCACTTTGGCTCCTGCCGGCTGACAAACATGACACGCAGGCCACGTATAAATTACACACATGCATCACATACACATGAGCCATACTATTCACATCAAACCTGCAAAACAAAGTTATGCATATAATCGCATTCTACCGGTTTGTGTGTCGAATGCGAAATCTGTGACGCTTCACGCAGCGGTCGGCTGGCGGAGTAGCGGCGGGTTCGAAAGGGCAGCGCCCCTCGCGGGTGCGGGCAGCGTCCGACGTTTTCGGAAATCACAAATCACATCTGAACTCCGATCACGCCGAATTCTCTGATATGACCGATCTTATCGATCATCGCGAATCCGATTCGGATTTACATTTCACTGTTAACCCCGATGGTGGATAACCGACCGATAGGGGTAGATCGTGTCACGACCTCATCGATCCCGATTTACAGAAAACATAGCCTCAACGATCCCCATGTGCAGTTGATCACATCAACCGTGCACATAGCCGATCTTATCGACGACAACAGATCTCATCTGCCGCCTCCACATATCTAATATGCATACGATTTGAAACCAAATCCTATAGCAGAGGCTCTGACACCACAATTGGGTTCTACGGTAGGGTGCGTCGACTGCAAATTAAAATTTCCTACGCGCAGAACAACCAAGAACATGCTACGGGAGATGGATCACACATCATTACCACTAGACGCGTAGTGCCATGCAGCGGAAGAAGAGTTGGGGAAGCGCGTCCGCGTGGATCATCTCCTCCTCGTCCGATCTCCCGCGAACAGTCGGTCGTCCGATCCCACATACAAGTTCGCCGGAGCGGCGCAAGTGCACCGCCTCTAACGGTATCCGCGCGTGCAGGAGGAACACCTTGCGGCGGACTGCTAGGTCTGATCACACAGTCGGCGGCGAGTGGAGGTGGCTATTCGCAACACATGCAAACCCTAGTCGCAGCACAAACCGATCAACCGCATGAGTGTGCCGCACCTCCACTTTAAATAGGCGTCCGTCGCGGGCTCAACACTTGGGCCTCGCACGGACCCTAAAGCCCAAAGTCTACTCGGTCACGTTCCTAGTCGATTCGGATCACATCCGACCCGGTGTCCTGAACCGACCTCGTGGGTTCCTTCCCTTAAGCGCGCGATCCCTTAGGTTCAAGTCAGCTTGGTCACGATTCGGATCACCTCCGACACACTTGCGGTTAGTAGCGGCCTCTAGCAAGGCGTGCCGACCACCAAGCAGAACTATGAAGTTGGTTAGACGAACACAGCCTGGCGTGTCACACTTACATTCCCTTTGCCACACGGTATATGTTGTCGAGCTCAAGGCGAGGCTGTCATCCTTGTGCTAGCCCGACCTCTTTCTCGTTCCAAAGTGATACCGACCACTATCCGGACTGTCTCATAATCCTTGTCGCATGGCCATGCTTATCTGGTCGGATCACACGAGGGGCCCAGTATATCTCTCACGATCGGAGGGGCAAATACCATCTTGCTCGACCATGTCTCGCATGACATGGGATGGACAAACCGAAACCTACCTTCGTAACTTCGCGATCCACGGAGTAGCGTTTGGTCGGCCCAAAGCAAGTCTGTCACCATCTCTAGTACATGCGTCAGCTCAGGTCTTAGGACATAGAACGTATGTTGTACTAGAGACTCACAGATGACATATCGTTGCGTCTAATAGCTGGGTCTGTCCGACTCGGACCTTATCTCGACTCAGATCTGACTACGTTGAATCCGACCATACCTTTCCAAGTCCATATTATCCGGTTAGCATCCAATGCTTCATGGCTAGTGAGACCGGGCCATCGACCGTGTCATATGCTAGTCTAGTCGGCTGCGCGTCCACACAGCCCTTTCGACTAGGGACCTTTTAGGGCAGTCATCATACAATGCATAGTCCCACAAACAAGTCACGTACTTGCTGATACACATCATTGATAATGTCCAAGGACTATCTTTATTCATAAACACATAGGAAATATCATCATACATGATTGCCTCTAGGGCATATCTCCAACACATCAGGCACGAACCCTGCGGCTATGATAGCGACGGAGGGCCTGCTGATAGCATGCAGCACGCGTAGCGGCCCGGAGACGGTTCTCCTCGAGTAGCACAACATCGTCACGCCGGTGCTGATCTTGCGCTACTTCATCATAGGCAAGCACCCGAGGAGACCCGTAAATGAGTTCCGTGGGGATAACTGCTTCTGCCGCGTAAAATAGGGAGAAGGGTGTCTGCCCGGTAGCTCGATTAGGTGTTGTTCTAAGGGACCAGAGAACTACCGGCAGCTCCTCGATCCACCGCCTGCCGTGCTTCTGGAGCGTATCGAAAGTCCTTGTCTTGAGTCCACGAAGCACTTCAGCATTCGCCCTCTCAGCTTGTCCATTGTTCCGGGGGTGTGCGACAGAGGCAAATGAGATCTTGCATCCAAGGGTTTGAACATATTGCATGAAGGCGTGGCTCGTGAATTGGGTGCCGTTGTCAGTGATGATCCTTGCCGAAACTCCGAAACGACACACCAATTCTTTCAAGAACTTGATAGCTGACTGAGCAGTCACCTTCCTCACGGTAATCACTTCTGGCCACTTTGTAAACTTGTCGATGGCGACGAACAAGAATTCAAAGCCCCCGATTGCTCGGGGGAAGGGGCCGAGGATATCGAGCCCCCAGACTGAAAATGGCCATGATAGAGGGATTGTCCGAAGAGCTTGGGCAGGCAGGTGTGTTTTCTTGGAATGGAACTGACAGGCTTCACATGTCGTGATGAGCTCAACTGCGTCTTGGAGGGCTGTGGGCCAATAGAATCCTTACCGGAATGCTTTCCCAACTAATGCCCTCGATCCAGTGTGTGAGCCGCACATTCCTCTGTGAATCTAAGCCAGCAGTTCCTTTCCGTCCTCCCGGCAGACACACTTCAATTTCACACCATTGGGCCTCCTTCTGTATAGAGTGTCATCGACAAACTGATACATACTGACCCTCCGGGCTACTTTCTCAGCTTCATATGGGTCGCCGGGGAGTTTTCCAGTTTGGAGGAACTGGACGATCTGCCTTGCCCAAGTTGGAGCCTGAGGCTCGGCAACGAGGACTAGAGGCACCTCCTCGGCTGTGGGAGCACCAGCCTCGTTCGCGGGGTCCATAGGCCCGGCTGGAGGGGGATGGTCCAGCAGGCTGTGAGGAGTTATTTCCGGCAGGGTCTCTGTCGGGAGCGGATGGCTCGACCGGGAGAGGCTTACCATAGTCCAACTTTCTCCTTTTCCGGGCCATTGTGGTTGGTGATACGGAGGGTTGAGAGAGGTGGAGAACAAAAGTTCCTGGTTCCACAGGAAGCTTCTGCGTAGCACACTTTGACAGGTGATCAGCTATGTTGTTTTCCGCACGAGGTACGTGCTCTATTTGCAACCCGTCAAAGCGCTCCTCTAACCTCCTTACTTCCTCAACGTATGCTTCCATCAATGGGCTTTGGTAATGTTTGTTGACTTGTCTCACCACCAACTATGAATCTCCTCGAATGATCAGCTTCTTGATTCCCAATTCTGCCGCAATCCTGAGCCCGACAAGGAGCCCTTCATACTCAACTGTATTGTTGGTGGCTTCTTCCCGGGCAAAGTGCATTTGGATGACGTACCTCAGGTGCTCCCCGGAGGGGGCAACAAGAAGCACGCCAGCTCCTGCACCTTGTAGGGAAAAGGCACCATCAAAATACATAATCCATTCTTGGGGTGATTCCTTGCCGGGGAGAGCTGTTTCTGTTGCTTCCTCATCAGGGGTTAGCGTCCATTCTGCAATAAACTCTGCCAGCGCCCTGCTTTGAATGGTTGAAGTGCTCTCAAACTTCAAACCAAAGCTGGATAACTCCAAAGCCCACTCCACTATTCTGCGAGTAGCCTCAGGGTTTCAGAATATCCTCTGCAACGGAAAATGAGTGACAACCGTGATCTCATGGGCTTGGAAGTAGTGGCGCAGTTTCCTTGAGGCCATGACGAGGCCAAAGATCAACTTTTGCACACCAGAGTACCACGATCCTTGGGGTTGCCCTTGTTGTCGTGCTTGTTGCTGTTATGATCCTCTTCTGACTCTGCCGCGGTCTGGCCGCTCTCTGCTTCATCTGCTTCCCGCTGTGCTACCAAGGCTGCACTGACCACTTGATTGGTTGCCGCTAAGTAGAGTAACAATGGCTCTTGGGGTTTGGGCGCAACCAAGGTGGGCACAGATGACAGGTAAGCCTTCAACTCTTGCAAGGCTGTTTCTACTTCCGGGGTCCACTTCATTGGCCCTGCCTTCTTCAAAATTTTGAAGAACGACAAGGCATGCTCGGCAGATTTGGAGATGAATCTGCTCAGCGCGGCAACGCATCCCGTCAAGCGCCTCACATCCTTAACTGTCCTTGGCGCTTGGATATGCTCAGTGGCCTTGATCTTGTCGGGGTTGGCTTCAATCCCCTGATGGGACACGAAGAATCCAAGTAGCTTGCCGGAGGGAACACCGAATACGCACTTCTCCGGGTTAAGCTTTAGGTTGATCTTATGCAAATTAGCAAATGTCTCCTCCAAATCCTGGATAAGGGTGGCCTTATCCTTGGTCTTGACCACAATGTCATCCATATAGGCTTCTATGTTTCTGTGTAATTGTGGCTCAGACCCAATGTGAATTGCTCTTGCAAAAGTAGACCCGACACTCTTCAATCCGAAAGGCATGCGAACAAAACAATACGTACCATATGGAGTGATGAATGATGTCTTCTGCTCATCTTCTTTGGACATGAAGATCTGGTGATATCCAGAGTAAGCATCCAAAAAGGAGAGCAGATTGCAGCCTGAGGTAGAATCCACAATCTGATAGATGCACAGCAAGGGGAATGGGTCCTTTGGGCAAGCCTTATTGAGATATGTGAAATCAATGCAAAGCCTCCATTTACCAATTGCCTTCTGAACTACCACTGGGTTTGCCAACCATGTAGGGTGCAGTACTCCTCTGACCAATCCAGCTGCCTCTAACTTCTTGATTTCCTCGGCAATGAACTGATGCCGCTCCAAGGCTTGCTTCTTAACTTTCTGCTTGATGGGTCGGGCATGTGGGCAGACATCAAGGTGGTGCTCGATTACTCCCTGGGAACACTGGGGATATCAGGTGGTTGCCAGGCAAACACATTGATATTCGCCCGCAGGAAGGCAACGAGCGCGCTTTCCTATTTGTCATCAAGGGTGGCGCTGATGGTGAAAGTACCATCAACACCAGCCAGCCCTGCCGGGACCTTCTTCACTTGGGGTGCTGCAACCTTGGATGTCTTGCTGTTGGAACACCCCGACACGTCGTCAACAGGTGCCGTGCACTCGGAGGGGGCACGCTTCCCAGACTCCTTGCCGGAGGTCCTACAATCCCTCTTATTTCCTTTGCTTTCCTTGGCGGGGACCGTTGCTGCCGCAGCCTCTGCTGCGACGGCATCCCGATACATCCTGTCCACATAGATAATTGCATCCTTCTCATCTGATGGGATGGTGATGAATCCAAACGGTCCAGGCATCTTCAAAGTGTTGTAAGCATAATGGGATGCTGCCATGAACTTGGCCAAGGCCGATCGTCCCAGAATCCCATTATACGGCAGGGGGAGCTTGATACGTCTCCAACGTATCTATAATTTTTGATTGTTCCATGCTATTATATTATCCATCTTGGATGTTTTATATGCATTTATATGCTATTTTATATGATTTTTGGGACTAACCTATTAACCTAGAGCCCAGTGCCAGTTTATGTTTTTTCCTTGTTTTTGAGTTTTACAGAGAAGGAATACCAAACGGAGTCCAATTGACGTGCCAATTTTTGATGATTTTCTATGGACCAAAAGTAGCCTCCGGAGTAAAAGAGTTGGGCCAGAAGAGTCCGGAGCCATCCACGAGGGTGAGGGCGCGCCCCCCTATCTCGTGGACGACTCGGAGACCCCCCTGACGTGAGACCAACGCCAAAAATTCCTATAAATACAGAAACCCCTAGAAAGAAACCTAGATCGGGAGTTCCGCCGCCGCAAGCCTCTGTAGCCACGAAAAACCAATCGGGGCCCTGTTCCGGCACCCTGCTGGAGGGGGAAATCCCTCATCGGTGGCCATCTTTATCATCCCGACGCTCTCCATGATAAGGACGGAGTAGTTCACCCTTGGGGCTAAGGGTATGTACGAGTAGCTATGTGTTTGATCTCTCTCTCTCTCTCATGTTCTTGATTCGGCACGATCTTGATGTATCACGAGCTTTGCTATTATAGTTGGATCTTATGATGTTTCTCCCCCTGTACTCTCTTGTAATGGGTTGAGTTTTCCCTTTGAAGTTATCTTATCAGATTGAGTCTTTAAGGATTTGAGAACACTTGATGTATGTCTTGCATGTGCTTATCTGTGGTGACAATGGGATATTCACGTGATCTACTTGATGTATGTTTTGGTCATCAACTTGCGGGTTCAGTGACCTTGTGAACTTATGCTTAGGGGTTGGCACACGTTTTAGTCTTGACTCTCCGGTAAAAACTTTGGGGCACTCTTTGAAGTTCTTTGTGTTGGTTGAATAGATGAATCTGAGATTGTGTGATGCATATCATATAATAATACCCATGGATACTTGAGGTGACAATGGAGTATCTAGGTGACGTTAGGGCTTTGGTTGATTTGTGTCTTAAGGTGTTATTCTAGTACGAACTCTAGGATAGATCAAACGGAAAGAATAACTTCGTGTTATTTTACTACTGACTCTTGAATAGATCGATCAGAAAGGATAACTTTGAGGTGCTTTCGTACCCTACAATAATCTCTTCGTTTGTTCTCCGCTATGAGTGACTTTGGAGTGACTCTTTGTTGCATCTTGAGTGATAGTTATATGATCCAGTTATGTTATTATTGTTGAGAGAACTTGCACTAGTGCAAGTATGAACCTTGGGCCTTGTTTCCTAGGATTGCAATACCGTTTACACTCACTTTTACCACTTGCTACCTTGCTGCTTTATATTTTCATATTACAAATACCCATATCCACCATCCATATTGCACTTGTATCACCATCTCTTCGCCGAACTAGTGCACCTATACAATTTACCATTGTATTGGGTGTGCCGGGGACACAAGAGACTCTTTGTTATTTGGTTGTATGGTTGCTTGAGAGAGACCATCTTCATCCTATGCCTCCCACGGATTGATAAACCTTAGGTCATCCACTTGAGGGAAATTTGCTACTGTCCTACAAACCTTTGCACTTGGAGGCCCAACAACGTCTACAAGAAGAAGGTTGTGTAGTAGACATCAGAGCTCAACCACATTACACACAATCTTCTCAGTCCTATAGTTTAGCTCTCCCCCAAACGTTACCGACAACATAATCTTTCCCTTGGGACGGCTCCTGCCGGGGTTCACTCCTTGAAACATGCCGGTAACCTCCAGCTCTTCCTATCCTATCTGAAGCTTGTTAATAACTGCTAGGGAAATCAGATTCAACCCGGCCCCGCCATCCACTAACATCTTTGTGACCTTGAGGTTGCGAATTGTTGGGGAGTCCAACAACGGCAAACACCCTACCGCGACGGTGCGGCGAGGGTGGTCCTCCTCATCAAAGATGATGGGCGTGCGGGACCATCTGAGCGGCTGCCGGGCCTCTGGCGCTGGTTCCACAACATTGACCTCCAGTGCCCATTGCTTGAGCTGGCGATGGGAGAAGTGCAAAGACGCACCCTCATCAATGCATAGGGCGTCAGTGGCCTTCTAAAATTCCTGCTCACTGGTTTCCTCTTCATTCCCTTCATCACTCAAATCACCATAGGTTTCCTTCTCTTGGCCCCTAGCGGGTTTTCCTTGGTTCCGAAAGGATTTGCCGGGGCGGTTTGCTTCACCGCCTCGGCCCTTTCCGCCAGCAGCATTCTGACCTTTTTCCTTATCACACTTATCATACTTTGTTCTCTGTCTCTTGACAAGCTGCTCAACTTGATAACATTCATGGAGGTCGTGGCCCTTGGTTCGGTGGATTTTGCAGTACGGCCCATCACTTTTCCTGGTTTTTTCCGTGGCAGCAACTTCCCGGCAGGCAGTGCACGTGGCAACTTCTTTGCCGTGGCCTCAGCTTTGGCCTTCTTGCCGGTACTAGGCGTGCCAGAACCTTCCACAGTCATCACTGTCTTATCTCTTGGCTTCTTGTTACGCTACTTGCCCTTTCTTTGACTTGTTGATTCATCCTCTTCCTCTGAATCAACATTGATGCAGACCTCCTCTCTGGGCAACTTCCTTCGTTCCTCCATCCGAGCACACTTATCCACTAGTGTGTACAGCTCCTTCACAGTCTTGGGCAACCACACGTTCATCTTAGAACGAATGCGACGGTTGCGCACATTGGATTGGAAGGCTGCTATAACAGCTGCAGGATGGATATTCGGAATATTCCTACGGACTTCACTGAATCTTTGAAAATACTTACGGAGAGTTTCTCCTTCTTTCTGATGGAGAAGCTGTAGGTCGCTGGGCCTGCCGGGCTCCTGGTGGCCACCGGTGAAGGCACCGATGTACTCGTGGCATAGGTCAGCCCATGATGAGATGGAGTTCTCTGGCAGGTGCATGAGCCAAGACCTCACGTTGGACTTGAGAGCCAACGGGAAGTAGCTAGCGAACACCTTCTCGTCTCTTCCCTCGGCAGCCTGAACAGCGATGGTGTAGATGCTCAGGAACTCTGCCGGGTTCAGCCTCCCATCGCATTTCTCGGGTATCTCCGGCTTGAACGTGAGAACAGACGGCCAACGGACTCGCCGTAGCTCGCGTGTAAAGGCAGGGCAGCCGACCTCGAAAGGTAGGCACCCGCCAACACCGAACGTAGGCTCGTCGACGTAGAGGACGCCACACCCGTCGGTCTGGCGGGGGTCGTCGAGAGGTCGCCCCATGATGACGCGCGCGTCTCCCTGCCACCTTTCCTCCGGGGTTCGCCGTTGGCCCGGATGTGCTCGAGGGTCGAAAGAGGTCATCGAGATGTCATTGGGATCTTGATCTTGCTGCGCCGGCGCCTGCTGCCACGGTGGAGACTGCACAGTGGGGATAGCCCCCTCCGTTTGGCAAGCAGTACGGGCAGTCGTCCTCACTTGGGGAGGTCGTGGTGGGCGGTAGCCCGTGAGCCCCGACCTCGGTGGCAAAGCGGAGACTACGGATGGTGGCACTCCATTCATCCATTTGCTCGGCTGCTGGCGGGAACCTTAGTAGCAACTGGGCCCGTGCCATAGCCTCCGTGGCTGTGCTTGGCATGGAAGTTGATGACCTCGACCGCCTGATCATCGGCTCGACGGTGCCGCGGCGGCGGTGACGGCGATGGCGCGTCCGTCTGCGATGGGGGCGGCCACTGGCGATGGGGTCGCGTGGCGATGGCGCTCGAGGGTCCGCGGCTCCTTCGTGCGCAGTAGTGGGGTCGGCTCGCCCAGGAGGAGGCACGTGTGCCGTGAACGCCCCCGTAGCAGGGACGACCGGAGGACAATGGCTCATCCCGGACCGAGCACCGTTGTTGTGGTCGTGCCCGCCGGTAGGAGGAGGGGACGTAAGCGGAGTCACTCCCATCCACACCTTGCGGAGTTTGACTGTCGAAACACTGCTGAAGTTGTTCTCTTCCGATGCCTTCAGCCCCCGTGTCGGCCGCAGGGGGAGTGGCGATGGTGCCATCTACTCCTGCCATGCCCCCAGTAGCGCTCATGTCCTCACTTGTCCCCGCATCCCCCGTGGCATCTGAGACCGCGGGCGGCGGAGGCTTCGAGGTGGATGGCTGGGCCAAAGGGCCGGACTTCTTCTTCTTGGGCTCCATGGTCGATGGCGTCATCGAAGATGAAGATGGTGATGAAGATGACGCGCTGCGCATGTTTTCGGGTTCACACAAGCGAGCCCCCTACCTGGCGCACCAAAGATGTCGCGGAATATCCGCGGCCACCTATGGGACCGGGCGCCCCTTGCTGGTTCGGCGAGGGACGTGGCGTTGCACAAAGAGCAGACCAGCGCACGGCAGCATAACAGATAGCACACAAGCAATTTACCCAGGTTCGGGCCGCCGCGAGGCGTAAGACCCTACTCCTGCTTTGGTGGATTGATGGTGGAAATGAATGTGGTGGTGTGTGGTACACTTGCCCGGCAAGGCCTGCCTCAGGGCTACGGTGACCACAAGCGTATGGTGGCTTGGGTTTGTCAAGTTTCCAACCCTCTAACCCCCTCCTACGAATGCCATGGGCCTCCTTTTATAGATTAAGGGTCACCACAGTGGCAAAATAGTCATTACCCACTGATATGATAGCAAACAGTGCTATCATACCTAACTATGCGGGCTGGCAGGGTGCATTAAATCCACCGCTCAGTGTCACATCACTAGCAGCCCGGCAAGGCCTGCCGGGATTATCATGCCAGCTCTGCATCTGTTCTCTCGACACGTCATTTGGGCCGGGTGTCACTGTGGGTTTCTTACGTAGGAGTTGGCTGCCATGTGGCAAATGCTGCCACTTAATCACCTTGCGGCTTGACACCGCACCGATTGACGACATGGGTCGTACTTGCATGGTTGGCGGGGTGATTCAGGCCCCGTGAGCCCCGGCAGGCACTGCCGGGGAGTCTTGGTTGCTTGCTTCTGGTGGTGGCCTGGCCCCTTGCCGGGCTCGCGTGCCCAGCAAGGGAGGCCCTTTCTCTTGTCGATATCCTGCTCCTTTGGCTCGATCTCGATCTCTCTGAGCTGCATGTTGGTTCTTCAATCTCTTGGTCCTTCAATCCTTATCTTGAGCTGGTGCTTCAATCTTGATCTTGTGCCTATGCACATTTGGGCAACATACCCGGGGTCTGTTGCACCGATAAACAACTTTGTTGTGGCACCGTGCTTTGGAAACAGAAATCCTCACACGGAGCGAGGGTTAGTTGATGACACATTGTATATATGTATGTCACACCACACTTCAAGCCGATGACGGGGATTCATGCATGCATAGTATGCGCTGAAACTTAGGTCTGAATCTCACCATGACCTACTACGATGACACAAACCAAAGGAAGAATCCACCATGGTAACCTATCTCATTGTCGGTCAAAGTGATCATGGATGTCCACGCGGGCCCATGAATATATAGGCTTGTCGCTGGTAACCACGTGAGGGAGTGTACCGTTCGAAGACAACCACTGCATGCATATGTATGTATGGAGGTGATGCGTGCATGCTTGAATACCATGCACAACATTGATGTGGCGCATGCGTCGAAAACCGTATAGTCCCCACACAAAGCGAGATCGGTTCATGACGTGTCGTGGTACTTCCCACTTCGACTCGGGGGGAGGGATTCATGCATACGCATGCATGTGTGCTCAAACTATATCATGTCATCCCAGAGCATGACCTATATACCGCAATACAAACCAAAAAATAATCCCCTCCTATGTCAAATTAACCTCTCTCGTTATCGAGCAAAGTAGTGATGGACCAAGCGGGCCCATGGATGGAAAGCATCGATATCGCTGATAACCACGTGAGTGGGTGCCAGAGGACAACCACCATCGCTTTGTATGTGGGCCAAACATATGTATGGAGAGGTGTGTGTGGTTGTGATGTTTGAATACCCAAAATGCACAACTTTGATGTCGCACATGCCTCAAAAATCTTAAAGTCCCCACACAGAGCGAGGTTCATGAAGCGTACTACATATGCTGGTCCCCTCCCCCCTCTTCGACGCATACTATATGCGCCTCCCGTAATACAAACCAAAAAGAATCCTCCTTGATGGTGAAATTAATTAACCTCTCCCGATGTAGGTCAAAGTGATGCATGCATGGACGATGACCTCGTGGGCCCATAGATGGAAGCGTCACACGTGAGTGCCCTAGGATAACCACCGCCCGCATGCATGTGGCCCAAAGAAATGTTGTGTGATGTTTGAATAGCCAATGATCAACTTTGATGTGCACGTGCCTCGAAAACCGAAAAGTCCCGACGCTGAGTGAGGTGTGTTCACGGACGCGTACGTAGTATATATGCTAGTCCCCTCCCACCTCTTCGACGCGTACTATATACTCCAACCATAACACAAACAAAAAATAATCAACCTTGTTGGTCAAATTAACCTCCCTGCCGGCTGTTGGTCGAAGTGATGGATGGTGACCTCGCGGGCCCACAGAAAGCGTCACATGCGAGTGAGTGTCGTGAAGGACAACCACCAACTGCATGTGGCCCAAACATGTATGCATGAAAGGGTTGTGTAATGTTTTAAATAAAGAATTCACGACTTTGATGTGGCACCTGCCTCACAAAACGGCTAACCCATGATAACCCACAAGTATAGGGGATCACAACAGTTTTCGAGGGCAGAGTATTCAACCCAAATTTATAGATTTGACACAAGGGGAGCCAAAGAATATTTGAAGGTATTAGTGATAACCCACAAGTATAGGGGATCAATTGTAGCCTCTTTCGATAAGTAAGAGTGTCGAACCCAACGAGGAGCTAAAGGTAGAAAAAATATTCCCTCAAGTTCTATCGACCACCGATCCAACTCTACGCACGCTTAACGTTTGCTTTACCTAGAACAAGTATGAAACTAGAAGTACTTTGTAGGTGTTTTGGATAGGTTTGCAAGATAATAAAGAGTGCGTAAATAAAAAGTAGGGGCTGTTTAGATAAAGACACAATAAAGTAAATATAACGAGTGTGGAAAAGTGGTGGTAGGAGTTGCGTAATTGTCCCTAAGCAATTGACTACTTTACTAGACCGATAGCAAGTTTATGTGGGAGAGGCCACTGCTAGCATGTCATCCCTGACTTGGAATTCTATGCACTTATGATTGGAACTATTAGCAAGCATCCGCAACTACTAACGTTCATTATGGTAAAACCCAACCATAGCATTAAGTTATATTGGTCCCCCTTCAATCCCGTATGCATCAATTTCTATGCTAGGTTGAAGCTTCCGTCACTCTTGCCCTCCAATACATAGTCTTATCAACATACAACTAACCCTATGGTGTGATCCACGCGCGCGCTCATATGATGGGCACCAAAGGACAACAACATAACCACAAGCAAATTAAATCAATCATAGCAATTCATCAACCACCGATAGGACAACGAAAATCTACTCAGACATCATAGGATGGCAACACATCATTGGATAATAATATGAAGCATAAAGCACCATGTTCAAGTAGAGGGTACAACAGGTTGCGGGAGATTGGACCGCTGTAGATAGAGGGGGAAGGTGATGGAGATGTTGGTGAAGATGGCGGAGGTGTTGGTGAAGATCGCAGTGATGATGATGGTGGCCATGGCAGCGTTCCGGCGCCACCGGAAGAGAAGGGGAGAGGGGTCCCCTTCTGATGCGGAGCATCCTTCGGTCATCCCCATGGACCTTCCATCGACTATCCAAGCTCCAAGTGGACCCATGACAAGAGCAAGAGCTCGTGCTATTAATTCCGAGGTGACATCGCTCCTATTCGATTTCCCCTTTTCTTCCAGTGAGACATGGCTACTACCTAATTCCGAGACACTATGCGTGATCAGGTACAACGTTCAAGCCAAGGAACCAGGAGCAGAAGAAGAAACGACAGGCGTCAACTCTCTGGACAGCACGGAACTTTCGGCCACAGCCCGGAACTTCCGGCCCGCCCGGAGCTTCCGGCCTCCGACGACATCGACCAGCCCGGGCGTGCCAACTATCTGGTTAGCCCGGAACCTGCCCGGAACCCGTCCTGGACCTTCCGGCCGCCGGAAGCCAGCCCAGCTCCACCCGCGCCAACTCTCTGCTTAAGCCAGACCCCGCCCGGACCTTCCGTCGCCTGGAACTTCCGGCCCCTCCCGTAACTTCCGGCCCTGCCTGCGAGCAGCCACTTGGGCCAAGGCCCGTGTACCCTTTCGCCCCGTAAACTATATATACTCCCCCACCTCCTCCTAGTTAGGGTTAGCATTGGTTTAGCTCGTATTTCCTGTGAGAGCCCTTGCTCATCCACTTGGTTACCTTCTCCTCGGAGATCGCGCCTCCTCGGAGAAGATCTTTCCAAGGGATTCAAGACCCCCCCTAGGGTGGACCCCATCAAGACCTCCTCACGGAGAAGAACGGCTACTCGTGTATCTTTCCTTTGTTGATTTTGAATCTTGTGCTACCTTATGTGTTCGGTGATCTAGCCCTTGTGTAATCGAAACTTGTCGGTTTAGTGTTCCTCTTGTGTGTTTTCCTTGTGTTCTTCCGCCCGTTCATCGTGTTTTCCCCGTAGGATCCCCTCCAAACGTGAAAGATCTCCGATTAGGGTTTCGCCCGACATCATATGGTATCTTGAGCCACGTTGATCACGTTTTTGGAGCCCCTACCCCGTGTTTTCTAGCTTGATTTTGTTGTTTTCGTCCTAAATCCGAAAATCCCCACCAAAAATAGCCCCAATTTTTTTTGTGATTTGTTGGTGTGATGAAGTTTTGTTGGATTTGATCCACGGATTTTGCTTTGCTTCGAGTGGATCTAGCTTCCCCTACCTTCTTCCCTTCTAATTTCTTCTTTTTCCCCTCAGGATTTGGGTTTCCCCCCAATTTTTCCGCCCAAACCCTCGATCCTGAAGTCCCTGTTCTTGGCAGAATCGCGACCACCGGAACTTCCGGCCCAGCCCGGAACTTCCGGACCGGTTCCTTCCGTCTTGCCGGAACTTCCGGCCTAGACAGAAAGGTCGCGCATCTTCGGCGACTCCCGCTTCTTCGGCAACTCTGATCACGGTGCAGCGGCATCTTCACCAACGTACTGAAGACTGTGCATCACATCATCGTCCACATTCGCATCCGTTTGGAACCTTTAACCGTAAGCAAGGACGGTAATCTCGTCGACATCTTTGTCCAAACCTTGCCATTGCATTGATAAACATCATAGCCATCTTTTGCGTTGCTTACCCATCGAGACTAGCCATTGAGTATTGCAGGCAACGTGACTTGTGCACATTAGTGATCATACTCCATAGCATACATACCATACCGCCGTGGTGCATATCTTGGGATCCATTTGTGTGTCACAAAGTTGTCATAGCATACATAATTGCTATCTTGGTTTGTGAAGTATTGCATGAGAAAAGAGCTCAAAAGTGAAAGAGCCACCCAAGCTTTTAAGCAAAGAGAAAAGATAAGCAAAGAGCTTTGAGCAAGAACCATATCATCATACTACATTAAGATTGTCATATTGGATCATCTTGGATCATAGCACCGAAATACCATACATATAGCATACGTGGGATAGAGATAGTTGCATTTTTGCCTAGTAGGTTGTGCACAAGTTCCGTATCCGCCTATTGTGCAATCGTGCTAGCGTCTCTCTAGTATTGTGCAACAAGAGAATTTTCGTGGATTCCACATTTGGGCTCACTTTTGGTTTGCACAATCCCACTTATCTATTTGCGTGTGTGTTTCCGTGTACACCTACTTGCTTGGTCAACTTGTTGCATTTGCAAATTTGTGAATCTTTTCCAACATTATTGAAGCTCACTTACAATTGCATCAAATTTTGTGCCACCATCCTCACCAAGCTCCACCATAAGCTTTTATTTGTGTAGGTGTGAGAACCGACAAGGATTGGTACCAATAGTGCTATTTCATTGTCCGCATTTGAGTGAACTTGATTCATCATCAACATCGGTCAAAGGTACATTGGTATAAGTTCCTCTCCGTCTACCACTCACATCTTTTTGCTTGGAATGATGGATAGGCCAAGTACTTCTACCAACCCACTCTTCATCGAGCAAGACGACGACATGTCTTCATACGTCACCAAGAGCCACCTCTTTGGTACACAATGAGCGTTGCACCAAGAGCAACAAGCAATGAGCGACCGCATCGACAACCTCGCCACCGACTTGCGACTATCCGAGCAACGTACAAGAGACTACTTCGACAACAAGTTCGACGCTCACAAGCAAGAGAATGATGCTAGAATGGACGAGATCCGCGCCTTGATGAGGAACCGGCATCATTCCACTTATTCATCATCAAGACGGAGCCGCTTGAGTCGACACTCCGACGACACCTTCTACGACTCAAGTACACCGTCATCGAACACTCTTTGACGAGCCGCACGTCAAAACCGTCATGCATCTCGCAACCCGCTACATGACAAGCATTCACAAGAGCAAGTCGATGAGAAAGTCCCTCGTCCTCAATCAAACCAAGCCGCTTTTGCACAAGCTCAAGAACGACAACGACTACGACGCCAAGAGGAAGAACGAGCGCGTCTACACCAAGATGAACAAGACGCCGAGGCTCAACGTCTTCAACAACAACAACGAGAAACGCAAGCTCCTGAGGTGCAACGTGCCCTTCAAGAATCAAGTCAAGCCATCGCCAACCGCAACCGCGAACGGCGCAATCAAGAGGAAGCCCTTCGAGAAGAAATCCAAGAAAGGAACTACCAACCACGTGTGCAACGTCAAGTTCCTCAATCTCCTCCACAAGCTCGTCAAGCTCCTCCTCAACCTCAAGTTCAACAAGAGCAAGTTGATCATGAACTTCCTCCACACAAAGAGCAACATGAAGACGATTGTCATCCACATCAAGGGCGTCATCATCACCATCGCCAACAACACAATGAAGAGCAACGATATGGAAAGCTCAAATTCACCATGCCCAAATTCAATGGAAGCAATGACCCCGAAGAGTACCTCTCATGGGCATTGAAGGTCGACAAAATCTTTCGATTGCACAACTATGAGGAAGAGAAGAAGATCGCTATGGCATCACTTGAGTTCCAAGACTATGTGCTCATATGGTGGGAACAAATCATTGAGCAACGACAAGCAAGAGGTGAACCTCCAATCACTACTTGGGCTCAAATGAAAGATGTCATGAGAGCACGTTTTGTGCCAACCTACTACAACCGTGACCTCTTCAAGAAACTCCAACTCCTCAAGCAAGGAACAAAGAGTGTTGAAGAATACTACAAGGAAATGGAGATAGCCATGATTCGAGCCAATGTGAAGGAAGATGATGAGCAAACTATGGCACGCTTCTTGAATGGACTCAATCATCCCATCAAGAAGATCGCCGACTTCCAACCCTACTCCACCCTCATTGAGCTCGTGCATCAAGCTACAAAGGCGGAACGTCAAGTGCAAGATGACTTCAAGTACGCCAAGTACTCATCCAAGACGTACGGCTTCTCCAACAACCAAGCTTCAACACCTCCTCCAACATCTACATCAACCAAACCTTCTACAACCAATGACGACAAGTCAAGTTACAAGAGAACTTCGGCAAGTTCAAGTCGTCTTCCTCCTACTACAAGCAACTTCAAGCCGCGTGCTTCGTCATCTACTCCGACCGATGAGACCGTCAAGACAAGCTCCTTCAAGTGTTTCACTTGCGGCGGCCGAGGCCACAAGTCCTATGAATGCACCAACAAGCGCACCATGATCCTCAACGACGATGGCACCTATGACTGATGCGGAGCATCCCACGCTCATCCCCATGTACACTCCATCTACTCTCCATGCCCCAAGGATACATAAGATGAGACCTCGACTATGCGCCATTGGACCTAAGGTGAACTCGCTCCTTTCCGAATCGTCCCTTTCCGCATGTAAGACATGGATGCTACTTCAAGCGCGGACATTGTGCATACTCAGGTACACCCGAGGAGATCATGGAGAGCCCAAGGACCAAGGCCAAGCGTGCGCGGGAGCGAGGGAAGGAGAAGGAAGAAAGGGACCAGGACAGCCCGGACATCCGGCCCCAGGCCCCGGACATCCGGCTCTTCCGGAAGCCCCGGATATCCGGCCCCCTCGCCCGGAAATCCGGCCCCCCATCACCGATTGCGTTTGGAAGACCCCGCCAGCCCGGACATCCGCCCCCTAGCCCAGACAACCGGCGTCTCGAAAGCTTGGGACATCCGGCCCGGACGCCGGACATCCGCCTCCCCCGCCACGCTGATGCATCCGGACTTGTCCCTTGTACCCCTTCGCCCCCAAGACTATATATACTTCATCCCCTTCCTCTTTTTAGGGTTAGCTTAGGTTTAGCTCATGTTTGTGTGAGAGCCTTGCTCATCCACTTGGTTACTTCTCCTCGGAGCTCAGGACCTCTACGGAGAAGATCCCCCAAGCGGATTCAAGACCCCCTTCTAGGGTGGACCCCATCAAGACCTCCTCTCGGAGAAGAACGGCTACTGTGTATCATTACCTTTGTTGATTGTGGATCATATGTACCTCTTTGTGTTCGATGATCTAGCACTTGTGTGATTGATTCCTTGTTGGTTGAGCGATCTCTCTCTCGTTTCCCCGTGATTTCCTCGTGTTCTTCCGCTCGTTCTTCGTAATCCACCGTAGGATCCGCTCCAACGTGAAAGATCGCCCACGTAGGGTTCCGCCCTACATCATCTATGGATCAGAGCTTAGGTTGATCACGTTTTTGGAGCCCCTACCCCTCTTTTTCTAGCTTGATTTTGTTGATTTCGTCCTAAACCGAAAATCCCCACCAAAAATAGCCCCAAATTTTTTTGTGATTTGTTAGTTTTGATGATGTTTTGTTGATTTTGATCCGTGGATTTGCTTGGTTTCAAGTGGATCTAGCATTCCCCCAGTTTCCCCACCTTCCATCCACGAAATCCATCAAATTTTGCCCTGAAATCATCAATTTCCGCCCCAATTCGAAAATTTCGCCCCAAACGAGATCTGGAATCGTCGGGCGGACATCCAACCATCCGGCCGGATATCCAGACTAAGCCGGACATCCAGACCTGGAGCACCAAATTCGCACGGTTCTGGACATACACCCCCGGAAATCCGGCCCCAAGCCCCGGATATCCGGCCCCTGTACATTTCAGCTTTCCCGTTTCACCGTTTCGGCCATAACTAATTCATCCGGAGTCCGTTTTTGACGTTCTTTAGCTCGTTTTGAAGCTATTGACATCCCCAATCCCATAAAAATACCACCACCACCATTTGACTTCATCAAATTTTTAAAAAATTTGGCAAGTTTGCCTAGGCCTTCCACCATATCATCCGCATAACCACCACCGACTTCCGCAACCTAACCCATTTTGTTCCCCTTTGTATTTGAGGTTGTTTGAGTTGTGATTCGAGTCTCCTAAGGTGTTTAGGCTACTTAGGGACGGTTGCATCCTCATCAACCACCACCACCACCATAACTTCCGCATAGGCTTGGCCACCATACACTTCAACCACCCCCAACATAACCCAATTGTTGATTGAGCTTTTTCGAGTTGTGACTTGTGTCTCCTAAGGTGTTTCGGCTACTTAGGGACGGCAACTTCAACTCCGACACGTGTATAGCCCATCATTCCACTTCCGCATTGCCAAGTGCAAACCACCACCGCATTCCCCTACCACCATTTTGACATTTGACGTTTGAGATTTTGAGTTCGCGGTTTTCCGTTTCCTAAGGTGTTTCGGCTACTTAGGGACGAGTCTCCATCATCTTGGTATCTACATCAAGAACACCGCTACTCATCATCGCCGACGGTAACCTCCATATCATCTTGGTATCGTGGTATCCCTCCATTGTATATTCCCTTGCTATTGCATTGTTAACCCCTAGCCTTACTTTTTACAAGCATTTTGCCTATCGAGACTAGCCATTTGAGTATTGCGGCAACGTTACTTGTGCACATTAGTGATCATACCTTCCATTACATACCATACCATATCATATTGGTATCATATCATCCATTGTGTCTCAAGTTTGTTCCCGCATATACACAATTGCTATCTTGGTTTGTGCATTGTGCAAAGTGGCCATAAAAAAAGAAAAAAAAGAAATAAAGCTTTTAAGCAAAAGAAAGAGAGCAAAGAAGCTTGTAAGCAAGTGCCATAGCATCATATTGCATATAAGATTGTCATATCCGATCATCTTGGATCATCTTGAGAGAAACACCGGGAACCACACATACATAGCATACTTGGGATAGAAGTTTATCCATTTTGCATCAAATAGGTTGTGCACAAGTGTCGTATCCGCCTATTGAGCAATCGTGCTAGCGTCTCTCTTGAGTTGTGCAACACGAAGCGTTTCCGTGGATTCCACATTTTGTGTTCATTCCTTGGTTGCACGACCCCATTTATCTATCCGTGTGTGTGTTTCCGTGTGCCATTCTTTACTATTGGTCCATTTGTTTCGCTTGCGAATTTGTGAATCTCTTTCAACATTATTGACTCTTGCTTAACATTTTGCATTAAATTTTTGTGCCACTATCCTCACCGAGCTCCTCCATAAGCTTTACTTGTGTAGGTGTGAGAACCGACAAGGATTGGTACCAATAGTGCTATTTCATTGTCCGCATTTGAGTGAACTTGATTCATTGTCAACATCGGTCAAGGTACATTGGTATAAGTTCTTCTCTTTCTCCCACTCATATTTGCTCGAGTCTTGTGATGGATAGGCAAGGCATTTCATCTCCGGTCTTCGACAACAACGACGGCGTGAACAACTACATCACCAAAGCGTCTCTCTTTGATCTACAACGACAAGTGCAAGGCACACAATCAAGATTGCGAGGCGCGCCGAGAACATCTCCATCGACATTCATCACTCCGAAGCAAGGAGAAGGGACTACTTCGACAAGAAGCTTGCCGCACATAAAGAGGAGCAAGATGCAAGGATGGAGGAGATTCGGCCTTGATCAAGTCTTCTTCCCTTCGTCATCTTCAAGGCGGCGACATTCAAGCCACAAGTCTTCGGAGCGCATAAGCGATGCAAGTGCACATCGTCGTCCCACATCTACATGGCGACCACCATCACGCTCGTGATCAACATCGCCATGAAGGGCAAGTCACCTCCAAGCATCATGTGCACAACGACATTTAACGACATCTACTACGAGCTCAAGCACGACAACGACATCATCATCATGAAGATGCTCCACAAGCGCAAATGCACAAGTCCCAACAAGCCCTACTTCACGCCAAGTCGAAGCTTCATAAGCACAAGAGAAGACCGCGAGGCGACCACCACCAAGACGGCGCTACGGCTACATCAACCACTTGGCATCTTCGCCAAGTGTTCTCAAGGCATCTTCGCCTTTGGACGTCGGCATCTTCGCCTACTTCCCACGTGTACGCCTACATCGACTTCATCAAGTCCAAGGCGACCACCCTCTGAGCGAGGCGACACTTCCATCTTCGGAAGCCCCTCAAGGAAGATGGCCGAGCAGGGGAAACTCCCTTCGGTCATGGAGACGAGCTATGAGGTGCCGCATCATATGGGCCTCCAACACCAAGACGGTAACAAGACGGTCGAGCAAGGGCCATCCCCTTCGACCACGGCGACGAGCGCGAACCTCTTCAACAACATTAAGACGACTCCAACATAGGACTCAAACAACGAGTCAAGATACACGACCGAGCATGGAGACATTTGCACCTACATCTCTCCGGCACCCACATATGTCGAGATGCCCCAATTGCCATGTGAGGAGAGCCACCACCCCATGAGTGACATGAGTGACTCCACCATACATGACATTGAGAGCATTTCCTATGAGAGGATGAGTGTGACCACCACTAGCCCCACACATGAGAGCATGCCACACATCCTATGTGAGGTTGAGCGCCATTTGAGTGACTCCACCCACCATACGAGTAAGAGCAGCCTTGAGGGAGTGAGTGAGCCACAACACTTGGTGAGTGAGGTAGTTGACACGGCACATGAGGACACTATGATTTCTAACGACTTAACCTCTACTCCTAGTGTGTTTTCTTCTTTGGTGCTAGGTCTCCTACATGAAGACATGCCTATCCTCGTGAGTCCATCCCTACATTGGAGGCAGACGATGGCCATGGTGGATGATGATGCACCCCCACATGGTTCCATCAAGATGAAGATGACAACGAGACGATCTTCAACACCTCACCTACAACTCATGAGCGACCTTCCAAAGGTAACATAGGTGATGGTGCTTGTCTTGTCCCACTAGTGGACTCTCTTGCCATCGATTGCTCCCATGATGTTGACCCACCTATTACCATGCTTCATGCTAGTGAAACTTCTTCATGCCTTGACTTACCTATTTATGATGAATATGATGATGAGCATGTTGAGTTGCCTAGTTGTGTTGCTATGCTTCATAGGATATCATGTGAAAATTCTATTGGTCACATTATGTTTGACAATCCATTGAACTTGTCATATGCTATGAGTGAGATCTCCCATATTGCCTCATTTCAATCTCAACATAGTAACTATGCATGCCCCATTAAAATAAATCCCGTTTGCACTTATGGCATAGATGACGAGATGATGGTCATTGGCTTTTGCTTCTCTTGTGATGATATGGCCATGCTTCCTTTACATGATTTGAGCAATTCTTCTACTATTCCATGCCATGATCACATTGTTCCAAATATGCATTGTTTTGGATGTTGTCAATATTCTCCATGTGATGTTGCTACTCATGCTCATGAGGAGACCCCCATAGTTTCCTCATACATATTAGGAGATTTTGATACATGCCATACGTTGCATGATTCCCATAATTGCGTGCACCATATGCTTCCCATGAATAACAATGCTCTAGATATTTCCCATGATGCATTACACAATTTGAGTCTCCATTATGCGATACACCATAACAAACCTCTCATGATGGATGACATGTTTCTATATCACGCATCTCATTTATTTGAGCATTGGATATTTTGTGCTAACCGACACATGCATGTGCGCATCATGATGGATGATGTGTACATATACCATGCACACACAATCTTTCCTTTGTCTTTGTTTTGTGTAGGTACCCACATACACTCGTCAACATCTCAATCCCATGAGTTGTGAAACGAGCTCTTGAGAGCAACGATGACTTGGGATCACGTGGACATTCATTCCCACCATTCCTTTTGCGCAAGGACTACGCGCATCTCTTCTACTTGGCTCTCACACGGCTTTGGGCTATTTACCACTTGTTACCTTATGCCCATTCTATCGTGTTCACTTTACATGTTATGCTTACTTCTGTGCCTTTGCCATGCAATTGTGACCCTTGCTTGCATATACCCATGATTCACCATTATGCTACTCCTATGTGTATTTGCATGCTTGGTGGAGATCCTTGTTGCTTTTGCCATGATTATCATGTGCCCCATGCTATTGTTGATTGTTGTGTTGGGAGAGTCATGATGTCCCATTGCTATTTACATCGACCTCTCGCCAATACATTGATGATAATTTTCTCATATCTTGCTTTCATGCTTGTGCTATGCCATGTGAATTATTCATGCCCACTATTTGCACATATGACATGCTTGCCATGATTCCTTCTAGTATGTTGCATCTTCGCACTACTAGCTTGCTTGACTTGATCGCTATGATTGCTTGCTATGTTGCATCACCCATGTTCCACTATCACTTGCTTTCTTGGGTTGATGACACATATGCTCATGCCTCTCACATGATATATCTTGATCATTGTCTCTTGTGTCCATTAGTTGCCTCTCTCATATCCACTTGTATTGAGTGCAACCATACTATGATTATTGATCTTGGAGACTTTGACATATTACTTGTGATGCATGCTTGTTTGATTGCGCCTATTGCATTTGGTTGTTCTTGCATCATATGCCTCCATACCATGAAACGCTCCCTTGTACTTTCTTATGATATGAATGATGAGAACACTTGTTGGGTATCTTACCACTCAAATGATAGGTTTTGCATTTCCGCTAACCTCATTTGTTTTTCCGAGTGTTTGCCATGTTCTTTCATTTTGGAGGTGACACAAGGCGATGCCGTTATGCGACAACTTGGTCATGCGAAGGCATACACGATGCAAACCAACATTTGCGAGAACATTCATAAGGTGAACTCCTTCTCTTTGAGCCATCCTCAAATACGCATATTGGATGGGTCACTCTTTCATTGTTGTTTCCTTCTTGTTGTGTACGTGTTACACCTATGGGACGGAGGAGCGACATTGGAGATTGGCTCTATGGACCTTTACATTGAGGAGCGCTTGGACTTATGGGATGCACCTTCGAACCTCCACTCATGCCACGACATCGAGCATTGGTACATCAACACTCCTTTGACACATTGTACCCACACATCCATATTTGTTGCTTGTGCTCATACATGTCATGCTCGATGGACATATCATACTCACCACAAGTTTGCACCCCATGCATGGATTGACACACATTATGATTGGCTTGTTGCATCTTGTATTCCCATGTCATCCATGATATATGAGCTTGTGCATTTTCTTAGCAAATTTGTCGTGATCTTCCTTGATGGCATATTCATACATCATGATCATATTGCCAATCATCAATTGCATGATAACATACACATGTTGAGCATCCATTGCCATATTCATGCTATTGATAAACCGTCTCACTATGACATCATTTTGCACCGTGGTTGCATTCATCATATTCACAACACAATTGTGTGCACAATGATTGGATTTGTTCCCATGAATGCTTTACATCTCATTTCATATTATCTTGCTAAGCTTCATGTGCTTTGTCATGAATAATCTTGCCTCACGGACTCATTCTTACATGATGGACACTTTGTGTGCGCTAACCATTGTATTTCTGAGTGTTGCTTGTGTTTGCTCTTTTTGCATGTCTATCACTCCGGTGACACCGTGGACTACTTGGATTGCGCCATGTCTTCAACTTCGTCCAACTACAAGTCCGTCTACGACAACCGTTTCCATGGTGATGAGGATCACGATCCGAGGTCGGATCTTTCCCAAGGGAGGGGAGATGATGCGGAGCATCCCACGCTCATCCCCATGTACACTCCATCTACTCTCCATGCCCCAAGGATACATAAGATGAGACCTCGACTATGCGCCATTGGACCTAAGGTGAACTCGCTCCTTTCCGAATCGTCCCTTTCCGCATGTAAGACATGGATGCTACTTCAAGCGCGGACATTGTGCATACTCAGGTACACCCGAGGAGATCATGGAGAGCCCAAGGACCAAAGCCAAGCGTGCGCGGGAGCGAGGGAAGGAGAAGGAAGAAAGGGACCAGGACAGCCCGGACATCCGACCCTTGGCCCGGACATCCGGCTCTTCCGGAAGCCCCGGATATCCGGCCCCCTCGCCCGGAAATCCGGCCCCCCATCACCGATTGTGTTTGGAAGACCCCGCCAGCCCGGACATCCGGCCCCCTAGCCCGGACATCCGGCGTCTCGGGAAAGCCCGGACATCCGGCCCGACGCCCGGACATCCGGCCTCCCCTGCCTACGCGCAGTGCATCCGGGACTTGTCCCTTGTACCCCTTCGCCCCCAAGACTATATATACTTCATCCCCTTCCTCTTTTTAGGGTTAGCTTAGGTTTAGCTCATGTTTGTGTGAGAGCCTTGCTCATCCACTTGGTTACTTCTCCTCGAAGCTCGGGACCTCTACGGAGAAAGATCCCCAAGCGGATTCAAGACCCCCTTCTAGGGTGGACCCCATCAAGACCTCCTCTCGGAGAAGAACGGCTACTCGTGTATCATTACCTTTGTTGATTGTGGATCATATGTACCTCTTTGTGTTCGATGATCTAGCACTTGTGTGATTGATTCCTTGTTGGTTGAGCGATCTCTCTCTCGTTTCCCCGTGATTTCCTCGTGTTCTTCCGCTCGTTCTTCGTAATCCACCGTAGGATCCGCTCCAACGTGAAAGATCGCCCACGTAGGGTTCCGCCCTACATCAATGACTCAATGAGTGAAGAGGAGATGGAAGCTCTTGAGCAAATGGCCATGCACCGGCGAGTGAACGAAGATGAAGATGATCAAGTCTTTTGTGATGAGGATTCGAGCCCCGCTCTCGTTGTCTCCAAGGTCTTGACTCTCCAACATCAACAAGATGATAGCGGCAAAGGTGTCCCGATGTTTCGATGAGATGGTGGCTATCGTTTCTATGGGAGTCGACCTTGACGATCCGACTACGTACGTGCGAGACGTCGCGCCTTAGCAATCGCTAAACCAACTTCCGAGGGTTATTGACCACGCCGAGCACGATCAACTCGACCACGAGGGCCTGTTTCCTGCGAGCAAGCGAAGAACAAGCAAGAAACTAAGATTGCAATCTGGATATTGCGAATATAAGAGGAAAGCTTTATTAATGAAGGTGGGGTTACGACGCCTTGGTGCAGTCGTTGAACACAAACGAATTACGCGAAGTTGCAGCTATGGCGAACTTTTGATCTAAACAAAACCCAAAGTCTAAACGACGCCCTAAGGGCTGTATGTATGGAGAAAGAGGAGGGAATTTCGTGGTCCTTGAGGGAGGGGTCCGAAACCAACCCTAACTCTTGTTTCCCCACACATACGGACTCTAAAAACAGCCTACACTTAAGTATTTCGAAATTACATGGGCCTGGCCCAATATTAAGGTGACGCAGCACCTAGAGTAGCCTATGGACGAATATTATGAAGTGGCACCTTGTATATTTCGTCCAAGGCCTCATGCTCTCATTAGGGTGGTTTCGAAGTCCTGGAACCATCACTTGTAACTCCGTTCTTGTTCCCCTTGCGCATGCCAACATCTCCATGCTTGAACTTGCTCCAAGGTTCATCTTTCTTGTCCATGGTAGGCCCTTCATTTGTAAGCAAAACAAATGTATCCAATTTAGGCAGCATCATATTCTCATGAACATTGGAATCGTTACCAAGAAACGAAAGTACCTGATAATTTAATTGGCGTGCGCGAGCTCTAGTAATTGGACCAGTATGTATAGCAGCAGGGGCTGTCGGTGTAACAATGGTATTGATGTCCTCATCATCCTCCCCTTCTTGAAATGAAGTCGTCCTCGACGGAAACTCATCTTCCTCACCCAAATAAGGCTTCAAATCTGCAATGTTAAAAGTGGGACTAACCCCAAAATCTGCAGGCAGCTCAAGTTTATATGCATTATCATTTATTTTCTCTAACACCTTAAATGGACCATCAGCACGTGGCATTAGCTTTTATTTGCGCAAATTAGGAAACCTATCCTTACGCGAATGTAACCAAACAAGATCTCCAGGTGCAAAGACAACATGTTTTCTATCCTTATCTCCAGCAAGTTTATATTTAGCATTCATACGCTCAATGTTTTCCTTAGTTAACTCATGCATTTTTAAAATCAATTCAGCACGTTCTTTAGCATCAAAATTAACCTTCTCCGAAGATGGAAGAGACAACAAATCAATAGGTGCACGAGGTAGGAAGCCATACACAATTTCAAAAGGGCACATCTTAGTAGTAGAATGCAATGAACGATTATAAGAAAATTCAATATGAGGCAAGCATTCTTCCCACATTTTCTTATTATTCTTCAAAACAGCCCTAAGCATAGTAGACAATGTTCTATTGACTACTTCAGTTTGTCCATCAGTTTGGGGGTGACAAGTAGTACTAAAAGCAGTTTAGTCCCCAACTTAGCCCATAAACATCTCCAAAAGTGGCTAAGAAATTTAGTATCACGATCTGAAACAATAGTATTTGGCACACCATGCAAGCGAATAATTTCACGAAAGAACAAATCAGCAACATTAATAGCATCATCGCTTTTATGACATGGTATAAAGTGTGCCATTTTCGAGAATCTATCCACGACAACAAATATGCTGTCCCTCCCCTTCTTTGTTCGAGGTAAACCTAAAACAAAGTCCATAGATATAGCCTCCCAAGGAACACTAGGTACAGGCAAAGGCATATATAAACCATGAGGATTGAGTCGTGACTTAGCTTTTTGACATGTAGTGCAGCGAGCAACAAAACGCTCAACATCCCGTCTCATCTTTGGCCAAAAGAAATGTGTAGCAAGTATATCCTCCGTCTTCTTCACGCCAAAGTGTCCCATTAATCCTCCTCCATGCGCCTCCTGCAACAACAAAAGACGAACAGAGCTAGCAGGAATGCATAGCTTGTTAGCACGGAACACAAAACCATCCTTAATAACGAACTTGTTCCATGTTCTTCCTTCTTTACAATTCTGCATTACATCTTTAAAATCAGCATCATGCACATATTGATCTTTGATGGTCTCCAAACCAAATATTTTGAAGTCAAGTTGTGAAAGCATAGTATTGCGACGAGACAAAGCATCAGCAATAACATTTTCTTTACCCTTCTTGTGTTTAATGACATAAGGGAAAGTCTCAATGAATTCAACCCATTTAGCATGTCTACGATTCAGTTTAGCTTGACTTTTAATATGTTTCAAAGATTCATGATCAGAATGTATAACAAATTCTTTGGGCCATAAATAATGTTGCCATGTCTCTAAAGTCCTAACAAGAGCATATAATTCTTTGTCATAAGTAGAATAGTTCAGACTAGGCCCACTCAATTTTTTCGTAAAAGTATGCAACAGGTTTGCCATCTTGTAATAACACACCTCCTAATCCAATTCCACTAGCATCACATTCAAGCTCAAAAGTCTTATTAAAGTCGAAGTTGGAGTAAAGGAGCATGTGTCAACTTATCTTTCAATACCGTGGAAGGCTTCTTCCCGTATGCGGTACCCCAAACAAAAGGCACATCCTTCTTTGTAAGTTCATTGAGAGGTGCAGCAATGGTGCTAAAGTCTCTCACAAAACGCCTATAGAAACCAGCGAGTCCAAGAAAACTCCTCACTTGTGTGACCGTTTTGGGCTGCGGCCAACTCTCAATAGCTTCAATCTTGGCTTTATCAACTTCAATTCCTGTGGTGCAACAACATAGCCAAGAAAAGATACTCGTCGGTGCAAAAGGTGCACTTCCCAAGGTTACCAAACAAGCGTGCATCACGTAGAGCATTAAAAACAGCACGTAAATGTTCCAAATGTTCTTCCAAAGATTTGCTATAAATCAGTATATCATCAAAATAGACTACCACAAATCGTCCAATGAAAGCACGTAAAACTTCGTTCATTAGTCTCATGAAAGTACTAGGTGCATTAGTTAACCCAAAAGGCATGACTAACCACTCATATAAACCAAACTTAGTTTTAAATGTTGTTTTCCATTCATCTCCCAATTTCATACGAATTTGATGGTATCCACTACATAAATCAACTTCGGAGAATATTGTAGAGCCACTCAATTCATCAAGCATATCATCTAGCCTAGGAATAGGATGGCGATAACGAATAGTAATATTATTAATGCCTCTACAATCAACACACATCTGTGACGTACCATCCTTTTTAGGCACGAGTATAATAGGAACAACACAAGGACTAAGAGATTGGCGTATATAACCTTTGTCGAGCAGCTCCTGTACTTGACGCATAATCTCCTTCGTCTCCTCTGGATTGGTACGGTATGGTGCACGGTTGGGTAGCGATGCACCGGGAATTAAGTCAATTTGATGCTCAATCCCTCGAATAGGTGGTAATCCCGGTGGCACGTCTTGTGGGAAGACGTCAGCGAACTCCTGCAAAATGTTAGTGACAGCAGGGGGCAAAGAGGAAGGCACGTCCTCGAATGTTAGTGACAGCAGGGGGCAAAGAGGAAGGCACAGATTTGCTAGAATCTAGCTCCTCAATATCAGATTTGGTGGCAAGTAAACATGCACTTTTCAGTTTAATTTCAGAAGCAACATTAGATGGTTTATTATTAGGCTTCATTTGTTGCTCTAATTCTTTTGCCACAATCTGATTTTCACTCTTATTTTTCTCCTGTTTTGCTTTATTAGCTCTATTAATATCATCTTTCAAAATTGAATCAGGAGTCATAGGAAGCAAAGTAATATTTTTATCCTTGTGAACAAGAGTATAATGATTGTTTCTACCATGGTGTACAGAATTTTTATCAAATTGCCATGGTCTACCAAGTAATAAGGAACATGCTTGCATAGGTACCACATCACAATCAACATAATCAGCATATGTAGAGATACTAAAATACACACGAACAAAGACGTGTTACCTTAACCTTGCCGCTGTTGTTGAACCATTGGATGTAGTAAGGATGTGGATGTGGTCTTGTGGTGAGAGAAAGCTTCTCCACCATATCCATGCTAGCCAAGTTGTTGCAGCTCCCTCCATCTATGATGACGCGAATAGACCGTTCCTTCACAACTCCCTTTGTATGGAACAAGTTATGCCTCTGATTTTGCTCAGCTTGTGTAACCTGCACACTCAAAACACGTTGAGCAACTAAACATTCATACCTGTCAACATCTTCACAGCCATGTATTGTGTCTCATGATCAGAATCATCTCCACCATGTTCTTCATGTGTAATAAGAGCCAAAGTCTCTTCATCATAGTCACTAGCGGACTCATACCCACCATCCTCAGTAGCAATCATCACACGCTGAGATTGGCATTCTCACGCTAAATGTCCTCTTCCCTTACAACGACGACAAAAAATATCACTAGTGTGCCTGTTGACGCCATGGAAGAAGAAGAGCTTTGTGTAGGCTCAAGAAGGTGCGCTCTTGGCGAGATAGTGGTGGTTGTGCCTGCTTTCTTGTATCACGGTTGGAGGTGGCAGCCGGCGGAGGTGCCGTGTAGTTGAGCGTGTGGAAGTAGATGATGCACGTGGTGTCCATGATGAAGGTCGACCTGCAGAAAAGTTAGTCCGCGCCAACGCCTGTCGATCCTGCACTTCACGTTCAGCTTTACAAGCAAGATGGAATAATCGAGTGATATTAGTATAATCCTTGTAGTCTAGAATGGTCTGAATCTCTCTATTTAATCCACACTGAATACGTGCTATCATAGCTTCATTCTCCTCAACTCTACCTCATCTAATCAATCCAGTTTGTTATTCCTGATAATATTCTTCTACCGAATTTTTTCCTTGTCTTAAGCGCTGCAATTTTTGAAGTAATTCACGTTGATATTATGGTGGAACCCAACGAGTACGCATAGCAGTTTTCAAAGCAGTCCAAGTAGCTGGAACAGGATATAATCTACAATGTTCAGACCACCAAACACATGCAAAGCTTGTGAAAGCACAAACAGCAGCGGAACACGTCTCTCCTCAGGATATTGTAAACATGTAAATCGTTGTTCAGTTTCTAACTCCCAAGTAAGATATATATCAGGAACATATCTACCCTCAAATGGTGGAATATTCAACTTCAGTTTAGGGAGATGGTCATGATCTCGTACCTGAGGGGGAGCCCTAACATTGCCATTATTTGCATGTGGACGACCGGGTGGTTGTGATGCTGGTGGTTGTGGTGCTGGTGGTTGCACGTAGTTCTGAAGTTGATCAACCTCATCCTCGTACTCTCTCACATAATCATCCTCCCCCACATCAGCAGCAGGAGCCACAGAAGTATCAACAGCAGCACCAGCAGCTTGGCCAGGCTGAAGAGGGACACGGGAAGCTCGGCGGAGGGCTGCTTCGCGATGTGGAGGTAGTCGTTGTTGTTGTAGAGGTGCATTAGGTGCAGCCGGTGGTGGTGGTGGTAGACGCGCGAGCAATTCATTAAACTTGTTATCGAGCATTGTTTCGAACGCCTTCTCAATGCCATCTATCTTCTCCATGGCCTCTTCAAATCTATTTAGAACATCTTCCACCTGCCCACTCATCATTTGTTGAAACTTATCATGTAGCGCTTTGTTTGTCATGTTCTCCCGGTCAGTCTCGGCTTGTGATCCTGCCATGGTTAGCAGCAATAGAAACACACAAGAATATGATTGACAGACTACTAGGAAGTGCCGGTGGTGGTGTGGTGGACGATCACAAATCCGTCAAGCAAATCTCAAATTCTTACCAGTTCTTACCCAAGCAGCGGTGATCGGCAACCGATGTAGTCAAAACTCTCAAAGCTTGGATAGAGCGATTACCAGGGAGAGTCAAACGCACGATGTGGATGTATGTGGAGCTGGGAAGGCTTATAATATGGTAGCAAAAAGGGTCAGCAATAATCAATTCAGAGATGCAAAGTTGAATAAACGCTCAACGACGGTACTGTGCTGGTCCTAGGCTAGACCGTGCTAGAGACGCTGATAGAGGCAAAGGTGTCCCGATGTTTCGATGAGATGTTGGCTATCGTTTCTGTGGGAGTCGACCTTGACGATCCGACTACGTACGTGCGAGACGTCGCGCCTTAGCAATCGCTGAACCAACGTCCGAGGGTTATTGACCACGCCGGAGCACGATCAACCTGACCACGAGGGCCTGTTTCCTGCGAGCAAACGAAGAACAAGCAAGAAACTAAGATTGCAATCTGGATATTGCGAATATAAGAGGAAAGCTTTATTAATGAAGGTGGGGTTACGAGACGCCTTGGTCTGGTCGTTGAACACAAGCGAAGTCTGTGAAGTTGCAGCTATGGCGAACTTTTGATCTAAACAAAACCCAAAGTCTAAACGACGCCCTAAGGCTGTATATATGGAGAAAGAGGAGGTAATTTCGTGGCCCTTGAGGGAGGGGTCCGAAACCAACCCTAACTCTTGTTTCCCCACACATACGGACTCTAAAAACAGCCTACACTTAAGTATTTCGAAATTACATGGGCCTGGCCCAATATTAAGGTGACGCAGCACCTAGAGTAGCCTATGGACGAATATTATGAAGTGGCACCTTGTATATTTCGTCCAAGGCCTCATGCTCTCATTAGGGTGGCTTCAAAGTCCTGGAACCATCACTTGTAACTTGATAGAGACGAGGGTGTCCCGATCTTTCGATGAGATGATAACTATCGATTTGGTGGAGACGACTTTGACGATCCGACTACAAACGTGCACGACGTTGCGCCTTAGCAATCGCTAAACCAACTCCGAGAGGTTATTGACCACGCTGGAGCACGATCAACTCGACCACGAAGGTCTATTCCTGCAAGCAATCGAAGAACAAGCAAGAATATGATAAAGCAATCTGAATATTGCGAATATATATGAAGTATTTATAATGGTGGGGATCCGTAAGCGGTCTTGGTCTGGTCGTTGGACAGAAACGAAGTACACGAAGTTGCAATGGCTAACTTTAACTAAACAAATCCCAAGGAAAAAGCTACTAGATGGATCTACTTATATAGGAGCAAGGGGTGGCGGCCAAGGAGGTGGTAGGACGTCCCAAGGCAGCCTAAAACTAACCCTAGGTCTTACAAGGCCAATGGGCCCAAGCGGAGGTGACGTAACACCTTTGGACTTGTAGTTTGACTCGGATTCTGCTGCTGACATCAGATTGTTTCGTCCATAACTCAACGCTCCGGACGAATTTGAAGGTGAATCCAATTGGGTTGGAAGGTGCACGAAATCTATTTTCCAACAAAAAAAATCACCCAATTTAGAGTCCGGATGAAAAAGTGATTGACGTTTTGAGTCGGTATGTATGTCTGCAGTCCGAATCTGAGTCCGTAACGTGAGAGACTTGGACTCTATCTTCTCTTGGTCCAAAAGTGACGTGAGAGGACTTTTTGAACAGCACCTAAACTTCTCCTTTTCCCTTATCTTCATATGTGTATTGTACAAATGTCCCATACACCTACAATTAGACAAAACACAAAAGTATGTGATGTATTTTTGTTCTGGATAACATAAATAGATTATTGAATAGTTTGCACTAGAAATCACCTGACAAATATGCATGTATGCAATAATTTTGGTCTTATCCAAGGTAGTCATGTCCTCATCATCCTCCACTTCTTGAAAACAAAGCCGTCCTCGGCGGTTCTTAGTCTGAAATGTGGCTAACAAAAGAGACAAGGTGTACATGTTGTATATGTATATGTCATCCATTTTTATTTCCCTTGATTTTTGCACATATGACACATAAATAGATGAGTAACTTGCATAGTTCATAAAATCTAAAGCCAAAACATTATCACAAGAAGTAGAAGGCATGAAAATATTGCAACTCAGTTTGCACATATAAGTGAAGCTCTTATTCATTTCAAAAGATTGACAATGTTCATCATTAAACCATCCCAACATTGGTGAATAAACCTTACTTGCATCAAGTTTACATGCTACAACATGCTTAAATAAGTAAACATGCAATAAGTTATTCTATTACGTAATCATCACCAAGATTAGAGGTCATATCAAAATGATTAAATATTGATTCTTTTGCATCAACAATTAATTCAATGGGTGCACTCAAAATTGTTGGTATTTCAGTTGTTTGATCACATGGCAAAGTCAAATTATCAATATAATCCTCTAAAATAGGTGGTGTGATCAAAGTAGTGGGTAGCTCAACACATGATGTATTCAAGTTAACTAGGCATGCATCATTCTCATGTAAAAGTGGAAAATCTGTACCTTTGTCATTACCTCTTATAGTCAACTCAGATGATGCGAGGCACTCTCGATGATGATGTGTCACATGGTGGAGATGATGTAGTCCTCGCAACAACAGATGTGGTTGTCATAGTACGCCTAGTAGTTGAATAAACATTTGTATCAACAGTTGGAATGTGCACCGTGCGCTTGTTCTCCTTGTGGGCAACACGTCGTTTTATTTCCTGCTCAGCTTTGCAAGCAAGACGAAACAAATGGTCCATAGGATAACACTCTTCATGAATTAGTATCTCCTGAATATTATGGTTTAATCCTCCCCAAAATCTATCCATAAAATCTTCTTCACTTTCTTCCAAAAATGAGTGCAACAAGGTAGTTTGTAAATCATCATAATATTTTGTTACGGTGTCACTACCTTGTTTTAAATGTTCGATTTTTTATCATGCCACGAGTATAATAAACATCGATTTAATCTATCTCTCATGACATGTTTTAAATCATCCCAAGTATTAGGTACATAATCAGGGTGTAACCGACAATATTCACTCCACCAAACTAGAGCATAACCAGTGAAAGAACCAACCGCAACCATAACTTTTTACGTTCATCAAAATTATGGGAAGCAAATATATTATTTATGTCTAACTCCCATTCAATATATAAAGGAGGTCTAAAACGGCCATTAAATGGTGGTATAGAAACATGAACATGATCATGTGCATTTGGATGTTTGTGCACCTCTCGTGATGCTTGTGGTATTTGCATAGGTGGTGGCATGTCTCCGCGATCGACAAAGCCCATGAATTGACTCTGGATCCTGTCATGATTAGTAGAACAAGAAACAAATTCCAAAAATAATGTTTCTATAACTACTAGGATGTGGTGGTAAAACGCTCACGATAAGCAAATATCAATGTCTTACAAGTTCTTACCATGCAAAGGCGGTGACAGGCAACCAGCGGTGTCAAGTAACTCAAGATTGTGTAAAGAGATTGCCAGGGGAGCGTACGTATACGGTGTAGAAATATGTGGAGCTGGGTTGGCTATATATGGTAGCAAAAGATTAGCAATAATCAATTCAAAGATGCAATGTTGAATAAACGCTCAACGACAGATCTTGTCGGTCCTAGGCTAGACCGGACTAGAGACGTGAGCCTAGAACACTAATGAGGTCACGGCGTAGCACAACTAGCATCAATGAAGGATAATGAGTAGCTCTAGACAGCAAGATATAAGTGAAGAGCACAACGACAGTATAATGATGAAAAACAACTGCCAAGCAGGATATACAACAACTCTCTCTCCAGTTTTCCTCTTGAAAAGTTTGAGCCAATTTTCTGATAACTTTTTTAAAGAATGCTACTAACTCAAGCTTTCCAATGCAAAAAGAATCACTCAATTCCGAGTTGATATGAGGAGTCAAAAAATTCTAAAACTGGTTTGAAAACTGGAATAAGCTGTGTTCACGAACTTCGGAGGGCAAAAAGACCTATTAAGAAGCCGATTTTGAGGTGACAAATATTGAACTAGCTTCTGCAACTATTTAGATGCGGCTCGTCTCTAGCTTTAATTTGAGTACTCGTGGAGCCAAAACGGACTTCGTATGAGGAAGTTATGACTGTTTTACTGAACAGTACACAAAACAGATTCCAATCCGAATTCAGCTACGAGATTGAGTCTAGATAGATCCGAACTTTGTTTTTTTCTTCTCTCTTTTTTTCTCACACTTTTTTTCCTTTTTCTTTCTCTCTTTTTTTTCTCTGACTTTTTTTTTACTTTTTTTTTCTCTTTTTTTTCTCTTTTTCCAAAAAAATCTAGATAAGATGCAGATTGGATCTGCGAACATGTGAATTACCTCAACTATGTTTTTGACATTGAATAGTGCGTTGCACGTGGTGGAAATTGATGGATGGTATGGTGGACAGCGGAAGGGATAATGATGCAGCGGCGGCGTGACTAATGTGAACAGAACTCGAAACTCTAAAGGAACTAGACACTAAGACCAGCAACTCGACACGACGATGCAACCGATAATTCAATAATGCAAACAATGAAAAGAAAATTACAAAGGCTTGGACTGGCTAGGACAAATGATGAATAGATCTAACTTTTCTAGTGGCCTTTTCTTGGACAATAGGTAAGAAAATAAATCGAATCTAGGGATAACTGGAAAATCTCACCGAGCAACCTGACACTTGATAGAGGCGAGGGTGTCCCGATCTTTCGATGAGATGATAACTATCGATTTGGTGGAGACGACTTTGACGATCCGACTACAAACGTGCACGACGTTGCGCCTTAGCAATCGCTAAACCAACTCCGAGAGGTAATTGACCATGCTGGAGCACGATCAACCTGACCACAAAGGTCTATTCCTGCAAGCAATCGAAGAACAAGCAAGAATATGATAAAGCAATCTGAATATTGCGAATATATATGAAGTATTGATAATGGTGGGGATCCGTAAGCGGTCTTGGTCTGGTCGTTGGACACAAACGAAGTACACGAAGTTGCAATGGCTAACTTTTAACTAAACAAATCCCAAGGAAAAAGCTACTAGATGGATCTACTTATATAGGAGCAAGGGGTGGTGGCCAAGGAGGTGGTAGGACGTCCCAAGGCAGCCTAAAACTAACCCTAGGTCTTACAAGGCCAATGGGCCCAAGCGGAGGTGACGTAACACCTTTGGACTTGTAGTTTGACTCGGATTCTGCTGCAGCATCGATTGTTTCGTCCATAATTCAACGCTCCGGACGAATTTGAAGGTGAATCCAATTGGGTTGGAAGGTGCACGAAATCTATTTTCCAACAAAAAAATCACCCAATTTGGAGTCCGGATGAAAAGTTATTGACGTTTTGAGTCAGGTATGTCTGCAGTCGAATCTGAGTCCAGAACGTGAGAGACTTGGACTCTATCTTCTCTTGGTCCAAAAGTGACGTGAGAGGACTTTTGAACAGCACCTAAACTTCTCCTTTTCCCTTATCTTCATATGTGTATTGTACAAATGTCCCATACACCTACAATTAGACAAAACACAAAAGTATGTGATGTATTTTTGTTCTGGATAACATAAATAGATTATTGAATAGTTTGCACTACAAATCACCTGACAAATATGCATGTATGCAATATTTTTGGTCTTATCCAAGGTAGTCATGTCCTCATCATAACTCCGTTCTTGTTCCCCTTGCGCATGCCAACATCTCCATGCTTGAACTTGCTCCAAGGTTCATCTTTCTTGTCCATGGTAGGCCCTTCATTTGTAAGCAAAACAAATGTATCCAATTTAGGCAGCATCATATTCTCATGAACATTGGAATCATTACCAAGAAACGAAAGTACCTGATAATTCAATTGGCGTGCGCGAGCTCTAGTAATTGGTCCAGTATGTATAGCAGCAGGGGCTGTGGGTGTAACAATGGTATTGATGTCCTCATCACATGAAGAAGACCAACGATGCCACATCTTCCACACAAAGGCTGGCATCAATGGAAGGTCCGTCAAGGTCATCATCGACGGAGGTAGTTGCCACAACTTGGCAAGTGAAGAATTATGCTCCAAGCTACAATTGGTCAAGAGGAAGCACCCGCACCCATACAAGGTTCAATGGCTAAGTGACTCCGGCACTATACGAGTTGAGCATACGGTCCAAGTCTCCTTCAAAATCGGTGCATATGAGGACACTTTGGAATGTGATGTGGTCCCAATGACGGTTTGCCACCTCCTTCTTGGTCGACCATGGCAATTCGACCGTGGTGTCTTCCACAACGGGCGTACCAATCACTATAGCTTCAAGATGATAGGGAAGGAATATGTGCTACGACCTATGTCTCCTAGTCAAGTGCTAGCCGACAAACAAGCCACCCATCATAGAGACAAGAGTGAGAAAGTGATCCACCAAAAAGTGAGTGAGAGCCACAAGCCAAACTTGAGCGCCTCTTCGCCTAGAGAGAAAAACCTCATCCTATTTGCCACCAAAAGTGAGATGAGAGAAGTGTGTGAGAACCCATCTAGTGTGATGCACTTTGTCCTTGTGTGCAAGGATGGAGAACCAACAACTAACACCTCTCACGAGCTACCTTTAGTGTTTCAATCCCTTTTGCAGGAATTCCAAGATGTTTTCCCCGATGAGCTACCTCCGGGTCTACCTCCTCTTCGAGGCATTGAACATCGAATCGACCTCATCCCCGAGCGCCTCTACCAAACAAAGCTCCATACCGAGTCAATCCCGAAGAAACCAAGGAGATTCAACGGCAAGTACAACAACTCATCGACAACGGTCATGTACGTGAAAGCTTAAGCCCTTGTGCCGTTCCCGTTATACTTGTGCCTAAGCCCGATGGAAGTTTCCGCTTGTGTTCCGATTGTAGACCTATAAATGCTATTACCGTTCTCTATAGGCATCCCATTCCTCGCTTAGATGATATGCTTGATGAACTTAGTGGAGCCAACTTTTTCTCAAAAATTGATCTTAAAAGTGGCTATTATCGAATCCGCATTCAAGAAGGTGATGAATGGAAAACTGCTTTCAAAACCAAATTTGGCTTATATGAGTGGTTAGTCATGCCTATGGGTCTATCAGAGGCTCCCGGTACTTCCGTGCGCCTTATGCATTATGTGCTTCGCCCTTATATTGGAGTCTTTGTTGTGGTTTACTTCGACGATATTATTTTGTTTAGCAAAACCATGAAAGAACATCTTGATCATGTTAGGGCTGTTTTGCAAACCCTTCGTAAGGAAAGTCTTTATGCAAACATGAAAAAAATGCACATTTGGTGTTGACAAAGTGGTTTTCTTGGGTTTTGTTGTATCCTCAAAGGGTGTCCATGTTGATGAATCTAAGATTGGCGCTTAATTAAAACTTGGCCCCAACCAACCAATTTGCAACAAGTGCGTAGCTTTCTTGGTCTTGTGGGTTTTTATCGTCGCTTCGTGAAAAACTTTAGCACAATTGCCGCTCCTTTGCATGCCTTGAGTAAGAAGAATACTCCTTTTGTTTGGGGATCTTTGCAATCCACCGCTTTTGATGAGCTCAAGTCTTTGCTTACTCATGCTCCGATTCTTGCTTTGCCCAATTTTGACAAAACTTTTGAGGTTCATTGTGATGCAAGTGGGAATTGGCGGAGTTTTGATGTAAGAAAAATGAGCAATTGCATATTTTAGTGAAAAACTCTCCGGTGCTCAACTTAACTATCCCATCTATGACAAGGAATTATATGCTCTAGTGCGTGTGCTACATGTTTGGGAACATTACCTTAGACCTCATGAGTTTGTCATCCATACCGATCATGAAACGCTTAAGTACTTAAAAGGTCAAACTAAGTTGAACAAGCATCATGCCAAATGGAGTGAATTTATTTAATCATTTCCTTATGTCATCAAGTACATTAAGGGTAAGGAAAATGTAGTTGCCGATGCACTTTCTCGCATATGCATGCTTGTCACTAAACTTGAGTTGAATGTTATAGGCTTTGAGCACATAAAGACTTGTATGCTAACGACCCATCTTTTGCTATTCCTTATGCTAATTGTTCGACGCATACTTCTTGGGAACAATATTACATCAAGGATGGTTATCTTATGAGAGCTAACAAACTATGCATTCCCGAGTCTTCTCTTCGTTTGATCCTTTTGCAAGAGGCTCATGGAGGCGGACTCATGGGACAATTTGGAGGCGACAAGACATTCGCCACGCTCTCCAAGAACTACTTTTGGCCCAAGATGTCCGCGACGTCTCACGCTTCACCAACTGATGCTCTACATGTCGCAAAGCTAAGTCTAAAGCTCAATCTCTTCCTATTCCTTATCAACCTTGGGAAGACATGATAGAGGCAAAGGTGTCCCGATGTTTCGATGAGATGGTGGCTATCGTTTCTGTGGGAGTCGACCTTGACGATCCGACTACGTACGTGCGAGACGTCGGCGCCTTAGCAATCGCTAAACCAACTTCCGAGGGTTATTGACCACGCCGAACACGATCAACGACCACGAGGGCCTGTTTCCTGCGAGCAAGCGAAGAACAAGCAAGAAACTAAGATTGCAATCTGGATATTGCGAATATAAGATGAAAGCTTTATTGATCAAGGTGGGGTTACGTGGCGCCTTTATGCGGTCGTTGAACACAAACGAAATGCACGCGAAGTTGCAGCTATGGCGAACTTTTAATCTAAACAAAACCCAAAGTCTAAACGACGCCCTAAGGGCTGTATATATGGAGAAAGAGGAGGAATTCCGTGGCCCTTGAGGAGGGGTCCAAAACCAACCCTAACTCTTGTTTCCCCACACATACGGACTCTAAAACAGCCTACACTTAAGTATTTCGAAATTACATGGGCTGGCCCAATATTAAGGTGACGCAGCACCTAGAATAGCCTATGGACGAATATTATGAAGTGGCATCTTGTATATTTCGTCCAAGGCCTCATGCTCTCATTAGGGTGGCTTCAAAGTCCTGGAATCATCACTTGTAACTCCGTTCTTGTTCCCCTTAGCATGCCAACATCTCCAAGCTTGAACTTGCTCCAAGGTTCAACTTTCTTGTCCATGGTAGGCACTTCATTTGTAAGCAAAACAAAAGTATCCAATATAGGCAGGATCAAATCCTCAAGAACATAGGAATCGATACCAAGAAAGCGAAAGTACTGATAATTCAATTGGGCGTGCATGAGCTCTAGTAATTGGTCCAAGATGTATAGCAGCAGGGGTTGTGGGTGTAACAATGGTATTGATGTCCTCATCATCCTCCCCTTCTTGAAATGAAGTCGTCCTCGACGGAAACTCATCTTCCTCACCCAAATAAGGCTTCAAATCTGCAATGTTAAAAGTGGGACTAACCCCAAAATCTGCAGCAGCTCAAGTTTATATGCATTATCATTTATTTTCTCTAACACCTTAAATGGACCATCAAGACGTGGCATTAGCTTTGATTTGCGCAAATTAGGAAACCTATCCTTACGCAAATGTAACCAAACAAGATCTCCGGTGCAAAGACAACATGTTTTCTACCCTTATCTCCAAAGCAAGTTTATATTTAGCATTCATACGCTCAATGTTTTCCTTAGTTAACTCATGCATTTTTAGAATCAATTCAGCACGTTCTTTAGCATCAAAATTAACCTTCTCCGAAGATGGAAGAGGCAACAAATCAATAGGTGCACGAGGTAGGAAGCCATACACAATTTCAAAAGGGCACATCTTAGTAGTAGAATGCAATGAGCGATTATAAGCAAATTCAATATGAGGCAAGCATTCTTCCCACATTTTCTTATTATTCTTCAAAACAGCCCTAAGCATAGTAGACAATGTTCTATTGACTACTTCAGTTTGTCCATCAGTTTGGGGGTGACAAGTAGTACTAAAAAGCAGTTTAGTCCCCAACTTAGCCCATAAACATCTCCAAAAGTGGCTAAGAAATTTAGTATCACGATCTGAAACAATAGTATTTGGCACACCATGCAAGCGAATAATTTCACGAAAGAACAAATCAGCAACATTAACAGCATCATCGCTTTTATGACATGGTATAAAGTGTCACCATGGTGATCATGAGACGCAATACATGGCTGCTGAAGATGCTGACAGGTATGAATGTTTAGTTGCTCAACGTGTTTTGAGTGTGCAGGTTACACAAGCTGAGCAAAATCAGAGGCATAATTTGTTCCATACAAAGGGAGTTGTGAAGGAACGTTCTATTCAAGCGTCATCATAGATGGAGGGAGCTGCAACAACTTGGCTAGCATGGATATGGTGGAGAAGCTTTCTCTCACCACAAGACCACATCCACATCCTTACTACATCCAATGGTTCAACAACAGCGGCAAGGTTAAGGTAACACGTCTTTGTTCGTGTGTATTTTAGTATCTCTACATATGCTGATTATGTTGATTGTGATGTGGTACCTATGCAAGCATGTTCCTTATTACTTGGTAGACCATGGCAATTTGATAAAAATTCTGTACACCATGGTAGAAACAATCAGTATACTCTTGTTCACAAGGATAAAATATTACTTTGCTTCCTATGACTCCTGATTCAATTTTGAAAGATGATATTAATAGAGCTAATAAAGCAAAACAGGAGAAAAATAAGAGTGAAAATCAGATTGTGGCAAAAGAATTTGAGCAACAAATGAAGCCTAATAATAAAAGCGATGATGCTGTCATAAAAGCGATGGTGACACTTTATACCATGTCATAAAAGCGATGATGCTGTTAATGTTGCTGATTTGTTCTTTCGTGAAATTATTCGCTTGCATGGTGTGCCAAATACTATTGTTTCAGATCGTGATACTAAATTTCTTAGCCACTTTTGGAGATGTTTATGGGCTAAGTTGGGGACTAAACTGCTTTTTAGTACTACTTGTCACCCCCAAACTGATGGACAAACTGAAGTAGTCAATAGAACATTGTCTACTATGGTTAGGGCTGTTTTGAAGAATAATAAGAAAATGTGGGAAGAATGCTTGCCTCATATTGAATTTGCTTATAATCGTTCATTGCATTCTACTACTAAGATGTGCCCTTTTGAAATTGTGTATGGCTTCCTACCTCGTGCACCTATTGATTTGTTGCCTCTTCCATCTTCGGAGAAGGTTAATTTTGATGCTAAAGAACGTGCTGAATTGATTTTAAAAATGCATGAGTTAACTAAGGAAAACATTGAGCGTATGAATGCTAAATATAAACTTCTTTGGAGATAAGGGTAGAAAACATGTTGTCTTTGCACCGGAGATCTTGTTTGGTTACATTTGCGTAAGGATAGGTTTCCTAATTTGCAAATCAAAGCTAATGCCACGTCTTGATGGTCCATTTAAGGTGTTAGAGAAAATAAATGATAATGCATATAAACTTGAGCTGCCTGCAGATTTTGGGGTTAGTCCCACTTTTAACATTGCAGATTTGAAGCCTTATTTGGGTGAGGAAGATGAGTTTCCGTCGAGGACGACTTCATTTCAAGAAGGGAGGATGATGAGGACATCAATACCATTGTTACACCCACAGCCCCTGCTGCTATACATCTTGGACCAATTACTAGAGCTCGCTGCACACCAATTGAATTATCGTACTTTCGCTTCTTGGTAACGATTCCAATGTTCATGAGAATATGATGCTGCCTAAATTGGATACATTTGTTTTGCTTACAAATGAAGGGCCTACCATGGACAAGAAAGATGAACCTTGGAGCAAGTTCAAGCATGGAAATGTTGGCATGCTAAGGGAAACAAGAACGGAGTTACAAGTGATGATTCCAGGACTTTGAAGCCACCCTAATGAGAGCATGAGGCCTTGGAGGAAATATACAAGATGCCACTTCATAAAATTCGTCCATAGGCTATTCTAGGTGCTGTGTCACATTATTATTGGGCCAGCCCATGTAATTTCAAAATACTTAAGTGTAGGCTGTTTTAGAGTCCAGATGTGTGGGGAAACAAGAGTTAGGGTTGGTTTCGGACCCTCCCTCAAGGGCCACGAAATTCTCCTCTTTCTCCATATATACAGCCCTTAGGGCGACGCTTAGACTTTGGGTTTTGTTTAGATTAAAAGTTCGCCATAGCTGCAACTTCGCGTGCATTTCGCTTTGTGTTCAACGACTGCACAAAGGCGCCATGTAACCCCACCTTGATCAATAAAGCTTTCATCTTATATTCGCAATATCCAGATTGCAATCTCAGTTTCTTGCTTGTTCTTCGTTTGCTCGCAGGAAAGCAGACCCTCGTGGTCAGGTTGATCGTGCTCGGTGTGGTCAATAACCTCTCGGAGTTGGTTTAGCAATTGCTAAGGCGCCGACGTCCTTCAAGACGCTCGTAGTCGGATCGTCAAAGTCGACTTCCTCCAAAGCGAAAACCAACATCTCATCGAAAGACGGGACACCTTTGCCTCTATCAGGGGGAGATGATGCGGAGCATCCTTCGGTCACCCCCATGGACCTTCCATCGACTATCCATGCTCCAAGTGGACCCATGACAAGAGCAAGAGCTCATTTCAATCCGAGGTGACATCACTCCTATTCGATTTCCCCTTTTGATGCGGAGCATCCCACGCTCATCCCCATGTACACTCCATCTACTCTCCAAGCCCCAAGGATACATAAGATGAGACCTCGACTATGCGCCATTGGACCTAAGGTGAACTCACTCCTTTCCGAATCGTCCCTTTCCGCATGTAAGACATGGATGCTACTTCAAGCGCGGACATTATGCATACTCAGGTACACCCGAGGAGATCATGGAGAGCCCAAGGACCAAGGCCAAGCGTCTTGGAGCGAGGGAAGGAGAAGGAAGAAAGGGACCAGGACAGCCCGGACATCCGGCCCTTGGCCCGGACATCCGGCCCTTCCAGCAAGCCCGGACATCCGGCCCCAGCCCGGACATCCGGCCCCCCATCACAGCAGCCGCAAAGCTACAGGGCCCGGACATCCGGCCCCAGGCCCCGGACATCCGGCTCTTCCGGAAGCCCCGGATATCCGGCCCCCTCGCCCGGAAATCCGGCCCCCCATCACCGATTGCGTTTGGAAGACCCCGCCAGCCCGGACATCCGGCCACCTAGCCCGGACATCCGGCGTCTCGGGAAAGCCCGGACATCCGGCCCGACGCCCGGACATCCGGCGTCCCCTGCCTACGCGCAGTGCATCCGGGACTTGTCCCTTGTACCTCTTCGCCCCCAAGACTATATATACTTCATCCCCTTCCTCTTTTTAGAGTTAGCATTGGATTAGCTCATATTCTTGTGTGAGAGCCTTTGCTCATCCACTTGGCTACTTCTCCACCGAGATCGGGACCTCTCAGGAGAATATCCCCAAGCGGATTCGAGACCCCTTCTAGGGTGGACCCCTCAAGGCCTCCTCACGGAGAAGAACGGCTACCGTTTGTATCTTACCTTTGTTGATCTTGAATCTTGTGCCACTCTATGCGATCGATAATCTAGCACTTGTGTGATTGATCTCTTGTCAGTTTCGTGATTTCTCTCTCGTTTCTCTCGTGTTCTTCCGCGTGTTCCTCGTGATTCCCCGTAGGATCCGCTCCAACGTGAAAGATCGTCCACGTAGGGTTCCGCCCTACATCACCTTTTCTTCCAGTGAGACATGGCTACTACCTAAGTCCGAGATGCTATGCGTGATCAGGTACAACGTTCAAGCCAAGGAACCAGGAGCTGAAGAAGAAACGACAGGCGTCAACTCTCTGGACAACCCGGAACTTCCGGCCCTGACCCGGAACTTCGGCTCCGGAACTTCTGGCCCGCCGAGCTTCCGGCCTCGACGACATCGACCAGCCAGGCGTGCCAACTATCCGTTAGCGGAACCTGCCGGAACCCATCCGGACCTTCCGCCCGCCTGACCTTCCGGCCCCGGAAGCCAGCCCAGCTCCACCCGCGCCAACTCTGCCTTAAGCGGGACCTGCCCGGACCTTCCGTCGCCGGAACTTCGGCCCCTCCTAGAACTTTCAGGCCCTGCCATGAAAGCGACCACTTGGGCCGAGGCAGTGTACCCTTCCGCCCGTAGAACTATATAGACTCCCCCACCTCCTCCTAGTTAGGGTTAGCATTGGTTTAGCTCATATTTCGTGTGAGAGCCCTTGCTCATCCACTTGGTTACCTTCTCCTCGGAGATCGCGCCTCCTCGGAGAAGATCCTTCCAAGGGATTCAAGACCCCCGCTAGGGTGGACCCCATCAAGACCTCCTCACGGAGAAGAACGGCTACTCGTGTATCTTTCCTGTGTTGATTTTGAATCTTGTGCTACCTTATGTGTTCGGTGATCTAGCCCTTGTGTAATCGAAACTTGTCGGTTTAGTGTTCCTCTTGTGTGTTTTCCTTGTGTTCTTCCGCCCGTTCATCGTGTTTTCCCCGTAGGATCCCCTCCAAACGTGAAAGATCTCCGATTAGGGTTTCGCCCTGCATCACCTTCTTCTTCTTCTTCTTCTTCTTCTTCTTCTTCCTTGACCTCCTCCCTAGATGGGAGAAGGGTTTCCCCTCTAGTCCTTGGCCTCCATGGCATGGGAAGGGCGAGAGCCCCTCCGAGATTGGATCTATCTCTCTGTCTCTCTCTGTTTCTGCGATCTTGGTTTCTGCCCTTTCATCGTTTCGTATATATATGGAGATCCGTAACTCCGATTGGATTGAAACCTTCGCCAGAATTTTCTCCGAAAATTAGCTTTCTTGCGGCCAAAGAAGAGCAGAAACCGCCTTACGGGTGGCCCACGAGGGGGACATGCGCGCCCCCTGCCTCGTGGCCACCTCGGGCACCGTCTCGCGTTGATTCTTCTTCCCATATTTTCCAAATATTCCAAAAATATTCTCCATCCGTTTTTATCCCGTTTGGTCTCCATTTGATATGGGGTTTGTGCGAAACATAAAACATGCAACAAACAGGAACTGGCACTGGGCACTGGATCAATATGTTAGTCCAAAAAATAATATAAAAAGTTGCCAAAAGTATATGAAATTGTATAATATTGGCATGGAATAATAAAAAATTATAGATACGATGGAGACGTATCAATTAGCAGCTGAGTTGTCAATTCAACCACACCTGGAGATTAATCATCTGCAGCAAGTGATCAGTAGCAAAGTAGTTTGATAGTTTTGATAATAGTATGTATAGCGATACTTGATGTGATAATAGCTATAATTTTGTAGCAAATGTAAAGTTGATGATAGCGGTAGTAACTTAGCGAAAACAATATAAGATAAATTCGTAGGCATTGGATCGGTGACTTATTGGATGATATTCATCATGAGACGATTATAACCTAGGCGATACGGCACTAGCTCGATTCGTCAATATAATGTAGGCATGTATTCCGTAAATAGTCATGCGTGCTTATGGAAAGAACTTGCATGGCATCTTTTGTCCTACTCTCCCGTGGCAGCGGGGTCCATATTGGAAACTAAGGGATATTAAGGCCTCCTTTTAATAGAGAACCGGAACAAAGCATTAATACATAGTGAATACATGAACTCCTCAAACTACGGTCATCACGGGAAGAAGTCGGTTTACATCACTCCGGGGTTAGGATCATAACACTGTGATGGTGACTATAACTTGCAAGATCGGATCTAAAACATGGATATAATTATGATAACATAAATGGTTTAGATCTGAGTTCATGGCACTCGGGCCCAAAGTGACAAGCATTAAGCATGGCAAAGTCATAGCAACATCAATCTTAGAACATAGTGGATACTAGGGATCAAGCCCTAACAAAACTAACTCGATTACATGATGAATCTCATCCAACTCCTCACCGACCAGCGAGCCTACGAAGGAATTACTCACTCCCGATGGGGAGCATCATGGAAATGGCGATGGAGAAGGGTTGGTGATGATGAAGAACGAAGATCCCCCTCTCTGGAGCCCCAAAGCGGACTCCGGATCGCTGCCGATGAAGAACAGGAGGTGACGCGGCTCCGTCCTCGTGGATCGCGATAATTCTTTCTCCTGATTTTTTTCGGAAAAATAGGATTTTATAAGCGTCGGTTTGAGGTCTGCGGGGCCAGGTGGGGACAATCCACTGGCGCGCCCGAGAGAGGGGCGCCATACGGTGGGTTGTGCCCACCCAGGGCCCCCTCTCCGGTAGGTCTTGGCTCCAGAAATTCTTATTTATTATATAAAATGCCTCGCGAAGTTTTGTTCCATTCCGAGAACTTTTATTTCTACACAAAAACAACACCATGGTAGTTCTGCTGAAAATAGCGTCAGTCCGGGGTTAGTTTCCTTCAAATCATGCAAATTAGAGTCCAAAACTAGAGGAAAAGCGTTAGGAAAAGTAGATACGTTGGAGACGTATCAACCCACACGGTGGCTCACGACTCGTAGTGTACTGCCAGCCCCCCAGGCGCGCGCACACACACACCGCGCATCCACCGCAACTACGATGCATGTTTAATTTTCACACGGTGAACATATGTTACCAAAGGAGGAATGTTTTAATTGTGAAAAAACCCAGAGATCATTAAGACGTTTTAGTACATTGATTGATTTTCTAGGTGTATAATGTGCAAAAAACAATTTTGAGCTACATGCACACATGACAGTGCACCTATATGGATTGGAAAACACATGTGTCTCACTGGGTGCATGTTTACTCCTCATGCAAGAAATTTCAAACATTGAGAATCTTGATTTTTAAAATCTAGTACATCCAAAACTTATTTGCATTCACGAAACTTATCGTGTTGTCATATGGGCACCAATACACTGTGGTATTATACTTTTTTCAAATTTAAGACAAGTTTTGATGTAATCTTGATCTTCTTACAAACGGGAGATTATTAATGATTGGGAACCAATATCGCAAACGGATTATTTATTTGAACCATGGGCGTTAGACCAACAATGGATAGGTGTCATGCTTTGGTTAAGCAATAAAGCGGCAGCGTTAATCATCAAAATAGAAAAGCAATATACGTGCCGCCACGTGACCCGTGTGCCATGCGAGCAAGCGTGAGTTGATGGGACGCATGCGAGAAGTTCGCTGTGCAGGCTGACCGGGAGTCATGCGTGCAGGCGTGTGAATTGGTGGAAGGCGTGCTCGCTGCACAGTGTCATCGGGAGGCGTGCAAGTAGCTGTGTGAAATGACGGTAGGCATGCCAGCTGTCCGGTGCACAGGATCACCGGGAGGCGAGCCGGCGTTTTGACTGCCGCCCGCCTCTCTCTCACTACTCCATATTAATGGCGCGCCCGAGCGGCCGCACCCCCCATCCTCGCCACACACATAATCCTGTCTCTCCGCCTGCATCCTCGATGCCGCTCTTAGTCCTCAAAGCCGTCAGTGTATGAGGATGTCGCCGAAGAGCCCCATCGGAGGGAGTGACGATGCCATAGCTGTTGAAGCACCGGAGCACGGTGTGAAGATGGAGATAGAGGCTGCCATCGCTGCTGACGAGGTATCGCTGCACCTTGACGTCGTGACAGCGTCGTGCTTCCATAGCCGGAGCCGGAGGTCCACACCGACTCGGGCGACGACTCTGACGACGATGGAGAACCGGTTAGTCATCTATACCCATTTATGTGTCAAATACATCCTAGGGTTTCTTTGGTTACTCCTGCCTCCCCCTTTTTGGAATAGAAATCCTATGGTTATGTTCTCTCAAGCCATGAAATCTGAGTAAGTATCGTTAAATCCGTGTAGTGTATTGATTGTTTGAATGGTACAAATGATAAGTGATTAGTTGTTTCATCTGTGCAAATGATTTCTGCTAATAATCCGACTAGGGTTAGTGTTCGTGCTAATAAGTACTAGCCTGGTCCTAACAATTGATTTTGAATGACCTACATATATGTTTGTGCATTTTTTTCAAGATTGGTCTGTACATAGACGATTATGCTTAAAAATCGAACCATAACCTCTGGATATGTCTAAAAAATAGCCATAAATTCCTAATCCTACTTTATGGCATGTAAAAATTGATTTGATGCCAAATTTTGGCAGTTGCCAAATGTTCGCTAGAGATTCGTTTGTATTCCAAATTTGACTGCCAAATGTATAGTGTTATCTGACGATGTCGACAGCGAGGATGAAAATGGCCAAAGGAGGTACAAGAGGCAAATCCCTAGGGAGCTTTGTGTGGGAATGCATAACAAGCGTATTAGAACCTGGAACGAGGGCTATCGATGCCTATTTTGCAACCAAAAGCTTCATGACGCGTATCAAAGTGTTCTGTCGCATGCAAGAGGACGAGTCGTTGGCTCCTTCATGTAGAAGTATTCTCGTAGGGTGGCGCACGCCGCATACTGATGAGGACATCAATACCATTGTTACACCCACAGCCCCTACTGCTACATATACTGGACCAATTACTAGAGCTCGCGCACGCCAATTAAATTATCAGGTACTTTCGTTTCTTGGTAATGATTCTAATGTTCATGAGAATATGATGCTTCCTAAATTGGATACATTTGTTTTGCTTACAAATGAAGGCCCTAGCTTGGAGAAGGATGGACATTGGAGCAAGAACAAGCATGGAGATAATGCCATGCGCAAGGGGAACAAGAACGGAGTTACAAGTGATGATTTCAGGACTTTGAAGCCACCATAATGGGTGCATGAAGCCATGGACGAAATATACAAGATGCCACTTCATAATATTCGTCCATAGGCTATTCTAGGTGCTGCGTCACCTTATTATTGGGCCAGGCCCATGTAATTTCGAAATACTTAAGTATAGGCTGTTTTAGAGTCCGTATGTGTGGGAAACAAGAGTTAGGGTTGGTTTCGGACCCCTCCCTCAAGGGCCACGAAATTCCCTCCTCTTCCTCCATATATACAGCCCTTATGGCGTCGTTTAGACTTTGGGTTTTGTTTAGATTAAAAGTTCGCCATAGCTGCAACTTCGCGTACTTCGTTTGTGTTCAACGACCACACAAAGGCGTCACAGAACCCCACCTTGATCAATAAAGCTTTCATCTTATATTCGCAATATCCAGATTGCAATCTCAGTTTCTTGCTTGTTCTTCGTTTGCTCGCAGGAAATGCAGACCCTCGTGGTCGGAGTTGATCGTGCTCGGCGTGGTCAATAACCTCTCGGAGTTGGTTTAGCGATTGCTAAGGCGCGGCGTCCTCGACGTTCGTAGTCGGATCGTCAAAGTCGACTTCCTCCAAAGCGAAAACCAACATCTCATCGAAGGCGGGACACCTTTGCCTCTATCAAGTGGTATCAGATTTTCAGGTTGCTCGGTGAGATTTTACAGTTTTCCGTAGTTTAGATCGAGTCTGTTCTTCATACCTATAGTCCACGAAAAAGCCACAAAAAAATTAGGGTTAGTTCATCATATCCGAACCAATCTGAGCCTTTGCATAATCTTTTTAGGGTTTTGCTTTGTTGAATTTGCGGTTGCATCGTGTCTAGTTGCTGGTCTTAGCGTCTAGTCTTTTAGAGTTTCGAGTTACGGTCATAAGTTGTCACGCCGCCACCGCACCATCATCATCGCCTCGCCACCTACCATCACCGCTCGAATCCATATCCATATACCACCACCAATCCGTGTCCATATACCACCACCGATCCATATCCATATACTACCACCGCTACCACCACATTTGCCATATACCACCACCATATATCCACCACCAATCCGAGTTCTTCTCATATTAGGTTTGTTTTCGAGATCCATCTAGTTTCCGATTCGTGTTTCCTTAGGAGTAGGTTTGGAAAAAAAAAGTCTGAAACCACCCTCGTTTAGGCCCAAAATTTTCCGAAACGCACTTGTCGAAAAATTTTCCGGCTATCCTGTTTTAAGTGTTTCTAAGTGTATTGAGGCGATCGCCGTTATAGAAAGTTTTTTGACCCGTTTCCAGTTTTTGGGTCCGGCGGTCAAAAAAAATTGGTCGAAAAAATTTTCGTGCCCATCTGTCGGTTTGACCTCGGAAGAGTTTTGAGACACTTTCGCCATTATAGTGATTTTTCGCAAAAAAAAAAAAAGAGCAAAAAAAAAAGCAGCGCCAAAAAAAAAAAGAGCGAAAAAAAATCCAGTGTGCTTTTCCCTTGTTTACGTCTTGTAGCCGTGATTTTGTTAGTGTTCTAGGCTCGCGTCTCTAGCACGGTCTAGCCTAGGACCAAAGACCGATCTGCGTCGTTGAGCGTTTATTCAACTTTGCATCTCTGAATTGATTATTGCTGACCCTTTTGCTACCATATTATAAGCCTTCCCAGCTCCACATACATCTACATCGTATGCTTGACTCTCCCTCGTAATCGCTCTATCCAAGCTTTGAGAGTTTTGACTACATCGGTTCTTGGTCACCGCTTCTTTGGGTAAGAACTGGTAAGAATTTGAGATTTGCTTGACGGATTTGTGATCGCCCACCACACAACCACCACCACTTCCTAGTAGTCTGCCGAATCATATTATTGTGTGTTTCTATTGCTGCTAACCATGGCAGGGATCACAAGCCGATTTAGACTGACTGGGAGAACATGACAAACAAAGCGCTACATGATAAGTTTCAACAAATGATGAGATGGGCAGGTGGACGATGTGCTAAATAGATTTGAAGAGGCCATGGAGAAGATAGATGGCATTGAGAAGGCGTTCGAAACAAAGCTCGATACCAAGTTTAATGAATTGCTCAGCGTCTACCACCACCACCACCGGGCGGCACCTAACGCACCTCTACTACAACAACAAGGACTACCTCCACATCGCGAAACAACCCTCCGCCGAAGCTTCCCGTGTCCCTCTTCACTGGCCAAGCTGCTTTGGTCTGCTGTTGATACTTCGTGGCTCCTGCTGGCGATGTGGGGAGGATGATTATGTGAGAGAGTACGAGGATGAGGTTGATCAACTCGAACTACGTGCAACCACCTGCACCACAACCACCAGGTCGTCCACATGCAAATAATGGCAATGTTCGGGCTCCCCTTCAGGTACGAGATCATGACCATCTCCCTAAACTGAAATTGAATATTCCACCATTTGAGGGTAGATATGTTCCTGATATATATCTTACTTGAGAGTTAGAAACTGAACAACGATTTACATGTTTACAATATCCTGAGGAGAGACGTGTTCCTGCTGCTGTTTGTGCTTTCACTAGCTTTGCATGTGTTTGGTGGTATGAACATTGTAGATTATATCCTGTTCCAGCTACTTGGGCTGCTTTGAAAACTGCTATGCGTACTCGTTGGGTTCCACCATATTATCAGCGTGAATTACTTCAAAAATTGCAGCGCTTAAGACAAGGAAAAAATTCGGTAGAAGAATATTATCACGAATTACAAACTGGCTTGATTAGATGTGGTATTGTTGAGGAGAATGAAGCTATGCTTGCACGTTTTCTGGGTGGATTAAATAGAGAGATTCAGACCATTCTAGACTACAAGGATTATAATAATATCACTCGATTATTCCATCTTGCTTGTAAAGCTGAACGTGAAGTGCAGGATCGACAGCGTTGGCGCGAACTAACTTTTTCGCAGTCGACCTTCATCATGGACACCACGTGCATCATCTACTTCCACACGTTCTACTACACCGGCACCTCCGTCGGCTGCCACCTCCAACCGTGACACAAGAAAGCAGGCACAACCACCACTATCTGCCAAGAGCACACCTGCTGGGCCCACACAGAGCTTTTCTTCTTCCATGGCGTCAACAGGGCACACAAGTGATATTATTTGTCGTCGTTGTAAGGGAAGAGGACATTTTGCGAGAGAATGCCAATCTCAGCGTGTGATGATTGCTACTGAGGATGGTGGGTATGAGTCCGCTAGTGACTATGATGAAGAGACTTTGGCTCTTATTACACATGAAGAACACGGTGGAGATGATTACGATCATGACACGCAATACATGGCTGTCAAGATGCTTGACAGGTATGAATGTTTAGTTGCTCAACGTGTTTTGAGTGTGCAGGTTACACAAGTCGAGCAAAATCAGAGACATAACTTGTTCCATACAAAGGGAGTTGTGAAGGAACGTTCTATTCAAGGCCATCATAGATGGAGGGAGCTGCAACAACTTGGCTAGCATGGATATGGTGGAGAAGCTTTCTCTCACCACAAGACCACATCCACATCCTTACTACATCCAATGGTTCAACAACAGCGGCAAGGTTAAGGTAACACGTCTTGTTCGTGTGTATTTTAGTATCTCTACATATGCTGATTATGTTGATTGTGATGTGGTACCTATGCAAGCATGTTCCTTATTACTTGGTAGACCATGGCAATTTGATAAAAATTCTGTACACCATGGTAGAAACAATCGGTATACTCTTGTTCACAAGGATAAAATATTACTTTGCTTCCTATGACTCCTGATTCCATTTTGAAAGATGATATTAATAGAGCTAATAAAGCAAAACAGGAGAAAAATAAGAGTGAAAATCAGATTGTGGCAAAAGAATTAGAGCAACAAATGAAGCCTAATAATAAACCATCTAATGTTGCTTCTGAAATTAAACTGAAAAGTGCATGTTTATTTGCCACCAAATCTGATATTGATGAGCTAGATTCTAGCAAATCTGTTTGCTATGCTTTTGTGTGCAAAGAGGCATTATTTTCATTCGAGGACGTGCCTTCCTCTTTGCCCCTCTTTGTCACTAACATTTTGCGGGGAGTTCACCGACGTCTTCCCACAAGACGTGCCACCGGATTACCACCTATTCGAGGGATTGAGCATCAAATTGACTTAATTCCCGTGCATCGCTACCCAACCGCGCACCATACCGCACCAATCCAGAGAGGAGACGAAGGAGATTATGCGTCAAGTGAGGAGCTGCTCGACAAAGGTTATATACGCGAATCTCTTAGTCCTTGTGCTGTTCCTATTATACTAGTGCCTAAAAAGGATGGTACGTCGGCGTATGTGTGTTGATTGTAGAGGCATTAATAATATTACTATTCGTTATCGTCATCCTATTCCTAGGCTAGATGATATGCTTGATGAATTGAGTGGCTCTACAATATTCTCCAAAGTTGATTTGCGTAGTGGATACCATCAAATTCGTATGAAATTGGGAGATGAATGGAAAACAGCATTTAAAACTAAGTTTGGATTATATGAGTGGTTAGTCATGCCTTTTGGGTTAACTAATGCACCTAGTACTTTCATGAGATTAATGAACGAAGTTTTACGTGCTTTCATTGGACGATTTGTGGTAGTTTACTTTGATGATATACTGATTTATAGCAAATCTTTGGAAGAACATTTGGAACATTTACGTCTTGTTTTTAATGCTCTACGTGATGCACGTTTGTTTGGTAACCTTGGGAGGTGCACCTTTTGCACCGACCGAGTATCTTTTCTTGGCTATGTTGTTACTCCACGGGGAATTGAAGTTGATAAAGCCAAGATTGAAGCTATTGAGAGTTGGCCGCAGCCCAAAATGGTCACACAAGTGAGGAGTTTTCTTGGACTCGCTGGTTTCTATAGGCGTTTTGTGAGAGACTTTAGCACCATTGCTGCACCTCTCAATGAGCTTACAAAGAAGGATGTGCCTTTTGTTTGGGGTACCGCATGGGAAGAAGCCTTCACGGTATTGAAAGATAAGTTGACACATGCTCCTTTACTCCAACTTCCCGACTTTAATAAGACTTTTGAGCTTGAATGTGATGCTAGTGGAATTGGATTAGGAGGTGTGTTATTACAAGATGGCAAACCTGTTGCATACTTTTACGAAAAATTGAGTGGGCCTAGTCTGAACTATTCTACTTATGACAAAGAATTATATGCTCTTGTTAGGACTTTAGAGACATGGCAACATTATTTATGGCCCAAAGAATTTGTTATACATTCTGATCATGAATCTTTGAAACATATTAAAAGTCAAGCTAAACTGAATCGTAGACATGCTAAATGGGTTGAATTCATTGAGACTTTCCCTTATGTCATTAAACACAAGAAGGGTAAAGAAAATGTTATTGCGATGCTTTGTCTCGTCGATATACTATGCTTTCACAACTTGACTTCAAAATATTTGGTTTGGAGACCATCAAAGATCAATATGTGCATGATGCTGATTTTAAAGATGTAATGCAGAATTGTAAAGAAGGAAGAACATGGAACAAGTTCGTTATTAATGATGGTTTTGTGTTCCGTGCTAACAAGCTATGCATTCCTGCTAGCTCTGTTCGTCTTTTGTTGTTGCAGGAGGCGCATGGAGGAGGATTAATGGGACACTTTGGCGTGAAGAAGACGGAGGATATACTTGCTACACATTTCTTTTGGCCAAAGATGAGACGGGATGTTGAGCGTTTTGTTGCTCGCTGATGCGGAGCATCCTATGGACATCACCATGTCAAGAGTCCGTTCGGCGAGTGACACGTGCGACATCTACTTCACATACACAAAGGTGAATCATCTCCTTTACACGTGCTCACTTGACCCCTTCGAGGATGGTATACTACTTGACACTCCACTCGTGTGCATGCATAGGTATTGTCGGAACACTAAGGACGACGAGGAGGAGTGCAAGCGCCAAGGAACAACTACACCATCCGCCAGGGACGCATGGAAGAGACGGAGAAAGAAGACCCAGGGCGAGCGGTACTACCGCCAACACCAAGCGGTACTACCGCTAAAGGCCCCCGAGCGGCACTACCGCCGAACTTCCGCTCTACTACCGCTCAACCCGACAAACTCCTGTGCTCGAGCGACCCGGGTCCGGTACTACCGCCCGGTCCAAGCGGCACTACCGCTTGCAAGCGGTACTACTGGCCGTCCCCAAGCGGTACTACCGCTCTGCCTGCTCAACCGCGGGCCTTTGGCCTTGTATCCCTCTCCCACTTACCCCTTCGTGGCTTAGACTATAAATAGACCACCTCCACTTCCTTTCTAGGGTTAGCTTAGGTTTAGCTCATGTTTGTGTGAGAGCCTTGCTCGTCCACTTGGTTACTTCTCCTCGAGCCCAGGACCTCTTGGAGAAGATCCCCAAGCGGATTCAAGACCCCTTCTAGGGTGGACCCCATCAAGACCTCCTCACGGAGAAGAACGGCTACCGCTTTGTATCGTCCTTTGTTGACCTTGAATCATGTATCTCCCTTTGTGTTCATCGATCTAGCACTTGTGTGATTGATCTCTTGTTGGTTTAGTGATTTCTCTCGTTTCCTCCGTGTTTTCCTCTTGTTCTTCCGCGTGTTCTTCGTGATTCCCGTAGGATCCGCTCCAACGTGAAAGATCGCCCACGAGGGTTCCGCCTACATCATCTATGGTATCATGAGCCACGTTGATCACGTTATTGGAGCCCCTACCCTCTTTTCTAGCTTGATTTTGTTGATTTCGTCCTAAATCCGAAAAATCCCCACCAAAAATAGCCCCAAATTTTTTTGTGATTTGTTAGTTTTGATGATATTTTGTTGATTTTGATCCATGGATTTGCTTGGTTTCGAGTGGATCTAGCATCTCCCCAAGTTTCCCCACTTTCCATCCACGAAATCTCTCCAATTTTGATCCAGAAATCATCCATTTCCGCCCCAAAATCGCGCCTATCCGGATTTGCGAAAAATCCCGACACGAGCGGTACTACCGCCTTCCAAGCGGTACTACCGCTTAGCACCTCCAAGCGGTACTACCGCCCTTCCAAACGGCACTACCGCCCCTCCCAGAGCCAGATTTTGCGAAAAAACCCGACACGAGCGGTACTACCGCCCATTCCAAGCGGTACTACCGCCTACGAGCGGTACTACCGCCCTCCCAAGCGGTACTACCGCCCAACCCAGTTTCAGCGTTCCGAGTTTCACCATTTTCATCATAACTTTTCACTCCGAACTCCGATTTGAGTGTTCTTTGGCTCGTTTTGAAGCTATCGACGTGCCCGAGGTCCTGACCTTGGTTTCACCACCTTTTGACACCATCAAATTTTGTGAACTTTGGCATCTTTGCCTAGGGCTTCCGCCACATCCTCGCATAACCACCACCGACTTCCGCAACCTAACCAATTTTGTTACCCATAGCATTAGTGGTTGCTTGAGTAGTGATTCGAGTCTCCTAAGGTGTTTCGGCTACTTAGGGACGATTGCTTCTTCATCAACCACCACCTCCACTTCCACATAACCTTGCCCACCATACACTTCAACCACCCCCAACTTAACCCAATAGTTGTTTGAGCTTGTTTGAGTTGTGGCTTGTGTCTCCTAAGGTGTTTCGGCTACTTAGGGACGGCAACTTCAACTCCGACACGTGTATAGCCCATCATTCCACTTCCGCATTGCCAAGTGCAAACCACCACCGCATTCCGCTACCACCATTTTGACATTTGACGTTTGAGATTTTGAGTTCGCGGTTTTTCCGTTTCCTAAGGTGTTTCGCTACTTAGGGACGAGTCTCCATCATCTTGGTATCTACATCAAGAACACCGCTACTCATCATCGCCGGACGGTAACCTCCATATCATCTTGGTATCGTGGTATCCCTCAATGTATATTCCCTTGCCATTGCATTGTTAACCCCTAGCCTTACTTTTGCGTTACTTGCCTATCGAGACTAGCCATTTGAGTATTGCGGCGCAACGTTACTTGTGCACATTAGTGATCATACTTCCCATAGCATACATACCATATCATATTGGTATCATATCTTGTGCCACAAGTTTGTTCCCGCATATACACTATTGCTATCTTGGTTTGTGCATTGTGCAAAAGTGGCCATATAAAAAAACGAAGTAAGCTTTCAAGCAAAAAAAAGAGAGCAAAGAAGCTTCTAATCAAGTGCCATAGCATCATACCACATTGCATATAAGATTACCATATCCGATCATCTTGGATCATCTTGAGAGAAACACCGGGAACCATACATACATAGCATACTTGGGATAGAAGTTTATCCATTTTGCATCTTATAGGTTATGCACAAGTGTCGTATCCGCCTATTGAGCAATCGTGCTAGCGTCTCTCTTGAGTTGTGCAACACGAGCGTTTTCCGTGGATTCCACATTTTGTGCTCATTCCTTGGTTGCACGACCCCATTTATCTATCCGTGTGTGTGTTTCCGTGTGCCATTCTTTGCTATTGGTCCATTTGTTTCACTTGCGAATTTGTGAATCTCTTTCAACATTATTGACTCTTGCTAACATTTTGCATTAAATTTTTGTGCCACTATCCTCACCGAGCTCCTCCATAAGCTTTACTTGTGTAGGTGTGAGAACCGACAAGGATTGGTACCAATAGTGCTATTTCATTGTCCGCATTTGAGTGAACTTGATTCATTTTCAACATCGGTCAAGGTACATTGGTATAAGTTCTTCTCTTTCTCCCACTCATATTTGCTCGAGTCTTGTGATGGATAGGCAAGGCATTTCATCTCCGGTCTTCGACAACAACGACGGCGTGAACATCACCAAAGCGTCTCTCTTCGATCTACAACGACAAGTGCAAGGCACACAATCAAGATTGCGAGAGCGCATCGAGAACATCTCGGCGACATTCATCACTCCGAAGCAAGGAGAAGGGACTACTTCGACAAGAAGCTTGCCGCACATAAAGAGGAGCAAGATGCAAGGATGGAGGAGATTCGGGCCTTGATCAAGTCTTCTTCCCCTATGTCATCTTCGAGACGGCAACGTTCAAGCCACAAGTCTTCGGAGCGCCCAAGCGATGCAAGCGCAAGTCGTCCACATCTCCATGGCGACCACCATCACGTTCGTGATCAACATCGTCATGAAGGGCAAGTCACCTCCAAGCATCATGTGCACAACGACGACGAACGACATCTACTACGAGCTCAAGCACGACAACGACATCATCATCATGAAGATGCTCCACAAGCGCAAATGCACAAGTCCCAAAAAGCCCTACTTCACGCCAAGTCGAGCTTCATAAGCACAAGAGAAGACCGCGAGGCGACCACCACCAAGACGACGCTACGGCTACATCAACCACTTCGCATCTTCGCCAAGTGTTCTCAAGGCATCTTCGCCTTTGGACGTCACGGCATCTTCGCTTACTTCCCATGTGTACGCCTACATCGACTTCATCAAGTCCAAGGCGACCACCCACGAGCGAGGCGACCCTTCCATCCTCGGAAGCCCCTCAAGGAAGATGGCCGAGCATGGGAAACTCCCTTCGGTCATGGAGACGAGCTATGAGGTGCCACATCATATGGGCCTCCAACACCAAGGCGGTGACAAGACGGTCGAGCAAGGGCCATCCCCTTCGACCACGGCTGACAGCGCGAACCTCTTCAACAACATGAAGGCAGCGCCCACATTGGACTCATACTCCGAGTCAAGCTACGTGACCGCACATGGAGACATTTGCACCTACATCTCTCCGGTACCCACATATGTCGAGATGCCCCAATTGCCATGTGAGGAGAGCCACCACCCCATGAGTGACATGAGTGACTCCACCATATGTGACATTGAGAGCATTTCCTATGAGAGGATGAGTGTGACCACCACTAGCCCCACACAAGAGAGCATGCCACACATCCTATGTGAGGTTGAGAGACATTTGAGTGACTCCACCCACCATACGAGTGAGAGCATCCTTGAGGGAGTGAGTGAGCCACAACACTTAGTGAGTGAGGTAGTTGACACGGCACATGAGGCCACTATGATTTCTAACGACTTAACCTCTACTCCTAGTGTGTTTTCTTCTTTGGTGCTAGGTCTCCTACATGACGACATACCTATCCTCGGCAGTCCATCCCTACATTGGAGACGGCGATGGCCATGGTGGACGATGATACACCCCCACATGGTTCCATCAAGATGAAGATGACAACGAATGGATCTTCAACACCTCACCTACAACACATGAGCGATGCTCCAAAGGTAACATAGGTGATGGTGCTTCTCTTGTCCCACTAGTGGACTCTCTTACCATCGATTGCTCCCATGATGTCGACCCACCTATTACCATGCTTCATGCTAGTGAAACTTCTTCATGCCTTGACTTACCTATTTATGATGAATATGATGATGAGCATGTTGAGTTGCCTAGTTGTGATGTTATGCTCCATAGGATATCATGTGAAAATTCTTTTGGTCACATCATATTTGACAATCCATTTAACTTGTCATATGCTATGAGTGAGATCTCCCATATTGCATCTTCACAATCTCAACATAGTAACTATGCATGCCCCATTAAAATAAATCCCATTTGCACTTATGGCATAGATGACGAGATGATGGTCATAGGCTTTTGCTTCTCTTGTGATCATATTGCCATGCTTCCTTTACATGATTTGCGCAATTCGTCTACTATTCCATGCCATGATCACATTGAACCAAATATGCTTTGTTTTGGATGTTGTCAATATTCTCCATGTGATGTTTCCATTAATGCTCATGAGGAGACCCCCATAGTTTCCTCATGCATATTAGGAGATTTTGATTCATCCCATATTTTGCATGATTTCCATGATTGCTTGCACCATATGCATTCCATGAATAACAATGCTCTAGATATTGCTCGTGATGCATTACATCCTTTGAGTCTCCATTATGCAATACAAAATAACAAACCTATCATGATGGATGACATGTTTCTATATCACGCATCTCATTTATTTGAGCATTGGATATTTTGTGCTAACCGACACATGCATGTGCGCATCATGATGGATGATGTGTACATATACCATGCACACACAATTTTTCCTTTGTCTTTGTTTTGTGTTGGTACTCACGTATACTGCCAACTTCTCAATCCCATGAGTTGGCTTAAACGAGCTCTTGAGAGCAACGATGACTTGGGATCACGTGGACTTTCATTCCCACCATTTCTTTTGCGCAAGGACTACGCGCATCTCTTCTACTTGGCTCTCACACGGCTATGGGCTATTTATTTAATTGCCACCTTATGCTCATTTTACCGTGTTCACATTGCATGCTATGCTTGCTCCTATGCCTTTGCCATGCAATTGTGACCCTTGCTTGCATTTACCCATGATGCACCATTATGATACTCCTATGTGTATTTGCATGCTTGATGGAGATCCTTGTTGCTTTTGCCATGTTTATCATGTTCCCCATGCTATTGATGCTATTTTGCTCATATCTTGCCTTCATGCTTGTGACATGTCATGTGAAGTATTCATGCACACTATTTGCACCCATGACATGATTGCCTTGATTCCTTCTAGTATGTTGCATCTTTGCACTACTAGCTTGCTTCACTTGATTGATATGATTGCTTGCTATGTTGCATCACCCATGTTCCACTATTACTTGCTTTCTTGGGTTGATGACATATATGCTCATGCCTCTCACATGATATATCTTGATCATGGTCTCTTGTGTCCATTAGTTGCCTCTCTCATATCCACTTGTATTGAGTGCAACCATACTATGCTTATTGATCTTGGAGACTTTGACATATTACTTGTGATGCATGCTTGTTTGATTGCGCCTATTGCATTTGGTTGTTCTTGCATCATATGCCTCCATACTATGAAACGCTCCCTTGTACTTTCTTATGATGAGCATGATGCATACACTTGTTGGGTATCTTACCACTCGAATGATAGGTTTTGCATTTCCGCTAACCTCATTTGTTTTTCCGAGTGTTTGTCATGTTCTTTCATTTTGGAGGTTTCACAAGGCGATGCCGTTATCGACAACTTGGTCATGCGAAGGCATACACGATGTGCGACACCAACATTTTCGACATCCTCATAAAGGTGAACTCCTTCCCTTTGAGCCATCCTCAAGTTTGCATATTGGATGGGTCACTCTTTCATTGTTGTTTCTTTCTTGTTGTCTACATGCTACATCTATTGGATGGAGGAGCAACATTGGAGATTGGTTCTTTGGACCTTCACATTGAGGAGCGCTCACACTTATTGGATGCACCTTCGGTTTTCCACTCTTGCCACAACATCGAGCATTGGTATACCAACACCTCCATATTTGTTGAATGTGCTCATACTCATGCTCGATGGACATATCATACTCGCCACAAATTTGCGTCTTATGCATGGATTGACTCACAATATGATTGCCTTGTTGCACCTATTCCCATGTCATCCATGATATATGAACTTGTGCATTTTCTTAGCAAATTTGTTGTGATCTTTCTTGATGGCATCTTCATACATAATGATCACATTGCCTATCATCAATTGCATGATATCATACACATGTTGATCATCCATTGCCATATTCATGCTATTGATAAACCATCTCTCTATGACATCATTTTGCACAATGGTAGAATTTGTCGCTTTGTGCACCATGCTTTGGTTCCCATGAATGCTTTACATGTCATTTTACATCATTTGGATAAGCATCTCATGCCTTGTCATGAACAATTCCTTTGGACGGACTCATTCTTACATGATGGACACTTTGGGTGCGCTAACCATTGTATTTCCGAGTGTTTCTTGTGTTTTCTTTTTGCATGTCTATCACTCCATGACACCTTGGAGTACTTGGATTGCGCCATGTTTTCAACTCCGTCCAACTCCCACTCCGTCCATGACAACCGTTTCCATGGTGATGAGGATCACGATCCGAGATCGGATCTTTCCCAAGGGAGGGGAGATGATGCGGAGCATCCTATGGACATCACCATGTCAAGAGTCCGTTCGGCGAGTGACACGTGCGACATCTACTTCACATACACAAAGGTGAATCATCTCCTTTACGTGCTCACTTGACCCCTTCGAGGATGGTATACTACTTGACACTCCACTCGTGTGCATGCATAGGTATTGTCGGAACACTAAGGACGACGAGGAGGAGTCTGGCGCCAAGGAACAACTACACCATCCGCGAGGGAAGCATGGAAGAGAAGGAGAAAGAAGACCGGGCGGCGGTACTACCGCCAACACCAAGCGGTACTACCGCTAAAGGCCCCGAGCGGCACTACCGCGAACTTCCGCTCTCTTGCCGCTCAACCCGACAAACTCCTGTGCTTGAGCGACCGGGTCAGATTACTACCGCCCGGTCCAAGCGGCACTACCGCTAAGCGGTACTACCGCCGTCCCAAGCGGTACTACCGCTCTGTGCTCAACAGCGGGCCTTTGGCCTTGTATCCCTCTCCCACTTACCCCTTCGTGGCTTAGACTATAAATAGACCACCTCCACTTCCTTTCTAGGGTTAGCTTAGGTTTAGCTCATGTTTGTGTGAGAGCCTTGCTCGTCCACTTGGTTACTTCTCCTCGGAGCCCGTGGACCTCTTGGAGAAGATCCCCCAAGCGGATTCAAGACCCCTTCTAGGGTGGACCCCATCAAGACCTCCTCACGGAGAAGAACGGCTACCGTTTGTATCGTCCTTTGTTGACCTTGAATCATGTATCTCCTTTGTGTTCATCGATCTAGCACTTGTGTGATTGATCTCTTGTTGGTTTAGTGATTTCTCTCTCGTTTCCTCCGTGTTTTCCTCTTGTTCTTTCGCGTGTTCTTCGTGATTCCCCGTAGGATCCGCTCCAACGTGAAAGATCGTCCACGTAGGGTTCCGCCCTACATCACTCGCTGCACTACATGTCAAAAAGCTAAGTCACGACTCAATCCTCATGGTTTATATATGCCTTTGCCAGTGCCTAGTGTTCCTTGGGAGGATATATCTATGGACTTTGTTTTAGGTTTACCTCGAACAAAGAAGGGAGGGATAGCATATTTGTTGTCGTGGATAGATTCTCGAAAATGGCACACTTTATACCATGTCATAAAAGCGATGATGTCTTGTTAATGTTGCTGATTTGTTCTTTCGTGAAATTATTCGCTTGCATGGTGTGCCAAATACTATTGTTTCAGATCGTGATACTAAATTTCTTAGCCACTTTTGGAGATGTTTATGGGCTAAGTTGGGGACTAAACTGCTTTTAGTACTACTTGTCACCCCAAACTGATGGACAAACTGAAGTAGTCAATAGAACATTGTCTACTATGCTTAGGGCTGTTTTGAAGAATAATAAGAAAATGTGGGAAGAATGCTTGCCTCATATTGAATTTGCTTATAATCGTTCATTGCATTCTACTACTAAGATGTGCCCTTTTGAAATTGTGTATGGCTTCCTACCTCGTGCACCTATTGATTTGTTGCCTCTTCCATCTTCGGAGAAGGTTAATTTTGATGCTAAAGAACGTGCTGAATTGATTTTAAAAATGCATGAGATAACTAAGGAAAACATTGAGCGTATGAATGCTAAATATAAACGTTCTGGAGATAAGGGTAGAAAACATGTTGTCTTTGCACCTGGAGATCTTGTTTGGTTACATTTGCGTAAGGATAGGTTTCCTAGTTTGCGCAAATCAAAGCTAATGCCACGTGCTGATGGTCCATTTAAGGTGTTAGAGAAAATAAATGATAATGCATATAAACTTGAGCTACCTGCAGATTTTGGGGTTAGTCCCACTTTTAACATTGCAGATTTGAAGCCTTATTTGGGTGAGGAATATGAGCTTCCGTCGAGGGCGACTTCATTTCAAGAAGGGAGGATGATGAGGACATCAATACCATTGTTACACCCACAGCCCCTACTGCTACATATCTTTGGACCAATTACTAGAGCTCACAAGACGCCAATTAAATTATCGTACTTTCGCTTTCTTGGTAATGATTCTAATGTTCATGAGAATATGATGCTGCCTAAATTGGATACATTTGTTTTGCTTACAAATGAAGGCCCTAGCTTGGAGAAGGATGGACATTGGAGCAAGAACAAGCATGGAGATAATGCCATGCATAAGGGGAACAAGAACGGAGTTACAAGTGATGATTTCAGGACTTTGAAGCCACCATAATGGGTGCATGAAGCCATGGACGAAATATACAAGATGCCACTTCATAATATTCGTCCATAGGCTATTCTAGGTGCTGCGTCACCTTATTATTGGGCCAGGCCCATGTAATTTCGAAATACTTAAGTATAGGCTGTTTTTAGAGTCCGTATGTGTGGGGAAACAAGAGTTAGGGATGGTTTGGACCCCTCCCTCAAGGGCCACGAAATTCCTCCTCTTCCTCCATATATACAGCCCTTAGGGCGTCGTTTAGACTTTGGGTTTTGTTTAGATTAAAAGTTCGCCATAGCTGCAACTTGGCGTGCATTTCGCTTTGTGTTCAACGACTGCATAAAGGCGTCCACAGAACCCCACCTTGATCAATAAAGCTTTCATCTTATATTCGCAATATCCAGATTGCAATCTCAGTTTCTTGCTTGTTCTTCGTTTGCTCGCAGGAAATGCAGACCCTCGTGGTCAGGTTGATCGTGCTCGGCGTGGTCAATAACCTCTCGGAGTTGGTTTAGCGATTGCTAAGGCGCGACGTCCTCGCACGTTCGTAGTCGGATCGTCAAAGTCGACTTCCTCCAAAGCGAAAACCAACATCTCATCGAAAGACGGGACACCTTTGCCTCTATCACATACACTGAGTACCTGTAGAAGCTTCACGATCATGCCGACAGATGAGATGTGAGATTGAACTATGTATGGCTATGCAGTGTCTTAATTATAAATGTGCATGAGTATGCTTAATGACGGTTGAACTATATATGGTTGAACTATGCTTGTGTATGACTTATTATCTATGCCCGAGTATGTTTAATCTATGTTTACTTATGTCTAAATGTGGGATATGGATGCACTCAGTTTGGTTCATGGAATTTTATGCATATTAGGGTGAATGTTTAGCGTGGGTAAAACTTTCAGATTCAACCGACGAAGGAAAAGTGGAACCACCTTGAAACATGGTTATTTTCCCAAATTGAAACTGTGTGCAATGACTTCCATTTTCCCAGTTACGTCAATCACACAAGGTTGGCTCTAGCAAACCGTTGCCTCCGAAACTCTTTGCGGGACAGAAAACCCTCACCACCCAATTCAAAAAGGTAAAAATAAAACCCTCACCACCCAATTCAAAAAGGAAAAAAGAAAACCCTCACCCCGCCCGCCACCCCCTCCGATCCCCATTCACACCTGCACAAGCTCCTCCACGACTCTTCATGGCACCGTCTATCGCCGCGACAATCACTTAGCTCAACGCTTATCGCCACCGCTAGGCCGCCGGCAAAACCCCGCCACATTTCGCCACTTCTGCTTGCCGCCGCCTATCACCATCGACTTTCGCAACACTGCTCGCCGTCGACCCAGCTCCAGCCGATTGGGGAATCTGCCGTATTGAGGGTTTTTTCTCATGGACAACAAGGTAACTAATTTAATGAGATATTCTCTCATCTCTTATCAGAGTTCATCTACCTCCTTTAATCACCCGGCCGAAATCGCCGTGAATTCATTTTTATTCGAGCTGATTTGAGGGTTTTCTTTCATTCATAGAGTGTACAGTGTGTGGACACCTAAGGACTTTGTGGCCTCGGCTAGACATCCGTGTATTTCCGTCTCATCGTACTAGATGACTTGAGGATGCGCGCGGTATGTTCAATCTCACCCTACATCGGTTGGCGTGGCCTACTTTCCTGAACATATACTATATATTGCTACATTTGGATAAAAGGTGCCACATGCAGCATATACGTCAAAGGGGATTTCCCCTTCTTCTTTCTATATTAGGCAAATTAATGATGTATTGTTCTTTCGATTACTCTCATATCTCCATGACATCATGGTTACACTATCTCTTTAATTATAGATTTTTGTCCTTTGATTTCAACTGCTATACAGTTCTTTCAATTTCGCCCATATTTGGATGTTACCATATTCTTTAACAATCCTACCATTTTCTGCAGCACGTCCCTTGCTATGCAGTAGCATCTGTAGTACGCAGTCTTGCCCTTTACATAACTCAAGACTGCAGGGATGTCATGCTAAACACAAACCATGGATTTACAATCGTTGCTTCTGTAGGACTTGATGAATGTGGTGACTCCTATTTTGGCACAAGCCTTTGGACAAAAGTTTCTAAGTTTTATGTACTGAAAGCTGGCATTAAAATTGCACTGCACATAAAAGAGCCTGGTCATGAGATATATGCTAACTTCCCCGATGATATTATCCGTCCAGACTTTGTTTGAAGTAAGTGTTCTTTTCAAGTATCTGCATGTTGACTTACCCAGCAATATCAAAGGAATTGTGTAGTATTTAAGCAACCAATTGTTATGCCATTTTCTTACTCTATTCCTACCTACTAACTTCTAGTTACCAATACACTTTTCTTTTGCCCTGTTTTAACTAAATATTCCCTGTACTCCCACTTCTATCAGAAAGCGCCACTGACGAGGAGACTCCGGAGGTGGAGAACGAGGCTGCCAACAAGTGGAGGCGGGTCGACCAAGAATCGCAAGCGACTCCAGCAGGCCTAGACTTCATCAGCAGCCTCCCCAATGATATGTTGATAGTCATCAGCTCCCTCCTCCCAATCAAATATGGGGCGCGAACAACTGTCCTTTCCCGACGGTGGCGCCCCCATGGCACTAAACCCCTCTCGACCTCATCAACGCCCACGAGCTCTGCCATGGCTATGCAAAAGCTTGGATGCATTCTCGCAGATCCTCGGCAGTTACCATGGCCAAACCAGAGACCTTAGCATGGGCAAGTCCTGTTCCAAGGGCAAGGACTGAGCCAAGCTTGACAAGTGGTTCCCCTTGATCAGCTCGAGGAGCTCACTTTTAATGATGGGCATATGTGCTCGCTGCCAACGTCAGTGCTCCGCCTCGCGCCCACGCTGCATGTCGCCAAGTTCATGAACTGCCATTCCCCCCACCCTTAATGACGCGCTCGCTCTTACTCTACCACGACTGAAGCACCTCGAGCTCGTGGCCATCTACATCCCAAAGGATGAGTGCCTGCTCCACGGCTGTACTGCACTCGAGTACCTTCGTCTTCAGGCGATTAATGGGTTGAGTAGCTTCCACATCACCTCCATGACTCTCCGGACTATTTATGTGTGTTGTTGGTGCTGCAAGAAGAGATCACAAAAGGTGTGCCACAGTATGGTCATTGAGGACACACCTTCACTTGAGATATTACTTGTAGTTGATCAAGAAGGTCCAACAAGAATCAATGTCATTTCTGCGCCGAAACTGACAGAGGTGGGCTACTCGTCTGACAAGTACTCCGAACTTATTATTGGATCCACACCCGTTCAGGTACAACAGTCGCCTTCTACCTCTCCTTCTTGAAATTAACATTATTTCTAATTTTGAAGATGTATGTTCGTCTGTGATCCGGAAAATGATTTCGATAAGCTTGACCCTGAATCTGCGCACAGTGAAGGTCTTGGCACTAGAATATATCGGTCCCAGCCTAGACCAAGTTGTCAGTTTCCTGAGATGCTTTCCATGTATCGAGGTGATGTTCCTTTCCTGTTAAATGTTAACCATAAGGGAGTTCAATTTTGACACCTTTTCCCAAGTTTACAATGGCAATGTACTACGATTTCTGGAGGAATTTTGGAGGATTTCAGTACATATATGTCCCCCCATATTGGCGGCTTGATCCATATGGTTACAATCCATAATCATTTCTCCTTTGGATTCATCTGTACTAGTTTTCTTTGGGAACTTTTCATCCACTCCAACCTCTTGTAAAGAAGGCTAAATTTTTCTAGATTGTAATCAAATGTCCATGTTACTCATGTCGGATCAAAGATGGCACGTTAGTGCATTTCACAAATCCTGCAAAACAAATAGGCATGTAGTAGTTTTCAAAACTGCATGTAGGCACTAATACGTTTTGTTCTTTTGTAGATAAGATTAGGCCCAGTGGTGGATAATGTGATACAATATAACAATCACATCGAATGCCTAGATATGCATCTCTCAGAAATTACTTTGAACTCATACCGAGGGACCATACCAGAGATTATATTCGCTAGGTTCTTTGTTGTCAGAGCGAGGGTGCTGAAGGTAATGAGGTTTGCCGTACACTTATTTCACAAAAATGAATGGTTTGTTGATTAGCGCCGGTGGCTGTGGCAGAATGGAAAAGGCTTCGAAAAAGCTAAATTTCATTTTGGAACTTCAACTGACGGAGTAATCGGAAGTCATTGTGTCAACCCCATACATGACTTCTCAGTGGCCGATCCCTTCGCAAAAATGATGAGGTTTCGAAACCAGCCTTACAAGTGGTAATATTAGTTTGAACCTCTCTTATATCCATGTTCAGCTGATCAGCATGGGCGTTTGCAGCTGAATGAGCTGAATTTAATTTCTAATATCAGTTTGAATCTTGTAATTCAAATTTGAGCCATATAACTCTGGAATTTGAACCTTGTAATATTTCGAGCTTTTGTGGCACAATCATTGAAATGGCATCGTATGAGACTCGTATATTGGTAGTACTATTTGACCTTAATATGCAATGGACTTAGATTTTATTAACCATTCTCGAATGCGTTTCCCTTGTCGATCTCATCGCAAACGATTTGTATAGCTAACTTGACTGCGATCTTTGACATTTTTGCACACAGTTGGTTTCTTCAACCATGTGCCCTGTAGAGCGCAGAATTAATTATCGCACTCGAGTGTCCATGATCACGCTTCTGTGTAAATTTGACCTCATCATCCACAGGTAAACTTACGATCGAAGTCATTCCACACACTTCGTTTTTACAAAGCTTTTTGCCAATAAACGCCCATGATGTGCCCCTCTTCTAGCCGACGCGTGGCCAAACTAGCCGGGCGGGAAGATTGTGCAGTAAACTGCGCGGTTGCGCGAGAACAGGCTCGCCAACGATACATTTGGCGCCTCTTCGAGCCCACGCATGGTCAAACGAAATGCGTGCAGGGTGCTCAAGCATGCACTGGAATCCTCCGCTATGAACGCGGTGACAAGAGATGAAGATTACAGACCGGCCGACCCCCATTTATTACAGTGGCCATTTAACCCTTGTGTATCTTCAACCTTTCGATCACGCCCCACTATTGCGAGAAGCACACCCACAACAACAAATTCTTAGAGGGTATCCTGTGCGGCTCCAATGGCGCTCCGAGTGGCTGCCGACAACGAGCAACAGTTCACCATGCATGCCATGGTGGACACCCACAGAAGGTTCACTGAGCTCTTGGTGGTGTACACCAACAACCCGGTCTGGGTGGAGCACTCCATCCACATCATGGAGCTGTTGCTTGCTGAGGAGAAGTACAAGGTGGCCGGGTTCGACCTCGAGTACACCTGCGCTCATGCCGGATCTCGTCCCAAGGTCTCCGTCGGCCAAATGAGTGTGCGCAATCACATACTCGTCTACAACTATTTCCTGGCCACAAGGCCTTGTGAGCGTTTTGTTAGGTTTATTAATAGCCCCCACTACATGTTCGCTACGGTGGACATCACCAACGATGTAAAGGTGCTCAAGAATTCGGGCATCGCCTGCCAGAATCTTGTCGACATTCAGGGTCAATACAAGATCTGGGGCAGCAAGGAGCATGAGAAGGACTCACTGCTTCACCTCGCCGAGGCCATCATCGACCCCTACTACAGAGACATGAACTATCCTGCAACAAGGACAAGCGTGCCTGGCACTTGGCCTGGATGGAGAAACTCGACAAAGCTATCACGTCATGTACGCGGCCAAGGAGGCGTAAACGAGCTACGAGATGTACATGTGGATCGTTGACATGAGGAAGTGCCTCCTTCCAAAAAATGGCCAGCGATCTAGCCAGAAGCAGAGCAATGGCAATCGTCATCACAACAAGAAGTAGATGATTAGATCCTTGTTTCTCCTAGTTTAGTATGCATGTAATTGTTTACTTTGGTGTGTGGAAATGTTATGTGTGTAGTCACTTGTGTAATCATATGCTTAATTTGGTTACGCAATGCTGTTTTTTTAAGTATATACGTTGATGCTCTATAGATAGAGTGTAGATGTTGTGCGGACAGAGCAAATCACATCACACACGGACTAAAACAATGGAACCCGTCGGTGATGATTTCATCAATCACTCACAATTGTATACCAGCAATCATTTGCTCACAACACACACGACTTGTTAACAGGAATCGTCTGTGTTCTCATCGGTCTTCCCACACATTTCTGATTATTGACATGTTTCCCGCGTATCACACACATCTTGTTAAGTTGAACCATTTATGTTGTGTTGGCTAATCGCAAAAAGTTCATCCGCGTGAACTGTATGCAGTATATTGCACACACCTTGATCTGGCTGATTGTTTCTGTTGTGTTGTCTAATCACAAACATTTCATCCGAGTAAACTGTATGTCGTATATCACATACACCTTCATCTGTCTGACCGTTTCTGCTGTTATACGATCATTGCAAACAGTTAATTCGAGTGAACCATATGCCCCGCATCGCATACGCAACTAAAATTTGAACCGTATTTGATGTATCCACCATTGCAAATGTTTTGCATCTTTTTTGACGTTTTTTACATCTTCCTTTGTGATTAATGCATCACACAAAGTTCCATCGAAGTGTCTCTGATTGTAGTGTCGCATTAGCAGCATCCTGCAGTAGTGTACGAAAGAGATGAGCTAGATAGGTCATACCTCAGCAAATAGTCTTTCATGAGCATATTGTTGCCGAGAGCTTGGTTCTGCAGAATGCAAAGGCAGCTGACCATTGATCTGCAACGCTTCTTATTGTTGGCTTCAAAATTGTCAACGAGATGCAACGAGAGCAGATGCTTGACATCTTTGTCAAATAACATCTCCTCTATGCCGGAATCATCTAACTCCGAAGATGAGGATGAACTCCAATCATCCATCTACAAAATAAATTCGCAACTTCGCCGAATTGAAAATTGGTAGAAAAGCTCTAAATCTTCCCTTCGGACGGATTAAAATCCAATGAAAGCAAAGTCATAGCCGCCGCATCCACCTTCTCCCCCACCGAATGCCGAATCGAAATCCGTAGCCATCGCCACCCCCTACTTCCCCTCGCCCCATACCCGCAGCTACGGCTTGTGTGGACGGCGGCTGCTCAATTGTAGCCGGAGCAGCCAGACCCCCCCCCCCCCACAACAAAGGACCCCACAAAACAACCGGCCGGATCCTTGGCTGCTTCCCACCCACGGCAAGAAATGGGCACCCGTTAGCTCCAATCTTGACGGAGAAGACGCGAGCGAGGACGGTCGAAGCTCTGCATGGCGCGGAGTGGCCGGACGAAGCAAAAATCATCGGAGAACTAAGGAGGGGGCGGGGGCGGAATGATGGGAGCGAGTGGGAATTTCCCTCCCGCCAAGTTGTGAGGATAGAGGAACCGCAAATGAGGAGGGGAAAACCACAAATTTGACAGTTGTCGACCAAAATTTGGAGGTCATCACAAACCAATTGCGGGACGGGCCGATATATGGGACTTGGTCGGGACGATATTTCGTCATTGTCCAGATTATCAGCGGTTATTTTATGTTTCGGGCGAATATAGCGCATCTACTAGAGTTGCTCTTACAACTTGTTTGGCATCCATCGTCTAGAGTGGAATTCATGTCTTGTTTATGAATTCCGAAGTCAACATGTTTGGCTATCCTGAAATTGAGCGTGAGAATCTATTCAACGATTCCACCAACGCGTTAGGGCAAGTCGAAATGGAAATCCTTTGGCATAAAAGCATCTCCAATAGTTGTCCTATTTTAAGGCATCATTTTATGTAGAGTAAAACTTAGGGCACCAACAAGTGCTTTTTTGGCACGACAAAGTGCCGTATCCAACAACTGTAGTATAATAGGGCACCAAGAATAGCAAACTCATTTTTTAAACCAACATTCAAACTACTTCAACCATATTTCATACTACTTCACCACGTGACACATGTGGTAAGCAATCCAAACTATTCCAAAAGGGATTACTTCGATCACATTCAAAATTTGCACATGCAACATAGTTCAACTACGACATGCAAACTACAAACACACTATAGATTATCCCACTCAATATCATCATCATCAGAATCCTCCTCCTTCCTGACCCCGGATGAAGGCCCTTCCTTGGAGTTGTTCTTGCGCTTAGACTCCTCAAGATCCCTCTTCTAGTAGAACTGCATATTGTTTTGCACATACTCTTGGTGCTCCCGGGAAAACCTCGCCATTGCCTCCTTGTCGCTCTCTTGGATATTGTCTCGCTCGTCGATAACAATGCGGGTCACTAGCTTGATCGGGCTAGACTCAATGGTGACTGGAGGCCTGACTTGCTTCGTCACTGCCGGAGACTCAATCTCCAGAAAGTTGAGCTTCTCATGCGGCATCCCGAGCCTCCATGCACTACTGCAACGACCTGCTAATGTGACACATGAATCAGAGACCCTTCAACCAAACTATGTGCAATGCATGCATCGCAAATGGTGTCGTAATAAAACCATCGCACATAAGATGAACTATGTACGATGGCGGACACATCAAGCACGATTCAGATTAGAGTTGCATGTGGGATACGTGGCATACAGTCGATCCATACGAACTGTTTGCGATGAGACAGGACAACAGAAATGGCAGCCAGATCAAGGTGTGTGGATATACGACATACAATTCACTCAGATGAACTATTTGTGATTAGCCAACACAACAAAAAACGATCAGCCATATCAAGGTGTGTGGGTTAGACGACATATAGTTCACTCGGATGAACTGTGTGCGATGAGTGGAAACAAACACAAATGATTTACTCAGCCCTCTACTTCTTGTCATTTGAGTGGGACTGAAACAAACACAAATGTTGGACTGGAACGCAGCTATGACAGCTGTCGGGTAGATATCTGGAATATTTCTCTGGACTCGGCTAAACCTCGCATGTACTTCCGCAGAGTCTCTTCTTCCATCTACGGGAGAAGCTGCAAATCGCTGGGCCACCCTGGTTCTTGGTGGCCGCCCGTGAAGGCGCCAACGAACTCATGGCACAGGTCAGCCCAGGTCGAGATGGAGTCCTCCGGCAGGTGATAGAGGCGAGGGTCCCAATCTTTCGATGAGATGATAACTATCGATTTGATGGAGTAGACTTTGACGATCCGACTACAAACATGCACGACGTTGCGCCTTAGCAATCGCTAAACCAATCTCCACGAGGTTCTTGGCGATGCGGGAAGCACGATCGGCGACCACGAAGGTCTATTCCTGCAAGCAATCGAAGAACGAGCAAGAATATGATAAAGCAATCTGAATATTGCGAATATATATGATGTATTGATAATGGTGGGGATCCGTAAGCGGTCTTGATCTGGTCGTTGGACACAAACGAAGTACACGAAGTTGCAATGGCTAACTTTTAACTAAACAAATCCCAAGGAAAAAGCTACTAGATGGATCTACTTATATAGGAGCAAGGGGTGGCGGCCAAGGAGTTGGGAGGACGTCCCAAGGCAGCCTAACACTAACCCTAGGTCGTACAAGGCCAATGGGCCCAAGTGGAGGTGACGTAACACCTTTGGACTTGTAGTTTGACTCGGATTCTGCTGCAGACATCAGATTGTTTCGTCCATAACTCAACGCTCTGGACGGATTTTAAGGTGATTCCAATTGGGTTGGAAAATGCACGAAATCTATTTTCCAACAAAAAAAGAATCAACCAATTTGGAGTCCGTATGAAAAAGTTATTGACGTTTTGAGTCAGGTATGTCTGCAGTAGTCCGAATCTGAGTCCGTAACGTGAGAGACTTGGACTCTATCTTCTCTTGGCCCAAAAGTGACGTGAGAGGACTTTTGAACAGCACCTAAACTTCTCCTTTTCCCTTATCTTCATATGTGTATTGTACAAATGTCACATACACCTGCAATTAGACAAAACACAAAAGTATGTGATGTATTTTTGTTCTGGATAACATAAATAGATTGTTGAATAGTTTGCACTAGAAATCACCTGACAAATAAGCATGTATGCAATATTTTTGTCTTATCCAAGGTAGTCATGTCCTCATCAGCAGGTGCATCAGCCAAGACCTCACATTTGGCTTAAGTGCCAAAGGGAAGTGATGCGGAGCATCCCACGCTGATCCCCATGTACACTCCATCTACTCTCCAAGCCCCAAGGATACATAAGATGAGACCTCGACTATGCGCCATTGGACCTAAGGTGAACTCGCTCCTTTCCGAGTCGTTCCTTTCCGCATGTAAGACATGGATGCTACTTCAAACGCGGACATTGTGCTTACTCAGGTACACCCGAGGAGATCATGGAGAGCCCAAGGACCAAGGCCAAGAGTGCGCAGGAGCGAGGGAAGGAGAAGGAAGAAAGGGACCAGGACAGCCCGGACATCCGGCCCTTGGCCCGGACATCCGGCCCTTCCAAAGAAGCCCGGACATCCGCCCCCATCACAGCCGCAAGAAGCTACAGGGCGGACATCCGGCCCCAGCCGGACATCCGGCTCTTCCGGAAGCCGGATATCCGGCCCTCGCCGAAATCCGGCCCCCCCATCACAGATTGCGTTTGGAAGACCCCGCCAGCCCGGACATCCGGCCCCCTAGCCCGGACATCCGGCGTCTCGGGAAAGCCCGGACATCCGGCCCGACGCCCGGACGTCCGGCCTCCCCTGCCTACGCGCAGTGCATCCGGGACTTGTCCCTTGTACCCCTTCGCCCCCAAGACTATATATACTTCATCCCCTTCCTCTTTTTAGGGTTAGCTTAGGTTTAGCTCATGTTTGTGTGAGAGCCTTGCTCATCCACTTGGTTACTTCTCCTCGAGCTCGGGACCTCTACGGAGAAGATCCCCAAGCGGATTCAAGACCCCTTCTAGGGTGGACCCCATCAAGACCTCCTCTCGGAGAAGAACGGCTACTCGTGTATCCTTACCTTTGTTGATTGTGGATCATATGTACCTCTTTGTGTTCGATGATCTAGCACTTGTGTGATTGATTCCTTGTTGGTTGAGCGATCTCTCTCGCTTTCCTCTGTGATTTCTCTCCGTTCTTCCCCGTGTTCATCGTGATTCCCCATAGGATCCGCTCCAACGTGAAAGATCGTCCACGTAGGGTTCCGCCCTACATCATCTATGGATCAGAGCTTAGGTTGATCACGTTTTTGGAGCCCCTACCCCTCTTTTTCTAGCTTGATTTTGTTGATTTCGTCCTAAATCCGAAAATCCCCACCAAAAATAGCCCCAAATTTTTTTTTGTGATTTGTTAGTTTTGATGATGTTTTGTTGATTTTGATCCATGGATTTGCTTGGTTTCGAGTGGATCTAGCATTTCCCCAAGTTTCCCCACTTTCCATCCACGAAATCTCTCAATTTTGACCTTGAAAGCATCAATTTCCGCCCCCAATTCGTAAATTTCCGCCCCAAACGAGATCGGGATTCGTCGGGCCGGACATCCGGGCCTCAGGCCGGACATCCGGGCCATCCGGCCGGACATCCGGGCCCCAAGCCGGACATCCGGGCCCTGGAGCACCAAATTCGTTCGGTTCTGGACATACACCCCCGGAAATCCGGCCCCGACCCCGGATATCCGGCCCCTGGGATTTCAGTTTTTCCCATTTCACCGTTTTGTCCATAACTAATTCATCCGGAGTCCGATTTTGACGTTCTTTAGCTCGTTTTGAAGCTATTGACATCCCCCTTCCCATAAAAATACTACCATTACTATTTGACTCCATCAAATTTTGTGAACTTTGGCATCTTTGCCTAGGGCTTCCGCCACATCCTCCGCATAACCACCACCGACTTCCGCAACCTAACCAATTTTGTTCCCCATAGCATTAGTGGTTGCTTGAGTAGTGATTCGAGTCTCCTAAGGTGTTTCGCCACTTAGGGACGATTGCTTCTTCATCAACCACCACCACCACTTCCACATAACCTTACCCACCATATACTTCAACCACCCCCAACTTAACCCAATTGTTGATTGAGCTTTTCGAGTTGTGACTTGTGTCTCCTAAGGTGTTTCGCTACTTAGGGACGGCAACTTCAACTCCGACACGTGTATAGCCCATCATTCCACTTCCGCATTGCCAAGTGCAAACCACCACCGCATTCCCGCTACCACCATTTTGACATTTGACGTTTGAGATTTTGAGTTCGCGGTTTTTCCGTTTCCTAAGGTGTTTCGCTACTTAGGGACGAGTCTCCATCATCTTGGTATCTACATCAAGAACACCGCTACTCATCATCGCGGACGGTAACCTCCATATCATCTTGGTATCGTGGTATCCCTCCATTGTATATTCCCTTGCTATTGCATTGTTAACCCCTAGCCTTACTTTTGCGTTACTTGCCTATCGAGACTAGCCATTTGAGTATTGCCGCAACGTTACTTGTGCACATTAGTGATCATACCTTCCATTACATACCATACCATATCATATTGGTATCATATCATCCATTGTGTCTCAAGTTTGTTCCCGCATACACACAATTGCTATCTTGGTTTGTGCATTGTGCAAAGTGGCCATACAAAAAAAAAGAGAATAAGCTTTTAAACAAAAGAAAGAGAGCAAAGAAGCTTGTAAGCAAGTGCCATAGCATCATACCATATTGCATATAAGATTGTCATATCCGATCATCTTGGATCATCTTGAGAGAAACACCGGGAACCATACATATATAGCATACTTGGGATAGAAGTTTATCCATTTTGCATCAAATAGGTTGTGCACAAGTGTCGTATCCGCCTATTGAGCAATCGTGCTAGCGTCTCTCTTGAGTTGTGCAACACGGCGTTTTCCGTGGATTCCACATTTTGTGCTCATTCCTTGGTTGCACGACCCCATTTATCTATCCGTGTGTGTGTTTCCGTGTGCCATTCTTTGCTATTGGTCCATTTGTTTCGCTTACGAATTTGTGAATCTCTTTCAACATTATTGACTCTTGCTAACATTTTGCATTAAATTTTTGTGCCACTATCCTCACCGAGCTCCTCCATAAGCTTTACTTGTGTAGGTGTGAGAACCGACAAGGATTGGTACCAATAGTGCTATTTCATTGTCCGCATTTGAGTGAACTTGATTCATTTTCAACATCGGTCAAGGTACATTGGTATAAGTTCTTCTCTTTTTCCCACTCATATTTGCTCGAGTCTTGTGATGGATAGGCAAGGCATTTCATCTCCTGTCTACGGCAACAACGACGGGCATGAACAACTACATCACCAAAGCGTCTCTCTTCGATCTACAACGACAAGTGCAAGGCACACAATCAAGATTGCGAGAGCGCATCGAGAACATCTCCAGCGACATTCATCACTCCGAAGCAAGGAGAAGGGACTACTTCGACAAGAAGCTTGCCGCACATAAAGAGGAGCAAGATGCAAGGATGGAGGAGATTCGGCCTTGATCAAGTCTTCTTCCCTTTGTCATCTTCGAGACGGCAACGCGTTCAAGCCACAAGTCTTGAGCGCCTAAGCGATGCAAGCGCAAGTCGTCCACATCTCCATGGCGACCACCATCACGTTCGTGATCAACATCGTCATGAAGGGCAAGTCACCTCCAAGCATCATGTGCACAACGACGACGACGACATCTACTACGAGCTCAAGCACGACAACGACATCATCATCATGAAGATGCTCCACAAGCGCAAATGCACAAGTCCCAAAAGCCCTACTTCACGCCAAGTCGAAGCTTCATAAGCACAAGAGAAGACCGCGAGACGACCACCACCAAGACGACGCTACGGCTACATCAACCACTTCGGCATCTTCGCCAAGTGTTCTCAAGGCATCTTCGCCTTTGGACGTACGGCATCTTCGCCTACTTCCCATGTGTACGCCTACATCGACTTCATCAAGTCCAAGGCGACCACCGACAAGCGAGGGCGACACTTCCATCTTCGGAAGCCCCTCAAAGAAGATGGCCGAGCATGGGAAACTCCCTTCGGTCATGGAGACGAGCTATGAGGTGCCACATCATATGATGAGGACATCAATACCATTGTTACACCCACAGCCCCTGCGGCTATACATACTGGACCAATTACTAGAGCTCGCGCACGCCAATTGAATTATCAGGTACTTTCGTTTCTTGGTAACGATTCCAATGTTCATGAGAATATGATGCTGCCTAAATTGGATAAATTTGTTTTGCTTACAAATGAAGGGCCTACCATGGACAAGAAAGATGAACCTTGGAGCAATTTCAAGCATGTTGATGTTGGCATGCGCAAGGAGAACAACAACGGAGTTACAAGAGATGATTCCAGGACTATGAAGCCACCCTAATCAGTGCATGATGCCTTGGACGAAATATACAAGATGCCACTTCATAATATCGTCCATAGGCTATTCTAGGTGCTGCGTCACCTTATTATTGGGCCAGGCCCATGTAATTTCGAAATACTTAAGTATAGGCTGTTTTTAGAGTCCGTATGTGTTGGGAAACAAGAGTTAGGTTAGATTTCTGACCACTCCACAAAGGGCAACGAAATTCCCCCACTCTTACTACATTTTTACAGCCCTTTGGGCACCGTTTAGACCTTGGGTTTTTTTTAGATCTAAAGTTCGCCATAGCTGCAAATTCGAATACTTCGTTTGTGTTCAACGAACAGACCAAGGCGTCACGTAACCCCACCTTGATCAATAAAGCTTTCATCTTATATTCGCAATATTCAGATTGCAATCTCAGTTTCTTGCTTGTTCTTCGTTTGCTCGCAGGAAACAGGCCCTCGTGGTCAGTTGATGCGTGCTCGGCGTGGTCAATAACCCTCGGAAGTTGGTTTAGCGATTGCTAAGGCGCGACGTCTCGCGACGTTAAGTAGTCGGATCGTCAAGGTCGACTCCCACGAAGCGATAGCCACCATCTCATCGAAACATCGGACACCTTTGCCTCTATCAAGTGGTATCAGATTTTCAGGTTGCTCGGTGAGATTTTACAGTTTTCCGTAGTTATATCGAGTCATTCTTCATACCTATAGTCCACGAAAAAGCCACAAAAAAATTAGGGTTAGTTCATCATATCCGAACCAATCGAGCCTTTGCATAATCTTTTTAGGGTTTTGCTTTGTTGAATTTGCGGTTGCATCGTCGTGTCTAGTTGCTGGTCTTAGCGTCTAGTCTTTTAGAGTTTCGAGTTACGGTCATAAGTTGTCACGCCGCCACCGCACCATCATCATCGCCTCGCCACCTACCATCACCGCTCCGAATCCGTATCCATATACCACCACCAATCCGTGTCCATATACCACCACCGATCCATATCCATATACTACCACCGCTACCACCACCGCTGCCATATACCACCACCATATATCCACCACCAATCCGAGTTCTTCTCATATTAGGTCATTTTGAGATCCATCTAGTTTCCGATTCGGGTTTCCTTGCGAGTAGGTTTCGAAACCACCCTCCGTTTAGGCCCAAAATTTTCCGAAACGCACTTGTCGAAAAAATTTTCTCGCTATCCTGCTTTTAAGTGTTTCTAAGTGTATTGAGACGATGGCCGTTATAGAAAGTTTTTTGACCCGCTTCAGCTTTTTGGGTCCGGCAGTCAAAAAAAAATATTGGTCGAAAAAAATTTCGTGCCCATCCTGTCAGTTTGACCTCGGAAGAGTTTTGAGACACTCGCCATTATAGTGATTTTTCGCAAAAAAAAATAAAAGAAAAGAGCGAAAAAGAAAATCCAGAGTGTGCTTTTCCCTTGTTTACGTGCAGCGCCGTGATTTTGTTAGTGTTCTAGGCTCGCGTCTCTAGCACGGTCTAGCCTAGGACCAAAGACAAAGATACCGTCGTGAGCGTTTATTCAACTTTGCATCTCTGAATTGATTATTCTTGACCCTTTTTGCTACCATATTATAAGCCTTCCCAGCTCCACATACATCTACATCGTGCGTTTGACTCTCCTCGTAATCGCTCTATCCAAGCTTTGAGAGTTTTGACTACATCGGTTGCCGATCACCGCTTTCTTCTGGGTAAGAACTGGTAAGAATTTGAGATTTGCTTGACGGATTTGTATTTGTCCACCACACAACCACCACCACTTCCTAGTAGTCAGCCGAATCATATTCTTGTGTGTTTCTATTCTTTGCTAACCATGGCAGGATCACAAGCCGACGAGACCGACCGGGAGAACATGACAAACAAAGCGCTACATGATAAGTTTCAACAAATGATGAGTGGGCGGGTGGACGATGTGCTAAATAGATTTGAAGAGGCCATGGAAAAGATAGATGGCATTGAGAAGGCGTCAAACAAAGCTCGATAACAAGTTTAATGAATTGCTGTGCGTCTACCACCACCACCACCGGCGGCACCTAACGCACCTCTACTACAACAACAAGGACTACCTCCACATCGCGAAACAGCCCTCCGCCGAGCTTCCCGTGTCCCTCTTTAGCTTTGCCAAGCTGCTTTGGTGCTTCTTTGTTGATATACTGTGGCTCCTGCTGCTGCGGTGGGGAGGATGATTATGTGAGAGATTACGAGGATGAGGTTGATCAACATCGTAACTACGTGCAACCACCAGCACCACAACCACCGTGTCGTCCACATGCAAATAATGGCAATGTTCGGGCTCCCCTTCAGTACGAGATCATGACCATCTCCCTAAACTGAAATTGAATATTCCACCATTTGAGGGTAGATATGTTCACGATATATATCTTACTTGGGAGTTAGAAAGCGAACAACGATTTACATGTTTACAATATCACGAGGAGAGACGTGTTCCTGCTCTTGTTTGTGCTTTCACTAGCTTTGCATGTGTTTGGTGGTCCGAACATTGTAGATCATATCCTGTTCCACTACTTGGGCTGCTTTGAAAACTGCTATGCGTGCTCGTTGGGTTCCACCATATTATCAACGTGAATTACTTCAAAATTGCAGCGCTTAAGACAAGGAAAAATTCGGTAGAAGAATATTATCGTGAATTACAAACTGGCTTGATTAGATGTGGTATTGTTGAGGAGAATGAAGCTATGCTTGCACGCTTTTCGGGTGGATTAAATAGAGAGATTCAGACCATTCTAGACTACAAGGATTATAATAATATCACTCGATTATTCCATCTTGCTTGTAAAGCTGAACGTGAAGTGCAGGATCGGCAGTGCGTTGGCGCGAACTAACTTTTCTCGCAGGTCGACCTTCATCATGGACACCACGTGCATCATCTACTTCCACACGTTCTACTACACGGCACCTCCGCCGGCTGCCACCTCCAACCGTGATACAAGAAAGGTGCACAACCACCACTATCTCGCCAAGAGCACACCGCTGGGCCTACGTAGCTCTTCTTCTTCCATGGCGTCAACAGGCACACAAGTGATATTATTTGTCGTCGTTGTAAGGGAAGAGGACATTTTGTGAGAGAATGCCAATCTCAGCGTGTGATGATTGCTACTGAGGATGGTGGGTATGAGTCCGCTAGTGACTATGATGAAGAGACTTTGGCTCTTATTACACATGAAGAACACGGTGGAGATGATTCCGATCATGACACGCAATACATGGCTGCTTGAACATCTTTGACAGGTATGAATGTTTAGTTGCTCAACGTGTTTTGAGTGTGCAGGTTACACAAGCTGAGCAAAATCAGAGACATAACTTGTTCCATACAAAGGGAGTTGTGAAGGAACGTTCTATTCAAGGCGTCATCATAGATGGAGGGAGCTGCAACAACTTGGCTAGCATGGATATGGTGGAGAAGCTTTCTCTCACCACAAGACCACATCCACATCCTTACTACATCCAATGGTTCAACAACAGCGGCAAGGTTAAGGTAACACGTCTGCTCGTGTGTGTATTTTAGTATCTCTACATATGCTGATTATGTTGATTGTGATGTGGTACCTATGCAAGCATGTTCCTTATTACTTGGTAGACCATGGCAATTTGATAAAAATTTCTGTACACCATGGTAGAAACAATCAGTATACTCTTGTTCACAAGGATAAAAATATTACTTTGCTTCCTATGACTCTGATTCCATTTTGAAAGATGATATTAATAGAGCTAATAAAGCAAAACAGGAGAAAAATAAGAGTGAAAATCAGATTGTGGCAAAAGAATTTGAGCAACAAATGAAGCCTAATAATAAACCATCTAATGTTGCTTCTGAAATTAAACTGAAAAGTGCATGTTTATTTGCCACCAAATCTGATATTGATGAGCTAGATTCTAGCAAATCTGTTTGCTATGCTTTTGTGTGCAAAGAGGCATTATTTTCATTCGAGGACGTGCCTTCCTCTTTGCCCCCTTCTGTCACTAACATTTTGCAGGAGTTCGCCGACGCCTTCCCACAAGACGTGCCACCGGATTACCACCTATTCGAGGGATTGAGCGTCAAATTGACTTAATTCCCGGTGCATCGCTACCCAACCGCGCACCATACCGTACCAATCCAGAGGAGACGAAGGAGATTATCGTCAAGCATGGAGCTGCTCGACAAAGGTTATATACGCGAATCTCTTAGTCCTTGTGCTGTTCCTATTATACTAGTGCCTAAAAAGGATGGTACGTCGCGTATGTGTGTTGATTGTAGAGGCATTAATAATATTACTATTCGTTATCGTCATCCTATTCCTAGGCTAGATGATATACTTGGCAGATAGTGATGATTGAGTCGCGTATGTTTTGTTGCTCGCTGCACTACCTGTCAAAAAGCTAAGTCACGACTCAATCCTCATGGTTTATATATGCCTTTGCCTGTGCCTAGTATTCCTTGGGATTCGCGTATATAACCTTTGTCGAGCAGCTCCTGTACTTGACGCATAATCTCCCTCGTCTCCTCTGGATTGGTACGGTATGGTGCGCGGTTGGGTAGCGATGCACCGGGAATTAAGTCAATTTGATGCTCAATCCCTCGAATAGGTGGTAATCCGGTGGCACGCCTTGTGGGAAGACGTCTTGAACTCCTGCAAAATGTTAGTGACAGCAGGGGGCAAAGAGGAAGGCACGTCCTCGAATGAAAATAATGCCTCTTTGCACACAAAAGCATAGCAAACAGATTTGCTAGAATCTAGCTCATCAATATCAGATTTGGTGGCAAATAAACATGCACTTTTCAGTTTAATTTCGGAAGCAACATTAGATGGTTTATTATTAGGCTTCATTTGTTGCTCAAATTCTTTTGCCACAATCTGATTTTCACTCTTATTTTTCTCCTGTTTTGCTTTATTAGCTCTATTAATATCATCTTTCAAAATGGAATCGTGGAGTCATAGGAAGCAAAGTAATATTTTTATCCTTGTGAACAAGAGTATATTGATTGTTTCTACCATGGTGTACAGAATTTTTATCAAATTGCCATGGTCTACCAAGCAATAAGGAACATGCTTGCATAGGTACCACATCACAATCAACATAATCAGCATATGTAGAGATACTAAAATACACACGAACAAAGACGTGTTACCTTAACCTTGCCGCTGTTGTTGAACCATTGGATGTAGTAAGGATGTGGATGTGGTCTTGTGGTGAGAGAAAGCTTCTCCACCATATCCATGCTAGCCAAGTTGTTGCAGCTCCTCCATCTATGATGACGCTTAATAGAACGCTCCTTCACAACTCCCTTTGTATGGAACAAGTTATGTCTCCGATTTTGCTCAGCTTGTGTAACCTGCACACTCAAAACACGTTGAGCAACTAAACATTCATACCTGTCAAGATCTTCAGCAGCCATGTATTGCGTGGTCATGATCGTAATCATCTCCACCGTGTTCTTCATGTGTAATAAGAGCCAAAGTCTCTTCATCATAGTCACTCGCGACTCATACCCACCATCCTCAAGAGTAATCATCACACGCTGAGATTGGCATTCTCTCAAGAAATGTCCTCTTCCTTACAACGACGACAAATAATATCACTTGTGTGCCCTGTTGACGCCATGGAAGAAGAAGAGCTCGTGTAGGCCCAAAGCAGGTGTGCTCTTGGCGATAGTGGTGGTTGTGCCCGCTTTCTTGTATCACGGTTGGAGGTGGCAGCGGAGGTGCCGTGTAGTAGAACGTATGGAAGTAGATGATGCACGTGGTGTCCATGATGAAGGTCGACCTGCAGAAAAGTTAGTTCGCGCCAACGCCTGACGATCCTGCACTTCACGTTCAGCTTTACAAGCAAGATGGAATAATCGAGTGATATTAGTATAATCCTTGTAGTCTAGAATGGTCTGAATCTCTCTATTTAATCCACCCAGAAAACGTGCAAGCATAGCTTCATTCTCCTCAACAATACCACATCTAATCAAGCCAGTTTGTAATTCCTGATAATATTCTTTTTTTCCTTGTCTTAAGCGCTGCAATTTTGAAGTAATTCACGTTGATAATATGGTGGAACCCAACGAGTATGCATAGCAGTTTTCAAAGCAGCCCAAGTAATGGAACAGGATATAATCTACAATGTTCGGACCACCAAACACATGCAAAGCTAGTGAAAGCACAAACAAAGCAGGAACACGCCTCCTCGTGATATTGTAAACATGTAAATCGTTGTTCAGTTTCTAACTCCCAAGTAAGATATATATCAGGAACATATCTACCCTCAAATGGTGGAATATTCAATTTCAGTTTAGGGAGATGGTCATGATCTCGCACCAAGGGAGCCCTAACATTGCCATTATTTGCATGTGGACGACCTGGTGGTTGTGGTGCTGGTGGTTGCACGTAGTTCGATGTTGATCAACCTCATCCTCGTAATCTCTCACATAATCATCCTCCCCACCGCAGCAAAGCAGGAGCCATGTATATCAACAGCACCAAAGCAGCTTGGCCAGTCAAGAGGGACACGTGAAGCTCATGGAGGGCTGCTTCGCGATGTGGAGGTAGTCCTTGTTGTTGTAGTAGAGGTGCGTTAGGTGCCGCCGGTGGTGGTGGTGGTAGACGCGAGCAATTCATTAAACTTGTTATCGAGCTTTGTTTCAACGCCTTCTCAATGCCATCTATCTTCTCCATGGCCTCTTCAAATCTATTTAGCACATCGTCCACCTGCCCACTCATCATTTGTTGAAACTTATCATGTAGCGCTTTGTTTGTCATGTTCTCCCAAATCCTCGTCGGCTTGTGATCCTGCCATGGTTAGCAGCAATAGAAACACACAAGAATATGATTCGACAGACTACTAGGAAGTGGTGGTGGTTGTGTGGTGGATACCACAACCACAAGCAAATCTCAAATTCTTACCAGTTCTTACCAAAGAAGAAAGGTGATCGGCAACCGATGTAGTCAAAACTCTCAAAGCTTGGATAGAGCGATTACTGTGGAGAGTCAAACGCACGATGTAGATGTATGTGGAGCCGAAGGCTTATAATATGGTAGCAAAAAGGGTCAAGAATAATCAATTCAGAGATGCAAAGTTGAATAAACGCTCAACGACGCATCAGGTTGGTCCTAGGCTAGACCGTGCTAGAGACGCGAGCCTAGAACACTAACAAAATCACGGCGCTGCACGGAAACAACGGAAAAGCACACTCTGGAATTATTTTTTTTGCGCTCTTTTTTTTTTGCGCTGCTTTTTTTTTTTGCGCTGCTCTTTTTTTTTTTTTTTGCGAAAAATCACTATAATGGCGAGTGTCTCAAAACTCTTCCGAGGTCAAACTGACAGGATGGGCATGAAATTTTTTCGACCAAAAATTTTTTTTTTCTGAAACCTACTCCGGCAAGGAAACACGAATCGGAAACTAGATGGATCTCGAAAACAAACCTAATATGAGAAGAACTCGGATTGGTGGTGGATATATGGTGGTGGTATATGGCATGGTGGTGGTAGCGGTGGTAGTATATGGATATGGATCGGTGGTGGTATATGGACACGGATTGGTGGTGGTATATGGATACGGATTCGGAGCGTGATGGTAGGTGGTGGGCGATGATGATGGTGCGGTGGCGTGACAACTTATGACCGTAACTCAAACTCTAAAAGACTAGACGCTAAGACCGGCAACTAGACACGACGATGCAACCGCAAATTCAACAAAGCAAAACCCTAAAAAGATTATGCAAAGGCTCAGATTGGTTCGGATATGATGAACTAACCCTAATTTTTTTTGTGGCTTTTTCGTGGACTATAGGTATGAAGAACAGACTCGATCTAAACTACGAAAAACTGTAAAATCTCACCGAGCAACCTGAAAATCTGATACCACTTGATAGAGGCAAAGGTGTCCCGATGTTTCGATGAGATGGTGGCTATCGCTTCGTGGGAGTCGACCTTGACGATCCGACTACTTAACGCGGCGAGACGTCGCGCTTGGCAATCGCTAAACCAACTTCCGAGGGTTATTGACCACGCCGAGCACGATCAACCCGACCACGAGGGCCTGCTTCTCGCGAGCAAACGAAGAACAAGCAAGAAACTGAGATTGCAATCTGAATATTGCGAATATAAGATGAAAGCTTTATTGATCAAGGTGGGGTTCTGTGGACGCCTTTGTCCGGTCGTTGAACACAAACGGCACGCCAAGTTGCAGCTATGGCGAACTTTTAATCTAAACAAAACCCAAGGTCTAAACGGTGCCCTAAGGGCTGTATATATGGAGGAAGAGGGGGAATTTCGTGGCCCTTGGTGGAGGGGTCCAAATCAACCCTAACTCTTGTTTCCCCACATACGGACTCTAAAAACAGCCTATACTTAAGTATTTCGAAATTACATGGGCCTGGCCCAATAATAAGGTGACGCAGCACCTAGAATAGCCTATGGACGCATATTATGAAGTGGCATCTTGTATATTTCGTCCAAGGCCTCATGCACTCATTAGGGTGGCTTCAAAGTCCCGAATCATCACTTGTAACTCCGTTCTTGTTCTCCTTACATGCCAACATCTCCATGCTTGAACTTGCTCCAAGGTTCATCTTTCTTGTCCATGGTGGGCCCTTCATTTGTAAGCAAAACAAATGTATCCAATTTAGGCAGCATCATATTCTCATGAACATTGGAATCGTTACCAAGAAACGAAAGTACCTGATAATTCAATTGGCGGCGCGAGCTCTAGTAATTGGTCCAAGATGTATAGTCGCTAGGGGCTGTGGGTGTAACAATGGTATTGATGTCCTCATCGTGATTGAGCATCAAATTGACTTAATTCCCGGTGCATCGCTACCCAACCGCGCACCATACCGTACCAATCCGGAGGAGACGAAGGAGATTATGCGTCAAGTACAGGAGCTGCTCGACAAAGGTTATATTTGCGAATCTCTTAGTCCTTGTGCTGTTCCTATTATACTAGTGCCTAAAAAGGATGGTACGTCGGGCATGTGTGTTGATTGTAGAGGCATTAATAATATTACTATTCGTTATCGTCATCCTATTCCTAGGCTAGATGATATGCTTGATGAATTGAGTGGCTCTACAATATTCTCCAAAGTTGATTTGCGTAGTGGATACCATCAAATTCGTATGAAATTGGGAGATGAATGAAAAACAGCATTTAAAACTAAGTTTGGATTATATGAGTGGTTAGTCATGCCTTTTGGGTTAACTAATGCACCTAGTACATTCATGAGATTAATGAACGAAGTTTTACGTGCTTTCATTGGACGATTTGTGGTAGTTTACTTTGATGATATACTGATTTATAGCAAATCTTTGGAAGAACATTTGGAACATTTACGTGCTGTTTTTAATGCTCTACGTGATGCACGCTTTGTTTGGTAACCTTGGGAAGTGCACCTTTTGCACCGACCGAGTATCTTTTCTTGGCTATGTTGTTACTCCACAGGGAATTGAAGTTGATAAAGCCAAGATTGAAGCTATTGAGAGTTGGCCGCAGCCCAAAACGGTCACACAAGTGAGGAGTTTTCTTGGACTCGCTGGTTTCTATAGGCGTTTTGTGAGAGACTTTAGCACCATTGCTGCACCTCTCAATGAGCTTATAAAGAAGGATGTGCCTTTTGTTTGGGGTACCGCATGTGAAGAAGCCATCACGGTATTGAAAGATAAGTTGACACATGCTCCTTTACTCCAACTTCCAGACTTTAATAAGACTTTTGAGCTTGAATGTGATGCTAGTGGAATTGGATTAGGAGGTGTGTTATTACAAGATGGCAAACCTGTTGCATACTTTTCTGAAAAATTGAGTGGGCCTAGTCTGAACTATTCTACTTATGACAAAGAATTATATGCTCTTGTTCGGACTTTAGAGACATGGCAACATTATTTATGGCCCAAAGAATTTGTTATACATTCTGATCATGAATCTTTGAAACATATTAAAAGTCAAGCTAAACTGAATCGTAGACATGCTAAATGGGTTGAATTCATTGAGACTTTCCCTTATGTCATTAAACACAAGAAGGGTAAAGAAAATGTTATTCTTGATGCTTTGTCTCGTCGATATACTATGCTTTCACAACTTGACTTCAAAATATTTGGTTTGGAGACCATCAAAGATCAATATGTGCATGATGCTGATTTTAAAGATGTAATGCAGAATTGTAAAGAAGGAAGAACATGGAACAAGTTCGTTATTAATGATGGTTTTGTGTTCCGTGCTAACAAGCTATGCATTCCTGCTAGCTCTGTTTCGTCTTTTGTTGTTGCAGGAGGCGCATGGAGGAGGCTTAATGGGACACTTTGGCCTCAAAAAGACGGAGGATATACTTGCTACACATTTCTTTTGGCCAAAGATGAGACGGGATGTTGAGCGTTTTGTTGCTCGCTGCACTACCTGTCAAAAAGCTAAGTCACGACTCAATCCTCATGGTTTATATATGCCTTTGCCTGTGCCTAGTATTCCTTGGGAGGATATATCTATGGTCTTTGTTTTAGATTTACCTCGAACAAAGAAGGGGAGGGATAGCATATTTGTTGTCGTGGATAGATTCTCGAAAATGGCACACTTTATACCATGTCATAAAAGCGACGATCTTTATAATGTTGCTGATTTGTTCTTTCGTGAAATTATTCGCTTGCATGGTGTGCCAAATACTATTGTTTCAGATCGTGATACTAAATTTCTTAGCCACTTTTGGAGATGTTTATGGGCTAAGTTGGGGACTAAACTGTTTTTTAGTACTACTTGTCACCCCCAAACTGATGGACAAACTGAAGTAGTCAATAGAACATTGTCTACTATGCTTAGGGCTGTTTTGAAGAATAATAAGAAAATGTGGGAAGAATGCTTGCCTCATATTGAATTTGCTTATAATCGTTCATTGCATTCTACTACTAAGATGTGCCCTTTTGAAATTGTGTATGGCTTCCTACCTCGTGCACCTATTGATTTGTTGCCTCTTCCATCTTCGGAGAAGGTTAATTTTGATGCTAAAGAACGTGCTGAATTGATTTTAAAAATGCATGAGTTAACTAAGGAAAACATTGAGCGTATGAATGCTAAATATAAACTTGCTGGAGATAAGGGTAGAAAACATGTTGTCTTTGCACCGGAGATCTTGTTTGGTTACATTTGCGTAAGGATAGGTTTCCTAAATTGCGCAAATCAAAGCTAATGCCACGTCTTGATGGTCCATTTAAGGTGTTAGAGAAAATAAATGATAATGCATATAAACTTGATCTGCCTGCAGATTTTGGGGTTAGTCCAACTTTTAACATTGCAGATTTGAAGACTTATTTGGGTGAGGAAGATGAGATTCCGTCGAGGACTACTTCATTTAAAGAAGGGTAGGATGATGAGGACATCAATACCATTGTTACACCCACAGCCCCTGCGGCTATACATACTGGAACAATTACTAGAGCTCGCAGACGCCAATTGAATTATCGTGTACTTTCGCTTCTTGGTAACGATTCCAATGTTCATGAGAATATGATGCTGCCTAAATTGGATACATTTGTTTTGCTTACAAATGAAGGGCCTACCATGGACAAGAAAGATGAACCTTGGAGCAAGTTCAAGCATGGAGATGTTGGCATGCGCAAGGAGAACAAGAACGGAGTTACAAGTGATGATTCTAGGACTTTGAAGCCACCCTAATGAGTGCATGAGGCCTTGGACGAAATATACAAGATGCCACTTCATAATATGCGTCCATAGGCTATTCTAGGTGCTGCGTCACCTTATTATTGGGCCAGGCCCATGTAATTTCGAAATACTTAAGTATAGGCTGTTTTAGAGTCCGTATGTGGGGAAACAAGAGTTAGGGTTGATTTCGGACCCCTCCACCAAGGGCCCCGAAATTGCCCCTCTTCCTCCATATATACAGCCCTTAGGGCACCGCTTAGACCTTGGGTTTTGTTTAGATTAAAAGTTCGCCATAGCTGCAACTTCACAGCATTTCGCTTTGTGTTCAACGACTGCACAAAGGCGTCACAGAACCCCACCTTGATCAATAAAGCTTTCATCTTATATTCGCAATATTCAGATTGCAATCTCAGTTTCTTGCTTGTTCTTTGTTTGCTCGCAGGAAACAGGCCCTCGTGGTCAGGTTGATCGTGCTCCGGCGTGGTCAATAACCCTCGGAAGTTGGTTTAGCGATTGCTAAGGCGCGACGTCTCGCACGTTCATAGTCGGATCGTCAAGGTCGACTCCCACAGAAACGATAGCCACCATCTCATCGAAACATCGGGACACCTTTGCCTCTATCATCATATGGGCCTCCAACACCAAGACGGTGACATGACGGTCGAGCAAGGGCCATCCCCTTCGACCACGGCGACGAGCGCGAACCTCTTCAACAACATGAAGACGACGCCCACTTTGGACTCATACTCCGAGTCAAGCTACGCGACCGCGCATGGAGACATTTGCACCTACATCTCTCCGACACCCATATATGTCGAGATGCCCCAATTGCCATGTGAGGAGAGCCACCACCCCATGAGTGACATGAGTGACTCCACCATACGTGACATTGAGAGCATTTACTATGAGAGGATGAGTGTGACCACCACTAGCCCCACACATGAGAGCATGCCACACATCCTATGTGAGGTTGAGCGCCATTTGAGTGACTCCACCCACCATACGAAAGTGAGAGCATCCTTGAGGGAGTGAGTGAGCCACAACACTTAGTGAGTGAGGTAGTTGACACGGCACATGAGGCCACTATGATTCCTAACGAATTAACCTCTACTCCTAGTGTGTTTTCTTCTTTGGTGCTAGGTCTCCTACATGACGACATGCCTATCCTTGATGAGTCTATTCCTCCATTGGAGACGACGATGGCCATGGTGGACAATGTTGCACCCCCACATGGTTCCATCAAGATGAAGATGACAACGAATGGATCGTTGACACCTCACCTACAACACATGAGCGATGCTCCAAAGGTAACATAGGTGATGGTACTTCTCTTATCCCACTAATGGACCATCTTGACATTGATTGCTCCCATGATGTTGACCCACCTATTACCATGCTTCATGCTAGTGAAACTTCTTCATGCCTTGACTTACCTATTTATGATGAATATGATGATGAGCATGTTGAGTTGCCTAGTTGTGATGCTATGCTTCATAGGATATCTTGTGAAAATTCTATTGGTCACATTATGTTTGACAATCCATTGAACTTATCATATGCTATGAGTGAGATCTCCCATATTGCATCATTACAATCCCAACATAGTAACTATGCATGCCCCATTAAAATAAATCCCATTTGCACTTATGGCATAGATGACGAGATGATGGTCATTGGCTTTGCTTCTCTTGTGATGATATTGCCATGCTTCCTTTACATGATTTGCGTAATTCGTCTACTATGTCATGCCATGATCACATTGTTCCAAATATGCATTGTTTTGGATGTTGTCAATATTCTCCATGTGATGTTGCTACTCATGCTCATGAGGAGACCCCATAGTTTCCTCATACATATTAGGAGATCTTGATGCATTTCATACTTTGCATGATTCCCATAATTGCTTGAACCATATGCATTCCATGAATAACAATGCTCTAGATATTTCTCATGATGCATTGCACAATTTGAGTCTCCATTATGCCATACATAATAACAAACCTATCATGATGGATGACATGTTTCTATATCACGCATCTCATTTATTTGAGCATTGGCTATTTTGTGCTCACCGACACATGCACATATGCATCATGATGGATGATGCGTACATCTACCACGCACACACAATTTTTCCTTTGTCTTTGTTTTGTGTAGGTACTCATGTATACTCGTCAACTTCTCAATCCCAAGAATTGACGAAACGAGCTCTTGAGAGCAATGATGCTTTGGGATCCCGTGGACTATCCTTACCACTGCTCCTTGGCAAGGACTACGCGCATCTCTTCTACTTGGCTCTCACACGGCTATGGGCTATTTACCGCTTGTCACCTTATGCTCATTTTCCCGTGTTCACTTTGCATGTTATGCTCGCTCCTATGCCTTTGCCATGCAATTGTGACCCTTGCTTGCATATACCCATGATTCACCATTATGCTACTTCTATGTGTATTTGCATGCTTGGTGGAGATCCTTGTTGCTTTTGCCATGTTTATCATGTGCCCCATGCTATTGATGCTATTTTGCTCATATCTTGCCTTCATGCTTGTGACATGTCATGTGAAGTATTCATGCACACTATTTGCACCCATGACATGATTGCCTTGATCCCTTCTAGTACGTTGCATCTTCGCACTACTAGCTTGCTTCACTTAATTGATACGATTGCTTGCTATGTTGCATCACCCATGTTCCACTATTACTTGCTTTCTTGGGTTGATGACATATATGCTCATGCCTCTCACATGATATATCTTGATCATTGTCTCTTGTGTCCATTAGTTGCCTCTCTCATATCCACTTGTATTGAGTGCAACCATACTAGGCTTATTGATCTTGGAGACTTTGACACTTTACTTGTGATGCATGCTTGTTTGATTGAGCCTCTTGTATTTGGATGTTCTTACATCATATGCCTCCATACTTTGAAATGCTCCCTTGTACTTTCTTATGATGAGCATGATGCATACACTTGTTCGGTATCTTACCACACGAATGATAGGTTTTGCACTTGCGGTAACCTCATTTGTTTTTCCAAGTGTTTGTCATGTTCTTTCATTTTGAAGGATTCACAAGGCATTAACGTTAGGAGACATATTGGTTATGTGAAGGCATACATGATGTGCAACTCCAACATCTTCCGGAACATTCATAAGGCGAACTCCTTCCCTTTGAGCCATCCTCAAATATGCATATTGGATGGGTCACTCTTTCATTGTTGTTTCCTTCTTGTTGTCTACATGATACATCTCACGGACGGAGGAGCGACATTGGAGATTGGCTCTATGGACCTTTTCAGTGAGGAGCGCTTGGACTTATTGGATGCACCTTCGGTTTTACACTCTTGCCACAACATCGAGCATTGGTATACCAACACGTCCATATTTGTTGATTGTGCTCATACTCATGCTCGATGGACATATGATACTCACCACAAGTTTGCACCCTATGCACGGATTGACACACATTATGATTGCCTTGTTGCATCTTGTATTCCCATGTCATCCATGATATATGAGCTTGTGCATTTTCTTAGCAAATTTGTTGTGATCTTCCTTGATGGCATATTCATACATCATGATCATATTGCCAATCATCAATTGCATGATAACATACACATGTTGAGCATCCATTGCCATATTCATGCTATTGATAAACCGTCTCACTATGACATCATTTTGCACCGTGGTTGCATTCATCATATTCACAACACAATTATGTGCACAATGATTGCATTTGTTCCCATGAATGCTTTACATCTCATTTCATATTATCTTGCTAAGCTTCATGTGCTTTGTCATGAACAATCTTGCCTCACGGACTCATTCTTACATGATGGACACTTTGTGTGCGCTTAACCATTGTATTTCCGAGTGTTGCTTGTGTTTGCTCTTTTGCATGTCTATCACTCCGGCGACACCGTGGACTACTTGGATTGCGCCATGTCTTCAACTTCGTCCAACTACAAGTCCGTCTACGACAACCGTTTCCATGGTGATGAGGATCACGATCCGAGGTCGGATCTTTCCCAAGGGAGGGGAGATGATGCGGAGCATCCCACGCTCATCCCCATGTACACTCCATCTACTCTCCAAGCCCCAAGGATACATAAGATGAGACCTCGACTATGCGCCATTGGACCTAAGGTGAACTCGCTCCTTTCCGAATCGTCCCTTTCCGCATGTAAGACATGGATGCTACTTCAAGCGCGGACATTGTGCATACTCAGATACACCCGAGGAGATCATGGAGAGCCCAAGGACCAAGGCCAAGCGCAAGGCTGGAGCGAGGGAAGGAGAAGGAAGAAAGGGATCAGACAGCCGGACATCCGCCCTTGGCCCGGACATCCGCCCTTCCAAAGAAGCCGGACATCCGGCCCCACGGACATCCGGCCCCCATCACGGCAGCCAAGCAGTTACAGGGGCCCGGACATCCGCCCAGGCCCCGGACATCCGGCTCCGGAAGCCGGATATCCGCCCTCGCCCGAAATCCGGCCCCCATCACCGATTGCGCTTTGAAGACCCGCCACCGGACATCCGCCCCTAGCCCGGACATCCGGCGTCTCGAAAGCCCGGACATCCGCCCGACGCCCGGACGTCCGGCCTCCCCACGCCAGCAAGGCATCCGGACTTGTCCCTTGTACCCCTTCGCCCCCAAGACTATATATACTTCATCCCTTCCTCTTTTAGGGTTAGCTTAGGTTTAGCTCATGTTTGTGTGAGAGTTTTGCTCATCCACTTGGTTACTTCTCCTCGGAGCTCAGGACCTCTACGGAGAAGATCCCTCAAGCGGATTCAAGACCCCCTTCTAGGGTGGACCCCATCAAGACCTCCTCTCGGAGAAGAACGGCTACTCGTGTATCCTTACCTTTGTTGATTGTGGATCATATGTACCTCTTTGTGTTCGATGATCTAGCACTTGTGTGATTGATTCCTTGTTGGTTGAGCGATCTCTCTCGCTTCCTCCGTGATTTCTCTCCGTTCTTCCCCGTGTTCATCGTGATTCCCCGTAGGATCCGCTCCAACGTGAAAGATCGCCCACGTAGGGTTCCGCCCTACATCAGGAAGTAGTTGGCAAAAAACTTCTCATCTCTTCCCCCTGCAGCTTGAATAGCAATGGTGTAAATGCTCAAGAACTCTGCCAAGTTTAGCCTACCATCGTACTTCTCTGGTGTCTCTGGCTTGAACGTGCGAGCGGACGACCAACGGACTTGCCGTAGCTCACGGGTGAAGGCAAGGCACCCAGCCTCGAAAGGAAGGTAACCGCCTCCGCCGAGCGCAGGCTCGTCGACGTTGGGGCCATCGCATCCATTGGACTGGCGGTGGTTGTCGCGGCGTTGCTCTATGGTAATGTGCGCGCCCTCCTTCTGCCTGTCCTCCGGGGCTCACCGTCGGCCTTGACGTGCTCGAGGATCGGGCAAAGGTATCGAAACATCATCAAGCTCTTGGTCGTGTGGCCCTCGTGCTGGTTTCCGCGACGGAGATTGCACCGTGGGGGTGGCCCCTTCGGCATGGCCAGCAGCATGGGCCGCCGTTGTCATCCGGGGAGACCATGGCGGGCCAGCTTGCTGTGAGCCTCCAGCCTCAGCAAAGCCAATCAGGCTCTGAATGGTGGCTCTCCACTCATCCATCTGGTCAGTTGTCGGCGGAAATCTCAACAGCAGCTGGGCCCGCGCCATGGCCTCCGAAGTGGTGCTTGGCATAGGTGAGGATGATGTAGACCGCAACGTCGCCTGGCTCCTGACGATGCCGGCAGTGGCGGCGCCGGGCTCCCGCCGTCAGGAGACAGTCGCTTGGATGGCGTGGTGACGAGGTGGTGGCACGTGTGGGCCAAGGACCCCGTTCAGAGCATTGGTTGGGCCAGTTTGCTCCGGGGGCGGTACATGTTCTGCGCCCACAGCGGGGGTGGCCGGAGGATTACGATTCGCCTCTGGGTGAGCGTCACCACCGTGGCTATGCCCCTCGGCTAGGCAGGGAGGGGCAGAAGGAATTATCTCTCTACCCGTACCTCGCGGAGCGTGGTAGCCGGGATGTTGTTGGTGCTGTCCTTCTCTGGTGCCTCCCGATCCTTCTTCAGCCATGGGGGAGGTGGTGAAAACGCCGCCTGCACCGACCATGTCCCCCACAACCTCCACACCCTCATGCGTCCCCGCAGTCCCCGCGACGTCGGCGGTCGCGGGTGGCGAGTCCTTCGAGGTTGATGGGTGAGCTGCGGCACCAGACTTCTTCTTGGGCGCCATAGTCAATAGAGCCGTCGATGATGAAAATGGCGATGAAGATGACGCGTTGCTTATGCTCTCAGGTTCGCGCAAGTGATACCCCTACCTGGTGCGCCAAAGATGTCATGGGAAACCACGACCACCTATGGGGCCATGAGCCCCTTTTGGTTCGGTGGGGGGATGGGCACGTTGCACAAAGAGCAGAGAAACATAACACAGCACGACAGAGATCACACGAGCAGTTTTACCCAGGTTCGGGCCGCAGCGAGCTGTAAAACCCTACTTCTGGTTTGGTGGACTGATGGTGGATAATGGTGGAGAACGCAACGTTCTTGCCCAACAAGGTTGCCTCGGGGCGAGAGTGGCTACACGCGTATGAATGTGTGAGGGTCTGAATCCTTTCCACGATTGCCATGGGCCTCCTTTTATAGATAAAGGGGTCACCACAGTGGCAAATCAGTCTTTTACATACTGATTAGATAGCAAAAAGTGCTATCATACCTAACTCTGCAGGCGGACAGAGCGCATTAAATGCGCCGCTCAGTGTCACATCACAGCATGCCCGGTAGGCCTTGCTGGGCTATTTTGCCAGCTTCGCGCCTACTTTCTTGACACGTCTCAGGACGGGTGTCATATGGAGGTGTTTTCTGTAGGAAGTTGCTGCCATGTGGCAGGAAACAGCCACATAGTCACTTAGGGGCTTGACACCGCATCGATCGATGACTTGTGTTGCTGTGAGGTGGTGTGGTGGAGTAGTTGGTCTGATCTTGGATGATGTAAACTCGTCTTCGGGCCTGTGCATAGTCTGGGCAACGGACCCAGGGTTTGTTACACCGACAAAAGAGCATTTAGTTTTCTCCCTGTTAACTTTGTGACTACGATTCATTTCTTTCTAGATTTGCAACTGCTTTGAATCAAAGGATCCCTGGGGATTGACATGAATGTAGAGTAACAAAGTGATGTGACGAGTGTGCAACCTCTTTGGCGTAGCCTTGTCAACCTTAGCATCATTGGGTTGGACGTGGAGGATGGTGATGCTGGTGTGACTGTCGGAGGCGGGGAAGAAGATTTGAGGCCTCTGGAGACGACGCCGAGGGTATCGATCCGCTGTGATGGGCAGTGATGAGGACATGACTACCTTGGATAAGACCAAAAATATTGCATACATGCATATTTGTCAGGTGATTTCTAGTGCAAACTATTCAATAATCTATTTATGTTATCCAGAACAAAAATACTTCACATACTTTTGTGTTTTGTCTAACTGCAGGCGTATGGGACATTTGTACAATACACATATGAAGATAAGGGAAAAGGAGAAGTTTAGGTGCTGTTCAAAAAGTCCTCTCACGTCACTTTTGGGCCAAGAGAAGATAGAGTCCAAGTCTCCCACGTTCTGGATTCAGATTCGGACTGCACAAACATACCTGACTCAAAACGCCAACAACTTTTTCATACGGGCTCCGAATTGGGTGATTCGTTTTTTGTTGGAAAGTAGATTTCATGCTCTTTCCAACCCAATTGGAATCACCTTAAAATCCGTCGGGAGCGTTGAGTTATGGACGAAACAATCTGACGCTGCACCAGAATCCGAGTCAAACTACAAGTCCAAACGTGTTACATCACCTCCACTTGGGCCCATTGGCCTTGTACGACCTAGGGTTAGTTTTAGGCTGCCTTGGGACGTCCTCCCACCTCCTTGGCCGCCACCCCTTGCTCCTATATAAGTAGATCCATCTAGTAGCTTTTCCCTTGGGATTTATTTAGTTAAAAGTTAGCCATTGCAACTTCGTGTACTTCGTTTGTGTCCAACGACCAGACCAAGGCCGCTTAAGGATCCCCACCATTATCAATACTTCATATATATTCGCAATATTCAGATTGCTTTATCATATTCTTGCTCGTTCTTCGACTGCGTGCAGGAATAGACCTTCGTGGTCAGGCTGATTGTGCTTCCAAAGATCGCCAAGAACCTCGGAGATTGGTTTAGCGATTGCTAAGGCACAACGTCGTGCACATTTATAGTCGGATCGTCAAAGTCGACTCCACCAAATCGATAGTTATCATCTCATCAAAAGATCGGGACACCCTCGCCTCTATCAGACAGACCATCGTTGGAGCAGCTCCGGTGAGGTGTACGATGGCGAGATTGAAGCAGGACAAGACAGGCAACATTAATCTGAAGTGGGAGTCTAATAGCATATGCAATAGATGATGTAAAATACATCACCAAAAAGTGCTAGATGTAAAATGCATCAGCCGCGCCGCGGTCACTCCAACAGATGCTGTAAATACTATTGACTCTGAACTTTACTGAAGAAACTAAATTTCACTAACGAAACTGACTGAACTGGTAGTAGAGCACCGCAATAGAAGTTTAGGGCGTTCAAGCACTGGTAGCAGAGAAGCAGTGATCTAAATCAACAGTCGCTCGAGCAGGGAAGACACTAGCAGAGAGCAGCTCGTGCAGCAGCACCGCGAATGAGTGCTAAAACAACAACTCCTATAGGTGTCGTAGCTCGTGTAGCAGCAGCAGCGTGAGCGAGAGCAAGAGTAGAGCAGAGCAGTAGCATGAACAAGAGCAAGAGAGGAGCAGCAGCATGAATGAGAGCAAGAGCGGAGCAGCAGCGCGACCGACGGCAAGAGTAGAGCAGAGCAAAGAACAAATAAAGCAAGAGCAGAGCAAAGAACAATGACTGACAAAGAAGAGGAGAGCCAGAGCAGCAGCAGCAGCGCGAGCGAGAGTCGGAGCAGCAGCAGCTAGTGCTGGTGTGGAAGTCGCCAGCAAGGAAGCAATGACATGGGGGAGAGACACCATGGGGGAAGTTGCTGGCGACGGCGCCATCGATGGAGACCCACCATGGCTGCTCGCTATCGAGCACCGGCAGCCCCATGAGATCGAATAATAGATAAAATGCAGCGGTGAGTGTAGAACCTCCTTGGTGTCCTCGAGTAGGCCTCGGCTTCATTGGAGTAATTGGTGAGGATGCTGCGGTTCTGGTTGGGCAGGTGAAGACGGTGATGTGGGGATGGAGGTGGCGCGATAGACGAGGCAAATGTCGGGGCAGCTCCTTGGAGGTCAAGGACGGTGCGGCTGATCCGGCGGGACGACGAGATTGACGACGAATCCTCATCCATTGCGGTGGATGAAGTACGTCGAGCTGTTGCTGTGGACGATGTCGTCGGGGAAGAGGCTCAGGCTGGGCGACGGTCGGGAGGCCTACAGAGGAGCGTGGGGTTTCGTGAGTTTTGGCGGCCTTAGACGAATGGGGATGGGGGATTGAAGGGGAAGGTAGGGGGAGCCATGTCTTAGGGACGCACTTGTCTGAAATGTGGGGTAAGTTACAAAAGTTCCCCCACCGGTTTTGACCACGCGACGTCGAGGCGGCGTTTCCAGCTGAGGGGTACAAGGGGGGTTTCACGTGTCTGGGCTGCGGGACTGATTTAGGATGAGGAGAGAGTTTTTGTGCACGTCGAAATTTTAGGATAGCAAGGCGCGATACAGGTTGAAGAGGCAGGAGTTTCACAGCAGAAGAGACAAAAGATACTCTAGCTTGAAAATTTCGGGATAACAAGGCGCGGATTCCATGTTCGGCTGAACAGACTTAACGTGTAAAAAAGACAATTCATACAAGACACAAGAGAGTCATGGCCCCTTTTACTATATTGCTATAAATGCCACTGAAAAACTACAAGAAAAATGTAAAAAAATCGGGAGAACAAGATTAGACTATACAATACCAAATCAATTCGCACTTCCCTCAACAACAACAAAAAACAAATCAATTCCCACCACAAGAAAGAGTCATGTCCCATTTTATATGATTACCAATGCCAAGATCTCGAATTTCAAGTTTTGAATCCATGTTATGTTGAATTCGAATATATCGTTAGGTGATCTTGCGGTTTATAATGGATGTAGTCCTACATTTTGATCTTCCGTCTTATATGAACATTTTACTCCACCCTATGAATATATATATTGTCGTCTACCATATGGACTAAATTTGAATCAATTTTCGTTATTTGAATAAGATTGTTGTCAAGTTATACCATCATCTAAATATTATCTTGACAACAGAGAACATGCATATAGTAGTAATCATATTTAAAAATGAACTACATGTACCATCCGATCTCCAATTCAAATATGTGTATCCATTTTATGTTGAATTCAAAGCACAGTACATTGGCCTAGGTAGCGAGATGTTCAGGATAATCTAAACCCTATTTTCATATGTATAAAATTTGGCCAAATTGGGACAAGTTTGGTATAAGCTTCTTGCAAACCGAGCTTCTCTCAGGAAGCCTCATGGTTCCGAGAGGGAACATGTCACCTTTGTGTGCGAAACGATATAAGCTGCCTCCCCCTGATTTTCTTTACATAGGCAACACAGAACTATATGAGTGCCGTGTTAAATTTTGGAATTATTCCGGGTTCGTTTGGCCTTTTTATACATTAATTGAGTTTCTGGTCATTTAATGTGCATAATTCAAATTTCAACAGCAAGCACATGCTCCAGTGCACCAAAGTTGGTTGAAAAATCACATGTGTGTCCTTGGGTGAATTTCTAGGCCCCATGCAAGAAATGGGAATGAAATTCAAACATCTGGGCGTCGTGGCTCGGCCGAGAACATTGCGTAACTTGGTTTATAAATTCCTGTAAATCCAAAACTCGCCTGAAAATCATGAAACTTGGCATGGTGACATGTCATGGAACTAACATGCTGCGGTAAAAAAATTGGCCGAATTGGAACAAGTTTTGGTATAAGCTTCTTGCAAACCGGAGCTTCTCTCAAGAAGGTTCGTGGTTCCGAGAGGGAACGTGCCTCGTTTTTGTGCGAAACGATATACGCTGCCTCCCCCCTGATTTTCTTTACAAATGCAACATAGAACTATATGAGTGTCGTGTTAAAATTTGGAATTAATCCAGGTCCATTTGGCCTTATTTATACATTAATTGAGTTAATGGTCATTTAATGTGCATAATTCAAATTTGAACTGCAAGCACATGCTCCAATGCACCAAAGTTGGTTGAAAAATCACATGCGTGTCCTTGGGTGAATTTCTAGGTCCCATGCAAGAAATGGGAATGAAATTCAAACATCTGGGCGTCGTGGCAGGGCCGAAAACATTGAGAAACTTGGTTTTTAAATTCCTGTAAATCCAAAACTCGCCTGAAAATCATGAAACTTGGCATGGTGTCATGTCATGGCATTAACATGCTGTGGTAAAAAATTTAGCCGACTGGAAGAAGTTTTGGTTTAAGCTTCTTGCAAACCGGATCTTCTCTCAAGAAGGCTCGTGGTTCCGAGAGGGAACGTGTCACCTCTGTGTGCGAAACGATATACACTGCCTCCCCCTTGATTTTCTTTACAGAGGCAACATAGAACTATATGAGTGTCATGTTAAATTTTGGAATTATTTCGGGTTTGTTTGGCTTTTTTATACATTAATTGAGTTTCTAGTCATTTAATGTGCATAATTCAAATTTGAACTACAAGCATATGCTCTAGTGCACCAAAGTTGGTTGAAAAATCACATGTGTCCTCGGGTGAATTTCTAGGTCCCATGCAAGAAATGGGAATGAAATTCAAACATCTGGGCACCGTGGCTCGGCGAAACATTGAGAAACTTGGTCTTTTAATTACTGTAAATCCAAAACACACATGAAAATCATGAAACTTGGCTTGGTGTCATGACATGGCACCAACATGCTGTGGTAATTTTGCTGTCCAATATGCGAAGGCGCACACATTAACAATCAACAAAGTCATTTTGGAACATGTGTTGCCACGTTACAACTGGAAACATAAGTATTATTGAAACCGTGGGCATTCCCGTTTCAAAAAATAGAAACCGTGGGCATTCTACTTAGCATTTACATACATCCACACGTCCCTTTTTTTAAGGGCTAGGAGGCATCGTGCGGGGTAGCTATTTGAGTATGGGAGGCTGATGTCTACTCCGCAACTTTATTCTTGTAGACACTTGTTGGGCCTCCAAGCGCAGAGTTTTGTGGGACAGTAGCAATTTTCCCTCAAGTGGATGACCTAAGGTTTATCAATCCGTGAGAGGTGTAGGATGAAGATTGTCTTGTTGGGGAATGCAGTAATTTCAAAATATCCTACGATCATGCAAGATCTATCTAGGAGATGCATAGAAACGAGAGGGGAGAGTGTGTCCACGTACCCTCGTAGACCGAAAGCGGAAGCGTTTAGTAACACGGTTGATGTAGTCGAACATCTTCGCGATTCACCGGATCCAAGTACCGAATGTACGGCACCTCCGCGATCAGCACACGTTCAGCTCGGTGACGTCCCTCAAACTCTTGATCCTGTTGAGGCCGAGGGAGAGTTCTGTCTGCACGACGGCGTGATGACGGTGATGATGAAGTTACCGGCGCAGGGCTTTGCCTAAGCACTATGATGATATAACCGAGGTGTGTAACTGTGGAGGGGGGCACCGCACATGGCTAAAAGATCAACTTGTGTGTTATAGGGTGCCCCCTCCCCACGTATATAAAGGAGGGAGGGAGGAGGAGGCCGGCCAAGGGTGGCGCGCCCAGGGGGGAGTCCTACTCCAAGTAGGACTAGGCCCCCTTTTTCCTATTCCCACAAGGACAAGGGGGAAGGAGGAGGAGAGAAGGAAAGGGGGCCGCCCCCCAACCCTAGTCCAATTCGGTTTGGGCTAGGGGGCGCGCGCCACTCCTTGGCCTGCCTCCTCTCTGATAGAGGCAAAGGTGTCCCGTCTTTCGATGAGATGATGTATATCGCTTTGGTGGAAGTCGACTTTGACGATCCGATCATTTAACGTATGAAGACGCCGCTACTTAGCAATCGCTAAACCAACTCCGACAGTTTATTGACCACGCAGGAGCATGATCACCTGACCACGAAGGTGATAGAGGCGGGGTGTCCCGATCTTTTGATGAGATGATAACTATCGATTTGGTGGAGTCGACTTTGACGATCCGACTACAAACGTGCACGACGTTGCGCCTTAGCAATCGCTAAACCAATCTCTCGAAGCCATCGACGATGCTAAGCACGATCACCGACCACGAAGGTCTATTCCTGCAAGCAATCGAAGAACGAGCAAGAATATGATAAAGCAATCTGGATATTGCAAATATATATGAAGTATTGATAATGGTGGGGATCCGTAAGCGGTCTTGGTCTGGTCGTTGGACACAAACAAAGTACACGAAGTTGAAATGGCTAACGTTTAACTAAACAAATCCCAAAGAAAAAGCTACTAGATGGATCTACTTATATAGGAGCAAGGGGTGGCGGCCAAGGAGGTGGGAGGACGTCCCAAGGCAGCCTAACACTAACCCTAGGTCGTACAAGGCCAATGGGCCCAAGTGGAGGTGACGTAACACCTTTGGACTTGTAGTTTGACTCGGATTCTGCTGCAGCATCAGATTGTTTCGTCCATAACTCAACGCTCTGGACGGATTTTAAGGTGATTCCAATTGGGTTGGAAAATGCACGAAATATATTTTCCAACAAAAAAAGAATCAACCAATTTGGAGTCCGTATGAAAAAGTTATTGACGTTTTGAGTCGTATGTCTGTAGAAGTCCGAATCTGAGTCCGAACGTGAGAGACTTGGACTCTATCTTCTCTTGGTCCAAAAGTGACTTGAGAGGACTTTTTGAACAGCACCTAAACTTCTCCTTTTCCCTTATCTTCATATGTGTATTGTACAAATGTCCCATACACCTGCAATTAGACAAAACACAAAAGTATGTGATGTATTTTGTTCGGATAACATAAATAGATTATTGAATAGTTTGCACTAGAAATCACCGACAAATATGCATGTATGCAATATTTTGGTCTTATCCAAGGTAGTCATGTCCTCATCATCCTCCACTTCTTGAAAACAAAGCCGCCCTCATGGTTCTTAGTCTGAAATGTGGCTAACAAAAGAGACAAGGTGTACATGTTGTATATGTATATGTCATCCATTTTTATTTCCCTTGATTTTTGCACATATGACACATAAATAGATGAGTAACTTGCATAGTTCATAAAATCTAAAGCCAAAACATTATCACAAGAAGTAGAAGGCATGAAAATATTGCAACTCAGTTTGCACATATAAGTGAAGCTCTTATTCATTTCAAAAGATTGACAATGTTCATCATTAAACCATCCCAACATTGGTGAATAAACCTTACTTGCATCAAGTTTACATGCTACAACATGCTTAAATAAGTAAACATGCAATAAGTCATTCGACACAGAATCATCACCAAGATTAGAGGTCATATCAAAATGATTAAATATTTATTCTTTTGCATCAACAATTAATTCAATGGGTGCACTCAAAATTGTTGGTATTTCAGTTGTTTGATCACATGGCAAAGTCAAATTATCAATATAATCCTCTAAAATAGGTGGTGTGATCAAAGTAGTGGGTAGCTCAACACATCATGTATTCAAGTTAACTAGGCATGCATCATTCTCATGTAAAAGTGGAAAATCTGTACCTTTGTCATTACCTCTTATAGTCAACTCAGATGATGCAGCACTCTCGATGGTGATGTGTCACATGGTGGAGATGATGTAGTCCTCGCAACAACGGATGTGGTTGTCATAGTACTCCTAGTAGTTGAATAAACATCTGTATCAACAGTTGGAATGTGCACCGCAAGCGCTTGTTCTCCTTGTGGGCAACACGTCGTTTTATTTCCTGTTCAGCTTTGCAAGCAAGACGAAACAAATGGTCCATAGGATAACACTCTCCATGAATTAGTATCTCCTGAATATTATGGTTTAATCCTCCCCAAAATCTATCCATAAAATCTTCTTCACTTTCTTCTAAAAATGAGTGCAACAAGGTAGTTTGTAAATCATCATAATATTTTGTTACGGTGTCACTACCTTGTTTTAAATGTTCCAGTTTTTTAATCATGCCATGAGTATAATAAACATCGATTTAATCTATCTCTCATGACATGTTTTAAATCATCCCAAGTATTAGGTACATAATCAGGTGTAACCAACAATATTCACTCCACCAAACTAGAGCATAACCGGTGAAAGAACCAACCGCAACCATAACTTTTTTACGCTTCATCAAAATTATGGGAAGCAAATATATTATTTATGTCTAACTCCCATTCAATATATAAAGGAGGTCTAAAACGGCCATTAAATGGTGGTATAGAAACATGAACCTGATCATGTGCATTTGGATGTTTGTGCACCTCTCGTGACGGTTGTGGTATTTGCATAGGTGGTGGCATGTCTCCGCGATCGACAAAGCCCATGAATTGACTCGGATCCTGTCATGATTAGTAGAACAAGAAACAAAATCCAAAAATAATTTTCCTATAACTACTAGGATGTGGTGGTAAAACGCTCACAAGAAAGCAAATATCAATGTCTTACAAGTTCTTACCATGCAAAGAAAGGTGATCGGCAACCAGCGTGTCAAGTAACTCCGAATATTGAGTAAAGCGATTGCCAGGGGAGCGTACGTATACACGGTGTAGAAATATGTGGAGCTGGGTTGGCTATATATGGTAGCAAAAGATTAGCAATAATCAATTCAAAGATGCAATGTTGAATAAACGCTCAACGACGGTACTGTGCTGGTCCTAGGCTAGACCGGACTAGAGACGCGAGTCTAGAACACTAATGAGGTCACGGCATAGCACAACTAGCATCAATGAAGGATACTAAGTAGCTCTTGACAGCAAGATATAAGTGAAGATCACAACGGCAAAGTGAAGATAATGATGAAAAACAATCGCCAAGCAGTGACATACAACAACTCTCTCCAACTTTCCTCTTGAAAAGTTTGAGCCAATTTTCTGATAAATTCTTTCAAAGAATGCTACTAACTCAAGCTTTCCAATGCAAAAAGAATCACTCAATTCCGAGTTGATATAAGGAGTCAAAGAATTCTAAAACTGGCCTGAAAAATTGGAACAAGCTGTGTTCACGAACTTCAGAGGGCAAAAACACCTATTTAGAAGCCGATTTTGAGGTGTCAAATATTGAACTAGCTTCTGCAACTATTTAGATGCGGCTCGTCTCTAGCTTCAATTTGAGTACTCACGGAGTCAAAACGGACTTCGTATGAGGAAGATACACCTGTTTTACTAAACAGTGCGCAAAACAGATTCCAATCCGAATTCAGGTACGAGATTGATTCTAGATAGATCCGGTTTTTTTTTCCTCTCTTTTTTTTCTCACGCTTTTTTTTTCCTTTTTCTTCTCTCTCTTTTTCTTTTTTTTCTTTCCTTTTTTCTGTTTTTTTTCTCTATCTTTTTTTCTCCCTCTTTCCAAGACAAACTAGATAAGATGCAGATTGGAGGACATCAATACCATTGTTACACCCACAGCCCCTGCTGCTATACATACTGGACCAATTACTAGAGCTCGCGCACGCCAATTGAATTATCAGGTACTTTCGCTTCTTGGTAACGATTCCAATGTTCATGAGAATATGATGCTGCCTAAATTGGATACATTTGTTTTGCTTACAAATGAAGGGCCTACCATGGACAAGAAAGATGAACCTTGCAGCAAGTTCAAGCATGGAGATGTTGGCATGCGCAAGGGGAACAAGAACGGAGTTACAAGTGATGATTCCAGGACTTTGAAGCCACCCTAATGAGAGCATGAGGCCTTGGACGAAATATACAAGATGCCACTTCATAATATTCGTCCATAGGCTATTCTAGGTGCTGCGTCACCTTAATATTGGGCCAGGCCCATGTAATTTCGAAATACTTAAGTGTAGGCTGTTTTAGAGTCCGTATGTGTGGGAAACAAGAGTTAGGATTGGTTTCGGACCCGTCCCTCAAGGGCCACGAAATTCCTCCTCTTTCTCCATATATACAGCCCTTAGGGCGTCGTTTAGACTTTGGGTTTTGTTTAGATCAAAAGTTCGCCATAGCTGCAACTTCACAGATTTCGCTTTGTGTTCAACGACCAGACCAAGGCGTCTCGTAACCCCACCTTCATTAATAAAGCTTTCCTCTTATATTCGCAATATCCAGATTGCAATCTTAGTTTCTTGCTTGTTCTTCGCTTGCTCGCAGGAAACAGGCCCTCGTGGTCGTTGATCGTGCTCGGCGTGGTCAATAACCCTCGGAAGTTGGTTTAGCGATTGCTAAGGCGCTGACGTCTCAAGACGCACGTAGGTCGGATCGTCAAGGTCGACTCCCACGTAAACGATAGCCACCATCTCATCGAAACATCGGGACACCTTTGCCTCTATCAAGTGGTATCAGATTTTCAGGTTGCTCGGTGAGATTTTACGCTTTTCAGAGATTAGATCGAGTCTGTTCTTCATACCTAAAGTCCACGAAAAAAGCCACACACAAAAAATTAGGGTTAGTTCATCATATCCGAACCAACTGAGCCTTCGTGATAATCATTTTAGGGTTTTTGCTTTGTTGAATTTGCGGTTGCATCGTCGTGTCAAGTTGCTGGTCTTAGAGTCTAGTCTTTTAGAGTTTCGAGTTCTGGTCATAAGTTGTCACGCCGCCGCCGCACCATCATCATCGCCTTGCCATCTACCACCAATCCAGATCCATATACCACCACCGCTACCATATACCACCACCGCTGCCATATACCACCACCATATATCCACCATGATGTAGGGCGGAACCCTATGTGGGCGATCTTTCACGTTTGGAGAGAATCCCTACGAGGAACACGAAGAAAGAGCGGAAGAACACGAGGAAATCACGGGGAGGAACGAGGGAAAACACTCAACCAACAAGGAATCGGTCACACAAATGCTAGATCAAAGAACACAAGGAGAGATACATGATTCAAGGTCAACAAAGGACGATACAATCGGCAACTGTTCTTCTCCGTGAGGAGGTCTTGAGGGGTCCACCCTAAACGGGGTCTTGAATCCGCTTGGGAATCTTCTCCAGAGAGGTCCTGATCTCCGAGGAGAAGTAGCCAAGTGGATGAGCAAAGCTCTCACACAAATATGAGCTAATCCTTTGCTAACCTAGAAAGGTGGGGAAGAAAGAGTATATATAGTCTAGGGGGCGAAGGGGTACAAGGGCTACGGCCCCAAACAAAGTCAACACTGTGTGTCGGACGTCCGGAGGTCACCGGTCGTCCGGAGGCTCGACATGGTCCGGACGTCCGGAGGTCTTTGACGTCCGTAGATTCAGTTCGGGCGCAGCGTCGTGGGACGTCCAAGACGGCGGCCGGTCGTCCGGGCTTAGGAGGGTCCGGACGTCCGGAGGCTATCGGTCGTCTGTAGCTTTGGCTCGGGTGATTGTCGCCCGGACGTCCGGCAGCTCGATCGTCCGTAGATCTGGTTCGGTGTGAAGTTCCGGACGTCCGAGGGCGTCGGTCGTCCGGTGTCGGAGAGGTGTCGGACGTCCGAGTCTTCTGGCCGTCCGGCCATTGGGACTCCGCAGCTCCGCTTTTTTTCCGTCTTCTTCCGTGCTTCCTCGCGGATGGTGTAGGTGTTCCTTGGCGCTTGCACTCCTCCTCGTCATCCGTGAAGCTCCGGCCATACCTATGCATGCACCCGAGTGGAGTGTCAAGTAGTATACCATCCTCGAAGGGGTCAAGTGAACACGTGTAAAGGAGAAGATTCACCTTTATGTATGAGAAGTAGAGGTCGACGTGTCACTTGCCAAACGGACTCTTGACATGGTGATGACCGTAGGATGCTCCGCATCATCCCCTCCCCCTTGGAAAGGATCCGACCTCGGATCGAAAACCAAATCACCATGGGAAAGAGATGGCGGTGCCGTGTCAAAGTGGTCGATCACCAAGCTCTCGCCATCTTGAAGCTCAAAATGGGCACTCTCCAATGTCGCGCCATCTTGTGATTCCTTCAAAAGGAGTAAATAGAACAAACACTTGGAAAAACAAATGTGGTTAGCGTTAGTGCAAAACCAAGCATTCAAGAGGTGATGCACCAAACAAGTGTTGTCGCCAAGCATAGCATAGGGTGTGACAAAGGATTGTGACATGGCATGTAAGCATATGAATTGAGCAAAATCAAGGTCATCATGGAAACAAGCATGTAAACGTGAGGTAGAGATGCAAATATGTGTGACAAGAGCATAAGCATCCACCTCGTGGTCATAGCAATCATGCATAAAGCGCTCGACAAATGGTCGATGGTAGGCATAGGAATCATTCACAACACCAAATAAGATGAGATGTCCAAACACATGGGTCAAGTGCAAGACAATCCAAGCATAATATGCATAGGGTGTAGTGAAGATAGTATGACACTCAACACAATAGAAAGAGCAATTGTTCATCATGTGTGAGGCAATCAAGTCAAGCATGTAGCAATCAATGGGACATGGCATATGTGAAGTAATGACATTGTTGCAACCAAACATATGAGAGGAGCAAGTAATCCAAGTATTGGATGCAACACGCAAGGTACATATATCATGATGCATGGGAATGTGATAATGGCAAGTCGAAGCAAGATCTCTACTAAGTGCGCAATCAAGTGGTCCAAGATGACCAATAAGTCGCACGGTGTAAGCAACACAAGTAGTATGATCCGCAATATCCATGCTCAAGAAAGATGTCACCTTGAAGGCATGTCCTTGTGCATTCTTCACAATGCCGAAGCACAAACAAGTGCGATGTAGAATCGTCGTGGTAGAAGGTGGTTCGCTCTCAAGAGCTCGAGTGGTCAACTCACGTGAAGTGGAAGTCGACACAAAGTCCAAGTATCCTACACATGCACAAAGCAAAACAAAGAAAGTATGCGCATGGTAGACAAACACATCATCCATCATGATGGTTCTCATCTTTGCACAAAACCATTAGAAGGACAAGTGCATGAATAATATGATGCAACAATGGCAATATTCATGGCACTAGGTATATGGTGCAAAGAAGTAAGACAAGCATGCTGCACAAGGGATATGTCAAAATCTCCAAACAAGTGTGAGAATGCTATGGGGGCAATCTCATGAGCAAGATGACAATCATGGTTGCACTCAATACATGGAAGCATGAGAGAGGCAACATATGGAGATATGTGACAAGAAGCAATAACAATCATATGCAAAGCATTTAGATGGTTGTCATCAACCGCATGAAATGGTGATGCAACATAAGCAAGCATAGTAATCAAGTCGCAAACTAGTGGAGCGAAGATGCAACACACTAGAAGAAATCATGGCAATCATGTCATGTAAACAAATAATAGGCATAGAAAATGCACATGACATATCGCAAGCACGAGCACAAAGCAAGATGAATGTTTCATCATAGGAATGGGTCATGAATAGAACATGGCAATAGCAAGTGATATCTCCACCAAGCTTGCTAATACACATACAAGTATGAGAGTCAATCATCATGTGTAAAGCAAAGCATGGGTCACAAATGCATGGAAAAGGCATAGGAATGAGCCTATCATGCAAAGTGAACATGGCAAGATGGGCATATGATATGTAATGAACAACAACCCATAACCAAGTGAGGGCCATGTAGAAGAAATGCGCGAAGTCTTTGCGCGAAGAGAGCGGTGGGAAAGACAATCCATGGGATCCCAAATCATCGTTGCTCTCTTGAGCTCGCTTTGTCAACTCGTGGGATCATGCGGTTGATAAGTATTCATGGGTACCTACACATAGGAGACACAAACGAAAGAAATTGTGTGTGTGGTAAATGTACACATCATCCATCATGATGTGTATGTGCACGTGTGAGTTAGCACAAGATAAGCATCGCCCAAGAAATTTGATGCATGGTATAAGAACATGTCATCCATCATGAAGGAATAATTATTATGTATGACACGATGGGGACACAAATTGAGAATGCAAGTATATGGCACATCAATATCATGTTTATTCATGGGGAGCATATGGTGCACACAAGTATTGGGGTCATGCAATGAATGGGATGAATCAAAATCTCCTAAAATGTATGAGGAAACTATGGGGGTCTCCTCATGAGCAATATCGAAAACATCACATGGAGAAAATGGACAACATCCAAAACAATGCATATCCGAAGCTAGGTGGTCATGGCATGGCATATGAGATAAATGATGCAAAGGAAGCATATCAATATCATCACAAGAAAAACAAATGCCAATAACCATGGGCTTGTCGCCTATGCCATATGTGCAAATTGGGTTTATTTTAATGGCATATGCATAGTCACTATGGAGAGATTGCAAATAAGACATATGGTTGATCTCATGCCTAGCATATGACAAGTCAAGCGGATTAGCAAACATGATGTGACCTAAAGAATTGTCACAAGAAATCCTATGTAACATAGCATCGCAACTAATAGACTCCACATGAGAATCATCATATTCATCATAAATTGGCAAATCATCACATGGGGAAATCATACTAGCATGAAGCATGGTACTAGGTGGATCAACATCATGCAAGCAATCAATCGCAAGAATGTCCACTAGTGGGACTAGAGCATCACCTTCACCTATGTTACCGTTGTCATTCCACTCAAGTGGTGTAGGTGAGGTGGGAAAGACCAAATGGTGGTCATCATCATCTTGATGGAACCATGTGGGGGGTGCATCATATTCCACCATGGCCATCGCCTTGTCCAAAGGGAGGACGAAATCGCCGAGGATCAAGGCGTCATCATAAATGGGACCTAGCACCAAATGAGAAGACACAATAGAGGTAGAGGTCAAGTTGTTAGAAATGGAAATGGCCTCACGAGACCTATCAACTATCTCACTCTCTCTATGTGGTGGTTCACTCACTCCCTCAAAATAGGAGCACTCAAACTCACGTATGGTGGAGTCACTCATCTCACTCAAGTGGTGGGGTTGTGGCTCTCCTCACATGGGAATTGGGGAAACACATATATGGGGCTAGTGGTGAAGTCACTCACTCTCAATATGGTGGCTCAAGTCACTCAAGTCATCGGATGTCGCTGTGGTCGAAGGGAAAATCCCATGCTCAACCGTCTCGTAGTCGCTGCCGTGGATGAAGGCCAAGATGGCACATCATCGCCTCGCCGTGGATGAAGGCCAAGATGGCACAACATCAATCTCGCCTCCTAAGATGGAAGCATCATCCTTGCTCGCCACCTTGTCGCTTGCCTCCAAAGCTTGGTCCTTGAAGGTCTCCGTAGTCGCACTTGTCGCCGCACCATCTTGAAAAAGAGTCAAGGTAGACTCGGCATCATCAATGCCACAAAGAGGGATGGCGGTGAAGTCACACTTGGGAGCATCGCCTTGGAGCTTGTCGGGCTTGGACATCATGGTGGTACTAGCCTCATGCTTGTCGAGAGCTTGGTCTCCATGAAGTTTGCTTGGGGTGGAGAAGCGTTGGCCTTCATGAGTTCTTGTTCCGCCTTTGAGAGCACCAATGTAGTAGTCGTTGATGGACTTGTAGTTCTCGAGGAAGATGGTCTTGGATATGTCACAGTAATCCCATCATGAAGTGGAACTTCATTGACATGGGGTCGCCCACGCCGGGCTCGTCAGAAGGCAATCTTCATCTCCTTGAAGTACGCTACGATGGACTTGGATCCTTGGATGGTGTTCTCCAATTGGCGCCGAAGTTGTTCAGTTGTAGGTTGGAGGCACGAACTCGCCGCAAAGCTCTCTTCATCTTGGGCCAACTCATGTCGTAGTGCTCAAGGTGTGTGAAGCCACCATGTCGAGGCGTAGTCGTGGAAGTTTCTTGTGGCGCACTTCACTTGATCTTCGGGAGGAACTTGATGTAGCTTGAGGTAGTCGTCCATCAAACGCTCCCACTCGAGGTACTCCTCGGGTTCTTGAGTCCCATAGAAAGGAAGCTCGTGGTCGATGTCGAGGTCGTAGTAGCTCGTGGAAGTCGCGGACTTGAGCTTGGAGAGCTTCTCTTGAGTGTAGTCTTGGGGTACTTGTTGGCAAAGATGCCGAATATCTGAAGGCGAAGATGTTTGAAGTCGCCAGCGAAGATGCCAAGAGAGATGGTGAAGTCGTTGAGCGGTTGTTGATGTTGAGCTCTTGACCTTCACGTTCTTGTTGATGATGGTGTCGATGCCGATGTGATGTTGCCGGAGATGGTCGCTCGGAAGGATGTGCTCTTGAGCCGCCTTCTCAAGATGAGGAAGATCGCTTGTAGGACTTGATGATGGATTTGATCTCCTCCATTTTAGCTTGCATCTTGGCGTCGTAGTTGTTTTCCATGGCGTCGAACTCGTCGTTGTTGTTGTAGACCGAAGGTGAAATGCCTTGCCTATCCATCACAAGACTCGAGCAAATATGAGTGGGAGAAAGAGAAGAACTTATACCAATGTACCTTGACCGATGTTGAAAATGAATCAAGTTCACTCAAATGCGGATAATGAAATAGCACTATTGGTACCAATCCTTGTCGGTTCTCACACCTACACAAGTAAATCTTATGGAGGAGCTCGGTGAGGATAGTGGCACAAAAATTTAATGCAAAATGTTAGCAAGAGTCAATAATGTTGAAAGAGATTCACAAAGTCGCAAGTGAAACAAATGGACCAATAGCAATATGTGGCACACGGAAACACACACACACGGGTAGATAAATGGGGCCGTGCAACCAAGGAATGAGCTCAAAATGTGGAATCCACCAAAATGCTCGTGTTGCACAACTCAAGAGAGACGCTAGCACGATTGCTCAATAGGCGGATACGACACTTGTGCACAACCTATAAGATGCAAAATGGATAAACTCTCTATCCCAAGTATGCTATTTGTGTATGGTTCGGTGTTTCTCACACAATGATCCAAGATGATCAAGTATGATATCATATGATATATTTGATGCTATGGCTATTGCTCACAAGCTCTTTGCTCACTCTTTTTCTTTGCTTAAAAGCTTATTCTCTTTTTTTTCTATGGCCACTTTGCACAATGCACAAACCAAGATGATATGATATTGTGACACAATGGATGATATGATGATACCAAGATGATATGGTATGTATGCAATGGAAAGTATGATCACTAATGTGCACAAGTAACGTTGCCGGCAATACTCAAATGGCTAGTCTCGTTAGGCAAGTGACGCAAAATGGGCTAGGGGTTATCAATGCAATTTGCAAGGGAATATACAATGGTGTCGTCGAGGTTACCGCCCTTTATGGCGATGAGTGGCGGTGTTCTTGATGTAGATACCAAGATGATGGAAACTCGTCCCTAAGTAGCCGAAACACCTTAGGAAACGGAAAAACCGCGAACTCAAAATTTCAAATGACAAATGTCAAAATGGTGGTAGCGGGAATGCGGTGGTGGTTTGCACTTGGCAATGCGGAAGTGGAATGATGGGCTATGCACGTGTCGGAGTTGAAGTTGCCGTCCCTAAGTAGTCAAACACCTTAGGAGACACAAGCCACAACTCGAAAAAGCTCGAACACTATTGGGTTAAGTTGAGGGTGGTGGAAGTGTATGGTGGGCAAGGTTATGTGGAAGTGGTGGTGGTGGTTGATGAAGAAGCAATCGTCCCTAAGCAGCCAAACACCTTAGGAGACTTGAATCGCTACTCAAGCAACCACTAATGCTATGGGGAACAAAATTGGTTAGGTTGCGGAAGTCGGTGGTGTCTATGCGGATGATATGGTGGAAGGCCTAGGCAAACTTGCCAAATTTTCAAAAATTTGATGGAGTCAAATGGTGGTGGTAGTATTTTTATGGGAAAGGGGATATCAAGAGCTTTTCAACGAGCTAAAGAACGTCAAAATCGGAGTTCGGATGAATTAGTTATGGACAAAACAAAAATCAGCCAAGTCTGAATTGAGTTACGGACGTCCGTAAAAGGTCGGACATCCGTAAATTCAGTTCGGGTTAGGGGTTCCGGTCGTCCGGAAAAGGTCGGACGTCCGGTCGTTCCAGGGGCTCCGGACGTCCGTAAAAGTCCGGTCGTCCGGTAGGTCGGGGTGAACTCGAAAATTGAGATCCGGGACGCGATTTTGGGCGGAATTTTGGGATTTTGGGGTCAAAATGGAAGAGATTTTGTGGATGAAAGATGGGGAAACTTGGGGAAATGCTAGATCCACTCAAACCAAGCAAATCCATGGATCAAAATCAACAAAACTTCATCTAACCAACAAATCACAAAAAAATTTGGGGCTATTTTTGGTGGGGATTTTTGAAATTGGGGAAGAACACAACAAAATCAAGCTAGAAAAAGAGGGGTAGGGGCTCCAAAAACGTGATCAACCTAAGCTCTGATCCATTAGATGATGTAGGGCGGAACCCTATGTGGGCGATCTTTCACGTTTGGAGAGAATCCCTACGAGGAACACGAAGAAAGAGCGGAAGAACACGAGGAAATCACGGGGAGGAACGAGGGAAAACACTCAACCAACAAGGAATCGGTCACACAAATGCTAGATCAAAGAACACAAGGAGAGATACATGATTCAAGGTCAACAAAGGACGATACAATCGGCAACCGTTCTTCTCCGTGAGGAGGTCTTGATGGGTCCACCCTAAACGGGGTCTTGAATCCGCTTGGGAATCTTCTCCAGAGGTCCCGATCTCCGAGGAGAAGTAGCCAAGTGGATGAGCAAATCTCTCACACAAATATGAGCTAATCCTTTGCTAACCTAGAAAGGTGGGGAAGAAAGAGTATATATAGTCTAGGGGGCGAAGGGGTACAAGGGCTACGGCCCCAAACAAAGTCAACATTTCGTGTGTCGGACGTCCGGAGGTCACCGGCCGTCCGGAGGCTTCGATATGGTCCGGACGTCCGGAGGTCTTTGACGTCCGTAGATTCGGTTCGGCGTCGCGTCGGCCGGACGTCAAGACGGCCGGTCGTCCGGCTTCAGAGGGTCCGGACGTCCGGAGGTCGCTTGGCCGTCCGTAGCTTTGGCTCGGGTGATTGTCGTCCGGACGTCCGGGCAGCTCCATCGTCCGTAGATCTGGTTCGGTGACGAAGTTCGGACGTCCGGAGGGCATCGGTCGTCTGCGGTATCGGAGAGGTGTCGGACGTCCGGAGTCTTCCGGCCGTCCGGCCGCTGGGACTCCGCAGCTCCGTCTTTTTCCGTCTTCTCTTCTGTGCTTCCCTCGCGGATGGTGTAGGTGTTCCTTGGCGCTTGCACCTCCTCGTCATCCGTGAAGCTCGGCCATACCTATGCATGCACCGAGTGGAGTGTCAAGTAGTATACCATCCTCGAAGGGGTCAAGTGAACACGTGTAAAGGAGAAGATTCACCTTTATGTATGAGAAGTAGAGGTCGCACGTGTCACTTGCCAAACGGACTCTTGACATGGTGATGACCGTAGGATGCTCCGCATCACACCACCAATCCGAGTTCTTCTCATATTAGGTTTGTTTTCGAGATCCATCTAAATTCCGATTCGTGTTTCCGTGCCTGCGTAGGTTTCGGAAAAAAAAAGAGTCTGGAAACCACCCTCCGTTTAGGCCCAAAATTTTCCGAAAACGCACTTGTCGAAAATTTTTCTGGCTATCCTATTTTTAGGTGTTTCTAAGCGTATTGAGACAGTCGCCATTATAGAAAGTTTTTTGACCTGCTTCAGCTTTTGGGTCCGGCAAAAAAAAATTTGGTCGAAAAAAATTTCGTGCCCATCCTGTCAGTTTGACCTGGGAAGAGTTTTGAGACACTCACCATTATAGTGATTTTTCGCAAAAAAAAAAGAAAAAAAAGAGCAGCGCAAAAAAAAAAGCAGCGCAAAAAAAAAGAGCCAATTTTTTTTTCCAGATTGTGCATTTCCTTTGTTACCGTTCAGCGCCGTTATTTTGTTAGTTTTCTATGATCGCGTCTCTAGCACGGTCTAGCCTAGGACCAAAGACAAAGACTGCCGTTGAGCGTTTATTCAACTTTGCATCTCCGAATTGATTATTCTTGACCCTTTTTGCTACCATATTATAAGCCTTCCCAGCTCCACATACATCTACATCGTGCGTTTGACTCTCCCCGTAATCGCTCTATCCAAGTTTTGAGAGTTTTGACTACATCGGTTGCCGATCACCGCTTTGCTGCTAGGTAAGAACCGGTAAGAATTTGAGATTTGCTTGACGGATTTGTGACTGTCCACCACACCACCACCACCACTTCCTAGTAGTCCGTCAATCATATTCTTGTGTGTTTCTATTATCGCTAACCATGGCAGGATCACAAGCCGATTTAGACCGACCGGGAGAACATGACAAACAAAGCGCTACATGATAAGTTTCAACAAATGATGAGTGGGCAGGTGGAAGATGTTCTAAATAGATTTGAAGAGGCCATGGAGAAGATAGATGGCATTGAGAAGGCGCCAAACAAAGCTCGATAACAAGTTTAATGAATTGCTCGGCGTCTACCACCACCACCACCGGCTGCACCTAATGCACCTCTACAACAACAACAACGACTACCTCCACATCGCGAAACAGCCCTCCGCCGAAGCGAGCCGTGTCCCTCTTCACTGGCCAAGTCTTGGTGTCTCTTGTTGATACTTCCGTGGCTCCTGCTGCCGATGTGGGGAGGATGATTATGTGAGAGAGTACGAGGATGACGTTGATCAACTTCGTAACTACGTGCAACCACCAAAGACCACAACCACCAAAGCACCACAACCACCCGGTCGTCCACATGCAAATAATGGCAATGTTAGGGCTCCCCTCAGTGTGAGATCATGACCATCTCCCTAAATTGAAGTTGAATATTCCACCATTTGAGGGTAGATATGTTCACGATATATATCTTACTTGGGAGTTAGAAACTGAACAACGATTTACATGTTTACAATATCCCGAGGAGAGACGTGTTCCTACATTGTTTGTGCTTTCACTAGCTTTGCATGTGTTTGGTGGTCTGAACATTGTAGATTATATCCTGTTCCAGCCTACTTGGGCTGCTTTGAAAACTGCTATGCGTACTCGTTGGGTTCCACCATATTATCAACGTGAATAACTTCAAAAATTGCAGCGCTTAAGACAAGGAAAAATTCGGTAGAAGAATATTATCGTGAATTAAAAACTGGCTTGATTAGATGTGGTATTGTTGAGGAGAATGAAGCTATGCTTGCACGTTTTCTGGGTGGATTAAATAGAGATATTCAGACCATTCTAGACTATAAGGATTATACTAATATCACTCGATTATTCCATCTTGCTTGTAAAGCTGAACGTGAAGTGCAGGATCGATAGGCGTTGGCGCGGACTAACTTTTCTCGCAGGTCGACCTTCATCATGGACACCACGTGCATCATCTACTTCCACACGTTCTACTACACCGGCACCTCCGTCGGCCGCCACCTCCAACCGTGATACAAGAAAGCAGGCACAACCACCACTATCTGCCAAGAGCGCACCTGCTGGGCCTACACAGAGCTCTTTTTCTTCCATGGCGTCAACAGGGCACACAAGTGATATTATTTGTCGTCGTTGTAAGGGAAGAGGAAATTTTGCGAGAGAATGCCAATCTCAGTGTGTGATGATTGCTCACGAGGATGGTGGGTATGAGTCCGCTTAGTGAGTATGATGAAGAGACTTTGGCTCTTATTCCACATGAAGAACATGGTGGAGATGATTACGATCATGAGACGCAATACATGGCTGTCAAGATCCCGACAGGTATGAATGTTTAGTTGCTCAACGTGTTTTGAGTGTGCAGGTTACACAAACCGAGCAAAATCAGAGGCATAACTTGTTCCATACAAAGGGAGTTGTGAAGGAACGTTCTATTCAAGGCGTCATCATAGATGGAGGGAGCTGCAACAACTTGGCTAGCATGGATATGGTGGAGAAGCTTTCTCTCACCACAAGACCACATCCACATCCTTACTACATCCAATGGTTCAACAACAGCGGCAAGGTTAAGGTAACACGACTGTTCGTGTGTATTTTAGTATCTCTACAAATGCTGATTATGTTGATTGTGATGTGGTAAATATGCAAGCATGTTCCTTATTACTTGGTAGACCATGGCAATTTGATAAAAATTCTGTACACCATGGTAGAAACAATCAGTATACTCTAGTTCACAAGGATAAAAATATTACTTTGCTTCCTATAACTCCTGATTCAATTTTGAAAGATGATATTAATAGAGCTAATAAAGCAAAACAGGAGAAAAATAAGAGTGAAAATCAGATTGTGGCAAAAGAATTTGAGCAACAAATGAAGCCTAATAATAAACCATCTAATGTTGCTTCTGAAATTAAACTGAAAAGTGCATGTTTACTTGCCACCAAATCTGATATTGAGGAGCTAGATTCTAGCAAATCTGTTTGCTATGCTTTTGTGTGCAAAGACGCATTATTTTCATTCGAGGACGTGCCTTCCTCTTTGCCCCCTGTCACTAACATTTTGCAGGGAGTTCACCGACGCCTTCCCACAAGACGTGCCACCGGGATTACCACCTATTCGAGGGATTGAGCATCAAATTGACTTAATTCCCGGTGCATCACTACCCAACCGTGCACCATACCGTACCAATCCAGAGGAGACGAAGGAGATTATGCGTCAAGGACATGAGCTACTCGACAAAGGTTATATACGCGAATCTCTTAGTCCTTATGCTGTTCCTATTATAGTAGTGCCTAAAAAGGATGGTACGTCGGCGTATGTGTGTTGATTGTAGAGGCATTAATAATATTACTATTCGTTATCGCCATCCTATTCCTAGGCTAGATGATATGCTTGATGAATTGAGTGGCTCTACAATATTCTCCAAAGTTGATTTGGCGTAGTGGATACCATCAAATTCGTATGAAATTGGGAGATGAATGGAAAACAGCATTTAAAACTAAGTTTGGTTTATATGAGTGGTTAGTCATGCCTTTTGGGTTAACTAATGCACCTAGTACTTTCATGAGACTAATGAACGAAGTTTTACGTGCTTTCATTGGACGATTTGTGGTAGTCTATTTTGATGATATACTGATTTATAGCAAATCTTTGGAAGAACATTTGGAACATTTACGTGTTGTTTTTAATGCTCTACGTGATGCACGTTTGTTTGGTAACCTTGGGAAGTGCACCTTTTGCAATCGACCGAGTATCTTTTCTTGGCTATGTTGTTACACCACAGGAATTGAAGTTGATAAAGCCAAGATTGAAGTTATTGAGAGTTGGCCGCAACCCAAAACGGTCACACAAGTGAGGAGTTTTCTTGGACTCGCTGGTTTCTATAGGCGTTTTGTGAGAGACTTTAGCACCATTGCTGCACCTCTCAATGAACTTACAAAGAAGGATGTGCCTTTTGTTTGGGGTACCGCACAGGAAGAAGCCTTCACGGTATTGAAAGATAAGTTGACACATGCTCCTTTACTCCAACTTCCTGACTTTAATAAGACTTTTGAGCTTGAATGTGATGCTAGTGGAATTGGATTAGGAGGTGTGTTATTACAAGATGGCAAACCTGTTGCATACTTTTCTGAAAAATTGAGTGGGCCTAGTCTTATCCAAGGTAGTCATGTCCTCATCAGAAGGTCTATTTCCTGCAAGCAAACGAAGAACAAGCAAGAAACTAAGATTACAATCTGGATATTGCGAATAACAGAGGAAAGCTTTATTGATCAATGATAGAGGCGACGGTGTCCCGATCTTTCGATGAGATGATAATTATCGATTTGGTGGAGACGACTTTGACGATCCGACTACAAACGTGCACGATGTTGCGCCTTAGCAATCGCTAAACCAACTCCGAGAGGTTACTGACCACGCCGGAGCACAATCAACCTGACCACGAAGGTCTATTCCTGCAAGCAATCGAAAAACAAGCAAGAATATGATAAAGCAATCTGAATATTGCGAGTATATATGAAGTATTGATAAAGGTGGGGATCCGTAGGCGGTCTTGGTCTGGTCGTTGGACACAAACGAAGTACACGGTTGCAATGGCTAACTTTTAACTAAACAAATCCCAAGGAAAAAGCTACTAGATGGATCTACTTATATAGGATCAAGGGGTGGCGGCCAAGGAGGTGGTAGGACGTCCCAAGGCAGCCTAAAACTAACCCTAGGTCGTACAAGGCCAATGGGCCCAAGCGGAGGTGACGTAACACCTTTGGACTTGTAGTTTGACTCGGATTCTGTCAAGAAGATCAGATTGTTTCGTCCATAACTCAACGCTCCGGACGAATTTGAAGGTGAATCCAATTGGGTTGGAAGGTGCACGAAATCTATTTTCCAACAAAAAAAAGAATCACCCAATTTGGAGTCCGGATGAAAAAGTTATTGACGTTTTGAGTCAGGTATGTCTGTGCAGTCCGAATCGAGTCCGTAACGTGAGAGACTTGGACTCTATCTTCTCTTGGTCCAAAAGTGACATGAGAGGACTTTTGAACAGCACCTAAACTTCTCCTTTTCCCTTATCTTCATATGTGTATTGTACAAATGTCCCATACACCTACAATTAGACAAAACACAAAAGTATGTGATGTATTTTTGTTCGGATAACATAAATAGATTATTGAATAGTTTGCACTAGAAATCACACGACAAATATGCATGTATGCAATATTTTTGGTCTTATCCAAGGTAGTCATGTCCTCATCATCCTCCACTTCTTGAAAACAAAGCCGCCCTCGGCGGTTCTTAGTCTGAAATGTGGCTAACAAAAGAGACAAGGTGTACATGTTGTATATGTATATGTCATCCATATTTATTTCCCTTGATTTTTGCACATATGACACATAAATAGATGAGTAACTTGCATAGTTCATAAAATCTAAAGCCAAAACATTATCACAAGAAGTAGAATGCATGAAAATATTGCAACTCAGTTTGCACATATAAGTGAAGCTCTTATTCATTTCAAAAGATTGACAATGTTCATCATTAAACCATCCCAACATTGGTGAATAAACCTTACTTGCATCAAGTTTACATGCTACAACATGCTTAAATAAGTAAACATGCAATAAGTCATTCGGCTACGTAATCATCACCAAGATTAGAGGTCATATCAAAATGATTAAATATTGATTCTTTTGCATCAACAATTAATTCAATGGGTGCACTCAAAATTGTTGGTATTTCAGTTGTTTGATCACATGGCAAAGTCAAATTATCAATATAATCCTCTAAAATAGGTGGTGTGATCAGAGTAGTGGGTAGCTCAACACATGATGTATTCAAGTTAACTAGGCATGCATCATTCTCATGTAAAAGTGGAAAATCTGTACCTTTGTCATTACCTCTTATAGTCAACTCAGATGATGCAGTGCACTCTCGATGATGATGTGTCACATGGTGGAGATGATGTAGTCCTCGCAACAACGGATGTGGTTGTCATAGTACGCCTAGTAGTTGAATAAACATCTGTATCAACAGTTGGAATGTGCACCGTGGCGCTTTGTTCTCCTTGTGGGCAACACGTCGTTTTATTTCCTGTTCAGCTTTGCAAGCAAGACGAAACAAATGGTCCATAGGATAACACTCTTCATGAATTAGTATCTCCTGAATATTATGGTTTAATCCTCCCCAAAATCTATCCATAAAATCTTCTTCACTTTCTTCTAAAATGAGTGCAACAAGGTAGTTTGTAAATCATCATAATATTTTGTTACGGTGTCACTACCTTGTTTTAAATGTTCCAGTTTTTTAATCATGCCACGAGTATAATAAACATCCATTTAATCTATCTCTCATGACATGTTTTAAATCATCCCAAGTATTAGGTACATAATCAGGGTGTAACCGACAATATTCACTCCACCAAACTAGAGCATAACCAGTGAAAGAACCAACCGCAACCATAACTTTTTTACGTTCATCAAAATTATGGGAAGCAAATATATTATTTATGTCTAACTCCCATTCAATATATAAAGGAGGTCTAAAACGGCCATTAAATGGTGGTATAGAAACATGAACCTGATCATGTGCATTTGGATGTTTGTGCACCTCTCGTGACGGTTGTGGTATTTGCATAGGTGATGGCATGTCTCCGCGATCGACAAAGCCCATGAGTTGACTCGATCCTGTCATGATTAGTAGAACAAGAAACAAAATCCAAAAATAATGTTTCTATAACTACTAGGATGTGGTGGTAAAACGCTCACAAGAAAGCAAATATCAATGTCTTACAAGTTCTTACCATGCAAAGAAGTGACAGGCAACCAGCGGTGTCAAGTAACTCAAGATTGTGTAAAGAGATTGCTGGGGAGCGACGATACACGGTGTAGAAATATGTGGAGCTGGGTTGGCTATATATGGTAGCAAAAGATTAGCAATAATCAATTCAAAGATGCAATGTTGAATAAACGCTCAACGACGCAGATCAGGTCGGGTCCTAGGCTAGACCGGACTAGAGACACGAGCCTAGAACACTAATGAGGTCACGGCGAAGCACAACTAGCATCAATGAAGGATAATGAGTAGCTCTAGACAGCAAGATATAAGTGAAGAGCACAACGGCAGTAAAGATAATGATGAAAAACAAGCGCCAATGTGATATACAACAACTCTCTCTCCAGTTTTCCTCTTGAAAAGTTTGAGCCAATTTTCTGATAAATTTTTTCAAAGAATGCTACTAACTCAAGCTTTCCAATGCAAAAAGAATCACTCAATTCCGAGTTGATATGAGGAGTCAAAAAATTCTAAAACTGGTTTGAAAAACTGGAATAAGCTGTGTTCACGAACTTCGGAGGGCAAAAAGACCTATTTAGGAGCCGATTTTGAGGTGCCAAATATTAAACTTGTTTCTGCAACTATTTAGATGCGGCTCGTCTCTAGCTTTAATTTGAGTACTCATGAGCCAAAACGGACTTCAGATGAGGAAGTTATGCCTGTTTTACTGAACAGTGCACAAAATGTATTCCAATCCGAATTCAGCTACGAGATTGAGACTAGATAGCTCCGAACTTTGTTTTTTCTTCTCTTTTTTTCTCACACTTTTTTTCCTTTTTATTTCTCTTTTTTTTCTATGACTTTTTTTTTACTTTTTTTCTCTATTTTTTTTTCTCTTTTTCCAAAACAAACTAGATAAGATTCAGATTGGATCAAGCGAAGATGTGAATGACCTCAACTATGATTATGACAATGAATAGTGCGAGTACGTGGTGGAAATTGATGGATGGTATGGTGGACAGCGGAAGGGATAATGATGCAGCATGGCGTGACTAATGTGAATGTAACTCGAAACTCTAAAGGAACTAGACACTAAGACCAACAACTCGACACGACGATGCAACCGATAATTCAATAATGCAAACAATGAAAAGAAAATTGCAAAGGCTTGGACTGGCTAGGACAAAGGATGAATAGATCTAACTTTTACGGTGGCCTTTTCTTGGACAATAGGTAAGAAAATAAATCGAATCTAGGGATAATCGGAAAATCTCACCGAGCAACCTCAAAACCGATACCACTTGATAGAGGCGAGGGTGTCCCGATCTTCGATGAGATGATAACTATCGATTTGGTGGAGACGACTTTGACGATCCGACTACAAACGTGCCTGACGTTGCGCCTTAGCAATCGCTAAACCAACTCCGAGAGGTTCTTGACCACGCCGGAGCACAATCAACTCGACCACGAAGGTCTATTCCTGCAAGCAATCGAAAAACAAGCAAGAATATGATAAAGCAATCTGAATATTGCGAGTATATATGAAGTATTGATAAAGGTGGGGATCCGTAGCGGTCTTGGTCTGGCCGTTGGACACAAACGAAGTACACGGTTGCAATGGCTAACTTTTAACTAAACAAATCCCAAGGAAAAAGCTACTAGATGGATCTACTTATATAGGATCAAGGGTGGCGGCCAAGGAGGTGGTAGGACGTCCCAAGGTAGCCTAAAACTAACCCTAGGTCGTACAAGGCCAATGGGCCCAAGCGGAGGTGACGTAACACCTTTGGACTTGTAGTTTGACTCGGATTCTGCTGCAAAGATCAGACTGTTTCGTCCATAACTCAACGCTCGGACGAATTTGAAGGTGAATCCAATTGGGTTGGAAGGTGCACGAAATCTATTTTCCAACAAAAAAGAATCACCCAATTTGGAGTCCGAATGAAAAGTTATTGACGTTTTGAGTCAGGTATGTATGTGCAGTCCGAATCTGAGTCCGTAACGTGAGAGACTTGGACTCTATCTTCTCTTGGTCCAAAAGTGACATGAGAGGACTTTTGAACAGCACCTAAACTTCTCCTTTTCCCTTATCTTCATATGTGTATTGTACAAATGTCCCATACACCTACAATTAGACAAAACACAAAAGTATGTGATGTATTTTTGTTCGATAACATAAATAGATTATTGAATAGTTTGCACTAGAAATCACCTGACAAATATGCATGTATGCAATATTTTTGGTCTTATCCAAGGTAGTCATGTCCTCATCAATCAAGGTGGGTTTCTGTGACGCCTTTGTCTGGTCGTTGAACACAAACGAAGTACGCGAAGTTGCAGCTATGGCGAACTTTTAATCTAAACAAAACCCAAAGTCTAAACGACGCCCGAAGGGCAGTATATAGGTAGGAAGAGGGGGGGGGGGAATTTCGTGGCCCGTGGGGAAGGGGTCCCAAACCAACCCTATCTCTTGTTTCCCCACACATACGGACTCTAAAAACAGCCTATACTTAAGTATTTCGAAAATACATGGGCCTGGCCCAATAATAAGGTGACGCAGCACCTAGAATAACCTCCGGACGAAAGTTATGAAGTAGCATCTTGTATATTTCGTCCAAGGCTTCATCCACTCATTATGGTGGCTTCAACGTCCTGAAATCATCACTTGTAACTCCGTTCTTGTTCCCCTTGCGCATGCCATCATCTCCATGCTTGTTCTTGCTCCAATGTTCATCCTTCTCCAAGCTAGGCCCTTCATTCGTAAGCAAAACAAATGTATCCAATTTAGGCAGCATCATATTCTCATGAACATTAGAATCATTACCAAGAAACGAAAGCACCTGGTAATTTAATTGGCGTCTTGTGAGCTCTAGTAATTGGTCCGGTATGTATAGCAGCAGGGGTTGTGGGTGTAACAATGGTATTGATGTCCTCATCATCCTCCCCTTCTTGAAATGAAGTCGTCCTCTACGGAAGCTCATCTTCCTCACCCAAATAAGGCTTCAAATCTGCAATCTTAAAAGTGGGACTAACCCCAAAATCTGGAGGTAGCTCAAGTTTATATGCATTATCATTTATTTTCTCTAACACCTTAAAAGGACCATCAGCACGTGGCATTAGCTTTGGTTTGCGCAAATGTAACCAAACAAGATCTCCAGGTGCAAACACAACATGTTTTCTACCCTTATCTCCAGCAAGTTTATATTTAGCATTCATACGCTCAATTTTTTCCTTATTTAACTCATGCATTTTTAAAATCAATTCAGCATGTTCTTTAGCATCAAAATTAACCATCTCCGAAGATGGAAGAGGCAACAAATGAATAGGTGCACGAGGTAGGAAACCATACACAATTTCAAAAGGGCACATCTTAGTAGTATGCAATGAATGATTATAAGCAAATTCAATATGAGGCAAGCATTCTTCCCACATTTTCTTATTATTCTTCAAAACAGCCCTAAGCATAGTAGACAATGTTCTATTGAGTACTTCAGTTTGTCCATCAGTTTGGGGGTGATAAGTAGTACTAAAAAGCAGTTTAGTCCCCAACTTAGCCCATAAACATCTCCAAAAGTGACTAAGAAATTTAGTATCACGATCTGAAACAATAGTATTGGGCACACCATGCAAGCGAATAATTTCATGAAAGAACAAATCAGCAACATTAGCGGCATCATCGCTTTTATGACATGGTATGAAGTGTGCCATTTTTGAGAACCTATCCACGACAACAAATATGCTATCCCTCCCCTTCTTTGTTCGAGGTAAACCTAAAACAAAGTCCATAGATATATCCTCCCAAGGAACACTAGGTACAGGCAAAGGCATATATAAACCATGAGGACTGAGTCGTGACTTAGCTTTTTGACATGTAGTGCAGCGAGCAATAAAACGCTCAACATCCCGTCTCATCTTTGGCCAAAAGAAATGTGTAGCAAGTACGTCCTCCGTCTTCTTCACGCCAAAGTGTCCCATTAATCCCCCTCCATGCGCCTCCTTCAACAACAAAAGACAAATAGAGCTAGCTGGAATGCATAGCTTGTTAGCACGAAACACAAATCCATCATTAACGCATTTAACTTGTTCCATGTTCTCCCTTCTTTACAATTCTGCAATACACCATTAAAATCAGCATCATGCACATATTGATCTTTGATGGTCTCCAAACCAAATATTTTGAAGTCAAGTTGTGAAAGCATAGTATAGCGACGAGACAATGCATCAGCAATAGCATTTTCTTTACCCTTCTTGTGTTTAATAACATAAGGGAAAGTCTCAATGAATTCAACCCATTTAGCATGTCTACGATTCAGTTTAGCTTGACTTTTAATATGTTTCAAAGATTCATGATCAGAATGTATAACAAATTCTTTGGGCCATAAATAATGTTGCCATGTCTTTAAAGTCCGAACAAGAGCATATAATTCTTTATCATAAGTAGAATAATTTAGACTAGGCCCACTCAATTTTTCAGAAAAGTTTGCAACAGGTTTGCCATCTTGTAATAACACACCTCCTAATCCAATTCCACTAGCATCACATTCAAGCTCAAAAGTCTTATTAAAATCAGGAAGTTGGAGTAAAGGAGCATGTGCCAACTTATCTTTCAATACCGTGAAGGCTTCTTCCTGTGCGGTACCCCAAACAAAAGGCACATCCTTCTTTGTAAGCTCATTGAGAGGTGCAGCAATGGTGCTGAAATCTCTCACAAAACGCGTATAGAATCCAGCAAGGCCAAGAAAACTCCTCACTTGTGTGACCGTTTTGGGCTGCGGCCAACTCTCAATAGCTTCAATCTTGGCTTTATCAACTTCAATTCCCTGTGGAGTAACAACATAACCAAGAAAAGACACTCGGTCAGTGCAAAATGTGTACTTCCCAAGGTTACCAAACAAACGTGCATCACGTAGAGCAATAAAAACAACACATAAATGTTCCATATGTTCCTCCAAAGATCTGCTATAAATCAATATGTCATCAAAGTAAACTACCACAAATCGTCCAATGAAAGCACGTAAAACTTCGTTCATTAATCTCATGAAAGTACTAGGTGCATTAGTTAACCAAAAAGGCATGACTAACCACTCATATAATCCAAACTTAATTTTAAATGCTGTTTTCCATTCATCCCCCAATTTCATACGAATTTGATGGTATCCACTATGCAAATCAACTTTGGAGAATATTGTAGAGCCACTCAATTCATCAAGCATATCATCTGGCCTAGGAATAGGATGGCGATAACGAATAGTAATATTATTAATGCCTCTACAATCAACACACATACGCGATGTACCATCCTTTTTCGGCACTAGAATAATAGGAACAGCACAAGGACTAAGGGATCCGCGTATATAACCTTTGTCGAGAAGCTCTTGTACTTGACGCATAATCTCCTTCGTCTCCTCTGGATTGGTACGGTATGGCGACGGTTTGGCGGTGAAGCATCGGAATTAAGTCAACTGATGCTCAATCCTCGAATAGGCGGTAATCCGGTGGCATGTCTTGTGGGAAGACGTCGGCGAACTCCCCGCAAAATGTTAGTGACAGCAGGGGGCAAAGAGGAAGGCACGTCCTCGAATGAAAATAATGCCTCTTTGCACACAAAAGCATAGCAAACATATTTGCTAAAATCTAGCTCATCAATATCAGATTTAGTGGCAAGTAAACATGCACTTTTCAATTTAATTTCAGAAGCAACACTAGATGGTTTATTATTAGGCTTCATTTGTTGCTCAAATTCTTTTGCCACAATCTGATTTTCAATCTTATTCTTCTCCTGTTTTGCTTTATTAGCTTTATTAATATCATCTTTCAAAATGTCAGGAGTCATAGGAAGCAAAGTAATATTTTTATCCTTATGAACAAGAGTATACTGATTGTTTCTACCATGGTGGACAGAATTTTTATCAAATTGCCATGGTCGACCAAGTAATAAGGAACATGCTTGCATAGGTACCACATCACAATCAACATAATCAGCATATGTAGAGATACTAAAATGCACACGAACAGTACCTGTTACCTTAACCTTGCTGCTGTTGTTGAACCATTGGATGTAGTAAGGATGTGGATGTGGTCTTGATGTAGGGTGGAACCCTACATGGGCGATCTTTCACGTTGGAGCGGATCCTACGGTGGATTACGATGAACGAGCGGAAGAACACGAGGAAATCACGGGGAGGAACGAGGGAAAACACTCAACCAACAAGGAATCGGTCACACAAATGCTAGATCAAAGAACACAAAGAGAGATACATGATTCAAGGTCAACAAAGGATGATACAAACGGTAGCCGTTATTCTCCGTGAGGAGGTCTTGATGATGGTCTTCTCCGCAAAGGGAGGTCTTGAATCCAAGGTGGATCGTCTCCGAAGAGGGGCCGCGGTCTCTCTCGTGGAGTAGATCCGGTATGGATGAGTGAAGCTCATCTATGAGCTAAATCAACGCTTAACCCTAACTAGGAGGAGGTGGAGGAGTATATATAGTCATGGGCCGAAGGGGTAAGTGGAGGATACATGGACTCGGTCCAATACATCAGGCGCAGATAGGCGCTTGACGTCCGGAGGGTTCCGGCCGTCCGGAGGCTCGGAAGGTCCGGACGTCCGAGCTCTTCGTACATCCGTAGATTCGGCTCGGTGCAAGATCGCCGGACGTCCGAGGGGGGGCCGGTCGTCCGGAGGTTTCGCGGGTCCCGGACGTCCGGAGTTCTTCGGATGTCCGCAGATTCGTTCGGTGGTCACCGCACGGTCGTCGGAGGGGCCCGGCCGTCCGGAGCCTAGGAGTCGCTTGGACGTCCGGTCCTGGTCGGACGTCCGCCGCCAGAAGCTTCGGCAGCTTCTTCTCTTGGTCCGTGTACTTGGTGTCCTCGCCGCCTTGTCCATGGTCTTCCTCCTTGTTCCTGGTCATGCATAGCACATATATTTGAGGTAGTAGCCATGTCTCACATGTGGAAAGTGACGATTCAGAGAGGAGCGAGTTCACCTTGTGTCCAACGGCGTATGTTCGAGGTCTCATCATATGTCCACTTGGGGCTTGGAGAGTAGTGGGAGTGTACATGGGGATGAACGTGGGATGCTCCGCATCATCTCCCACCCGTTGGGAAAGATCCGACCTCGGATCATGATCCTCATCACCATGGAAATGGTTGTCGTAGACGGACTTGTAGTTGGACTAAGTTGAAGACATGGCGCCATCAGAGTAGTCCAAGGTGTCGCCGGAGTGATAGACATGCAAAAAGAGCAAACACAAGCAACACTCGAAAATACAATGGTTAACGCACACAAAGTGTCCATCATGTAAGAATGAGTCAGTCCAAAGGAATTGTTGATGACAAGGCATGAAATGCTTATCCAAATGATGTAAAATGACATGTAAAGCATTCATGAGAGAAAATTCATGCATTGGGCACACAAAGGTGTCGTGAATGTGATCAATGCAACCACGGTGCAAAATAATGTCATAGTGAGACGGTTTATCAATAGCATGAATATGGCAATGGATGCTCAATATGATTATGTTATCATGCAATTGATGGTAGGCAATATGATCACGATGTATGAATATGCCATCAAGAAAGATCACAACAAATTTGCTAAGAAAATGCACATACTCATATATCATGGATGACATGGGAATAGGTGCAACAAGACAAGCATAATGTGAGTCAATCCATGCATGGGGTGCAAATTTGTCATGGGTGGTGTTGTACCATAGCTCGATGTCGTGGCACTCCTCAACTTGAAGGTCCATAGGGTCCATCTCCAATGTCGGTCCTCCATCCAATATATGTATCATGTAGACAAGAAGAAGGAAACAACAATGAAAGAATGACCCATCCAATATGTGTATTTGAGGATGGCTCAAAGGGAAGGAGGTCACCTTTAGGAGGTTCTCAAGGATGATGGAGTTAAGCATCTTGTATGCCTTCACATAAGCAAGTTGTCTCGTGATGTTACCGCCTTTGTGAATCCTTCAAAATGAAAGAACATGACAAACACTCGGAAAAACAAATGAGGTTAGCGGAAGTGCAAAACCTAACATTCGTGTGGTAAGATACCCAACAAGTGTATGCATCATGCTCATCATAAGAAAGAACAAGGGAGCATTTCATAGTATGGAGGCATATGATGCGAGAACAACCAAATACAATAGGCTCAATCAACAAGCATGCATCACAAGTAAAGTGTCAAAGTCTCCAAGATCAATAAGCATAGATGCAACAATTGGAGGCAATCGACAATGAACAAGATATATCATGTGAGAGGCATGAATATATATGTCATCAACCCAAGAAAGCGAGTAATAGTGGAACATGGGTGATGCAACATAGCAAGCAATCATAGCGATCAAGTCAAGCAAGCTAGTAGTGAGAAGATGCAACGTACTAGAAGGAATCATGGCAAGCATGTCATATGTGCAAATAGTGGGCATGAATAATTCACATGGCATAGCACAAGCATGAAAGCAAGATATGAGAAAATTATCATCAATGTATTGGCGAGAGGTCAGTATGTAAATAGCAATGGGACATCATGACTCTCCCAACACAACAATCAACAATAGCATGGGGCACATGATAATCATGGCAAAAGCAACAAGGATCTCCACCAAGCATGCAAATACACATAGAAGTAGCATAATGGTTAATCATGGGTATATGCAAGCAAGGGTCACAATTGCATGGCAAAGGCATAGGAGCAAGCATAACATGCAAAGTGAACACGGGAAAATGAGCATAAGGTGACAAGTGGTAAATAGCCCATAGCCGTGTGAGAGCCAAGTAGAAGAGATGCGCGTAGTCCTTGCGCAAAGGGAACGGTGGTAAGGATAGTCCACGGGATCCCAAAGCATCATTGCTCTCAAGAGCTCGTTTCGTCAACTCATGGGATTGAGATGTTGACGAGTGTATGTGGGTACCTACACAAAACAAAGACAAAGAGAAAATTGTGTGTGCGAGGTAGATGTACACATCATCCATCATGATGCATACGTGCATGTGTCGGTTAGCACAAAATAGCCAATGCTCAAATAAATGAGATGCGTGATATAGAAACATGTCATCCATCATGATAGGTTTGTTATTATGTATGGCATAATGGAGACTCAAATTGTGCAATGCATCATGAGAAATATCTAGAGCATTGTTATTCATGGAATGCATATGGTTCAAGCAATTATGGGAATCATGCAAAGTATGAAATGCATCAAGATCTCCTATTATGTATGAGGAAACTATGGGGTCTCCTCATGAGCATTAATGGAAACATCACATGGAGAATATTGACAACATCCAAAACAATGCATATTTGGAACAATGTGATCATGGCATGGAATAGTAGACGAATTATGCAAAGGAAGTAGTGCAAAGATCATCACAAGAGAAGCAAAAGCCAATGACCATCATCTCGTCATCTATGCCATAAGTGCAAATGGGATTTATTTTAATGGGGCATGCATAGTTACTATGTTGAGATTGAAATGAGGCAATATGGGAGATCTCACTCATAGCATATGACAAGTTCAATGGATTGTCAAACATAATGTGACCAATAGAATTTTCACATGATATCCTATGAAGCATAGCATCGCAACTAGGCAACTCAACATGCTCATCATCATATTCATCATAAATAGGTAAGTCAAGGCATGAAGAAGTTTTACTAGCATGAAGCATGGTAATAGGTGGGTCAACATCATGGGAGCAATCGATGGCAAGAGAGTCCACTAGTGGGACAAGAGAAGCACCATCACCTATGTTACCTTTGGAAGGTCGCTCATGTGTTGTAGGTGAGGTGTCAACGATCCATTCGTTGTCATCTTCATCGTGATGGAACCATGTGGGGGTGCAACATTGTCCACCATGGCCATCGCCGTCTCCAATGGAGGAATAGACTCATCAAGGATAGGCATGTCGTCATGTAGGAGACCTAGCACCAAAGAAGAAAACAGACTAGGAGTAGAGGTTAATTCGTTAGGAATCATAGTGGCCTCATGTGCCGTGGTCAACTACCTCACTCACTAAGTGTTGTGGCTCACTCACTCCCTCAAGGATGCTCTCACTTTCGTATGGTGGGTGGAGTCACTCAAATGGCACTCAACCTCACATAGGATGTGTGGCATGCTCTCATGTGTGGGGCTAGTGGTGGTCACACTCATCCTCTCATAGGAAATGCTCTCAATGTCACGTATGGTGTAGTCACTCATGTCACTCATGTGGTGGTGGCTCTCCTCGCATGGCAATTGGGGCATCTCGAAATATGACGGTGCCGGAGAGATGTAGGTGCAAACGACTCCATGCGCGGGTCGCGTAGCTTGACTCGAGGAGGAGTCCAATGTTGGCGCCTGCCTTCATGTTGTTGAAGAGGTTCGCCTCGCCGGGTGGTCGAAGGGGATGGCCTCGCCGACCGCCTTGTCACCGCCTTGGTGTTGGAGGCCCATATGATGTGGCACCTCATAGCTCGCCTCCATGACCGAAGGGAGTTTCCCATGCTCGGCCATCTTCCTTGAGGGGCTTCAAGATGGAAGTGTCGCCTCGTCAGAGGTGCTCGCCTTGGACTTGATGAAGTCGATGTAGGCGTACACGTGGGAAGTAGGCGAAGATGCCGTACGTCCAAAGGCGAAGATGCCTTGAGAACATTTGGCGAAGATGCCGAAGTGGTTGATGTAGCCAGAGCGCCGTCTTGGTTGTGGTCGCCTCGCGGTTTTCTCTTGTGCTTATGAAGCTCGACTTGGCGTGAAGTAGGGCTTCTTGGGACTTGTGCATTTGCGCTTGTGGAGCATCTTCATGATGATGATGTCGTTGTCGTGCTTGAGCTCGTAGTAGATGTCGTTCATCGTCGTTGTGCACATGATGCTTGGAGTTGACTTGCCCTTCATGACGATGTTGATCACGAACGTGATGGTGGTCGCCATGTAGATGTGGACGAGGACGATGTGCACTTGCGTTGTTTGCGCGCTCCGAAGACTTGTGGCTTGAATGTCGCCGCCATGAAGATGACGAAGGGGAAGAAGACTTGATCAAGGCCCGAATCTCCTCCATCCTTGCATCTTGCTCCTCTTTATGAGCGGCAATCTTCATGTAGAAGTAGTCACATCTCATTGCTACGGAGAGATGAATGTCGATGGAGATGTTCTCGGCGCGCCTCGCAATCTTGATTGTGTGCCTTGCACTTGTCGTTGTAGATCAAAGAGAGACGCTTAGGTGATGTAGTTGTTCACGCAGTCGTTGTTGTCGAAGACCGGAGATGAAATGCCTTGCCTATCCATCACAAGACTCGAGCAAATATGAGTGGGAGAAAGAGAAGAACTTATACCAATGTACCTTGACCGATGTTGACAATGAATCAAGTTCACTCAAGTGCGGACAATGAAATAGCACTATTGGTACCAATCCTTGTCGGTTCTCACACCTACACAAGTAAAGCTTATGGAGGAGCTCGGTGAGGATAGTGGCACAAAAATTTAATGCAAAATGTTAGCAAGAGTCAATAATGTTGAAAGAGATTCACAAATTCGCAAGTGGAACAAATGGACCAATAGCAAAGAATGGCACACGGAAACACACACACGGATAGATAAATGGGGTCGTGCAACCAAGGAATGAGCACAAAATGTGGAATCCACGTAAAACGCCGTGTTGCACAACTCAAGAGAGACGCTAGCACGATTGCTCAATAGGCGGATCGACACTTGTGCACAACCTATAAGATGCAAAATGGATAAATTTCTATCCCAAGTATGCTATGTATGTATAGTTCCCGGTGTTTTTCTCAAGATGATCCAAGATGATCGGATATGACAATCTTATATGCAATGTTGTATGATGCTATGGCACTTGCTTACAAGCTTCTTTGCTCTCTTTCTTTTGCTTAAAAGCTTTATTCTCTTTTTTTTCTATGGCCACTTTGCACAATGCACAAACCAAGATAGCAATTGTGTGTATGCGGGAAAAAACTTGTGACACAAGATATGATACCAATATATGCACCACAATGATATGGTATATATGCTATGGGAAGTATGATCACTAATGTGCACAAGTAACGTTGCCGGCAATACTCAAATGGCTAGTCTTGATAGGCAAGTAACGCAAAAGTAAGGCTAGGGGTTAACAATGCAATAGCAAGGGAATATACAATGGAGGGATACCACGATACCAAGATGATATGGAGGTTACCGTCCGGCGATGATGAGTAGCGGTGTTCTTGATGTAGATACCAAGATGATGGAGACTCGTCCCTAAGTAGCCGAAACACCTTAGGAAACGGAAAAACCGCGAACTCAAAATCTCAAACGTCAAATGTCAAATGGTGGTAGCCGAAAGCGGTGGTGGTTGCGGAAGCTCAAAGGGGTTGCGTAAATGCAATGGTGTTTTTGGAGTACGCAATGCGGAAGTGGAGGGTAAGGTGGTGAACTATACACGTGTCGGAGTTGAGGTTGCCGTCCCTAAGTAGCCGAAACACCTTAGGAGACACAAGTCACAACTCGAAAAAGCTCAATCAACAATTGGGTTAAGTTGGGGGTGGTTGAAGTGTATGTTGGGCAAGGTTATGTGGAAGTGGTGGTGGTGGTTGATGAAGAAGCAATCGTCCCTAAGTAGCCGAAACACCTTAGGAGACTCGAATCACTACTCAAGCAAACACTAATGCTATGGGGAAGAAAATTGGTTAGGTTGCGGAAGTCGGTGGTGGTTATGCGGAGGATGTGGCGGAAGCCCTAGGCAAAGATGCCAAAGTTCACAAAATTTGATGGAGTCAAATGATTTTGGTGGTATTTTTGTTGGAAGGGGGATGTCAAGACCTTTTCAACGAGCTAAAGAACGTCAAAATCGGAGTTCGGATGAATTAGTTATGGACAAAACAAAAATCAGCCGAAGTCTGAAACTACAGGTTACGGACGTCCGGAAAGGTCGGACATCCGTAAATTCAGTTCGGGTTAGGGGTTCCGGTCGTCCGGAAAAGGTCGGACGTCCGGTCGTTCCAGGGTCCGGGACGTCCGGAAAACTCCGGCCGTCCGGTGGGTCGGGGTCAACGCAAAAATTGAGATCCGGGACGCGATTTTGAGCGGAATTTTGGGATTTTGGGGTCAAAATTCGCGGGATTTTGTGGATGGAAAGTGGAGAAACTTGGGGAAATGCTAGATCCACTCGAAACCAAGCAAATCCATGGATCAAAATCAACAAAACATCATCACACTAACAAATCACAAAAAAATTTGGGGCTATTTTTGGTGGTGAATTTTCGAATTTGGGGAAGAACACAACAAAATCAAGCTAGAAAAGACGGGGTAGGGGCTCCAAAACATGATCAACGTGGCTCATGATACCATAGATGATGTAGGGTGGAACCATACATGGGCGATCTTTCACGTTGGAGCGGATCCTACGGTGGATTACGATGAACGAGCGGAAGAACACGAGGAAATCACGGGGAGGAACGAGGGAAAACACTCAACCAACAAGGAATCGGTCACACAAATGCTAGATCAAAGAACACAAAGGGAGATACATGATTCAAGGTCAACAAAGGACGATACAAACGGTAGCCGTTCTTCTCCGTGAGGAGGTCTTGATGATGGTCTTCTCCGCAAAGGGAGGTCTTGAATCCAAGGTGGATCGCCTCCGAAGAGGGGCCGCGGTCTCTCTCGTGGAGTAGATCCGGTATGGATAATGAAGCTCTGTCTATGAGCTAAATCAACGCTAACCCTAACTAGGAGGAGGTGGAGGAGTATATATAGTCATGGGCGCGAAGGGGTAAGTGGAGGATACATGGACTCGGTCCAATACATCAGGCGCAGACAGGCCGGACGTCCGGAGGGTTCCGGCCGTCCGGAGGCTCGGAAGGTCCGGACGTCCGGAGCTCTTCGGACATCCGTAGATTCGGCTCAGTGCGCATCGGTCGGACGTCCGAGGGGGGCCGGTCGTCCGGAGGCTTCATGGGGTCCCGGACGTCCGGAGTTCTTCGGATGTCCGCAGATTCGATTCGGTGGTCGCTGCACGGTCGTGCGGAGCTCGAGTCGCTTGACGTCCGTCCCGGGTCTGACGTCCGGCCGCTGTAGCTTCGAGCAGCTTCTTCTCTTGGTCCGTGTACTTGGTGTCCTCGCCGTCTTGTCCATGGTCTTCCTCCTTGTTCCTGGTCATGCATAGCACATATATTTGAGGTAGTAACCATGTCTCACATGTGGGAAGTGAAGGTTCGGAGAGGAGCGAGTTCACCTTGTGTCCAATGGCGTTTGTTCGAGGTCTCGTCATATGTCCACTTGGGGCTTGGAGAGTAGTGGGAGTGTACATGGGGATGAACGTGGGATGCTCCGCATCAGGTCTTGTGGTGAGAGATAGCTTCTCCACCATCTCCATGATAGCCAAGTTGTTGCAGCTCCCTCCATCTATGATGACGCGCACAGAACGTTCCTTCACAACTCCCTTTGTATGGAACAAATTATGCCTCTGATTTTGCTCAGCTTGTGTGACCTGCACACTCAAAACACGTTGAGCAACTAAACATTCATACCTGTCAGCGTCTTCAGGAGCCATGTATTGCGTCTCATGATCAGAATCATATCCACCATGTTCTTCACGTGTAATAAGGGCCAAAGTCTCCTCATCATAGTCACTAGCGGACTCATACCCACCATCCTCAGTAGCAATCATCACATGCTGAGATTTGCATTCTCGCGCATAATGACCTCTTCCTTTACAATGACGACAAATAATCTCACTTGTGTGCCCTGTTGATGCCATGGAAGAAGAAGAGCTCTGTGTAGGTCCGGCAGGTGCGCTCTTGGCAGATAGTGGTGGTTGTGCCTGCTTTTTTGTATCACGGCTGGAGGTGGCACCTGATGGAGGTGCTGGTGTAGTGGAAGTAGAAACTGCACGCGGTGTCCATGAGGAAGGTCGACCTGCAGAAAAGTTAGTGCGCGTGATGAGGACATCAATACCATTGTTACACCCACAGCCCCTGCTGCTATACATACTGGACCAATTACTAGAGCTCGCGCACGCCAATTAAATTATCAGGTACTTTCGTTTCTTGGTAATGATTCTAATGTTCATGAGAATATGATGCTGCCTAAATTGGATACATTTGTTTTGCTTACAAATGAAGGGCCTAGCTTGGAGAAGGATGGACATTGGAGCAAGAACAAGCATGGAGATGATGCCATGCCAAGGGGAACAAGAACGGAGTTACAAGTGATGATTTCAGGACTTTGAAGCCACCATAATGGGTGCATGAAGCCTTGGACGAAATATACAAGATGCTACTTCATAAATTTCGTCCCGAGGCTATTCTAGGTGCTGCGTCACCTTATTATTGGGCCAGGCCCTTGTAATTTCGAAATACACCAGTATAGGCTATTTTAGAGTCCGTATGTGGGGGAAACAATAGGGTTGATTTCGGACCCCTACACCAAGGGCCACGAAATTCCCCTCTTCCTCCATATATACAGCCCTTAGGGCACCGCTTAGACTTTGGGTTTTGTTTAGATTAAAAGTTCGCCATAGCTGCAACTTCGCAGCATTTCGCTTTGTGTTCAACGACTGCACAAAGGCGCCACAGTAACCCCACCTTGATCAATAAAGCTTTCATCTTATATTCGCAATATCCAGATTGCAATCTCGCTTTCTTGCTTGTTCTTCGCTTTGCTCGCAGGAAACAGACCCTCGTGGTCAGGTTGATCGTGCTCCGGCGTGGTCAATAACCTCTCGGAGTTGGTTTAGCGATTGCTAAGGCGCGACGTCCTCGCACGTTCATAGTCGGATCGTCAAGGTCGACTCCCACAGAAACGATAGCCACCATCTCATCGAAACATTGGGACACCTTTGCCTCTATCAAGTGGTATCAGATTTTCAGGTTGCTCGGTGAGATTTTACAGTTTTTCAGAGATTAGATCGAGTCTGTTCTTCATACCTAAAGTCCACGAAAAAGCCACAAAAAATTAGGGTTAGTTCATCATATCCGAACCAATCTGAGCCTTCGCATAATCTTTTGGGGTTTTTGCTTTGTTGAATTTGCGGTTGCATCGTCGTGTCAAGTTGCCGGTCTTAGAGTCTAGTCTTTTAGAGTTTCGAGTTACGTCATAAGTTGTCACGCCGCCAAGACCATCATCATCGCCTTGCCATCTACCACCAATCCATATCCATATACCACCACCAATCCGCACTGGGAAGAGTTTTGAGACACTCGCCATTATAGTGATTTTTCAAAAAAAAAGAGCAACAAGAAAAAAAAAGCAGCGCAGAAAAAAAAGAAAGAGCGAAAAAAAATTCCAGAGTGTGCTTTTCCGTTGTTTCCGTGCAGCGCCGTGATTTTGTTAGTGTTCTAGGCTCGCGTCTCTAGCACGGTCTAGCCTAGGACCAAGACAAGACTGCCGTCGTTGAGCGTTCATTCAACTTTGCATCTCCGAATTGATTATTGCTGACCCTTTTGCTACCATATTATAAGCCTTCCCAGCTCCACATACATCTACATCGTATGCGTTTGACTCTCCCCGGTAATCGCTCTATCCAAGCTTTGAGAGTTTTGACTACATCGGTTGCCGATCACCGCTTTCTTCTTTGGGTAAGAACTGGTAAGAATTTGAGATTTGCTTGACGGATTTGTGACTGTCCACCACACCACCACCACCACTTCCTAGTAGTCCGTCAATCATATTCTTGTGTGTTTCTATTGCTGCTAACCATGGCAGGATCACAAGCCGACGAGACCGACCGGGAGAACATGACAAACAAAGCGCTACATGATAAGTTTCAACAAATGATGAGTGGGCAGGTGGAAGATGTTCTAAATAGATTTGAAGAGGCCATGGAGAAGATAGATGGCATTGAGAAGGCGTTGAAACAAAGCTCGATAACAAGTTTAATGAATTGCTCGCTGCCTACCACCACCACCACCGGCTGCACCTAATGCACCTCTACAACAACAACAACGACTACCTCCACATCGCTGAAGCAACCCTCCGCCGAGCGAGCCGTGTCCCTCTTCACCGGCCAAGTCAGCTGGTGCTCATTGATATACGTGGCTCCTGCTGGCCGATGTGGGGAGGATGATTATGTGAGAGAGTACGAGGATGAGGTTGATCAACTTCAGAACTACGTGCAACCACCAGCACCACAACCACCAGCACCACAACCACCAGCACCACAACCACCCGGTCGTCCACATGCCAATAATGGCAATGTTAGGGCTCCCCCTCAGGTACGAGATCATGACCATTTCCCTAAATTGAAGTTGAATATTCCACCATTTGAGGGTAGATATGTTCCTGATATATATCTTACTTGGGAGTTAGAAACTGAACAACGATTTACATGTTTACAATATCACGAGGAGAGACGTGTTCCCGCTTGCTTTGTGCTTTCACTAGCTTTGCATGTGTTTGGTGGTGCGAACATTGTAGATTATATCCTGTTCCAGCTACTTGGGCTGCTTTGAAAACTGCTATGCGTACTCGTTGGGTTCCACCATATTATCAACGTGAATTACTTCAAAATTGCAGCGCTTAAGACAAGGAAAAATTCGGTAGAAGAATATTATCGTGAATTACAAACTGGCTTGATTAGATGTGGTATTGTTGAGGAGAATGAAGCTATGCTTGCACGTTTTCCGGGTGGATTAAATAGAGATATTCAGACCATTCTAGACTACAAGGATTATACTAATATCACTCGATTATTCCATCTTGCTTGTAAAGCTGAACGTGAAGTGCAGGATCGACAGCGTTGGCGCGGACTAACTTTTCTCGCAGGTCGACCTTCATCATGGACACCACGCATCATCTACTTCCACACGTTCTACTACACCGGCACCTCCGCCGTGGCTGCCACCTCCAACCGTGATACAAGAAAGCAGGCACAACCACCACTATTCCGCCAAGAGCGCACCTTTCTGGGCCTATGAGCTCTTCTTCGTCCATGGCGTCCAACAGGCACACAAGTGATATTATTTGTCGTCGTTGTAAGGGAAGAGGACATTTTGCGGAGAATGCCAATCTCAGCGTGTGATGATTGCTACCGAGGATGGTGGGTATGAGTCCGCTTAGTGACTATGATGAAGAGACTTTGGCTCTTATTACACATGAAGAACATGGTGGAGATGATTACGATCATGAGACGCAATACATGGCTGTCAAGATGCTGACAGGTATGAATGTTTAGTTGCTCAACGTGTTTTGAGTGTGCCGGTTACACAAGCTGAGCAAAATCAGAGGCATAACTTGTTCCATACAAAGGCAGTTGTGAAGGAACGTTCTATTCGCGTCATCATAGATGGAGGGAGCTGCCACAACTTGGCTAGCATGGATATGGTGGAGAAGCTTTCTCTCACCACAAGACCACATCCACATCCTTACTACATCCAATGGTTCAACAACAGCGGCAAGGTTAAGGTAACACGTCTTTGCTCGTGTGTATTTTAGTATCTCTACATATGCTGATTATGTTGATTGTGATGTGGTACCTATGCAAGCATGTTCCTTATTACTTGGTAGACCATGGCAATTTGATAAAAATTCTGTACACCATGGTAGAAACAATCAGTATACTCTTGTTCACAAGGATAAAAATATTACTTTGCTTCCTATGACTCTGATTCAATTTTGAAAGATGATATTAATAGAGCTAATAAAGCAAAACAGGAGAAAAATAAGAGTGAAAATCAGATTGTGGCAAAAGAATTTGAGCAACAAATGAAGCCTAATAATAAACCATCTAATGTTGCTTCGAAATTAAAGCTGAAAAGTGCATGTTTACTTGCCACCAAATCTGATATTAAGGAGCTAGATTCTAGCAAATCTGTTTGCTATGCTTTTGTGTGCAAAGAGGCATTATTTTCATTCGAGGACGTGCCTTCCTCTTTGGCCCCTGCTGGCACTAACATTTTGCAGGAGTTCGCTGACGTCTTCCCACAAGACGTACCACCGGGATTACCACCTATTCGAGGGATTGAGCATCAAATTGACTTAATTCCCGGTGCATCGCTACCCAACCGTGCACCATACCGTACCAATCCGGAGGAGACGAAGGAGATTATCGTCAAGTACAGGAGCTGCTCGACAAAGGTTATATACGCGAATCTCTTAGTCCTTGTGCTGTTCCTATTATACTAGTGCCTAAAAAGGATGGTACGTCGGCGTATGTGTGTTGATTGTAGAGGCATTAATAATATTACTATTCGTTATCGTCATCCTATTCCTAGGCTAGATGATATGCTTGATGAATTGAGTGGCTCTACAATATTCTCCAAAGTTGATTTGCGTAGTGGATACCATCAAATTCGTATGAAATTGGGAGATGAATGGAAAACAGCATTTAAAACTAAGTTTGGTTTATATGAGTGGTTAGTCATGCCTTTTGGGTTAACTAATGCACCTAGTACTTTCATGAGACTAATGAACGAAGTTTTACGTGCTTTCATTGGACGATTTGTGGTAGTCTATTTTGATGATATACTGATTTATAGCAATTCTTTGGAAGAACATTTGGAACATTTACGTGATGTTTTTAATGCTCTACGTGATGCACGTTTGTTTGGTAACCTTGGGAAGTGCACCTTTTGCACCGACCGAGTATCTTTTCTTGGCTATGTTGTTACACCACAGGGAATTGAATTTGATAAAGCCAAGATTGAAGCTATTGAGAGTTGGCCGCAGCCCAAAACGGTCACACAAGTGAGGAGTTTTCTTGGACTCGCTGGTTTCTATAGGCGTTTTGTGAGAGACTTTAGCACCATTGCTGCACCGCTCAATGAACTTACAAAGAAGGATGTGCCTTTTGTTTGGGGTACCGCACAGGAAGAAGCCTTCACGGTATTGAAAGATAAGTTGACACATGCTCCTTTACTCCAACTTCCTGACTTTAATAAGACTTTTGAGCTTGAATGTGATGCTAGTGGAATTGGATTAGGAGGTGTGTTATTACAAGATGGCAAACCTGTTGCATACTTTTACGAAAAATTGAGTGGGCCTAGTCTGAACTATTCTACTTATGACAAAGAATTATATGCTCTTGTTAGGACTTTAGAGACATGGCAACATTATTTATGGCCCAAAGAATTTGTTATACATTACGATCATGAATCTTTGAAACATATTAAAAGTCAAGCTAAACTGAATCGTAGACATGCTAAATGGGTTGAATTCATTGAGACTTTCCCTTATGTCATTAAACACAAGAAGGGTAAAGAAAATGTTATTCTTGATGCTTTGTCTCGTCGCTATACTATGCTTTCACAACTTGACTTCAAAATATTTGGTTTGGAGACCATCAAAGATCAATATGTGCATGATGCTGATTTTAAAGATGTAATGCAGAATTGTAAAGAAGGAAGAACATGGAACAAGTTCGTTATTAAGGATGGTTTTGTGTTCCGTGCTAACAAGCTATGCATTCCTGCTAGCTCTGTTCGTCTTTTGTTGTTGCAGGAGGCGCATGGAGGAGGATTACTGGGACACTTTGGCGTGAAGAAGACGGAGGATATACTTGCTACACATTTCTTTTGGCCAAAGATGAGACGGGATGTTGAGCGTTTTGTTGCTCATTGCACTACATGTCAAAAAGCTAAGTCACGACTCAATCCTCATGGTTTATATATGCCTTTGCACTGTACCTAGTGTTCCTTGGGAGGATATATCTATGGACTTTGTTTTAGGTTTACCTCGAACAAAGAAGGGAGGGATAGCATATTTGTTGTCGTGGATAGATTCTCGAAAATGGCACACTTTATACCATGTCATAAAAGCGATGATCCGTTAATGTTGCTGATTTGTTCTTTCGTGAAATTATTCGCTTGCATGGTGTGCCAAATACTATTGTTTCAGATCGTGATACTAAATTTCTTAGCCACTTTTGGAGATGTTTATGGGCTAAGTTGGGGACTAAACTGCTTTTTAGTACTACTTGTCACCCCCAAACCGATGGACAAACTGAAGTAGTCAATAGAACTTTGTCTACTATGCTTAGGGCTGTTTTGAAGAATAATAAGAAAATGTGGGAAGAATGCTTGCCTCATATTGAATTTGCTTATAATCGTTCATTGCATTCTACTACTAAGATGTGCCCTTTTGAAATTGTGTATGGCTTCCTACCTCGTGCACCTATTGATTTGTTGCCTCTTCCATCTTCGGAGAAGGTTAATTTTGATGCTAAAGAACGTGCTGAATTGATTTTAAAAATGCATGAGTTAACTAAGGAAAACATTGAGCGTATGAATGCTAAATATAAACTTGTTGGAGATAAGGGTAGAAAACATGTTGTCTTTGCACTGGAGATCTTGTTTGGTTACATTTGCGTAAGGATAGGTTTCCTAATTTGCAAATCCAAGCTAATGCCACGTCTTGATGGTCCATTTAAGGTGTTAGAGAAAATAAATGATAATGCATATAAACTTGAGCTGCCTGCAGATTTTGGGGTTAGTCCCACTTTTAACATTGCAGATTTGAAGCTTTATTTGGGTGAGGAAGATGAGTTTCCGTCGAGGACGACTTCATTTCAAGAAGGGGAGGATGATGAGGACATCAATACCATTGTTACACCCACAGCCCCTGCCGCTATACATACTGGACCAATTACTAGAGCTCGGACACGCCAATTAAATTATCAGGTACTTTCGTTTCTTGGTAATGATTCTAATGTTCATGAGAATATGATGCTGCCTAAATTGGATACATTTGTTTTGCTTACAAATGAAGGGCCTAGTGATGCGGAGCATACCACGTTCATCCCCATGTACACTCCAACTACTCTCCAAGCCCCAAGAGGACTTATGACGAGACCTCGACCATACGCCATAGGGCACAAGGTGAACTCACTCCTCTTCGAACCGTCACTTTCCACATGTGAGACATGGCTACTACCTCATGCATGGACCTTGCATACACTCAGGTACAACCGAGACGGCCATGGAGGATCCAAGGACCAAGGCCAAGCATGGAAGATGAGAAGGAAGAAGAAGCAGGGAGCAAGCGGTACTACCGCTTGTGCCCGGGGTACTACCGCTTATCATCACAAGCGGCACTACCGCTCTACATCCACTCCACTTCCGCAAAGTCCGACAAACTTCGGAGTTCGAACGGTTCCAGAGCGGTACTACCGCCCATCATAGCGGTACTACCGCTTGCGCGCCTCAAGCGGTACTACCGCCCGAAGGACCGGTACTACCGCCCTGTCGCATTGCAGTGTATTGGGCCGAGCCGTGTACCCCTTCGCCCTCACTTACCCCTTCGTGGCTTAGCACTATATATACTCCTCCACCTCCTCCTAGTTAGGGTTAGCGTTGATTTAGCTCATAGATAGAGCTTCGCTCATCCATACCGGATCTACTCCACGAGAGAGACCGCGGCCCCTCTTCGGAGACGATCCACCTTGGATTCAAGACCTCCCTTTGCGGAGAAGACCATCATCAAGACCTCACGGAGAAGAACGGCTACCGTTTGTATCGTCCTTTGTTGACCTTGAATCATGTATCTCCCTTTGTGTTCTTTGATCTAGCATTTGTGTGACCGATTCCTTGTTGGTTGAGTGTTTTCCCTCGTTCCTCCCGTGATTTTCTCGTGTTCTTCCGCGTGTTCCTCGTGATTCCCAAGAGGATCCGCTCCAACGTGAAAGATCATCCACGTAGGGTTCCGCCCTACATCATCTATGGTATCATGAGCCACGTTGATCACGTTATTGGAGCCCCTACCCCTCTTTTTCTAGCTACATCATCTATGGGATCATGAGCCACGTTGATCACGTTATTGGAGCCCCTACCCCTCTTTTTCTAGCTTGATTTTGTTGATTTCATCCTAAATCCGAAAATCCCCACCAAAAATAGCCCCAAAATTTTTTGTGATTTGTTAGTTTTGATGATGTTTTGTTGATTTTGATCCATGGATTTGCTTGGTTTCGAGTGGATCTAGCATCTTCCCAAGTTTTCCCACTTTCCATCCACGAAATCTCTCCAATTTTGATCCAGAAATCATCCATTTCCGCCCCAAAATCGCGCCCCTATCCGGATTTGCGAAAAATCCCGACACGAAGCGGTACTACCGCCCTTCCAAGCGGTACTACCGCTTAGCACCTCCAAGCGGTACTACCGCCCTTCCAAGCGGCACTACCGCCTCCCGAGCCAGATTTTGCGAAAAACCCGACACGAGCGGTACTACTGCCCATTCCAAGCGGTACTATCATACGAGCGGTACTACCGCCCTCCCAAGCGGTACTACCGCCCAACCCAGTTTCAGCGTTCCGAGTTTCACCATTTTCATCATAACTTCTCACTCCGAACTCCGATTTGAGTGTTCTTTGGCTCGTTTTGAAGCTATCGACGTGCCCGAGGTCCTCACCTTGGTTTCACCACCTTTTGACACCATCAAATTTTGTGAACTTTGGCATCTTTGCCTAGGGCTTCCGCCACATCCTCCGCATAACCACCACCGACTTCCGCAACCTAACCAATTTTGTTACCCAAAGCATTAGTGGTTGCTTGAGTAGTGATTCGAGTCTCCTAAGGTGTTTCTGCCACTTAGGGACGATTGCTTCTTCATCAACCACCACCTCCACTTCCACATAACCTTGCCCACCATACACTTCAACCACCCCAACTTAACCCAATAGTTGTTTGAGCTTGTTTGAGTTGTGGCTTGTGTCTCCTAAGGTGTTTCGCCACTTAGGGACGGCAACTTCAACTCCGACACGTGTATAGCCCATCATTCCACTTCCGCATTGCCAAGTGCAAACCACCACCGCATTCCCGCTACCACCATTTTGACATTGGACGTTTGAGATTTTGAGTTCGCGGTTTTTCTGTTTCCTAAGGTGTTTCGGCTACTTAGGGACGAGTCTCCATCATCTTGGTATCTACATCAAGAACACCGCTACTCATCATCGCCGGACGGTAACCTCCATATCATCTTGGTATCGTGGTATCCCTCCATTGTATATTCCCTTGCCATTGCATTGTGAACCCCTAGCCTTACTTTTGCGTTACTTGCCTATCGAGACTAGCCATTTGAGTATTGCGGCAACGTTACTTGTGCACATTAGTGATCATACTTCCCATAGCATACATAACATATCATATTGGTATCATATCTTGTGCCACCAGTTTGTTCCGCATATACACTATTGCTATCTTGGTTTGTGCATTGTGCAAAAGTGGCCATAGAAAAAAAAGAAATAAAGCTTTTAAGCAAAAGAGAGAAAGAGCAAAGAAGCTTGTAAGCAAGTGCCATAGCATCATACCACATTGCATATAAGATTACCATATCCGATCATCTTGGATCATCTTGAGAGAAACACCGGAACCATACATACATAGCATACTTGGGATAGAAGTTTATCCATTTTGCATCTTATAGGTTATGCACAAGTGTCGTATCCGCCTATTGAGCAATCGTGCTAAGCGTCTCTCTTGAGTTGTGCAACACGAAGCGTTTTCCGTGGATTCCACATTTTGTGCTCATTCCTTGGTTGCACGACCCCATTTATCTATCCGTGTGTGTGTTTCCGTGTGCCATTCTTTGCTATTGGTCCATTTGTTTCACTTGCGAATTTGTGAATCTCTTTCAACATTATTGACTCTTGCTAACATTTTGCATTAAATTTTTGTGCCACTATCCTCACCGAGCTCCTCCATAAGCTTTACTTGTGTAGGTGTGAGAACCGACAAGGATTGGTACCAATAGTGCTATTTCATTGTCCGCATTTGAGTGAACTTGATTCATTTTCAACATCGGTCAAGGTACATTGGTATAAGTTCTTCTCTTTCTCCCACTCATATTTGTGCGAGTCTTGTGATGGATAGGCAAGGCATTTCATCTCCGGTCTTCGACAACAACGACGGCATGAACAACTACATCACCAAAGCGTCTCTCTTCGATGCGCAACGACAAGTGCAAGGCACACAATCAAGATTGCGAGAGCGCGCCGAGAACATCTCCGGCGACATTCATCACTCCGAAGCAAGGAGAAGGGACTACTTCGACAAGAAGCTTGCCGCACATAAAGAGGAGCAAGATGCAAGGATGGAGGAGATTCGGGCCTTGATCAAGTCTTCTTCCCTTTGTCATCTTCAAGACGGCGACGTTCAAGCCACAAGTCTTGGGCGCCTAAGCGATGCAAGCGCAAGTCGTCCACATCTCCATGGCGACCACCATCACGTTCGTGATCAACATCGTCATGAAGGAAAGTCACCTTCAAGCATCATGTGCACGAAGTCGACGAACGACATCTACTACGAGCTCAAGAACGACAACGACATCATCATCATGAAGATGCTCCACAAGCGCAAATGCACAAGTCCCAACAAGCCCTACTTCACGCCAAGTCGAAGCTTCATAAGCACAAGAGAAGACCGCGAGACGACCACCACCAAGACGGTGCTATGGCTACATCAACCACTTGGCATCTTCGCCAAGTGTTCTCAAGGCATCTTCGCCTTTGGACGTCACGACATCTTCGCCTACTTCCCATGTATGCGCCTACATCGACTTCATCAAGTCCAAGGCGACCACCTACGGCGAGGCGACCCTTCCATCCTCGGAAGCCCCTCAAGGAAGATGGCCGAGCATGGGAAACTCCCTTCGGTCATGGAGACGAGCTATGAGGTGCCACATCATATGGGCCTCCAACACCAAGGCGGTGACAAGGCGGTCGAGCAAGGGCCATCCCTTCGACCACGGGCGACGAGCCTTGAACCTCTTCAACAACATGAAGGCAGCGCCCACATTGGACTCATACTCCGAGTCAAGCTACGCGACGACAGCGCATGGAGACATTTGCACCTACATCTCTCCGGTACCCACATATGTCGAGATGCCCCAATTGCCATGTGAGGAGAGCCACCACCCCATGAGTGACATGAGTGACTCCACCATACGTGACATTGAGAGCATTTCCTATGAAAGGATGAGTGTGACCACCACTAGCCCCACACATGAGAACATGCCACACATCCTATGTGAGGTTGAGAGACATTTGAGTGACTCCACCCACCATACGAAAGTGAGAGCATCCTTGAGGGAGTGAGTGAGCCACAACACTTAGTGAGTGAGGTAGTTGACACGGCACATGAGGCCACTATGATTTCTAACGACTTAACCTCTACTCCTAGTGTGTTTTCTTCTTTGGTGCTAGGTCTCCTACATGACGACATGCCTATCCTTGATGAGTCTATTCCTCCATTGGAGGCAGCGATGGCCATGGTGGACAATGTTGCACCCCACATGGTTCCATCACGATGAAGATGACAACGAATGGATCGTTGACACCTCACCTACAACACATGAGCGACCTTCCAAAGGTAACATAGGTGATGGTGCTTCTCTTGTCCCACTAGTGGACTCTCTTGACTTCGATTGCTCCCATGATGTTGACCCACCTATTACCATGCTTCATGCTAGTAAAACTTCTTCATGCCTTGACTTACCTATTTATGATGAATATGATGATGAGCATGTTGAGTTGCCTAGTTGCGATGCTATGCTTCATAGGATATCATGTGAAGATTCTATTGGTCACATTATGTTTGACAATCCATTGAACTTGTCATATGCTATGAGTGAGATCTCCCATATTGCCTCATTTCAGTCTCAACATAGTAACTATGCATGCCCCATTAAAATAAATCCCATTTGCACTTATGGCATAGATGACGAGATGATGGTCATTGGCTTTTGCTTCTCTTGTGATGATATTACCATGCTTCCTTTACATGATTTGCGCAATTCATCTACTATGTCATGCCATGATCACATTGAACCAAATATGCTTTGTTTTGGATGTTGTCAATATTCTCCATGTGATGTTGCTACTCATACTAATGAGGAGACCCCCATAGTTTCCTCATACATATTAGGAAATTTTGATACATGCCATACTTTGCATGATTCCCATAATTGCGTGCACCATATGCTTCCCATGAATAACAATGCTCTAGATATTTCCCATGATGCATTGCACAATTTGAGTCTCCATTATGCCGTACATAACAACAAACCTATCATGATGGATGACATGTTTCTATATCACGCATCTCATTTATTTGAGCACTATATATTTTGTGCTAACCGACACATGCACGTATGCATCATGATGGATGATGTGTACATCTACCACGCACACACAATTTTCTCTTTGTCTTTGTTTTGTGTAGGTACCCACATACGATCGTCAACATCTCAATCCCATGAGTTGATTTAAACGAGCTCTTGAGAGCAATGATGACTTGGGATCCCGTGGACTATCCTTACCACCATTCCTTTTCGGCCAGACTACGCGCACCTCTTCTACTTGGCTCTCACACGGCTATGGGCTATTTACCACTTGCCACCTTATGCTCATTTTACCGCGTTCACTTTGCATGTTATGCTTGCTTCTATGCCTTTGCCATGCACTTGTGACCCTTGCTTGCATCTACCCATGTTTTATCATTATGCTACTTCTATGTGTATTTGCATGCTTGGTGGAGATTCTTGTTGCTATTGCCATGTTTATCATGTGCCCCATGCTATTGATGCTATTTTGCTCATATCTTGCTTTCATGCTTGTGCTATGACATGTGAATTATTCATGCCCACTATTTGCACACATGACATGCTTACCATGATCCCTTCTAGTATGTTGCATCTTCGCACTACTAGCTTGCTTGACTTGATCGCTATGATTTCTTACTATGTTGCATCACCCATGTTCCTCTATCACTTGCTTTCTTGGGTTGATGACATATATGTTCATGCCTCTCACATGATATATCTTGTTTATTGTCGCTTGCCTCCTATAGTTGCCTCTATGCTTCATGATCTTGGAGACTTGGACACTTCACTTGTGATGCATGCTTGTTTACTTGAGCCTATTGTATTTGGTTGTTCTCGCATCATATGCCTCCATACTATGAAATGCTCCGTTGTACTTTCTTATGATGAGCATGATGCATACACTTGTTGGGTATCTTACCACTTGAATGATAGGTTTTGCACTTCCGCTAACCTCATTTGTTTTTCCGAGTGTTTGTCATGTTCTTTCGTTTTGAAGGATTCACAAGGCATTACCGTCATGAGACATATTGGTTACGTGAAGGCATACATGATGTGCGACACCAACATTTTCGACATCCTCATAAAGGTGAACTCCTTCTTCTTGAGCCATCCTCAAGTTTGCATATTGGATGGGTCATTCTTTCATTGTTGTTTCCTTCTTATTGTCCACATGATACATCTATTGGATGGAGGATCGACATTGGAGGTTGGCTCTATGGACCTTTACTTTGAGGAGCGCTCGGACTTATGGGATGCACCTTCGGAATTCCACTCATGCCACGACATCGAGCATTGGTACACCACCATCTCCATATTTGTTTATTGTGCTCATACATGTCATGCTCGATGGATATATCATTCTCACCACAAGTTTGCACCCTATGCATGGATTGACACACATTATGATTGCCTTGTTGCATCTTGTATTCCCATGTCATCCATGATATTTGAGCTTGTTCACTTCCTTAGCAAATTTGTTGTGATCTTTCTTGATGGCATATTCATACATAATGATCACATTGCCTACCATCAATTGCATGATGACATTCACATATTGAGAATCCATTGCTATGTTCATGCTTTTGATGCACCATCCCATTATGACATCATATTGCACCGTGGTTGCATTGCCCATACTCATAACACAATTGTGCATAATGATTGCATTTGTTCCCATGAATGCTTTGCATACCATTCTAGATCATTTTGATAAGCTTCATGCGCTTTGTCACGAACTATATTGTCGCACTGACCCATTCTTACATGATGGACACTTTGCGTGCGCTAACCATTGTATTTCCGAGTGTTGCTTGTGTTTGCTCTTTTTGCATGTCTATCACTCCGGCGACACCTTGGACTACTTGGATTGCACCATGTCTTCAACTTCGTCCAACTACAAGTGTGTCTACGACAACCGTTTCCATGGTGATGAGGTTCACGATCCGAGGTCGGATCTTTCCCAACGGAGGGGAGATGATGCGGAGCATACCACGTTCATCCCCATGTACACTCCAACTACTCTCCAAGCCCCAAGAGGACTTATGACGAGACCTCGACCATACGCCATAGGGCACAAGGTGAACTCACTCCTCTTGAACCGTCACTTTCCACATGTGAGACATGGCTACTACCTCATGCATGGACCTTGCATACACTCGGGTACAACCGAGACGACCATGGAGGATCCAAGGACCAAGGCCAAGCATGGAAGAGGAGAAGGAAGAAGAAGCTGGGAGCAAGCGGTACTACCGCCCAGTGCCCAGCCAGTACTACCGCTTATCATCACAAGCGGCACTACCGCTCTACATCCACTCCACTTCCGCAAAGTCCGACAAACTTGAGTTCGAGCAGTTCAGAGCGGTACTACCGCCCATCATAGCGGTACTACCGCTTGCGCGCCTCAAGCGGTACTACCGCTCAAGGACCGGTACTACTACCGCCTGTTCAGGCAGTGTATTGGGCCGAGCCCGTGTACCCCTTCGCCCTCACTTACCCCTTCGTGGCTTAGCACTATATACTCCTCCACCTCCTCCTAGTTAGGGTTAGCGTTGATTTAGCTCATAGATAGAGCTTGGCTCATCCATACCGGATCTACTCCACGAGAGAGACCGCGGCCCCTCTTCGGAGACGATCCACCTTGGATTCAAGACCTCCCTTTGCGGAGAAGACCATCATCAAGACCTCCTCACGGAGAAGAACGGCTACCGCTTGTATCGTCCTTTGTTGACCTTGAATCATGTATCTCCCTTTGTGTTCTTTGATCTAGCATTTGTGTGACCGATTCCTTGTTGGTTGAGTGTTTTCCCTCGTTCCTCCCCGTGATTTTCTCGTGTTCTTCCGCGTGTTCCTCGTGATTCCCCGTAGGATCCGCTCCAACGTGAAAGATCATCCACGTAGGGTTCCGCCCTACATCACCTAGCTTGGAGAAGGATGGACATTGGAGCAAGAACAAGCATGGAGATGATGCCATGCGCAAGGGGAACAAGAACGGAGTTACAAGTGATGATTTCAGGACTTTGAAGCCACCATAATGGGTGCATGAAGCTTTGGACGAAATATACAAGATGCTACTTCATAAATTTCGCCCCGAGGCTATTCTAGGTGCTCGTCACCTTATTATTGGGCCAGGCCCTTGTAATTTCGAAATACACAAGTATAGGCTATTTTTAGAGTCCGTATGTGTGGGGAAACAAGAGATAGGGTTGATTTCGGACCCCTACACCAAGGGCCACGAAATTCCCCCCCTCTTCCTCCATATATACAGCCCTTAGGGCACCGTTTAGACTTTGGGTTTTGTTTAGATTAAAAGTTCGCCATAGCTGCAACTTCGGCGTGCCGTTTGTGTTCAACGACAGACAAAGGCGCCACAGTAACCCCACCTTGATCAATAAAGCTTTCATCTTATATTCGCAATATCCAGATTGCAATCTCAGTTTCTTGCTTGTTCTTCGTTTGCTCGCAGGAAGCAGACCCTCGTGGTCGAGGTTGATCGTGCTCCGGCGTGGTCAATAACCTCTCGGAGTTGGTTTAGCGATTGCTAAGGCGCGACGTCCTCGCACGTTCGTAGTCGGATCGTCAAGGTCGACTCCCACAGAAACGATAGCCACCATCTCATCGAAACATTGGGACCCCTTTGCCTCTATCAGCGCGCCATTGCTTGTCGATCCTGCACTTCACGTTCAGCTTTACAAGCAAGATGGAATAAACGAGTGATATTAGTATACTCCTTATACTCTAGAATGGTCTGAATCTCTCTATTTAATCCACCCGTAAAACGTGCAAGCATAGCTTCATTCTCCTCAACAATACCACATCTAATCATGCCAGTTTGTAATTCCTGATAATATTCTTTTACAAAAAATTTTCCTTGTCTTAAACGCTGCAATTTTTGAAGCAATTCACGTTGATAATACGGTGGAACCCAACGAGTATGCATAGCAATTTTCAAAGCAGCCCAAGTAGCTGGAATAGGATATAATCTACAATGTTCAGACCACCATACACATGCAAAACTAGTGAAAGCACAAACAGCGGCAGCAACCCGTATCTCCTCGGGATATTGTAAACATGTAAAACGTTGTTCAGTTTCTAACTCCCAAGTAAGATATATATCAGGAACATATCTACCCTCAAATGGTGGAATATTCAATTTCAGTTTAGGAACATGGTCATGATCTCGCACCTGAGGTGGTGGTGCAGGCCTACCATTGCGATTATATACGAGGTCGACTTCTTTGGTGGTGGTGCTGGTGGCTACACGTAGTTCTGATTTTGATCAACCTCATCCTCATAATCGCTCGCATACTCATCATCCTCCTGGGTACCACCAGCAGCAGCAGCAGGAGCCAAAGAAGCATCAACAACAGGTACATCAGCAACAGAAGTTTGGCCATCCTCAAGAGGAACATGCTGCACTCGTCCATACTGATTCGGAAGGGGGTGTTGTTGATAGAGGCGAGGGTCCCGATCTTTCGATGAGATGATAACTATCGATTTGGTGGAGTAGACTTTGACGATCCGACTACAAACATGCACGAGTTGCGCCTTAGCAATCGCTAAACCAATCTCCACGAGGTTCTTGGCGATGCGGAAGCACGATCGGCTGACCACGAAGGTCTATTCCTCGCAAGCAATCGAAGAACGAGCAAGAATATGATAAAGCAATCTGAATATTGCGAATATATATGAAGTATTGATAATGGTGGGGATCCGTAAGCGGTCTTGGTGCAGTCGTTGGACACAAACGAAGTACGAAGTTGCAATGGCTAACTTTTAACTAAACAAATCCCAAGGAAAAAGCTACTAGATGGATCTACTTATATAGGAGCAAGGGTGGCGGCCAAGGAGGTGGGAGGACGTCCCAAGGCAGCCTAAAACTAACCCTAGGTCGTACAAGGCCAATGGGCCCAAGCGGAGATGACGTAACACCTTTGGACTTGTAGTTTGACTCGGATTCTGCTGCAGCATCAGATTGTTTCGTCCATAACTCAATGCTCCGGACGATTTTGAAGGTGAATCCAATTGGGTTGGAAAGTGCACGAAATCTATTTTCCAACAAAAAAACAATCACCCAATTTGGAGTCAGGATGAAAAAGTTATTGACGATTTGAGTCAGGTATGTCTGTGCAGTCCGAATCTGAGTCCAGAACGTGAGAGACTTGGACTCTATCTTCTCTTGGGCCAAAAGTGACGTGAGAGAACTTTTTGAATAGCAAGTAAACATCTCTTTCTCCCTTATCTTCATATGTGGATTGTACAAATGTACCATACACCTGCAATAAGACATGGCACAAAAGTTTGTGAAGTATTTTTGTCCTGGATGACATAAATAAATTATTGCATAGTTTGCATTAGAAATCACCTCACAAATATACATGTATGCAATTTTTTTGGTCGTATCCAAGGTAGCCATGTCCTCATCAGTTGTTGTTGTCGTTGCAGAGGTGCTATAGGTGCAGCCGGCGGTGGTTGTTGAAAACGCGCAAGCAATTCATTAAACTTGTTATCAAGCTTTGTATCGAACGACTTCTCAATGCCATCTATCTTCTCCATGGCCTCTTCAAATCTGTTTAGCACATCTTGCACCTGTCCACTCATCATTTGCTGAAATTTATCATGTAGTTGTTTGTTTGTCAGGTTCTCCCAATCAGTCTCATCGGCTTGTGATCCTACCATGGTTAGCAACAAATAGAAACAAACAAGAATATGATCCTATAGACTACTAGGAATAGGTGGTGGTGTATCACAAACCCGTCAAGCAAATCTCAAATTCTTACCAGTTCTTACCCAGCGGGGAGGTGATTGGCAATCGTTGTAGTCAAAACTCTCAAAGCTTGGATAAGCGATTACCAGGAGAGTCAAACGCACGACGTAGATGTATGTGGAGCTGGGAAGGCTTATAATATGGTAGCAAAAAGGGTCGGCAATAATCAATTCAGAGATACAAAATTGAATAAACGCTCAACGATGGTACTGTGCTGGTCCTAGGCTAGACCGTGCTAGAGACGCGAGCCTAGAACACTAACAAAATCACGGCGCTGCACGTAAACAAAGGAAAAGCACACTCTGGAACTTTTTTTTTCGCTCTGTTTTTTTTGCGCTGCTTTTTTTTGCGAAAAATCACTATAATGGCGAGTGTCTCAAAACTCTTCCTGTGTCAAACTGAAAGGATGGGCACGAAATTTTTGACAAATTTTTTCCGGAAATCGAGGCGTGACAGCGAAAAAGTGCGACAAAAAATCACTATGATGGCGAATGTCTCAAAACACTCCTGGGGACCTAAAAATAGGATTTGGAAAAAATATTTTCGGTCGCCGAAATTTTGGCCTAAAAACTGCCCGGGGGTCACCAGACTCTTTTTTTTCTTTTTTCTTTTTTGCCGAAACTTACTCAGGCAAGGAAACACGAATCGAAAATTAGATGGATCTCGAAAACAAACCTAATACGGAAAGAACCCGGATTGGTGGTGGATATATAGTGGTAGGATATGGCAGCGGTGGTGGTATATGATAGCGATGGTGGTATATGGATATGGATCGCTGGTATATGGCAGCTGAAAGATCGTGGATGTCGCCTAGAGGGGGGGGTGAATAGGCGCTTTAAAATAATTACGGTTGAGGCTTGAACAAATGCGGAATAAATCTAGTGGTTAATTTGAAAAGCACAAAACCTACAACAACTAGGCTCACCTATGTGCACCAACAACTTATGCTAAGCAAGAAAAACTACTTAGGTGATAGCAAGATATATGACAAGAAACAATATGGCTATCACAAAGTAAAGTGCATAAGTAAAGGGCGCACCTCACCCTGGTGCGCCATTAGTATTTTTTTTGATTTCTGCTCGAGCCAACAGGTTATCTTCCACCTGACCTGATCCACATCAAGTTCCTTCTACTAGCTCGACTGGTCGTGACCAGTTCTCACACTAGGAGGTCTGGGTTCGATTCCCAGGCTCCACAATTTTTTATGCATTTAAAATGCTGTTTGATACTTATTTGTGTTTAAATATGTTCAAACTTGTTTAAATCATAACAGTAATATTTTTTATAAGACAGTAATATTTTTTAAAAAATATCATCAAACGATAATGCCGGTGGAGGCGGGGAGGTGCGAAGTGCAGGGGTCTGTGCGGTTGAGTAGGGAGGGTGCGGGGGTGTGGCGGTTGAGTAGGGGAATCGAGGTGCGGGGGTCGGCGGTGGCGGCAGTGGACGAGGGGTGCTTTCGGCGAGGGGGATCTGGCGAGGTGGGATAGCGATCGAGATGGAGGGGGATCAAGATCGAGTGTACATGAAATTTAAAAATATTCATGATAGTTCAAAAGTGCCCATGAAATACAATCGAGAAATGAAGGCTACGATTTAAATACAATCGATCTTAGCTAGCTATCTGTTCACAATCTTCTTGCCCTTCTTTTTCGCAAATGGAGTTCTTACGTGGAGCAGACGTCCTTTAGGTAGGGTGGTCCTGCTTCTTCTTGTGGTGTATCTTTGCTACTTCATCGTAAATCGTCATGTTCAATCCTGGTCGCCGTACTTGTCGAAGTCTTGCTCATTGGCTACTCCATCCATTCCGATGATCTTCCTTTTGCCTCTCCTCACGACAACAACACGACCGGGCTTTGACGGTCGGTAATGAAGAAAGCATTGGTCAACTTGGGAAGCCCGGTACCCATGGCTCATTTTTCAAGGGTGACGCTTATGCGCTGGGTCTTGGATTTGGCTTCGTGTATAACCATGGTGGTGAAATACCGGTCTTCTTTTAGGGCGCTCTTCGCCCATCCGACACGGAACATCAGGACCTTCTCTCCGGTAGCTCGGCTCCCAGATCTCCTCGATCCTTCCGTAGTATCTGTTCTTGTCATTCTTGGTGTAGGATTCCATCGTTACCGGAGTTACGATAACCATCGCTCTTCATGTCCTTGGCCTCGGTGTAGAATGTGTAGCCGTTGATATAAATACGCCTCATAGGTCATCGAGGTTGTGCTCGGCATACATGACAAGGCGAATATGAGTTGTTCTTCCGCGGAAGAATCCTCATGTAAAGGATCTGACGAAGCTTCGCTTGAACCAACGCGTGAAACATGAGTTGTGCTCTTTGATTATATCTCCGTCCGTCCTCTGTTGGCCTCGGTCATTGTCGTCTTCTTAATAAAGGTTTTGTGCTCTACCACCCAAGGATCGACCACGTCTATGTGTTGTAGCGCGACTAGGTTTGCTCTTTCAAAAGTCGTGAGTCGACCCTCTAAGTCGACATGCATTTCATGGCGACCCTCACGGTGACCCCATCCGGCGAGCCTGCCGAGGTGCTGTTGACCAGCGAGACCAACCGGGTTCTCGATGCCTAGATAATTCGATGCGATGGGAGATGCACTCTTGGTCGAAAAGCCCTGGCTATACTTCCCTCTGGGCGTGACATGTTGCGAACGTATCCTTTGATGACACCATTCATCCTTTCGAGCGGCATCATCTTTGTGCGAGGAACGTCGTCCGAGTTGGATGATATCCTCCACTATATGGACCAGCGGATGCACCATAACGTCGAAGAATGCGGGCAGGAAGTACATCTCAAGCTCGCATAGTATCACCACGATCTCTTCCTGTAGCCTTCCGAGTTGCCTCACGCCCGATCGACTTCCGAGAGATGACGTCGAAAAAGTTGCATAGGCCAAATAGCGTTTCACGGGACGTGCGCGTCCATGATCCCACGGATTGCAACCGGAAGTATCTGCGTCATCGCGACGCGTGTGACCGTGAGACTTCATCCTCTTGAACTTCGCTTCATTTGGGTCTAGGTATCTGCTTATCTTCCTGCAGAACCGTAAGGAAGTTTTACTCCTAGGAGGCAAGTGAAAACTGCTCGATCTCCTCGACTTAGAGTGAAGCACGTGGGAGGGTAGTCATTTCTGTCTTGTTGGCCTTTTGCCTTTGCGACGACTTTCATCGTGTCTGCTTCGCCTCATCATCATCATCATCATCATTAGCGTGAAGCTCCCCGCACGATGCCCATTGATTTCAAGTCTGCCCTTGCTTTCGGCCCATCTTTGGTCCTCTACGGCATGTTGAGCGGTACCAAGCAGACTCGCACACGTTCTTCATGATATGCATGACATCAAGGCATGAGGCACACGGTGGATCTTCCAAGATCGACAAGTCCCGGAAAACAGACCTCGTTTTCCATACCTTCAGCGGCTGACTCTGGCGCCTTTCGCTTCTTTCCGGCTCTGGCGCCTTTTGCTTCTTTCGGCGGTGGGCAGTCTTTCCAATTTTTCAACAGCTTGTCTATTTCCTCGCCGCTCCTCGTACCTGCAGGCGTTTTCGAGTTCGGTTTCACCATCGAAACAGATCCTTGCGTTTCCTCCACGGGTCATCGTCCGCGAAGCCACCTTCTATGTCCCATGAACACGGTTTTCGAAGACCGGGATCTCTATCTAGTAGCGATACGTTGTGTCATCCATGCACCTTACACATCCAGAAAATCCGTGGACTACACCTTGCGAGATATCCGTAACCGAGATAGTCGTGCACCGTCGTGAGCGGCGGCTCTCATAGGGAAATATTCTTTCTGCGGCGTCCCCACGTATTGGCTGGCATTTTCCACGGCGTGTCAAGCTCCTCTTTCGGCAGCCCGGTACTGATTGATGTCGTTCCTGGTTGTTTCGGCCCTTCAATTAGCATACTCATGTGAATGTACTTCCTCTTCATGCACAACCGGGGGAAGGTTGTACATCCACACAAACACAGACCAGGTGCTATGTGTGCTTCTCGCTGCCAAACGGATTGACTCCATCGGTGCTCGCGCCCGGCATGATGTTCCTTGGATCGTTCCCAAATTTTGGGTCTTGAAGTTCAACGCTTGCCATCGCTCGCATCCTTAGGGTGACTCGGCATCTTGTCTTTTTATCTATCTCCGGATCATTTCGTCATCTTCTCGCTTCTTCTCGCTACCTTAGGGTCCGTGAAATACCGCTATGAGACGAGTGATCGGAAAGTACCACACCACTTTTCGAGGAGCTTTCTTCCTCTTCTTGTATCGAGTGGCGCCAAGACACCGGACATATGGTAGACTCCGCGTGCTCGTCCCGATAAATGATGCAATTGTTCATGCACACATGGTATTTCACGTGCGATAAATCCAGAGGACCCACGATTTTCTTCGCCTCCTCCAAACTGGTCGGGCACTTGTTCCCCTTGGGAAGACGTTCGTGCCAGAATGACATGTTCTCGTCGAAGCATGCGTCGGTCATTTTGTGTTTTACCTGCATCTCCGTGAGCCATGAGCGTTACTTTCGGCGGGTATCCTCGGGCCTGCATCCTTCATACAATGGAGTAACCGCGTCTAACTCAAGTTGATCCATCTTGGCTTTCTCTCGGGCGGCAGCTCTTGCGTTATCCGTCTCGCTTGAGAAGCAGCTCTTGAATATGAGGGTCCCGCACCCAGCCCATCGATGGTCCACGATCGTGCGCTCGCGGCATCATCATCTTCATGATCATGCCCGTCGTCTACTCGGCATCTTCCTCATCATCATGTCCTGCATCTTCTACATGATGATCTGACAAAGATCACCGTCGTGATCATCTCCACAGGGATTCTTCGTCTTCTCGCCCGCCCGAGCCGCGGTGGTTGTCTTCTTGCCCTTCCTCATTTCTTGCCCGGCCCCATGGGCGACTTCGTAGTCATCTTCATGACCTTGCCACCGATAGCCATCCATGAAACCACGCAAGAGCAGGTGGTCCCGCACCTGCCGGAATCCGGAGTCCGCAATAAGTCTCTTGACTTGCATCTTCGACACGGACATCTTATCTCCGTCTCGTTCTTTTGAAGCATCTCGGCCCGCGGACCTCAAAAACCTATTCATGATGCCTTCGGTCATCGTGCGGACCATGGTCGCCTACGGGGTGAAACAAAAGCGATATTTTAGAACCAAGAAAAATTTGGCATGACTTTCCCTAAAAATAGGACCAAAAGAATGCTTAATGCCAAAATTCTCACTAAACGGAAATGAATCAACATTCCGGCAAAATATTGGCAACTATCGCATTTCAAATACCGGTACACCTCCAAACACAAACACATATGCAACACCACAAACATATGCAACACCACGAACATACATAGATCTAGCTAGGCCATAAAAAGTGCATGTGCACATTGTTGTAGGGAGAACAACATAAATATAGCTTCCCCTTACTTACCTATCAAAACAAGGTAATTTAACCACTTAATTTGAATGAATCTATGGTGGAAATGAGGTGAAAAAGAGGAGGCACCGAGACAAGGAGGAGGTGGAGAGAATGAAGTGGGGAGAAAGTGAGTGTGGGTAGGAGAGGCTGTCCAAAATATCTTGTTGCTGCCCACTTACTAATGGCACACCAACTCTAAATGCGCCATTAGTAATCCAGGTTACTAATGGCGCACCTTCTCTTTGATGCGCCATTAGTAGTTTTGCAAAAAAACATACTAATGGCGCCTTTGTTCACAATGCTAGTAATGGCGCCTTGTGGAACAAAGGTGCACCATTAGTAGTTTTGCCAAAAAGGAATAAAAATATAATAAAAAACAACATTAGTGGCGCACTTTCCAAGCGGTGCGCCATTACTAGTTGTAACTAGTAATGGCGCCTTGAGTCTGAATGCGACATTAGTATGTTTGGACAAAGCGCACTAGTTCAAATTTTTTTATACTATTGGCGCACCTTGCGCCAGGTGCGCCATTAGTAGTTTCAACTCTAATGGCGTATCAGAAGGTGGTGCGCCATTAGTATATACTAATGGCGCACCGCTTGTCTGGTGCGCCATTAGTGTCAATCCCATCTATAGCCCTTTTTCTAGTAGTGCTTGCTGCAGCAGCCGTCCGCCTATAGCCAGAGACCACCTGAACCCGTGGCCGGCAGTTTGCCAACGAAGAAGCGCGGGAGCTGAAGCCAGGTGCCGGTTGGGTTCTCCGACCACACAACGAACTCCGGCAGCACCTCCGCCGAGTGGAAGCGCGGCCGGGGAGGCCTTGCAACCATGGCGCGCCTCACTTCATCGACAGGGCTGCCACGACCGGGGCGACTCCCGCCGCATGCGGAGGCGCCGCCGCGGCCGCAAGGTGCCACGGTGGGGGTCGTGGCATGTCGATGTTCTGGGAACGGGGGTCCCCAAACTTGCCTGCCTGTGGCCCACGGCGTGGCTCCACCAGCTGCCCCGTACGGCCCATCTTCACCAGCAAACACTCAAGAGCCTCGCGAGGGGCCAAGCCTCGTGAGGCGGACGACACAAGACCTCCTCAGGGGCAGCCTCACCAGGATGGCTTGCGAGGAGCAGAGAGATCAAGGCAAGGGGCACCTCGCGACGTCCCTGTGACGCAAGCCATGACGACCATGACCAGGCGGGCGCCAGCGTGCAGTGTCCTTGTTTCCTCTTTGGTGCTAAAGAGGCAAGCGCAGGCGAGGAGTCCCGAGGCATTAGGCAAAGGTTTCCATATGAGTGCAACAAGACCACGACCAGCATGACGGCAGGACGAAGGTCACCGTGGAGCCCAAGACGGCGTCACCACAAGAGTCTTTGGCAGGGGAAGACTACTTTTGTCAGGATAACTTGTACTAGCCGTCCCCCTTCAAACTCGGCCGTTGTGGGATCCCTTCCAGCTCAATATTTGAGAAGAGGACCAAGGCCTCTATAAATAGGACTAGCCACCACCATAGAGAGAGACATATCTAGACCGGCTGGAGAGACACCACACCAGCTCACCGAGCACAAGAACACCTCTCCTCAGGAGGCTGTTCTTCCCTTGTAACTGTTCATCCTTAGCCCAAGAGGCAATCCACCACACCACACTGGAGTAGAGTATTACACCACATCGGTGGCCCAAACAAGTATAAATCTTGTGTCCCTTTGTTATTTGGGTTCATCGAGCTAGGCCGTGAGATCGTGGTGCGTGTGAGCTAGGGGAAGGAGAGATGTTCGTGCGCACCCCAGTGTTAGAACCTTAAGGGTTTTGCCAGAAGCCATAATCCAACATTTGGCGCGCCAGGTAGGGGTGCTCTGAACCTTCGCCCCCCACCCCGACGGCTTCACCTCTCCAACCGGCTCTCATGGACGGGGCCGCTTCTTTGATAGGATCAACAGGCACCATCAGCAGCGCCATGGGGCTCCGGGCCTTCACCCCCGCCTTGCATCGGGTGCAGTGGCCGCACAAGTTGAAGCCGGACATGCTGCCCCGCTACGATGGTGCGGCGGATCCGTGACCCTTGTCTGAGGAGGCTGATGCAGGCGGGCGATAATAAGGTCATGGCTGGCTCCCCATGGCCCTGTTGGCGTGCATGGCCCAGCTCCTCCATCTACCGGGATCTTACAGTGGCCTCACAGAAGCTGCGTGACCTCTTCATCGCCAGCCGGGGACCCGGCACCCCGGCCGTCGCGGCTCTCCTCGGCGGCTCGCAAGCGCCGCCCTCGGACCGTCACACGAAGCCGTTCTTTCGCCAGATTGGCGCCGCCTCCACGCGGCAGGGGGCTCCCTCGGGTTGGGCGGCGCCCAAGGCCGACCTGACCTTTGACTCGGGGGATCACCTAGTCACCACCTCGGTTCGAGTGTGCTCCCAATTCTTTGCACGCCGACCATCTGCGGTATAGCCGTCACCAAGACCCTCATCGACGGTGGCGCCCGCCTCAACGTGCTCTCTGTGGAGGCTTTTAGCCTCCTTCACATACCGCCATAGCGGCTCCGCCCTAGCAAGCCCTTCTCCGGGGTCGGCGGCGGCTCCTCCAACCCCCTGGGGCAGATTCGTCTCCCAGTGACCTTCGGCACACGCGACAACTACCGCACCGAGCTAATCGACTTCGACATCGCTCGCATCGACCTGCCGTACAACGCCATCCTCAGGTACCCGGTGCTGGCCCAATTCATGGCAGCTACTAATCCTGCCTACAACCTCATGAAGATGCCAGGGAGCAAGGGCGTCCTCACCATGGCCGGAGACACCAAGGAAGCCTTGGCGGCTGATGCAGGGCGGAACCCTACGTGGACGATCTTTCACGTTGGAGCGGATCCTACGGGGAATCACGAAGAACGAGCGGAAGAACACGAGGGAAAACACGGGGAGAACGAGAGAGAGATCACTCAACCGACAAGAAAACGATCACACAAGTGCTAGATTATCAAACACATAGAGTGGCACAAGATTCAAGGACAACAAAGGGTAGGATACAAGGGTAGCCGTTCTTCTCCATGAGGAGGTCTTGATGGGGTCCACCCTAGGAGGTGGTCTTGAATCCGCTTGGGGATCTTCTCCGAGAGGTCCCGATCTCGAAGGAGAAGTAGCCAAGTGGATGAGCAAAGGCTCTCACCTTGAAATATGAGCAAATCCAAAGCTCCCCTAGAAAGGATGAGGGAAGGTCTATTTATAGTCTAGGACCTCCAAGGGGTAAGTTGGGGCGAAAAGAGTACATGGGCCTCGGCCCGGCTACTGCCTGTGACGGTGTAGTACCGTTGCTTCATGGCGGTAGTACGCTTTCAGTGATAGTACCGCTTGGTGGTGATGTAGTACCGCTCTGGCCTTGGTCGATTCTGGAGTGTGTCGGGTTTTGAGGAAGTAGGCCGGATGGAGAGCGGTAGTACCGCTTGGCTCGGCTCAGCGGTAGTACCGCTTGACTTGAGCGGTAGTACCGCTCCCTCTAGACTCTGCAACTCCTCCTCTTGTTCTTGGTGTCCATCTTGGGCTGCTGACTTCTCCTAGGTTGGTTCCTTGGTACCTAAGCATGCACAACATTCAGATTGAGGTAGTAGCCATGTCTCGAGAGGGTCATATGATATTTCACTAAGGAGAGAAGTCACCTCGGTCTCGAGAGCTCGAGCTCGTGCTCTAGTCATGGGTCCTCTTGGCTCTTGATGAGACGGTTGTGGATGCATGGGGATGATCGTGGGATGCTCCGCATCATCTCCCCCCCCCTTGGGAGAGATCCGACCTCGGATCAAAAGCTTCATCTCCATGGAAAGGTGTGAGGTCCTTGACGTTGAAGATGTCGCTCACGTTGTACTTGTCGCGAGGTATGTCGATCTTGTAAGCGTTGTCGTTGTAGCGTGCTAGTACCTTGAAAGGTCCATCGGCTCGAGGGAGAAGTTTGGACTTGCGTTCTTTGGGGAAGCGGTCCTTGCGAAGGTGTAGCCATACTAGATCACCAATGTTGAAGTCGATGGGTTGCTTGTTGGCGTTGAGCTTGTTTGCTTGGCGTTGTACTTGGCGCTCGATGGTGTGCCTTGTATCTTCGTGCATCTTCTTGATGTAGCTTGCTCGTTCACTTGCATCCATGTTGGTGCGCTCTTGGAGAGGAAGTGGTAGAATGTCCAATGGGGACAACGGGTTGAAACCGTGAGCGACCTCGAAGGGGGACTTGCGGTAGTTGAATGTCTTGCACGATTGTAGGCGTACTTTCGGCGATGGGTAGACATGCTTCCCACTCCTTGATGTTCTTCTTGATCAAGACACGAAGTAGAGTGGATAGTGTGCGGTTCGTCACCTCCGTTTGGCCGTCGGTTTGAGGATGGTATGCCGAGGAGAACAAGAGCTTGATTCCGAGCTTGGCACATAGGGTCTTCCAAAAGTAACTCAAGAACTTGGCGTCACGATCGGAGGCGATTGTCTTTGATGCGCCATGGAGTCGCAAGATTTCCCTACAAAAGAGATTTGCAACATGTGAAGCATCGTCTATCTTGTTGCAAGGAATGAAATGTGCCATTTTAGAAAATCTATCCACAACAACAAAGGCGGAATCCTTGCCATTTTGAGTCCTAGGCAAACCAAGTACAAAATCCATACTAATGTCTTCCCATGGTTGATATGGGATAGGAAGAGGCATGTAAAGACCATGAGATTGAGCTTTAGACTTAGCTTTGCGACATGTGTAGCATCGGTTGGTGAAGCGTGAGACGTCATGAACATCTTGGGCCAAAAGTAGTTGTTGGAGAGTGCGGCGAATGTCTTGTCGCGTCCAAAGTGTCCCATGAGGCCGCCTCCATGAGCCTCTTGCAAAAGGAGCAAACGAAGAGAAGACTCGGGAATGCAAAGTTTGTTAGCTCTCATAAGGTAACCATCCTTGATGTAATATTGTTCCCAAGATGTATCGTCAAACACTTAGCATAAGGAGAAGCAAAGATGGATCATGCTCATACAAGTCTTTTATATGCTCAAAACCAATAACATTCAACTCAAGTTGAGTGACAAGCATGTTTATGCGTGAAAGCGCGTCGGCAACTACATTTTCCTTACCCTTAATGTACTTGATCACATAAGGAAAAGATTCAATGAATTCACTCCATTTGGCATGACGCTTGTTCAATTTAGTTTGACCTTTGAGGTACTTAAGCGTTTCATGATCGGTATGGATGACAAACTCATGCGGTCTAAGGTAATGTTCCCAAACATGTAGCACACGCACTAAAGCATACAATTCTTTGTCATAGATGGGATAATTAAGTTGAGCACCGGAGAGTTTTTCACTAAAATAGGCAATGGCTCGTTTTTCTTGCATTAAAACTCCGCCAATCCGGTACCACTTGCATCACAATGAACCTCAAAAGTTTTGTCAAAATTGGGCAAAGCAAGAATCGGAGCATGAGTAAGCAAAGACTTGAGCTCATCAAAAGCGGTTGATTGCAAAGTTCCCCAAACAAAGGGAGTATTCTTCTTGCTCAAAGCATGCAAAGGAGCGGCAATTGTGCTAAAATCTTTCACAAAGCGACGATAGAAACCCATAAGACCAAGAAAACTTCGCACTTGTTGCAAATTGGATGGTTGGGGCCAAGTTTTAATAGCTTCAATTTTAGTTTCATCATCATGAACACCTTGTGAAGAGACAACAAATCCCAAGAAAACCACTTTGTCAACGCCAAAAGTGCATATATTCAAGATTGCGTAAAGGCTTTCCTTGCGAAGAGTTTGCAACACAGATTTAACATGGTTAATATGCTCTTTCATGGTTTTGCTAAACACAAGAATATCATCAAAGTAAACCACAACAAAGACTCCAATATAAGGACGAAGCACATGATGCATAAGACGCACAAAAGTACCGGGAGCTTCCGAAAGACCCATAGGCATCACTAACCACTCATATAAACCAAATTGGTTTTGAAAGCAGTTTTCCATTCATCACCCTCTTGTATGCGTATTTGATAATAGCCACTTTTAAGATCAATTTTTGAGAAAAAGTTGGCTCCACTAAGTTCATCAAGCATGTCATCTAAGCGAGGAATGGGATGCCTATATCGAGCAGTAATAGCATTGATAGGTCTACAATCGGAACACAAGCGGAAACTTCCATCGGTCTTAGGCACAAGAATAACGGAACGGCACAAGGGCTTAAGCTTTCACGTACATGACCGTTGTCGATGAGTTGTTGTACTTGCCGTTGAATCTCCTTGGTTTCTTAGGATTGACTCGGTATGGAGCTTTGTTTGGTAGCGGCGCCCGGGGATGAGGTCGATTCGATGCTCAATGCCTCGAAGAGGAGGTAGACCCGGAGGTAGCTCATCGGGGAAAACATCTTGAAATTCCTGCAAAGAGATTGAAACACCAAAGGTAGCTCGTGAATGGTGTTAGTTTTTGGTTCTCCATCCTTGCACACAAGGACAAAGTGCATCACACTCGATGGGTGCTCACACACTTCTCTCATCTCACTTTTGGTGGCAAATAGAATGAGGTTTTTCTCTCTAGGCGAAGAGTCTCTCAAATTTGGCTTGTGGCTCTCACTCACTTTTGGGTGGATCACTTTCTCACTCTTTTCTCTATGATGTGTGGCTTGCTTGTCGGCTAACACTTGACTAGGAGACATAGGTCGTAGCACATACTCCTTCCCTTTCATCTTGAAGCTATAGTGATTGGTTCGCCCATTGTGGATGACACCACGGTCCGAATTGCCATGGTCGACCAAGAAGGAGGTGGCAAGCGGTCATTGGGACCACATCACACTCCAAAGTGTCTTCATAAGCACCAATTTTGAAGGAGACTTGGACCGTATGCTCGACTTCGTATAGTCTTGGGAGTCACTTAGCCATTGAGCGTTGTAGGGGTGTGGGTGCTTCCTCTTGACCAATTGTAGCTTGGAGCATAGTTCTTCACTTGCCAAGTTGTGGCAACTACCTCCATCGATGATGACCTTGATGGACCGTCCATTGATGCCGGCTTTTGTGTGGAAGATGTGGCATCGTTGGTCTTCTTCTTGTTGATGTTGAAGAGTCAAGACCTTGGAGACAACGAGAGCGGGGCTCGAATCCTCATCACAAAAGACTTGATCATCTTCATCTTCATTCACTTGCGGTGCATGGCCACTTGCTCAAGGGCTTCCATTTCCTCTTCACTCATAGAGTCATATGTGCCATCGTCGTTGAGGATCATGGTTCGCTTGTTGGTGCATTCGTATGACTTGTGGCCTCGGCCATATAAGTGAAACACTTGAAGGAGCTTGTCTTGATGGTCTCATCGGTCGGAGTAGAGGATGAAGCACGCGGCTTGAGGTTGCTTGTAGTAGGAGGAGGACGACTTGAACTTGTCGATGTCTTCTTGTAACTTGACTTGTCGTCGTTTCTTGAAGGAAGCTTGGTTGGTGTAGATGTTGGAGGAGTCGTTGAAGCTTGGTTTTTGGAGAATACGTTGGTCTTGGATGAGTACTTGGCGTGCTTGAAGTCATCTTGTACTTGGCGTTCGCCTTTGTAGCTTGATGTCACGAGCTCAATGAGGGATGAGTATGGTTGGAAGTCGGCGATCTTCTTGATGGGATGATTGAGTCCGTTCAAGAAGCGTGCCATAGTTTGCTCATCATCTTCCTTGACATTGGCTCGAATCATGGCTATCTCCATCTCCTTATAGTATTCTTCAACACTCTTTGTTCCTTGCTTGAGTAGTTGGAGTTTCTTGAAGAGGTCGCGGTTGTAGTAGGTTGGCACAAAGCGTGCTCGCATGACATCCTTCATTTGAGCCCAAGTGGTGATTGGAGGTTCACCTCTTGCTTGTAAATCGCTCAATGATTTGTTCCCACCATATGAGCACATAATCTTGGAACTCAAGTGATGCCATAGCGATTTTCTTCGCTTCATCGTAGTTGTGCAAGCGGAAGATTTTGTCAACCTTCAATGCCCATGAGAGGTAGTCTTGAGGTCATTGCTTCCATTGAACTTGGGCATGGTGAATTTTAGCTTGCCGTGGCGTTGCTCTTCATTGTGTTGTTGGCGATGTTGATGATGGCGTCCTTGGCGTGGAATGTACTCGTCTTCATGTTGCTCTTGGCGGAGGAAGACCATGATCAACTTGCTCTTGTTGAACTTGATGTTGAGGTGGAGCTTGGCGAGCTTGTGGAGGAGCTTGAGGAACTTGGCGTTGTACATGAGGTTGGTAGTTCCTCTCTTGGATTTCTTCTCGAAGGGCTTCCTCTTGATTGCGCCGTTCGCGATTGCGGTTGGCGAAGGCTCTACTTGATTCTTGAAGGGCACGTTGCGCCTCAAGAGCTTGCGCTTCACGTTGTTGTTGTTGGAGGCGTTGAGCCTTGGCGTCTTGTTCGTCTTGGTGACGGCGTGCTCTTTCTTCCTCTTGTTGGCGGCGAAGGCGTTGTCGTTCTTGGAAGCTTGAGCAAAAGCCTCTTGGTTTGATTGAGGACGAGGAACTTGATCATCAACTTGCTCTTGTGAATGCTTGTCATGTAGCGGGTTGCGAGATGCATGACGGTCTTGGCCTTGGCTCGTCGAAGAGTGTTTGATGACGGTGTACTTGAGTCGTAGAAGGTGTCGTCGGAATGTCGACTCGGCGGCTCCGTCTTGATGATGAAGAAGTGGAGTGATGCCGTGTTCTCATCAACGCAGCGGATCTCGTCCATTCTTGCATCATTCTCAACCTTGTGAGCCTCGAATTTGTTGTCGAAGTAATCTCTTGTACGTTGCTCGGAGAGTCGCAAGTCGGTGGCGAGGTTGTCGATCACGATCGCTCATTGCTTGTTGTTCTTGGTGCAACGCTTCGTTGTGCACCAAAGAGGTGGCTCTTGGTGACGTGTATGAGGACATGTCGTCGTCTTGCTCGATGAAGAGTGGGTTGGTAGAAGAACTTGGCCTATCCATCATTCCAAACAAGATGTGAGTGGTAGAGCGGAAAAGAACTTATACCAATGTACCTTTGACCGATGTTGAAAATGAATCAAGTTCACTCCAATGCGAACAATGAAATAGCACTCTTGGTACCGATTCTTGTCGGTTCTCACACCTACACAAATAAAAAGCTTATGGTGGAGCTCGGTTAGGATGGTGGCACAAAATTTGATGCAATTGTAAGTGAGACTCAATAAAGTTGAAAAAGATTCGCAAATTCGCAAATGTAACAAGTAGACCAAGCAAGTAGTGGTACACGGAAACACACACATAAATAGATAAGTGGGATTGTGCAAACCAAAAGTGAGCCAAAATGTGGAAACCACGAGAATGCTCTTGTTGCACAATACTAGAGAGACGCTATGCACGATTGCACAAAAGGCGGATACGCGAACTTGTGCACAACCTATTAGGCAAAAATGCAGCGATCTCTATCCCAAGTATGCTATATGTATGATATTTCGGTGCTATGATCCAAGATGATCGGATATGACAATCTTAATGTTGTATGATGCTATGGTTCTTGCTTATAAGCTCATTGCTTATCTTTCCTCTTTGCTTAAAAGCTTGGATGGCTCTTTCACTTTTGAGCTCTTTTCTTATGCAAACTTCACGAACCAAGATAGCAATTGTGTATGCTATGACAACATTGTGACACACAAGTTGATCTCAAGATATGCACCACTATGGTATGCTATGTATGCTATGGAGTATGATCACTAAGGTGCACAAGTCACGTTGCGGCAATACTCGATGGCTAGTCTCGATGGGTAAGCAACGCAAAAGTAAGGCTATGTGGTTATCAATGCAATTGCGAGAGATGACAAGGATGTCGCCGAGGTTACTGTCCTTGACGATGATGAGTCCTTGGCGAAGATGAGCGGTGGTGATGTTGACGTCGAACCGCACTCTATATAGCCGAAACATAATAGGACACGGGAACCACAGCTCAAATTCTCAAAGACCAAAAGCGAAAATGTGGTAGCGGAAAGTGGAGGTGGTATAGCGGATGATGTGGTTTAAGCCCTAGGCAAAGTTGCCGAAGTTCGGAAAATTTGATGGTGTCAAAAGGTGGTGAAACCAAGGTGAGGACTTGAACGCGTCGATAGCTTCAAAACGAGCCAAAGAACACTCAAATCGGAGTTCGGAGTGAAAAGTTATGATCAAAATGGTGAAAGTCGGAAGGCTGAATCGGCCCGGCGGTAGTACTGGCTGAGGGCGGTAGTACCGTCAGAAGCGGTAGTACCGCTTGAACGGGCGGTAGTACCGCTTGTCGGGATTTTTCGACTATTTAGGCTGAGCAGGGGCTGGCGGTAGTCTTGCCGTACTCGGTGAGTAGTACCGCGCTAGGAGGCGGTAATGCCGCTCGTGTCGGGATTTCCCGAATGTTCGAGCAGTTCGCGATTTTGGGGCGGAAATGGGTGAATTCGGGGTCAAAATTCGATGGATTTTGTGGATGGAAAGAGGTGAAACTTGGGGGAGATGCTAGATCGACTCGAAACCAAGCAAATCCACGGATCAAAATCAACAAAATTTCATCACACTAACAAATCACAAAAAATTTGGGACTATTTTTGTGGGGAATTTTCGAATTAGGACAAAACAACAAAATCAAGCTAGAAAGAGAGGGTAGGGGCTCCAATAACGTGATCAACGTGGCTCATGATACCAAGATGATGTAGGGCGGAACCCTCACGTGACGATCTTTCACGTTGGAGCGGATCCTACGGGAATCACGAAGAACGAGCGGAAGAACACGAGGGAAAACACGGGAGAACGAGAGAGAGATCACTCAACCGACAAGAAAACGATCACACAAGTGCTAGATTATCAAACACATAGAGTGGCACAAGATTCAAGGACAACAAAGGGTAGGATACAAGGGTAGCCGTTCTTCTCCGCGAGGAGGTCTTGATGGGGTCCACCCTAGGAGGTGGTCTTGAATCCGCTTGGGGGATCTTCTCCGTAGAGGTCCTGATCTCGAAGGAGAAGTAGCCAAGTGGATGAGCAAAGGCTCTCACACTGAAATATGAGAAAATCGAAAGCTCCCCCTAGAAAGGATGAGGGGAAGGTCTATTTATAGTCTAGGACCTCCAAGGGGTAAGTTGGGGGCGAAAAGAGTACATGGGCCTCGGCCCGAAACGCTGCACGCAGGCAGGGCGGTAGTACCGTTGCTTCATGGCGGTGGTACGCTTTCAATGATAATGCAGCTTGGTGGTGATAGTACCGCTCTGACGTCGTTCGATTCCTGGAGTGTGTCGGGTTTTGAGGAAGTAGGCCGGATGGATAGCGGTAGTACCGCTTGGCTCGGCTCAGCGGTAGTACCGCTTGACTTGAGCGGTAGTACCGCTCCCTCTGGACTCTGCAACTCCTCCTCTTGTTCTTGGTGTCCATCTTGGGCTGCAGCTTCTCCTCGGTTGGTTCCTTGGTACCTAAGCATGCACAACATTCAGATTGAGGTAGTAGCCATGTCTCGAGAGGGTCATATGATATTTCACTAAGGAGAGAAGTCACCTCGGTCTCGAGAGCTCGAGCTCGTGCTCTAGTCATGGGTCCTCTTGGCTCTTGATGAGACGGTTGTGGATGCATGGGGATGATCGTGGGATGCTCCGCATCAGCGGCCCTCAAACTCGCTTTCAGGGACATGGCGGCAGCTTGCCCGGCCTACAAGGCCGTACCCGGGAGCAAGGGGACTGCGTCGACCAAGAAGAAACAGCTATGCACTCAAGGTCAAGCCAAGATGAAGCAAATACCGGTCGACGAGTACGGGGCCTCAGGCGCCACCTTTACGATAGGTGCCGACCTCGTCCTAGATCAAGAAAGGGAGTTGGTGGACTTCATGCGGGCGAACAAGGAAGTGTTCGCCTGGGAGCCCAAGCAGCTAGTTGGGGTCTCGAGAGGAGTGATTGAGCATCATATGAAGGTATGCCCCCACGTGCGCCCTGTGAAGCAGAGGGCGAGGCGACAGTCCACGGAGAAGCAGTCTTTCATCATCCAGGAAACCTGCAAGCTGGAGGCAGCAGGTGTCATTCGCGAGGTCTGGTACCCAGAGTGTCTGGCGAACCCGGTCGTCGTGCCGTAGAAAGGAGGGAAGGAGCGCATGTGTGTCGACTTCACCAACCTAAACAAGGCCTGCCATCAAGACCCATTCCTGCTACCGCGCATCGACTAGAGTGTCGACTCCACCGCCGAGTGCGACCTGCTATGTTTCCTGGATGTGTTCTCAGGCTACCACCAGATCAAGATGGCGGTAGAAGATGTGGAGAAAACGGCTTTCTTGACCCTGTGCGGGGTATACTGCTACACTTGCATGCCACACTGTGCAACGCAGGAGCAACCTTCCAGCAGCTGATGCACATCGCCTTGGGACGGCAGCTCGGGAGAAACGTTGAGGCCTATGTTGACGACATTGTGGTGAATTCTCGGGAGGCGAGCACTTTGATTCATTACCTGGAGGAGACCTTCGCGAGCCTGCGCCAGGTGGACTTGCGGCTCAACCCGGAGAAGTGCGTGTTTGGTGTCCCTTCCAGCAAGCTGCTGGGCTTCCTCGTGTCCCACAGGGGGATCGAGGCCAACCCGGAGAAGGTCAAGGCAATCAAAGACATGAGCCCACCACAAACCCTCAAGGAGATGCAGAAGCTTGCAGGCTGCGTGACTTTGCTGGGGCGCTTCATCTCCAGGCTGGGGGAGCGTGGCTTGCCGTTCTTCAAGCTAAAGAAGAAGAAGGGTTCGTTCGAATGGACCCCCGAGGCTGACCTGGCATTTCAAGACCTCAAGAGATACTTGACTAGCCCTCCGGTGATGGTGGCACCTCGTTCTCTCGAGCCCTTGGTACTCTACCTGTCTGCCACACCCCACTCCGCCAGCGCGGCGCTGGTGGCCCTCAGAGAGGACCGCCAGGTCAAGGGCCCGCCAAGTGGAGCCGCCAAGCCGAACGAGGCAGCGCAACACCGAGGCGATGCTCCTAAGACAGCGGCTGCCCCGACAAGTCATCAAGCCGCTGAAGCTGGAGATCCACAGGAAACACCTAAGTCCCTGGGAGCCAAAGACTCCGTCAGCTCTCCCGCCCTCGTCGAGCACCCGGTGTACTTCGTCAGCACTGTGCTATGAGATGCGAGAGCACGATACCCCATGCCTCAGAAGCTCTTGCTCGCGCTCCTGGTGGCCTCGCGTAAGCTGCGCCACTACTTCCAGGGTCACCCCATCAAGGTCGTCTCAGCTTACCCGCTGGAGAGAGTGCTCAGGAGCCCCAATGTTGCGGGGAGGGTTGCCGAATGGAACATCGAGCTGCAAGCGTTTGACTTGGAGTTCAGCATGACCAGGGTCTTCAAGGGGGTTGCGCTCGCCGACTTTGTGGCAGAATGGACCGACACCCCGGAACTCGAAGCAGGCGAGAACCGATCCCTCTCGCAAGGGAGTGAAGCGCCGGATGGCTGGGTCATGTACTTCGACGACGCGTTCGCACGCCAGGGCACGGGGCCTGGAGCTGTGCTCATCTTGCCCACTCAGGACAAGCTTTACTACGCCATGCAGCTCTGCTTCCAGTGGGCGAGAAGGTCTCCAACAACATCGCAGAGTACAAGGGCCTCATCGCCGGCCTCAAGGCTGCAGTGGCCCTGGGGGTGAAACGCCTCACCATCAAGGGAGACTCGCAGCTCCTCATCAACTTCTCCAACAAGGTGTACGAGCCGAAGGCCTAGTGCCTGTGAAGTAAGGCCCAGTGCCTGTGAAGGTCTCCGCTCGTGACACTCTCACGTAATAATGAGTGGGGCTGTACATGCCCTAGAGTCTCCGGAGTGCCGCCCTCAGGCCTTGGGGGCTCCCTCCCACGTCCTAGTGGCAGCACTTAGCTCCGCGTTGGTGAGAAGAATAGACTAGGTGCCGGGGGCGGCTGTTCATTTGCTTTCTGTAGTTGGTTTTCCCCCCTTTTTATGGAGTTTGGAGTTCTACTGTTCTCTATCGATTTCTTGGTTGGGTTTTCCTTCTTTCTCTGCTTTTTTGCTCGTTCCCCGTTTTGTGCTTGGGAAGGCGGTAGTTCCCGACGCTCTTCCTCGCGCGCCTCGCGCGGGGGCTGGGCAGGTGTGCGTCAAACTGGGCTAGCCCAACCGCGGACACACCTCGCCATAGCTCTGTCATTCAAGACCTCCGGCTCTCCTAATCATTGCAAGGCGCCCTCGATTGAGCTCGTGCTTGACGCACCCCCTAAGTCCGTGCCCCACGGGTACCGCGACAAAGTGCGCCAAGACATGACTGGCCCATGACTGCGGCCTCGCGCAGGGAAGGATAAGCACCCAACGGACGACCTAACAAATTTTGCAGCCCGACGACTACTCCTGACGTCAACAGCTCTTGAGCCAGCGGCTAGGAGGTGTCATCTGGCCCCAGAAGGCGCGCCATGAGAACTGGAACTACCCTGGATGCACCAAGATAAGTTATCCTCCTACACCCACATGAAGCACGAGTGCCACAAAACAGGAACAATAAGCATAACATAGCGACTTGAAAACCACGGTTCGTTTCACGCCCCTGTAGGGCCCCATACTTGTCTTTTCTTTTAAGGGCAGGAAGGAAGAAAAGGACAAACAAAAGCGTCGCGTGCACCCGCAGCGGCTCGCGAGGGTTGGCCCTCGGCGCCCTCCTGGACTCAGCCAGAGCCCTCCTCGCGCTTCATTGGGGCGCAGCCACAAGACGACCCGCCACCGCCCTCGAAGCGGGCACCGCGGTGTGGCGGCTGATCGTAGCCGCCGCTGCTGGAGCTGTCGCTGGATGAACCGCGGCCGGCACTGAGGGTGAGTTCATTCTCATCCTCGTCATGACCGTCCCCGAGGCCGAGTACCTCGCCGCCGTTGTTGTCCTCAGGGCAGCAGCCGACGCAGCGACCATCTTCCCCAAATACCCTCACGAAGAGGGGCGCGTCGCCATCATACTTAAAGTGGAGGGTGCATCGCCTGCAAAGACCGTGAGCGAGGGAGAACGTCTGCCAACCACGGGCCAGGGCCACGTTGCCTGCGGAGGAGACCTCCACTATGACCTACAAAGCCTTGCTGCGGCAACCATCCGCCTGCAGCCAGAGACTGCCGGGACCCGTGGTCGGCAGTTCGCTGGCGAAGAAGCGCGGGAGCTGAAGCCAGGTGCCGGCCGGGTTCCCGGACCACACGACGAACTCCGGCAGCACTTCCGCCGAGTGGAAGCGCGACAGGGGAGGCCGGGCGACCATGGCGCGCCTCCCTTCATTTACAGGGCTGCCACGACTTGGGCGGCTCCCGCCGCGTGAAGAGGCGCTGCTGCGGCCGCCTAGGACAGCGCTGGGCCCCGAAGAGGTCCGCCCGCGCCCGTGAGGGGCCACGACGGGGGTCGCGGCGTGCTTGCGGGGACGACTATATCCCCTCTTTGGCGGTGGCGAACCGGGCTCCTCCTTGCAGGCCTTCCCTTTCTCTGTGACAGAGAGCCTCTTCGCCGGCGCCATGGGTGTCGCTGCCAAGCAGAGGAGCAAGGGGGAGGAAGAAGAAGCAAGCGAGATGGAGGAAGAGATGAGCAACGGGGGCTCCGCCCCCTGCTCATTTATAGCCAGAGGGAGGCCAACCGCCGGCCTCCACGATCGCAGGTAATGATGATCTTTTTGCATGCAGCAGGGACTCTTCAAGTCAGGGGAAGTTGCTGAGGCAGCATGCGACCGCGACAGCTTTGGCCCTTAACGAGGGATCAAAATGGAAGGCCTCCGCCGAAGCGGAAGCACCCGTCCCCTCGGCCCAGAGGTGACGTATCTTAGAATTAAAGCATGGGTTACTTTTTAATTCCTTTCTCCTAAACCTCGCTTCATTTTGCAGAACAAAAATGCCGCCGCATCAGTCCGAAGACTCCCCGGGTGTGCCGAATTGCAGCGCCGGTCCTAAGTCTTCGGTGCAAGCCGGAGCCTCCTCCGAACACGCGGCTGCCGGCGCGCCTCCGGAGGATTCCGATGATGTTTCGATCACCAACTCTGAAGTTGAGAGTGTAATGAATCACCGCCGCCGGAGGGAAATTTTACGTCATACTGCCTTTTTCGACCAGGAATTTAGTGCCTTTAATTCGGTGGATGCGTACCTTGACGCGGCCCGAACAGGTCTTAAAGGGATCACCGGCCTTTTTGCTACCAAAGTGCTGGTACATAACTAAAGTATCTTAAAGCAGATCGTGTTCCCTAACCAACTAGCCCCCAAGCCTTAATTTGGGTGGAATGGCCGAGTTAAGGATTTGTAGTGATACGATTTTGTAGGCCGTGAGAGAGCAGATCAACAAGCTATCCAATGACCTCGAGGTAAGCCGAACACAGTTGGTCAACACCAAGGCCGAAACTGGATGCGGCTTGAAAAGCCATCAGTGAATTGTCCGGTAAGTAGGGAAAATTTGTTTTACAATGCGTGGGAAGATATATGGTGTATTCTAGTATTAACACCTTCTTCTCCATATAGCCGCAGAAGCCATAAGCGAGTTGCGGAAGGAGCTGGAGGCTGGTAAACGAGTGCTGACACGAAGTCGGGAGGAGAAAAATAAGCTCCAGGCAGAGAATCAGCGGAAAGCCAAGGAAATCGAGGTTTTGAAATCTCAACGGGCACAAGCCTTGGAGGAGAACCAAGAAATAAAAGGCGGCATATTTTGTGAGTGTTGAATTTGCCTGACAATCGGTGTGATCATCATAACATGTTAATAACGATGTGATGTACCTTGTGTTTAGGCCTCCTGACTGGGCAGCCCGAGGAAGAGGTTAGTTCCTACGGTGGGGACCTTTTAAAGTAACTAACCATGGCTCACGAGATAGCTCGGAAGGCCATGAAGAGCATGGTCAAGGCGTTATGCCGTTGGATGCGCCGCCGGAGAGTATGGCCGAACTAGCTGAACGCTTTAAAGGAGCCCGGCGACAATTGGAATTGTGGAAGACCTCAACTTGCCGAGAGGGAGCGCACGAGGCTTGGGCGATGTTAAAGACCCGTTACGCCAAGCTGGATCCCGAGCATATGGCTCGAGTTGGACCAGCGGGCCCTGACGGTCAGGAGATACCCCTTAATTTGGTGTATGAAGATGGGATGCCCGCCGATCACTATTCTCAGCAAGATTATGCTTTAGACCGTCTGATAGACAATGTCGATCAGGAGTAGTTTTGTCAATTCTATGTATCTAAGTACTTTACATTGACCGAGCTCGATCCACATTCTTATTTTTATTTTCAAAAGGATGTTGTCTTAACCGGCCATCAGCTTCTACCTCCCCGACCAGTGATCAGATAGTGTTACGTACTAAGTGCCTCGAGAAACAAGGCAACACTTCAGGTAACCAGGCTATCCGGCCATCTGGCTCGAACAGACGAAAGATGTGCCGAGAGTTATGTTATATTACTGTTTAACGTAAGATACATCTTCCGATCAAAAAATAGTTCCTCCAAAGGTTCCTTTCTTCGGATAAAATTATAGTCCGTATAGGTAAGATCAACGAAAAACAATGGCTTCAAAAAATCCTAGTGGTAAGCTCGAGGCCACATTTACTTCCCTTAGGCCGACTTATTGTATTCTGTAAGAACGCTAGCCTTAGGCTTCACACGTCTGAGGTACGATCCCGGATGACCCAGTCGTAACAATCGCTGAGGTACTCCCTTTACTCCCTAGCCGAACAATGATGAATGTAGGTGTAAACACAGGAGCCAGGCAACCCAGCTTGGCAAAGATCTTAAGTCAAATAATTGCATATGTTGGCTTCAAAGATATGAGAAGGTTGCAATCGAAATGAATGTGATTTATAGTGATTATATTATTCGGCTCTACTAGGGGAGCCCCCATGCAAAGATGGGTGTTACATTCAATGATGTACATAGTACAGGCTTAGTATGGTTTGGTTCAGCCGAACACTCGCCATGTCAAGATTAACAGAAAAAACAAAAAAGAGGTGAAGATGTATGCGTGTGGCGATGCCGAACTTAGGCATAAAAGCACCGCAGTCGGGCTGCGTTCCATAGGTTCGGTTTGAGGCAGTTATCAGACGGGCGGCGAAGGCGATATGCTCCTCCTGTAAGTACTTCGTCAATGATGTACGAGCCTTCCCATTTTGGCGAGAGTTTATGCTTCTGCTTTTCTGGGAGTCGGAGGACGAGGTCGCCCATGTTGTATGTCTTCGCCTGGGCTTCGCGGTTTTGGTAGCACCATGCTTGCTGCTGATAAAGCACAGATCGAGCTCGAGCTATATCTCGTTCTACTTCCAGAGCATCCAAGTCATCCTTGTGATGCAACTCGGCTTCCTTTTCTTCATATATGCACACTCTAGGCGCATCATGGATGAGGTCGCATGGGAGGACCGCTTCTGCATCGTTTACCATAAAAAAATGGTGTGTATCTGGTTGATCAGTTAGGAGTAGTGCGCAGCCCCCATAATACGGAATCGAGTTCCTCGACCCAATGGCAATCTGATTGTTTAAGTGACGGGACGAGGCGAGGTTTATGCCGCTCATAATGAGCCCGTTAGCCCGTTCTACCTGTCCATTGGTCCGTGGGTGGTACATTGAAGCATAATCGAGCTTAATGCCTATTTTGCTGAACCAGTCTTTGACTTCCTGGGCGGTGAAGTTGGTGTCGTTATCGGTGATCATATTGTGGGGGGACACCATAATGGTGTACGACGTCAGATAAGAAGTCGACGACCAGTCCAGATTCTGCCGAGGCGACGGGCCTTGCCTCAATCCACATGGTGAATTTGTCGATCATGACAAATAGGTACTTCTTTTTCTTTGTCCCCCCTTTGAGTGGCCCGACCATGTTGAGTCCCCAGACCGCAAAAGGCCATGTTAGCGGCATCTTCCAAAGAGCGGTGGGGGGCATGTGGCTTTGATTTGAAAACAATTGGCATCCAACGCAATGCTGGACTAGTGTCCGGACATCCTCACGGGCTGAGGGCCAGAAGAATCCTGCTCGAAAAGCCTTGCTGACCAAAGCCCGAACTGCCGCGTGGTGGCCGCCCTTACGCGCGTGTATTTCTGCTAGGAGCTGATGCCCTTCTTCTTCGGAGATGCACCTTTGTAATATTCATGTGGTGCTCCTTTTATAGAGTTCCCCCTGATGGATCTTATATGCTTTAGAGCGCCGGACTATACGTCGTGCCTCCGTCTGATCCTCTGGGAGCTGTTGTCGAATGAGGTAGGCGAGTAGAGGTTCTGACCAGGGGGCGATTATGGCTATGATTTCATGGATGGAAGGTGTTTCCTCGAGTGCGGAGCCGCCGATGATGTGATCATCAGGTTCTTTTTTCGGTGAAACAATGTGAGCGGGCTCATTGATTAGTGCACCAGCGTTATTATCCCGCCATACTACGGAGGGCTTGAAGAGCCACTCGAGGAAAGTGTTTTTGGGAACCGAGTCGCGCTTGGCGCCGATGCGAGTGAGGACGTCCTCGGCTTGATTGTTATCTCTAGAGACATGGTGGAATTCTAGGCCCTCAAACCGGGCCGATATCGGAAGGACTTCGTTTCGGTATGCCACTATTTTGGGGTCCTTGGCGTCGAATTCGCCGTTCACTTGAGAGATTGCTAAGTTTGAATCTCCCCTTACTTTGAGGCGCTGCACCCCTATTAACATGGCCATCCAAAGACCATGTAGTAGCGCTTCATATTCGGCTGCGTTGTTGTTATTGGGTGCACTTGAAATTTGACTATTTCATCTGCTTGCTTTAATGATGTGGATTTTCGTCTTGTACTGGGGAACAATCATCCCTGTCGACTGTAGTGCATAGTGTTGTCAACTGTTCGGCTGCGAGGGCTTCGGATAGTGCCTCTAGGGCGAGGGATGTCGTTTTGTTTTCGTCTTTCAAGGCTTTGCTCGAGTCGCTTTTAAGTGAGATTACCCCGTTGGGCCCTCGCATTTTGAGTTTCATATACCTGTAATATGGTATGGCCTAAAATCTCGAGAATGCCTCGCGTCCTAGCTGGGCGTAGTATCCGTTGCGGAAGGGCATAATGTGAAAATAGCAAGGGTTCAGATATATAGTTATCGGGTGAGCCAAACACAACGTCCAGGGTTATGCGTCCAGAGTAGTTTGCCTCCCTGACTGCGTTCAATGCGATACCTGTTGAACTGCATCTTATCGAGAGTATCCACATAAATGAGGTTAAGGCCGCTGCCTCCGTCCAACAGCACTTTAGTCAGCCGAAAACCATTGACAATGGGGTCGAGGACTAGTGTGGTCGGTGCGTGGTTGCTACGGGGGCTTGGCTCATCCTTCTCGTCGAAGGAGATAGGCGTGGCTGCCCACGGCTATGCGGCTGTTACTTGATATATCTGGCTGAGTTCTAGAAGAGCCTTTTTCCTTTTATTGTTTGAGGCGAATGTCTCGTAGAACGTAAGGACATTGTGGTCCTGTGGTGAAGCTGCGGACTGCTTGTCTGGAGGTATAAGGCCCAAGATTGACTCGCCATGTTTGGTCACTTGTCTCACCACCCAACAGGCTCGAAGTCTGTGGGTTGGTTTTGCATCTAGCAAGATTGAGTGTTTTGGGCATGGTTTATCCAACAATTCGTCCTACAATGATCGAGGCCTAGTTTTCTATTCACCAGGCTCATGTTCCGGCGACTGAGGTGTGTGTGCTCATTTGGCGCGAGACTTTCCATGTTGCGCAATGGGCGGTGGCCCCATGTTCATTTGTTGCGCCTTCCACGTGTTCTCCATGGCGCAATACTTGCGTACCATGTCTTATAGTTCGGTGAAGCTTTGAATTCGGAGACGAGCGAGGGCGTTTAACAGGCCCTCGTCCTTGCAGTTGAACTGGAAAGCTTTAATTACCTCTTTGTCCCAGCAAGATGCCATCCTGTTCTTTACAAGGAGAAATCTAGCCCAATAATGATGGACTGTCTCATTTGCCAGCTGTTTGACATACATGAGGTCCCATATGTCCGGCTTTCCCAAATCCAGGGAGTATTCCGTTTGGTGGGTGGGCGGGAAAAATTTGGGGATTCCCCCCTGCGGTGGACCCGAGTTATCTTTGATAGGTGGTCGAGTCTTGTCCGGTTCTGATCGCGCAGGACTCGGCTCCGGACTGGTGTGTGGCTGGATCGGCTCGAGGTCGGATCTTGCATTGGGGCTCAAGTCCGGAGATTGCAATTGCACGGAATAGACTTGCCAAGTGGTCTGCCGGCTGGGCCCACGGGGGTGCCGGACACTCCGGCCATTCAGCAGGGATCTTGTGGACGGTCTATTGGAGTCAGGCTTCAAGGCCGAACTCTGAGAGATACTTGATTCTTGTAGGTCTTCTGGCCCCAGGGTTGATGCCGCGAGCCGGCGGGTCCCTCTATGGGGCCGAAGCCTTCGATCTGGTCGAGGCGACTAGTGGGATCATCACACACTAATACGCCACCGAAACGAGGAGATGACCAGGGCGGGGAAGCCCTCGGCGTGGGTGCGGTCTCTAACGACCGGTTGAGCCATCAATTCTTCTGGTGATCCAACAGTGGAACTCTCAATGAAAGCACCAATGTCAGTGTCAAAACCGGCAGACCTCGGGGTAGGGGTCCCGAGCTATGGATCTGGAATCGATGGGGAACAAGGGACGATGAACATGGTGTTTACCCAGGTTCTGGCCCTCTCGAAGAGGTAATGCCCTACGTCCTGCTTGATTATATTAGACGTGTATATGATTACAGAGTGGATCTACCTCGAGATCAACATGTAGGCGATGAGTTGATATATGAAGCTCTGCCCATAAAAGACTACAACCCTCAGTTTATATAGACAGCGCTAGGGTTAGGGTTACAGGGAATCGATTACAACGAGAGGAGGATCCTGCCTATTCTTGGCTTGGAGGGTACACCACGACTCTGAAGTTTCCTTATCCAATCACGAGTCTTCTGTTGTTATACGGCTTCACCATTCCGGCCCACGTCCAATGGGTCGACGCCCTGAGGACCCCTTAGTCTATAATTCTCTCAGCAGGGATGGCCAGGCCAGCAATGGGAGTAGGGTGGGGCGGTTAGGCCTGCGCGGCAGCACATCCGACTATGGGAGGCAGGAGCAGATGACACGGCCAACACGGGTTTGAGGACCCCTTAGTCTATAATTCCCTCAATAGGGATGGTCAGGCCAGGAATGGGAGTAGGGTGGGCAGTGAGGCCTGCCCGGCAGCACGGCTGACCATGGGAGGCAGGAGCAGACCAGAGGTTGAAGAAGCACGACGGCCGTTGGATGGACATCGTACGGTCACTGCAGATAGAATCTTTTATATTGACTAAGTTGACAAAGCCCTACACTCGTGTCAACTTAGTAGGCCCACAAGTCAGCCTCCAAATATGGTGGGTCCCAGCTAGCAAGGGGAGTATTCATATTTATGTTCATAATAAGGAGGCACTTCCTTGCGTGCGAAGATATAACTGGTGGGTCCGAGCTGTCAGCAGGGGGGGGCATTTTTTTACGAAATACATTGGCCCATCCGGTGGGTCCCTGCTGTGAGGTGGAGGAATCATTATTTTTTGCGTAATAAGGAGGCGTCTCCTGGCGTGCGGCTGTGGACCCAGCTGTCAGTCCTCTTCCGATGGATGTCGTTCGTTGACCACGTTGACGACGCTGTGCCGAGAGAACCAGGGCGGTGGATGACGGCGAGGCCTATGAAGGGAACGACACGGAGCCGGGGAAGACTCAATAGTTTTTTCCCACGTGGAGGGGAGTACGAGGGTTTACTGGTTTGTCTACCATTGCCGGAGAATAACAACATGTGTTGGTGAGTAGAGGAATGGTCAGGCCAGCGATGGGAGTAGGGTGGGGCGGTGAGGCCTGCGCGGTAACATAGGCGAGCACGGGAGGCGGGAGCTAGCAGTCCCGCCGGCGCTGGTTTGGGTGGCTGGAGCAGGAAGATCGGAGATAGAAGAAACACAACGGCCACTAGATGGACATCCAACAGTCACTGCACTTGTGTGTTGACTAAGTTGACACGGCTTTGCGTGTGCGTCAACCTTTTTTTAGGAAAGCGTACGCATCAACCTAGTAGGCCCACAAGTCAGCCTCAAATATGTGGAACACAACATACAACCCATCTACAATTATTGATAACAAATTTATAGCCCATTGGCTAATTCTTAAGGATTTTTTTCAAGCCCATATTCTTTTTATTACCATCACAACCCATATTCTGGCCACACTTAAAAAATTAAACAAAATTTTCGTATTTCGGTGTGGTCCGAACCGCTTTTAATCCCGAAATTTTGAATGACGTTCAAACTAATTTCAAAACTAATAAATTTATATCAATTTATAATCCAACATAATTTTCCCAACAAAAAAACAATTAATTTCGAAATCTGGAATCATAAAACATGATATTTAGAACTAATTGTCGGTTTGCTGTGTTTTCAAAGTTTACATCCCATTTCTTACTACGTCATTTTCTGGGCAAGTGAATACATCGCTCTCGTCTTGAAAGGTTTGGAGCCCACTAGAGCTAAGAAAGCAAGTAGGCCTCCGTTGGGTATTTCTTTAAAAAAAGTAGAATTGGGCTGGCCATTTTCAGAAAAAAAACGCATCTGGGCTCATCATGTGGAAAACATAAAATAGAACCCTGGGCTAGATGGGCCACAGCCCCGCTGTTACCCTGATCCGTCTCTAAAACTAGTAAATAACAACTGCTTGTTCCTCAAAAAAAGTAAATAACAACCGCGCGACCTGCTGGGTCCCCGATGTCAGCCGCTTGTTGTGTAGTTCTCTCGTTTATTAACTACGTTGACAATGGCATGGGACCCATGTCACGCGCAATATGCGATCCTATCCGAGTGGAACTAGAAGACCCCACAAAGGATAGAGCAGCATATTGAAGACGCTTTTGCAAGGTGGGTATCATTACATTGTACCATTACATAATAGATGGGGATACATACAAAGGCACACAAATGCCACAAGAATACATCAATACATAGCAGACATCATACAAAACATCGGCATCCGACTACGGATGAACTCAAACGAAAAACAAGAATGACATCCACCCTGCTAGCCTAGGCTGCTGACTAGGAACATACCCCCTGATCGAAGAAGAAGCAGAAGAAGAACTCCAAAAGAAGCAAACATTGCTCTCACGTTGGAACATCGAATTACCTATACCTGTAACTGTTGTTGTAGTAATCTGTGAGCCACGAAGACTCAGCAATCCCATTACCATGGGTATCAAGACTAGCAAAACTTAATGGGCATGGAATGGATAAGTGGTGAGGTTGCGGCAACACTAAGCATGGTATGGTGGCTAACTTCTGAGTACAAGAAAAAGATGAGAAACTATGCAACATTCGCAATCTACTAATGATCAAGAAGTGATCCTAAACTACTTACATTCAAACATAACCCCAACATGTTCTCTTCTCGAAATTGCTCGAAAAGAGACGGTCACATAACTGTGGGCTTGGCTTTCCAAAGACCAAACCCTGCAGGGGTGTCCCAACTTAGTCCATCACAAACTCTCACGATCAACGGAGGAAATTCCTCCTCTCGGAACAACCCGATCAAGCTCGGAATCCCGGTTCACAAGACATTTTGACAATGGTAAAACAAGTCTAGCAAGACCTCCCAACGTGCCGACACCCTGATAGTAGCCGCGCGTATCTCATCTCAAGCCATGATCGGATTGTCCAAACTTCCGGTAGGCCAAATCCAGAGTTGCCCCTGGCAGTCACTGACGGTTAACAGGTCTGGACCAACACTCATGTGGAGCACTGGCCCGGGTTGTTAATAATTATCCTAGGGGTTCAGAAAGTCCCTATGAAAGTTTTAGTTGTTATTAGGCAAAAGGAAAACCAATGTTGGGCCTTGCTGGAAGAGTTTTATTTAAAGCGAACTGTCAAGGGGGGCCCTTAAACCCCGACCGTGTTAGGAACGCAAAATCAAGGAACATAACACCGGTATGTGTGGGCGTCCTAGGAATGGGGGTACCCAGACTTGCCTGCCTGCGGCCCGTAGCGTGGCTCCATCAATGGCCCGGTACGGCCCAGCTTCAGCAGCAACAGCTCAAGACCCTCGCGAGGGGCCAAGCCTCATGAGGCGGACGACACCAAGACCTCCTTGGGGGCAGCCTCACTAGGCTGGCTCCCGATGAGCGGAGATATCTATGCAAGGTGCACCTCGTGAGGTTCACGTGACGTAATCCATGACGACCAAGGCCAGGAGGGCGCCAGCGGGCACAGTGTACCAGTTTCCTCTTTGGTGCTAAGGAGAAAAGCGCAGGCGTGGGTTCCCAAGGTATGAGGCAAAGGTTTCCATATCAGTGCAACAAGACCAAAAAGACCGCCAGGACGGCAGGACAGAGGTCAACAAGGATCCCACGGCAGCGTCACCACCAGAGACTTTTGCAGGCCAAGACTACTTTTGTCAGGATAACTTGTACAAGTTGTCTCCCTTCAAACTTGGCCGTTGTGGGATCCCTTCCCGCCTACATTTGGGAAGAGGACCAAGGCCACTATAAATAGGACTTAGCCACCACCATAGGGAGGGGACGAGAACGAGATGGATCACCTAGATCATCCTCACACCCACCAGCTCATCAAGCTCAAGAACACCTCACCTCCTGAGGCTGTTCTACCACTGTACTAGTTCATCCTCAGCCCCTCGAGGCAATCCACCACAACTCTGGAGTAGGGTATTACACCGCAAGGTGGCCCGGACCAGGATAAATCTCTATGTCTCTCGTTCTTTGGATTCGCCGAGCTAGGCCGTGGGATCGTTGAGCAAGCGAGCGGGAAGAGAGTGTTCTTCGTGGGCACCCCAGAGTTCGAACCTCTCAAGGGTCTGCGGAACCCGCAATCCGACAGTATGACAAAAACTAGGGCAGCAAGAGTGGAACAAAACACCAAGAAAAAAGCCGAGCCTTCCACCCTTTACCAAGTATATCGATGCATTAATTAAATAAGAGATTATTGTGATATCCCAAGATATCCATGTCCCAACATGGAACAACCTGCAACTGCACCTGCAACTAGCAAAGCTATAAGAGGGGCTGAGGAAAGCGGTAACATAGCTAAACAACGGTTGTTGAGATGGTGGAAAAGGTTAGAGGCTAGCATGGCAAATTGGGAGGCTTGATAAACAAGTGGTAGGTAGCGCGACACAGCGACAACATCGAGACAACTAGCATAGCAAAGATAGTAGTGAGATCCAAGGTGACGGTCATCTTGCCTGAAATCCCTCTATGAAGCAGAACGAGTCCATGAAGAAGATGAACGCGCATAGAAGAACCAAGCGTAGTCTAACGAATCCTGCAACGGAATAGGAACTATCGAGAGGAAGGACAACTGGGAAGAACAAAACAACACGGTGAACACACAATACATGACATGGCATGATGCTGATCCAAGTATGATGCATGACAAGGCTACATGATGCTACTCATCGCAAGAGATGATGCATACAAGAACCCCATATCAAAGCAAGTTTAAATGAGGCCGGAATCAACTTGCAACAATTCTGAAAACTCCCCATATGAAAATTTCTAAATTTGTCTAGATCTGAATAACACATTATGTAGAAGTTATTAAAAAGAAATTTAATATGAACCATGATGGTCTACATGTTTTTCTAATCAAGTTACATATAAAGTTCATTTAATTCGGAGCTACCGCCTAGAAGATATGAGCAAAACAAGTTAACCATGGCATTGATGAAAACGCAAGCAACACACAAACAAACACTCCAAAACAAGGATGGAACGTGGCATGGTGAAACTACATGAAAAACCAAGCAAGTTTCATATAGAGAATGCTCAAAACGGAGCAACGGTTCAACACATACACTCAAGACAAGATATAACAATAATCTGCCTATGAGCACAAACTTGATATGCGCTTCAAGTAAAGATTACATGCCTCAAATATCATCAAGGTTTAGGTTCATAAGCATTAACATTAAACCAATATGTTCAAAGCAAGAAGCAACTTTATTCACAGATTAGGACTGAAAAACTGGGTACATACATGAGCAGAGTTAATAGGATGACATGTTGGAGGCATGAAACAAGTATGCTACAGTGCAAGAACAAGGCATCAAAAGTTATAGAATACTAGTACATAGCATGGAGCTCAAAACACATAACTTGGCATATACATAGGAGCAACATGTTCATGGGAATCATCAAAACAATATGTAAACATGATATAGCAGATTCTCAGACTTGGCGAAAATCTGGGAATGCAATCAGCAACATTATGATGCTGACTTTGGAGGCACATAACAGCAAGCACAGAAATTTTAGTAATTACGCAAAAGACATGGGTGTGTAGTATACATGGCATAATTCCAATAACTCCCTGGGCGCAACTCCATATAACGCATAGAATAATTACTATGAGCTTTGCAAAAAGGAACATGCTGTTAACAGAATGACAGTTATATATTTAAGTAATTTGAGAGCATGAAAAGAATAAGCTAAAGTAGGCTACAATTACAAACAAGGGAATGGATGGAGAGATCATAACATGGTCTTCAATACATGATTACTTAGCATCTCCATAATATGTATATATTTGATGGTAGCGTCAAGCAAACATGGCATCACAATATAACAGATTCGGACTTTGCGGAATTTACTAAGTCTCTAAAAACAACAAACAGTGAGTAGGCCACTTTGCGAGCTCATGGCACTCGCATCAGAGCATATCATGGTGGGGAATAAATACTACAAGCAAGAGGACATAAAAATGCACCAAACACATGTTGACAAGATGCTCATATGATGCTTGCATTAGATCACACGAAAACGACAAAAGGGCAAGTTATATCAGTTTTCAGCAGCTAACAGCAATATGCACTATTGCAATAGTGACAAACATGTCAACATGCATCATGAAGCGCATGAAGAGCAGAACAATTTTATGTATCATACACTCCAATCGGATAAACATTCACAAAGTTATGCCCATCACAAGAATGCAACATGAAGTTTGAAATCTGGGACTTAGTGAGAATATACCCTCGCGAGAAATAGGACGACGTGGATCCGCGATGGAGCGATGCGGGCGGAGCAGTGTTGTTTGGTTGGAGGGATGGACGGAGCGATCCCGGGACGAAGCGGAATGACGGGGCAACGGGACGACGGGGATGTGGGATGCGTTTGGTTCGCGGGATGAAGGCGATCCGGGACGACGGCGTCCAGATCAGGCCAGATCCGACGATCGGAGGTGGAGGACGACGACGGCGAACGGCGACGAGGGACGGGCATCGGGGAGGCGGATCCGGAGGCGAGGAGGTCGGATCCAGACGGCGGCAGGGTCGGGGGCGGCGCCAGGAGGCGCTCGGCGGTAGCTGCGTCCGACGGTAGCGCAGGCGGCGGGGGTCGAGGGAGCAAGGCTCGAGGCAAGATGAGGGAGGCGGAGAGGTGCTAGGTGGCAGTAGCAGCAGCGGTGGTGGCATGACGCGATGGCGGCTCGGGCAGAAGAGATCGGGCGCGTAAGGGTGCCTGCGAGTTCGGCGACATGACGGCGGGTCGGGCCAGGAGGGCCGGATCTAGGCTCCGGGCGGGCCCCCGACGAAGTGGGCGCGAGCGCACACGTGGCAGCGCGGGGTTGGACGGGGCAGCGGCGCTGGCCACTGGGTTGGCTCTACGTAGTGGGCGCGGATGGAGGCGCGCCGGATCTTGAGGGGAAGGTGGCGGTGCTGGCCCCGAGGTGGGAGGAGGCTGGGGTTTTTGCTGAATTGGAAGGGGCGGTGTTTTTATAGCTAGAGGGAGCTAGGAGAGGGCTATTAGGGAGCCATTTTCGCCCACACGATCGTGATTTGATGGCGATGAACATAGGAGGGAGTTAGATGGGGTAGGTGGGCTAGCAGGTGGGCTGTGTAGATGGATTGGCTAAGAGGAGAGAGTAGAACACAACTGCAGGATGGTCCAAACATCACACTACGATCAGAGACCCTTCGACGAAACTGTGTGTGATGCCATAATCGCAAACGGTGGTGTAAAAAACCGTCAAAAAAGGTGCAAAACGTTTGCGATGACGGATGCATCAAGCACTGTTCAGATTTTAGTTGTGTGTGTGTTGCAGGGTATACGGCTCAGCTCAATTAGCTGTTTGGGATGAGGATGAACAAAAGAAACGGGCAGCCAGATGAAGGCGTGTGCGATATACAGCATACGGTTCACTGGGATGAACTGTGTGTGATTAGGCAACACAATTAAAACGGTTCAACTGAACAAGATGTGTGTGATACGCGGCAAACAGGTCCGTAATTTGAAATGTGTGCAAAGACCAATAATAACACAGACGATTGCTGCTAATAAGCCATGTGAATTGCTCTGTCTACAGTAGAATAACATGTATATATATAACTGAAATAAACATCCAATTACATAAGTGACTATAAAAATCAATCGCACACACCTCAATAAACAATTGCATGCATTCTAAAGTAGGAGAAACGATTGTCTTGTCATCTACTTCGTGTGACGCTCCCGCCACTTCTATGTGGCTCGATCCCTCGTATTTGTCAGGAAGAAGACACTTCCTCATGTCAACGATCCGCCTGTACATCTCGTAGCTTGTGTACGCGTCCATGGCCGCGTACTTGACATGTTGTTCATCCAGTCTCTTATGCCACACGTTGTGTCAGGCGTTCTTGTCTGTATAGCTCTCATTCTTCATCTTCGCATAGTAGGGGTCAATGAATGCTGAGGCGAGGTCAACCAGGGAGTTCAATTTGTTTTTGTCGCTGCCCCAGACCTTGTAGTGGTGCTGGATGTTGACAAGATTCGGGCATTTCATGTCCGAAACCTTGAGCGCTTTTAGATCGTTGGAGGTGTCCACCGTAGCGAAACTGTAGTAGGAGTTGTTGATAAATCTGGAGAAACGCTCGCAAGGTCTTGTGGCAAGGTCGAAGTGGTAGACGAGGACGTCATGTTGCACGCACAACTGGGCAACGACAACCTTCCGATCGTGCCCGGCACGACCGATGGTGTACTCGAGGTCGAAGCCGACCACTCGGTACTTGTCCTCAGCAAGGAACTGCTCCATATTTTGGATGGAGCTCTCCACAGAGACCGGATCGTTCATGTACACCACCGAGAGGGCCTTCCCCCTCACATGGGTGTCCACTACGTGATGCGTGGTGAACTGCCCGCCGTTGTCGTCGTCGGCCGCTGGGAGCACCATTGGAGCCACGGGGAGCGCCATTGGAACCGCTGGATCTCCTCTCTGTATGTGTCCTCGTGGGTGTGCTTATTGTGTCGTGTGAGATGAGAGATGAAGGTAAATGACCACGGGAATAAAAGGGGGCCGGGCGGCGAGGATTCTCCGTGCGTCCGCATGGTAGTTTTTGTAGCGGGTAACTGCATCATCGCGCCGCGCGCGACGCAACCGCTTGCACACGAATGTGCGTGATCATGCGCCGGCCCCAAACAGTGGCAGCGCGCGTGGAGTGACGAGGGTAGAGCACCCGGAGGGACGCGAGAGCAGAGCGCCCGCGGCGGGATGCGAGCAGAGCGCGCCGCGGCCGCCTGAACCGCAAGCAACCACCTGCATAGAGCAATTGAACACGCAGGAAATGGTCGCCTACAAGCTGGCCGACAGTTGTGTCGCTGCGTAGAGAGCAGCCGTGTGGTACCACCTCCATCTAGTCTATGGTCTCCTTTATATTCCGTGCCATATTTTGCCCTCAAATTTAACCAACAAAATGTTAATGCATTTTTTAAAAATTATATAATTGGAAACTATGTTCAAATACAAATCCAACTATATAATCTTTGGTGACATGCATTCGTATTTTATTAGTTAAATCATACTTATAAACCAGGACGGTGGTATAGTAGGTAATTAAATCGCAAACATTTTTTTTATTAACCGTATGTGTACGTGGCCTTAGGTCCTCCTCTCGCACGTCTTGTCACCCCGCTGCCGCAGACGTCTTATAGCGCAAGCTTGCGCAGCGCGCGGGGGCGTTCTTTTTGCCAAACAGTGGCGCCAATGAATCGTCGGTGAGCCCGTTCTGCCAAGAACCTCGCAGGTTCCCGCCAAGAAGCTTCCCGCCCGACTCGGTGAAATCCCCCAAAATCCCAATGCTTACCGGCCTGCTATAAAAACCCTCACGGCCGGCGAGTCGTGCGTCGCATTTTCCCCTCCATCCCTGTAGTTTATCTCATTTCCTTCACCCACAATAGCCAATGGCACCGGTCCGTCGTCGTCGCTCAGCCACGCCGCCGTCATCAGAGGGCAGCTCCAGCTGGGAGGCTACACCTAGGCAGCGGTGCAGTCCCCGACGTATTGTAGTGCACGTGGCGTCCCTGTTGGGTGTGCGCGAAACACCCACCACACGCTCCACCGCCGGTGCCCGCCGGCAGCTGTTGCCGGCTGCCGTTGTCGCCACACCACCGTCGAAAGCCAGGGCCATCGCCCGCTCCGCCGCCGCGGCCCGAAGGCGTGAGATGGCCGTCGTGGCCGCCACCCCACTGCCGGTCACTGTAGCCATCACCCGCTCCGCCACCGCGGCCCGAAGGCGGGAGGTGGTGGTCGTGGCTGCCACCCCGTCGTCGGCTGCCATGGCCTCCAGCCCACCATCGACCGCCAGGGTCATCACCTGCTCCGCCACCGCCGCCTGAAGGCGGGAGCCGGAGGTCGATGCCCGCACGTGCGTCAGCGACCTTGCACGCTACACCGATTTCCTGCGGGAGGAGGAGGAGCGCCTCGTCGAGCATGCAAAGAGCCTTACCGCCGCTATGGCCGCGGCACACGCCACCTCAGAGGCGACGACTTAGGAGATCTACAAGGAGAACCACCGCTTCGAGAAGGGTCGTCTGGAGCGGCAGAGGGTGTTCGAGGTGAGCGTCGCTGAAGCTGCATTAGCGGCAGGCACCGCATTGCAATTGCCCAGCTCGTCGGTAGGCTCCTCCTCCTCCGCCTCTTACTGAGCACGCTCGGCAGAGGAGAGGCAGCCGGAAGTAGTACAAAGCCCCTCCGCAGTAGTAGTATTGGTATTAGTATTTAGGGGCTATTTTGTTCAGTTCATCTGACTATAGATGTGGTGGAACTGTACAACGTACTTAAAATTAGCTAGTATATATAGTTGAACAAGTTATTCAAGTACGTGGTTGGCAACAATTGGGGAAAACTTTAGTCGGTTCAGCTATCGAGTTGAACTATTTGTATAAATTAAGAACGACTACTTAATCTATGAATGAAATCTATGCTTAATTACTGAATTTTAGTTGCAAAAATTAGATACTGCTAGTTATTTTTAGCTTCATATTTTGACAAATCGCAGTGTTACAAGGATTGACAAATCTTACCAATTAGTTTGTACATGGTTGCACATGGGTCATCCAAAACAACCGTTTGCGTTGAAGGGATGCACAAACCCTGCGCTGCTCTCACTTTGCATACGGGTGTTCTATCTAAAACGTTTGCGATCGAGAGCTGCAGAAATCTTGCTCGACACATTTTCTCTTGGCTTCCTGGGGAAACTGTCGGTTTGCATACGGGTGTTCTAACTAAAACGTTTGCGATGAGTGTTTTATCTTAAAAAAAGCGAATTAAACTGCGGCCTGGGCGCCATTAATGGAGAGGATGCGAGCAAGACGGGCGCCATGGAAGTCAAAGAGCTCGTGATGAGGACATCAATACCATTGTTACACCCACAACCCCTACTGTTACATATACTGGACCAATTACTAGAGCTCGCGCACGCCAATTGAATTACCAGGTACTTTCGTTTCTTGGTAATGATTCTAATGTTCATGAGAATATGATACTGCCTAAATTGGATACATTTGTTTCGCTTACAAATGAAGGGCCGAGCTTGGAGAAGGATGAACATTGGAGCAAGAACACGCATGGAGTTGATGGCATGCGCAAGGGGATCAAGGACGGAGTTACAAGTGATGATTTCAGGACTTTGAAGCCACCATAAGGAGTGCATGAAGCCTTGGACGAAATATACAAGATGCCACTTCATAATATTCGTCCAGAGGCTATTCTAGGTACTGCGTCACCTTATTATTGGGCCAGGCCCATGTAATTTCGAAATACTTAAGTACAGGCTATTTTTGGAGTCCGTATGTGTGGGGAAACAAGAGTTAGGGTTGGTTTCGGACCCCACCCTCAAGGGCCACGAAATTCCCTTCTCTTCCAGCATATATACAGCCCTTAGGGCGTCGTTAGAACTTTGGGTTTTGTTTAGATTAAAAGTTCGCCATAGCTGCAACTTCACAGATTTCGCTTGTGTTCAACGACCAGACCAAGGCGCCACGTAACCCCACCTTAATTAATAAAGCTTTCCTCTTATATTCGCAATATCCAGATTGCAATCTTAGTTTCTTGCTTGTTCTTCGTTTGCTCGCAGGAAACAGGCCCTCGTGGTCGAGGTTGATCGTGCTCCGGCGTGGGTCAATAACCCTCGGAAGTTGGTTTAGCGATTGCTAAGGCGCGACGTCGCGACATTCGTAGTCGGACCGTCAAGGTCGACTCCACGTAAAATGATAGCCACCATCTCATCGAAACATCGGGACACCTTTGCCTCTATCAAGTGGTATCAGATTTCCAGGTTGCTCGGTGAGATTTTACAGTTTTTCATAGTTTAGATCGAGTCTGTTCTTCATACCTATAGTCCACGAAAAAAGCCAAAAATAAATTAAGGTTAGTTCATCCCATCCGAACCAATCTGAGCCTTTGCATAATCTTGTCTGTATTTGCTTTGTTGAATTTGCGGTTGCATCGTCGTGTCAAGTTGCTAGTCTTAGCGTCTAGTCCTTTAGAGTTTCGAGTTCTGTTCATAGGTTGTCACGTCGCCGCTGCCATATATCACCACCGCATCATCATCGCTACTGCCATATACCACCACCGCACCAACTTCATCACCACTGCCATATACCACCACCACATATTCACCGCCAATCCTAGTCCATATACGCTACCACATATCCGCCGCCATCACGCTAATCCGAGTCCACCTGCAACATATATCCGCCACTAGTCCGAGTTCCACCAGATTCATCTCCGCCACCAGTCCGAGATTCCACCAGATTCCTCTCCGCCACGAGTCCTAGTCCGAGTCCAGTAATTGTTGCTTTGTTTTGGATTTCCAGATCACGCCATACTCCAACTCGTGACAGAGAAGGACTCCCCAACTTCCGTGTTACCCGCAGTAGAAAAATAGTTCCAACCTCAAAAAAAAACTAAGTCTGGAAAATTCTGGCTAGGCAGTTTTTAGACCATTTGTAGACTTTTTCGAAAAAAACTTGTTGCGGAGCAAAAAGAAGAGGAAAAAAAGTGCAAAAAAAGAAAAAAAAAGAAAAAAAATTCAGAGTGTGCTCCTTCCTTGTTTACGTGCAGCGCCGTGATTTTGTTAGTGTTCTAGGCTCGCGTCTCTAGCACGGTCTAGCCTAGGACCAAAGACAAGACCGTCGTTGAGCGTTTATTCAACTTTGCATCTCTGAATTGATTATAGCTGACCCTTTTTGCTACCATATTATAAGCCTTCCCAGCTCCTCATACATCTACGTCGTGCGTTTGACTCTCCCTGGCAATCGCTCTATCCAAGCTTTTGAGAGTTTTGACTACAACGGTTGCCGATCACCTTTCTTCTTTGGGTAAGAACTGGTAAGAATTTGAGATTTGCTTGACGGATTTGTGACACCCACCACCACCTCTTGTTAGTAGTATGTAGGATCATATTCTTGTGTGTTTCTATTGCTGCTAACCATGCCAGGATCACAAGCCATTTAGACCGACCGGGAGAACATGATTTAATAAAGAGTTGCATGATAAATTTCAGCAAATGATGAGTGGACAGGTGCAAGATGTGCTAAACAGATTTGAAGAGGCCATGGAGAAGATAGATGGCATGGAGAAGACGTTCAAACAAAGCTCGATAACAAGTTTAATGAATTGCTCGCGTCTTCCACCACCACCACCGGCTGCACCTAACGCACCTCTACAACCACAACAACAAAGAACGACTACCTGCGTCATGAAACAGCCCTCCGCCGAGCGAGCCGTGTCCCTCTTGGCGCTTGGCCAAACTGTTGGTGCTGCTATCGATATTTCAGGGCTTCGCTGGCGATGCGAGAGGAGGATGATTATATGGGAGATTACGAGGATGAAGTTGATCAAAATCAGAACTACGTGCAACCACCAAAGACCACAACCACCGTGTCGTCCACATGCAAATAATGGCAATGTTCGGGCTCCCCTTCAGGTACGAGATCATGACCATCTCCCTAAACTGAAATTGAATATTCCACCATTTGAGGGTAGATATGTTCCTGATATATATCTTACGTGGGAGTTAGAAACTGAACAACGATTTACATGCTTACAATATCCTGAGGAGAGACGTGTTCCTGCTGCTGTTTGTGCTTTCACTAGCTTTGCATGTGTTTGGTGGTCTAAACATTGTAGATTATATCCTGTTCCAGCTACTTGGGCTGCTTTGAAAACTGCTATGCGTACTCGTTGGGTTCCACCATATTATCAGCGTGAATTACTTCAAAAATTGCAGCGCTTAAGACAAGGAAAAAATTCGGTAGAAGAATATTATCAAGAATTACAAACTGACTTGATTAGATGTGGTATTGTTGAGGAGAATGAAGCTATTCTTGCACGTTTTCTGGGTGGATTAAATAGAGAGATTCAGACCATTCTAGACTACAAGGATTATAATAATAACACTCTATAATTCCAACTTGCTAGTAAAGCTGAACGTGAAGTGCAGGATCGACAGGCGTTGGCGCGGACTAACTTTTCTCTGTGTCGACCTTCATCATGGACACCACGTGCATCATCTACTTCCACACGTTCTACTACACCGGCACCTCCGCCGGCTGCCACCTCCAACCGTGATACAAGAAAGGTGCACAACCACCACTATTCCGCCAAGAGCGCACTCTGGGCCTACACAGCTCTTCTTCTTCCATGGCGCCAACAGGGCACACAAGTGAGATTATTTGTCGTTGTAAGGGAAGAGGACATTTTGCCAGAGAATGCCAATCTCAGCGTGTGATGATTGCTACGGAGGATGGTGGGTATGAGTGCGCTAGTGACTATGATGAAGAGACTTTGGCTCTTATTACACATGAAGAACATGGTGGAGATGATTCTGATCATGAGACGCAATACATGGCACTTTGAAGATGCCGACAGGTATGAATGTTTAGTTGCTCAACGTGTTTTGAGTGTGCAGGTTACACAAGCTGAGCAAAATCAGAGGCATAACTTGTTCCATACAAAGGGAGTTGTGAAGGAACGTTCTATTCAAGGCCATCATAGATGGAGGGAGCTGGAACAACTTGGCTAGCATGGATATTGTGGAGAAGCTTTCTCTCACCACAAGACCACATCCACATCCTTACTACAAGGTTCAACAACAGCGGCAAGGTTAAGGTAACACGTACTGTTCGTGTGTATTTTAGTATCTCTACATATGCTGATTATGTTGATTGTGATGTGGTACCTATGCAAGCATGTTCCTTATTACTTGGTAGACCATGGCAATTTGATAAAAATTACATACACCATGGTAGAAACAATCAGTATACTCTTGTTCACAAGGATAAAAATATTACTTTGCTTCCTATGACTCCTGATTCAATTTTGAAAGATGATATTAATAGAGCTAATAAAGCAAAATAGGACAAAAATAAGAGTGAAAATCAGATTGTGGCAAAAGAATTTGAGCAACAAATGAAGCCTAATAATAAACCATCTAATGTTGCTTCTGAAATTAAACTGAAAAGTGCATGTTTACTTGCCACCAAATCTGATATTGAGGAGCTAGATTCTAGCAAATCTGTTTGCTATGCTTTTGTGTGCAAAGAGGCATTATTTTCATTCGAGGACGTGCCTTCCTCTTTGCCCCTCGCTGTCACTAACATTTATCAGGAGTTCGCAGACGTCTTCCCACAAGACGTGCCACCGGGATTACCACCTATTCGAGGGATTGAGCATCAAATTGACTTAATTCCCGGTGCATCGCTACCCAACCGTGCACCATATCGTACCAATCCAGAGGAGACGAAGGAGATTATGTGTCAAGTACAGGAGCTGCTCGACAAAGGTTATATACGCGAATCTCTTAGTCCTTGTGCTGTTCCTGTTATACTAGTGCCTAAAAAGAATGGTACGTTGCGTATGTGTGTTGATTGTAGAGGCATTAATAATATTACTATTCGTTATCGTCATCCTATTCCTAGGCTAGATGATATGCTTGATGAATTGAGTGGCTCTACAACATTCTCCAAAGTTGATTTGCGTAGTGGATACCATCAAATTCGTATGAAATTGGGAGATGAATGGAAAACAGCATTTAAAACTAAGTTTGGTTTATATGAGTGGTTAGTCATGCCTTTTGGGTTAACTAATGCACCTAGTACTTTCATGAGACTAATGAACGAAGTTTTACGTGCTTTCATTGGACGATTTGTGGTAGTCTATTTTAATGATATACTGATTTATAGCAAATCTTTGGAAGAACATTTGGAACATTTACGTGTTGTTTTTAATGCTCTACGTGATGCAAGTTTGTTTGGTAACCTTGGGAAGTGCACCTTTTGCAATCGACCGAGTATCTTTTCTTGGCTATGTTGTTACTCCACAGGAATTGAAGTTGATAAAGCCAAGATTGAAGCTATTGAGAGTTGGCCGCAGCCCAAAACGGTCACACAAGTGAGGAGTTTTCTTGGACTCGCTGGTTTCTATAGGCGTTTTGTGAGAGACTTTAGCACTATTGCTGCACATCTCAATGAGCTTACAAAGAAGGATGTGCCTTTTGTTTGGGGTACCGCACAGGAAGAAGCCTTCACGGTATTGAAAGATAAGTTGACACATGTCTGCTACTCCAACTTCGACTTTAATAAGACTTTTGAGCTTGAATGTGATGCTAGTGGAACTGGATTAGGAGGTGTGTTATTACAAGATGGCAAACCTGTTGCATACTTTTCTGAAAAATTGAGTGGGCCTAGTCTGAACTATTCTACTTATGACAAAGAATTATATGCTCTTGTTCGGACTTTAGAGACATGGCAACATTATTTACGGCCCAAAGAATTTGTTATACATTCTGATCATGAATCTTTGAAACATATTAAAAGTCAAGCTAAACTGAATCGTAGACATGCTAAATGGGTTGAATTCATTGAGACTTTCCCTTATGTCATTAAACACAAGAACGGTAAAGAAAATGTTATTGCTGATGCTTTGTCTCGTCGCTATACTATGCTTTCACACCTTGACTTCAAAATATTTGGTTTGGAGACCATCAAAGATCAATATGTGCATGATGCTGATTTTAAAGATGTAATGCAGAATTGTAGAAGAAGGAAGAACATGGAACATGTTCGTTATTAATGATGGTTTTGTGTTCCGTGCTAACAAGCTATGCATCCTCGCTAGCTCTGTTCGCCTTTTGTTGTTGCAGGAGGCGCATGGAGGAGGATTAATGGGACACTTTGGCGTGAAGAAGACGGAGGATATACTTGCTACACATTTGTTTTGGCCAAAGATGAGACGGGATGTTGAGCGTTTTGTTGCTCGCTGCACTACATGTCAAAAAACTAAGTCATGACTCAATCCTCATGGTTTATATATGTCTTTGCCTGTACCTAGTGTTCCTTGGGAGGATATATCTATGGACTTTGTTTTAGGTTTACCTCGAACAAAGAAGGGGAGGGATAGCATATTTGTTGTCGTGGATAGATTCTAAAATGGCACACTTTATACCATGTCATAAAAGCGATGATCGTTAATGTTGCTGATTTGTTCTTTCGTGAAATTATTCGCTTGCATGGTGTGCCAAATACTATTGTTTCAGATCGTGATACTAAATTTCTTAGCCACTTTTGGAGATGTTTATGGGCTAAGTTGGGGACTAAACTGCTTTTTAGTACTACTTGTCACCCCCAAACTGATGGACAAACTGAAGTAGTCAATAGAACATTGTCTACTATGCTTAGGGCTGTTTTGAAGAATAATAAGAAAATGTGGAAGAATGCTTGCCTCGTATTGAATTTGCTTATAATCGTTCCTTGCATTCTACTACTAAGATGTGCCCTTTTGAAATTGTGTATGGCTTCCTACCTCGTGCACCTATTGATTTGTTGGCTCTTCCATCTTCGGAGAAGGTTAATTTTGATGCTAAACAACGTGCTGAATTGATATTAAAAATGCATGAGTTAACTAAGGAAAACATTGAGCGTATGAATGTTAAATATAAACTTGCTGGAGATAAGGGTAGAAAACATGTTGTCTTTGCACCTGGAGATCTTGTTTGGTTACATTTGCGTAAGGATAGGTTTCTAATTTGCTAAATCAAAGCTAATGCCACGTGCTGATGGTCCATTTAAGGTGTTAGAGAAAATAAATGATAATGCATATAAACTTGAGCTGCCTGCAGAATTTGGGGTTAGTCCCACTTTTAACATTGCAGATTTGAAGCCTTATTTGGGTGAGGAAGATGAGCTTCCGTCGAGGACGACTTCATTTCAAGAAGGGGAGGATGATGAGGACATCAATACCATTGTTACACCCACAGCCCCTACTGTTACATATACTGGACCAATTACTAGAGCTCGCGCACGCCAATTGAATTACCAGGTACTTTCGTTTCTTGGTAATGATTCTAATGTTCATGAGAATATGATACTGCTTAAATTGGATACATTTGTTTTGCTTACAAATGAAGGGCCGAGCTTGTAGAAGGATGAACATTGGAGCAAGAACACGCATGGAGTTGATGGCATGCGCAAGGGGATCAAGGACGGAGTTACAAGTGATGATTTCAGGACTTTGAAGCCACCATAAGGAGTGCATGAAGCCTTGGACGAAATATACAAGATGCCACTTCATAATATTCGTCCAGAGGCTATTCTAGGTGCTGCGTCACCTTATTATTGGGCCAGACGCATGTATTTTCGAAATACTTAAGTATAGGCTATTTTTAGAGTCCGTATGTGTGGGGAAACAAGAGTTAGGGTTGGTTTCGGACCCCACCCTCAAGGGCCACGAAATTCCCTTCTCTTCCAGCATATATACAGCCCTTAGGGCGTCGTTTAGACTTTGGGTTTTGTTTAGATTAAAAGTTCGCCATAGCTGCAACTTCGCGTACTTCGTTTGTGTTCAACGACCAGACCAAGGCGTCACAGAACCCCACCTTCATTAATAAAGCTTTCCTCTTATATTCGCAATATCCAGATTGCAATCTTAGTTTCTTGCTTGTTCTTCGTTTGCTCGCAGGAAACAGGCCCTCGTGGTCAGGTTGATCGTGCTCCGGCGTGGTCAATAACCCTCGGAAGTTGGTTTAGCTATTGCTAAGGCGCGACGTCTCGCACGTTCGTAGTCGGATCGTCAAGGTCGACTCCCCCAGAAAACGATAGCCACCATCTCATCGAAACATCGGGACACCTTTGCCTCTATCAGCTCGCTTCCCAATGACCCTGCGCAACGTACAACTCACATGCTTCCCAATGACCTCGCTAGGCGCATAACTCGTGATAAGCTTCCTAATGACCTCAACAGCATAACTCGCATGCTTCCCAATGACCTGCAGAACAGACAACTCGTGATGCTTCCCGATGAGCTCACAGACTCGAGGACAGCTTGCACGCCTCTCGGTCAGCTCAGGTAATCGGACGGCTCTCGCACGCCTCCCGTTCAGTCAAGGTCAAGCAGCTGTCCGCACGGCACCTCCTACAGCCAATAAAACCAAGACACGTGGCGTCACGTGAATGGTTAATAGAATTTTGGATTTACTAGAATCTAAAAACTAGGCATCTCAATGTTTTGCCGGTAACCAACGGTGCCCTGGTGTTTGAAATTCATTCCCATTTCTTGCATGGGACCTAAGCATGCACCAAAGCACACAGATTTGATTTTTCAACCAATTTATATGCACTCGAGCATGTGCATGTAGTTCAAATTTGAATTATGCACATAAATGCATTGAAAACTCAGTTAATTCATAAAAATTTCCTAACGAAGCCCAAAAAATCACAAAACGCTCCTGTTGTTCTATGTTGACCCGAGAAAAAAAATTTGAAAGCAATAAGAGGCAATGGATATCGTTTCGTCCCCAAAGGTGGGACGTTCCCTACCGAAAATCATCATGCATGTTGTGAGAAGCTCCTGTTTGTGAGAAGCATATACCCAAACCTGCCCCAAATGGGACAAAATTTGTACCACGACATGTTGATGCCGCTACATGATAGCATGCCAAGTTTGATGAGGACATCAATACCATTGTTACACCCACAGCCCCTGCTGCTATACATACTGGACCAATTACTAGAGCTCGTGCACGCCAATGGAATTATCAGGTACTTTCGTTTCTTGGTAACGATTCCAATGTTCATGAGAATATGATGCTGCCTAAATTGGATACATTTGTTTTGCTTACAAATGAAGGGCCTACCATGGACAAGAAAGATGAACCTTGGAGCAAGTTCAAGCATGGAGATGTTGGTATGCTAAGGGGAACAAGAACGGAGTTACAAGTGATGATTCCAGGACTTTGAAGCCACCCTAATGAGAGCATGAGGCCTTGGACGAAATATACAAGATGCCACTTCATAATATTCGTCCATAGGCTATTCTAGGTGCCGCGTCACCTTAATATTGGGCCAGGCCCATGTAATTTCGAAATACTTAAGTGTAGGCTGTTTTAGAGTCCGTATGTGTGGGGAAACAAGAGTTAGGGTTGGTTTCGGACCCCTCCCTCAAGGGCCACGAAATTCCCTCCTCTTTCTCCATATATACAGCCCTTAGGGCGTCGTTTAGACTTTGGGTTTTGATAGAGGCAAAGGTGTCCCGATGTTTCGATGAGATGGTGGCTATCGTTTCTGTGGGAGTCGACCTTGACGATCCGACTACGAACGTGCGAGACGTCGCGCCTTAGCAATCGCTAAACCAACTTCCGAGGGTTATTGACCACGCCGGAGCACGATCAACGACCACGAGGGCTGTTTCCTGCGAGCAAACAAAGAACAAGCAAGAAACTGAGATTGCAATCTGAATATTGCGAATATAAGATGAAAGCTTTATTGATCAAGGTGGGGTTTCTGTGACGCTTTGTGCAGTCGTTGAACACAAATGAAGTACGCGAAGTTGCAGCTATGGTGAACTTTTAATCTAAACAAAACCCAAGGTCTAAACGATGCCCTAGGGGCTGTATATATGGAGGAAGAGGGGAATTTCGTGGCCCTTTGGTGGAGGGGTCCAAATCAACCCTATCTCTTGTTTCCCCACACATACGGACTCTAAAAATAGCTTATACTTGTGTATTTCGAAATTACAAGGGCCTGCCCACTAATAAGGTGACGCTGGCACCTAGAATAGCCTCGGACGACATTTATGAAGTAGCATCTTGTATATTTCGTCCAAGGCTTCATGCACCCATTATGGTGGCTTCAAAGTCCCGAAATCATCACTTGTAACTCCGTTTGTTCTCTTGGCGCATGGCATTATCTCCATGCTTGTTCTTGCTCCAATGTCCATCCTTCTCCAAGCTTAGGGCCTTCATTTGTAAGCAAAACAAATGTATCCAATTTAGGCAGCATCATATTCTCATGAACATTAGAATCATTACCAAGAAACGAAAGTACCTGATAATTTAATTGGCGTGCGCGAGCTCTAGTAATTGGTCCAGTATATGTAGCAGTAGGGGCTGTGGGTGTAACAATGGTATTGATGTCCTCATCAGGTTTTGTTTGGATCAAAAGTTCGCCATAGCTGCAACTTCGCGTACTTCGTTTGTGTTCAACGACCAGACCAAGGCGTCTCAGAACCCCACCTTCATTAATAAAGCTTTCCTCTTATATTCGCAATATCCAGATTGCAATCTTAATTTCTTGCTTGTTCTTCGTTTGCTCGCAGGAAACAGGCCCTCGTGGTCAGGTTGATCGTGCTCCGGCGTCGTCAATAACCCTTGGAAATTGGTTTAGCGGTTGCTAAGGCGCGACGTCTCGCACGTACGTAGTCGGATCGTCAAGGTCGACTCCACGTAAACGATAGCCACCATCTCATCGAAACATCGGGACACCTTTGCCTCTATCAAGTGGTATCAGATTTTCAGGTTGCTCGGTGAGATTTTACAGTTTTTCAGAGATTAGATCGAGTCCGTCCGTCATACCTAAAGTCCACGAAAAAGCCACAAAAAAATTAGGGTTAGTTCATCATATCCGAACCAATCTGAGCCTTCGCATAATCTTTTTAGGGTTTTTGCTTTGTTGAATTTGCGGTTGCATCGTCGTGTCAAGTTGCCGGGTCTTAGAGTCTAGTCTTTTAGAGTTTCGAAGTTCTGGTCATAAGTTGTCACGCACCGCCAGACCATCATCATCGCCTTGCCATCTACCACCCTTCTTATCCGCCACCGCTCAATCCGTATCCATATACCACCACCAATCCGTATCCATATACCACCACCAATCCGTATCCATATACCACCACCAATCCGTAGCCATATACCACCACCGCTACCATATACCACCACCGCTGCCATATACCACCACCATATATCCACCACCAATCTGAGTTCTTCTCATATTAGGTTTGTTTTCGAGATCCATCTAAATTCGATTCGTGTTTCCTTGCTGCGTGAGGTTTCGAAACCACCCTCCGCTTAGGCCCAAAATTTTCCGAAAACGCACTTGTCGAAAAAAATTTCGGCTATCCTATTTTTAGGTGTTTCTAAGTGTATTGAGACAACGCCATTATAGAAAGTTTTTTGACCCGCTTCAGCTTTTTGGGTCCGGGCAGTCGAAAAAAAAAAATTGGTCGAAAAAATTTCGTGCCCAAACAGTAAGTTTGACCTGGGAAGAGTTTTGAGACACTCGCCATTATAGTGATTTTTCGCAAAAAAAAAGAGCAGCGCAAAAAAAAAAGCAGCGCAAAAAAAAAGAGCGAGAAAGAAAACTTTTCCAGAGTGTGCTTTTCCGTTGTTTCCGTGCAGCGCCGTGATTTTGTTAGTGTTCTAGGCTCGCGTCTCTAGCACGGTCTAGCCTAGGACCAGCACAAGACTTCGTTGAGCGTTTATTCAACTTTGCATCTCTGAATTGATTATTGCTGACCCTTTTTGCTACCATATTATAAGCCTTCCCAGCTCCACATACATCTAAATCGTGCATTTGACTGTCCCTGGTAATCGCTCTATCCAAGCTTTATGAGTTTTGACTACATCGGTTGCCGATCACCGCCTGCTGCTGGGTAAGAACTGGTAAGAATTTGAGATTTGCTTGACGGATTTGTGACTGTCCACCACACCACCACCACCACTTCCTAGTAGTCCGTCGAATCATATTCTTGTGTGTTTCTATTGTCGCTAACCATGGCAGGATCACAAGCCGATTTAGACCGACCGGGAGAACATGACAAACAAAGCGCTACATGATAAGTTTCAACAAATGATGAGTGGGCAGGTGGAAGATGTTCTAAATAGATTTGAAGAGGCCATGGAGAAGATAGATGGCATTGAGAAGGCGTTCAAACAAAGCTCGATACCAAGTTTAATGAATTTCTCGCTGCGTCTACCACCACCACCACCGGCTGCACCTAATGCACCTCTACAACAACAACAACGACTACCTCCACATCATTTAAACAGCCCTCCGCCGAAGCGAGCCGTGTCCCTCTTCACTGGCCAAGCTGCCGGTGCTGCTTTGTTGATACTTCCGTGGCTCCTGCTGGCGATGTGGGGAGGATGATTATGTGAGAGAGTACGAGGATGAGGTTGATCAACTTCGAACCACGTGCAACCACCAGCACCACAACCACCAAAGCATCACAACCACCCGGTCGTCCACATGCAAATAATGGCAATGTTAGGGCTCCCCTCAGTGCGAGATCATGACCATCTCCCTAAACTGAAGTTGAATATTCCACCATTTGAGGGTAGATATGTTCACGATATATATCTTACTTGGGAGTTAGAAACTGAACAACGATTTACATGTTTACAATATCCCGAGGAGAGACGTGTTCCGCTGCTGTTTTGTGCTTTCACTAGCTTTGCATGTGTTTGGTGGTCCGAACATTGTAGATTATATCGTGTTCCAGCTACTTGGACTGCTTTGAAAACTGCTATGCGTGCTCGTTGGGTTCCACCATATTATCAACGTGAATTACTTCAAAAATTGCAGCGCTTAAGACAAGGAAAAATTCGCAGAAGAATATTATCGTGAATTACAAACTGGCTTGATTAGATGTGGTTTTGTTGAGGAGAATGAAGCTATGCTTGCACGCTTTCTGGGTGGATTAAATAGAGATATTCAGACCATTCTAGACTACAAGGATTATACTAATATCACTCGATTATTCCATCTTGCTTGTAAAGCTGAACGTGAAGTGCAGGATCGATGAGCGTTGGCGCGGACTAACTTTTCTCGCAGGTCGACCTTCATCATGGACACCACGTGCATCATCTACTTCCACACGTTCTACTACACCGCACCTCCGCTGGCTGCCACCTCCAACCGTGATACAAGAAAGGTGCACAACCACCACTATCCGCCAAGAGCACACTGCTGGCCTACACAGAGCTCTTCTTCTTCCATGGCGCCAACAGGGCACACAAGTGATATTATTTGTCGTCGTTGTAAGGGAAGAGGACATTTTATGAGAGAATGCCAATCTCAAAGATGTGATGATTGCTCACGAGGATGGTGGGTATGAGTCCGCTTAGTGAGTATGATGAAGAGACTTTGGCTCTTATTACACATGAAGAACACGGTGGAGAGGATTCTGATCATGAGACGCAATACATGGCTCTTTGAAGATGTTTGACGGTATGAATGTTTAGTTGCTCAACGTGTTTTGAGTGTGCAGGTTACACAAGTCGAGCAAAATCAGAGGCATAACTTGTTCCATACAAAGGGAGTTGTGAAGGAACGTTCTATTCAAGGCCATCATAGATGGAGGGAGCTGCAACAACTTGGCTAGCATGGATATGGTGGAGAAGCTTTCTCTCACCACAAGACCACATCCACATCCTTACTACATCCAATGGTTCAACACCAGCGGCAAGGTTAAGGTAACACGTACTGTTCGTGTGTATTTTAGTATCTCTACATATGCTGATTATGTTGATTGTGATGTGGTACCTATGCAAGCATGTTCCTTATTACTTGGTAGACCATGGCAATTTGATAAAATTTCTGTACACCATGGTAGAAACAATCAGTATACTCTTGTTTACAAGGATAAAAATATTACTTTGCTTCCTATGACTCCTGATTCAGTTTTGAAAGATGATATTAATAGAGCTAATAGAGCAAAATAGGAGAAAAATAAGAGTGAAAATCAGATTGTGGCAAAAGAATTTGAGCAACAAATGAAGCCGGATAATAAACCATCTAATGTTGCTTCTGAAATTAAACTGAAAAGTGCATGTTTACTTGCCACCAAATCTGATATTGAGGAGCTAGATTCTAGCAAATCTGTTTGCTATGCTTTTGTGTGCAAAGAGGCATTATTTTCATTCGAGGATGTGCCTTCCTCTTTGCCCCCTCGCTGTCACTAACATTTTGCAGAGTTCGCCGACGTCTTCCCACAAGACGTGCCACCGAATTACCACCTATTCGAGGGATTGAGCATCAAATTGACTTAATTCCCGGTGCATCGCTGCCCAACCGTGCACCATACCGTACCAATCCAGAGGAGACGAAGGAGATTATGTGTCAAGTACAGGAGCTGCTCGACAAAGGTTATATACGCGAATCTCTTAGTCCTTGTGCTGTTCCTATTGTACTAGTGCCTAAAAAGCATGGTACGTCGCGTATGTGTGTTGATTGTAGAGGCATTAATAATATTACTATTCGTTATCGTCATCCTATTCCTAGGCTAGATGATATGCTTGATGAATTGAGTGGCTCTACAATATTCTCCAAAGTTGATTTATGTAGTGGATACCATCAAATTCGTATGAAATTGGGAGATGAATGGAAAACAGCATTTAAAACTAAGTTTGGTTTATATGAGTGGTTAGTCATGCCTTTTGGGTTAACTAATGCACCTAGTACTTTCATGAGACTAATGAACGAAGTTTTACGTGCTTTCATTGGACGATTTGTGGTAGTCTATTTTGATGATATACTGATTTATAGCAATTCTTTGGAAGAACATTTGGAACATTTACGTGTTGTTTTTAATGCTCTACGTGATGCACGCTTTGTTTGGTAACCTTGGGAAGTGCACCTTTTGCACCGAATTTAGTATCTTTTCTTGGCTATGTTGTTACTCCACAGGGAATTGAATTTGATAAAGCCAAGATTGAAGCTATTGAGAGTTGGCCGCAGCCCAAAACGGTCACACAAGTGAGGAGTTTTCTTGGACTCGCTGGTTTCTATAGGCGTTTTGTGAGAGACTTTAGCACCATTGCTGCACCGCTCAATGAACTTACAAAGAAGGATGTGCCTTTTGTTTGGGGTACCGCATGGAAGAAGCCTTCACGGTATTGAAAGATAAGTTGACACATGCTCCTTTACTCCAACTTCCCGACTTTAATAAGACTTTTGAGCTTGAATGTGATGCTAGTGGAATTGGATTAGGAGGTGTGTTATTACAAGATGGCAAACCTGTTGCATACTTTTCTGAAAAATTGAGTGGGCCTAGTCTGAACTATTCTACTTATGACAAAGAATTATATGCTCTTGTTCGGACTTTAGAGACATGGCAACATTATTTATGGCCCAAAGAATTTGTTATACATTCTGATCATGAATCTTTGAAACATATTAAAAGTCAAGCTAAACTGAATCGTAGACATGCTAAATGGGTTGAATTCATTGAGACTTTCCCTTATGTCATTAAACACAAGAAGGGTAAAGAAAATGTTATTCTTGATGCTTTGTCTCGTCGCTATACTATGCTTTCACAACTTGACTTCAAAATATTTGGTTTGGAGACCATCAAAGATCAATATGTGCATGATGCTGATTTTAAAGATGTAATGCAGAATTGTAAAGAAGGAAGAACATGGAACATGTTCGTTATTAATGATGGTTTTGTGTTCCGTGCTAACAAGCTATGCATCCCTGCTAGCTCTGTTCGTCTTTTGTTGTTGCAGGAGGCGCATGGAGGAGGATTAATGGGACACTTTGGCGTGAAGAAGACGGAGGATATACTTGCTACACATTTCTTTTGGCCAAAGATGAGACGGGATGTTGAGCGTTTTGTTGCTCGCTGCACTACATCTCAAAAAACTAAGTCATGACTCAATCCTCATGGTTTATATATGTCTTTGCCTGTACCTAGTGTTCCTTGGGAGGATATATCTATGGACTTTGTTTTAGGTTTACCTCGAACAAAGAAGGGAGGGATAGCATATTTGTTGTCGTGGATAGATTCTCTAAAATGGCACACTTTATACCATGTCATAAAAGCGATGATGTTAATGTTGCTGATTTGTTCTTTCGTGAAATTATTCGCTTGCATGGTGTGCCAAATACTATTGTTTCAGATCGTGATACTAAATTTCTTAGCCACTTTTGGAGATGTTTATGGGCTAAGTTGGGGACTAAACTGCTTTTTAGTACTACTTGTCACCCCCAAACTGATGGACAAACTGAAGTAGTCAATAGAACATTGTCTACTATGCTTAGGGTTGTTTTGAAGAATAATAATAAAATGAGGGAAGAATGTGATGTAGGGCGGAACCCTACGTGGGCGATCTTTCACGTTGGAGCGGATCCTACGGGGAATCACGAAGAACACGCGGAAGAACAAGGGGGAAACACGGAGGAAACGAGGGAGAAATCACTAAACCGACAAGGGATCAATCACACAAATGCTAGATCATCGATCACATAGAGTGGCACAAGATTCAAGGTCAACAAAGGTAAGATACAAAAGGTAACCGTTCTTCTCCGTGAGGAGGCCTTGAGGGGGTCCACCCTAGAAGGGGGTCTTGAATCCGCTTGGGGGATCTTCTCCGAAGAGGTCCTGATCTCGGTGGAGAAGTAGCCAAGTGGATGAGCAAAGGCTCTCACACAAGAATATGAGCTAATCCAATGCTAACCCTCGAAAGGATGAGGGGAAGGTCTATTTATAGTCTAGGACCTCCAAGGGGTAAGTTGGAGGTGAAAAGAGTACATGGGCCTCGGCCCGAAACGCTGCACGCAGGCAGGGCGGTAGTACCGTTGCTTCATGGCGGTAGTACCGCTTGGTGGGCGGTAGTACCGCTCTGACGCCTGCTCGATTCTCGGAGTGTGTCGGGTTTTGAGGAAGTAGGTCGGATGGAGAGCGGTAGTACCGCTTGGCTCGGCTCATGGTAGTACTGCTTGGCTTGAGCGGTAGTACCGCCTCCTCTGGACTCTGCAACTCCTCCTCTTGTTCTTGGTGTCCATCTTGGGCTGCAGCTTCTCCTAGGTTGGTTCCTTGGTACCTAAGCATGCACAACATTCCAGTTGAGGTAGTAGCCATGTCTCGAGAGGGTCATATGATATTTCACTAAGGAGAGAAGTCACCTCGGTCTCGAGAGCTCGAGCTCGTGCTCTAGTCATGGGTCCTCTTGGCTCTTGATGAGACGGTTGTGGATGCATGGGGATGATCGTGGGATGCTCGCATCATCTCCCCCCTTGGGAGAGATCCGACCTCGGATCAAAAGCTTCATCTCCATGGAAAGGTGCGAGGTCCTCGACGTTGAAGATGTCGCTCACGTTATGCGTGTCGCGAGGTATGTCGATCTTGTAAGCGTTGTCGTTGTAGCGTGCATAGTACCTTGAAAGGTCCATCGGCTCGAGGGAGAAGTTTGGACTTGCGTTCTTTGGGGAAGCGGTCCTTGCGAAGGTGTAGCCGTACTAGATCACCAATGTTGAAGACGATGGGTTGCTTGTTGGCGTTGAGCTTGTTTGCTTGGCGTTGTACTTGGCGCTCGATGGTGTGCCTTGTATCTTCGTGGCATCTTCTTGATGTAGCTTGCTCGCTCACTTGCATCCATGTTGGTGCGCTCTTGGAGAGGAAGTGGTAGAATGTCCAATGGGGACAACGGGTTGAAACCGTAGACGACCTCAAGGGGGACTTGCCGTAGTTGAATGTCTTGCACGATTGTAGGCGTGCATTTCGGCGATGGGTAGACATGCTTCCCACTCCTTGATGTTCTTCTTGATCAAGACACGAAGTAGAGTGGATAGTGTGCGGTTCGTCACCTCCGTTTGGCCGTCGGTTTGAGGATGGTATGCCGAGGAGAACAAGAGCTTGATTCCGAGCTTGGCACATAGGGTCTTCCAAAAGTAACTCAAGAACTTGACGTCACGATCGGAGACGATTGTCTTTGGTACGCCATGGAGTCGCAAGATTTCCCTACAAAAGAGATTTGCAACATGTGAAGCATCGTCTATCTTGTTGCAAGGAATGAAATGTGCCATTTTAGAAAATCTATCCACAACAACAAAGACGGAATCCTTGCCATTTTGAGTCCTAGGCAAACCAAGTACAAAATCCATACTAATGTCTTCCCATGGTTGATATGGGATAGGAAGAGGCATGTAAAGACCATGAGATTGAGCTTTAGACTTAGCTTTGCGACATGTGTAGCATCGGTTGGTGAAGCGTGAGACGTCATGGAACATCTTGGGCCAAAAGTAGTTGTTGGAGAGTGCGGCGAATGTCTTGTCGCGTCCAAAGTGTCCCATGAGGCCGCCTCCATGAGCCTCTTGCAAAAGGAGCAAACGAAGAGAAGACTCGGGAATGCAAAGTTTGTTAGCTCTCATAAGGTAACCATCCTTGATGTAATATTGTTCCCAAGATGTATGCGCCAAACACTTAGCATAAGGAGAAGCAAAAGATGGATCATGCTCATACAAGTCTTTTATATGCTCAAAACCAATAACATTCAACTCAAGTTGAGTGACAAGCATGTTTATGCGTGAAAGCGGCGTCGGCAACTACATTTTCTTTACCCTTAATGTACTTGATCACATAAGGAAAAGATTCAATGAATTCACTCCATTTGGCATGACGCTTGTTCAATTTAGTTTGACCTTTGAGGTACTTAAGCGTTTCATGATCGGTATGGATGACAAACTCATGCGGTCTAAGGTAATGTTCCCAAACATGTAGCACACGCACTAAAGCATACAATTCTTTGTCATAGATGGGATAATTAAGTTGAGCACCGGAGAGTTTTTCACTAAAATAGGCAATGGCTCGTTTTCTTGCATTAAAACTCCGCCAATTCGGTACCACTTGCATCACAATGAACCTCAAAAGTTTTGTCAAAATTGGGCAAAGCAAGAATCGGAGCATGAGTAAGCAAAGACTTGAGCTCATCAAAAGCGGTTGATTGCAAAGTTCCCCAAACAAAGGGAGTATTCTTCTTGCTCAAAGCATGCAAAGGAGCGGCAATTGTGCTAAAATCCTTCACAAACCGACGATAGAAACCCGCAAGACCAAGAAAACTTCGCACTTGTTGCAAATTGGTTGGTTGGGGCCAAGTTTTAATTGCTTCAATTTTAGTTTCATCAACATGAACACCTTTTGAAGAGACAACAAATCCCAAGAAAACCACTTTGTCAACGCCTAAAAGTGCATTTTTCAAGTTTGCATAAAGGCTTTCCTTGTAAGAGTTTGCAACACAGATTTAACATGGTTAATATGCTCTTTCATGGTTTTGCTAAACACAAGAATATCATCAAAGTAAACCACAACAAAGACTCCAATATAAGGACGAAGCACATGATGCATAAGACGCACAAAAGTACCGGAGCTTCCGAAAGACCCATAGGCATCACTAACCACTCATATAAACCAAATTTGGTTTAGAAAGCAGTTTTCCATTCATCACCCTCTTGTATGCGTATTTGATAATAGCCACTATAAAGATCAAATTTTGAGAAAAAGTTGGCTCCACTAAGTTCAACAAGCATGTCATCTAAGCGAGGAATGGGATGCCTATATCGAACGGTAATAGCATTGATAGGTCTACAATCGAACACAAGCGGAAACTTCCATCGGTCTTAGGCACAAGAATAACCGAACGGCACAAGGGCTTAAGCTTTCACGTACATGACCGTTGTCGATGAGTTGTTGTACTTGCCGTTGAATCTCCTTGGTTTCTTCCGGATTGACTCGGTATGGAGCTTTGTTTGGTAGCGGCGCTCGGGGATGAGGTCGATTCGATGCTCAATGCCTCAAGAGGAGGTAGACCGGAGGTAGCTCATCGGGAAAACATCTTGAAATTCCTGCAAAAGAGATTGAAACACCAAAGGTAGCTCGTGAATTGTGTTAGTTTTGGTTCTCCATCCTTGCACACAAGGACAAAGTGCATCACACTCGATGGGTGTTCACACACTTCTCTCATCTCACTTTTGGTGGCAAATAGAATGAGGTTTTTCTCTCTAGGCTAAGAGTCTCTCAATTTTGGCTTGTGGCTCTCACTCACTTTTGGGTGGATCACTTTCTCACTCTTTTCTCTATGATGTGTGGCTTGCTTGTCGGCTAACACTTGACTAGGAGACATAGGTCGTAGCACATACTCCTTCCCTTTCATCTTGAAGCTATAGTGATTGGTTCGCCCATTGTGGATGACACCACGGTCGAATTGCCATGGTCGACCAAGGAGGAGGTGGCAAACGGTCATTGGGACCACATCACACTCCAAAGTGTCTTCATAAGCACCAATTTTGAAGGAGACTTGGACCGTATGCTCGACTCAGATAGTGCACGGAGTCACTTAGCCATTGAACCTTGTAGGGGTGTGGGTGCTTCCTCTTGACCAATTGTAGCTTGGAGCATAGTTCTTCACTTGCCAAGTTGTGGCAACTACCTCCATCGATGATGACCTTGATGGACCGTCCCATTGATGCCGGCTTTTGTGTGGAAGATGTGGCATCGTTGGTCTTCTTCTTGTTGATGTTGAAGAGTCAAGACCTTGGAGACAACGAGAGCGGGCTCGAATCCTCATCACAAAAGACTTGATCATCTTCATCTTCATTCACTTGCGGTGCATGGCCACTTGCTCAAGGGCTTCCATTTCCTCTTCACTCATAGAGTCATATGTGCCATCGTCGTTGAGGATCATGGTTCGCTTGTTGGTGCATTCAGATGACTTGTGGCCTCGGCCGCCGCAAGTGAAACACTTGAAAGAGCTTGTCTTGATGGTCTCATCGGTCGGAGTAGAGGATGAAGCACGCGGCTTGAGGTTGCTTGTAGTAGGAGGAGGACGACTTGAACTTGTCGATGTCTTCTTGTAACTTGACTTGTCGTCGTTTCTTGAAGGAAGCTTGGTTGGTGTAGATGTTGGAGGAGTCGTTGAAGCTTGGTTGTTGGAGAAGTCAGAGGTCTTGGATGAGTACTTGGCGTGCATTTGAAGTCATCTTGTACTTGGCGTTCCGCCTTTGTAGCTTGATGTACGAGCTCAATGAGGGATGAGTATGGTTGGAAGTCGGCGATCTTCTTGATGGGATGATTGAGTCCGTTCAAGAAACGTGCCATAGTTTGCTCATCATCTTCCTTGACATTGGCTCGAATCATGGCTATCTCCATCTCCTTATAGTATTCTTCAACACTCTTTGTTCCTTGCTTGAGTAGTTGGAGTTTCTTGAAGAGGTCGCGGTTGTAGTAGGTTGGCACAAAGCGTGCTCGCATGACATCCTTCATTTGAGCCCAAGTGGTGATTGGAGGTTCACCTCTTGCTTGTCGTCAGCTCAATGATTTGTTCCCACCATATGAGCACATAATCTTGGAACTCAAGTGATGCCATAGCGATTTTCTTCGCTTCATCGTAGTTGTGCAAACGGAAGATTTTGTCAACCTTCAATGCCCATGAGAGGTAGTCTTCGGGGTCATTGCTTCCATTGAACTTGGGCATGGTGAATTTTAGCTTGCCGTGGCGTTGCTCTTCATTGTGTTGTTGGCGATGTTGATGATGACGCCCTTGACGTGGAATGTACTAAATCTTCATGTTGCTCTTGGCGGAGGAAGACCATGATCAACTTGCTCTTGTTGAACTTGATGTTGAGGTGGAGCTTGACGAGCTTGTGGAGGAGCTTGAGGAACTTGACGTTGTACATGAGGTTGGTAGTTCCTCTCTTGGATTTCTTCTCGAAGGGCTTCCTCTTGATTGCCCCTTCGCGATTGCGGTTGGCGAAGGCTCTACTTGATTCTTGAAGGGCACGTTGCGCCTCAAGAGCTTGCGCTTCACGTTGTTGTTGTTGGAGACGTTGAGCCTTGGCGTCTTGTTCGCCTTTGGTGACGACGTGCTCTTTCTTCCTCTTGTTGGCGACGAAGACGTTGTCGTTCTTGGGCTTGAGCAAAAGCCTCTTGGTTTGATTGAGGGCGAGGAACTTGATCATCAACTTGCTCTTGTGAATGCTTGTCATGTAGCGGGTTGCGAGATGCATGACGGTCTTGGCCTTGCTCGTCGAAGAGTGTTTGATGACGGTGTACTTGAGTCGTAGAAGGTGTCATCGGAATGTCGACTCGAGCGGCTCCGTCTTGATGATGAAGAAGTGGAGTGATGCCGTGTTCTCATCAACGCTGGATCTCGTCCATTCTTGCATCATTCTCAACCTTGTGAGCCTCGAATTTGTTGTCGAGTAATCTCTTGTACGTTGCTCGGAGAGTCGCAAGTCGGTGGCGAGGTTGTCGATGCGGTCGCTCATTGCTTGTTGTTCTTGGTGCAACGCTTCGTTGTGCACCAAAGAGGTGGCTCTTGGTGACGTATGAGGACATGTCGTCGCCTTGCTCGATGAAGAGTGGGTTGGTAGAAGAACTTGGCCTATCCATCATTCCAAACAAGATGTGAGTGGTAGAACGGAAAAGAATTTATACCAATGTACCTTTGACCGATGTTGAAAATGAATCAAGTTCACTCCAATGCGGATAATGAAATAGCACTCTTGGTACCGATTCTTGTCGGTTCTCACACCTACACAAATAAAAGCTTATGGTGGAGCTCGGTTAGGATGGTGGCACAAAATTTGATGCAATTGTAAGTGAGACTCAATAAAGTTGAAAAAGATTCGCAAATTCGCAAATGTAACAAGTAGACCAAGCAAGTAGTGGTACACGGAAACACACACGCATAAATAGATAAGTGGGATTGTGCAAACCAAAAGTGAGCCAAAATGTGGAAACCACGAGAATGCTCTTGTTGCACAATACGAGAGAGACGCTTAGCACGATTGCACAATAGGCGGATACGCCGAACTTGTGCACAACCTATTAGGCAAAAATGCAACGATCTTTATCCCAAGTATGCTATATGTATGATATTTCGGTGCTATGATCCAAGATGATCGGATATGACAATCTTAATGTTGTATGATGCTATGGTTCTTGCTTATAAGCTCATTGCTTATCTTTCCTCTTTGCTTAAAAGCTTGGATGGCTCTTTCACTTTTGAGCTCTTTTCTTATGCAAACTTCACGAACCAAGATAGCAATTGTGTATGCTATGACAACATTGTGACACACAAGTTGATCTCAAGATATGCACCACTATGGTATGCTATGTATGCTATGGAGTATGATCACTAAGGTGCACAAGTCACGTTGCCGGCAATACTCGATGGCTAGTCTCGATGGGTAAGCAACGCAAAAGTAAGGCTATGTGGTTATCAATGCAATTGCGAGAGATGACAAAGATGTCGTCGAGGTTACCGTCCTTGACGATGATGAGTCCTTGGCGAAGATGAGCGGTGGTGATGTTGACGCCGAACCGTACCTATATAGCCGAAACACAATAGGACACGGGAACCACAACTCAAATTCTCAAAGACCAAAAGCGAAAATGTGGTAGCGGAAAGTGGAGGTGGTATAGCGGATGATGTGGTTTAAGCCCTAGGCAAAGATGCCGATGTTCGGAAAATTTGATGGTGTCAAAAGGTGGTGAAACCAAGGTGAGGGCCTCGGTAGCGTCGATAGCTTCAAACGAGCCAAAGAACACTCAAATCGGAGTTTGCGGTGAAAAGTTATGATAAAAATGGTGAAAGTCGGAAGGCTGAATCGCTGTGGCGGTAGTACCGCTGGGGAGGGCGGTAGTACCGCTCGTGTCGGGATTTTTCGACTATTTCGGCTGAACGGGGTCTGGCGGAAGTGCCGTTCTTAGCGGTAGTACCGCTTGGAGGGCGGTAGTACCGCTCTCAGCAGTAGTACCGCTAGGAGGGCGGTAGTACCGCTCGTGTCGGGATTTTCTCGATTGTTCGAATCGTTGCGCGATTTTGGGGCGGAAATGGGTGATTTCGGGGTCAAAATTCGATGGATTTTGTGGAAGGAAAGAGGTGAAACTTGGAGAGATGCTAGATCGACTCGAAACCAAGCAAATCCACGGATCAAAATCAACAAAATTTCATCACACTAACAAATCACAAAAAAATTTGGGGCTATTTTTGGTGGGGATTTTCGGATTTAGGACAAAAACAACAAAATCAAGCTAGAAAAAGAGGGGTAGGAGCTCCAATAACGTGATCAACGTGGCTCATGATACCATGATGATGTAGGGCGGAACCCTACGTGGGCGATCTTTCACGTTGGAGCGGATCCTACGGGGAATCACGAAGAACACGCGGAAGAACAAGGGGGAAACACGGAGGAAACGAGGGAGAAATCACTAAACCGACAAGGGATCAATCACACAAATGCTAGATCATCGATCACATAGAGTGGCACAAGATTCAAGGTCAACAAAGGTAAGATACAAAAGGTAACCGTTCTTCTCCGTGAGGAGGCCTTGAGGGGTCCACCCTAGAAGGGGGTCTTGAATCCGCTTGGGGATCTTCTCCGGAGAGGTCCCGATCTCGGTGGAGAAGTAGCCAAGTGGATGAGCAAAGGCTCTCACACAAGAATATGAGCTAATCCAATGCTAACCCTCGAAAGGATGAGGGAAGGTCTATTTATAGTCTAGGACCTCCAAGGGGTAAGTTGGGGTGAAAAGAGTACATGGGCCTCGGCCAAACGCTGACGCAGCAGGCGGTAGTACTTGTTGCTTCATGGCGGTAGTACCGCTTTCAGCCGGTAGTACCGCTTGGTGGGCGGTAGTACCGCCTCTGACGCCTGCTCGATTCTGGAGTGTGTCGGGTTTTGAGGAAGTAGGCGGATGGAGAGCGGTAGTACCGCTTGGCTCGGCTCAGCCGGTAGTACTGCTTGGCTTGAGCGGTAGTACCGCTCCCTCCGGACTCTGCAACTCCTCCTCTTGTTCTTGGTGTCCATCTTGGGCTGCAGCTTCTCCTAGGTTGGTTCCTTGGTACCTAAGCATGCACAACATTCCAGATTGAGGTAGTAGCCATGTCTCGAGAGGGTCATATGATATTTCACTAAGGAGAGAAGTCACCTCGGTCTCGAGAGCTCGAGCTCGCGCTCTAGTCATGGGTCCTCTTGGCTCTTGATGAGACGGTTGTGGATGCATGGGGATGATCGTGGGATGCTCCGCATCAGAATGCTTGCCTCATATTGAATTTGCTTATAATCGTTCATTGCATTCTACTACTAAGATGTGCCCTTTTGAAATTGTGTATGGCTTCCTACCTCGTGCACCTATTGATTTGTTGCCTCTTCCATCTTCGGAGAAGGTTAATTTTGATGCTAAAGAACGTGCTGAATTGATTTTAAAAATGCATGAGTTAACTAAGGAAAACATTGAGCGTATGAATGCTAAATATAAACTTCTTTGGAGATAAGGGTAGAAAACATGTTGTCTTTGCACCGGAGATCTTGTTTGGTTACATTTGCGTAAGGATAGGTTTCCTAATTTGCAAATCAAAGCTAATGCCACATGCTGATGGTCCATTTAAGGTGTTAGAGAAAATAAATGATAATGCATATAAACTTGAGCTGCCTGCAGATTTTGGGGTTAGTCCCACTTTTAACATTGCAGATTTGAAGCCTTATTTGGGTGAGGAAGATGAGTTTCCGTCGAGGACGACTTCATTTCAAGAAGGGGAGGATGATGAGGACATCAATACCATTGTTACACCCACAGCCCTATTTGCTATACATCTTGGACCAATTATTAGAGCTCATGCACGCCAATTGAATTATCGTGTACTTTCGTTTCTTGGTAACGATTCCAATGTTCATGAGAATATGATGCTGCCTAAATTGGATACATTTGTTTTGCTTACAAATGAAGGGCCTACCATGGACAAGAAAGATGAACCTTGGAGCAAGTTCAAGCATGGAGATGTTGGTATGCTAAGGAACAAGAACGGAGTTACAAGTGATGATTCGGGACTTTGAAGCCACCCTAATGAGAGCATGAGGCCTTGGACGAAATATACAAGATGCCACTCCATAATATTCGTCCATAGGCTATTCTAGGTGCTGCGTCACCTTAATATTGGGCCAGGCCCATGTAATTTCGAAATACTTAAGTGTAGGCTGTTTTAGAGTCCGTATGTGGGGAAACAAGAGTTAGGGTTGGTTTGGACCCCTCCCTCAAGGTCCACGAAATTCCTGCTCTTTCTCCATATATACAGCCCTTAGGGCGTCGTTTAGACTTTGGGTTTTGTTTAGATCAAAAGTTCGCCATAGCTGCAACTTCGGCGTGCCGTTTGTGTTCAACGACCGGACCAAGGCGTCTCGTAACCCCACCTTCATTAATAAAGCTTTCCTCTTATATTCGCAATATCCAGATTGCAATCTTAGTTTCTTGCTTGTTCTTCGTTTGCTCGCAGGAAACAGGCCCTCGTGGTCGGAGTTGATCGTGCTCGGCGTGGTCAATAACCCTCGGAAGTTGGTTTAGCGATTGCTAAGGCGCGACGTCTCGCACGTACGTAGTCGGATCGTCAAGGTCGACTCCCACAGAAACGATAGCCACCATCTCATCGAAACATCGGGACACCTTTGCCTCTATCAAAGTTTAATGAATTTCAGACGAGTTTTAGATTGACTAGAATTTAAAACCAGGCATCTCAATGTTTTGCCGACAATCAACGGTGCCCTGGTGTTTGAACTTCATTCCCATTTCTTGCATGGGACCTAAGCATGCACCCAAGGACACAGATTTGACTTTTCAACCAATTTATATGCACTAGAGCATGTGCACGTAGTTCAAATTCTAATTATGCACATAAATGCATTGAAAACTCAGTTAATGCATAAAAATTTCCAAACGAACCCCGAAAAATCACAAAAATTCACACAACTCTCCTGTTGTTCTATGTTGACATAACAAAAAATATTGAAAGCAATAAGAGGCAATGGATATTGTTTCGTCCCCAAAGGTGGGATGTTCCCTGCCGAAAACCATCATCCTTGTTGTGAGAAGCTCCGGATTGTGAGAAGCATATACCAAACCTACCCCAAATGGGACAAAATTTGTACCACGGCATGTTGATACCGCTCCATGATAGCATGCCAAGTTTCATGAATTTCAGACGAGTTTTGGATTTACTTTAAATTAGAAACCAGGCATCTCAATGTTTTTAGGCAATCAACAAAGTGCCACAGTGTTTGAAATTCATTCCTATTTCTTGCATGGGACCTAAGCATGCACCCAAGGACACATATTTGATTTTTCAACCAATCTATATGCCTTTGGAGCATGTGCATGTAGTTCAAATTTGAATTATGCACATAAATGCATTGAAAACTCAGTTAATGCATAAAAATGTCCAAACGAACCCAGAAAAATCACAAAAATTCACACAACACTCCTGTTGTTCTATGTTGACACGAGAAAAAAATTTGAAAGCAATAAGAAGCAATGGATATTGTTTCGTCCCCAAAGGTGGGACGTTCCCTACCGAAAACCATCATGCTTGTTATGAGAAGCTCGGGTTTGTGAGAAGCATATACCCAGACCTGCCCCAAATGGGACAAAATTTGTACCACAGCATGCTGATGCCGCTCCATGATAGCATGCCAAGTTTCTTGAATTTCAGACGAGTTTTGGATTTACTAGAATTAAAAACCGGGCATCTCAATGTTTTGCCGGCAATAAACAGTGCCCTGGTGTTTGAAATTCATCCCCATTTCTTGCATGGGACCTAAGCATGCAGCCAAGGACACAGATTTTATTTTTCGACCAATTTATATGCACTGGAGCATGTGCGTTCAAATTTGAATTATGTACATAAATGCATTGAAAACTCAGTTAATCATAAAAATGTCCAGAAGAACCTCGAAAAATCACAAAACACGCGTCCAGGCCAACGAGGCATGGAGCGCCATGTAGGCTGGCAGGCTGCTGAGCTGGTGCGATGGCAGGGTCTTCACGAAGATCTGCATGCCACTGAGGGAGTCCTGGATTAGGGGGTATCCGGACAGCCGGACTATATACATCGTCCGGACTATTGAAGCGTGAAGACTCAAGACTTCGACCCGTGTCCGGATGGGACTTTCCTTGGCGTGGAAGGCAAGCTTGGCGATCCGAATATTATATTTCCTTCCTTGTAACCGACTCCATGTAAACCCTAGCCCTCTCCGGTGCCTATATAAACCGGAGAGGTTGGTCCTTAGAAGGCCGATCACAATTACAATCATACCATCATAGGCTAGCTTCTAGGGTTTAGCCTCTAGGATATCGTGGTAGATGTACTCTTGTACTACCCATATTTTCAATATTAATCAAGCAGGAAGTAGGGTTTTACCTCCATCGAGAGGGCCCGAACCTGGGTAAACATCTGTGTCCCTTGCTTCCTGTTACCATCAGCCTTGACGCACAGATCGGGACCCCCTACCCGAGATCCGCCGGTTTCGACACCGACATTGGTGCTTTCATTGAGAGTTCCTCCGTGTCGTCGCTGCAGGGCCCGATGGCTCTTTCAACCATCGTCAACAACACGGTCCCGGGTGAGACCTTTCTCCCCGGACAGATCTTCGGGTCCGGCGTGATATAGGGTGAGACCCTACGGGAGCGATCTTTCACGTTTGGAGAAAATCCCTACGAGGAACACGAAGAACGAGCGGAAGAACAAGAGGGAAACACGGGGAAAACGAGAGGAAATTCACTCAACCGACAAGAAAACAATCACACAAGCGCTAGATCGATGAACACATGGAGTAGCACAAGGTTCAAGAACAATAACGGTAAAGATACAAGAGTAACCGATCTTCTCCGAGAGGAGGTCTTGATGGGGTCCACCCTAGGAGGGGTCTTGAATCCGCTTGGGGATCTTCTCCGCAGAGGTCCTGATCTCGAGGGAGAAGTAACCAAGTGGATGAGCAAAGGCTCTCTCACCTAAACATGAGCGAATCCAAAGCTAGCCCTAACTAGGAGACGGAAAGGTCCTATTTATAGTCTTAGTCCAAATGGAAGTCAAAGCGGAGGGTACATGGGCTTCAACCCGCATCAGTGTCGGACGTCCGGAGGCTCGGGAGGGTCCTGGCCGTCCGGACTTCTTCAGACGTCCATGATTCCGGTTCGGGTGAAGGTCGCCCGGACGTCCGGTCAGCTCCGGTCGTCCGTAGATTTGATTCGGGTGATGAAGTCCCGGACGTCCGGTCAGCTCCGGTCGTCCGTAGGTTTGATTCGGGTGATGATGTTCCGGACGTCCGGAGGGCGTCGGACGTCCGTGGCTGAGGATCGTCGGACGCCCGTGAGGTGGTCGGACGTCCGGGTCCTGTAGCTTCACTGCATCCCTTCTTCCTCTTCGACATACTTGGAGTTCTCGCCGTCTTGGCTCTTGCAAGTAGTAGATCCTTGGTTCGCCTGTGTTCCTGATTACACATAGAGTTTACGAATGAGGTAGTAGCCATGTCTCATGGGTAGAAATAAGAAGTTCGGAGGAGGCGAGTTCACCTTATCTTCAATAGCCTTAGCTCGGGCTCTTGTCATGGGTCCCGGTGGTGTTGAGGGAGATGTAGGCACGTCCGTGGGGATGAGTGAGGGCTGCTCCACATCATCTCCCCCCCCCCGTGGGAGAGATCCGACCTCGGATCAAAACTTCAACTCCCTGGACAGGTGCCAGGTCCTTGACGTTGAAGATGTCGCTCACGTTGTACTTGTCGCGAGGTATGTCGATCTTGTAAGTGTTCTCGTTGTAGCGTGCGAGCACTTTGAAAGGGCCATCGGCTCGAGGGAGAAGTTTGGACTTGCGTTCTTTGGGGAAGCGGTCCTTGCGAAGGTGTAGCCACACTTGATCGCCAATGTTGAAGACGATGGGTTGCTTGTTGGCGTTGAGCTTGTTTGCTTGGCGTTGTACTTGGCGCTCAATTGCGTGCCTTGTATCTTCGTGCATCTTCTTGATGTAGCTTGCTCGTTCACTTGCATCCATGTTGGTGCGCTCTTGGAGAGGGAGTGGTAGAATGTCCAAAGGGGACAACGGGTTGAAACCGTAGACGACTTCGAAGGGGGACTTGCCGGTAGTTGAATGTCTTGCACGATTGTAGGCGTACTCGGCGATAGGTAGACATGCTTCCCACTCCTTGATGTTCTTCTTGATCGAGACACGAAGTAGAGTGGATAGTGTGCGGTTCGTCACCTCCGTTTGGCCGTCGGTTTGAGGATGGTATGCCGAGGAGAACAATAGCTTGATTAGAGCTTGGCCCATAGGGTCTTCCAAAAGTAACTCAAGAACTTGACGTCACGATCGGAGACGATTGTCTTTGGTACTCCATGGAGTCGCAAGATTTCCCTACAAAAGAGATTTGCAACATGTGAAGCATCGTCTATCTTGTTGCAAGGAATGAAATGTGCCATCTTAGAAAATCTATCCACAACAACAAACACGGAATCCTTGCCATTTTGTGTCCTAGGCAAACCAAGTACAAAATCCATACTAATGTCTTCCCATGGTTGGTATGGAATAGGGAGAGGCATGTAAAGACCATGAGATTGAGCTTTAGACTTAGCTTTGCGACATGTATAGCATCGGTTGGTGAAGCGTTGAACGTCGCGGAACATCTTGGGCCAAAAGTAGTTGTTGGAGAGCGTGGCGAATGTCTTGTCGCGTCCAAAGTGTCCCATGAGTCCGCCTCCATGAGCCTCTTGCAAAAGGAGCAAACGAAGAGAAGACTCGGGAATGCAAAGTTTGTTAGCTCTCATAAGATAACCATCCTTGATGTAATATTTGTCCCAAGACGATGTCGCCAAGCACTTAGCATAAGGAGAAGCAAAAGATGGATCATGCTCATACAAGTCTTTTATATGGTCAAAACCAATGACATTCAACTCAAGTTGAGTGACAAGCATGCATATGCGTGAAAGCGTCGGCAACTACATTTTCTTTACCCTTAATGTACTTGATCACATAAGGAAAAGATTCAATGAATTCACTCCATTTTGCGTGACGCTTGTTCAATTTAGTTTGACCTTTGAGGTACTTAAGCGTTTGATGATCGGTATGGATGACAAACTCGTGAGGTCTAAGGTAATGTTCCCAAACATGGAGCACACGCACTAAAGCATACAATTCTTTATCGTAGATGGGATAATTAAGTTGAGCACCGGAGAGTTTTTCACTAAAATAAGCAATGGCTCGTTTTTCTTGCATCAAAACTCCGCCAATTCCGGTACCACTTGCATCACAATGAACCTCAAAAGTTTTGTCAAAATTGGGCAAAGCAAGAATCGGAGCATGAGTAAGCAAAGTCTTGAGCTTATCAAAAGCGGCTGATTGCAAAGTTCCCCAAACAAAGGGAGTATTCTTCTTGCTCAAAACATGCAAAGGAGCGGCAATTGTGCTGAAATCTTTCACAAAACGACGATAGAAACCCGCAAGACCAAGAAAACTTCGCACTTGTTGCAAATTGGTGGGTTGGGGCCAAGTTTGAATTGCTTGAATTTTAGATTCATCAACATGGACACCCTTTGAGGAAACAACAAAACCCAAGAAAACCACTTTGTCAACTCCGAATGTGCATTTTTCAAGTTTGCATAAAGGCTTTCTTTGCGAAGAGTTTGCAACACAGATTTTACATGATTGATGTGTTCTTTCATGGTTTTGCTAAACACAAGAATATCGTCAAAGTAGACCACAACAAAGACTCCAATGTAAGGGCGAAGCACATGATGCATAAGACGCCTTGCGAACGCATCTGGGGAGCTTCCAAAAGACCCATAGGCATCACTAACCACTCATATAAACCAAATTTGGTTTTGAAAGCAGTTTTCCATTCATCACCCTCTTGTATGCGGATTTGATAATAGCCACTTTTAAGATCAATTTTGAGAAAAAGTTGGCTCCACTAAGTTCATCAAGCATATCATCTAAGCGAGTAATGGGATGCCTATATCGAACAGTAATAGCATTGATAGGTCTACAATCGGAACACAAGCGGAAACTTCCATCGGGCTTAGGCACAAGAATAACCGGAACGGCACAAGGGCTTAGGCTTTCACGTACATGACCGTTGTCGATGAGTTGTTGTACTTGCCGTTGAACCTCCTTGGTTTCTTCCGGATTAACTCGGTATGGAGCTTTGTTTGGTAGAGGCGCCCGGGGATGAGGTCGATTCGATGCTCAATGCCTCGAAGAGGAGGTAGACCCGGAGGTAGCTCATCGGGAAAAACATCTTGGAATTCCTGCAAAGAGATTGAAACACCAAAGGTACCTCGTGAATGGTGTTAGTTTTGGTTCTCCATCCTTGCACACAAGGGCCGAAGTGCATCACGGTAGATGGGTTCTCACACTTCTCTCATCTCACTTTTGGTGGCCAATAGAATGAGGTTATTCTCTCTAGGCGAAGAGTCGCTCAAATTTGGCTTGTGGCTTTCACTCACTTTTTGGTGGGTCACTTTCTCACTCTTTTCTCTATGACGGGTGGCTTGCTTGTCGGCTATCACTTGACTAGGAGACATAGGTCGTAGTACATATTCTCTCCCCTTCATTTTGAAACTATAGTGATTGGTGCGCCCATTGTGGATGACACCACGGTCGAATTGCCATGGTCGCATCGAGAAGTAGGTGACAAACGGTCATTGGGACCACATCACACTCCAAAGTGTCTTCATAAGCACCGATTTTGAAGGAGACTTGGACCGTATGCTCGACCGTATAGTGCCGTGAGTCACTTAGCCATTGAACCTTGTAGGGTGCGGGTGCTTCTTCTTGATTAGTTGGAGCTTGGAGCATAGTTCTTCACTTGCCAAGTTGTGGCAACTACCTCCATCGATGATGACCTTGATGGACCGTCCATTGATGCGGCTTTTGTGTGGAAGATGTGGCATCGTTGGTCTTCTTCTTGTTGATGTTGAAGTGTCAAGACTTTGGAGACAACGAGAGCGGGGCTCGAATCCTCATCACAAAAGACTTGATCATCTTCATCTTCATTCACTTGCGGTGCATGGCCACTTGCTCAAGGGCTTCCATCTCCTCTTCACTCATGGAGTCGTATGTGCCATCGTCGTTGAGGATCATGGTGCGCTTGTTGGTGCATTCATATGACTTGTGGCCTCGGCATACAAGTGAAACACTTGAAGGAGCTTGTCTTGATGGTCTCATCGGTCGGAGTAGAGGATGAAGCACGCGGCTTGAAGGTGCTTGTAGTAGGAGGCGGACGACTTGAATTTGTCGAAGTCTTCTTGTAACTTGACTTGTCGTTGTTTCTTGGAGAAAGCTTGGTCGAAGTAGATGTTGGAGTAGTTGTTGAAGCTTGGTTGTTGGAGAAGCCGTAGGTCTTGGATGAGTACTTGGCATACTTGAAGTCATCTTGCACTTGGCGTTCCGCCTTTGTAGCTTGATGCACGAGCTCAATGAGGATGAGTATGGTTGGAAGTCGGCGATCTTCTTGATGGGATGATTGAGTCCATTCAAGAAAGCGTGCCATAGTTTGCTCATCATCTTCCTTGACATTGGCGCGAATCATGGCTATCTCCATCTCCTTGTAGTATTCTTCAACGCTCTTTGTTCCTTGCTTGAGTAGTTGGAGTTTCTTGAAGAGATCGCGGTTGTAGTATGTTGGCACAAAGCGTGCTCGCATGACGTCCTTCATTTGAGCCCAAGTGGTGATTGGAGGTTCACCTCTTGCTTGTCGTCGCTCAATGATTTGTTCCCACCATATGAGCACGTAATCTTGGAACTCAAGTGATGCCATAGCGATTTTCTTCGCTTCATCGTAGTTGTGCAAACGGAAGATTTTGTCAACATTCAATGCCCATGAGAGGTAGTCTTCGGGGTCATTGCTTCCATTGAACTTGGGCATGGTGAATTTTAGCTTGCCGTAGCGTTGCTCGTCATTGTGTTGTTGGCGCTGTTGATGATGACGTCCTTGACGAGGGATGTACTCGTCTTCATGTTGCTCTTGGCGCGGAGGAAGACCATGATCAACTTGCTCGTGTGGAATTTGAGGTTGAGGTGGAGCTTGACGAGCTTGTGGAGGAGCTTGAGGAACTTGACGTTGTACATTAGGTTGGTAGTTCCGCTCTTGTATTTCTTCTCGAAGGGCTTCCTCTTGATTGTGCCGTTCGCGATTGCGGTTGGCGACGGCTCTACTTGATTCTTGAAGGGCACGTTGCGCCTCAAGAGCTTGCGCTTCACGTTGTTGTTGTTGACGACGTTGAGCATTGGCGTCTTGTTCGTCTTGGTGACGACGTGCTCTTTCTTCCTCTTGTTGGCGACGAAGACGTTGCCTTTCTTGAGCTTGAGCGAAGGCCTCTTGGTTTGAATGAGGACGAGGAACTTGATCAACAACTTGCTCTTGTGAGTGCTTGTCATGTAGCGGGTTTCGAGATGCATGACGATCTTGGCGCGCGGCTCGTCGAAGAGTGTTCGATGACGGTGTACTTGAGTCGTAGAAGGTGTCGTCGAGTGTCGACTCGAGTGGCTCCGTCTTGATGATGAAGAAGTGGAATGATGCGGTTTCTCATCAACTTGCGGATCTCGTCCATTCTTGCATCATTCTCTTGCTTGTGCGCCTCGAACTTGTTGTCGAAGTAGTCTCTTGTACGTTGCTCGGAGAGTCGCAAGTCGGTTGCAAGGTTGTCGATGCGGTCGCTCATTGCTTGTTGTTCTTGGTGCAACGCTCGTTGTGCACCGAAGAGGTGGCCTTTGGTGACGTATGAGGACATGTCGTCGTCTTGCTCGATGAAGAGTGGGTTGGTAGAAGAACTTGGCCTATCCATCATTCCAAGCGAGATGTGAGTGGTAGAACGGAAAAGAACTTATACCAATGTACCTTTGACCGATATTGAAAATGAATCAATTTCACTCAAATGCGGACAAGGAAATAGCACTCTTGGTACCGATTCTTGTCGGTTCTCACACCTACACAAATAAAAGCTTATGGTGGAGCTCGGTTAGGATAGTGGCACGAAATTAAATGCAATTGTAAGTGAGACTCAATAAAGTTGGAAATGATTCACAAATTTGCAAATGCAACAAGTAGACCAATAGCAAGATATGGTACACGGAAACACACGAGCAAATAGATAATATGGGGTTATGCAACCAAGGATGAGCCAAAATGTGGAATACACCAAGATGCTCTTGTTGCACAACACTAGAGAGACGCTTAGCACGATTGCACAATAGGCGGATAACTTGTGCACAACCTACTAAGCAAAAATGCAACGACTTCTATCCCAAATATGCTATATGTATGGTGTGTCGATGTGTTGATCCAAGATGATCAAGTATGACTATCTTAATGTTTGATGATGCTATGGTTCTTGCTCATAAGCTCTTTGCTTATCTTTCTCTCTTTGCTTAAAAGCTTGATTGGCTCTTTCTTTTATGAGCTCTTTTCCCATGCAAAACTTCACGAACCAAGATAGCAATTGTGTATGCGATGACAACTTTGTGACACACAAGATGATTGTAAGATATGCACTACTTTGGTATGGTATGTATGCTATGGAGTATGATCACTAAATGTGCACAAGTCACGTTGCCGGCAATACTCAAAGGCTAGTCTCGATGGGTAAGCTACGCATAAAATGAGGCAATGTTGGTTATCAATGCAATAGCAAGGTAAGACAAAGATGTCGCCAAGTTACCGTCCTTGCGATTATGACTGGTCGATGTAGATGAGCAAAGGTGGTTATGATGACTTTGCACCGCACCTAGATAGCCAAACACAAAAGGATACGGAAGCCCCAACTCAAAATCTCAAAGACCAAAATGTGTCAAAAATCGTCATCGGAGGAATCGTGGAAGAATTTGGTGTATATGGGTTTGGGAGATGTGGAGAATTATGGGGTGGTTGTGGTGTCTGAATCAAGAGATTCAGTTTGGTCGGGTTTTACTGACGTCCGTGACCTTACGGTCGTCCGGACTTCGTCAGACGTCCGGCCTTGTCCGGATGTCCGAACTGGGCGAAAATCGGGCTCGGGAGAGGAGCTGCAAAATTTCCGGGAAGAAGATGCTTGAGAGGTTGAAATCGAGGGGTTTGGTGGATGGAAAGGGAGGGAGGGAGGGAAAGCTAGATCCACACGTAGCAACACGAATCCATGGACCAAATCCAACAAAATCTCAACTCACAAACAAATCACAAAAATTTTGGGGGCTATTTTTGTGGGGAATTTTCGAATTAGGACAAAAACAACAAAATCAAGCTAGAAAAAGAGGGGTAGGGGCTCCAATAACGTGATCAACGTGGCTCGTGATACCATGATGATATAGGGTGAGACCCTACGGAGGCGATCTTTCACGTTTGGAGAAAATCCCTACGAGGAACACGAAGAACGAGCGGAAGAACAAGAGGGAAACACGGGAAAACGAGAGGAAATTCACTCAACCGACAAGAAAACAATCACACAAGCGCTAGATCGATGAACACATGGAGTAGCACAAGGTTCAAGAACAATAACGGTAAAGATACAAGAGTAACCGATCTTCTCCGAGAGGAGGTCTTGATGGGGTCCACCCTAGGAGGGTCTTGAATCCGCTTGGGGGATCTTCTCCGCAGAGGTCCTGATCTCGAGGGAGAAGTAACCAAGTGGATGAGCAAAGGCTCTCTCACCTAAACATGAGCGAATCCAAAGCTAGCCCTAACTAGGAGACGGAAAGGTCCTATTTATAGTCTTAGTCCAAATGGAAGTCAAAGCGGAGGGTACATGGGCTTCACCCGCATCAGTGTCTGGACGTCCAGGAGGCTCGGGAGGGTCCGGTCGTCCGGACTTCATTGGACGTCCATGATTCAGTTCGGGTGAAAGGTCACCCGGACGTCCGGTCGACTCCGGTCGTCCGTAGATTTGATTCGGGTGATGAAGTCCGGACGTCCGGCCAGCTCGGTCGTCCGTGAGGTTTGATTCGGGTGATGATGTTCGGACGTCCGGAGGGCGTCAGACGTCCGTAACTGGGGATCGTCGGACGTCCGGAGGTGGTCGGACATCCGGGTCCTGTAGCTTCAGCTGCATCCCTTCTTCCTCTTCGACATACTTGGAGTTCTCGCCGTCTTGGCTCTTGCAAGTAGTAGATCCTTGGTTCGCCTCCATGTACCTGATTACACATAGAGTTTCTGAATGAGGTAGTAGCCATGTCTCATGGGTAGAAATAAGAAGTTCGGAGAGGAGCGAGTTCACCTTATCTTCAATAGCCTTAGCTCGGGCTCTTGTCATGGGTCCCGGTGGTGTTGAGGGAGATGTAGGCACATCCGTGGGGATGAGTGAGGGCTGCTCCGCATCACGGCGGCTTCGCCCTGCGGGCCAATTCGCTTGGCCATCTAGAGCAGATCGATAGCCACGCCCCTAGCCGCCAGATCAGGGTCGGAAACCTGAAATGCACGGTGGACATCCGCGGAGACTGGATCTTCGGCGGATTCGGGCCTATGCCAGGAGCACCGGACAGTCACGACGAGCACGGCTTAGACCTGCTGTCGTACAAAGCTCGGGGTATCACCCCCGTAGTAGCCTAGGACCTAAATCCGGAGCAGGCTGCATTGCCCAAAGACGGGGGGCTGGACCCCGCCCCGCAGGTCCCGCCCTCATCGGCGGTGGAGCCGAACATGGGCCTTACCTCTGTGGTGGCCTGTGAATCTGGACCCCCGGATCTGTATCCGGATGTTGGTTCCGGTCCGCGCACTCCCGATCCAGTCGAGCCAGGTTGGGCTCCGGTGATGGAGTTCACCGATGCGGATATCTTCCAGCACTCGCCCTTCGGCGACATGCTGGACTCATTAAATCTCTCTCTTTGTCAGGAGGGTCTTGGTCGAACTATGCCCGGCTCGAGTGGGAAGCAGGCGATGAAGGAATTCGTTGCACACCCACCACCCACTTCATTGCCACAGTCGATAACTTAACCGGCATACTGGACTTCAACTCGGAAGACATCAACGGAATTGCGACGATGCAGGAGAAGAACATGAAGCATCGCTCACTGGGCGGTGGCCAACCGCCCGCCTATCCCTATGATATATATATGTATATGTATATATATATATATATGTATGTATATATATATATATATATATATATATATATATATATATATATATATATATATATATATATATATATAAACCAATGGCGATGAGGCAGCGGAGGATAATCCTCGGGGAGAAAAGCACCGCATGGGCGTCGTCGGCGCCGCTCCAAGCCCGGCCACAGGAATACCGGCCCAGAAGATGAAAACAATCCGGATGGCGCCGAAGATGAATATAAACCTAGTCGGCTTGCCTTTCAGAAGGCCGGACTAGCCACTATGGGATACTTGGAGAGGGACAACTATACGCCCCCCTCCGAGGACGAGGCAAGCCTCGGCAATGACAAATTCCGCGTGCCTGGAGATCCAGTGGAACAAGCTCGCTTCAAGCGACGGCTCATGGCCACGGCAAGGAGCCTGCAAAGGAAGCAACAGCAGCTTAAAGCTGACCAAGATTTGCTGGCAGACAGATGGACCAAGGTCCTGGCCACTGAAAATTACGGAACCGACCGGCCCGCCAAAGGGCACAACCGGCCACCCCAACCTAAGCAGGAGAACCCAAGGCACATGCCCCGACGTCAACACACCACTACGGTCCAAAACAATACGAAGGACACAAGAAGAAGCATCCTCAAGCCTCGCCGCAATGGTCATAAGCGTCAAGCCAGAAAAGCTAGTGCTAATTCCAGCAACTCCAGTCCGGTCAACGGACAAAGAACAGCTCCGACCAATCTGGCCCGAGCCACACACTCGATCAACCATGTGAAATTCATGGTACTCCTAGAGGACGGCAAAGCATACCAATAGAGAATGCCGGATCCTCAAAACAAAGCGGCTGGTCGCGTTCCGGAAACAATGAAGGGAGGTGTCTGATCTAGAGCCCCCCATAGCATAAAAGTACGGCCGATCACCCCCGACCGCATTAACCACAGCAACTCAATTGCAGTACCTCTGGACATAGCAAACCGGGGGCTCCATAACACATAAAACCCCCGCAGGTGTGAAATCACAAACAACATCTCCTAAAAGATGCTACGGGCAAAGGCAAGTTTTTCTGGCCTATCACTCTAAACGGTTGTCTTCGGATCACCAAAAAATGTTACGCCAAAGAATAAATCTTCGGCACCTTCCCACCATGCGGTAATTTGCCGTATGACGAACCACGTTGACTAGATTCCACGTAGTAAATCACTCAGGCCAACACCATGTGATGCAATCATACCTATGGGCAAGGCCGAACCCCGCCCTCAGGGCGGAAACCATACAGCTGCCGGAGTAGCAAGTTGTGCATGCGTATCAAATTTTGATATGACAGCCAACTATCCGGACCCCAACTGAGGAGTCCACGCTACCTAACGGTATAACGGCTGGGTTTACCAGGGTCCGATCAGGAGTCCTCGGACCAACCACAAGAGGACGCTCGGCTACCTCCGAGTATTTGCCTTACAAACTAACTTTGACACAGAACAGGATTGGTGACGTGGAATCGGCCAGGACACCCAAGGAGCCCCCCCTAAAAGAAGGCAGTCCGGATTCACTCTTGATCCACTCACAACTCCCTCCAGTCCGGCCATCACAGATTCCGCCAAAAAACACCTCTTTTCATAATCATACATCGTTCTCATATGCATAGACATATCATCTTACTACAATGCGTAGACTTAAATAACACTTACTGACCGTCGCTTTTCATCGACACCTCGTGTTACGCCCGATTATGCCAGGGGCTTCACAGTACGGCAATAAAGTCCGACCACCTTCTCGGTCGCTCGGCACCCCGAACTTATAACACTATATGCATCAGCTCCGAATCATGTCTTGGGTCATTGGTTGGGTTTGCCCGGCTCCCTTGTTTTGGTACCTTACGTTCCGTTATATCGGCTAAGGTAGTGCAGGGAGAACTACTGCGATTGTGTCCCGGATCTGCCGGACGAGCACCTCAGTAGGGAAAGCCGAAAACCGAATGTCATGATACAATGAGAGCTAGTCAGCTGTTCGAGAGGTTGTAAAATCCTTAAATATTTATTCCGCACAATGCCATTATAAATGCAGAGTGCGACGGATCGGTCTTCTGATCAGGCGCCAATAGAGCCCCTAGTTCGGTCTTTTGAACACTAGGGGCTGCGCCAACCATACTCGAATTCCTATGGCTAAGTGAGGGTAATAAAGCCTTATAGTCCGATTGCCTGGCTCGTGGTGAGAAACGCCTCCGTAAATGGACCCAACTATGGGATAAAGAGCGTTCAGATATATCCCGAACACCCCCTTATTCTTTTTACGTGGGCGAAGCCGACGGTAGCCAACTCTCGGGATTTACATACAATAAACAGCCGCACAGGAAGAACATATGTTCAAACAAAACAGGCAATATATAAATGCCATAATCCCATATTACAAAAAGTGGCATGAATGCCTCAGGGAAATATAATGTCTTTGGCACACTTATCCGCCGCAAGGCGGGCTCCCTTCAGTACACCTTCATAGTACAGTTCTGGCTTGCGGTGCTCCTTACCCTCTGGCGGCGCCTCAGTCATCAGCTTCTCCGCGTCAAGCTTCCCCCAATGCACTTTCGCACGGGCAAACGCCATACGCGCACCCTCTATGCAGACCGATCGCTTTATAGCATCAAGCCAAGGACAGGCGCCCACAATCCGCTTCACGAGCCCGAAATAACTGCTCGGAATTGGCTCCGCCGGCCACAGCCGGACAACTAAGTCCTTCATGGCTAGTTCGGCCGCCTGGTGCAGTTCGACCAGCTGCTTCAGCTGATCGATGAAGGGCACCGGATAGTTCGGTGCCAAATACTGCGACCAGAAATCCCTCTCCGCAGACTTCTTCTCCTCGGTTCGGTAGAATTGGGCGGCATCCGATATCCGAGAGGAAGATCCAAACGCCTGGAAAAATAAGAATTCAGCTTCTTGCTTAGAATTCTTCCCAAGATCATGAACAAATGGCTAAGAATCTGAAGGCCTTACCAGCCGCAACTTTCTGGGCCTCTTGAATGTCCCGTCTGACGCACCTCGGGCTTCTTCCCGAGCATCTTCTGTGACTTGGAGCGCTTTGGGCGAAGTTCGATTCTTTCCCTATTAGACTCTGCTCCAAGCCCTCGCTGTTCTTCACAGCCTCCTGGAGCTCCCGCTCAGCTGTGACAACCCTGGCCTCGTGTTTTTCACGAAGTGCCTGTTCAGCGGCAGCCTTCTCGTTGGCATCATCCACAGCCTTCTTCAATGCCTCATATTCGGCATTCGCTCCTAGGGCATACAGCACAAATACTTTTCAATAAGCACAATTACTTATTCGTGCCTAATGCGAGACAATGTTTCAACATACCTTGCTTCTCTTCTAATTGCTTCCTCACGCGGCCAAGTTCTTCCTCGGCCCGTTCCAGGCTCTGCTTCAGTTCGGACACTTCCGCATAATGAGTGGCCGTCTTCTCCGCAGACGCCTGTGTTCAAACAAAGAGGTACACGTCATTAACATAAGTTCCCACGACAAAAGAGGATTTGATCCCCTGCCCGGCTCCCTCTCTCTCGCCGGACAGTGTATCAGGGGATATGATGCGGAGCATCCCACGTTCATCCCCATGTACACTCCCACTACTCTCCAAGCCCCAAGTGGACATATGACGAGACCTCGAACAAACGCCATTGGACACAAGGTGAACTCGCTCCTCTCCGAACCTTCACTTCCCACATGTGAGACATGGTTACTACCTCAAATATATGTGCTATGCATGACCAGGAACAAGGAGGAAGACCATGGACAAGACGGCGAGGACACCAAGTACACGGACCAAGAAAAGAAGCTGCCCGAAGCTACAGCGGCCGGACGTCCGACCAGGACCGGACGTCAAGCGACTCCAGGCTCCGGACGGCCGGGCCCCTCCGAGACGACCGTGCAGCGACCACCACCGAACCGAATCTGCGGACATCCGAAGAACTCCGGACGTCCGGGACCCCATGAGCCTCCGGACGACCGCCCTCCCGGACGTCCGACCAAGCGCACTGAGCCGAATCTACGGATGTCAGAAGAGCTCCGGACGTCCGGACCTTCCGAGCCTCCGGACGGCCGGAACCCTCCGGACGTCTGAAGCGCTATCTGCGCACAAGACAAGGTGTTGGGCCGCAGCCCATGTACGCCTTCACTTACCCCTTCGTGGCCCATGACTATATATACTCCTCCATCTCCTCCTAGTTAAGGTTAGCATTGGATTAGCTCATATTCTTGTGTGAGAGCCTTTGCTCATCCACTTGGCTACTTCTCCACCGAGATCAGGACCTCTCCGGAGAAGATCCCCAAGCGGATTCAAGACCCCCTTCTAGGGTGGACCCCATCAAGACCTCCTCACGGAGAAGAACGGCTACCGTTTGTATCGTCCTTTGTTGACTTTGAATCATGTATCTCCCTTTGTGTTCATCGATCTAGCACTTGTGTGATTGACCTCTTGTCGGTTGAGTGAATTCTCTCTCGTTTCCTCCGTGTTTTCCTCTTGTTCTTCCGCGTGTTCTTCGTGATTCACCGTAGGATTCGCTCCAACGTGAAAGATCATCCACGTAGGGTCCCACCTACATCATCTATGGATCGAGCTTAGGTTGATCACGTTTTGGAGCCCCTACCCTCTTTTTCTAGCTTGATTTTGTTGATTTAGTCCTAAATTCGAAAATCCCCACCAAAAATAGCCCCAATTTTTTTTTTTGTGATTTGTTAGTTTTGATGATGTTTTGTTGATTTTGATCCATGGATTTGCTTGGTTTCGAGTGGATCTAGCATCTCCCCAAGTTTTCCCACTTTCCATCCACAAAATCTCCTCAATTTTGACCCCAAAATCCCCAAATTCCGCCCAAAATCGCGTCCAGAAACTCGCATCTCGCGTTGACCCGACCCACCGGACGACCGACGCTTTTACGGACGTCTGAGCCCCAGAATGACCGGACGTCCGACCTTTTCCGGACGACCGGAACCCTAACCCGCACCGAATTTACGGATTTCCGACTTTTCCGGACGTCCGACGCCCGGACATCCGACCTTTTCCGGACGTCCGTAACCTGTAGTTTCAGACTTCGCTGATTTTTGTATTGTCCATAACTAATTCATCCGAACTCCGATTTTGACGTTCTTTAGCTCGTTGAAAAGCTCTTGACATCCCCCTTCCAACAAAAATACCACCAAAATCATTTGACTCCATAAAATTTTGTGAACTTTGGCATCTTTGCCTAGGGCTTCCGCCACATCCTCCGCATAACCACCACCGACTTCCGCAACCTAACCAATTTTCTTCCCCATAGCATTAGTGGTTGCTTGAGTAGTGATTCGAGTCTCCTAAGGTGTTTGGCTACTTAGGGACGATTGCTTCTTCATCAACCACCACCACCACTTCCACATAACCTTGCCCACCATACACTTCAACCACCCCAACTTAACCCAATTGTTGATTGAGCTGTTTCGAGTTGTGATTCGAGTCTCCTAAGGTGTTTCGGCTACTTAGGGACGGCAACTTCAACTCCTGCACGTGTATAGCCCATCATTCCACTTCCGCATTGCCAAGTGCAAACCACCACCGCATTCCCGCTACCACCATTTTGACATTTGACGTTTGAGATTTTGAGTTCGCGGTTTTTCCGTTTCCTAAGGTGTTTGACTACTTAGGGACGAGTCTCCATCATCTTGGTATCTACATCAAGAACACCGCTACTCATCATCGCGGACGGTAACCTCCATATCATCTTGGTATCGTGGTATCCCTCCATTGTATATTCCCTTGCTTTTGCATTGTTAACCCCTAGCCTTACTTTTGCGTTACTTGCCTATCGAGACTAGCCATTTGAGTATTGCCGCAGCGTTACTTGTGCACATTAGTGATCATACCTTCCATTAAATACAATACCATATCATTTTTTTATCGTATCATCCATTGTGTCTCAAGTTTGTTCACGCATATACACAATTGCTATCTTGGTTTGTGCATTGTGCATAGTGGCCATAAAAAAAAAAAAGAGAATAAAGCTTTTAAGCAAAGAAAGAGAGCAAAGAAGCTTGTAAGCAAGTGCCATAGCATCATACCACATTGCATATAAGATTGTCATATCCGATCATCTTGGATCATCTTGAGAGAAACACCGGAACCATACATACATAGCATACTTGGGATAGAAGTTTATCAATTTTGCATCTTATAGGTTGTGCACAAGTGTCGTATCCGCCTATTGAGCAATCGTGCTAGTGTCTCTCTTGAGTTGTGCAACACGGCGTTTTCCGTGGATTCCACATTTTGTGCTCATTCCTTGGTTGCACGACCCCATTTATCTATACGTGTGTGTGTTTCGTGTGCCATTCTTTGCTATTGGTCCATTTGTTTCGCTTGTAATTTGTGAATCTCTTTCAACATTATTGAATCTTGCTAACATTTTGCATTAAATTTTTGTGCCACTATCCTCACCGAGCTCCTCCATAAGCTTTACTTGTGTAGGTGTGAGAACCGACAAGGATTGGTACCAATAGTGCTATTTCATTGTCCGCATTTGAGTGAACTTGATTCATTGTCAACATCGGTCAAGGTACATTGGTATAAGTTCTTCTCTTTCTCCCACTCATATTTGCTAGAGTCTTGTGATGGATAGGCAAGGCATTTCATCTCCGGTCTTCGACAACAACGACGGCGTGAACAACTACATCACCAAAGCGTCTCTCTTTGATCTACAACGACAAGTGCAAGGCACACAATCAAGATTGCGAGACGCATCGAGAACATCTCCATCGACATTCATCACTCCGAAGCAAGGAGAAGGGACTACTTCGACAAGAAGCTTGCCGCACATAAAGAGGAGCAAGATGCAAGGATGGAGGAGATTCGGGCCTTGATCAAGTCTTCTTCCCTTCGTCATCTTCAAAGGCGGCGACATTCAAGCCACAAGACTTCGGAGCGCGAAAAATATGCAAGTGCAAATCGTCCTCGTCCACATCTACATGGCGACCACCATCACGTTCGTGATCAATATCGTCATGAAGGGCAAGTCACCTCCAAGCATCATGTGCACGCATTTACGACAAACCACATCTACAACGACATCATCATCATGAAGATGCTCCACAAGCGCAAATGCACAAGTCCCAACAAGCCCTACTTCATGCCAAGTCGAAGCTTCATAAGCACAAGAGAAGACCGCGAGACGACCACCACCAAGACGACGCTACGGCTACATCAACCACTTCGGCATCTTCGCCAAGTGTTCTCAAGGCATCTTCGCTTTTGACGCGTCGGCATCTTCGCCTACTTCCCACGTGTACGCCTACATCGACTTCATCAAGTCCAAGGCGACCACCGACAAGCGAGGCGACACTTCCATCTTCTAAGCCCCTCAAGGAAGATGGCCGAGCATGGGAAACTCCCTTCGGTCATGGAGACGAGCTATGAGGTGCCACATCATATGGGCCTCCAACACCAAGACGGTGACAAGGCAGTCGGCGAGGGCCATCCCCTTCGACCACGGCTGACGAGAGCGAACCTCTTCAACAACATGAAGACGGCGCCAACATTGGACTCCTCCTCCGAGTCAAGCTACGCGACCGCGCATGGAGACATTTGCACCTACATCTCTCCGGCACCCACATATGTCGAGATGCCCCAATTGCCATGTGAGGAGAGCCACCACCCCATGAGTGACATGAGTGACTCCACCATACGTGACATTGAGAGCATTTCCTATGAGAGGATGAGTGTGACCACCACTAGCCCCACACATGAGAGCATGCCACACATCCTATGTGAGGTTGGCGCCATTTGAGTGACTCCACCCACCATACGAGGGAGAGCATCCTTGAGGGAGTGAGTGAGCCACAACACTTAGTGAGTGAGGTAGTTGACACGACACATGAGGCCACTATGATTTCTAACGACTTAACCTCTACTCCTAGTGTGTTATCTTCTTTGGTGCTAGGTCTCCTACATGACGACATACCTATCTTTGACGAGTCTATTCCTCCATTGGAGACGACGATGGCCATGGTGGATGATGATGCACCCCCCACATGGTTCCATCAAGATGAAGATGACAACGAGACGATCTTCAACACCTCACCTACAACTCATGAGCGACCTTCCAAAGGTAACATAGGTGATGGTGCTTCTCTTGTCCCACTAGTGGACTCTCTTGCCATCGATTGCTCCCATGATGTTGACCCACCTATTACCATGCTTCATGCTAGTAAAACTTCTTCATGCCTTGACTTACCTATTTATGATGAATATGATGATGAGCATGTTGAGCTGCCTAGTTGTGATGCTATGCTTCATAGGATATCATGTGAAAATTCTATTGGTCACATTATGTTTGACAATCCATTGAACTTGTCATATGCTATGAGTGAGATCTCCCATATTGCCTCATTTCAATCTCAACATAGTAACTATGCATGCCCCATTAAAATAAATCCCATTTGCACTTATGGCATAGATGGCGAGATGATGGTCATTGGCTTTTGCTTCTCTTGTGATGATATTGCACTACTTCCTTTGCGCAATTCGTCTACTATTCCATGCCATGATCACATTGTTCCAAATATGCATTGTTTTGGATGTTGTCAATATTCTCCATGTGATGTTTCCATTAATGCTCATGAGGAGACCCCATAGTTTCCTCATACATATTAGGAGATCTTGATGCATTTCATACTTTGCATGATTCCCATAATTGCTTGAACCATATGCATTACATGAATAACAATGCTCTAGATATTTCTCATGATGCATTGCACAATTTGAGTCTCCATCATGCCATACATAATAACAAACCTATCATGATGGATGACATGTTTCTATATCACGCATCTCATTTATTTGAGCATTGGCTATTTTGTGCTAACCGACACATGCACGTATGCATCATGATGGATGATGTGTACATCTACCACGCACACACAATTTTCTCTTTGTCTTTGTTTTGTGTAGGTACCCACATACACTCGTCAACATCTCAATCCCATGAGTTAATGAAACGAGCCCTTAAAAGCAACGATGACTTGGGATCACGTGGACTTTCATTCCCACCATTCCTTTTGGCGCAAGGACTACGCGCATCTCTTCTACTTGGCTCTCACACGGCTTTGGGCTATTTACCACTTGTTACCTTATGCCCATTCTATCGTGTTCACTTTACATGTTATGCTTACTTCTATGCCTTTGCCATGCAATTGTGACCCTTGCTTGCATATACCCATGATTCACCATTATGCTACTCCTATGTGTTTTTGCATGCTTGGTGGAGATCCTTGTTGCTTTTGCCATGATTATCATGTGCCCCATGCTATTGTTGATTGTTGTGTTGGGAGAGTCATGATGTCCCATTGCTATTTACATACGGCCTCTCGCCAATACATTGATGATAATTTTCTCATATCTTGCTTTCATGCTTGTGCTATGCCATGTGAATTATTCATGCCCACTATTTGCACATATGACATGCTTGCCATGATTCCTTCTAGTATGTTGCATCTTCGCACTACTAGCTTGCTTGACTTGATCGCTATGATTGCTTGCTATGTTGCATCACCCATGTTCCACTATCACTTGCTTTCTTGGGTTGATGACATATATGCTCATGCCTCTCACATGATATATCTTGGTCATTGTCTCTTGTGTCCATTAGTTGCCTCTCTCATATCCACTTGTATTGAGTGCAACCATACTATGATTATTGATCTTGGAGACTTTGACATATTACTTGTGATGCATGCTTGTTTGATTGCGCCTATTGCATTTGGTTGTTCTTGCATCATGTGCCTCCATACTATGAAACGCTCCCTTGTATTTTCTTATGATATGAATGATGAGAACACTTGTTGGGTATTTTACCACACCTAATGTTAGGTTTTGCACTTCCGCTAACCTCATTTGTTTTTCCGAGTGTTTGTCATGTTCTTTCATTTTGAAGGATTCACAAGGCGGTAACATCACGAGACAACTTGCTTATGTGAAGGCATACAAGATGCACAACTCCATCATCCTTGAGAACCTCCTAAAGGTGACTTCCTTCCCTTTGAGCCATCCTCAAATACACATATTGGATGGGTCATTCTTTCATTGTTGTTTCCTTCTTCTTTTCTACATGATACATATATTGGATGGAGGACCGACATTGGAGATGGACCCTATGGACCTTCAAGTTGAGGAGTGCCACGACATCGAGCTATGGTACAACACCACCCATGACAAATTTGCACCCCATGCATGGATTGACTCACATTATGCTTGTCTTGTTGCACCTATTCCCATCTCATCCATGATATATGAGCATGTGCATTTTCTTAGCAAATTTGTTGTGATCTTTCTTGATGGCATATTCATACATCATGATCATATTGCCTACCATCAATTGCATGATAACATAATCATATTGAGCATCCATTGCCATATTCATGCTATTGATAAACCGTCTCACTATGACATTATTTTGCACCGTGGTTGCATTGATCACATTCACGACACCTTTGTTGTCCCAATGCATGAATTTTCTCTCATGAATGCTTTACATGTCATTTTACATCATTTGGATAAGCATTTCATGCCTTGTCATCGACAATTCCTTTGGACGGACTCATTCTTACATGATGGACACTTTGTGTGCGTTAACCATTGTATTTTCGAGTGTTGCTTGTGTTTGGTCTTTTGCATGTCTATCACTCCGTGACACCTTGGACTACTTGGATTGCTCCATGTCTTCAACTTCGTCCAACTACAAGTCCGTCTACGACAACTGTTTCCATGGTGATGAGGATCACGATCCAAGGTCGGATCTTTCCCAAGGGGGGGGAGATGATGCGGAGCATCCCACGTTCATCCCCATGTACACTCCCACTACTCTCCAAGACCCAAGTGGACATATGACGAGACCTCGAACAAACGCCATTGGACACAAGGTGAACTCGCTCCTCTCCGAACCTTCACTTCCCACATGTGAGACATGGTTACTACCTCAAATATATGTGCTATGCATGACCAGGAACAAGGAGGAAGACCATGGACAAGACGGCGAGGACACCAAGTACACGGACCAAGAAAAGAAGCTGCCTGGCTTCTGACGGCGGACGTCCGACCAGGACCGGACGTCCAAGCGACTCGAGCTCGGACGGCCGGGCCCCTCCGGACGACCGTGCAGCGACCACCGAACGAATCTGCGGACATCCGAAGAACTCGGACGTCCGGACCCCTTGAGCCTCCGGACGGCCGGCCCCCTCCGGACGTCCGGCAAGCGCACTGAGCCGAATCTACGGATGTCCAAGAGCTCCGGACGTCCGGACCTTCCCGAGCCTCCGGACGGCCGGAACCCTCACGGACGTCCGCGCTATCTGCGCCTGATGTGTTGGGCCGCAGCCCATGTACGCCTTCACTTACCCCTTCGTGGCCCATGACTATATATACTCCTCCACCTCCTCCTAGTTAAGGTTAGCATTGGATTAGCTCATATTCTTGTGTGAGAGCCTTTGCTCATCCACTTGGCTACTTCTCCACCGAGATCGGGACCTCTCGGAGAAGATCCCCAAGCGGATTCAAGACCCCCTCTAGGGTGGACCCCATCAAGACCTCCTCACGGAGAAGAACGGCTACCGTTTGTATCGTCCTTTGTTGACTTTGAATCATGTATCTCCCTTTGTGTTCATCGATCTAGCACTTGTGTGATTGACCTCTTGTCGGTTGAGTGAATTCTCTCTCGTTTCCTCCGTGTTTTCCTCTTGTTCTTCCGCGTGTTCTTCGTGATTCACCGTAGGATCCGCTCCAACGTGAAAGATCATACACGTAGGGTCCCACCCTACATCAGGATACTACTCATATTATGACGATTCCTCAAAGGTTTCTTAGGAAACATACCTCAAAGGCCTTTATAAGGCCAAGGCAGGACTCGTTCAGCCCGCTCTCGACGGACTGAATCTTTTCAACCACCGCACCCATATGGGTCCGATGTTCATCGATGATAGACGCGTTCTTTAACGCTGTCGATAGACCGCCTAGCAACTCTGCTTGAACAGAGATTGCCGGCGGAGTAGGCAGGCCTCCCACCGTTGAAGGTGGTTTCGCGCCCGATCCGGGAGCCTTAGAGGTCTCTTGGACCTTGTCCGGCTGTGGGCCGAACCCGAGATCGCCCCCGCTGACGGCACACTCAGGGGCTATCGCTCTCGCGTGTCCGGCTCCAGTGATATGCCCCCCTGGTCCAGGCCCCGTTGAGACGACACCTCGGTGTCGCGCCGGGACTTTGGGAAAGGGGCCTCCGGAGGCGTCTCACTCGCCAAGGCGTCCGAGCTCAGCAAGTCCTCGGATGAGAACTGTCCGGCGCGAGACCTTGCCAGACTGTGCAAAATATGGCAACAGTTAAAACTACTATACCCAAAAACAATCCCGGACGCATATGCGTGTTTGGATTTTGTGTAATTACGACTTCTCCAGGGGCTGGGCCCTGGGATCCCACTCCGGGCTGCTATCGGCAGCCGTGGTGGACGCCTCTGGGAGGGAACCTTTTCTGCTCTTGGGCGATTCAGCCTCCAGGGACGAGGAAGCTACACGCTTCTTCCCACCTTCAGAGTGAGGCTCGTTCTCCTCTGCTTCTTCCTCTTCGTCTTCCAAAGAAGGAGCGTCGCTTGAGTCTTCGGATTTTGCGTCCGGAGCCTCGCAGTGACGGAGGTCACTCCGGGTCTTCTTGACCTCCTTGGAGGCCTCCTTCTTTGGCGTCTTGTAAGGCGCGGGGACCAGCATCTTCGTCAGAAGAGGTCCGGCCGGTTCCTCCGGCAGCGGGGCCGGACGGTGAATCCGCTCCACCTTCTTTATCCATCCCTGAGGTCACAACGAAACACGATTAAGATGTCTCCCTCATGACATGCCAACCGAAGCATGGATGGACAGAGTGTGGCTGTAACTTACCGGGCTTGCAACATGGAATAATTGATACCCACGGTCCTCGGCGGAGCCCGGCCACAATTTGAAGGGCTTGAAGAGCACCTTCCAGATATCCTTGTGGGAGGAGTCATAGAGCTCCTGAAGGATTTGGTGCTCGGTTGGGTCGAACTCCCACAGAGTACAGGCTCGGCGTTGACAAGGGAGAACCAGGCGAACTAGCATCACCTGGACCACGTCGACGAGTTTGACGTCCCTGTCAACCAAACTCTGAACGCGCGTCTGGAGCAATGACAGCTCATCGTACGAGCACCAGTTCGAGCCCTTCTTGGGCCAGGACGTGAGCCGCAGTGGAGCTCCGGACCTGAACTCAGGAGCTGCAGCCCACTTTTTGCCGCGTGGTTCAGTGATATAAAACCACTGCTGCTGCCACTCCTTGACGGAGTCGTTGAAAGCGCCCTTCGGCCAAACGGCCTTGGGCATCTTGCTCACCATGGCGCCGCCGCATTCGGCGTGTTCGCCACTCACCACCTTGGGCTTCACATTACAAATCTTCAGCCACAGGCCGAAGTGAGTGAGATTCGAAGAAAAGCCTCGCACACGACGATGAACATCGAGATATTGAGGAAGGAGTTGGGGGAAAGATCATGAAAATCAATCCCGTAGTAATACATGACTCCACGAACAAATGGGTGCAGGGGAAACCCAAGCCCGCGGACAAAATGGGGAAGGAACACGACTCTCTCACGAGGTTCCGGAGTGGGGACGACCTGTCCCGCCGGTGGGAGACGGTGGTCGGTCTTCTGGGCGGATACGGCGTCCGGAGCTTCTTGATATCCTTCTCCCGGACAGTAGAGGCCATCCATCTGCCTCCTGCTCCGGATTCGGACATCTTTGGAAAGCCTCTCTTTGGTGGAAAGGAAGAGTGCATGGGCGTTAGGGCTCGAAAAGAGGGGAATGAGCTAGCGGAAGGAGAAAGGCGTGGGTAAAGAGAAGGAGGCCTTATCTCTTTATAGGGGCGGTAAGTGCTTTTTGTGCCTCCCCACTTGCCTGGTGGAACCCGTTTGCCTCCCGCTCGCCGCAATTAGCGGTGCGGTTGGATTACCCATGCCCGTATTGATGAGAATCCCGTGATAAGGGGACACGATCTCTGCTTTGACAAGACGTGTCAAGGAAACCGCCTCGCAATGTGTGTGGTGGCTGGCTGTGGGAAAACGGTTTGAATAATGACCCGACCGAAATGACACGTCGCCCTGCGTAAAAAGTTGTCAGCAGATTGCATTTGTGAAATACCATTCTCTCTATGGCAGCATGTGAAGATCGTTTTGTGGATCCGGACACGGTTCAAGTGTTCGATAATTACTTTGGAGTATTCGGAGAAGGAACCTGCCCTGCAATGCCGAAGAAAAGACTACGCGCCGGACTCATCGTCATTGAAGCCTGGTTCAGGGGCTACTGAGGGAGTCCTGGATTAGGGGGTATCCGGACAGTCGGACTATATACATTGTCCGGACAATTGAAGCGTGAAGACTCAAGACTTCGACCCGTGTCCGGATGGGACTTTCCATGGCGTGGAAGGCAAGCTTGGTGATCCGGATATTATATTTCCTTCCTTGTAACCGACTCCATGTAAACCCTAGCCCTCTCCGGTGCCTATATAAACCGGACAGGTTGGTCCTTAGAAGGCCGATCACAATCACAATCATACCATCATAGGCTAGCTTCTAGGGTTTAGCCTCTACGATCTCGTGGTAGATCTACTCTTGTACTACCCATATCTTCAATATTAATCAAGCAGGAAGTATGGTTTTACCTCCATCGAGAGGGCCCGAACCTGGGTAAACATCTGTGTCCCTTGCTTCCTGTTACCATCAGCCTTGACGCGCAGATCGGGACGCCCTACCCGAGATCCGCTGGTTTCGACAACGACAGCCACCACATAGGTGCTTGACTAGTTGGATTAGGAGCCACGTATTGCCACGTGGGTATTTGCTTTGGTTGGTGGGTCTGATGAGGACATCAATACCATTGTTACACCCACAGCCCCTGCTGCTATACATACTGGACCAATTACTAGAGCTCGCGCACGCCAATTGAATTATCAGGTACTTTCGTTTCTTGGTAACGATTCCAATGTTCATGAGGATATGATGCTGCCTAAATTGGATACATTTGTTTTGCTTACAAATGAAGGGCCTACCATGGACAAGAAAGATGAACCTTGGAGCAAGTTCAAGCATGGAGATGTTGGCATGTAAGGGGAACAAGAACGGAGTTACAAGTGATGATTCCACGACTTTGAAGCCACCCTAATGAGAGCATGAGGCCTTGGACGAAATATACAAGACGCCACTTCATACTATTCGTCCATAGGCTATTCTAGGTGCTGCGTCACCTTAATATTGGGCCAGGCCCATGTAATTTCGAAATACTTAAGTGTAGGCTGTTTTTAGAGTCCGTATGTGTGGGGAAACAAGAGTTAGGGTTGGTTTCGAACCCCTCCCTCAAGGGCCACGAAATTCCCTCCTCTTTCTCCATATATACAGCCCTTAGGGCGTCGTTTGAACTTTGGGTTTTGTTTAGATTAAAAAGTTCGCCATAGCTGCAACCCGGCGTGCCGTTTGTGTTCAACGACCGGACAAAGGCGTCACAGAACCCCACCTTGATCAATAAAGCTTTCATCTTATATTCGCAATATCCAGATTGCAATCTCAGTTTCTTGCTTGTTCTTCGTTTGCTCGCGAGAAGCAGGCCCTCGTGGTCGAGTTGATCGTGCTCGGCGTGGTCAATAACCCTCGGAAGTTGGTTTAGCGATTGCTAAAGGCGCTGACGTCTACGCCGCGTCACGTGGTCGGATCGTCGAATTAAACTCCCACAGAAATGATAGCCACCAGCTCATCGAAACATCGGGACACCTTTGCCTCTATCAAGTGGTATCAGGGTCGGCCGCTGAACTGGGGCGGCGACGGGGCGGCAAGGCCTTGCCGTGGTCCTGCTGATATTCCCGGCAAGGGTCTTGCCCGGGCCTTGCGGGTCCGCTCGGCAAGAGTCTTGCCGGGGCCTCGTGGGTATCTTCGGCAGGAGCCTTGCCGGGGCCTCGTGGGCGTCCTCGGTGATGTAGAGTGGAACCCTAGATGGCCGATCTTTCACGAAAGGGGCGGATCCCTACGGAGAACGCGACGAACACGAGGGGCAACACGAGGGAAACACGAGGGGATCACGAGAGAAATCACTCAACCAACAAGAATAGATCACACATGCGCTAGATCGATGAACACAAAGGTGAGATACAAGATCCAAAGTCAACAAAGGACGATACAAAGGTAACCGGTTCTTCTCTGTGAGGAGGCCTTGATGGGGCCACCCAAGAGGGGGTCTTGAATCCAAGGTGATCTTCTCCTAAGAGGGGCCGCAGTCTCCCTCGAGGAGGAGATCCGTAATGGATGAGCAAAGCTCTATCTCAACTATGAGCTAAACCAATGCTAACCCTAGAAAGAGGAAGGGGATGGAGTATATATAGTCTAGGGGGCGAAGAGATACATGGGTCTCGGCCCTTCTTTGTCTTGTGCAGACAGTGAGGCCGGATGTCCGGGCGTCGGGCGGATGTCCGGGCTAGGGGCGGATGTCGGGCCGACGGCAATAGCTTCAGAGGGTTACAGTGCGTGGCGGCGGATTCCGGGCTTCTAGGCTGGATGTCGGGCTGGGGCGGATGTCAGAACTGTAGGCTGTAGAGGCGGTTGGTCTGCTGCGGGTGTGGACGCTCCAGGGGCCGGATGTCCGGGGCGTTGGCCGGATGTCCGGGGCCTGGAACGTGATCTTACCTTCTTCCGTTGGTTGTCTTCATCCCTGGACTTGGCGACTTGTCCGTCCTCATGCACATCTCCGGGAGGGTCCTCTTGACACCTGATCATGCATAGCATATCGGACTTAGGTAGTAGCCATGTCTCGAGTGGATCAAACGTGATATCACTAAGGAAAGAAGTCACCTCGTTCTCGAGAGCTCTAGCTCGTGCTCGTGTCATGGGTCCTCTTGGCTCTTGGTGAGACGATGGTAGGTCCATGGGGATGACCGTAGGATGCTCCGCATCATCTCCCCTCCCTTGGAAAGATCCGACCTCGGATCGAAATCCTCATCACCATGGTACGGGGAGAGATCTTTGATGTTGAAGATGTCGCTCATGGAGTATTTGTCGCGTGGGAGGTCGATCTTGTAAGCGTTGTTGTTGTAGCGTGCAAGCACCTTGAAGGGTCCATCGGCTCGTGGTAGACGTTTGGACTTGCGTTTGTTGGGGAAGCGGTCCTTGCAAAGGAATAGCCACAAAAGATCTCCAACATTGAATATCATGGGTTGCTTGTTGACGTTGAGCTTGGTCGCGAGTCGTTGAACTTGGCGCTCGATGGTGTGCCTTGTATCTTCATGCATCTTCTCGAGGTAGTTGACTTGGGCACTCGCGTCCATGTTTGTGCGCTCTTGTAGTGGTAGAGGTAGAATGTCCAATGGTAACAATGGGTTGAAGCCATAGACGACCTCGAAGGGGGACTTGCCGGTAGTCGAATTTCTTGCACGATTGTAGGCGTACTCGGCGATAGGTAGGCACTCCTCCCACTCCTTGATGTTCTTCATTATCACCACGCGTAGTAGAGTGGAGAGCGTGCGGTTTGTCACCTCCGTTTGGCCGTCAGTTTGTGGATGGTATGCCGAAGAGAACAAAAGCTTGATTCCGAGCTTGGTGCACAATGTCTTCCAAAAGTAACTCAAGAACTTGACGTCGCGGTCCGAGACAATCGTCGTTGGCACTCCATGAAGGCGCAAGATTTCCCTACAAAACAAATTTGCAACATGTGAAGCATCATCTATCTTGTTGCAAGGAATGAAATGTGCCATTTTGGAGAATCGGTCCACAACAACAAAAACGGAATCCTTGCCATTTCTAGTTCTAGGCAAACCAAGCACAAAATCCATGCTAATATCTTCCCATGGTTGATATGGAATTGGAAGCGTCATGTAAAGGCCATGAGATTGGGCTTTAGACTTAGCTTCGCGACATGTAGAGCATCGGTTGGTGAAGCGATTGACGTCGCAAAACATCTTGGGCCAAAAGTAGTTCTTGGATAGCATAGCAAATGACTTGTCGCGTCCAAAGTGTCCCATGAGTCCGCCTCCATGAGATTCCTGCAAAAGCAACAAGCGAAGAGATGACTCGGGGATGCAAAGTTTGTTAGCTCCCATAAGATATCCATCTTTGATGTCGTAGAATTCCCAAAATGGATGCGTCAAACACTTTGCATAAGGAATAGCAAAAGTAGGGTCATGCTCATACAAGTCTTTTATGTGCTCAAAACCAATGACATTCAATTCAAGTTGAGTAACAAGCATGCATATAGGGGAAAGTGTATCCGCCACAATATTTTCATTACCTTTAATGTACTTGATGACATAAGGAAATGACTCAATAAATTCACTCCACTTAGCATGACGCTTGTTCAACTTAGTTTGAACCTTAAGGTATTTAAGCGTTTCATGGTCGGTATGGATGATGAACTCATGAGGGCGTAGGTAATGTTCCCATTCACGCAAAACTCACACTAAAGCATATAGCTCTTATCATAGATGGGATAATTTAGTTGCGCTCCGGAGAGTTTCTCACTAAAATAAGCAATTGGGCGCTTCTCTTGTGTTAACACACCTCCTATGCCATTACCACTAGCATCACAATGTATCTCAAAAGGTTTGTCAAAGTTGGGTAAAGCAAGCACGGGAGCATGAGTAAGCAAATTATTAAGCTCATTGAAAGCGATGTCTTGGGATGTTCCCCAAACAAACGGTGCATTTTTCTTACTCAAAGCAAGCAAAGGTGAAGCGATGGTGCTAAAATCCTTCAAAATCTACGGTAGAAACCGGCTAAACCAAGAAAACTACGCAATTGTTGCAAATTGGTTGGTTGGGGCCAAGTTTTAATAGCATTGATCTTAGATTCATCAACATGAACACCGTTAGAAGATACTACGAAACCCAAGAAAACAAGCTTATCAACACCAAAGAGGCATTTTCCATACTAGCATAAAGTTGCTCTTTTTGAAGAGTTTGTAGCACGGTTCGAAGGTGGGTTACATGCTCTTTGAGGGATTTGCTAAACACAAGGATATCATCGAAGTAGGCAACAACAAATTCACTAATGTAAGGGCGAAACACATAATGCATAAGACGCATGAAGGTACTGGGTGCTTCCGATAAACCCATAGGCATGACTAACCACTCATATAGACCAAACTTTGTTTTGAAAGCGGTTTTCCATTGTATGTGGATTTGATAGTAACCACTTTTAAGATCAATTTTGGAGAAGGTAGTGGCATCGCTAAGTTCATCAAGCATATCATCAAGGCGTGGAATGGGGTACCTATAGCGAACAGTGATAGCATTGATAGGTCTACAATCGGAACACATGCGAAAACTACCGTCTCGTTTTGGCACAAGAATGACTGGTACGGCACAACGACTCAAACTTTCACGTACATGTCCATGATCTATGAGATGCTTTACTTGCCTTTGTATTTCTTTGGTTTCTTCGGGGTTGACGCGGTAGGGAGCTTTGTTTGGTAGCGGCGCTCCGGGGATGAGATCAATTCCTTGCTCAATGCCTCGTAGTGGAGGTAGACCCGGAGGTAGCTCATCGGGGAAAACATCTTGGAATTCCTGCAATAAAGAAGATAACACTAGAGGAAGATTGTGAGAGGTGTTAGCTTTTGGTGCCTCGTCCTTGTACAATAGGACATAGTGTAGGACACTTGATGGGTTCTCACACACTTCTCTCATCTCACGTTTGGTGGCAAAGAGAACTAAGTTTTTCTTGTCACTCATCGTGGAGGCACTCAATTTGGGCTTGTGGCGCCCACTCTCTTTTTGGTGGTTCGCTCTCTCACTATTCTCTCCACGACGGGTGGCTTGCTTGTCGGCGAGCACTTGGCTTGGAGACATAGGTCGTAGCACAAACTCCTTCCCTTTCATCTTGAAGCTATAGTGATTTGTATGCCCATTGTGGATGACACCTCGGTCAAATTGCCATGGCCGTCCAAGAAGGAGGTGGCAAACGGTCATCGAAAGGATATCACACTCCAAAGTGTCTTCATAGGCGCCAATATTGAAAGAGACTTGTACTCTATGCTCGACTTGTATGGTGCCGGTGTCTCTTAGCCATTGAACCTTGTAGGGGTGCGAGTGCTTCATCTTGACCAATTGGAGTTTGGAGCATAGTTCTTCACTTGCTAAGTTATGGCAACTCCCTCCATCGATGATGACCTCTACGGACCGCCCATCGATGCCGGCCTTTGTGTGGAAGATATGGCATCTTTGATCTTCGCCTTGTTGATGTTGAAGCGTCAAGACCTTAGAGACAACAAGAGAGGGACTTGAGTCTTCGTCGCAAAAGACTTGATCATCTTCATCGTCGTTGTTCACTTGTCGGTGCATGGCCACTTGCTCAAGGGCTTCCATTTCTCCTTCACTCATTGAGTCATATGTTCCGTCGTCGTTGAGGATCATGGCGCGCTTGTTTGTGCACTCAAAGGACTTGTGGCCTCGACCTCCGCATGTGAAGCATTTGAAGGAACTCGTCTTTATGGTCTCATCGGTTGGGGTAGAGGGGTAGAGGATGATGAAGCGCGCGGCTTGAAGTTGCTTGTAGTAGGAGGACGACTTGAGCTTGTCGAAGCTTTCTTGTAACTTGACTTGTCGCCGTTGCTTGTAGATGGCTTGGTAGAGGTAGAAGGTCTTCGAGTCGTTGAAGCTTGGGTGTTGGAGAAGCCATAGGACTTGTATGAGAACTTGGCATACTTGAAGTCGTCTTGTACTTGCCGTTCCGCTTTGGTAGCAGGATGCACTAGCTCGATGAGGTTTGAGTATGGTTGGAAGTTGGCAATCTTCTTGATAGGGTGATTGAGTCCATTCAAGAAACGTGCCATAGTTTGCTCATCATCTTCTTTGACATTGGCTCGTATCATGGCAATCTCCATTTCCTTGTAGTACTCTTCAACGCTCTTGGTTCCTTGCTTGAGCTGTTGGAGTTTCTTCAAGAGCTCACGGTTGTAGTAGTTTGGCATGAATCGTGCTCTCATGACATCCTTCATTTGTGCCCAAGTGGTGATGGGTGGTTCACCTCTTGCCGCTCGGCGCTCAATGACTTGTTCCCACCAAATGAGGACATAGTCTTGGAATTCAAGGGATGCCATTGCGATCTTCTTCTCTTCTTCGTAGTTGTGCAAGCGGAAGATTTTGTCAACCTTCAATGCCCATGATATGTACTCTTCGGGGTCATTGCTTCCGGTGAACTTGGGCATGGTGAACTTTAGCTTGCCATATCATTGCTCTTCATTGTGTTGGGGTCGGGGATGATGATGCCCATGTCGTTGAGGATTGACAATCTCATGTTGCTCTGGGCGAGGAGGGTTGTCTTCCTCATGTTGCTCTTGGCGAGGAGGGGGTCCATTGTCTTCTTGCTCTCGATGGACTTGACATTCTTGTCTTGCTTGAGGAGGCGCTTGTCGATTTTGACGAGGAACTTGTGGAACTCGATGATGTACACGTGCTTGGAAAATCCTCTCTTGAGCTTCGTCGCGAAGTACTTCTTGATGTAGAAGAGCTTGTCGGCCTCGGTTGGCTACGGCTCGACTTGATTCTCGAAGAGTACGTTGCGCCTCAAGTGCTTGAGCTTCACGAAGTTCTTGTTCTTGGCGTTGTGCCTCGGCGTCTTGTGCATCTTGATGTTTTCTCGCTCGCTCCTCTTGTTCTTGTTGTCGTAGGCGTTGCCGTTCTTGTGCTTGCGTGAAAGTAGCTTGGTTTTGACGATGTCGAAGCTCTTGAGAGTCGGTGTCATGTAGAGGATTGCGGTTAGCTTGACGGTCTTGACGCGCGGCACGACGAAGAGTGTTCGATGTTGGTGTACTTGAACCGGAGAGGGTGTCGTCGGAGTGTCGACTTGAGCGGCTCAGTCTTGAAGAGGACGAAGTTGTAGAAGAGCGTACCATCATGGTTCGGATATCTTCTTTGAGGGAACTCATGGATGTGTCGAAGTAGTCTCTTGTACGTTGCTCGGATTGTCGTAGGTCGGTGGCGAGATTGTCGATGGGGTCGCCCAAAGGAAGTTGTTATTGATGCAAAGCCCGATGTGCACCAAATAGTTGAGTCTTGGTGACGTAGGATGACATGCCGTCGTCTTGCCCCATGAAGACTGGCTTGGTAGAAGTACTTGGCCTATCCATCATTCCAAACAAAGATATGTGAGTGGGAGAAAAAGAAGAACCAATACCAAATGTACCTTGACCGATGTTGAAAATGGATCAAAGATCACTCCAATGTGTAGCAAGGAAATAGCACAATTGGTACCTATTCTTGTTGGTTTCTCACACCTACACAAGTAAAAGCTTATGGTGGAGCTTGGTTAGGATGGTGGCACAAAATTTGATGCAATTGTAAGTGAGACTCAATAATGTTGGAAAAGATTCACAAATTTGCAAATGCAAGAAGTAGACCAATAGCAAGATAAGGTACACGGAAACACACACGCAAATCGATAAGTGGGGGTTGGGCAACCAAGAATGAGCCAAAATGTGGAATCCACCAAGATGCTCTTGTTGCACAACACTAGAGATGCTATACGATTGCACAATAAGCGGAATCTGACAGGCGTCAACTCTCTGGACAGCCGGAACTTCCGGCCACAACCGCAGACTTAGGCCCCGGAACTTCCATCACTTGGGAGCTTAGGCCTCAAGCGACATCCACCGGCTCGGGCGTGCCAACTATCTGGTTAGTGAAACCTGCGGAACCCGTCCGGACCTTCCGGCCCCGGAAGCCAGCCAGATCCACCAGCGCCAACTCTGCCTTAAGCGGGACCTGCCGAACCTTAGTCGCCGGAACTTCCGGCCACTGCTGTAGCGACCCTCTTGGTAGGGCAGTGTACCCTTCGCCCGTAAACTATATACTCCCCACTTCCTCCTAGTTAGGGTTAGCATTGGTTTACCTCATATTTCGTGTGAGAGCCCTTGCTCATCCACTTGGTTACCTTCTCCTCAGAGATCGCGCCTCCTCGGAGAAGATCCTTCCAAGGGATTCAAGACCCCCTCTAGGGTGGACCCCATCAAGGCTCCTCACGGAGAAGAACGGCTACTTGTGTATCTTTCCTTTGTTGATTTTGAATCTTGTGCTACCTTATGTGTATGGTGATCTAGCCCTTGTGTGATCGATACTTGTCGGTTTAGTGTTCCTCTTGTGTGTTTTTCCTTGCGTTCTTCCGCTTGTTCGTCGTGTTCTCCCCGTAGGATCCCCTCCAAACGTGAAAGATCTCCGATTAGGGTTCCGCCCTACATCATCTTTGATGTAGGGTGAAACCCTAATCGGAGATCTTTCACGTTGAATCTGATGAGACAAACAAAAGAAATGGTCAAAATCAGTGAGTGAGGAGGTAGGTCTGAGATCTTCTCAGAAAATCGTGAACTCAGGAGAAGTACCAAAATGGATGAGCAAAACTCACCTAAGCCAATGCTAACCTAACTAGGAGGAGTGAGATAGTATTATAGTTTGAGACATGCGTGCCTCGGCAATCTCTGCCTTGGCGGCCGAGGGAAAAATCGAGGCGGGCCGGAAGTTCCGGGCCTGGTTCCGGGCAGGTTCCGGGCTAACCAGAATGTAGGCAGGCCCGGGCTGGTCGATGTCGTCGGGGGCCGGAAGCTCCGGGCAGGCCGGAAGTTCCGGGGGCCGGAAGTTCCGGGTTGGGGCCGGAAGTTCCGGGCTGTCCAGAGAGTTGACGCCTGTCGTTTCCTCTTCAGCTCCTGGTTCCTTGGCTTGAACGTTGTACCTGATCACGCATAGTGTCTCGGACTTAGGTAGTAGCCATGTCTCCTTTGGAAGGAAAGGGAAATCGAATAGGAGTGATGTCACCTCGGATTGAATAGCACGAGCTCTTGCTCTTGTCATGGGTCCACTTGGAGCTTGGATAGTTGATGGAAGGTCCATGGGGATGACCGAAGGATGCTCCGCATCAATCTTGGTATCATGAGCCACGTTGATCATGTTTTGGAGCCCCTACCCCGTGTTTTCTAGCTTGATTTTGTTGTTTTCGTCCTAAATCAGAAAATCCCCACCAAAAATAGCCCCAATTTTTTTTGTGATTTGTAGGTGTGATGAAGTTTTGTTGGATTTGATCCACGGATTTGTTTTGCTTCGAGTGGATCTAGCTTCCCCTACCTTCTTCCCTTCTAATTTCTTCTTTTTCCCCTCAGGATTTGGGTTTCCCCCCAATTTTTTCTGCCCAAACCCTCGATGCCGAAGTCCCTGTTCTTGGCAGAATCGCGACCACCGGAACTTCCGGCCCAGCCCGGAACTTCCGGCCCCCGGACCTTCTGGCCCAGCCCGGAACTTCCGGACCCCGGACCTTCCGTCTTGCCCGGAACTTCCGGCCTAGACAGAAAGGTCGCACATCTTCGGTGACTCTCGCTTATTCGGCAACTCCGACCACGGTGCTGCGGCATCTTCGCCAACGTACTGAAGACCGTGCATCACATCATCGTCCACATTCACATCAGTTTGGAACCTTTACCCGTAAGCAAGGACGGTAATCTCGACGACATCTTTGTCAAAACCTTGCCATTGCATTGATAAACATCATAGCCATCTTTTGCGTTGCTTACCCATCGAGACTAGCCATTGAGTATTGCAGGCAACGTGACTTGTGCACATTAGTGATCATACTCCATAGCATACATACCATACTATCGTGGTGCATATCTTGGGATCCACTTGTGTGTCATAAAGTTGTCATCACATACACAATTGCTATCTTGGTTTGTGAAGTATTACATGAGAAAATAGCTCAAAAGTGAAAGAGCCACCCAAGCTTTTAAGCAAAGAGGAAAGATAAGCAAAGAGCTTTGAGCAAGAACCATAGCATCATACTACATTAAGATTGTCATATTGGATCATCTTGGATCATAGCACCGAAATACCATACATATAGCATACTTGGGATAGAGATCGTTGCATTTTTGCCTAGTAGGTTGTGCACAAGTTCCGTATCCACCTATTGTGCAATCGTGCTAGCGTCTCTCTAGTATTGTGCAACAAGAGCATTTTCATGGATTCCACATTTTGGCTCACTTTTGGTTTGCACAATCCCACTTATCTATTTGCGTGTGTGTTTCCGTGTACACCTACTTGCTTGGTCAACTTGCTGCATTTGCAAATTTGTGAATCTTTTCCAACATAATTGAAGCTCACTTACAATTGCATCCAATTTTGTGCCACCATCCTCACCAAGATCCACCATAAGCTTTTTATTTGTGTAGGTGTGAGAACCGACAAGGATTGGTACCAATAGTGCTATTTCATTGTCCGCATTTGAGTGAACTTGATTCATCATCAACATCGGTCAAAGGTACATTGGTATAAGTTCTTCTCTTTCTACCACTCACATATTTTGCTTGGAATAATGGATAGGCCAAGTACTTCTACCAACCCACTCTTCATCGAGCAAGACGACGATATGTCTTCATACGTCACCAAGAGCTACCTCTTTGGTACACAACGAGCGTTGCACCAAGAGCAACAAGCAAAGAGCGACCGCATCGACAACCTCGTCACCGACTTGCGACTATCCGAGCAACGTACAAGAGACTACTTCGACAACAAGTTCGACGCTCACAAGCAAGAGAATGATGCAAGAATGGACGAGATCCACGCCTTGATGACGAACCGGCATCATTCCACTTCTTCATCCTCAAGAAGTAGCCGCTCGAGTCGACACTCCGACGACACCTTCTACGACTCAAGTTCACCGTCATCGAACACTCTTCGACGAGCCGCGCGTCAAGACCTTCATGCATCTCGCAACCCGCTACATGACAAGCATTCATAAGAGCAAGTCGATGAGCAAGTCCCTCGTCCTCAATCAAACCAAGCCGCTTTTGTCCAAGCTCAAGAACGACAACGACTACGGCTCCAAGAGGAAGAACGAGCGCGTCTACACCAAGACGAACAAGACGCCGAGGCTCAACGCCTTCAACAACAACAACGAGAAGCGCAAGCTCTTGAGGCGCAACATGCCCTTCAAGAATCAAGTCGAGCCATCGCCAACCGCAATCGCGAATGTCGCAATCAAGAGGCCTTCGAGAAGAAATCCAAGAGAGGAACTACCAACCAAGCGTGCAAGTCAAGTTCCTCAAGCTCCTCCACAAGCTCGTCAAGCTCCACCTCAACCTCAAGTTCAACAAGAGCAAGTTGATCATGGACTTCCTCCACACCAAGAGCAACATGAAGATGATTGTCATCCACATCAACGGCGTCATCATCACCATCGCCAACAACACAATGAAGAGCAACGATATGGAAAGCTCAAATTCACCATGCCCAAGTTCAACGGAAGCAATGACCCCGAAGAATACCTCTCATGGGCATTGAAGGTCGACAAAATCTTTCGGTTGCACAACTATGAGGAAGATAAGAAGATCGCTATGGCATCACTTGAGTTCCAATACTATGTGATCATATGGTGGGAACAAATCATTGAGCGACGACAAGCCAGAGGTGAACCTCCAATCACTACTTGGGCTCAAATGAAAGATGTCATGAGAGCACGTTTTGTGCCAACCTACTACAACCGCGACCTCTTCAAGAAACTCCAACTCCTCAAGCAAGGAAAAAAGAGTGTTGAAGAATACTACAAGGAAATGGAGATAGCCATGATTCGAGCCAATGTGAAGGAAGATGATGAGCAAACAATGGCACGTTTCTTGAATGGACTCAATCATCCCATCAAGAAGATCGCCGACTTCCAACCCTACTCCACCCTCATTGAGCTCGTGCATCAAGCTACAAAGGCGGAGCGTCAAGTGCAAGATGACTTCAAATGCATAAGTACTCATCCAAGACCTACGGCTTCTCCAACAACCAAGCTTCAACACCTCCTCCAACATGTACATCAACCAAACCTTCTACAAACAATGACGACAAGTCAAGTTACAAGAAAACTTCGACAAGTTCAAGTCGTCTTCCTCCTACTACAAGAAACTTCAAGCCGCGTGCTTCGTCATCTACTCCGACCGATGAGACCATCAAGACAAGCTCCTTCAAGTGTTTCACTTGTGGCGGCCGAGGCCACAAGTCCTATGAATGCACCAACAAGCGCACCATGATCCTCAACGACGACGACACCTATGACTCAATAAGTGAAGAGGAGATGGAAGCTCTTGAGCAAGTGGCCATGCACCGACGAGTGAACGAAGATGAAGATGATCAAGTCTTTTGTGATGAGGATTCGAGCCCCGCTCTCGTTGTCTCCAAGGTCTTGACTCTTAAACATCAACAAGAAGAAGACCAACGATGCCACATCTTCCACAGAAAGGCCGGCATCAATGGAAGGTCCGTCAAGGTCATCATCGACGGAGGTAGTTGTCACAACTTGGCAAGTGAAGAACTATGCTCCAAGCTTCAATTGGTCAAGAGGAAGCACCCGAATCCCTACAAGGTTCAATGGCTAAGTGACTACGGCACTATCTGAGTTGAACATACTGATCAAAGTCTCCTTCAAAATTGGTGCATATGAGGACACTTTGGAATGTGATGTGGTCCCAATGACGGTTTGCCACCTCCTTCTCGGTAGACCATGGCAATTCGACCGTGGTGTCTTCCACAGGCGCACCAATCACTATAACTTCAAGATGAAAGGGAAGGAATATGTGCTCGACCTATGTCTCCTAGTCAAGTGATAGCCGACAAGCAAGCCACCCATCATAGAGACAAGAGTGAGAAAGTGATCCACCAAAAAGTGAGTGAGAGCCACAAGCCAAACTTGAGCGCCTCTTCGCCTAGAGAGAAAAACCTCATCCTATTTGCCACCACAAGTGAGATGAGAGAAGTGTGTGAGAACCCATCTAGTGTGTTGCACTTTGTCCTTGTGTGCAAGGATGGAGAGCCAACAACTAACACCTCTCATGAGCTACCTTTAGTGTTTAAATCTCTTTTGCAGGAATTCCAAGATGTTTTCTCCGATGAGCTACCTCCGGGTCTACCTCCCCTTAGAGGCATTGAGCATCGAATCGACCTCATCCCCGGAGCACCTCTACCAAACAAAGCTCCATACCGAGTCAATCCCGAAGAAACCAAAGAGATTTAACGGCAAGTACAACAACTCCTCGACAACGGTCATGTACGTGAAAGCCAAAGCCCTTGTGCCATTCCCGTTATACTTGTGGCTAAGCCCGATGATAGAGGCAAAGGGGTCCCGATGTTTCGATGAGATGGTGGCTATCGTTTCTGTGGGAGTCGACCTTGACGATCCGACTACGTACGTGCGAGACGTCGCGCCTTAGCAATCGCTAAACCAACTTCCGAGGGTTATTGACCACGCCGAGCACGATCAACGACCACGAGGGCTGTTTCCTGCGAGCAAGCGATGAACAAGCAAGAAACTAAGATTGCAATCTGGATATTGCGAATATAAGAGGAAAGCTTTATTAATGAAGGTGGGGTTACGAGACGCCTTGGTGCAGTCGTTGAACACAAACGAAATGCTGTGAAGTTGCAGCTATGGCGAACTTTTGATCTAAACAAAACCCAAAGTCTAAACGACGCCCTAAGGGCTGTATATATGGAGAAAGAGGAGGAATTTCGTGGCCCTTGAGGGAGGGGTCGAAACCAACCCTAACTCTTGTTTCCCCACATCTGGACTCTAAAACAGCCTACACTTAAGTATTTCGAAATTACATGGGCCTGGCCCAATAATAAGGTGACGCAGCACCTAGAATAGCCTATGGACGAATATTATGAAGTGGCATCTTGTATATTTCGTCCAAGGCCTCATGCTCGCATTAGGGTGGCTTCAAAGTCCTGGAATCATCACTTGTAACTCCGCTCTTGTTCCTCTCGCGCATGCCAACATCTCCATGCTTGAACTTGCTCCAAGGTTCATCTTTCTTGTCCATGGTAGGCCCTTCATTTGTAAGCAAAACAAATGTATCCAATTTAGGCAGCATCATATTCTCATGAACATTGGTATCGTTACCAAGAAAGCGAAAGTACACGATAATTCAATTGGCGTCTTGTGAGCTCTAGTAATTGGTCCGGTATGTATAGCAGCGGGGGCTGTGGGTGTAACAATGGTATTGATGTCCTCATCATCCTCCCTCCTTGAAATGAAGTCGTCCTCGACGGAAACTCATCTTCCTCACCCAAATAAGGCTTCAAATCTGCAATGTTAAAAGTGGGACTAACCCCAAAATCTGCGAGCAGCTCAAGTTTATATGCATTATCATTTATTTTCTCTAACACCTTAAATGGACCATCAGCACGTGGCATTAGCTTTGATTTATAAATTAGGAAACCTTTCATACGCAAATGTAACCAAACAAGATCTACATTTTCAAAGACAACATGTTTTCTACCCTTATCTCCATCAAGTTTATATTTAGCCTTCATACGCTCAATGTTTTCCTTAGTTAACTCATGCATTTTTAAAATCAATTCAGCACGTTCTTTAGCATCAAAATTAACCTTCTCCGAAGATGGAAGAGGCAACAAATCAATAGGTGCACGAGGTAGGAAGCCATACACAATTTCAAAAGGGCACATCTTAGTAGTAGAATGCAATGAACTATTATAAGCAAATTCAATATGAGGCAAGCATTTTTCCCACATTTTCTTATTATTCTTCAAAACAGCCCTAAGCATAGTAGACAATGTTCTATTGACTACTTCAGTTTGTCCATCAGTTTGGGAGTGATAAGTAGTACTAAAAAGCAGTTTAGTCCCCAACTTAGCCCATAAACATCTCCAAAAGTGGCTAAGGAATTTAGTATCACGATCTGAAACAATAGTATTTGGCACACCATGCAAGCGAATAATTTCACGAAAGAACAAATCAGCAACATTAACCCCATCATCGCTTTTATGACATGGTATAAAGTGTGCCATTTTCGAGAATCTATCCACGACAACAAATATGCTATCCCTCCCCTTCTTTGTTCGAGGTAAACCCAAAACAAAGTCCATAGATATATCCTCCCAAGGAACACTAGGTACAGGCAAAGGCATATATAAACCATGAGGATTGAGTCGTGACTTAGCTTTTTGACATGTAGTGCAGCGAGCAACAAAACGCTCAACATCCCGTCTCATCTTTGGCCAAAAGAAATGTGTAGCAAGTATATCCTCCGTCTTCTTCACGCCAAAGTGTCCCATTAATCCTCCTCCATGCGCCTCCTGCAACAACAAAAGACGAACAGAGCTAGCAGGAATGCATAGCTTGTTAGCACGGAACACAAAACCATCCTTAATAACGAACTTGTTCCATGTTCTTCCTTCTTTACAATTCTGCATTACATCTTTAAAATCAGCATCATGCACATATTGATCTTTGATGGTCTCCAAACCAAATATTTTGAAGTCAAGTTGTGAAAGCATAGTATAGCGACGAGACAAAGCATCGGCAATAACATTTTCTTTACCCTTCTTGTGTTTAATGACATAAGGGAAAGTCTCAATGAATTCAACCCATTTAGCATGTCTACGATTCAGTTTAGCTTGACTTTTAATATGTTTCAAAGATTCATGATCAGAATGTATAACAAATTCTTTGGGCCATAAATAATGTTGCCATGTCTCTAAAGTCGAACAAGAGCATATAATTCTTTGTCATAAGTAGAATAGTTCAGACTAGGCCCACTCAATTTTTCGTAAAAGTATGCAACAGGTTTGCCATCTTGTAATAACACACCTCCTAATCCAATTCCACTAGCATCACATTCAAGCTCAAAAGTCTTATTAAAGTCGGGAAGTTGGAGTAAAGGAGCATGTGTCAACTTATCTTTCAATACCGTGAAGGCTTCTTCACATGCGGTACCCCAAACAAAAGGCACATCCTTCTTTGTAAGTTCATTGAGAGGTGCAGCAATGGTGCTAAAGTCTCTCACAAAACGCCTATAGAAACCAGCGAGTCCAAGAAAACTCCTCACTTGTGTGACCGTTTTGGGCTGCGGCCAACTCTCAATAGCTTCAATCTTGGCTTTATCAACTTCAATTCCTGTGGTGTAACAACATAGCCAAGAAAAGATACTCGATCGGTGCAAAAGGTGCACTTCCCAAGGTTACCAAACAAGCGTGCATCACGTGAGCATTACAAACAACACGTAAATGTTCCAAATGTTCTTCCAAAGATTTGCTATAAATCAGTATATCATCAAAATAGACTACCACAAATCGTCCAATGAAAGCACGTAAAACTTCGTTCATTAGTCTCATGAAAGTACTAGGTGCATTAGTTAACCCAAAAGGCATGACTAACCACTCATATAAACCAAACTTAGTTTTAAATGCTGTTTTCCATTCATCTCCCAATTTCATACGAATTTGATGGTATCTACTCATAAATCAACTTTGGAGAATATTGTAGAGCCACTCAATTCATCAAGCATATCATCTAGCCTAGGAATAGGATGGCGATAACGAATAGTAATATTATTAATGCCTCTACAATCAACACACATACATGACGTACCATCCTTTTTAGGCACTAGTATAATAGGAACAGCACAAGGACTAAGAGATTCGCGTATATAACCTTTGTCGAGCAGCTCACATGCTTGACGCATAATCTCCTTCGTCTCCTCTGGATTGGTACGGTATGGTGCACGGTTGGGTAGCGATGCACCGCGAATTAAGTCAAATAGATGCTCAATCCCTCGAATAGTTGCTAAACCCGGTGGCACGGCGTTTGGTAAGACCTCAGCGAACTCCTGCAAAATGTTAGTGACAGCAGGGGGCAAAGAGGAAAGCACGTCCTCGAATGAAAATAATGCCTCTTTGCACACAAAAGCATAGCAAACAGATTTGCTAGAATCTAGCTCCTCAATATCAGATTTGGTGGCAAGTAAACATGCACTTTTCAGTTTATTTTCAGAAGCAACATTAGATGGTTTATTATTAGGCTTCATTTGTTGCTCAAATTCTTTTGCCACAATCTGATTTTCACTCTTATTTTTCTCCTGTTTTGCTTTATTAGCTCTATTAATATCATCTTTCAAAATTGAATCAGGAGTCATAGGAAGCAAAGTAATATTTTTATCCTTGTGAACAAGAGTATCTTGATTGTTTCTACCATGGTGTACAGAATTTTTATCAAATTGCCATGGTCTACCAAGTAAAAAGGAACATGCTTGCATAGGTACCACATCACAATCAACATAATCAGCATATGTAGAGATACTAAAATACACACGAACAGTACGTGTTACCTTAACCTTGCCGCTATTGTTGAACCATTGGATGTAGTAAGGATGTGGATGTGGTCTTGTGGTGAGAGAAAGCTTCTCCACCATATCCATGCTAGCCAAGTTGTTGCAGCTCCCTCCATCTATGATAACGCGAATAGAACGTTCCTTCACAACTCCCTTTGTATGGAACAAGTTATGCCTCTGATTTTGCTCAGCTTGTGTAACCTGCACACTCAAAACACGTTGAGCAACTAAACATTCATACTGTCGGCATCTTGACAGCCATGTATTGCGTCTCATGATCAGAATCATCTCCACCGTTTTCTTCATGTGTAATAAGAGCCAAAGTCTCTTCATCATAGTCACTAAGCGGACTCATACCCACCATCCTCGGTAGCAATCATCACACGCTGAGATTGGCATTCTCATAAAATGTCCTCTTCCCTTACAACGACGACAAATAATATCACTTGTGTGCCCTGTTGACGCCATGGAAGAAGAAGAGCTCTGTGTAGGCCCAGCGGTGTGCTCTTGGCGAGATAGTGGTGGTTGTGCACGCTTTCTTGTATCACGGTTGGAGGTGGCAGCCGACGGAGGTGCGGTGTAGTAGAACGTGTGGAAGTAGATGATGCACGTGGTGTCCATGATGAAGGTCGACCTGCAGAAAAAGTTAGTCCGCCAGCACTGTCGATCCTGCACTTCACGTTCAGCTTTACAAGCAAGATGGAATAATCGAGTGATATTAGTATAATCCTTGTAGTCTAGAATGGTCTGAATATCTCTATTTAATCCACCTAGAAAACGTGCAAGCATAGCTTGATCTCCTCAACAATACCACATCTAATCAAGCCAGTTTGTAATTCACGATAATATTCTTCTACCGAATTTTTCCTTGTCTTAAGCGCTGCAATTTTGAAGTAATTCACGTTGATAATATGGTGGAACCCAACGAGTACGCATAGCAGTTTTCAAAGCAGTCCAAGTAGGCTGAACAGGATATAATCTACACTTTATTCAGGACCACCAAACACATGCAAAGCTAGTGAAAGCACAAACAGCAATGGGAACACGTCTCTCCTCGGGATATTGTAAACATGTAAATCGTTGTTCAGTTTCTAACTCCCAAGTAAGATATATATCAGAACATATCTACCCTCAAATGGTGGAATATTCAACTTCAGTTTAGGGAGATGGTCATGATCTCGCACTGAGGGGGAGCCCTTACTTTGCCATTATTTGCATGTGGACGACCGGGTGGTTGTGGTGCTGGTGGTTGCACTTGCATGTAGTTCTGAAGTTGATCAACCTCATCCTCGTACTCTCTCACATAATCATCCTCCCCCACATCAGCAGCAGGAGCCACAGAAGTATCAACAGCAGCACCAGCAGCTTGGCCAGGCTGAAGAGGGACACGGCTCGCTTCATGGGAGGGCTGTTTAGCGATGTGGAGGTAGTCGTTGTTGTTGTTGTAGAGGTGCATTAGGTGCAGCCGGTGGTGGTGGTGGTAGGCAGCGAGCAATTCATTAAACTTGTTATCGAGCTTTGTTTGAACGCCTTCTCAATGCCATCTATCTTCTCCATGGCCTCTTCAAATCTATTTAGAACATCTTCCACCTGCCCACTCATCATTTGTTGAAACTTATCATGTAGCGCTTTGTTTGTCATGTTCTCCCGGTCGGTCTAAATGGCTTGTGATCCTGCCATGGTTAGCGACAATAGAAACACACAAGAATATGATTCGACGGACTACTAGGAAGTGGTGGTGGTGGTGTGGTGGACGATCACAAATCCGTCAAGCAAATCTCAAATTCTTACCGGTTCTTACCCAAAGGCGGTGATGATCGGCAACCGATGTAGTCAAAACTCTCAAAGCTTGGATAGAGCGATTACGGGGAGAGTCAAGCATACGATGTAGATGTATGTGGAGCTGGGAAGGCTTATAATATGGTGGCAAAAGGGTCAGCAATAATCAATTCGAGAGATGCAAAGTTGAATAAATGCTCAACGACGCAGATCTTGTCTGGTCCTAGGCTAGACCGTGCTAGAGGCATAAGCCTAGAACACTAACAAAATCACGGCACTGCACGGAAACAACGGAAAAGCACACTCTGGAATTTTTTTGGCTCTTTTTTTTTTGCTTTTTTTTTGTTGCTCTTTTTTTTTTGAAAAATCACTATAATGGCGAGTGTCTCAAAACTCTTCCTGTGTCAAATCGACAGGATGGGCACGAAATTTTTTCGACCAATTTTTTTTGTTTGCCGGACCCAAAAACTGGAAACGGGTCAAAAAAAAACTTTCTATAATGGCGACTGTCTCAATACGCTTAGAAACACCTAAAAATAGGATAGCCAGAAAATTTTTTGACAAGTGCGTTTTCGGATTTTTTTTTCCAAAACCTACTCAGGTAAGGAAACACGAATCGGAATTTAGATGGATCTCGAAAACAAACCTAATATGAGAAGAACTCGGATTGGTGGTGGATATATGGTGGTGGTATATGGCAGCGGTGGTTGTATATGGTAGCGGTGGTGGTATATGGCTACGGATTGGTGGTGGTATATGGATACGGATTGGTGGTGGTATATGGAAGCGGTGGTGGTATATGGTAGCGGTGGTGGTATATGGCTACGGTTTGGTGGTGGTATATGGATTCGGTTTGGTGTTGTTTTTTGGCTGTGGTGGTGGTATATGGTAGCGGTGGTGGTATATGGCTACGGATTGGTGGTGGTATATGGATACGGATTGGTGGTGGTATATGGATACGGATTGGTGGTAGATGGCAAGGCGATGATGATGGTGCGGCGGCGTGACAACTTATGACCAGAACTTCGAAACTCTAAAAGACTAGACTCTAAGACCAGCAACTTGACACGACGATGCAACCGCAAATTCAGCAAAGCAAAAACCCTAAAAAGATTATGCAAAGGCTCAGATTGGTTCGGATATGATGAACTAACCCTAATTTTTTTTGTGGCTTTTTCATGGACTTTAGGTATGAAGAACAGACTCGATCTAATCTACGAAAAACTGTAAAATCTCACCGAGCAACCTGAAAATCTGATACCACTTGATAGAGGCAAAGGTGTCCCGTCTTTCGATGAGATGTTGGTTTTCGCTTTGGAGGAAGTCGACTTTGACGATCCGACTACGTACGTGCGAGACGTCGCGCCTTAGCAATCGCTAAACCAACTCCGAGAGGTTATTAACCACGCCGGAGCACGATCAACCTGACCACGAGGGTCTGTTTCCTGCGAGCAAACGAAGAACAAGCAAGAAACTGAGATTGCAATCTGGATATTGCGAATATAAGATGAAAGCTTTATTGATCAAGGTGGGGTTCCGTGACGCCTTTATGCAGTCGTTGAACACAAATGAAATGCAGCGAAGTTGCATCTATGGCGAACTTTTAATCTAAACAAAACGCATAAAGTCTAAACGACGCCCTAAGGGCTGGATATATGGAGAAAGAGGAGGGAATTTCGTGGCCCTTGAGGGAGGTCGAAACCAACCCTAACTCTTGTTTCCCCACATACGGACTCTAAAATAGCCTACACTTAAGTATTTCGAAATTACATGGGCTGGCCCAATAATAAGGTGACGCAGCACCTAGAATAGCCTATGGACGAATATTATGAAGTGGCATCTTGTATATTTCGTCCAAGGCCTCATGCTCTCATTAGGGTGGCTTCAAAGTCCTGGAATCATCACTTGTAACTCCGTTCTTGTTTCCCTTGCATGCCAACATCTCCATGCTTGAACTTGCTCCAAGGTTCATCTTTCTTGTCCATAGTAGGCCCTTCATTTGTAAGCAAAACAAATGTATCCAATTTAGGCAGCATCATATTCTCATGAACATTGGAATCGTTACCAAGAAACGGAAGTACCTGATAATTCAATTGGCGTGCGCGAGCTCTAGTAATTGGTCCAGTATGTATAGCAGCAGGGGCTGTGGGTGTAACAATGGTATTTATGTCCTCATCAGCCAGGCCCATGTAATTTCGAAATACTTAAGTGTAGGCTGTTTTTAGAGTCCGTATGTGTGGGGAAACAAGAGTTAGGGTTGGTTTCGGACCCCTCCCTCAAGGGCCACGAAATTCCCTCCTATTTCTCCATATATACAGCCCTTAGGGCGTCGTTTAGATGGTGGGTTTTGTTTAGATCAAAAGTTCGCCATAGCTGCAACTTCGCGTACTTCGTTTGTGTTCAACGACCAGACCAAGGCGTCTCAGAACCCCACCTTCATTAATAAAGCTTTCCTCTTATATTCGCAATATCCAGATTGCAATCTTAGTTTCTTGCTTGTTCTTCGTTTGCTCGCAGGAAACAGGCCCTCGTGGTCGTTGATCGTGCTCCGGTGGTCAATAACCCCCGGAAGTTGGTTTAGCGATTGCTAAGGCGCGACGTCTCGCACGTACGTAGTCGGATCGTCAAGGTCGACTCCCACAAAAACGATAGCCACCATCTCATCGAAACATCGGGACACCTTTGCCTCTATCAGAAACAACGGAAAAGCACACTCTGGATTTTTTTTTCGCTCTTTTTTTTTGCGCTGCTCTTTTTTTTTGCAAAAAATCACTATAATGGCGAGTGTCTCAAAACTCTTCCCAGGTCAAACTGACAAGATGGGCACGAAATTTTTTCGACCAAATATTTTTTTTTTCGACTGCCCGGACCCAAAAACTGGAAACGGGTCAAAAAAAACTTTCTATAATGGCGACTGTCTCAATACGCTTAGAAACACCTAAAAATAGGATAGCCAGAAATTTTTTTGACAAGTGCGTTTTCGGAAAATTTTGGGCCTAAACGGAGGGTGGTTTCCGGCAAGGAAACACGAATCGGAATTTAGATGGATCGCGAAAACAAACCTAATATGAGAAGAACTCGGATTGGTGGTGGATATATGGTGGTGGTATATGGCAGCGGTGGTGGTATATGGTAGCGGTGGTGGTATATGGATACGGATTGGTGGTGGTATATGGATACGGATTGGTGGTGGTATATGGATACGGATTCAGAGCGGTGGCGGATAAGCAAGGGTGGTAGATGGCAAGGCGATGATGATGGTGCGCCGGCGGCGTGACAACTTATGACCAGAACTCGAAACTCTAAAAGACTAGACTGTAAGACCAGCAACTTGACACGACGATGCAACCGCAAATTCAACAAAGCAAAAACCCTAAAAAGATTATGCGAAGGCTCAGATTGGTTCGGATATGATGAACTAACCCTAATTTTTTTGTGGCTTTTTCGTGGACTTTAGGTATGAAGAACATACTCGATCTAATCTATGAAAAACTGTAAAATCTCACCGAGCAACCTGAAGCTCTGATACCACTTGATAGAGGCAAAGGGGTCCCGATGTTTCGATGAGATGGTGGCTATCGTTTCTGTGGGAGTCGACCTTGACGATCCGACTACGTACGTGCGAGACGTCGCGCCTTAGCAATCGCTAAACCAACTTCCAAGGGTTATTGACCACGCCGAGCACGATCAATCGACCACGAGGGCCTGCTTTCCTGCGAGCAAACGAAGAACAAGCAAGAAACTAAGATTGCAATCTGGATATTGCGAATATAAGAGGAAAGCTTTATTAATGAAGGTGGGGTTACAGACGCCTTGGTCTGGTCGTTGAACACAAACGGAAATCTGTGAAGTTGCAGCTATGGTGAACTTTTGATCTAAACAAAACCCAAAGTCTAAACGACGCCCTAAGGGCTGTATATATGGAGAAAGAGGAGGGAATTTCGTGGCCCTTGAGGAGGGGTCCAAACCAACCCTAACTCTTGTTTCCCCACACATCTGGACTCTAAAAACAGCCTACACTTAAGTATTTCGAAATTACATGGGCCTGGCCCAATAATAAGGTGAAGCAGCACCTAGAATAGCCTATGGACGAATATTATGAAGTGGCATCTTATATATTTCGTCCAAGGCCTCATGCGCGCATTAGGGTGGCTTCAAAGTCCTGGAATCATCACTTGTAACTCCGTTCTTGTTCCCCTCGCGCATGCCAACATCTCCATGCTTGAACTTGCTCCAAGGTTCATCTTTCTTGTCCATGGTAGGCCCTTCATTTGTAAGCAAAACAAATGTATCCAATTTAGGCAGCATCATATTCTCATGAACATTGGAATCGTTACCAAGAAACAAAAGTACCTGATAATTCAATTGGCGTGCGCGAGCTCTAGTAATTGGTCCAGTATGTATAGCAGCAGGGGCTGTGGGTGTAACAATGGTATTGATGTCCTCATCACCCGATGGAAGTTTCCGCTTGTGTTCCGATTGTAGTCCTATAAATGCTATTACCGTTCGCTATAGGCATCCCATTCCTCGCTTAGATGATATGCTTGATGAACTTAGTGGAGCCAACTTTTTCTCAAAAATTGATCTTAAAAGTGGCTATTATCAAATCCGCATGCAAGAAGGTGATGAATGGAAAACTGCTTTCAAAACCAAATTTGGCTTATATGAGTGGTTAGTAATGCATATGGGTCTATCGGAGGCTCCCGGTACTTTCGTGCGCCTTATGCATTATGTGCTTCGCCCTTACATTCGAGTCTTTGTTGTGGTTTACTTCGACGATATTCTTGTGTTTAGCAAAACCATGAAAGAACATCTTGATCATGTTAGGGCTGTTTTGCAAACGTTCGCAAGGAAAGTCTTTATGCAAACATGAAAAAATGCACATTTGGAGTTGACAAAGTGGTTTTCTTGGGTTTTCTTGTCTCCTCAAAGGGTGTCCATGTTGATGAATCTAAGATTGAAGCAATTAAAACTTGGCCCCAACCAACCAATTTGCAACAAGTGCGTAGCTTTCTTGGTCTTGTGGGTTTTTATCGTCGCTTTGTGAAATTTTTTAGCATAATTGCCGCTCCTTTGCATGCCTTGAGTAAGAAGAATGCTCCTTTTGTTTGGGGATCTTTGCAATCCACCGCTTTTGATGAGCTCAAGTCTTTGCTTACTCATGCTCCGATTCTTGCTTTGCCCAATTTTGACAAAACTTTTGAGGTTCATTGTGATGCAAGTGGTACCGGAATTGGCGGAGTTTTGATGCAAGAAAAATGAGCAATTGCATATTTTAGTGAAAAACTCTCCGGTGCTCAACTTAACTATCCCATCTATGACAAGGAATTATATGCTCTAGTGTGTGTGCTACATGTTTGGGAACATTACCTTAGACCGCATGAGTTTGTCATCCATACCGATAATGAAACGCTTAAGTACCTAAAAGGTCAAACTAAGTTGAACAAGCAATATGCCAAATGGAATGAATTTATTGAATCTTTTCCTTATGTCATCAAGTACATTAAGGGTAAGGAAAATGTAGTTGTCGATGCACTTTCACGCATATGCACGCTTGTCACTAAACTTGAGTTGAATGTTATTGGCTTTGAGCACATAAAAGACTTGTATGCTAATGATCCATCTTTTGCTATTCCTTATGCTAAGTGTTTGACGCATACGTCTTGGGAACAATATTAGATCAAGGATGCTTATCTTATGAAAGCTAACAAACTATGCATCCCCGAGCCTTCTCTTCGTTTGCTCCTTTTGCAAGAGGCTCATGGAGGCGGACTCATGGGACATTTTGGACGAGATAAGACATTCACCATTCTCTCCAAGAACTACTTTTGGCCCAAGATATTTTGAGACGTCTCACGCTTCACCAACCGATGCTCTACATGCCGCAAAGCTAAGTCTAAAGCTCAATCCCATGGTCTTTACATGCCTCTTCCTATTCCTTATCAACCTTGAGAAGACATTAGCATGGATTTTGTACTTGGTTTGCCTAGAACTCAAAATGGAAAGGATTCCGTGTTTGTTGTTGTGGATAGATTTTCCAAGATGGCACATTTCATTCCTTGCAACAAGATAGACGATGCTTCACACATTGCAAATCTCTTTTGTAAGGAAATCTTGCGACTCCATGGAGTACCAAAGACAATCGTCTCCGATCGTGACGTCAAGTTCTTGAGTTACTTTTGGAAGACCCTATGCGCCAAGGTCGGAATCAAGCTCTTGTTCTCATCCGCATACCATCCTCAAACTGACGGCCAAACGGAGGTGACGAACCACACACTCTCCACTCTACTTCGTGTCTTGATCAAGAAGAACATCAAGGAGTGGGAGGCATGTCTACCCATCGCCGAGTACGCCTACAATCGCGCAAGACACTCGACTACCGGCAAGTCCCCCTTCGAGGTCGTCTACGGCTTCAACCCGTTATCACCATTGGACATTCTACCACTTCCTCTACTAGAGCGCACAAACATGGATGCGAGTTGATGCGGAGCATCCTTCGGTCATCCCCATGGACCTTCCATCAACTATCCAAGCTCCAAGTGGACCCATGACAAGAGCAAGAGCTCGTGCTATTCAATCCGAGGTGACATCACTCCTATTCGATTTCCCCTTTCCTTCCAGTGAGACATGGCTACTACCTAAGTCCAAGACACTATGCGTGATCAGGTACAACGTTCAAGCCATGGAACCCGGAGCTGAAGAAGAAACGACATGCGTAAACTCTCTGGACAGCCCGGAACTTCCGGCCTCAGCCCGGAACTTCCGGCCCCCGGAACATCCGGCCGGCCCGGAGCTTCCGGCCCCCGGAGCTTCCGGCCCCCGACGACATCGACCAGCCCGGGCGTGCCAACATTCTGGTTAGCCCGGAACCAGCCTGGACCTTCCGGCCCCCGGATCTTCCGGCCCGCCCGGACCTTCCGAATTTTAAGCCGGACCAGCTCCACACGCCAATTCTCGTCTTAGGCGGACCGCCCGGACCTTCCGGCGCCTCGAACTGCTGCCTAGCCCGCAGTATTTCCTACCGTCATGAAGCAGCCACCTGGGCCGAGGCCCATGTACCCTTTCGTCCCGTAAACTATAAATACTCTCCCACCTCCTCCTAGTTAGGGTTAGCATTGGTTTAGCTCATATTTGGTGTGAGAGCCCTTGCTCATCCACTTGGTACTTCTCCTCGGAGCTCGCGACCTCTTCGAAGAAGATCCCCCAAGCGGATTCAAGACCCCCTCTAGGGTGGACCCCATCAAGACCTCCTCACGGAGAAGATCGGCTACTCGTGTATCTTTCCTTGTTGATTTTGAATCTTGTGCTACCTATTGTGTTCGGTGATCTAGCCCTTGTGTAATCAAAACTTGTCGGTTAGTGTTCCTCTTTTTGTGTTTTCGCTTGTGTTCTTCCGCCCATTCGTCGTGTTTCCCCGTAGGATCCCCTCCAAACGTGAAAGATCTCCGATTAGGGTTCCACCCTACATCATCTTGGTATCATGAGCCACGTTGATCACGTTTTTGGAGCCCCTACCCCGTGTTTTCTAGCTGATTTTGCTGTTTTCGTCCTAAATCCAAAAATTCCCCACCAAAAATAGCCCCAATTTTTTTTGTGATTTGTTGGTGTGATGAAGTTTTGTTGGATTTGATCCGTGGGTTTGCTTTGCTTCGAGTGGTTCTAGCATCCCTACCCTTCTTCCCTTCTAATTCCTTCTTTTCCCCCACAGAATTTGGGTTTTACCCCCAATTTGTCCGACCAAACCCTCGATCCCGAAGTCCCTGTTCTTGGCAGAATCACGACCACCGGAACTTCCGGCCCAGCCCGGAACTTCCGGACCCCGGACCTTCCTTCTTGCCCGGAACTTCCGGCCTAGACAGAAAGGTCGCGTATCTTCGGAGACCCCCGCTTCTTCGGCAACTTCGACCTCGGTGCAGCGGCATCTTCGCCAACATACTGAAGACCGTGCATCACATCATCGTCCACATTCGCATCCGTTTGGAACCTCTACCGTAAGCAAGGACGGTAATCTCGATGACATCTTAGTCCAAACCTTGCAATTGCATTGATAAACATCATAGCCATCTTTTGTGTTGCTTACGCATCGAGACTAGCCATTGAGTAGTGCAGGCAACGTGACTTGTGCACATTAGTGATCATACTCCATAGCATACATACCATACCATCGTGGTGCATATCTTGGGATCCATTTGTGTGTCACAAAGTTGTCATAGCATACACAAGTGTTATCTTGGTTCGTGAAGTTTTGCATGAGTAAAGAGCTCAAAAGTGAAAGAGCCACCCAAGCTTTTAAGCAAAGAGGAAAGATAAGCAAAGAGCTTATGAGCAAGAACCATAGCATCATACTACATTAAGATTGTCATATTGGATCATCTTGGATGATCGCATCAAATACCATACATATAGCATACGTGGGATAGAGATAGTTACATTTTTGCCTAGTAGGTTGTGCACAAGTTCCGTATCCGCCTATTGTGCAATCGTGCTAGCATCTCTCTAGTATTGTGCAACAAGAGCATTTTCGTGGATTCCACATTTTGGCTCACTTTTGGTTGGCACAATCCCACTTATCTATTTATGTGTGTTTCCGTGTACCCCTACTTGCTTGGTCTACTTGTTACATTTGCAAATTTGTGAATCTTTTCCAACATTATTGAATCTCACTTACAATTACATCAAATTTTGTACCTCCATCCTCACCAAGTTCCATCATAAGCTTTTATTTGTGTAGGTGTGAGAACCGACAAGGATTGGTACCAATAGTGCTATTTCATTGTCCGCATTTGAGTGAACTTGATTCATCATCAACATCGGTCAAAGGTACATTGGTATAAGTTCTTCTCCTTCTACCACTCACATTTTTTGCTCGGAATGATGGATAGGCCAAGTACCTCTACCAACCCACTCTTCATCGAGCAAGACGACGACATGTCTTCATTCGTCACCAAGAGCCACCTCTTTGGTGATGAGGACATCAATACCATTGTTACACCCACAGCCCCTACTGTTACATATAATGGACCAATTACTAGAGCTCGCGCACGCCAATTAAATTACCAGGTACTTTCGTTTCTTGGTAATGATTCTAATGTTCATGAGAATATGATGCTGCCTAAATTGGATACATTTGTTTTGCTTACAAATGAAGGGCCTAGCTTGGAGAAGGATGAACATTGGAGCAAGAACAAGCATGCAGTTGATGGCATGCGCAACGGGAACAAGAATGGAGTTACAGGTGATGATTTCAGGACTTTGAAGCCACCATAAGGAGTGAATGAAGCCTTGGACGAAATATACAAGATGCTACTTCATAAATTTCGTCCAGAGGCTATTATAGGTGCTACGTCACGTTATTATTGGGCCAGGCCCATGTAATTTCGAAATACATAAGTATGGGCTGTTTTTAGAGTTTGTATGTGTGGGGAAACAAGAGATAGGGTTGGTTTCGGACCCCTTCCCCAAGGGCCACGAAATTCCCCCTCTTCCTCCATATATACAGCCCTTAGGGCGTCGTTTAGACTTTGGGTTTTGTTTAGATTAAAAGTTCGCCATAGCTGCAACTTCGCGTGCATTTCGCTTGTGTTCAACGACCCGGACAAAGGCGCACAGTAACCCACCTTGATCAATAAAGCTTTCATCTTATATTCGCAATATCCAGATTGCTATCTCAGTTTCTTGCTTGTTCTTCATTTGCTCGCAGGAAACAGACCCTCGTGGTCAGGTTGATCGTGCTCCGACCATGTCGATAACCTCTCGGAGTTGGTTTAGCGATTGCTAAGGCGCGAAGTCCTCGTACGTTCGCAGTCGGATCGTCAAAGTCGATTTCCACCAAAGCGATATCGATCATCTCATCGAAAGACGGGACACCTTTGCCTCTATCATTTGGTGCACAACGAGTGTTACATCAAGAGCAGCAAGCAATGAGCGACCGCATCGACAACCTCGCCACCGACTTGCGACTCTCCGAGCAACGTACGAGAGACTACTTCGATAACAAGTTCGACGCTCACAAGCAAGAGAATGATGCAAGAATGGACGAGATCCGCGCCTTGATGAGGAACCGACATCATTCCACTTCTTCATCATCAAGACGGAGCCGCTCGAGTCGACACTCAAGCGACACCTTCTACCACTCAAGTACACCGTCATTGAACACTCTTCGACGAGCCGCGCGTCAAGACCGTCATGCATCTCGCAACCCGCTACATGACAAGCATTCACAAGAGCAAGTCGATGAACAAGTCCCTCGTCCTCAATCAAACCAAGCCGCTTTTGCCCAAGCTCAAGAACGACAACGACTAAGGCGCCAAGAGGAAGAACGAGCGCGTCTACATCAAGAGGAACAAGACGCCGAGGCTCAACGCCTTCAACAACAACAACGAGAAGCGCAAGCTCTTGAGGCGCAATGTGCCCTTCAAGATTCAAGTCGAGCCATCGCCAACCGCAATCACGAACGGCGCAATCAAGAGGAAGCCTTCGAGAAGAAATCCAAGAGAGGAACTACCAACCACGTGTGCAACGTCAAGTTCCTCAAGCTCCTCAACAAGCTCGTCAAGCTCCACCTCAACCTCAAGTTCAACAAGAGCAAGTTGATGAGGACATCAATACCATTGTTACACCCACAGCCCCTACTGCTACATATACTGGACCAATTACTAGAGCTCGCGCACGCCAATTAAATTATCAGGTACTTTCGTTTCTTGGTAATGATTCTAATGTTCATGAGAATATGATGCTGCCTAAATTGGATACATTTGTTTTGCTTACAAATGAAGGCCCTAGCTTGGAGAAGGATGGACATTGGAACAAGAACAAGCATGGAGATGTTGGCATGCGCAAGGAGAACAAGAACGGACTTACAAGTGATGATTTCAGGACTTTGAAGCCACCATAATGGGTGCATGAAGCCTTGGACGAAATATACAAGATGCTACTTCATAAATGTCGTCCCGAGGCTATTCTAGGTGCTGCGTCACCTTATTAGTGGGCCAGGCCCTTGTAATTTCGAAATACACAAGTATAGGCTATTTTTAGAGTCCGTATGTGTGGGGAAACAAGAGATAGGGTTGATTTCGGACCCTCCACCAAGGGCCACGAAATTCCCCTCTTCCTCCATATATACAGCCCTTAGGGCACCGTTTAGACCTTGGGTTTTGTTTAGATTAAAAGTTCGCCATAGCTGCAACTTGGCGTGCTTCGTTTGTGTTCAACGACTGCACAAAGGCGTCATGTAACCCCACCTTGATCAATAAAGCTTTCATCTTATATTCGCAATATCCAGATTGCAATCTCAGTTTCTTGCTTGTTCTTCGTTTGCTCGCAGAAACAGGCCCTCGTGGTCAGGTTGATCGTGCTCCGGCGTGGTCAATAACCCTCGGAAGTTGGTTTAGCGATTGCTAAGGCGCGACGTCTCACACGTTCGTAGTCGGATCGTCAAGGTCGACTCCCACAGAAACGATAGCCACCATCTCATCGAAACATCGGGACACCTTTGCCTCTATCAAGTGGTATCAGATTTCCAGGTTGCTCGGTGAGATTTTACAGTTTTCCGTAGTTTAGATCGAGTCTGTTCTTCATACCTATAGTCCACGAAAAAGCCACAAAAAATTAGGGTTAGTTCATCATATCCGAACCAATCTGAGCCTTTGCATAATCTTTTTAGGGTTTTGGCTTTGTTGAATTTGCGGTTGCATCGTCGTGTCAAGTTGCTGGTCTTAGCGTCTAGTCTTTTAGAGTTTCGAGTTTTGGTCATAAGTTGTCACGCCGCCACCGCACCAACATCATTGCCCCTGCTACCTACCACCACCACTCTAAATCTGTATTCATATACCACCACCAATCCGTATCCATATACCACCACCGATCCATATCCATATACCACCACCGCTACCACCACCGCTGCCATGTACCACCACCATATATCCACCGCCAATCCGAGTTCCTTTTGTTTTTGAGATCCATCTAATTTCCGATTCGTGTTTCCTTGCGGAGTAGGTTTGGAAAAAAAAGAAGAGTCCTAAAACCACCCTCCGTTTAGGCCCAAAATTTTCCGAAAACGCACTTGTCGAAAAAATTTTACGGCTATCCTGTTTTTAAGTGCTTCTAAGTGTATTGAGACGATCGCCGTTATAGAAAGTTTTTTGACCCGCTTCAGCTTTTTGGGTCCGGCAATCGAAAAAAAAATATTGGTCGAAAAAATTTCGTGCCCATCCTGTCGGTTTGACCTCGGAAGAGTTTTGAGACACTCGCCATTATAGTGATTTTTCGCAAAAAAAAGAGCAAAAAAAAAAAAGCAGCGCAAAAAAAAATAGCGAAAAAAAAATCCAGAGTATGCTTTTCCCTTGTTTACGTGCAGCGCCGTGATTTTGTTAGTGTTCTAGGCTCGCGTCTCTAGCACGGTCTAGCCTAGGACCAAAGACAAGACCGTCGTTGAGCGTTTATTCAACTTTGCATCTCTCGAATTGATTATTGCTGACCCTTTTGCTACCATATTATAAGCCTTCCCAGCTCCACATACATCTACATCGTCGCTTGACTCTCCCCGTAATCGCTCTATCCAAGCTTTGAAAGTTTTGACTACATCGGTTGCCGATCACCGCTTTCTTCTTTGGGTAAGAACCGGTAAGAATTTGAGATTTGCTTGACGGATTTGTGATCGTCCACCACACAACCACCACCACTTCCTAGTAGTCTGTCGAATCATATTCTTGTGTGTTTCTATTGCTGCTAACCATGGCAGGGATCACAAGCCATTTAGACTGACCGGGAGAACATGACAAACAAAGCGCTACATGATAAGTTTCAACAAATGATGAGTGGGCAGGTGGACGATGTGCTAAATAGATTTGAAGAGGCCATGGAGAAGATAGATGGCATTGAGAAGGCGTCAAACAAAGCTCGATAACAAGTTTAATGAATTGCTCGCGTCTACCACCACCACCACCGGGCGGCACCTAACGCACCTCTACTACAACAACAAGGACTACCTCCACATCGTGAAACAGCCCTCCGCCGAAGCTTCCCGTGTCCCTCTTCACCGCCAAGCTGCTGGTGTCTTTGTTGATACTTCGTGGCTCCTGCTGCTGCGGTGGGGAGGATGATTATGTGAGAGATTACGAGGATGAGGTTGATCAACATTAGTACTACGTGCAACCACCAGCACCACAACCACCAGGTCGTCCACATGCAAATAATGGCAATGTTCGGGCTCCCCTTCCGGTACGAGATCATGACCATCTCCCTAAACTGAAATTGAATATTCCACCATTTGAGGGTAGATATGTTCCTGATATATATCTTACTTGGGAGTTAGAAACTGAACAACGATTTACATGTTTACAATATCCTGAGGAGAGACGTGTCCTGCAGCTGTTTGTGCTTTCACTAGCTTTGCATGTGTTTGGTGGTCTGAACATTGTAGATTATATCCTATTCCATCTACTTGGGCTGCTTTGAAAACTGCTATGCGTGGGTTCCACCATATTATCAACGTGAATTACTTCAAAAATTGCAGCGCTTAAGACAAGGAAAAAATTTGGTAGAAGAATATTATCAGGAATTACAAACTGGCTTGATTAGATGTGGTATTGTTGAGGAGAATGAAGCTATGCTTGCACGTTTTCTGGGTGGATTAAATAGAGAGATTCAGACCATTCTAGACTACAAGGATTATAATAATATCACTCGATTATTCCATCTTGCTTGTAAAGCTGAACGTGAAGTGCAGGATCGACAGCGTTGGCGCGAACTAACTTTTCTCGCAGGTCGACCTTCATCATGGACACCACGTGCATCATCTACTTCCACACGTTCTACTACACCGGCACCTCCGTCGGCTGCCACCTCCAACCGTGATACAAGAAAGGTGCACAACCACCACTATCTCGCCAAGAGCACACCTGCTTGGGCCTACGAGCTCTTCTTCTTCCATGGCGTCAACAGGGCACACAAGTGATATTATTTGTCGTCGTTGTAAGGGAAGAGGACATTTTATGAGAGAATGCCAATCTCAGCGTGTGATGATTGCTAATGAGGATGGTGGGTATGAGTCCGCTAGTGACTATGATGAAGAGACTTTGGCTCTTATTACACATGAAGAACACGGTGGAGATGATTACGATCATGACACGCAATACATGGCTCTGAAGATCTCGGCGGTATGAATGTTTAGTTGCTCAACGTGTTTTGAGTGTGCAGGTTACACAAGCTGAGCAAAATCAGAGACATAACTTGTTCCATACAAAGGGAGTTGTGAAGGAACGTTCTATTCAAGCGTCATCATAGATGGAGGGAGCTGCAACAACTTGGCTAGCATGGATATGGTGGAGAAGCTTTCTCTCACCACAAGACCACATCCACATCCTTACTACATCCAATGGTTCAACAACAGCGGCAAGGTTAAGGTAACACGACTTGTTCGTGTGTATTTTAGTATCTCTACATATGCTGATTATGTTGATTGTGATGTGGTACCTATGCAAGCATGTTCCTTATTACTTGGTAGACCATGGCAATTTGATAAAAATTCTGTACACCATGGTAGAAACAATCAGTATACTCTTGTTCACAAGGATAAAAATATTACTTTGCTTCCTATGACTCCTGATTCCATTTTGAAAGATGATATTAATAGAGCTAATAAAGCAAAACAGGAGAAAAAAAAAGAGTGAAAATCAGATTGTGGCAAAAGAATTTGAGCAACAAATGAAGCCTAATAATAAACCATCTAATGTTGCTTCTGAAATTAAACTGAAAAGTGCAAGTTTATTTGCCACCAAATCTGATATTGATGAGCTAGATTCTAGCAAATCTGTTTGCTATGCTTTTGTGTGCAAAGAGGCATTATTTTCATTCGAGGACGTGCCTTCCTCTTTGCCCCCTGCTGTCACTAACATTTTGCAGGAGTTCACGACGTCTTCCCACAAGACGTGCCACCGGATTACCACCTATTCGAGGGATTGAGCATCAAATTGACTTAATTCCCGGTGCATCGCCACGCAACCGCGCACCATACCTGCATCAATCCAGAGAGGAGACGAAGGAGATTATGCGTCAAGTACAGGAGCTGCTCGACAAAGGTTATATACGCGAATCTCTTAGTCCTTGTGTTGTTCCTATTATACTAGTGCCTAAAAAGGATGGTACGTCGCGTATGTGTGTTGATTGTAGATGCATTAATAATATTACTATTCGTTATCGTCATCCTATTCCTAGGCTAGATGATATGCTTGATGAATTGAGTGGCTCTACAATATTCTCCAAAGTTGATTTGCGTAGTGGATACCATCAAATTCGTATGAAATTGGGAGATGAATGGAAAACAGCATTTAAAACTAAGTTTGGATTATATGAGTGGTTAGTCATGCCTTTTGGGTTAACTAATGCACCTAGTACTTTCATGAGATTAATGAACGAAGTTTTACGTGCTTTCATTGGACGATTTGTGGTAGTTTACTTTGATGATATACTGATTTATAGCAAATCTTTGGAAGAACATTTGGAACATTTACGTGCTGTTTTTAATGCTCTACGTGATGCACGTTTGTTTGGTAACCTTGGGAAGTGCACCTTTTGCACCAACCGAGTATCTTTTCTTGGCTATGTTGTTACTCCACAGGGAATTGAAGTTGATAAAGCCAAGATTGAAGCTATTGAGAGTTGGCCGCAGCCCAAAACGGTCACACAAGTGAGGAGTTTTCTTGGACTCGCTGGTTTCTATAGGCGTTTTGTGAGAGACTTTAGCACCATTGCTGCACCTCTCAATGAGCTTACAAAGAAGGATGTGCCTTTTGTTTGGGGTACCGCATGGGAAGAAGCCTTCACGGTATTGAAAGATAAGTTGACACATGCTCCTTTACTCCAACTTCACGACTTTAATAAGACTTTTGAGCTTGAATGTGATGCTAGTGGAATTGGATTAGGAGGTGTGTTATTACAAGATGGCAAACCTGTTGCATACTTTTACGAAAAATTGAGTGGGCCTAGTCTGAACTATTCTACTTATGACAAAGAATTATATGCTCTTGTTCGGACTTTAGAGACATGGCAACATTATTTATGGCCCAAAGAATTTGTTATACATTCTGATCATGAATCTTTGAAACATATTAAAAGTCAAGCTAAACTGAATCGTAGACATGCTAAATGGGTTGAATTCATTGAGACTTTCCCTTATGTCATTAAACACAAGAAGGGTAAAGAAAATGTTATTGCTGATGCTTTGTCTCGTCGATATACTATGCTTTCACAACTTGACTTCAAAATATTTGGTTTGGAGACCATCAAAGATCAATATGTGCATGATGCTGATTTTAAAGATGTAATGCAGAATTGTAAAGAAGGAAGAACATGGAACAAGTTCGTTATTAATGATGGTTTTGTGTTCCGTGCTAACAAGCTATGCATTCCTGCTAGCTCTGTTCGTCTTTTGTTGTTGCAGGAGGCGCATGGAGGAGGCTTAATGGGACACTTTGGCGTCAAAAAGACGGAGGATATACTTGCTACACATTTCTTATGGCCAAAGATGAGACGGGATGTTGAGCGTTTTGTTGCTCGCTGCACTACAAGTCAAAAAGCTAAGTCACGACTCAATCCTCATGGTATATATATGCCTTTGCTCGCCTAGTATTCCTTGGGAGGATATATCTATGGACTTTGTTTTAGGTTTACCTCGAACAAAGAAGGGGAGGGATAGCATATTTGTTGTCGTGGATAGATTCTCGAAAATGGCACACTTTATACCATGTCATAAAAGCGATGATGCTGTTAATGTTGCTGATTTGTTCTTTCGTGAAATTATTCGCTTGCATGGTGTGCCAAATACTATTGTTTCAGATCGTGATACTAAATTTCTTAGCCACTTTTGGAGATGTTTATGGGCTAAGTTGGGGACTAAACTGCTTTTTAGTACTACTTGTCACCCCCAAACTGATGGATAAACTGAAGTAGTCAATAGAACATTGTCTACTATGCTTAGGGCTGTTTTGAAGAATAATAAGAAAATGTGGGAAGAATGCTTGCCTCATATTGAATTTGCTTATAATCGTTCATTGCATTCTACTACTAAGATGTGCCCTTTTGAAATTGTGTATGGCTTCCTACCTCGTGCACCTATTGATTTGTTGCCTCTTCCATCTTGGAGCAGGTTAATTTTGATGCTAAAGAACGTGCTGAATTGATTTTAAAAATGCATGAGTTAACTAAGGAAAACATTGAGCGTATGAATGCTAAATATAAACGTCTTTGGAGATAAGGGTAGAAAACATGTTGTCTTTGCACCGGAGATCTTGTTTGGTTACATATGCGTAAGGATAGGTTTCCTAATTTGCTAAATCAAAGCTAATGCCACGTCTTGATGGTCCATTTAAGGTGTTAGAGAAAATAAATGATAATGCATATAAACTTGAGCTGCCTGCAGATTTTGGGGTTAGTCCCACTTTTAACATTGCAGATTTGAAGCCTTATTTGGGTGAGGAAGATGAGCTTCCGTCGAGGACGACTTCATTTCAAGAAGGGGAGGATGATGAGGACATCAATACCATTGTTACACCCACAGCCCCTCTTGCTACATATTGGACCAATTACTAGAGCTCACAGACGCCAATTAAATTATCAGTACTTTAGTTTCTTGGTAATGATTCTAATGTTCATGAGAATATGATGCTGCCTAAATTGGATACATTTGTTTTGCTTACAAATGAAGGCCCTAGCTTGGAGAAGGATGGACATTGGAACAAGAACAAGCATGGAGATGTTGGCATGCGCAAGGAGAACAAGAACGGAGTTACAAGTGATGATTTCAGGACTTTGAAGCCACCATAATGGGTGCATGAAGCCTTGGACGAAATATACAAGATGCTACTTCATAAATGTCGTCCCGAGGCTATTCTAGGTGCTGCGTCACCTTATTAGTGGGCCAGGCCCTTGTAATTTCGAAATACACAAGTATAGGCTATTTTAGAGTCCGTATGTGTGGGGAAACAAGAGATAGGGTTGATTTGGACCCCTCCACCAAGGGCCACGAAATTCCCTCTTCCTCCATATATACAGCCCTTAGGGCACCGTTTAGACCTTGGGTTTTGTTTAGATTAAAAGTTCGCCATAGCTGCAACTTCGCGTGCCGTTTGTGTTCAACGACCAGGACAAAGGCGCCACAGAACCCCACCTTGATCAATAAAGCTTTCATCTTATATTCGCAATATTCAGATTGCAATCTCAGTTTCTTGCTTGTTCTTCGTTTGCTTGCTCGCAGGAAACAGGCCCTCGTGGTCAGTTGATCGTGCTCGGCGTGGTCAATAACCCTCGGAAGTTGGTTTAGCGATTGCTAAGGCGCGACGTCTCGCACGTTCGTAGTCGGATCGTCAAGGTCGACTCCCACAGAAACGATAGCCACCATCTCATCGAAACATCGGGACACCTTTGCCTCTATCACAAGTTGATCATGGACTTCCTCCACACCAAGAGCAACAAGAAGTTGATTGTCATCCACGTCAAGGGCGTCATCATCCTCGACCACAACAAAATGAAGAGCACCGATATGGAAAGCTCAAATTCACCATGCCCAAGTTCAATGGAAGCAAGGACCCCAAAGAGTACCTCTCATGGGCATTAAACGTCGACAAAATCTTTCGTTTGCACAACTATGAGGAAGAGAAGAAGATCGCTATGGCCTCACTTGAGTTCCAAGACTATGTGCTCATATGGTGGGAACAAATCATTGAGCGACGACAAGCAAGAGGTGAACCTCCAATCACCACTTGGGCTCAAATGAAGGATGTCATGAGAGCACGTTTTGTGCCAACCTACTACAACCGCGACCTCTTCAAGAAACTCCAACTTCTCAAGCAAGGAACAAAGAGTGTTGAAGAATACTATAAGGAAATGGAGATAGCCATGTTTCGAGCCAATGTGAAGGAAGATGATGAGCAAACAATGGCACGTTTCTTGAATGGACTCAATCATCCCATCAAGAAGATCACTGACTTTCAACCCTATTCCACTCTCATTGAGCTCGTGCATCAAGCCACAAAGGCGGAACGTCAAGTGCAAGATGACTTCAATCACGCCAAGTACTCATCCAAGACGTACGGCTTCTCCAACAACCAATCTTCAACAACTCCTCCAACATCTACATCAACCAAACCTTCTACAAGCAACGACGGCAAGTCAAGTTACAAGAAAACTTCGGCAAGTTCAAGTCGTCTTCCTCCTACTACAAGCAACTTCAAGCCACGTGCTTCATCATCTTCTCCAAACGAAGAGACCGTCAAGACAAGCTCCCTCAAGTGTTTCACTTGCGGCGGCCGAGGCCACAAGTCCTATGAATGCACAAACAAGCGCACCATGATCCTCAACGACGATGGCACCTAGGACTCCATGAGTGAAGAGGAGATGGAAGCTCTTGAGCAAGTGGCCGACATCAATACCATTGTTACACCCGCAGCCCCTACTGCTACATATACTGGACCAATTACTAGAGCTCGCGCACGCCAATTAAATTATCAGGTACTTTCGTTTCTTGGTAATGATTCTAATGTTCATGAGAATATGATGCTGCCTAAATTGGATACATTTGTTTTGCTTACAAATGAAGGGCCTAGCTTGGAGAAGGATGGACATTGGAGCAAGAACAAGCATGGAGATGATGCCTTGCATAGAGGGAACAAGAACGGAGTTACAAGTGATGATTTCAGGACTTTGAAGCCACCATAATGGGTGCATGAAGCCTTGGACGAAATATACAAGATGCTACTTCATAAATTTCGTCCCGAGGCTATTCTAGGTGCTGCGTCACCTTATTATTGGGCCAGGCCCTTGTAATTTCAGAAATACACAAGTATAGGCTATTTTTAGAGTCCGTATGTGTGGGGAAACAAGAGATAGGGTTGATTTGGATCCCTCCACCAAGGGCCACGAAATTCCCCTCTTCCTCCATATATACAGCCCTTAGGGCACCGTTTAGACTTTGGGTTTTGTTTAGATCAAAAGTTCGCCTTAGCTGCAACTTCGCTGCATTTCGCTTTGTGTTCAACGACCAGACCAAGGCGTCTCAGAAGCCCACCTTCATTAATAAAGCTTTCCTCTTATATTCGCAATATCTAGATTGCAATCTTAGTTTGTTGCTTGTTCTTCGTTTGCTCGCAGGAAACAGGCCCTCGTGGTCAGGTTGATCGTGCTCCGGCGTGGTCAATAACCCTCGGAAGTTGGTTTAGCGATTGCTAAGGCGTGACGTCTCGCACGTACGTAGTCGGATCGTCACGGTCAACTCCCACAGAAACGATAGCCACCATCTCATCGAAACATCGGGACACCTTTCCCCCTATCAAGTGGTATCAGATTTTCTGGTTGCTCGGTGACATTTTACAGTTTTTCGTAGATTAGATCGAGTTTGTTCTTCGTACCTAAAGTCCACGAAAAAGCCACAAAAAAATTAGGGTTAGTTCATCATATCTGAACCAATCTGAGCCTTTGCATAATCTTTTTAGGGTTTTGCTTTGTTGAATTTGCGGTTGCATCGTCGTGTCTAGTTGCTGGTCTTAGCATCTAGTCTTTAGAGTTTCGAGTTCTGGTCATAAGTTTTCACGCCGCCGCCGCACCATCATCATCGCCTTGCCATCTACCACCATTGCTTATCCGCCACCGCTCTGAATCCGTATCCATATACCACCACCAATCCGTATCCATATACCACCACCGCTACCATATACCACCACCACCACCATATATCCACCACCAATCCGAGTTCTTCTCATATTAGGTTTGTTGTCGAGATCCATCTAGTTTCCGATTCGTGTTTCCTAGCCGGAGTAGGTTTCGGAAAAAAAAATCCGAAAACGCACTTGTCGAAAAATTTTCTGGCTATCCTATTTTTAGGTGTTTCGAAGCGTATTGAGACAGTCGCCGTTATATAAAGTTTTTTGACCCGTTTCAGCTTTTGGGTCCGGCAGTCAAAAAAAAAATTGTTCAAAAAATTTCGTGCCCATCCTGTCGGTTTGACACAGGAAGAGTTTTGAGACACTCGCCATTATAGTGATTTTTCGCAAAAAAGAGCAACAAAAAAAAGCATCGCAAAAAAGAGCAAAAACAAAAAAAATCCAGAGTGTGCTTTTCCCTTGTTTACGCGGCAAAGACCGTGATTTTGTTCGTGTTCTAGGCTCGCGTCTCTAGCACGGTCTAGCCTAGGACCAAAGACAAGACCGTCGTTGAGCGTTTGTTCAACTTTGCATCTCTGAATTAATTATTCTGACCCTTTTGCTACCATATTATAAGCCTTCCCAGCTCCACATACATCTACATCGTGCGTTTGACTCTCCCCGGTAATCGCTCTATCCAAGCTTTGAGAGTTTTGACTACATCGGTTGCCGATCACCGCTTTCTTCTTTGGGTAAGAACTGGTAAGAATTTGAGATTTGCTTGACGGATTTGTGATCGTCCACCACACCACCACCACCACTTCCTAGTAGTCCGTCGAATCATATTCTTGTGTGTTTCTATTGCTGCTAACCATGGCAGGATCACAAGCCATTTAGACCGACCGGGGAGAACATGACAAACAAAGCGCTACATGATAAGTTTCAACAAATGATGAGTGGGCAGGTGGAAGATGTGCTAAATAGATTTGAAGAGGCCATGGAGAAGATAGATGGCATTGAGAAGGTGTTCGAAACAAAGCTCGATAACAAGTTTAATGAATTGCTCGCGCGTCTACCACCACCACCACCGGCTGCACCTAACGCACCTCTACAACAACAACGACGACTACCTCCACATCACGAAACAGCCCTCCGCCGAGCGAGCCGTGTCCCTCTTTAGCTTTGGCCAAGCTCTGGTGCTGCTGTTGATATACGTGGCTCCTGCTGGCTGATGTGGGGAGGATGATTATGTGAGAGAATACGAGGATGAGGTTGATCAACATCGAACTCACGTGCAACCACCAGCACCACAACCACCGTGTCGTCCACATGCAAATAATGGCAATGTTAGGGCACCCCTCAGTGCGAGATCATGACCATCTCCCTAAACTGAAGTTGAATATTCCACCATTTGAGGGTAGATATGTTCACGATATATATCTTACTTGGGAGTTAGAAACTGAACAACGATTTACATGTTTACAATATCCTGAGGAGAGACGTGTTCCCGCTGCTGTTTATGCTTTCACTAGCTTTGCATGTGTTTGGTGGTCTGAACATTGTAGATTATATCCTGTTCCAGCTACTTGGGCTGCTTTGAAAACTGCTATGCGTACTCGTTGGGTTCCACCATATTATCAACGTGAATTACTTCAAAAATTGCAGCGCTTAAGACAAGGAAAAAATTCGGTAGAAGAATATTATCGGGAATTACAAACTGGCTTGATTAGATGTGGTATTGTTGAGGAGAATGAAGCTATGCTTGCACGTTTTATGTGTGGATTAAATAGAGATATTCAGACCATTCGAGACTACAAGGATTATACTAATATCACTCGATTATTCCATCTTGCTTGTAAAGCTGAACGTGAAGTGCAGGATCGACAGGCGTTGGCGGACTAACTTTTCTCGCAGGTCGACCTTCATCATGGACACCACGTGCATCATCTACTTCCACACGTTCTACTACACCGCACCTCCGTCGATCGCCACCTCCAACCGTGATACAAGAAAGGTGCACAACCACCACTATCTCGCCAAGAGCACACCATTGGGCCTACACAGAGCTCTTCTTCTTCCATGGCGTCAACAGGGCACACAAGTGATATTATTTGTCGTCGTTGTAAGGGAAGAGGACATTTCTTGAGAGAATGCCAATCTCAGCGTGTGATGATTGCTACGAGGATGGTGGGTATGAGTCCGCTCGTGACTATGTTGTAGAGACTTTGGCTCTTCTTACACATGAAGAACACGGTGGAGATGATTACGATCATGAGACGCAATACATGGCTTTGAAGATGCCGACAGGTATGAATGTTTAGTTGCTCAACGTGTTTTGAGTGTGCAGGTTACACAAGCTGAGCAAAATCAGAGGCATAACTTGTTCCATACAAAGGGAGTTGTGAAGGAGCGTTCTATTCAGCGTCATCATAGATGGAGGGAGCTGCAACAACTTGGCTAGCATGGATATGGTGGAGAAGCTTTCTCTCACCACACGGCCACATCCACATCCTTACTACATCCAATGGTTCAACAACAGCGGCAAGGTTAAGGTAACACGTACTGTTCGTGTGTATTTTAGTATCTCTACATATGCTGATTATGTTGATTGTGATGTGGTACCTATGCAAGCATGTTCCTTATTACTTGGTAGACCATGGCAATTTGATAAAAATTCTGTACACCAAGGTAGAAACAATCAGTATACTCTTGTTCACAAGGATAAAAATATTACTTTGCTTCCTATGACTCCTGATTCCATTTTGAAAGATGATATTAATAGAGCTAATAAAGCAAAACAGGAGAAAAATAAGAGTGAAAATCAGATTGTGGCAAAAGAATTTGAGCAACAAATGAAGCCTAATAATAAACCATCTAATGTTGCTTCGAAATTAAACTGAAAAGTGCATGTTTACTTGCCACCAAATCTGATATTGATGAGCTAGATTCTAGCAAATCTGTTTGCTATGCTTTTGTGTGCAAAGAGGCATTATTTTCATTCGAGGACGTGCCTTCCTCTTTGCCCCCTGCTGTCACTAACATTTTGCACGAGTTCGCTGACGTCTTCCCACAAGACGTGCCACCGGGATTACCACCTATTCGAGGGATTTAGCATCAAATTGACTTAATTCCCGGTGCATCGCTACCCAACCGTGCACCATACCGTACCAATCCAGAGGAGACGAAGGAGATTATGCGTCAAATCTGAGGAGCTGCTCGACAAAGGTTATATACGCGAATCTCTTAGTCCTTGTGCTGTTCCTATTATACTAGTGCCTAAAAAGGATGGCACGTCGCGTATGTGTGTTGATTGTAGAGGCATTAATAATATTACTATTCGTTATCGTCATCCTATCCTAGGCTAGATGATATGCTTGATGAATTGAGTGGCTCTACAATATTCTCCAAAGTTGATTTGCGTAGTGGATACCATCAAATTCGTATGAAATTGGGAGATGAATGGAAAACAGCATTTAAAACTAAGTTTGGTTTATATGAGTGGTTAGTCATGCCTTTTGGGTTAACTAATGCACCTAGTACTTTCATGAGACTAATGAACGAAGTTTTACGTGCTTTCATTGGAAGTTTTATGGTAGTCTATTTTGATGATATACTGATTTATAGCAAATCTTTGGAAGAACATTTGGAACATTTACATGCTGTCTTTAATGCTCTACGTGATGCACGTTTGTTTGGTAACCTTGGGAAGTGCACCTTTTGCACCGACCGAGTATCTTTTCTTGGCTATGTTGTTACTCCACAGGGAATTGAAGTTGATAAAGCCAAGATTGAAGCTATTGAGAGTTGGCCGCAGCCCAAATCGGTCACACAAGTGAGGAGTTTTCTTGGACTCGCTGGTTTCTATAGGCGTTTTGTGAGAGACTTTAGCACCATTGCTGCACCTCTCAATGAGCTTACAAAGAAGGATGTGCCTTTTGTTTGGGGTACCACACGGAAGAAGCCTTCACGGTATTGAAAGATAAGTTGACACATGCTCCTTTACTCCAACTTCCTGATTTTAATAAGACTTTTGAGCTTGAATGTGATGCTAGTGGAATTGGATTAGGACGTGTGTTATTACAAGATGGCAAACCTGTTGCATACTTTTACGAAAAATTGAGTGGGCCTAGTCTGAATTATTCTACTTATGATAAAGAATTATATGCTCTTGTTCGGACTTTAGAGACATGGCAACATTATTTATGGCCCTAAGAATTTGTTATACATTCTGATCATGAATCTTTGAAACATATTAAAAGTCAAGCTAAACTGAATCGTAGACATGCTAAATGGGTTGAATTCATTGAGACTTTCCCTTATGTCATTAAACACAAGAAGGGTAAAGAAAATGTTATTCGATGCATTGTCTCGTTGCTATACTATGCTTTCACAACTTGACTTCAAAATATTTGGTTTGGAGACCATCAAAGATCAATATGTGCATGATGCTGATTTCAAAGATGTATTGCAGAATTGTAAAGAAGGAAGAACGTGGAACAAGTTCGTTATTAATGATGGTTTTGTGTTCCGTGCTAACAAGCTATGCATTCCAGCTAGCTCCGTTCGTCTTTTGTTGTTGCAGGAGGCGCATGGAGGAGGACTAATGGGACACTTTGGCGTGAAGAAGACGGAGGATGTACTTGCTACACATTTTTTTGGCCAAAGATGACACGGGATGTTGAGCGTTTTGTTGCTCGCTGCACTACATGTCAAAAAGCTAAGTCACGTCTCAATCCTCATGGTTTATATATGCCTTTGCCTGTACCTAGTGTTCCTTGGGAGGATATATCTATGGACTTTGTTTTAGATTTACCTAGAACAAAGAAGGGGAGGGATAGCATATTTGTTGTCGTGGATAGATTCTCAAAATGGCACACTTTATACCATGTCATAAAAGCGATGATCTTTGTTAATGTTGCTGATTTGTTCTTTCATTGAAATTATTCGCTTGCATGGTGTGCCAAATACTATTGTTTCAGATCGTGATACTAAATTTCTTAGCCACTTTTGGAGATGTTTATGGGCTAAGTTGGGGACTAAACTGCTTTTTAGTACTACTTGTCACCCCCAAACCGATGGACAAACTGAAGTAGTCAATAGAACATTGTCTACTATGCTTAGGGCTGTTTTGAAGAATAATAAGAAAATGTGGGAGGAATGCTTGCCTCATATTGAATTTGCTTATAATCGTTCATTGCATTCTACTACTAAGATGTGCCCTTTTGAAGTTGTGTATGGTTTCCTACCTCGTGCACCTATTGATTTGTTGCCTCTTCCATCTTCGGAGAAGGTTAATTTTTATGCTAAACAACGTGCTGAATTGATTTTAAAAATGCATGAGTTAACTAAGGAAAACATTGAGCGTACGAATGCTAAATATAAACTTGCTGGAGATAAGGGTAGAAAACATGTTGTGTTTGCTCACGGAGATCTTGTTTGGTTACATTTGCGTAAGGATAGATTTCCTGATTTGCATAAATCAAAGCTAATGCCACGTACGATGGTCCCTTTAAGGTGTTGGAGAAAGTAAATGATAATGCATATAAACTTGAGCTGCCTGCAGATTTTGGGGTTAGTCCCACTTTTAACATTGCAGATTTGAAGCCTTATTTGGGTGAGGAAGATGAGCTTCCGTCGAGGACGATTTCATTTCAAGAAGGGGAGGATGATGAGGACATCAATACCATTGTTACACCCGCAGCCCCTGCTGCTACATACACTGGACCAATTACTAGAGCTCGTGCACGCCAATTGAATTATCAGGTACTTTCGTTTCTTGGTAACGATTCCAATGTTCATGAGAATATGATGCAGCCTAAATTGGATACATTTGTTTTGCTTACAAATGAAGGGCCTACCTTGGACAAGAAAGATGAACCTTGGAGCAAGTTCAAGCATGGAGATGTTGGCATGCTAAGGGGAATAAGAACGGAGTTACAAGTGATGATTCGGGACTTTGAAGCCACCCTAATGAGAGCATGAGGCCTTGGACGAAATATACAAGATGTCACTTCATAATATTCGTCCATAGGCTATTCTAGGTGCTGCGTCACCTTATTATTGGGCCAGGCCCATGTAATTTCGAAATACTTAAGTGTAGGCTGTTTTTAGAGTCCGTATGTGTGGGGAAACAAGAGTTAGGGTTGGTTTCGGACCCCTCCCTCAAGGGCCACGAAATTCCCTCCTCTTCCTCCATATATACAGCCCTTAGGGCGTCGTTTAGACTTTGGGGTTTTGTTTAGATCAAAAGTTCGCCATAGCTGCAACTTCACAGCATTGCCGTTTGTGTTCAACGACCAGACCAAGGCGTCACAGAACCCCACCTTCATTAATAAAGCTTTCCTCTTATATTCGCAATATCCAGATTGCAATCTTAGTTTCTTGCTTGTTCTTCGTTTGCTCGCAGGAAACAGACCCTCGTGGTCAGGTTGATCGTGCTCCGGCATGGTCAATAACCCTCGGAAGTTGGTTTAGCGATTGCTAAGGCGCGACGTCTCGCACGTACGTAGTCGGATCGTCAAGGTCGACTCCCACAGAAACGATAGCCACCATCTCATCGAAACATCGGGACACCTTTGCCTCTATCATTGCATTTGCAAATTTGTGTACCTTTTCCAACATTATTGACGCCACTTACAATTGCATCAAATTTTTGTGCCACCATCCTCACCAAGCTCCACCATAAGCTTTTATTTGTGTAGGTGTGAGAACCGACAAGGATTGGTACCAATAGTGCTATTTCATTGTCCGCATTTGAGTGAACTTGATTCATCTTCAACATCGGTCAAAGGTACATTGGTATAAGTTCTTTTTCGTTCTTCCACTCACATTTTTTGCTCGGAATGATGGATAGGCCAAGTACCTCTACCAACCCACTCTTCATCGAGCAAGACGACGACATGTCATCATACGTCACCAAGAGCCACCTCTTTGGTGAACAACGTTGCACCAAGAACAACAAGCAATGAGCGACCGCATCGACAACCTCGCCACCGACTTGCGACTCTCCGAGCAACGTACAAGGGACTACTTCAACAACAAGTTCGACGCTCACAAGCAAGAGAATGATGCAAGAATGGACGAGATCCGCGCCTTGATGAGAAACCGGCATCATTCCAGTTCTTCATCATCAGGACGGAGCCGCTCGAGTCGACACTCCGACGACACACTTTCGACTCAAGTACACCTACTTCGAACACTCTTCGTCGTGCCGCACATCAAGACCGTCATGCATCTCGCAACCCGCTACATGACAAGCATTCACAAGAGCAAGTTGATGAGCAAGTCCCTCGTCCTCAATCAAACAAAGACGCTTTTGCTCAAGCTCGAGAACGACAACAACTACGGCGACAAGAGGAAGAACGAGCACGTCTACACCAAGACGAACAAGACGCCAAGGCTCAACGTCTTCAACAACAACAACGTGAAGCGCAAGCTCTTGAGGCGCAACGTGCCCTTCAAGAATCAAGTAGAGCCTTCGCCAACCGCAATCGCGAATGGCGCAATCAAGAGGAAGCCCTTCGAGAAGAAATCCAAGAGAGGAACTACCAACCTCATGTACAACGTCAAGTTCCTCAAGCCCCTCCACAAGCTCGTCAAGCTCCTCCTCAACCTCAAGTTCAACAAGGGCAAGCTGATCATGGTCTTCCTCCGCGCCAAGCGCAACATGAAGACGATTACAATCCACGTCAAGGACGTCATCATCAACATCGCCAACAACACAATGAAGAGCAACGCTATGGCAAGCTAAAATTCACCATGCCCAAGTTCAATGGAAGCAATGACCTCAAGACTACCTCTCATGGGCATTGAAGGTTGACAAAATCTTCCGAGTTGCACAACTACGATGAAGCGAAGAAAATCGCTATGGCATCACTTGTGTTCCAAGACTATGTGCTCATTTGGTGGGAACATATCATTGAGCGACGACAAGCAAGAGTTGAACACCCAATCACCACTTGGGCTCAAATGAAGGATGTCATGCGAGCACGTTTTGTGCCAACCTACTACAACCGCGACCTCTTCAAGAAACTCCAACTTCTCAAGCAAGGAACAAAGAGTGTTGAAGAATACTACAAGGAAATGGAGATAGCCATGATTCGAGCCAATGTCAAAGAAGAAGATGAGCAAACTATGGCACGTTTCTTGAATGGACTCACTCATCCCATCAAGAAGATCGCCGACTTCCAACCATACTCAACCCTCATTGAGCTCGTGCATCAAGCTAGAAAGGCGGAACGCCAAGTGCAAGACGACTTCAAGTACGCCAAGTACTCATCCAAGACCTCTGACTTCTCCAACAACCAAGCTTCAACGACTCCTCCAACATCTACAACACGAAACTTTCTTCAAGAAACGACGACAAGTAAAATTACAAGAAGACTTGGCAAGTTCAAGTCGTCCTCCTCCTACTACAAGCAACCTCAAGGCGTGCTTCATCCTCTACCCGACCGACGAGACCATCAAGACAAGCTCCTTCAAGTGTTTCACTTGCGGCGCCGAGGCCACAAGTCATCTGAATGCACCAACAAGCGCACCATGATCCTCAGCAGCGATGGCACATATGACAACATGAGTGAAGAGGAGATGGAAGGTCTTGAGCAAGTGGCCATGTTTGGCGAGTGAACGAAGATGAAGATGTTCAAGTCTTTTGTGATGAGGATTAGAGCCCCGCTCGTTGTCTCCAAGGTCTTGACTCTTCAACATCAACAAGAAGAAGACCAACGATGCCACATCTTCCACACAAAAGCCGGCATCAATGGACGGTCCATCAAGGTCATCATCGATGGAGGTAGTTGCCACAACTTGGCAAGTGAAGAACTATGCTCCAAGCTCCAATTGGTAAAGAAGAGGCACCCGCACCCTTACAAGGTTCAATGGCTCAGTGACTCAAGACTATCTGAGTTGAGCATACGGTCCTAGTATCTTTCAAAATTGGTGCATACGAAGACACTTTGGAGTGTGATGTGGTCCCAATGACCGTTTGTCACCTACTTCTTGGTCGACCATGGCAATTCGACCGTGGTGTCATACACAATGGGCGTACTGATGTAGGGCGGAACCCTACGTGGACGATCTTTCACGTTGGAGCGGATCCTACGGGGAATCACGATGAACACGGGGAAGAACGGAGGGAAATCACAAGGGGAAACACTCAAGAACAAGTCCAATCACACATCCACTAGACAATCAAACACACAAGATCCACAAGGTACATGAACAACAAAAGGAAAGATACAAGGTAAGGTTCATCTCCGAGAGGAGGTCTTGATGGGGTCTACCCTAGAAGGGGGTCTTGAATGGCTTGGGGGATCTTCTCCGAAGAGGTCCTGGGCTCGAGGAGAAGTAACCAAGTGGATGAGCAAGGCTCTCACACAAACATGAGCTAAAACCTAAGCTAACCCTATAAAGAGGAGGGGATCAAGTATATATAGTCTCGGGGCGAAGGGGTACAAGGGACGAGTCCCGGATGCACTATGCGCAGGCAGGGGAGGCCGGATGTCCGGGCGTCGGGCCGGATGTCCGGGCTTTCCCGAGACGCCGGATGTCCGGGCTAGGGGGGCCGGATGTCCGGGCTGGCGGGGCTGGTTCTGCCGATTCGGGTGCGGGTGAGGCCGGATTTCCGGGGCATCGTGAAGAGCCGGATGTCCGGGGCCTGGGGGCCGGATGTCCGACCTGTAGCTGTGGCTGAGTTGGCGGCTGTGTTGGTGCCTCCAGGGCGGATGTCCGAGGCCCCGGCGGATGTCCGGGCTTCTTTGGGACGGGCGGATGTCCGGGCTGACGCCGGATGTCCGGGCTCTGCAGATTTCTCGGTTCCTCTCGTCGAGTTCCTTCATCCTTGTACTTGGGGACTTGTCCATCCTTCCGAGCATCTCCGAGAGGGTCTCCTTGGTACCTAGGCATGCATAGGGGGAAGTGTCAAGTAGTATACCATCCTCGAAGGGGTCAAGTGAGCACGTGTAAAGGAGAAGATTCACCTTTGTTTATGTGAAGAAGAGGTCGCATGATAGAGGCAAAGGTGTCCCGATGTTTCGATGAGATGGTGGCTATCGTTTCTGTGGGAGTCGACCTTGACGATCCGACTACGAACGTGCGAGACGTCGCGCCTTAGCAATCGCTAAACCAACTTCCGAGGGTTATTGACCACGCCGAGCACACGATCAACTCGACCACGAGGGCCTGTTTCCTGCGAGCAAACGAAGAACAAGCAAGAAACTGAGATTGCAATCTGAATATTGCGAATATAAGATGAAAGCTTTATTGATCAAGGTGGGGTTACGTGGACGCCTTTGTCCGGTCGTTGAACACAAACGAAATGCACGCGAAGTTGCAGCTATGGCGAACTTTTAATCTAAACAAAACCCAAGGTCTAAACGGTGCCCTAAGGGCTGTATATATGGAGGAAGTGCGGGGGAATTTCGTGGCCCTTGGTGGAGGGGTCCGAAATCAACCCTAACTCTTGTTTCCCCACACATACGGACTCTAAAAACAGCCTATACTTAAGTATTTCGAAATTACATGGGCCTGGCCCAATAATAAGGTGACGCAGCACCTATAATAGCCTATAGACGCATATTATGAAGTGGCATCTTGTATATTTCGTCCAAGGCCTCATGCACTCATTAGGGTGGCTTCAAAGTCCTGGAATCATCACTTGTAACTCCGTTCTTGTTCTCCTTGCGCATGCCAACATCTCCATGCTTGAACTTGCTCCAAGGTTCATCTTTCTTGTCCATGGTAGGCCCTTCATTTGTAAGCAAAACAAATGTATCCAATTTAGGCAGCATCATATTCTCATGAACATTGGAATCGTTACCAAGAAACGAAAGTACCTGATAATTCAATTGGCGTGCGCGAGCTCTAGTAATTGGTCCAGTATGTATAGCAGTAGGGGCTGTGGGTGTAACAATGGTATTGATGTCCTCATCATCCTCCCCTTCTTGAAATGAAGTCGTCCTCGACGGAAGCTCATCTTCCTCACCCAAATAAGGCTTCAAATCTGCAATGTTAAAAGTGGGACTAACCCCAAAATCTGCAGGCAGCTCAAGTTTATATGCATTATCATTTATTTTCTCTAACACCTTAAATGGACCATCAAGACGTGGCATTAGCTTTGATTTGCGCAATTTAGGAAACCTATCCTTACGCATAAATGTAACCAAACAAGATCTCCGGTGCAAAGACAACATGTTTTCTACCGTTATCTCCAAAGCAAGTTTATATTTAGCATTCATACGCTCAATGTTTTCCTTAGTTAACTCATGCATTTTTAAAATCAATTCAGCACGTTCTTTAGCATCAAAATTAACCTTCTCCGAAGATGGAAGAGGCAACAAATCAATAGGTGCACGAGGTAGGAAGCCATACACAATTTCAAAAGGGCACATCTTAGTAGTAGAATGCAATGAACGATTATAAGCAAATTCAATATGAGGCAAGAATTCTTCCCACATTTTCTTATTATTCTTCAAAACAGCCCTAAGCATAGTAGACAATGTTCTATTGACTACTTCAGTTTGTCCATCAGTTTGGGGGTGACAAGTAGTACTAAAAGCAGTTTAGTCCCCAACTTAGCCCATAAACATCTCCAAAAGTGGCTAAGAAATTTAGTATCACGATCTGAAACAATAGTATTTGGCACACCATGCAAGCGAATAATTTCACGAAAGAACAAATCAGCAACATTAACAAAGATCATCGCTTTTATGACATGGTATAAAGTGTGCCATTTTCGAGAATCTATCCACGACAACAAATATGCTATCCCTCCCTTCTTTGTTCGAGGTAAACCTAAAACAAAGTCCATAGATATATCCTCCCAAGGAATACTAGGCATGTGCAAAGGCATATATAAACCATGAGGATTGAGTCGTGACTTAGCTTTTTGACAGGTAGTGCAATGAGCAACAAAACGCTCAACATCCCGCCTCATCTTTGGCCAAAAGAAATGTGTAGCAAGTATATCCTCCGCCTTTTTGACGCCAAAGTGTCCCATTAAGCCTCCTCCATGCGCCTCCTGCAACAACAAAAGACGAACAGAGCTAGCAGGAATGCATAGCTTGTTAGCACGGAACACAAAACCATCATTAATAACGAACTTGTTCCATGTTCTTCCTTCTTTACAATTCTGCATTACATCTTTAAAATCAGCATCATGCACATATTAATCTTTGATGGTCTCCAAACCAAATATTTTGAAGTCAAGTTGTGAAAGCATAGCATATCGACGAGACAAAGCATCAGCAATAACATTTTCTTTACCCTTCTTGTGTTTAATGACATAAGGGAAAGTCTCAATGAATTCAACCCATTTAGCATGTCTACGATTCAGTTTAGCTTGACTTTTAATATGTTTCAAAGATTCATGATCAGAATGTATAACAAATTCTTTGGGCCATAAATAATGTTGCCATGTCTCTAAAGTCCGAACAAGAGCATATAATTCTTTGTCATAAGTAGAATAGTTCAGACTAGGCCCACTCAATTTTTCAGAAAAGTATGCAACAGGTTTGCCATCTTGTAATAACACACCTCCTAATCCAATTCCACTAGCATCACATTCAAGCTCAAAAGTCTTATTAAAGTCGAGAAAGTTGGAGTAAAGGAGCATGTGTCAACTTATCTTTCAATACCGTGAAGGCTTCTTCCTATGCGGTACCCCAAACAAAAGGCACATCCTTCTTTGTAAGCTCATTGAGAGGTGCAGCAATGGTGCTAAAGTCTCTCACAAAACGCCTATAGAAACCAGCGAGTCCAAGAAAACTCCTCACTTGTGTGACCGCTTTTGGGCTGCGGCCAACTCTCAATAGCTTCAATCTTGGCTTTATCAACTTCAATTCCACGTGGAGTAACAACATAGCCAAGAAAAGATACTCGGTCGGTGCAAAAGGTGCACTTCCCAAGGTTACCAAACAAACGTGCATCACGTAGAGCATTAAAAACAGCACGTAAATGTTCCAAATGTTCTTCCAAAGATTTGCTATAAATCAGTATATCATCAAAGTAAACTACCACAAATCGTCCAATGAAAGCACGTAAAACTTCGTTCATTAATCTCATGAAAGTACTAGGTGCATTAGTTAACCCAAAAGGCATGACTAACCACTCATATAATCCAAACTTAGTTTTAAATGCTGTTTTCCATTCATCTCCCAATTTCATACGAATTTGATGGTATCCACTACATAAATCAACTTTGGAGAATATTGTAGAGCCACTCAATTCATCAAGCATATCATCTAGCCTAGGAATAGGATGACGATAACGAATAGTAATATTATTAATGCCTCTACAATCAACACACATACGCCGACGTACCATCCTTTTTAGGCACTAGTATAATAGGAACAGCACAAGGACTAAGAGATTCGCGTATATAACCTTTGTCGAGCAGCTCCTGTACTTGACGCATAATCTCCTTCGTCTCCTCCGGATTGGTACGGTATGGTGCGCGGTTGGGTAGCGATGCACGGGAATTAAGTCAATTTGATGCTCAATCCCTCGAATAGGTGGTAATCCGGTGGCACGTCTTGTGGGAAGACGTCGTGAACTCCTGCAAAATGTTAGTGACAGGGGGCAAAGAGGAAGGCACGTCCTCGAATGAAAATAATGCCTCTTTGCACACAAAAGCATAGCAAACAGATTTGCTGGAATCTAGCTCATCAATATCAGATTTGGTGGCAAATAAACATGCACTTTTCAGTTTAATTTCAGAAGCAACATTAGATGGTTTATTATTAGGCTTCATTTGTTGCTCAAATTCTTTTGCCACAATCTGATTTTCACTCTTATTTTCTCCTGTTTTGCTTTATTAGCTCTATTAATATCATCTTTCAAAATGGAATCAGGAGTCATAGGAAGCGAGTAATATTTTTATCCTTGTGAACAAGAGTATCTTGATTGTTTCTACCATGGTGTACAGAATTTTATCAAATTGCCATGGTCTACCAAGTAATAAGGAACATGCTTGCATAGGTACCACATCACAATCAACATAATCAGCATATGTAGAGATACTAAAATACACACGAACAAAGACGTGTTACCTTAACCTTGCCGCTGTTGTTGAACCATTGGATGTAGTAAGGATGTGGATGAGGTCTTGTGGTGAGAGAAAGCTTCTCCACCATATCCATGCTAGCCAAGTTGTTGCAGCTCCCTCCATCTATTTATGACGCGAATAGAACGTTCCTTCACAACTCCCTTTGTATGGAACAAGTTATGTCTCTGATTTTGCTCAGCTTGTGTAACCTGCACACTCAAAACACGTTGAGCAACTAAACATTCATACTGTCAAGATCTTCGCAGCCATGTATTGCGTGTCATGATCGTAATCATCTCCACCGTGTTCTTCATGTGTAATAAGAGCCAAAGTCTCTTCATCATAGTCACTAGCGGACTCATACCCACCATCCTCGGTAGCAATCATCACATTGAGATTGGCATTCTCTATAAAATGTCCTCTTCCCTTACAACGACGACAAATAATATCACTTGTGTGCCCTGTTGACGCCATGGAAGAAGAAGAGCTCTGTAGGCCCAAGAGGTGTGCTCTTGGCGAGATAGTGGTGGTTGTGCTCGCTTTCTTGTATCACGGTTGGAGGTGGCGGTAAGCGGAGGTGCCGTGTAGTAGAACGTGTGGAAGTAGATGATGCACGTGGTGTCCATGATGAAGGTCGACCTGCAGAAAAAGTTAGTTCGCGCCAACGCCTGGCCGATCCTGCACTTCACGCTCAGCTTTACAAGCAAGATGGAATAATCGAGTGATATTATTATAATCCTTGTAGTCTAGAATGGTCTGAATCTCTCTATTTAATCCACCCGAGAAAACGTGCAAGCATAGCTTCATTCTCCTCAACAATACCACATCTAATCAAGCCAGTTTGTAATTCTGATAATATTCTTCACCGAATTTTTCCTTGTCTTAAGCGCTGCAATTTTTGAAGTAATTCACGTTGATAATATGGTGGAACCCAACGAGTACGCATAGCAGTTTTCAAAGCAGCCCAAGTAGCTGGAACAGGATATAATCTACAATGTTCAGACCACCAAACACATGCAAAGCTAGTGAAAGCACAAACAGCAGCAGGAACACGCCTCTCCTCGGGATATTGTAAACATGTAAATCGTTGTTCAGTTTCTAACTCCCAAGTAAGATATATATCAGGAACATATCTACCCTCAAATGGTGGAATATTCAATTTCAGTTTAGGGAGATGGTCATGATCTCGCACTGAAGGGGAGCCGAACATTGCCATTATTTGCATGTGGACGACCTGGTGGTTGTGGTGCCGGTGGTTGCACGTAGTTCGATGTTGATCAACCTCATCCTCGTAATCTCTCACATAATCATCCTCCCCACCGCAGCAGCAGGAGCCACAGAAGTATCAACAGCAGCACCAAAGAGCTTGGCCAGTGAAGAGGGACACGGGAAGCTTCGGCGGAGGGCTGTTTAGCGATGTGGAGGTAGTCCTTGTTGTTGTAGTAGAGGTGCGTTAGGTGCCGCCGGTGGTGGTGGTGGTAGACGCATGAGCAATTCATTAAACTTGTTATCGAGCTTTGTTTCAACGCCTTCTCAATGCCATCTATCTTCTCCATGGCCTCTTCAAATCTATTTAGCACATCGTCCACCTGCCCACTCATCATTTGTTGAAACTTATCATGTAGCGCTTTGTTTGTCATGTTCTCCCGGTCGGTCTCGTCGGCTTGTGATCCTGCCATGGTTAGCAGCAATAGAAACACACAAGAATATGATTGACAGACTACTAGGAAGTGGTGGTGGTTGTGTGGTGGGCGATCACTAAATCCGTCAAGCAAATCTCAAATTCTTACCAGTTCTTACTCAAGAAGAAAGGTGATCGGCAACCGATGTAGTCAAAACTCTCAAAGCTTGGATAGAGCGATTACGGGGAGAGTCAAACGCATACGATGTAGATGTATGTGGAGCTGGGAAGGCTTATAATATGGTAGCAAAAGAATTGACAATAATCAATTCAGAGATGCAAAGTTGAATAAACGCTCAACGTCGGTACTGTGCTGGTCCTAGGCTAGACCGTGCTAGAGACGCGAGCCTAGAACACTAACAAAATCACGGCGCTGCACGTAAACAAGGGAAAAGCACACTCTGGATTTTCTTTTTCGCTCTTTTTTTTTTTGCGCTGCTTTTTTTTTGCGCTGCTCTTTTTTTTTTTTTTTTGCGAAAAATCACTATAATGGCGAGTGTCTCAAAACTCTTCCGAGGTCAAAATGACAGGATGGGCATGAAATTTTTTCGACCAATATTTTTTTTTTTGCCGGACCCAAAAACTGGAAACGGGTCAAAAAAAACTTTCTATAACAGCGACTGTCTCAATACACTTAGAAACACTTAAAAACAGGATAGCCAGAAATTTTTTCGACAAGTGCGTTTTCGGAAAATTTTGGGCCTAAACGGAGGGTGGTTTCCAGACTTGGCAAGTGAAGAACTATGCTCCAAGCTCCAATTGGTAAAGAAGAGGCACCCGCACCCTTACAAGGTTCAATGGCTAAGTGACTCCGGCACTATACGAGTTGAGCATACGGTCCTAGTATCTTTCAAAATTGGTGCATACGAAGACACTTTGGAGTGTGATGTGGTCCCAATGACCGTTTGTCACCTACTTCTTGGTCGACCATGGCAATTCGACCGTGGTGTCATACACAATGGGCGTACTGATGTAGGGCGGAACCCTACGTGGACGATCTTTCACGTTGGAGCGGATCCTACGGGGAATCACGATGAACACGGGGAAGAACGGAGGGAAATCACAAGGGAAACACTCAAGAACAAGGCCAATCACACATCCACTAGACACTCAACCACACCAGATCCACAAGGTACATGAACAACAAAAGGAAAGATACAAGGTAAGGTTCATCTCCGAGAGGAGGTCTTGATGGGGTCCACCCTAGAAGGGGTCTTGAATCCGCTTGGGGATCTTCTCCAAGAGGTCCTGGGCTCCGAGGAGAAGTAACCAAGTGGATGAGCAAGGCTCTCACACAAACATGAGCTAAAACCTAAGCTAACCCTAGAAAGAGGAGGGATCAAGTATATATAGTCTCGGGCGAAGGGGTACAAGGGACGAGTCCGGATGCATCACAGTGTGGGAGGCCGGATGTAGGCGTCGGGCGGATGTCCCAAGCTTTCGAGACGCCGGATGTCCGGCTAGGGGGCGGATGTCCGGCTGGCGGCTGGTTCTGCCGATTCGGTCTTGGTGAGGCCGGATTTCGGGCTGGGGCCGGATTTCGGGGCATCGTGAAGAGCCGGATGTCCGGGGCCTGGGGCCGGATGTCCGCCCTGTAGCTTTCGTGGCTGAGTTGGCGGTGTGTTGGTGCCTCCAGGGCGGATGTCCGAGGCCCCGCCGGATGTCCGGGCTTCTTTGGACGGGCGGATGTCCGGCCGACGCCGGATGTCCGGCTCTGCAGATTTCTCGGTTCCTCTCGCCGAGTTCCTTCATCCTTGTACTTGGGGACTTGTCCATCCTTCCGCTCATCTCCGAGAGGGTCTCCTTGGTACCTAGGCATGCATAGGGGGAAGTGTCAAGTAGTATACCATCCTCGAAGGGGTCAAGTGAGCACGTGTAAAGGAGAAGATTCACCTTTGTTTATGTGAAGAAGAGGTCGCATGATAGAGGCAAAGGTGTCCCGATGTTTCGATGAGATGGTGGCTATCGTTTCTGTGGGAGTCGACCTTGACGATCCGACTACGACGTGCGAGACGTCGCGCCTTTAGCAATCGCTAAACCAACTTCCGAGGGTTATTGACCACGCCGAGCACGATCAACTCCGACCACGAGGGCCTGCTTTCCTGCGAGCAAACGAAGAACAAGCAAGAAACTGAGATTGCAATCTGAATATTGCGAATATAAGATGAAAGCTTTATTGATCAAGGTGGGGTTACGTGACGCCTTTATGCAGTCGTTGAACACAAACGGCACGCGAAGTTGCAGCTATGGCGAACTTTTAATCTAAACAAAACCCAAGGTCTAAACGGTGCCCTAAGGGCTGTATATATGGAGGAAGAGTGGGGAATTTCGTGGCCCTTGGTGGAGGGGTCCGAAATCAACCCTAACTCTTGTTTCCCCACACATACGGACTCTAAAAACAGCCTATACTTAAGTATTTCGAAATTACATGGGCCTGGCCCAATAATAAGGTGACGCAGCACCTAGAATAGCCTATGGACGCATATTATGAAGTGGCATCTTGTATATTTCGTCCAAGGCCTCATGCACTCATTAGGGTGGCTTCAAAGTCCTGGAATCATCACTTGTAACTCCGTTCTTGTTCTCCTTGCGCATGCCAACATCTCCATGCTTGAACTTGCTCCAAGGTTCATCTTTCTTGTCCATGGTAGGCCCTTCATTTGTAAGCAAAACAAATGTATCCAATTTAGGCAGCATCATATTCTCATGAACATTGGAATCGTTACCAAGAAACGAAAGTACCTGATAATTCAATTGGCGTGCGCGAGCTCTAGTAATTGGTCCAGTATGTATAGCCGCAGGGGCTGTGGGTGTAACAATGGTATTGATGTCCTCATCATCGCACGTGTCACTTGCCAAACGGACTCTTGACATGGTGATGACTGTAGGATGCTCCGCATCATCCCCTCCCCCTTGGAAAGGATCCGACCTCGGATCGAAAACCAAATCACCATGGGAAAGAGATGGCGGTGCCGTGTCAAAGTGGTCGATCACCAAACTCTCGTCATCGTGAAGCTCGAAATGGGCACTCTCCAATGTCGCACCATCTTGTGATTCCTTCAAAAGGAGTAAATAGAACAAACACTTGGAAAAACAAATGTGGTTAGCGTTAGTGCAAAACCAAGCATTCAAGAGGTGATTCACCAAACAAGTGTTGTCATCAAGCATAGCATAGGGTGTGACAAAGGATTGTGACATGGCATGTAAGCATATCAATCGAGCACAAGCAAAAATATCATGGGAACAAGCATGTAAATGTGAGGTAGAGATGCAAATATGTGTGACTAGAGCATAAGCATCCACCTCAAGGTCATAGCAAGCATGCATAAAGCGCTCGACAAATGGTCGATGGTAGGCATAGGAAGTATTCACAACACCAAATAAAATGAAGTGTCTAAACACATTGGTCAAGTGCAAGACAATCCAAGCATAATGTGCATAGGGTGTAAGGAAGATAGTATGGCACTCAACACAATAGAAAGAGCAATTGTTCATCATGTGTGAGGCAATCAAGTCAAGCATGTAGCAATCAATGGGACATGGCATATGTGAAGAAATGATATTGGTGCAACCAACCATATGATAGTAGCAAGTAGTCCAAGAATTGGATGCAACACACAAGGTATATATATCATGAAGCATGGAAATGTGGCAATCATTGGTGAAAGCAATATCTCGAACATGCGGGCAAATGGTGCAAGCAACACATGAAGTATGATCCACAATATCCAAGCTCAAGAAGGATGTCACCTTGAAAGTGTGTCCTTGTGCGTCCTTCACAATGCCGAAGCACAAACAAGTGCGATGTAGAATCGTCGTGGTAGAAGGTGGTTCGCTCTCAAGAGCTCGAATGGTCAACTCACGTGACGTGGACGTCGACACAAAGTCCAAGTATCCTACACATGCACAAAACAAAACAAAGAACGTATGAGCATGGTAGATAAACACATCATCCATCATGATGGTTCTCATCTTTTGCACAAAACCATTAGAAGGACAAGTGCATGAATAATATGATGCAACAATGGCAATATTCATGGCACTAGGTATATGGTGCAAAGAGTTAAGACAAGCATGCTTCACAAGAATTATGTCAAAATCTCCAAATATATGCGAGAATGCTATGGGGGCAATCTCATGAGCAAGAAGAGAATCATTGTTGCACCCAATACATGGCAAATCATCTATCATGAGGGAGGCAACACATAGAGATATATGACAAGAAGCAATATGAATCATGTGCAAAGCATATAGATGGTTGTCATCAACCGCATGAAATGAGCACGTATGAATCATTGGTGATGCAACATAAGCGAGCATAGTAATCAAGTCGTGCAAACTAGTGGAGCGAAGATGCAACACACTAGAGTAAAGCATGGCAATCATGTCATGTGAGCAAATAATAGGCATAGGGAATGCACATGACATATCGCAAGCACGAACACAAAGCAAGATGAAAGTATCATCATAGGAATGGTGCACAAAAGAAACATGGCAATAACAAGCAATATCTCCACCAAGCTTGCAAATACACATACAAGTACGAGAATCAATCATCATGTGTAATGCAAAGCATGGGTCACAAATGCATGTCAAAGGTATAGGAATGAGCATATCATGCAAAGTGAACATGGCAAGATGGGCATATGATATGTAATGAACAACAACCCATAACCATGTGAGGGCCATGTAAAAGAGATGCTGAAGTGTTTGCTTGTGAAGTGAGCGGTGGGAAAGGCAATCCATGGGATCCCAAGTCATCATTGCTCTCTAGAGCTCGTTTTGTCAACTCGTGGGATTGCGAAGTTGACAAGTATTCATGGGTACCTACACAAAAGAGACACAAACGAAAGAAATTGTGTGTGTGGTAAATGTACACATCATCCATCATGATGTGTATGTGCACGTGTGAGTTAGCACAAGATAAGAAATGCTCAAAGAAATTTGATGCATGGTATAAGAACATGTCATCCATCATGAAAGAATAGTTATTATGTATGACACGGTGGGGACACAAATTGAGAATGCAAGTATATGGCGCATCGATAGCATGTTTCTTCATGGGGAGCATATGGTGCACACAAGTATGGGAATCATGCAATGAATAGGATGGATCAAATTCTCCTAACATGTGTGAGGAAACTATGGGGGTCTCCTCATGAGCAATATTGGAAACATCATTTGGAGAAAATGGACAACATCCAAAACAATGCATATTCGAAGCTAGGTGGGCATGGCATGGCATATGAGATAAATGATGCAAAGGGAGCATATCAATATCATCACAAGAAAAACAAATGCCAATAACCATGGGCTTGTCATCTATGCCATATGTGCAAATTGGGTTTATTTTAATGGCATATGCATAGTCACTATGGAGAGATTGGAAATAAGAGATATGGTTGATCTCATGCATAGCATATGACAAGTCAAGCGGATTAGCAAACATGATGTGACCTAAAGAATTGTCATAGGAAATCATATGTAACATAGCATCACAACTAATAGACTCCACATGAGAATCATCATATTCATCATAAATGGGAAAATCATCACATGGGGAAATCATACTAGCGTGAAGCATGGTACTAGGTGGATCAACATCATGCAAGCAATCAATCTCAAGAATGTCCACTAGTGGGACTAGAGCATCACCGTCACCTATGTTACCTTTGTCATTCCACTCAAGTGGTGTAGGTGAGGTGGGAAAGACCAAATGGTGGTCATCTTCATCTTGATGGAACCATGTGGGGGGTGCATCATAGTCCACCATGGCCATCGTCTTGTCCAAAGGGAGGACGAAGTCGTCGAGGATCGGCGCGTCATCATATATGGGACGTATGGTGGAGTCACTCATCTCACTCGGGTGGTGGTTGTGGCTCTCCTCACATGAGAATTGGGGCAACTCATCATGTATGTGGCTAGTGGTGAAGTCACTCTCGCTCTCAATATGGTGGCAAAAGTCACTCAAGTCATCGGACGTCGCCCGTGGTCGAAGGGAAAATCCCATGCTCAACTGTCTCGTAGTCGCTGCCGTGGATGAAGGCCGAAGATGGCACATCATCGCTCTCGCCTCCTAAGATGGAAGCATCATCCTTGCTCGCCACCTTGTCGCTTGCCTCCAAAGATTGGTCCTTGAAGGTCTCCGTAGTCGCATTACTTGTCGCCGCACCATCTTGAAAAAGAGTCAAGGTAGACTCGGCATCATCAATGCCACAAAGAGGGATGGGGTGAAGTTGCACTTGGGAGCATCGTCTTGGAGCTTGTCGGGCTTGGACATCGTGGTGGTACTAGCCTCATGCTTGTCATATAGCTTGGTCGCCACGAAGTGTGCTTGGGGTGGAGAAGCCTTGGCCTTCATGAGTTCTTGTTCCGCCTTGAGAGCACCAATGTAGTAGTCGTCAATGGACTTGTAGTTCTCGAGGAAGATGGTCTTGGAGATGTCGTTGTGTAATCCCATCATGAAGTGGAACTTCATCGAAATGGGGTCGTCCACGCCGGCTCGTCGCAAGGCAATCTTCATCTCCTTGAAGTACTTGTCGATGGACTTGGATCCTTGGGTGGTGTTCTCCAATTGGCGCCGAAGTTGTTCCTTGTAGGTTGGAGGCACGAACTCTCGCCGCAAAGCTCTCTTCATCTTGGACCAACTCATCTCGTAGCACTCAAGGTGTGTGAAGCCACCATGTCGAGGCGTAGTCGTGGAAGTTTCTTGTGGCGCACTTCACTTGATCTTCGGGAGGAACTTGATGTAGCTTGAGGTAGTCGCCCATCAAACGCTCCCACTCGAGGTACTCCTCGGGTTCTTGAGTCCCATAGAAAGGAATCTCGTGGTCGATGTCGAGGTCGAGTAGCTCGTGGAAGTCGCGGACTTGAGCTTGGGGAGATTCTCTTGAGCGTAGCCTTGAGGTTCTTGTTGGCGAAGATGCCGTATGTCCGTGGCGAAGATGCCTTGAAGTCGCTTGGCGAAGATGCCAAGGGAGATGGTGAAGTCATTGAGCGGTTGTTGATGTAGAGCTCTTGACCTTCACGTTCTTGTTGGTGATGGTGTCGATGCCGATGTGATCTTGCCGGAGACGGTAGCTCGAAAGCATGTGCTCTTGAGCGTCTTCTCGAAGATGAGGAAGATCGCTTGTAGGCCTTGATGAGGTCTTTGATCTCCTCCATTTGAGCTTGCATCTTGGCGTCGGAGTTGTTGTTCGTGGCATCGAACTCGTCGTTGTTGTTGTAGACCGAAGGTGAAATGCCTTGCCTATCCATCACAAGACTCGAGTAGAGGTGAGCAGGAAATGAGATAAACAATACCAAGTTACCTTTTCCCAAAGTTGAGGATGTATCCCGTTTCACTCAATGTGAAATGAAAGAATAGTGGAATTGGTATCGGACTTGTTCACTCACACCTATCAATGAAAGCTTATGGTAGAACTCGGTGAGGATAGTGGCACAAAAAATTTATGCAAAATGTTAGCAAGAGTCAATAATGTTGAAAGAGATTCACAAATTCGCAAGCGAAACAAGTAGATCAATGGCAATATGTGGCACACGGAAACACACACACGGATAGATAAAAGGGGTCGTGCAACCAAGAAATGAGCTCAAAATGTGGAATCCACCAAAATGCTCGTGTTGCACAACTCAAGAGAGACGCTAGCACGATTGCTCAATAGGCGGATACGACACTTGTGCACAACCTATAAGATGCAAAATGGATAAACTTTCTATCCCAAGTATGCTATGTATGTATCGTTCCCGGTGTTTCTCTCACAGTGATCCAAGATGATCAAGTATGATATCATATGATATATTTGATGCTATGGCTATTGCTTACAAGCTCTTTGCTCTTTCTCTTTTGCTTAAAAGCTTATTCTCTTCTCTTTTTTTTCTATGTATGGCCACTTTTGCACAATACACAAACCAAGATAGCTATTGTGTATATGCGAGAACGATATTGTGACACAATGGATGATATGATGATACCAAGATGATATGGTATGTATGCAATGGATGGTGTAGATCACTAATGTGCACAAGTAACGTTGAGGTAATACTCAAATGGCTAGTCTCGATAGGTAAGTGACGCATAAAATGGGATAAGGGGTTATCAATGCAATTGCAAGGGGAATATACAATGGTGTTGTCGAGGTTACCGTCCTTTGCGATGATGAGTGGCGGTGTTCTTGATGTAGATACCAAGATGATGGAAACTCGTCCCTAAGTGGCCAAACACCTTAGGAAGCGGAAAACCGCGAACTCAAAATCTCAAATGACAAATGTCAAATGGTGGTAGCGGAAAGCGGTGGTGATTTGCACTTGGCAATGCGGAAGTGGAATGATGGGCTATACACGTGTCGGAGTTGAAGTTGTCGTCCCTAAGTAGCCGAAACACCTTAGGAGACACAAGCCACAACTCGAAAAAGCTCACTCAACAATTGAGTTAAGTTGGGTTGTCGGAAGTGTATGGTGGGCAAGGTTATGTGGAAGTGGTGGTGGTGGTTGATGAAGAAGCAATCGTCCCTAAGTAGCCGAAACACCTTAGGAGACTCCAATCACTACTCAATCAACCACTAATGCTATGGGGAACAAAATGGGTTAGGTTGCGGAAGTCGGTGGTGGTTATGCGGAGGATGTGGCGGAAGCCCTAGGCAAAGATGCCAAAATTCACAAAATTTGATGGATTCAAATGGTGGTGGTAGTATTTTTATGAGAAGGGGGATGTCAATAGCTTCGAAACGAGCTAAAGAACGTCAAAATCGGACTCCCTATGAATTAGTTATGGACAAAACGGTGAAACGGAAAAAAACAGAACTCACAGGGGCCGGATATCCGGGGTTAGGGGCCGGATTTCCGGGGGGGGGGGGTATGTCCAGAACCGAGCTGATTTGGCGCTCCAGGGCCCGGATGTCCGGCTTGGGGCCCGGATGTCCGGCCTGAGGCGCGGATGTCCGACCCGACGAATCTCGATCTCGTTTGGGGCGGAAATTTTCGAATTGGGGGCGGAAATTGATGATTTCAAGGTCAAAATTGGAGAGATTTCGTGGATGGAAAGTGGGGAAACTTGGGGAAATGCTAGATCCACTCGAAACCAAGCAAATCCATGGATCAAAATCAACAAAACATCATCAAAACTAACAAATCACAAAAAAAAATTGGGGCTATTTTTTTGTGGGGATTTTCGGATTTAGGACGAAATCAACAAAATCAAGCTAGAAAAAGAGGGGTAGGGGCTCCAAAAACGTGATCAACCTAAGCTCTGATCCATAGATGATGTAGGGCGGAACCCTCGTGGACGATCTTTCACGTTGGAGCGGATCCTCACGGGGAATCACGATGAACACGGGAAGAACGGAGGGAAATCACAAGGGGAAACACTCAAGAACAAGTCCAATCACACATCCACTAGACAATCAAACACACAAGATCCACAAGGTACATGAACAACAAAAGGAAAGATACAAGGTAAGGTTCATCTCCAGAGGAGGTCTTGATGGGGTCCACCTAGAAGGGGTCTTGAATCCGCTTGGGGATCTTCTCCAAGAGGTCCTGGGCTCCGAGGAGAAGTAACCAAGTGGATGAGCAAGACTCTCACACAAACATGAGCTAAAACCTAAGCTAACCGTAGAAAGAGGAGGGATCAAGTATATATGGTCTCGGGCGAAGGGGTACAAGGGGATCGAGTCCGGATGCATCTTGGCAGTGGGAGGCCGGATGTCCGGGCGTCGGGCGGATGTCCGGGCTTTCCCGAGACGCCGGATGTCCGGGCTAGGGGGCGGATGTCTGGCGGGCTGGTTCTGCCGATTGGGTCTTGGGTGAGGCCGGATTTCGTGGGGCGGATTTCCGGGGCATCGTGAAGAGCCGGACGTCCGGGGCCTGGGGGCCGGATGTCCGAGCCCTGTAGCTTTCGTGGCTGAGTTGCGGCGGCTGTGTTGGTGCCTCCAGGGGCCGGATGTCCGGGGCCCTGGCCGGATGTCCGGAGCTTCGGACGGGCGGATGTCCGGCCGACGCCGGATGTCCGGCTCTGCAGATTTCTCGGTTCCTCGTCGAGTTCCTTCATCCTTGTACTTGGGGACTTGTCCATCCTTCCGAGCATCTCCGAGAGGGTCTCCTTGGTACCTAGGCATGCATAGGGGAAGTGTCAAGTAGTATACCATCCTCGAAGGGGTCAAGTGAGCACGTGTAAAGGAGAAGATTCACCTTTGTGTATGTGAAGAAGAGGTCGCACGTGTCACTTGCCAAACGGACTCTTGACATGGTGATGACTGTAGGATGCTCCGCATCACGTAGCAATCACTATAGCTTCAAGATGAAAGGGAAAGAATATGTGCTACGACCTATGTCTCCTAGTCAAGTGATAGCCGACAAGCAAGCCACACATCATAGAGAAAAGAGTGAGAAAGTGATCCACCCAAAAGTGAGTGAGAGCCACAAGCCAAATTTGAGCGACTCTTAGCCTAGAGAAAAACCTCATCCTATTTGCCACCAAAAGCGAGATGAGAGAAGTGTGTGAGAACCCATCGAGTGTGATGCACTTTGTCCTTGTGTGCAAGGATGGAGAACCAAAAACTAACACCATTCACGAGCTACCTTTGGTGTTTCAATCTCTTTTGCAGGAATTTCAAGATGTTTTCCCCGATGAGCTACCTCCGGGTCTACCTCCTCTTCGAGGCATTGAGCACCGAATCGACCTCATCCCCGGAGCGCCTCTACCAAACAAAGCTCCATACCGAGTTAATCCCGAAGAAACCAAGGAGATTCAACGGCAAGTACAACTACTCATCGACAACGGCCATATACGTGAAAGCCTAAGCCCTTGTGCCGTTCCGGTTATTCTTGTGCCTAAGCCCGATGGAAGTTTTCGCTTGTATTCCGATTGTAGACCTATCAATGCGATCACCGTCCGTTATAGGCATCCCATTCCTCGTTTAGATGATATGCTTGATGAACTTAGTGGAGCCAATTTTTTCTCCAAAATTGACCTTAATATTGGCTATTATCAAATCCGCATACAAGAGGGTGATGAATGGAAAACTGCTTTCAAAACCAAATTTGGTTTATATGAATGGTTAGTGATGCCTAATGGTATCAGAGCTTAGGTTGATCACGTTTTTGGAGCCCCTACCCCTCTTTTTCTAGCTTGATTCTGTTGATTTCGTCCTAAATCCGAAAATCCCCACCAAAAATAGCCCCAAATTTTTTTTGTGATTTGTTAGTTTTGATGATGTTTTGTTGATTTTGATCCATGGATTTGCTTGGTTTCGAGTGGATCTAGCATCTCCCCGTTCTTCCCCGTGTTCATCGTGATTCCCCGTAGGATCCGCTCCAACGTGAAAGATCGCCCACGTAGGGTTCCGCCCTACATCCGCAACCTAACCAATTTTCTTCCCCATAGCATTAGTGGTTGCTTGAGTAGTGATTCGAGTCTCCTAAGGTGTTTCGGCTACTTAGGGACGATTGCTTCTTCATCAACCACCACCACCACTTCCACATAACCTTGCCCACCATACACTTCAACCACCCCCAACTTAACCCAATTGTTGATTGAGCTTTTTCGAGTTGTGATTCGAGTCTCCTAAGGTGTTTCAGCTACTTAGGGACGGCAACTTCAACTAACTCCGACACGTGTATAGCCCATCATTCCACTTCCGCATTGCCAAGTGCAAACCACCACCGCATTCCGCTACCACCATTTTGACATTTGACGCGTTTGAGATTTTGAGTTCGCGGTTTTCCGTTTCCTAAGGTGTTTGACTACTTAGGACGAGTCTCCATCATCTTGGTATCTACATCAAGAACACCGCTACTCATCATCACGGACGGTAACCTCCATATCATCTTGGTATCGTGGTATCCCTCCATTGTATATTCCCTTGCTTTTGCATTGTTAACCCCTAGCCTTACTTTTGCGCTATTTGCCTATCGAGACTAGCCATTTGAGTATTGCCGCAACGTTACTTGTGCACATTAGTGATCATACCTTCCATTACATACCATACCATATCATATTGGTATCATATCATCCATTGTGTCTCAAGTTTGTTCCGCATATACACAATTGCTATCTTGGTTTGTGCATTGTGCAACCGCCATACAAAAAAAAAGAAATAAAGCTTTTAAGCAAAAGAAAGAGAGCAAAGAAGCTTGTAAGCAAGTGCCATAGCATCATACCATATTGCATATAAGATTGTCATATCCGATCATCTTGGATCATCTTGAGACAAACACCGGGAACCATACATACATAGCATACTTGGGATAGAAGTTTATCCATTTTGCATCAAATAGGTTGTGCACAAGTGTCGTATCCGCCTATTGAGCAATTGTGCTAGCGTCTCTCTTGAGTTGTGCAACACGAGCGTTTTGGTGGATTCCACATTTTGAGCTCATTCCTTGGTTGCACGGCCCCATTTATCTATCCGTGTGTGTGTTTCCGTGTGCCACATATTGCTATTGGTCTACTTGTTTCGCTTGTGAATTTGTGAATCTCTTTCAACATTATTGACTCTTGCTAACATTTTGCATCAAATTTTTGTGCCACTATCCTCACCGAGCTCTACCATAAGCTTTATTTGATAGGTGTGAGTGAACAAGTCCGGTACCAATTCCACTATTCTTTCATCTCACATTGAGTGAAACGGTATACATCCTCAACTTTGGGAAAAGGTAACTTGGTATTGTTTATCTCATTTCCTACTCCCCTCTACTCGAGTCTTGTGATGGATAGGCAAGGCATTTCATCTTCGGTCTACTACAACAACGACGAGTTCGATGCCATGGAAAACAACTACGACGCCAAGATGCAAGCTAAAATGGAGGAGATCAAATCCCTCATCAAGTCCTACAAGCGATCTTCCTCATATTCGAGAAGACGCTCAAGAGCACATGCTTCCGAGCTACCGTCTCCGGCAAGATCACATCGGCATCGACACCATCATCAACAAGAACGTGAAGGTCAAGAGCTCAACATCGACAACCGCTCCACGACTTCACCATCTCCCTTGGCATCTTCGCCAAGCGACTTCAAGGCATCTTCGCCTTCGGATATTGGCATCTTCGCCAACAAGCACCCCAAGACTACGCCAAGAGAAGCTCCCCAAGCTCAAGTCCGCGACTTCCACGAGCTACTACGACCTCGACATCGACCACGAGATTCCTTTCTATGGGACTCAAGAACCCGAGGAGTACCTCGAGTGGGGCGTTTGATGGACGACTACCTCAAGCTACATCAAGTTCCTCCCGAAGATCAAGTGAAGTGCGCCACAAGAAACTTCCACGACTACGCCTCGACATGGTGGCTTCACACACCTTGGAGTGCTACGAGATGAGTTGGTCCAAGATGAAGAGAGCTTTGCGGCGAGTTCGTGCCTCCAACATACATGAACAACTTCGGCGCCAATTGGAGAACACCACCCAAGGATCCAAGTCCATCGACAAGTACTTCAAGGAGATGAAGATTGCCTTCTGACGAGGCGTGGGCGACCCCATGTCAATGAAGTTCCACTTCATGATGGGATTGCACAACGACATCTCCAAGACCATCTTCCTCGAGAACTACAAGTCCATCGACGACTACTACATTGGTGCTCTCAAGGCGGAACAAGAACTCATGAAGGCCAACGCTTCTCCACCCCAAGCAAACTTCGTGGAGACCAAGCTTACGACAAGCATGAGGCTAGTACCACCATGATGTCCAAGCCCGACAAGCTCCAAGACGATGCTCCCAAGTGCGACTTCACCGCCATCCCTCTTTGTGGCATTGTTGATGCCGAGTCTACCTTGACTCTTTTTCAAGATGGTGCGGCGACAAGCACGACTACGGAGACCTTCAAGGACCAAGCTTTGGAGGCAAGCGACAAGGTGGCGAGCAAGGATGATGCTTCCATCTTAGGAGGCGAGAGTGATGTTGTGCCATCTTCGGCCTTCATCCACGACGAGAGTGATGTTGAGCCATCTTCGGCCTTCATCCACGACGAGAGCGATGATGTGCCATCTTCGGCCTTCATCCACGACGACGACTACGAGACGGTTGAGCATGGAATTTTCCCTTCGACCACGGCGACGTCCGATGACTTGAGTGACTTGAGCCACCATATTGAGAGTGAGAGTGACTTCACCGCTAGCCCCATATATGTGTTGCCCCAATTCCCATGTGAGGAGAGCCACAACCCCCACCACTTGAGTGAGATGAGTGACCCCACCATACGTGAGCTTGAGTGCACCTATTTTGAGGGAGTGAGTGAACCACCACATAGAGAGAGTGAGATAGTTGATAGGTCTAGTGAGGCCATTTGCATTTCTAACAACTTGACCTCTACCTCTATTGTGTCTTCTCATTTGGTGCTAGGTCCCATTTATGATGACACGCCGATCCTCGACGACTCCGTCCTCCCTTTGGACAAGACGATGGCCATGGTGGAATATGATGCACCCCCCACATGGTTCCATCAAGATGAAGATGACCACCATTTGGTCTTTCCCACCTCACCTACACCACTTGAGTGGAATGACAAGGGTAACAAAGGTGACAGTGATGCTCTCGTCCCACTAGTGGACTATTTTGACATTGATTGCTTGCATGATGTCGATCACCCTATTGACATGATTCATTCTAGTATGATTTCCCCATGTGATGATTTGCCCATTTATGAATATGATGATTCTCATGTGGAGTCTATTAGTAGTGATGCTATGCTACATAGGATTTCTTGTGACAATTCTTTAGGTCACATCATGTTTGCTAATCCGCTTGACTTGTCATATGCTATGCATGAGATCCATCATATGTCTTATTTGCAATCTCTTCATAGTGACTATGCATATGCCATTAAAATAAACCCAATTTGCACATATGGCATAGATGACAAGCCCATGGTTATTGGCATTTGTTTTTCTTGTGATGATATTGATATGCTCCCTTTGCATCCTTTATCTCATATGCCATGCCATGCCCTCCTAACCCGGATATGCATTGTTTTGGATGTTGTCCATTTTCTCCAAATGATGTTTCCAATATTGCTCATGAGGAGACCCCCATAGTTTCCTCATACATGTTAGGAGAATTTGATCCATCCCATTCATTGCATGATCCCCATACTTGTGTGCACCACATGCTCCCCATGTTTGTAAATGCTTTCGATTCGCCATATACTTGCATTCTCAATTTGTGTCCCCATCGTGTCATACATAATAACTATTCTTTCATGATGGATGACATGTTCTTATACCATGCATCAAATTTCTTTGAGCGATGCTTATCTTATGCTAACTCACACGTGCACATACACATCATGATGGATGATGTGTACATTTACCACGCGCACAATTTCTTTGGTCTTTGTCTCTTTTGTGTAGGTACCCATGAATACTTGTCGACCTCGCAATCCCACGAGTTGACAAAACGAGCTCTAGAGAGCAACGATGATTTGGGATCCCATGGATTGTCTTTCCCACCGCTCACTTCGTGCAAACACTTGGCATTTCTTCTACATGGCCCTCACTTGGCTATGGGTTGTTCTCCATTATATATCCTTTGCCCATCTTGCCATGTTCACTTTGCATGATATGCCCATTCCTATGCCTTTGCCATGCATTTGTGACCCATGCTTTGCATTACACATGATGATTGATTCTAGTACTTGTATGTGTATTTGCAGCGTGGTGGAGATATTGTTTGGTATTGCCATGATTGCTTTGTGCCCCATGCCTATGATGACACTATGATCTTGCTTTGTGTTCGTGCTTGTGATATGTCATGTGCACTCCTTATGCCTATTATTTGCTCACATGTCATGATTACCATGATTTATTCTAGTGTGTTGCATCTTCGCTCCACTAGTTTGCACGACTTGATTACTATGTTTGCTTGCCTTGTTGCATCACCTATGATTCATACTTGCTCATTTCATGCGGTTGATGACAACCATCTACATGCTTTGCACATGATTGCTATTGCTTCTCGTCACTATCTCCATATGTTGCCTCTCTCATGCTAGATTTGCCATGTATTGAGTACAACCATGTTATTAGTCTTGGTCATGAGTTTGCCCCCATAGCATTGTCACATATGTTTGGAGATTTTGACATATTACTTGTGAAGCATGCTTGTCTTACTTCTTTGCACCATATACCTAGTGCCATGAATATTGCCATTGTTGCATCATGTTATTCATGCACTTGTGCTTCTAATGGTTATGCGCAAAAGATGAGAACCATCATGATGGATGATGTGTTTGTCTACCATGTGCATACTTTCTTTGTTTTGTTTTGTGCATGTGTAGGATACTTGGACTTTGTGTCGACTGCCACTTCACGTGAGTTGACCATTCGAGCCCTTGAGAGCGAGCCTCATACATTCTACCACGACTCGCTTCTACATCGCATTTGCTTCCACTTCGGCATTGTGAAGAATGCACAAGGACACGCCTTCAAGGTGACATCCTTCTTGAGCTTGGATATTGTGGATCATACTTCATGTGTTGCTTGCACCATTTGCACGCATGTTCGAGATATTGCTTTCACCCATGATTGCCACATTTCCATGCTTCATGATATATATACCTTGTGTGTTGCATCCAATTCTTGGTCTACTTGCTACTATCATATGATTGGTTGCACCAATATCATTTCTTCACATATGCCATGTCCCTTTGCTTGTCACATGATTCACTTGATTGCCTCACACATGATGAACAATTGCTCTTTCTATTGTGTTGAGTGCCACTCCATCTTCACTACACCCTATGCACATTATGCTTGGATTGTCTTGCACTTGACCCATGTGTTTAGACATCTCATCTTATTTGGTGTTGTGAATGATTCCTATGCCTACCATCGACCATTTGTCGAGCACTTTATGCATGTTTGCTATGATCTTGAGGTAGATGCTTATTCTCTTGTCACACATATTTGCATCACTACCTCACATTTACATGCTTGTTTCCATGATGACCTTGATTTTGCTCAATTCATATGCTTACATGCCATGTCACAATCCTTTGTCACACCCTATGCTATGCTTGATGACAACACTTGTTTGGTGAAATCACCTCTTGAATGCTTGGTTTTGCACTAACGCTAACCACATTTGTTTTTCCAAGTGTTTGTTCTATTTGCTCCTTTTGAAGGAATCACAAGATGGTGCGACATTGGAGAGTGCTTATTTCGAGCTTCAAGATGATGAGTGCTTGGTGATCGTCCGCTTGACACGGCACCGCCATCTCTTTCCCATGGTGATTTGGTTTTGATCCGAGGTCGGATCTTTCCAAGGGGGAGGGGATGATGCGGAGCATCCTATGGTCATCACCATGTCAAGAGTCCGTTTGGCAAGTGACACATGCGACCTCTACTTCTCATACATAAAGGTGAATCTTCTCCTTTACACGTGTTCACTTGACCCCTTCGAGGATGGTATACTACTTGACACTCCACTCGTGTGCATGCATAGGTATTGCCGGAGCTTCACGGACGACGAGGAGGAGTGCAAGCGCCAAGGAACACCTACACCATCCGCGAGGGAAGCACGAAGAGAAGACGGAAAAAGATTTGAGCTGCGGAGTCCCCAATGGCCGGACGACCGGAGGCCACCGGACGTCCGACACTCTCCGGCAATGACGACCGATTTAACGCCGGACGTCCGACAAGTCCTGGCGTGGACGACCGACACCGACCGGACGACCGGTGCTATGGCGACGAACAGAAATTTACGGATGTCCGAAGACTTCCGGACGTCCGAACCGTCCCGAGCTTCCGGACGTCCGACCCCTTCCGGACGTCCGACGCCTGTGTGCGTTGCCGTGGGCCTTTGGCCTTGTATCCCTCTCCCACTTACCCCTTCGTGGCTTAGACTATAAATAGACCACCTCCACCTCCTTTCTCGAGTTAGCAAATATGATAGCTCATTCTTAGGTGAGCTTTGCTCCTACCTCTTCTCTTGAGAGAGAGACTACCACTCCCATGGAGTTCAAGACCTCCATGTGAGAAGATCCTGCGGGATATCATCAAGACCCCCATCTTGGGCGGACCTCATCAAGACCTCCTCTCGGAGATGAACCTTACCTTGTATCTTTCCTTTTGTTGTTCATGTACCTTGTGGATCTTGTGTGTTTGATTGTCTAGTGGATGTGTGATTGGACTTGTTCTTGAGTGTTTCCCCTTGTGATTTCTCCCCGTTCTTCCCCGTGTTCATCGTGATTCCCCGTAGGATCCGCTCCAACGTGAAAGATCGCCCACGTAGGGTTCCGCCCTACATCATCAAGTCTTTTGTGATGAGGATTCGAGCCCCGCTCTCGTTGTCTCCAAGGTCTTGACTCTTCAACATCAACAAGAAAAAGACCAACGATGCCACATCTTCCACACAAAAGCCGGCATCAATGGACGGTCCATCAAGGTCATCATCGATGGAGGTAGTTGCCACAACTTGGCAAGTGAAGAACTATGCTCCAAGCTCCAATTGGTCAAGAGGAAGCACCGCACCCTACAAGGTTCAATGGCTAAGTGACTCACGTGATATCTGAGTCGAGCATACGGTCCAAGTCTCCTTCAAAATTGGTGCTTATGAAGACACGTTGGAATGTGATGTGGTCCCAATGACCGTTTGCCACCTACTTCTAGGTCGACCATGGCAATTCGTAGTGGTGTCATCCACAATGGGCGCACCAATCACTATAGCTTCAAGATGAAAGGGAAGGAATATGTGCTATGACCTATGTCTCCTAGTCAAGTGATAGCCGACAAGCAAGCCACACATCATAGAGAAAAGAGTGAGAAAGTGATCCACCCAAAAGTGAGTGAGAGCCACAACCCAAATTTGAGCGACTCTTCGCCTAGAGAGAAAAACCTCATTCTATTTGCCACCAAAAGTGAGATGAGAGAAGTGTGTGAGAACCCATCGAGTGTGATGCACTTTGTCCTTGTGTGCAAGGATGGAGAACCAAAAACTAACACCATTCACAAGCTACCTTTGGTGTTTCAATCTCTTTTGCAGGAATTTCAAGATGTTTTCCCCGATGAGCTACCTCCGGGTCTACCTCCTCTTCGAGGCATAGAGCATCGAATTGAGCTCATCCCCGGAGCGCCTCTACCAAACAAAGCTCCATACCGAGTGAATCCGGAAGAAACCAAGGAGATTCAACGGCAAGTACAACAACTCATCGACAACGGTCATGTACGTGAAAGCTTAAGCCCTTGTGCCGTTCGGTTATTCTTGTGCCTAAGCCCGATGGAAGTTTCCGCTTGTGCTCGATTGTCGACCTATCAATGCTATTACCGTTCGATATAGGCATCCCATTCCTCGCTTAGATGATATGCTTGATGAACTTAGTGGAGCCAACTTTTTCTCAAAAATTGATCTTAAAAGTGGCTATTATCAAATCCGCATACAAGAGGGTGATGAATGGAAAATCGCTTTCAAAACCAAATTTGGTTTATATGAATGGTTAGTGATGCCTATGGGTCTTCGGAAGCTCCCGGTACTTTTGTACGTCTTATGCATCATGTGCTTCGTCCTTATATTGGAGTCTTTGTTGTGGTTTACTTTGATGATATTCTTGTGTTTAGCAAAACCATGAAAGAGCACATTAATCATGTAAAATCTGTGTTGCAAACTCTTCGCAAGGAAAGCCTTTATGCAAACTTGAAAAATGCACTTTGGGGGTTGACAAAGTGGTTTTCTTGGGTTTTGTAGTTTCCCAAAGGGTGTCCATGTTGATGAATCTAAAATTGAAGCAATTAAAACTTGGCCCCAACCCACCAATTTGCAACAAGTGCGAAGTTTTCTTGGTCTTGCGGGTTTCTATCGTCGCTTTGTGAAAGATTTTAGCACAATTGCCGCTCCTTTGCATGCTTTGAGCAAGAAGAATACTCCCTTTGTTTGGGGAACTTTGCAATCAACCACTTTTGATGAGCTCAAGTCTTTGCTTACTCATGCTCGATTCTTGCTTTGCCCAATTTTGACAAAACTTTTGAGGTTCATTGTGATGCAAGTGGTACCGGAATTGGCGGAGTTTTGATGCAAGAAAAACGAGCCATTGCTTATTTTAGTGAAAAACTCTCCGGTGCTCAACTTAATTATCCCATCTATGACAAAGAATTGTATGCTTTAGTGCATGTGCTACATGTTTGGGAACATTACCTTAGACCTCATGAGTTTAACATCCATACCGATCATGAAACGCTTAAGTACCTCTGATATAGGCAAAGGAGGACATCAACCTCAAAGGTCAAACTAAATTGAACAAGCGTCATGCAAAATGGAGTGAATTCATTGAATCTTTTCCTTATGTGATCAAGTACATTAAGGGTAAAGAAAATGTAGTTGCCGACGCGCTTTCACGCATATGCATGCTTGTCACTCAACTTGAGTTGAATGTTATTGGTTTTGAGCATATAAAAGACTTGTATGAGCATGATCCATCTTTTGCTTCTCCTTATGCTAAGTGTTTGACGCATACGTCTTGGGAACAATATTACATCAAGGATGGTTACCTTATGAGAGCTAACAAACTTTGCATTCCCGAGTCTTCTCTTCGTTTGCTCCTTTTGCAAGAGGCCCATGGAGGCGGACTCATGGGACACTTTGGACGCGACAAGACATTTGCCACGCTCTCAACCAACTACTTTTGGCCCAAGATGTTCCGCGATGTCTCACGCTTCACCAACCGATGCTATACATGTCGCAAAGCTAAGTCTAAAGCTCAATCTCATGGTCTTTACATGCCTCTCCCTATTCCATATCAACCATGGGAAGACATTAGTATGGATTTTGTACTTGGTTTGCCTAGGACTCAAAATGGCAAGGATTCCGTCTTTGTTGTTGTGGATAGATTTTCTAAAATGGCACATTTCATACCTTGCAACAAGATAGACGATGCTTCACATGTTGCCAATCTCTTTTGTAGGGAAATCTTGCGACTCCATGGCGTACCAAAGACAATCGTCTCCGATCGTGACGTCAAGTTCTTGAGTTAATTTTGGAAGACCCTATGCGCCAAGCTCGGAATCAAGCTCTTGTTCTCCTCGGCATACCATCCTCAAACCGATGGCCAAACGGAGGTGACGAACCGCACACTATCCACTCTACTTCGTGTCTTGATAAAGAAGAACATCAAGGAATGGGAAGCATGTCTACCCATCGCCGAAAGTACGCCTACAATCGTGCAAGACATTCAACTACCGGCAAGTCCCCCTTGAGGTCGTCTATGGTTTCAACCCCTTGTCCCCATTGGACATTCGACCACTTCCTCTCCTGGCGCACCAACATGGATGCAAGTGAACGAGCAAGCTACATCAAGAAGATGCACGAAGACACAAGGCACACCATTGAGCGCCAAGTACAACGTCAAGCAAACAAGCTCAACGCCAACAAGCAACCCATCGTCTTCAACATTGGTGATCTCGTGTGGCTACACCTTCGCAAGGACCGCTTCCCCAAAGAACGCAAGTCCAAGCTTCTCCCTCGAGCCGATGGACATTTCAAGGTGCTATGCACGCTACAACGACAACGCCTACAAGATCGACCTACCTCGAGACAAATACAACGTGGCGACATCTTCAACGTCAAGGACCTCGCACCATTCACGGAGATGAAGCTTTTGATCCGAGGTCGGATCTCTCCCAAGGGGGAGATGATGCGGAGCATCCACGATCATCCCCATGGAGTTACAACCGTCTCATCAAGAGCCAAGAGGACCCATGACACGAGCTAGAGCTAGAGCTCTCGAGAACGAGGTGACCTCTTTCCTTATTGATATCACATATGATCCACGCGAGACATGGCTACTACCTAAGTCCGATATGCTATGCATGATTAGGTGTCAAGGGGAACCTCCCGAGGATGCACGTGAAGATGGACAAGCCACCAAGTCCGCGGATAAAGAGAACCAACGGAGAAGGCCAAGAACACCTTCCAGGCCCCGGACATCCGGCCCCTGGAGCTTCTACCTCAACAGGATCCAATCTGGCCAAGTCTCCAGGGCCCGGACACCCGGCGTCCAAGCCCGGACATCCGCCCCTCAGCCGATATCCGGCCCCACTGAAATCTGGCGCCTTTCCCGATTCGGCTGAAGAAGTCGCCTCAGCCTGACATCCGGCCGAGAGTCGACATCCGGCGCCTTATGGCGGCCCGGACATCCGGCCCGACGCCTGACGTCCGGCCTCCTCGTCACAAGCAGTGCCTCGTGGCCTTGTCCCTTGTACCCCTTCGCCGAGACTATATATACTTGTTCCCTTTCCTCTTTCTAGGGTTAGCATTGGATTAGCTCATATTCTTGTGTGAGAGCCTTTGCTCATCCACTTGGCTACTTCTCCACCGAGATCGGGACCTCTCAGGAGAAGATCCCCAAAGCGGATTCAAGACCCCTTCTAGGGTGGACCCCTCAAGGCCTCCTCATGGAGAGAAGAACGGCTACCATTTGTATCTTACCTTTGTTGATCTAGAATCTTGTGCCACTCTATGTGATCGATAATCTAGCACTTGTGTGATTGATCTCTTGTCGGTTTCGTGATTTCTCTCCCGTTTCTCTCGTGTTCTTCCGTGTGTTCCTCGCGATTCCCCGTAGGATCCGCTCCAACGTGAAAGATCGTCCATGTAGGGTTCCGCCCTACATCACTCTCCGCCTGTGCCCCCTTTTATAGGGGAGCACGCCCGGGGGCTGGCACCTACCACCCAGAGGGTAACTGCCCCACTCCACCAATCTAGCCCCTCTACGTCGCTGACGACGTCCATAATCGACGACCGCCATCCTGCGCCAATCCACGGTGTTGAGCTTACTGCCATGACACTCATTTCCGCGTCTACGCATCCGCCACCAACCCTGCGCAATGCATGCGGCATACCTGACGAAAGGAGTAGTGGGATGAGTAAAATGGCAGTTACGTCCCCGTGAAAGTAAGCATCCCAATGGGCCACTAGGTGGGTTGCCCCACGTCGTTCAGCATGACCCACGGGAAAATCAAAAACTGATTCAATCACAGGTTAAAGAAGAAGCAAGGAAGATGATGCGGAGCATCCCACGCTCATCCCCATGTACACTCCATCTACTCTCCAAGCCCCAAGGATACACAAGATGAGACCTCGACTATGCGCCATTGGACCTAAGGTGAACTCGCTCCTTTCTGAATCGTCCCTTTCCGCATGTAAGACATGGATGCTACTTCAAGCGCGGACATTGTGCATACTCAAGTACACCCGAGGAGATCATGGAGAGCCCAAGGACCAAGGCCAAGCGTGCGCGGGAGCGAGGGAAGGAGAAGGAAGAAAGGGACCAGGACAGCCCGGACATCCGGCCCTTGGCCCGGACATCCGGCCCTTGGCCCGGACATCCGGCCCTTCCAGCAAGCCCGGACATCCGGCCCCAGCCCGGACATCCGGCCCCCCATCACTGGCCAAAAGCTCTGAGGGCGGACATCCGGCCCTGCCCCGGACATCCGGCTCTTCCGGAAGCCCCGGATATCCGGCCCCTCGCCCCGGAAATCCGGCCCCCCATCACCGATTGCGTTTGGAAGACCCTTGGCCGGACATCCGGCCCCCTAGCCGGACATCCGGCGTCTCGGAAAGCCGGACATCCGGCCCGACGCCCGGACATCCGGCCTCCCACGCCTCTGTGATGCATCCGGACTTGTCCCTTGTACCCTTCGCCCCAAGACTATATATATACTTCATCCCCTTCCTCTTTTTAGGGTTAGCGTTGATTTAGCTCATAGATAGAGTCGCTCATCCATACCGGATCTACTCCACGAGAGACCGCGGCCCCTCTTCGGAGACGATCCACCTTGGATTCAAGACCTCCCTTTGCGGAGAAGACCATCATCAAGACCTCCTCACGGAGAAGAACGACTACCGTTTGTATCGTCCTTTGTTGACCTTGAATCATGTATCTCTCTTTGTGTTCTTTGATCTAGCATTTGTGTGACCGATTCCTTGTTGGTTGAGTGTTTTCCCTCGTTCCTCCCCGTGATTTCCTCGTGTTCTTCCGCTCGTTCTTCGTAATCCACCGTAGGATCCGCTCCAACGTGAAAGATCGTCCACGTAGGGTTCCACCCTACATTAGAAGATATTAAGGAAGACATGAATCCCATTGCGGTTTGGCTAAAGCGTGCGCCCGTTTATTTGTTGGGGCCTACCCCAACGATGCCAGGCGGCACATGTCAGCTATGCCCGGGGGCTCCTATCGGTACAACAAACATTCACGTTTTGTTGCCCGGACTTATACATAGGCGTGATGGCATCACATGTCCACCACCAAACTACAAAACAAGACCAAGCCAGAAGGACCGCTCTTCGTGAGATCAGGCAGCTGATCAAGAATACCAAGTCAAACAAGACAGGAGAAGAATTACCTTGGGAAGGCCTCCCTTGCCGGGCGGGAGAGCCTGGCCGGGTCGAGGCCTCCCCAAGGACAAGTCCAATATTTTACCAGCAGGCTTTCTAGGTCCACCAAGTGCGAGAACTCCTGCCAAGGCATCACCGCTCCATCGCACCACCACACCACGATGCAAATCACTTGACAATGTGGTGTCGACCCCCCAAGTGACCGGTGCTGTCGTAGAAGTGTTCCATGACAATACCAAAATTATCATCAAGGGTAACTGACATGGTGTTCCATGGTGATAAATGGCGCGTCATGGAAGTGTTTTCGTCAAGGGTAACTGACATGTGGCATCCACCGTAAGGGGTCGCCCTTAAGCTATCGGTTCTGGTTTGGATCTGATAACCCGTTAATAGCCCGGACCAATGGGGATTTTCCACGTGTAAAATTCTGATTCGCAGGAGGATCCACGTGTCAGCTCAGCGTTGGGACAGATGTCATCCAGCAAATGTACGGGATGCGCCTATGATACGTCGACACGTGGCTCGACACAATAGTGGCCCATTCTGATCAAAAGGATCGGGCCATTTGACTTGGTCAAAAGGTAGCGGCCCGATGCGCACAAAGCCTGTTAACAACCTGTTCGCATATAGCCCATTTATAGCCCGCTAACTCACGGCCCGTTATGGCCTATACGAATGAGGCCTAATAGTGTCAGCTAGGTTGTCCAATATGATTCAAGCTCATTGAAACTTTTGGCCGATGCATGGCCCATGACGTCTTTCGGCCCGGATGAGGCCTTTTGTAACTCTTGGCCCATTAACCGTCCGTGGTGAAACTGGCCCATATTGAAAGTATATCGCTTTATACCCATTAATGGCCCATTATTCGATTGGGCTGTTTCTAGCCCGTGTTATCTTTCGGCCTTCTAAGGGCCCATTTATTCTAGTTCTCATTTGCAGCATATGATTACTTACGGTCTGTTACTGGCCTGTTCCTCTTTGGGGTCAAATTCAGCCCGTGGTTAAAGTTGTCCCGTTTGTGGCCCATTAATCCATTAGGTTATTTTCGTAGCATTGTCAAATACAACCCATTAACGACCCGTTATCCTAGTAGATAGAATTAAGCTCGTTATACCCATCGGCCTATTAACGGCATGTTATGGTGGTCCCATAAACCGATGATTCCCACTCTAGCCCATTTACGACCCATATTGCGGTATGTTATTAGTCCACTAATAGTATGGCCCATGTTTGGCCAATCGATCATACGGCCTGTAGAAGGCCCATTGATTCTATGGCCCGTAGAAGGCTCGTAGGAGGCCCATGGTCATTATAGCACATAGCAGGACCATGGCTGCAACGGTCCGTATGTTGCCGATGGTTATTGTAGCCTAGTTTTAAAAGTTAGGTTAGTGCGGCCACTAGCAAACCGAGGAAAAGGAACTGCACTGGCTACAAGCAAACAAATAAACAAGACAACAAGGAAATAAATAAGCAAGCAACTTACGCTAGGCTATTGCGGCTATTACACATATTACATCCACTAGGCATCAAAGTTCGCCACTAGTGCAAATATGGGGAAAAAGCAGCATTACGTACACTGGTTCTCAAAGTTGGCGACCAGTGCAAATAAACGCCGCAGCAAAACAAGTCCAGAACTGAAACCACTTCAGAAGAGCTCAAGAAATAATATCCTGGGTATCCACCATGCTGGCAAGCCGCTTAGCAAGCTTATCAGCTTTCTCTAGTTTGGCGCTTAAATCCTCCAGCGGTTGCTCTTGCACCAGAAAGTATGCATCTGACTTCTGCAGGGACTTCCTCAGTCCTTTGGCTTCGTGTCGCAGCACATCAGATCAATGTCTTATAACTTGAAGTTGGGACTCAAGAAGTCGAATCGATTCAGCTGAGTTCAAGAGCTTGTGCCCGGCAGATGAGGCCAAGAACTTTCGAACACTACATCAAGACAGGACTTTGGGGGTTATCTCATTGTATTCAAGATAGTTTTTATCAGAGTTCCGAAAGACTAACAGGGATGTCTCATGTCGCGGGGATGTACTCCGGGTAACCTCCTCCGCACCCAATAACATTTCAAGACATCGGGAGTAGCAAAGTCCCTCCTGCCGACTAGCTGTGTGGCCGGATCCCTGGGCCGGTTAGGATCACGTGGCCGGCTTCTCAAAGACGGCGCACTCATAGAAGGTGGCTTTGGGGGTGGGCCGGCTCCCAACAGTCGGCCCCTCATCCTCGGAGTCTGCAGTCACCAACCATGACGAGACGGGCGTGGCAATAGTGCTGCCTGCTACCCCGAATCTCGGAGGGGCATGGCTACAGTATGTGCTGACCAAGCAGCCACCTACCCGCATGGCATGGGACTATAGCCATGCGGCATGTGACGCGGCCCGTTCAGCAAGGACCGTGCTACACTAAAAGGCAATCAGCATGGCCTGCAGGCGGCGGGCCCTACCTATTTGCCAGATTCTCGGCAGCCGGCGGGGCCCTCCAGAGATGGGTCCCATTAGCCGGCGGAGACCCCGGCGACCTTAGACACTAACTTCTGGGTCCTACACCTGGCCGTATTACCATTGTACCCCTGGGGGGTCGGCCTATAAGACCCCCCGGCTCACCCATGCAAAGGGTTCATCTCTCATTCCACACACACACCATTGCAAGGACAAGAGGGAGAGCTCTACACTTCTTCCTCCTCTAGCAACACAACTCTTGGAGCAACTCTGTATACTCTTGATCATAGTCATCTCAACAGGACTAGGGGTGTTATCTCTCCGGAGAGCCTCGAACCTGGGTATATCTCGTGTGCTCCTGAGCTCGTGCTCACTCTCGCTTCCGGAACCCGACGACGTCCTCATGGCTCCACCCGTGATAAGCCACTCCCTAGCATCTGCCATGAGATTAGCACGACAGTTGGTGCCCACTGTGGGGCCATTCGCGGCGTCGGCCAGAGTTGTGTTCCGGATAGGAACCAACCTTCCCTCTGGCGAGTGCGTCGCGTCTGGCCTGATCAACCAGCCCGATGCGTTCGTTTGTGCTTGCACTGCAACAACCGATGCGGGAGCCGTCTGCCCCGCGAGCTGCCTCATCGACCTCTTCGGGAAGCTCAGCCTCTCTGATGCGGTCGCTACCAACGGGTACCCCGACGACGAGGTGATCATCGACGACCCGCTCCCTCCTCTCGCTAGCAACGCCTCTGCCGGCGCGATCGATGCTGGCGTCTTCATGGAGGTGATGGTCACTGTGACAGCCAGTCCACTGGCGAGGCCTCCGGGGACCCATTGCAAGCAGCAATGCGGGACCTGGCTGCTCCCATCATGTAACGCCCTGAGACCGATGCGCCAGATGTCTTCCAGTTATTCGCCGGTGTTGCCATGTCATCCTCTTGCGTGTTGCATTTTGCCATGTGAGAATTTTTTTCCGTTAAACATAGACCCAATTTTTCCTTTATTTTGATTCCTTAGAATCTTTTTTTTGTCTTTCTGGCGGTATCAAACAGCCACCTAATATCTTATCCGCCTCTTCAGGAAAATGAATATCTCCGGAAAATATTTTGAGTTCCGTATGGCTTTTTTCTCTTCACTCGGACCAGTCCGCCTAGTCGACTTCTTGTATTTTTTGTGAGTTGTGTATCCACTCCAATAATACTATTGTCAAGTATCTTTAGGGATGAAGATCTCGGCAAGATATGAAGTTCTTGAAGAATGAAAAAAAACCTGCATTTCATCGGTTTGTTTTTTAAAACTTGCATTCGTTCGGGTCTCCTAGTTCTCTTCGTTGTCCGTTCTGAGCCCAGACACACTCGCACGGGCCCGCGACACCTCAGAATATTATTTTATAAGTGGCATAAAAATATACTCGAAATGGGATGAAAGTTGGCGTGCGGTGTAGTTGTGTTGTAGGTAGGCCGCCTGCCAAATTTTACCGCATTCGGAGTCCGTTTGGTGCCCCAACGAATAACTATAGCGGCACTATAGCCGTCTACTCGTCGGACGTTTTGGTCTCCGAAACAGTCGCCGGGCTTCCCTTCTTTTCTCTCCTCTCAGCCCAACCCTTCTACACAGCCCACAACCAGCCCACTAAAACCCCCCTCCGACCCAAACCGTCGGATCTCGATTGGAGGGTCTAGAAACCCCTAAATCCCTCCAAACCCTGATCCCTAGCTACCGCTGCTATAAATAGACACCTTCCCCTTCCAAATCAGGCAGCCTACCCCCCCTCCACTAACCTCTAGCCTCCCCCTCGGATCAGCTACCGCCGCCACCTCGAAATTCGCGCCTAGCCGCTCCTCCGCCGTCGACCTCGCCGGGCGCCACCGCCTTTCGTTGCCTCGCCCTCGACCCTGCAGCCGCCACCCTACCCGCCTCACCGGAGCCTCGCTGACCCCGGGAACCGGCGGATCCGGTGCCCTCTCATCCAAATCCGGCCGGCCCGAGCGACCCGCCGACCCTCGTCCTCTCCGGCGTGCCGCCGCGCCGCCATGGCGTCGGCCTCCTCTGCCAGCCGCCGCCGGGACAACCCCGTCCTGGCTCCTCCTCGTCCATTGAAGAAAATGCTACCAAGTATCCCCTTCATCCCGCATCGCGTCATCCACTTCCCACGAGGTTGAAATTCTGCTGTCCCCATACCTGCTATATTATGTGTGCATCTTTTTCATGTCATAACTTTGTGCATGTGGCTTCGATTTGCGTGTATATTATGTTAAAATGTTAATCTATGAATTCTCTACATGATGGTGTAGCTTGCATGCATGTTACTGTCCATATTGATGCCTTAGTCCTCGTTGCAAAAGTGCTAAATGTTATAACCTGATGAAGATTGTTGTAACTTGCCTATTTGTCTTTTTCATAGCATTTTGTGTGATTTTCTTTTGAGCATCATGCCAACATGTTTTAAGAGCATAATCATGCAATCTTTTCTGTGGTGCAATCCATGTATTTTGATATTCCCTTTGGTGACTAGCACAAGCTTGCAAACTGGGGTACTTGATGTTGCTGATTTGAGTGACGTGGTGATTTCTGCACTCTATCATATTATGTTGCCATGTTAACTTGTTGCTACCTGTGAATCCATGCACATTACGGATATTTTCAGTGATTAGTTATTGTTGTACATGTTATGCTCTATCCATCCATGCCCTTTTTTGCAATTATAGCCTACTGTATACCATGCTCTCAAATTGCTAAATAATGTTGCTGTCAGCCTGTTAATAGTAAGTTCATTTTTGCCATAAGAATAGCTAGTGTTCTATGCATTCTATGACCATGTTCTTAACACGAGTAGTTGCACAAACATGTTTTCTTGCCTTTTGTTCTATTTGCGTGCCATGCTATGTTGTGTGTTGAGTTTAACAAGCTTGCAAACATGCCTACTTAATGTTGTTTCTACAATGTCCAGTAAATTTCACGTTGTCTGTGAATCTGTTATTATTTGCAATATTGCCATGATGTTTTAAACATGTTCTAGTGGTGTTTGGCAGTAGCTCAGTGATCATGTTTTGTAGTGCTTGACATGTACATGAATCTATTTTCAGCCTCGCTCTGTTTTCACAGTGTCTGGGAATCTGTTATAACTTGCAATTTTGTCTTGATGAATGCCTTTGATCAAGAGGTTACATGGAGATGCTTAGTAAGCATGTTTTTCCATGTTTAACATGTAATTTAATGCCATGCTTTTGTTTTCCATGATCATGCGCCCTAGCATGCTTGTTTCATGCCTCCAACATGTCAACATGTTATTCCTGCTCACATGTATGCCCTATTTCAGTCATAATCTGTTTTATAAAGTTGCCTTTTTGCTTTGATAATGATGGATTAATAATGATGGCTATGAACCTGAACCTTGATGATAATTAAATCATGTAATCTCTACTTCAAGTGCATATCATGCTTGTGCCTATCTTGTTCATGTAGCATGTTGTTATGGTGCTTGTAAGATGCCTAGTTGTTGTTTGGGACAGTTTGTCTTTGAAACTTGTTTCGGGTGTATGTGTTGAACCGTTGCTCCGTTTTGATCATGTCCTATATGAAACTTGCTTGGTCTTGCATGTAGTTTCATCATGCCATGTTGCATCCATGTTTTGGAGTGTTTGTCATTGTGTTTTGCTTATAATTGCATGCCATGTTTAACTTGTGATGCTAATATCTTCTTGGCTGTAGCTCCGAATTAAATGAACTTTACATGTAACTTGACTAGAAAAATGCATAAATCATCATGGTGCATCTTAACTTTCTGTTTAATAACTTTACCTCAGTACCAATTTTCAAATTTTCATATGGGGTCTTTCCGGAATTGTTATATGATGATTCCGGCCTCATTTAAACTTGCTTGATGTGTTTTTCTTGTATGCATGACCTCTTGCCATGAGTAGCATCATATAGCCTTGTAATGCATCATACTTGGTTGAGCACCTTGGCTTGTTTATGTGTTGTGTGCTTACCATGTTGAGCACCTTGACCATGATCGTCTCTTCTTCATGGATTCGGTCATCTTCCTAGCGGGATTTCACGCAAGATGACCGACACCTTGGATCTCACTACTATCTTTGCTTTGTTAGTTGTCTCGATCCTATCGCCATGTCCTGCTAACTACCACTTATTTATTAAGCCTCCGAAATTGCCATGCTAGCCTCTAACCTTTTTCACTGTCCTAGGAAACTGTTGTTTGGCTATGTTACCACTCTGGTCAGCCCCTCTTATACTGTTGCTAGTTGCAGGTGCAGTTGCAACATGTTCCATGTTGGGAAATGTATATCATGGATATCTTGGCAAATCAGAATATCTCTTATTTAATTAATGCATCTATATACTTGGTAAAGAGTGGAAGGCTCGGCCTTTTGCCTTATGTTTTGTTCCACTCTTGCTGCCCTAGTTTCCGTCGTGCCAGTGTTATGTTCCTTGATTTTGTGTCCCTAACACGATGAGGGTTTATGGGACCCTCTTGACAGTTCGCTTTGAATAAAACTCTCCCAGCAAGGCCCAACATTGGTTTTACCATTTTCCTAATAACAACTAAAACTTGCCGCGGGACCGGCTAGCACCCGAGGACTCTTAGTTAACAACCCGGGCCAGTGCTCCTCATGAGTGTTGGTCCAAAATGGGCAGCCTACGGGGCCACCACGGGGAAACTCAAGGATAGGTTTTACTCGTAGCTTGTCCCATCCGATCGTGGCCATAGACAAGATACGCGTGGCTCGTATCAGGGTGTCGGCACGTCGGGAAGTCTTGCTGGTTTTGTTTTACCATGGTCAAAATGTCTTGTGTACCGGGATCCCTAGTTTGATAGGATGTCCCGCGATGGAGGATTCTCTCCGTGGATCGTGAGCTTTTCATGGGAAAAGATGGGACACCCCTACAGGGTTTAAACTTTCGAGAGCCGTGCCAGCGGTTATGTGGCAGATTGGGATTTGTTAATTTCCGGTTGTAGTGGACTTGAACTAAACTCAATTAAAATACACCAACCGCGTGCGTAACCGTGATCGTCTCTTTTAGAGTAAGGTCGAGAAGAGAACACGGTGGGGTTATGTTTGAACGTAAGTAGTTCAGGATCACTTATTGATCATCACTAGTTTGTGACCGTTGGTGTAGTTTGTCATCTTACTATTGTATTCGTAAGTTAGCCACCATTAAATGCTTAGTCGCTTGCTGCAACCTCACCACTTATCCATTCGATAACCATTAAGCTTTACTAGTCTTGGTACCCATGGTAATGGGATTGTTGAGTCCTCTTGGCTCACAGATTACTACAACAATAGTTGCAGGTACAAGTAATGCGATGATCATGACGTGAGAGCAATGTTTACTTGTTTTGGAGTTCTTCCTCTCCTTCTTCTTCGATCAGGGGATAGGTTCCGGGTCGGCAGCCTGAGCTAGCAAGGTGGATGCCGTTTGAGTTTCTGTTTGTCTTTCATCCGTAGTCGGATGTTGTTCTCATGTATGATGTTTGATGTATTCGTGTGGCATTGTATGTCTTTGTATGTATCCCCAACTATTATGTAATGGTACAATGTAATGATATCCACCTTGCAAAGCGTCTTCAATATGCGGCTCTATCCTTGGTGGGACCTTTGAGTTCCTCTCGGACAGGATCGCATATTGGGCGTGACAAGTTGGTATCAGAGCCTCGACCAACCATAGGAGACCCCTTGATTGACCGTTGTCGAGTCTAGAAGAAAACCCTTTTCGGAGTCTAGTTATATCGGAGAGTAGGAATTCTTTTTACTCCTCAGCCCTTCGTCGCTCTGGTAAGAAATCTTGACGTAGGTGTTTTGACTTACTCCTCTTCCCCTTCAAACTTCATTTAGGATCACCCAGTTAGTTTTTGTTCGTTGCACGTCAGCTCTTTTCATCCGGCGCACTTCTCTTTGAGTTGGTTCGCCCCTCGTTGTCCTTTGCAAGATCAATCCTAAGTTCTTTTTCAACAATGTTGTTTCCCCGTACTAAGATAAACAATGTCGTCTGAAGTTGTCTTTCTTTTTCCCACCCACCCACCCTTTGTTCTTCTTGGAGCCAGAGTCCATAGTCGAGTACCCATCCTACTCGTGCAAAGCCTTTGCATTCTTTCCTCAATTATTTCAACCGGTGCTTGTCTCTACAAGTTATTCGTTGGTTCCCCATTCTAGTTGCCTTTGTTTTTCCCGCCCTCCCACCCATTTTCTTCCCGGAGTCTGAGCCTCTATTCGAGCATCAATTTCATTCGTGCGAAGCCTCTTTAGTCTTTCCTCAATTGTCTCGACCGTGAATTCTCGTCAACTTCATCATGGTTCGTCTCGTTTTCTTTTCCTGTGGATTCAATTCCAATTTTCGGGTTCATCACATGTTTTTCCTTGACTGAAATGTTTCCTCTTGCTTGTTCGCTTCTCGCTATTTAATCATTCCGGAGTGCTAAAGACATCTTGAAGATTCGTGGTTGTCTTCAAATTAATTCAAGGTTGTCACCTCATTTGAGTCTTTCAATCGTTCTGGTGCATCATTTCTCTTTCAAACAATTCTTTCCAACGGTGTTTCTTTTGTGTGGGCCCTAACCCACAGGTCTTTTCCACAATCTTACCTGGCTCTTCTAATTTTCCGGAGTTACTCCCAGTTCTTTTGAAGTTTGACATAAGAATGAATTATCATCAGTCAATTGCCGTCTCCGAGATCGCTTTAAATTCTTTTCAACTTTGGCTCAACACTTCTAGTATTTATTGTTTCGGAGTATCTCTTTAATTCTTCATGGTATTTCTCGTCGTCATTCTCAGCTTTGAAGACCGAAGAAGAGTTTCTCTTAAATCTTGCTCCGTTCTCTTGAAGATTCCGGTGCTAGCTCGATGTTATCCTCTCAAATTGTTTCCAATCGTTCGATTCTTTTCTTACCCATCCGAAGTATGTCAGGAGTTGTTTTCCGTTTTGTTTCACTGGAGGCCATCATTCTAGAAGAATTCTTCATCCTCGCGCTCTAGCTATCGTTCGTGCTTTCTAATTCTTCCCGGCGAGGAATACTTTGTCTTCATTCATTTTCAAATTCTCATGTTGGTTCCTTCAAGATTCCTTTTCCTTTGTTATCATATCAATTCATTCGTTCTTTCCAGTCCTACCAGTGGTTCAGGAAGACCTTCCCAAGTTTTGCGCTATATCTCCCCTTAATCTTTTCCTATGCGAATAAGTAGCATGCAAATCCATTGCTTCTCATCAATTTAATTGATGAAGGTTAAGCATAACATAATTCCTATTTTTCTTTTAGAAAGTTAATTAATTCCTTCCCTCTGAGATTGTTCATGAGGAATAATATCTCGGTTCTAAGTTGTTCTTTTTTTCTTTTCCGGAGATCCAAGTTTTCTCGCTTGTCTCGTCGCGAAGCTCCATCTAAATCATCGCAAGGCTTAATCTCATTATTCTCATCCTTCATTTCTATCTCATCATCCTTTTCTTACCGGAGTTCTTCATGGTGGTTCATCAGAATTTAATTCATTCTGCAAGTGTTTATCAAGGTTCTTGTTGAAGGAGCTCTAGTATCTTTTCCTCTTGCATCTCCAAGTGCAATTAATTCTCGTATTCTTTTAAAGTGGAGTTTTGCATTTCTTCGTTGTTCTCAGCTATTCAATCATTTGGTGGTGGCAGAAATTCACCTCAAGTTTTGAGATGTTTTTCATAAGCCCACAACAAGCTTATTCTTTTCATTGTTGAATTTCCAACAACTCCGTTCAACCCTTCTTCATAAGGATGCTTTTCGAACACAATTGTGGTAGAAGATGTCATTTTCTTCCGCGTTCTTTTCATTCCACTCTTTCAATTGTTCCGGAGGCATTGTCTTGTTCCTCTCGTCAACTATCGTTCCATCTTGTCAAGTTCATGTTCTATTCCATTCCATGTTCAACCGGGATGCTATCCCAATTCTTTAGTTCTTATTTCATTTCTATCTTATTCTAAACGGAGTGGTTTCAGAGTCCATCTTACTCCTTGAGCTTTTGATTGTTGTCTTAATCATCGTTCCTCATTATACCTGAGTGCTCTCAACTTTGTTCATCTTCCCTCTTGTTGTCTTGTTCAGCGCATCTTCTTTTCTTCCGTCTCGTTCCTGAGATCTCGGGACGAGATTGATGTAGGGTAGAACCCTAGGAGGGATCTTTTCACACTTGGAGGGGGAAAAGGAGAGAAACAATAAGAACACAACAAGAACACAAAGAGGAAATCACTCCAACAATTCCCGATTACACATCCACTAGAGTAACAACACAAGATCCACAAGTCACAAACACAATCAAAGGAAAGATACAATGGCAAAGTTCATCCCAAATCCAAAGGAGATGGAGTCTTGGAGATAGTCTACTCCTTGAGAAGGTCTTGAAATCCACAAGGATTCTTCCCTAGGGGGTCTTGATTCCACAAGGGAAGGTAGAAAGGAGCAAAGCTCACAAATATCTCATCTAATACTTTGCTAACCCTAAACATGGTCCTTGGTACGAATATATAGCCTAGGGGTCGAAGGAGACGAAGTGGAGCCGAAGATGCAATCTCAGCCGGCCATCTGGGAGGCCCGTGCGCCTGCAGGGGTGCTCAGCGTCAACTCCTGAGTAGCCCGTGGGCACGGGTCTCGAGGGGCCCGTCTTGCAGGGTCGCTGGAGCTTCTGTGCATTCTGTAGCCCTTCTTCTTGGTTCGTGTGGCCTCGGGGTGGTCCTCCCTCTCCTTGGAGATGCTCCAGAGCGTCTTGGTGATGTTCCTCTTCATACCTAAGGAGGCATAGCACATTTTCCTGAGGTAGTAAACATGTTCCATTCGTGTCCATATGAAAATCTAGTAGGAAGGAATTCACCTTGGTTTCCAAAGCACGTGCTCTTGCTCTTGTCATAGGTCCACGTGGGGCTTGATATGTCGGTGTAGAGTCCATGGGGATGATGGAAGGATGCTCCGCATCATCTCCCCTCCCTTGGGAGAGATCCGACCTCGGATCAAAAGCTTCATCTCCATGGTATGGCGTGAGGTCTTTGACGTTGAAGATGTCGCTCACATTGTACTTGTCTCGTGGTAGGTCGATCTTGTAGGCGTTGTCGTTGTAGCGTGCTAGCACCTTGAAAGGTCCATTGGCTCGAGGGAGAAGCTTGGACTTGCGTTCGTTGGGGAAGCGGTCCTTGCGAAGGTGTAGCCACACTAGATCACCAATGTTGAAGACCATGGATTGCATGTCGACGTTGAGCTTGGTTGCTAGTCGTTGTACTTGGCGCTCGATGGTGTGCCTTGTATCCTGAAGCATCTTCTTGATGTAGCTTGCTCGTGCACTCGCATCCATGTTGGTGCGCTCTTGTAGAGGAAGAGGTAGGATGTCCAATGGGGACAACGGGTTGAAGCCATAGACGACCTTGAAGGGGGACTTGCCGGTAGTCGAATGTCTTGCACGGTTGTAGGCGTACTCGGCGATGGGTAGACACGCCTCCCACTCCTTGATGTTCTTCTTGATCAATACGCGAAGTAGAGTGGAGAGTGTCCGGTTCGTCACTTCTGTTTGGCCGTCGGTTTGAGGATGGTATGCGGATGAGAACAAGAGCTTGATTCCGACCTTGGCGCATAGGGTCTTCCAAAAGTAACTCAAGAACTTGACGTCACGATCGGATACGATTGTCTTTGGTACTCCATGGAGTCGCAAGATTTCCCTACAAAAGAGATTTGCAACATGTGAAGCATCGGCTATCTTGTTGCAAGGAATGAAATGTGCCATCTTAGAAAATCTATCCACAACAACAAACACAAAATCCTTTCCATTTTGAGTTCTAGGCAAACCAAGTACAAAATCCATGCTAATGTCTTCCCAAGGTTGATAGGGAATAGGAAGAGGCATGTAAAGACCATGAGATTGAGCTTTAGACTTAGCTTTGCGACATGTAGAGCATCGATTGGTGAAGCGTGAGACGTCTCGAAACATCTTGGGCCAAAAGTAGTTCTTGGAGAGTGTGGCGAATGTCTTGTCGCGTCCAAAGTGTCCCATGAGTCCGCCTCCATGAGCCTCTTGCAAAAGGAGCAAACGAAGAGAAGACTCGGGAATGCATAGTTTGTTAGCTCTCATAAGATAATCATCCTTGATGTAATATTGTTCCCAAGAAGTGTGCGTCAAACACTTACATAAGGAACAGTAAAAGATGGATCATTAGCATACAAGTCTTTGATGTGCTCAAAACCAATAACATTCAACTCAAGTTTAGTGACAAGCGTGCATATGCGTGAAAGTGCATCCGCAACTACATTTTCCTTACCCTTAATGTACTTGATCACATATGGCAAAGATTTAATAAATTCACTCCATTTGGCATGACGCTTGTTCAACTTAGTTTGACCTTTTAAGTACTTAAGCGTTTCGTGGTCGTTATGTATGACAAACTCGTGAGGTCGAAGATAATGTTCCCAAACATGTAGCACACGCACTAAAGCATACAATTGTTTGTCATAGATGGGGTAGTTAAGTTGAGCACCGGAGAGTTTTTCACTAAAATAAGCAATGGCTCGTTTTTCTTGCATCAAAACTGATAGAGGCAAAGGTGTCTCGATGTTTCGATGAGATGGTGGCTATCGTTTCTGTGGGAGTCGACCTTGACGATCCGACTACGTACGTGCGAGACGTCGCGCCTTAGCAATCGCTAAACCAACTTCCGAGGGTTATTGACCACGCGGAGCACGATCAACTCCGACCACGAGGGCCTGTTTCCTGCGAGCAAACGAAGAACAAGCAAGAAACTAAGATTGCAATCTGGATATTGCGAATATAAGAGGAAAGCTTTATTAATGAAGGTGGGGTTACGAGGCGCCTTGGTGCAGTCGTTGAACAAAAGCGAAATCTGCGAAGTTGCAGCTATGGCGAACTTTTGATCTAAACAAAACCCAAAGTCTAAACAACGCCCTAAGGGCTGTATATATGGAGAAAGAGGAGGAATTTCGTGGCCCTTGAGGGAGGGGTCGAAACCAACCCTAACTCTTGTTTCCCCACACATACGGACTCTAAAAACAGCCTACACTTAAGTATTTCGAAATTACATGGGCTGGCCCAATAATAAGGTGACGCAGCACCTAGAATAGCCTATGGACGAATATTATGAAGTGGCATCTTGTATGTTTCGTCCAAGGCCTCATGCTCTCATTAGGGTGGCTTCAAAGTCCTGGAATCATCACTTGTAACTCCGTTTTTGTTTTCCTTGCGCATGCCAACATCTCCATGCTTGAACTTGCTCCAAGGTTCATCTTTCTTGTCCATGGTAGGCCCTTCATTTGTAAGCAAAACAAATGTATCCAATTTAAGCAGCATCATATTCTCATGAACATTGGAATCGTTACCAAGAAACGAAAGTACCTGATAATTCAATTGGCGTGCGCGAGCTCTAGTAATTGGTCCAGTATGTATAGCAGCAGGGGCTGTGGGTGTAACAATGGTATTGATGTCCTCATCAAAAACTCCGCCAATTCCGGTACCACTTGCATCACAATGAACCTCAAAAGTTTTGTCAAAATTGGGCAAAGCAAGAATCGGAGCATGAGCAAGCAAAGACTTGAGCTCATCAAAAGCGGTTGATTGCAAAGTTCCCCAAACATAGGGAGTATTCTTCTTACTCAAGGCATGCAAAGGAGCGGCAATTGTGCTAAAATCTTTCACAAAGCGACGATAAAAACCCGCAAGACCAAGAAAGCTGCGCACTTGTTGCAAATTGGTGGGTTGGGGCCAAGTTTTAATTGCTTCAATTTTAGATTCATCAACATGGACAAACCACTTTGTCAACACCAAACGTGCATTTTTTCAAGTTTGCATAAAGATGTTCCTTGCGAAGGGTTTGCAAAATAGCCCTAACATGATCAAGATGCTCTTTCATGGTTTTGGTAAACACAAGAATATCGTGGAAGTAGACCACAACAAACACTCCAATATAAGGGCGAAGGATATGATGCATAAGGCGCACGAAAGTACCGGGAGCCTCCGATAAACCCATAGGCATTAACCACTCATACAAGCCAAATTTGGTTTTGAAAGCGGTTTTCCATTCATCACCCTCTTGAATGTGGATTTGATAATAGCCACTTTTAAGATCAATTTTTGAGAAAAAGTTGGCTCCACTAAGTTCATCAAGCATATCATCTTAACGAGGAATGGGATGCCTATAGCGAACGGTGATAGCATTTATAGGTCTACAATCGGAACACAAGCGGAAACTTCCATCGGATTTAGGCACAAGAATAACTGGAACGGCACAAGGGCTTAAGCTTTCACGTACATGACCGTTGTCGATGAGTCGTTGTACTTGCCGTTGAATCTCCTTAGTTTCTTGGGGGTTGACACGGTATGGAGCTTTGTTTGGAAGTGGCGCTCCGGGGATGAGGTCGATTCGATGCTCAATGCCTCATAGAGGAGGTAGACCCGGAGGTAGCTCTTCGGGGAAAACATCTTGGAATTCCTGCAAAAGAGATTGAAACACTAAAGGTAGCTCGTGAGAGGTGTTAGTTTTTGGTTCTCCATCCTTGCACACAAGGACAAAGTGCATCACACTTGATGGGTTCTCACACACTTCTCTCATCTCACTTTTTGTGGCAAATAGGATGAGGTTTTTCTCTCTAGGCGAAGAGGCACTCAAGTTTGGCTGGTGGCTCTCACTCACTTTTTGGTGGATCACTTTCTCACTCTTCTCTCCATGATGGGTGGCTTGCTTGTCGGCTATCACTTGACTAGGAGACATAGGTCGTAGAACATACTCCTTCCCTTTCATCTTGAAGCTATAGTGATTGGTACGCCCATTGTGGATGACACTACGGTCGAATTGCCATGGTCGACCAAGAAGGAGGTGGCAAACGGTCATTGGGACCACATCACACTCCAAAGTGTCCTCATATGCAACAATTTTGAATGAGACTTGGACCGTATGCTCGATTCGTATAGTGACGGAGTCGCTTAGCCATTGAACCTTGTAGGGGTGCGGGTGCTTCCTCTTGACCAATTGGAGCTTGGAGCATAGTTCTTCACTTGCTAAGTTGTGGCAACTACCTCCATCGATGATGACCTTAATGGACCTTCCATTGATGCCGGCCTTTGTATGGAAGATGTGGCATCGTTGGTCTTCGTCTTGTTGATGTTGAAGAGTCAAGACCTTGGAGACAACAAGAGCGGGACTTGAATCTTCATCACAAAAGACTTGATCATCTTCGTCGTCGTTGTTCACTTGTCGGTGCATGGCCACTTGCTCAAGGGCTTCCATTTCTCCTTCACTCATGGAGTCGTAGGTGCCGTCGTCGTTGAAGATCATGGTGCGCTTGTTTGTGCACTCAAAGGACTTGTGGCCTCGGCACCGCAAGTGAAACACTTGAAGGAGCTTGTCTTGACGGTCTCATCGGTCGGAGTAGAGGGCCAAGCACGCACGCGGCTTGATGTTGCTTGAAGTAGGAGGAGGACGACTTGAACTTGTCGAAGTTTTCTTGTAACTTGACTTGTCGCCGGTACTTGGTGAGGCTCTAGTTGATGTAGGAGTTGCCGGAGTCGCGGGAGCTTGATAAGAGGAGCCGAAGGTCTTGGACGAGTACTTGGCGTATTTGAAGTCATCTTGGACTTGTCGCTCGGCTTTGGTCGCTTGATGAACTAGCTCGAGGAGGTTTGAGTTGTTTTGGAGTTCTTCTTCTGCTTCTTCTTCGATCAGGGGATAGGTTCCGGGTCGGCAGCCTGGGCTAGCAGGATGGATGTCGTTTGAGTTTCTGTTTGTGTTTCACCCATAGTCGGATCTTGTTCTGATGTATGATGTTTGATGTATTCATGTGGCATTGTATGTCTTTGTATGTATCCCCAACTATTATGTAATGGTACGATGTAATGATATCCACCTTGCAAAGCATCTTCAATATGCGGCTCTATCCTTGGTGGGACCTTTGAGTTCCTCTCGGATAGGATTGCATATTGGGCGTGACACGTTGGCCCCAACGCCGACCCGGCGGCACTAGAAGAAATCCACGTCAAGCTCCTCGATGGTGCCACCAATATGGCGGCCATGAAGCGCCGCACTGAGGCTAACCAGCGCGAGATTGACTGCATAGCAGGCGGCACGCCGGCTGTAGGCTTGCCCAGCCGAGCTGGCACCATCCGGCAACGCGGTGTGGTCATCGCTAATATGCTGGGAGTTAGACGTTCGATTTACGACCCCAGTGCAGAACCTGCGCGCCGCGCAGGCGGCGGTAGAAGAACTCAAGACCCTGGAGGGCGACGAGTGGCACAGCCAGCTGGAGCGCCTCCAGGAGCTCCTCAACGCTGCGAACGCGCAGCAAGATGTGTGCAACCGCGTGGTGGCGGCCGACCAGTAGGCCGACCTCCTGGAAGGAAACCTTCCACCCTGCCACGAGAATGGAGCGACCTCCGTGTCCCCTAGGGCGACGGCTGTGGCCGGGAACCCAGAGCCGGTGGCTAGCCGTAGCCAACACTCTCACGAGACGGTTGTGGACAGCCGGCAAATTCCTCCGAGGACGGAGGGCCAGCGCCAGCAGGATGAACGTCCGCCTCTCCCCCGCATGGAGAGGCTGGCTTCTCCGGCACCGGTTAACCAACAGACTTTGGGGGGCCGGCTAGGCCCCCGTGAAGCAGTCGGCGAGAATGACGCTCGTCGCCGCAGAGAGCAGCTGGCTCGGTCCCTGGCAATGGAGGATGAGGATATAGTCGACCCAGCCTGCTTCTACCCTCGCGTCAGCGACGAGCCCTTCCCCAAAGGGTTCTCGCTTCCTCGCAACACTCCCAAGTTGTCGGTGTGCAAAAGTAGGGGTTCCTTTTTTGCACCCCTTTACTTGTGCGCGGGCAGTCGCAGCCCCACACCCCTGACCATGCTTGGCGGAGCGGGAAAAGCAAGGGCATGAGACAACTAGATCAACGCCAAGACCAGAGACACAAAGAGCAAGAGGGCGAGATGGACTCTCCCGGCAAGACCCTTGCTGGGGCGCCCCCCCGCAGCCCCGGCAAGAGCCTTGCCGGGGCGACTTGCCCGACGCAGCAGAGCGCGCCACCCTTGAACTCAAGGGTTCCAATGCCATCAACCACATTAAAACCAAGGCTCGGGAGGCACCTCCATGGTGGCATGCAGATCTTTGTGAAGATCATAAGCACACAAGATCAGATGAGGACCAGAAGACAATGATCCTCGGCAAGATCCTGGCCGAGGAAATCCACAAGACCCCCAGCAAGATCCTTGCCGGGGACAACCGTGATGCCACGGCAAGACCCTTGCCGAGGACACCTGCGGGGCCACGGCCAGGCCCGTGTCTGCCAAGACTCCACCGCCGTTCCCAAACAGCTCCAGCCCAACTAGCTGGGCAGGCAACTGCGTGGTGACGCACGGTCTCCAGGCCAACTCAGCAAGCACCTGCGTGGTGGCATGCAAATCTTCGTGAAGACTCTGCCACCGCGCCCGGCCCAATGAGCGACCAACGTGGCCTTCTAACGCCTCATCGGCTGGACGTCGGAGCTAGGCGAGGCGGCGACAGCTGGAACGAGCTTCCCCGTCGTGCCCGACAAAGCAAGAAGGGCACGTCGACAACGCATTAAATGCGTTTGTCCGACGGTGCCAAAGGATAGAGTTAACAACTTGATGCGGAGCATCCCACGTTCATCCCCATGTACACTCCGACTACTCTCCAAACTCCAAGAGGACTTATGACGAGACCTCAACTATATGACATTGGGCACAAGGTGAACTCGCTCCTCTCCGAATCGTCACTTTCCATATGTGAGACATGGCTACTACCTCAAACGTGTGTGCTATGCATGACCAGGAACAAGGAGGAAGACCACGGACAAGACGGCGAGGATACCAAGTACAAGGACCAAGAGAAGAAGTTGCCCGGCTTGCCACCGGACGACCGGCCCAGCCGGACGTCCGCCCTCAAGGTCACAACAGCCCAAGGAAACCAGGCGACCAAATGTTACTACGGTCGGACGTCCGACCAGGACCGGACGTCCGACGAACTCCAGGCACTGGACGACCGGCCACCTCCGGACGTCCGACCGAAGCGCACCCGAGCCGAATCTACGGAAGTCCAAGAGCACCGGACGTCCGGACCTTCCCGAGCCTCCAGACGACCGGAACCCACCGGGCGTCCGACGCCTGTCTGTGCACAGTGTATTCGACCGAGTCCATGTATCCCCCACTTACCCCTTCGTGGCCCATGACTATATATACTCCTCCACCTTCTCCTAGTTAGGGTTAGCGTTGATTTAGCTCATTGTTAGATAGAGCTTCGCTCATCCATATCGGATCTACTCCACGAGAGAGAGACCGGCCCCTCTTGGAGAAGATCCACCTTGGATTCAAGACCTCCTTTGCGGAGAAGACCATCATCAAGACCTCCTCACGGAGAAGAACGGCTACCGTTTGTATCGTCCTTTGTTGACTTTGGATCATGTATCTCCCTTTGTCTTCATCGATCTAGCACATGTGTGATTGATCTTGTTGGTTTGAATGATCTCTTGTGTTTTTTCCCGTGATTTCCCTCGTGTCCTTCCGCTCGTTCTTCGTGTTCCTCGTAGGGATCCTCTCCAAACGTGAAAGATCGGCCTCTAGGGTTCCGCCCTACATCATCTTGGTATCATGAGCCACGTTGATCACGTTTTTGGAGCCCCTACCCCTCTTTTTCTAGCTTGATTTTGTTGATTTCGTCCTAAATACGAAAATCCCCACCAAGAATAGCCCCCAATTTTTTTTGTGATTTGTATGTTTGATGTTGTTTTGTTGATTTTGATCCATGGATTTGCTTTGTTTCGAGTGGATCTAGCATTTCCCCAAGTTTCTCCACTTTCCATCCACAAAATCTCCTCAATTTTGACCCCAAAATCCCAAAATTCCGCCCAAAATCGCGTCCCGGAGCTCAAATCCCGCGTTGACCCCCGACGACCAGACGTCCGACCTTTCCCGGATGACCGGAACCCCTAACCCGAGCTGAATTTACGGATTTCCGACCTTCCCGGACGTCCGACGCCGGACATCCGACCTTTCCCGGACGTCCGTAACCTGTAGTTTCAGACTTCGGCTGATTTTTGTTTTGTCCATTACTAATTCATCCGAACTCCGATATTTGCGTTCTTTAGCTCGTTGAAAAGCTCTTGACATCCCCATTCCCACAAAAATACCACCAACATCATTTGACTCCATCAAATTTTGTGACTTTTGGCATCTTTGCCTAGAGCTTCCACCACATCATCCGTTACTCCACCACCGACTTCCGCAACATAACCAATTTTGTTCCTCATGGTTGTTTGAGTTGTGATTCGAGTCTCTTAAGGTGTTTCGGCTACTTAGGGACGGTTTCTTCTTCATCAACCACCACCGCCACTTCAGCATAGGCTTACCCACCGTACACTTCCACCATCCCAACTGATAGAGGCAAAGGTGTCCTGTCTTTCCATGAGATGGTGGCTATCGTTTTGGAGGAAGTCGACTTTGACGATCCGACTACGAATGTGCGAGGACGTCGCGCCTTAGCAATCGCTAAACCAACTCCGAGAGGTTATTGACCACGCCGGAGCACGATCAACCTGACCACGAAGGTCTATTTCCTGCAGGCAAACGAAGAACAAGCAAGAAACTAAGATTGCAATCTGGATATTGCGAATATAAGAGGAAAGCTTTATTGATCAAGGTGGGGTTCTATGACTCCTTGGTCTGGTCGTTGAACACAAACGAAGTACGAAGTTGCAGCTATGGCGAACTTTTAATCTAAACAAAACCCAAGGTCTAAACGGTGCCCTAAGGGCTGTATATATGGAGGAAGAGAGGGGGAATTTCGTGGCCCTTGGGGAAGGGGTCCGAATCCAACCCTATCTCTTGTTTCCCCACACATACGGACTCTAAAAACAGCCTATACTTATGTATTTCGAAATTACATGGGCCTGGCCCAAAAATAAGGTGACGCATCACCTAGAATAGCCTATGGATGAAATTTATGAAGTGGCATCTTGTATATTTCGTCCAAGGCTTCATTCACTCCTTATGGTGGTTTCAAAGTCCTGAAATCGTCACATGTAACTCCGTTCTTGTTCCCGTTGCGCATGCCATAAACTCCATGCTTATTCTTGCTCCAATGTTCATCCTTCTCCATGCTAGGCCCTTCATTTGTAAGCAAAACAAATGTATCCAATTTAGGCAGCATCATATTCTCATGAACATTAGAATCATGACCAAGAAACAAAAGTACCTGGTAATTTAATTGGCGTGCGCGAGCTATAGTAATTGGTCCAGTATATGTAACAGTAGGGTCTGTGGGTGTTACAATGGTATTGATGTCCTCATCATCCTCCCCTTCTTGAAATGAAGTCGTCCTCGACGGAAGCTCATCTTCTTCACCCAAATAAAGCTTCAAATCTGCAATGTTAAAAGTGGGACCAACCCCAAAATCTGCAGGTAGCTCAAGTTTATATGCATTATCATTTATTTTCTCTAACACCTTAAAAGGACCATCAGCACGTGGCATTAGGTTTGATTTGCGCAAATTAGGAAATCTATCCTTACGCAAATGTAACCAAACAAGATCTCCGGTGCAAACACAACATGTTTTCTACCCTTATCTCCGACAAGTTTATATTTAGCATTCATACGCTCAATGTTTTCCTTAGTTAACTCATGCATTTTTAAAATCAATTCAACATGTTGTTTAGCATCAAAATTAACCTTCTCCGAAGATGGAAGAGGCAACAAATCAATGGGTGCACGAGGTAGGAAACCATACACAATTTCAAAAGGGTACATCTTAGTAGTAGAATGCAACGAACGATTATAAGCAAATTCAATATGAGGCAAGCATTCTTCCCACATTTTCTTATTATTCTTCAAAACACCCCTAAGCATAGTAGACAATGTTCTATTGACTACTTCAGTTTGACCATCCGTTTGGGGGTGACAAGTAGTACTAAAAAGCAGTTTAGTCCCCAACTTAGCCCATAAACATCTCCAAAAGTGGCTAAGAAATTTAGTATCACGATCTGAAACAATATTATTTGGCACACCATGCAAGCGAATAATTTCACGAAAGAACAAATCAGCAACATTGATGAGGACATGATTACCTTGGATACGACCAAAAATATTGCATACATGTATATTTGTGAGGTGATTTCTAATGCAAACTATGCAATAATTTATTTATGTCATCCAGGACAAAATACTTCACAAACTTTTGTGCCATGTCTAATTGCAGGTGTATGGGACATTTGTACAATTCACATATGAAGATAAGGGAGAAAGAGATGTTTACCTGCTGTTCAAAAATTCTCTCACGTCACTTTTGGCCCAAGAGAAGATAGAGTCCAAGTCTCTCACGTTCTGGACTCAGATTCGGACTGCATGCAGACATACGACTCAAAACGTCAATAACTTTTCATACGGACTCCAAATTGGTTGATTCTTTTTTGTTGGAAAATAGATTTCGTGCATCTTCCAACCCAATTGGAATCACCTTAAAATCAGTCCGGAGCGTTGAGTTATGGACGAAACAATCTGATCTTTGCAGAATCCGAGTCAAACTACAAGTCCAAAGGTGTTACGTCACCTCCGCTTGGGCCCATTGGCCTTGTACGACCTAGGGTTAGTTTTAGGCTGCCTTGGGACGTCCTCCCACCTCCTTGGCCGCCACCCTTGCTCCTATATAAGTAGATCCATCTAGTAGCTTTTTCCTTGGGATTTGTTTAGTTAAAAGTTAGCTATTGCAACCGTGTACTTCCGTTTGTGTCCAACGACCGGACCAAGACCGCTTACGGATCCCCACCATTATAAATACTTCATATATATTCGCAATATTCAGATTGCTTTATCATATTTTTGCTCGTTCTTCGATTGCTTGCAGGAATAGACCTTCGTGGTCGGTGATCGTGCTTTCGGCATCGTCGGTAACCTCGGAGATTGGTTTAGCGATTGCTAAGGCGCAACCGTTACTGCGTTTGTAGTCGGATCGTCAAAGTCGACTCCACCAAATCGATAGTTATCATCTCATCGAAAGATCGGGACACCCCGCCTCTATCAAGTGGTATCGGTTTTCGGGTTGCTCGGTGAGATTTTCCAGTTATCCCTAGATTCGATTTATTTTCTTACCTATTGTCCAAGAAAAGGCCACGGAAAAGTTAGATCTATTCATCATTTGTCCTAGCCAGTCCAAGCCTTTGCAATTTTCTTTTCATTGTTTGCATTATTGAATTATCGGTTGTATCGTCGTGTGTCGAGTTGCTTGGTCTTAGTGTCTAGTTCGTTTAGAGTTTCGAGTTACATTCACATTAGTCACGCCGCTTGCTGCATCGTTATCTTTCCGTTGACCACCATCCATCCATCAATTTCCACCACGTGCTACCCACCGTTCATTGCCATAATCATAGTTGAGATCGTTCACATCTTCACTTGATCCAATCTGCATCTTATCTAGTTTGTTTTAAAAGAGGGAGAGAGAAAAAAAAGAGAGAGAAAAAAATAAAAAAAAGTTAGAGAAAAAAAAGAAATAAAAAGGAAAAAAAAAGTGTGAGAAAAAAAACGAGAGAAGAAAAAAAAACAAAGTTCGGATCTATCTAGACTCAATCTCGTAGGTGAAATCAGATTGGAATCTGTTTTGTGCAATCGCTCAAGAATCGGGCATAACTTCCTCATACGAAGTCCGTTTTGGCTCTGCGAGTACTCAAATTAAAGCTAGACGAGCCGCATCTAAATAGTTGCAGAAGCTAGTTCAATATTTGGCACCTCAAAATCGGCTTCTACATAGGTCTTTTTGCCCTCTGAAGTTCGTGAACACAGCTTATTCCAGTTTTTCAAACCAGTTTTAGAATTTTTTGGCTCCTCATATCAACTTGGAATTGAGTGATTCTTTTTGCATTGGAAAGCTTGAGTTAGTAGCATTCTTTGAAAAAGTTATCGTAAAATTGGCTCAAACTTTTCAAGAGGAAAATTGGAGAGAGAGTTGTTGTATATCACCTTGGCGCTTGTTTTTCATCATTATCTTCACTGCCGTTGTGATCTTCACTTATATCTTGCTGTCTAGAGCTACTTAGTATCCTTCATTGATGCAAGTTGTGCTACGCCGTGACCTCATTAGTGTTCTAGGCTCGCGTCTCTAGTCCGGTCTAGCCTAGGACCAGCACAGTACCGTCGTTGAGCGTTTATTCAACATTGCATCTTTGAATTGATTATTGCTAAAAAAATTGCTACCATATATAGCCAACCCAGCTCCACATATTTCTACATTGTGTATACGTACGTTCCCCTGGTAATCGCTTTACACAATCTTCAGATTTACTTGACACCGCTGGTTGCCTGTCACCACCTGCATGGTAAGAACTTGTAAGATATTGATATTTGCTATCTTGTGAGCGTTTTACCACCACATCCTAGTAGTTCATAGGAACATTATTCTCGAATTTTGTTTCTTGTTTCTACTAATCATGACAGTTAGGAGATAGAAGTTCTTGGATGACGGACACATCTCCACCATCACGAGAGTTGGGACAACACACACAAGCACATGGTCGGTTTATGTCTTTACCATCATTTGAAGGTAGATTTAATCCTGCTATTTATCTAGCTTGGGAGCTTGAATTAGAAGAAGTTTTTAGTCACCATGATTTTTACGAACTTGAGAGAGTACGAGCTACCACTAGAGCATTCTTGGTTTTGCTTACATTTGGTGGAGTGTACATTGTAAGAAAAACATTGATAACCAACCCACAACTTGGAAAGTTTTGAAAGCTGTAATGAGACAACAATTTTTCCTCCTTACTATCGTCGTGAATTGCTTCGCAAATTTGAACAATTAAAACAAGGCAGTAACACTCGTTCATGCTTACTACAAAGAATTCAAATCTTATATGCATCATTGTGACATAGAAGAATCGAGGATGATACAATGAATAGATTTTTTGGTGGTTTGAAGCATGATATCCGTGCAAGATTTCACTATATTCCTCGTTCCATTATTGGTATGTATGTTCGCGCTTGTACCTTTGAGAGACAGCTATAGGAGGATGCATTGGGTGACTACAACAACTACTATTCCAGTTCATGCTCACCATCGTCAGTTGGTTCCTCCACCGTTGCACCTACTAGAGCAGCCCCACCCAGATTGTGAGCGACATCATCTCAAGTGTATGGTGCATTATCAAGGCCCGTACCTACATCAGCTACGTCTTTGCGACAAGGCAACGATAAAGGTATTAATGATATAACTTCACATAAGAATGATGCATCCCTAGTTAACTTGAATGCATCATGTGTTGAGTTAACTAGTGATTTGAGCACATCACCTATTTTAGAGAATCTTGATACTATCATGAATGCGTCATGTGATCAAACAACTGAAATACCAACAATTATGAGTGCACCCATTGAATTAACTATTGATGCAAAAGAATCAATGTTTAATCATTTTGATATGACCTCTAATCTTGGTGATGATTACGTAATGAATGACTTATTGCATGTTTGCTTATTTAAGCATGTTGTAGCATGTAAACTTGATGCAAGTAAGGTTTATTCACCAATGTTGTGATGGTTTAATGATGAACATTGTCAATCTTTTGAAATAAATAAGAGCTTCACTTATATGTGCAAACTGAGTTGTAATATTTTCATGCCTTCTACTTCTTGTGATAATGTTTTGACTTTAGATTTTATAAACTATGCAAGTTACTCATCTATTCATGTGTCATACGTGCAAAAATCAAGGGAAGTAAAAATGGATGACATATACATATACAACATGTACACCTTGTCTCTTTTGTTAGCCATATTTCAGACTAAGCAACCCCGAGGACGGCTTTCTTTTCAAGAAGGGGAGGATGATGAGGACATGATTACCTTGTATACGACCAAAAATATTGCATATATGTATATTTGTGAGGTGATTTCTAATGCAAACTATGCAATAATTTATTTATGTCATCCAGGACAAAATACTTCACAAACTTTTGTGCCATGTCTAATTGCAGGTGTATGGGACATTTGTACAATCCACATATGAAGATAAGGGAGAAAGAGATGTTTACCTGCTGTTCAAAAAGTTCTCTCACGTCACTTTTGGCCCAAGAGAAGATAGAGTCCAAGTCTCTCACGTTACGGACTCAGATTCGGACTACTGCAGACATACGACTCAAAACGTCAATAACTTTTTCATACGGACTCCAAATTGGTTGATTCTTTTTTTGTTGGAAAATAGATTTCGTGCATCTTCCAACCCAATTGGAATCACCTTAAAATCAGTCCGGAGCGTTGAGTTATGGACGAAACAATCTGATCTTGCAGCAGAATCCGAGTCAAACTACAAGTCCAAAGGTGTTACGTCACCTCCGCTTGGGCCCATTGGCGTTGTACGACCTAGGGTTAGTTTTAGGCTGCCTTGGGACGTCCTCCCACCTCCTTGGCCGCCACCCCTTGCTCCTATATAAGTAGATCCATCTAGTAGCTTTTTCCTTGGGATTTGTTTAGTTAAAAGTTAGCCATTGCAACCGTGTACTTCGTTTGTGTCCAACGACCAGACCAAGACCGCTTACGGATCCCCACCATTATAAATACTTCATATATATTCGCAATATTCAGATTGCTTTATCATATTTTTGCTCGTTCTTCGATTGCTTGCAGGAATAGACCTTCGTGGTCGGTGATCGTGCTTTCGGCATCGTCAGTAACCTCAGGAGATTGGTTTAGCGATTGCTAAGGCGCAACGTCGTGCATGTTTGTAGTCGGATCGTCAAAGTCGACTCCACCAAATCGATAGTTATCATCTCATCGAAAGATCGGGACACCCCCGCCTCTATCAAACATTAACAGCATCATCGCTTTTATGACATGGTATAAAGTGTGCCATTTTCGAGAATCTATCCACGACAACAAATATGCTATCCCTCCCCTTCTTTGTTCGAGGTAAACCTAAAATAAAGTCCATAGATATATCCTCCCAAGGAACACTAGGCACAGGCGAAGGCATGTATAAACCATGAGGATTGAGTCGTGACTTAGCTTTTTGACATATAGTGCAGCGAGCAAAAAACGCTCAACATCCCGTCGCATCTTCGGCCAAAAGAAATGTGTAGCAAGTACGTTGATGTAGGGCGGAACCCTACGTGGGCGATCTTTCACGTTGGAGCGGATCCTACGGTGGATTACGAAGAACGAGCGGAAGAACACGAGGAAATCACGGGGAGGAACGAGGGAAAACACTCAACCAACAAGGAATCGGTCACACAAATGCTAGATCAAAGAACACAAAGGGAGATACATGATTCAAGGTCAACAAAGGGCGATACAAGCGGTAGCCGTTCTTCTCCGTGAGGAGGTCTTGATGATGGTCTTCTCCGCAAAGGGAGGTCTTGAATCCAAGGTGGATCGTCTCCAGAAGAGGGGCGCGGTCTCTCTCGTGGAGTAGATCCCGGTATGGATAATGAAGCTCTATCTATGAGCTAAATCAACGCTAACCCTAAAAGAGGAAGGGATGAAGTATATATAGTCTTGGGGGCGAAGGGTACAAGGGACAAGTCCGGATGCCTGCAGCGTGGGGAGGCCGGATGTCGGGCGTCGGCCGGATGTCGAGGCGTCGGGCCGGATGTCCGGCGTCGGCCGGATGTAAAGCTTTCCCGAGACGCCGGATGTCCGGGCTAAGGGGCGGATGTCCGGGCTGGCGGTCTTCCAAGCATAATCCGTGATGGGGGCGGATTTCGGGCGAGGGCCGGATATCCGGGCCTCGGAAGAGCTGGATGTCCGGGGCTGGGGCGGATGTCCGGACCACAGTAACTGCGGCTGCCGTGATGGGGGCGGATGTCCGGCTGGGGCAGATGTCCGGGCTTCTTTGGAAGGGCGGATGTCCGGGCCAAGGGCGGATGTCCGGGCTGTCTGGTCCCTTTCTTCCTTCTCCTTCCCTCATTGCGCGCATGCTTGGCCTTGGTCCTTGGGCTCTCCATGATCTCCTCGGGTGTACCTGAGTATGCACAATGTCCGCGCTTGAAGTAGCATCCATGTCTTACATGCGGAAAGGGACGATTCGGAAAGGAGCGAGTTCACCTTAGGTCCAATGGCGCATAGTCGAGGTCTCATCTTATGTATCCTTGGGGCTTGGAGAGTAGATGGAGTGTACATGGGGATGAGCGTGGGATGCTCCGCATCATACGTCCTCCGTCTTCTTCATGCCAAAGTGTCCCATTAATCCTCCTCCATGCGCCTCCCGCAACAACAAAAGACGAACAGAGCTAGCAGGAATGCATAGCTTGTTAGCACGGAACACAAAACCATCATTAATAACAAACTTGTTCCATGTTCTTCCTTCTTTACAATTCTGCATTACATCTTTAAAATCAGCATCATGCACATATTGTTCTTTGATGGTCTCCAAACCAAATATTTTGAAGTCAAGTTGTGAAAGCATAGTATAGCGACGAGACAAAGCATCGACAATAACATTTTCTTTACCCTTCCTGTGTTTAATGACATAAGGGAAGTCTCAATGAATTCAACCCATTTAGCATGTCTACGATTCAGTTTAGCTTGACTTTTAATATGTTTCAAAGATTCATGATCAGAATGTATAACAAATTCTTTGGGCCATAAATAATGTTGCCATGTCTCTAAAGTCCGAACAAGAGCATATAATTCTTTACTATAAGTAGAATAGTTTAGACTAGGCCCACTCAGTTTTTCAGAAAAGTATGCAACAGGTTTGCCATCTTGTAATAACACACCTCCTAATCCAATTCCACTAGCATCACATTCAAGCTCAAAAGTCTTATTAAAGTCAGAGGAGTAAAGGAGCATGTGTCAACTTATCTTTCAGTACCGTGAAGGATTCTTCCTGTGCGGTACCCCAAACAAAAGGCACATCCTTCTTTGTAAACTCATTGAGAGGTGCAGCAATGGTGCTAAAATCTCTCACAAAACGCCTATAGAAACCAGCGAGTCTAAGAAAACTCCTCACTTGTGTGACCGTTTTGGGCTGCGGCCAACTCTCAATAGCTTCAATCTTGGCTTTATCAACTTCAATTCCCTGTGGAGTAACAACATAGCCAAGAAAAGATACTCGGTCGGTGCAAAAGGTGCACTTCCCAAGGTTACCAAACAAACGTGCATCACATAGAGCATTAAAAACAGCACGTAAATGTTCCAAATGTTCTTCCAAAGATTTGCTATAAATAAGTATATCATCAAAATAGACTACCACAAATCGTCTAATGAAAGCACGTAAAACTTTGTTCATTAGTCTCATGAAAGTACTAGGTGCCTTAGTTAACCCAAAAGGCATGACTAACCATTCATATAAACCAAACTTAGTTTTAAATGCTGTTTTCCATTCATCTCCCAATTTCATACGAATTTGATGGTATCCACTACGCAAATCAACTTTGGAGAATATTGTAGAGCCACTCAATTCATCAAGCATATCATCTAGCCTAGGAATAGGATGACGATATCGAATAGTAATATTATTAATGCCTCTACAATCAACACACATACGCGACGTACCATCCTTTTTAGGCACTAGTATAATAGGAACATCACAAGGACTAAGAGATTCGCGTATATAACCTTTGTCGAGCAGCTCACATGTACTTGACGCATAATCTCCTTCGTCTCCTCTGGATTGGTACGTTATGGTGCACGGTTGGGTAGCGATGCACCGGAATTAAGTCAATTTGATGCTCAATCCCTCGAATAGGTGGTAATCCGGTGGCACGTCTTGTGGGAAGACGTCGGTGAACTCCTGCAAAATGTTAGTGACAGCGAGGGGCAAAGAGGAAGGAACGTCCTCGAATGAAAATAATGCCTCTTTGCACACAAAAGCATAGCAAACAGATTTGCTAGAATCTAGCTCATCAATATCAGATTTGGTGGCAAGTAAACATGCACTTTTTAATTTAATTTCAAAAGCAACACTATATGGTTTATTATTAGGATTCATTTGTTGCTCAAATTCTTTTGCCACAATCTGATTTTCACTCTTATTTTTCTCCTGTTTTGCTTTATTAGCTCTATTAATATCATCTTTCAAAATGGAATCAGGAGTCATAGGAAGCAAAGTAATATTTGTATCCTTATGAACAAGAGTATCTTGATTGTTTCTACCATGGTGTATGAAATTTTTATCAAATTGCCATGGTCTACCAAGTAATAAGGAACATGCTTGCATAGGTACCACATCACAATCAACATAATCAGCATATGTAGAGATACTAAAGTGCACACGAACAAAGACGTGTTACCTTAACCTTGCCGCTGTTGTTGAACCATTGGATGTAGCAAGGATATGGATGTGGTCTTGTGGTGAGAGATAGCTTCTCCACCATCTCCATGCTAGCCAAGTTGTTGCATCTCCCTCCATCTATGATGATGCGAATAGAATGTTCCTTCACAACTCCCTTTGTATGGAACAAATTATGCCTCTGATTTTGCTTAGCTTGTGTAACCTACACACTCAAAACAAGTTGAGCAACTAAAAATTCATACCTGTCAACATCTTCAGCAGCCATGTATTGCGTCTCATGATCAGAATCATCTCCACCGTGTTCTTCATGTGTAATAAGAGCCAAAGTCTCATCATCATAGTCACTAGCGGACTCATACCCACCATCCTCAGTAGCAATCATCACATGCTGAGATTTGCATTCTCTCGCAAAATGTCCTCTTCCCTTACAACGACGACAAATAATATCACTTGTGTGCCCTGTTGACGCCATGGAAGAAGAAGAGCACTGTGCAGGCCCGGCAGGTGTGCTCTTGGCAGATAGTGGTGGTTGTGTCTGCTTGCTTGTATCACGGTTGGAGGTGGCACCTGAAAGAGGTGATGGTGCAGTGGAAGTAGATGATGCACGTGGTGTCCATGATGAAGGTCGACCTGCAGAAACGTTAGTTCGCGCCAATGCCTGTCGATCCTGCACTTCACGTTTAGCTTTACAAGCAAGATGGAATAAACGAGTGATATTATTATAATCCTTATAGTCTAGAATGGTCTGAATCTCTCTATTTAATCCACCCAGAAAACGTGCAAGCATAGCTTCATTCTCATCAACAATACCACATCTAATCAAGCGGTTTGTAATTCACGATAATATTCTTCTACCGAATTTTTCCTTGTCTTAAGCGCTGCAATTTTTGAAGTAATTCACGTTGATGATACGGTGGAACCCAACGATGCACGCATAACAGTTTTCAAAGCAGCCCAAGTAGCTGGAACAGGATATAATCTACAATGTTCGGACCACCAAACACACGCAAAGCTAGTGAAAGCACAAACAATGGCGGGAACACGTCTCTCCTCTGGATATTGTAAACATGTAAATCGTTGTTAATTTTCTAAATAACAAGTAAGATATATATAAGGAACATATCTACCCTCAAATGGTGGAATATTCAATTTCAGTTTAGGGAGATGGTCATGATCTCGTGCACTGAGGGGAGCCCTAACATTGCCATTATTTGCATGTGGACGACACGGTGGTTGTGGTGCTGGTGGTTGCACGTAGTTCTGATTTTGATCAACTTCATCCTCGTAATCTCCCACATAATCATCCTCCTCCGCATCAGCAGCAGGAGCCACAGAAGTATCAACAGTAGCACCAACAGTTTGGCCAAACACAAGAGGGAAACGGCTCGCTCGGCGGAGGGCTTTTTCGTGACGTGGAGGTAGTCGTTGTTGTTGTTGTTGTTGTAGAGGTGCGTTAGGTGCAGCCGATGGTGGTGTTGGAAGACGCGCGAGCAATTCATTAAACTTGTCATCGAGCTTTGTTTCGAACGTCTCCTCCATGCCATCTATCTTCTCCATGGCCTCTTCAAATCTGTTTAGCACATCTTTCACCTGTCCCCTCATCATTTGCTGAAATTTATCATGCAACTCCTTATTCGTCATGTTCTCCCGGTCGGTCTAAATCGACATGATCCTGGCATGGTTAGCAGCAATAGAAACACACAAGAATATGATCCTACAGACTAGTAACAAGTGGTGGTGGTGGGTGTCACAAAACCGTCAAGCAAATCTCAAATTCTTACCAGTTCTTACCCAACAGCAGGCGGTGATCGGCAACCGATGTAGTCAAGACTCTCAAAGCTTGGATAGAGCGATTACCAGGGAGAGTCAAACGCACGACGTAGATGTATGTGGAGCTGGGAAGGCTTATAATATGGTAGCAAAAAGGGTCAGCAATAATCAATTCAGAGATGCAAAGTTGAATAAACACTCAACGACGGTACTGTGTTGGTCCTAGGAGAGACCGTACTAGAGACGCGAGCCTAGAACACCAACAAAATCACGGCGCTGCACGTAAACAAGGGAGGAGCACACTCTAAAATTTTTTTTTCTTTTTTTCACTTTTTATTTGCACTTTTTTTCCTCTTTTTTTTGCTCCGCAACAAATTTTTTTTTTTGAAACTGGAACTATTATTCTACTGCGGGTAGCAGGGAAGTTGGGGAGTCCTTCTCTGTCACGACTCGGAGTATGGCATGATCTGGAAATCCAAAACAGAGTAACAAAATACTAGACTCGGAATAGGACTGGTGGCGGAGATGAAACTGGTGGAACTTGGACTGGTGGCGGAGATGAATTTGGTGGAACTCGGACTGGTGGCGGATATATGTTGGCGTATATGGACTCGGATTGGCGGTGAATATGTGGTGGTGGTATTTGGCAGCGGTGACGAAGTTGGCGCGGTGGTGGTATATGGTAGCAGCGACGATGATGATGCGGTGGTGATATATGGCAGCGGCGACGTGACAACCTATGAACAGAACTCGAAACTCTAAAGGACTAGACACTAAGACCAGCAACTTGACATGACGATGCAACAGCAAATTCAACAAACCAAATACAGAAAAGATTATGCAAAGGCTCACATTGGTTCGGATGGGAGGAACTAACCCTAATTTTTTTTGGGTTTTCGTGGACTATAGGTATGAAGAACAGACTCGATCTAAACTATGAAAAAATGTAAAATCTCACCGAGCAACCTGGAAATCTGATACCACTTGATAGAGGCAAAGGTGTCTCGTCTTTCGATGAGATGGTGGCTATCATTTTGGAGGAAGTCGACTTTGACGATCCGACTACGAACGTGCGAGGATGTCGCGCCTTACCAATCGCTAAACCAATTCCGAGAGGTTATTGACCACGCCAGAGCACGATCAACCTGACCACGAAGGTCTATTTCCTGCGGGCAAACGAAGAACAAGCAAGAAACTAAGATTGCAATCTGGATATTGTGAATATAAGAGGAAAGCTTTATTGATCAAGGTGGGGTTCTGTGACGCCTTGGTCTAGTCGTTGAACACAAACGAAGTACGCGAAGTTGCAGCTATGGCGAACTTTTAATCTAAACAAAACCCAAGGTCTAAACGGTGCCCTAAGGGCTGTATATTTGGAGGAAGAGAAGGGGAATTTCGTGGCCCTTGGGGAAGGGGTCCGAAACTAACCCTATCTCTTGTTTCCCCACACATACGGACTCTAAAAACAGCCTATACTTATGTATTTAGAAATTACATGGGCCTGGCCCAAAAATAAGGTGACGCAGCACCTAGAATAGCCTCTGGACGAAATTTATGAAGTGGCATCTTGTATATTTCGTCCAAGGCTTCATTCACTCCTTATGGTGGCTTCAAAGTCCTGAAATCGTCACTTGTAAATCTGTTCTTGTTCCCGTTGCGCATGCCATAAACTCCATGCTTGTTCTTGCTCCAATGTTCGTCCTTCTCCAAGCTAGGCCCTTCATTTGTAAGCAAAACAAATGTATCCAATTTAGGCAGCATCATATTCTCATGAACATTAGAATCATTACCAAGAAACGAAAGTACCCGGTAATTTAATTGGCGTGCGCGAGCTCTAGTAATTGGTCCAGTATATGTAACAGTCGGGGCTGTGGGTGTAACAATGGTATTGATGTCCTCATCACCAACTTAACCCAATTTTCTTTTTGTTGTGAGTCGTGTCTCCTAAGGTGTTTAGGCTACTTAGGGACCGTGCTTCCAACTCCGACACCGTGTATAGTCCACCATCTTACACCCCACTTCCGCATTGCGTACTCCAAAACCACCATTGCATTTCCGCAATCCCATTGAGCTTCCGCAACCACCACCGATTCCGCTACCACCATTTGACATTTGTCATTTGAGATTTTGAGGTTTTTCCGTTTCCTAAGGTGTTTCGGCTACTTAGGGACGAGTCTCCATCATCTTGGTATCTACATCAAGAACACTGCCACTCATCATCTCAAAGGACGGTAACCTCGACGACACCATTGTATATTCCCTTGCTATTGCATTGATAACCTCTAGCCCATTTTGCGTTACTTGCCTATCGAGACTAGCCATTTGAGTATTGCCGGCAACGTTACTTGTGCACATTAGTGATCTACACCATCCATTGCATACATACCATATCATATTGGTATCATATCATCCATTGTGTCACAATATCGTTCCCGCATATACACAATTGCTATCTTGGTTTGTGCATTGTGCAAAAATGGCCATAGAAAAAAAAGCTTTTAAGAGAGAGAGAGCAAAGAAGCTTGTAAGCAAGTGCCATAGCATCATAACCACATTGCATATAAGATTGTCATATCCGATCATCTTGGATCATCTTGAGAAACACTGGGAACCATACATATATAGCATACTTGTGATAGAAAGTTCATACATTTTGCATCTTATAGGTTGTGCACAAGTGTCGTATCCGCCTATTGAGCAATCGTGCTAGCGTCTCTCTTGAGTTGTGCAACACGAGCGTTTTGGTGGATTCCACATTTTGAGCTCATTCCTTGGTTGCACGACCCCATTTATCTATCCGTGTGTGTTTTACGTGTGCCATTCTTTGCTATTGGTCTACTTGTTTCTCTTGCGAATTTGTGAATCTCTTTCAACATTATTGACTCTTGCTAACATTTTTGCATCAAATTTTTGTGCCACTATCCTCACCGAGCTCCATCATAAGCTTATTTGTGTAGGTGTGAGAAACCGACAAGAATTGGTACCAATTGTGCTATTTCCTTGTTACACATTGAGTGATCATTGATCCATTTTCAACATCGGTCAAGGTACATTTGGTATAAATTCTTCTCTTCCTCCCACTCATATTTGCTCGAGTCTTGTGATGGATAGGCAAGGCATTTCATCTCCGGTCCTCGACAACAACGACGGCGTGAACAACTACATCACCAAAGCGTCTATCTTCGATCTACAACGACAAGTGCAAGGCGCACAATCAAGATTGCGAGGCGCGCCGAGAACATCTCCATCGACATTCGTCACTCCGAAGCAAGGAGAAGGGACTACATCGACAAGAAGCTTTCCGCACATAAAGAGGAGCAAGATGCAAGGATGGAGGAGATTAGAGCCTTGATCAAGTCTTCTTCCCCTTCGTCATTCTCAAGGCGGCGACATTCAAGATACAAGTCTTCGGAGCGCGGACATGATGCAAGTGCAAATCGTCCTCCTCCACATCGACATGGCGACCACCATCACATTCGTGATCAACATCGTCATGAAGGGCAAGTCACCTCCAAGCATCATGTGCACGACGACGACGAACGACATCTTCTACGAGCTCAAGCACGACAATGACATCATCATCATGAAGATGCTCCACAAGCGCAAATGCACAAGTCCCAACAAGCCTACTTCACACCTAGTCCAAGCTTCAAGAGCACAAAAGAAGACCGCGAGACAACCAACACCTTGACGGTGCTACGGCTACATCAACCACTTCGGCATCTTCGCCAAGTGTTCTCAAGGCATCTTCGCCTTTGGATGTACAACATCTTCGCCTACTTCCCACGAGTACGCCTACAACGACTTCATCAAGTCCAAGGCGACTACCTACGAGCGAGGGCGACACTTCCATCTTCGGAAGCCCCTCAAGGAAGATGGCCGAGCATGGGAAACTCCCTTCGGTGATGGAGACGAGCTACGAGGTGCCACATCATATGGGCCTCCAACAACAAGATGGCGACAAGAAGATCGAGCAAGGGCCATCCCCTTCGACCACGGCGATAGGAGTTGAGCATGGAGACATTTGCACCAACATCTCTCCGACGCCCACATATGTTAAGATGCCCCAAGTGCCATGTGAGGAGAGCCACCACCACATGAGTGACATGAGTGATCCACCATACGTGACATTTAGAGCATTTCCTATGACAAGATGAGTGTGACCACCACTAGTCCCACACATGAGAGCATACAACACACCCTATGTGAGGTTGAGCGCCATTTGAGTGACTCCACCAACCATATGAGTGAGAGCATCCAAGAGGGAGTGAGTGAGCCACAACACTTAGTGAGTGAGGTAGTTGACACGGCATGTGAGGCCACCATGATTTCTAACGACTTAACCTCTACTCCTAGTGTGTTTTCTTTTTTGGTGCAAGGTCTCCTACATGACGACATGCTTACCCTCAACGAGTCCATCCCTCCAATGGAGATAACGATGGCCATGGTGGACAATGATGCACCCCCCACATGGTTCCATCAAGATGAAGATGACAACGAGACGATCTTCAACACTTCACCTACAACACATGAGCGACGCTCCAAAGGTCGCATATGTGATGGTGCTTCTCTTGTCCCACTAGTGGACTCTCTTGACATCGATTTCTCCCATGATGTTGACCCACCTATTACCATGATTCATGCTAGTGAAACTTCTTCATGCCTTGACTTACCTATTTATGATGAATATGATGATGAGCATGTTGAGTTGCCTAGTTGTGATGCTATGCTCCATACGATATCATGTGAAAATTCTTTTGGTCACATCATGTTTGACAACCCTTTGAACTTGTCATATGCTATGAGTGAGATCACCCATATTGCATCATTACAATCTCAACATAGTAACTATGCATGCCCCATTAAAATCAATCCCATTTGCACTTATGGCATAGATGACGAGATGATGATCATTGGCTTTTGTTTTTCATGTGATGATATTGCCATGCTTCCTTTACATGATTTGTGCAATTCATCTACTATGACATGCCATGATCACGTTGTTCCAAATATGCATTGTTTTCGATGTTGTCAATATTCTCCATGTGATGTTTCCATTAATGCTCATGAGGAGAGCCCCATAGTTTCCTCATACATATTAGGAGCTTTTGATGCATCTCATACTTTGCATGATCCCCATGATAGTGTACACCATATGCATTCCATGAATAACAATGCTCTAGATATTTCTCATGATGCATTACATCCTTTGAGTCTCCATTATGACATACATAATAACAAACCTATCATGATGGATGACATGTTTCTATATCACGCATCTCATTTATTTGAGCATTGGATATTTTGTGCTAACCGACACATGCATGTGTGCATCATGATGGATGATGTGTACATATACCATGCACACACAATTTTTCCTTTGTCTTTGTTTTGTGTAGGTACACACGTATACTCGTCAACATCTCAATCCCAAGCGTTGACGAAACGAGCTCTTGAGAGCAATGATGACTTGGGATCCCGTGGACTTTCATTCCCACCATTCCTTTTGCGCAAGTACTACGCGCATCTCTTTTACTTGTCTCTCACACGGCTATGGGCTATTTACCACTTGTCACATTATGCCCATTCTATCGTGTTCACTTTACATGTTATGCCTCTTTACATGACTTTGCCATGCCATTGTGACCCTTGCTTGCATCTACCCATGATTCACCATTATGCTACTCCTATGTGTATTTGCATGCTTGGTGGAGATCCTAGTAGCTATTGCCATGATTTCTTTGTGCCCCATGCTATTGATGCTTGTTGTATTGGGAGAGTCATGATCACCCATTGCTATTTACATATGGCTCCTCACCAATACATTCATGCTATTGTCCTCATATCTTGCTTTCATGTTTGTGCTATGTCATGTGATTTACTCGTGCCCACTATTTGCAAACATGACATGCTTGCCATGATTCCTTCTATTACGTTGCATCTTCGCACTACTAGCTTGCTTGACTTGATCGCTATGATTGCTTGCTATGTTGCATCACCCGTGTTCCACTATCACTTGCTTTCTTGGGTTGATGACATATATGTTCATGCCTCTCACATGATATATCTTGTTTATTGTCGCTTGCCTCCTATAGTTGCCTCTATGCTTAATGATCTTGGAGACTTGGACACTTCACTTGTGATGCACGCTTGTTTACTTGAGCCTATGGTATTTGGTTGTTATTGCATCATATGCCACCATACTATGAAATGCTCCCTTGTCCTTTCTTATGATGAGCATGATGCATACACTTGTTGGGTATCGTACCACACGAATGATAGGTTTTGCATTTCCGCTAACCTCATTTGTTTTTCCAAGTGTTTGCCATGTTCTTTCATTTTGAAGGATTCACAAGGCAATACCGTCATGAGACAATTTGGTTATGTGAAGGCGTACACGAGGTGCGACACCAACATTTTCGACATTCTCATAAAGGTGAACTCCTTCCCTTTGATCCACCCTCAATTATGCATATTGGATGGGCCATTATTTCATTGTTGTTTCCTTCTTGTTGTCTACATGATACCTCTATTGGATGGAGGACCGACATTGGAGATGGACCCTATGGACCTTCAACTTGAGGAGTACTCGGACTTAGTGGATTCACCAACGGACCACCATTTCTACCACGACATTGAGCCATGGTACGACAACTCCCATAACAAGTTTGCACTTTATCCATGGATTGACTTGCATTATGATTGCCTCGGTGCATCTTGTATTTCTATGTCATCCATGATATATGAGCTTGTGCACTTTCTTAGCAAATTTGTTGTGATCTTTCTTGATGGCATATTCATACATCGTGATCATATTGCCTATCATCAATTGCATGATAACTTATTCATATTGAGAATCCATTACCATATTCATGCTATTGATGAACCGTCTTTCTATGACATCATTTTGCACAACGGTAGAATTTGTCGCTTTGTGCACCATGCTTTTGTTTCCATGAATGCTTTGCATATCATTCTAGATCATCTTGATAAGCATCATGTGTCTTGCCACGCACAATCTTGCCGCACGGACTCATTTTTAAATGATGCACACTTTGTGTGCGCTAACCATTGTATTTCCGAGTGTTGCTTGTGTTTGCTCTTTTTGCATGTATACAACTCCGGCGACACCTTGGAGTACCTGGATTGCGCAATGTCTTCAACTCCGTCCAACTACAAGTTTGTCCCCGACAATCGTTTCCATGGTGATGAGGATCACGATCCGAGGTCGGATCTTTCCCAAGAGGGGGAGATGATGCAGAGCATCCCACGTTCATCCCCATGTACACTCCGACTACTCTCCAAACCCCAAGAGGACTTATGATGAGACCTCAACTATACGCCATTGGACACAAGGTGAACTCGCTCCTCTCCGAATCGTCACTTTCCATATGTGAGACATGGCTACTACCTCAAACGTGTGTGCTTATGCATGACGAGGAACAAGGAGGAAGGCCACAGACAAGACGGCGAGGACACCAAGTACAAGGACCAAGAGAAGAAGTTGCCCGAAGCTACAGCCATCGGACGACCGGCCCAGCCCGGACGTCCGGCCCCTGAAGGTCACAACAGCCCAAGGAAACCAGGCCAGCAAATGCTACAGCGGCCGGACGTCCGACCAGGACCAGACGTCCGACGAACTCCAGGCACCGGACGACCGGCCACCTCCGGATGTCCGACCGAAGCGCACCCGAGCCGAATCTACGAAAGTTCGAAGAGCACCGGACGTCCGGACCTTCCCGAGCCTCCGGACGACCGGAACCCACCGGACGTCCGACGTCTGTCTGCGCACAGTGTATTGGACCGAGTCCATGTATCCCCCACTTACCCCTTCGTGGCCCATGACTATATATACTCCTCCACCTCCTCCTAGTTAGGGTTAGCGTTGATTTAGCTCATTGTTAGATAGAGCTTCGCTCATCCATATCGGATCTACTCCACGAGAGAGACCTCGGCCCCTCTTCGGAGAAGATCCACCTTGGATTCAAGACCTCCTTTGCGGAGAAGACCATCATCAAGACCTCCTCACGGAGAAGAACGGCTACCGTTTGTATCGTCCTTTGTTAACTTTGGATCATGTATCTCCCTTTGTGTTCATCGATCTAGCACATGTGTGATTGATCTTGTTGGTTTGAGTGATTCTCTTGTGTTTTTCCCCGTGATTTCCCTCGTGTTCTTCCGCTCGTTCTTCGTGTTCCTCGTAGGGATCCTCTCCAAACATGCAAGATCGGCCCCTAGGGTTCCGCCCTACATCACAATTGTATACCTTTCCACCTCCTGTGTGCCACTGTGGCAGCTCCTTTTGAGTATAAAAGGAGGCCGAGGGGTACTGGAGAAGGATTCAGATCTTTTGGACTGTAGACGCGCCACAGCTAGTTCGAAAGCTCAAGAACACTCAAATATACACCAAAGAAGGATTAGGGTATTACGCATCCTTGCGGCCGGAACCTGGGTAAACGATCTTTGTACTGGCTACCAAACCCGCTCTTTGCACAACCCCGCGCCCGCCAACCGTAGAAGGGATCCCAGTGATTCCATAGGTGTCGTTTCCCCGACATCTTTAGCGCGCCAGGTAGGGGGGCGCAGTTGTGAAAATCCGGTCTAGTAGTTGGTTTTGCAGTTCTTGATCGCCATGGCTCCCAAGAAGAAGAAGATCATGGCGGTCGGTTCATCGGGGGACGAATGGCCCGTATCAGTCAGGGCGAGTGGTGAGGCGGTCGCGGGCTGAAGCCAAGGCGCGGCCCGTGAACACCCACATCGCTCTGGCAGTCAAAGCCTGGCGAGCGGCGTCATTCATGCGTGAGATGACGGGCCGCGCGCCGCCAAATCCAAAGACGGAGCCGGGCCCCCCGTAGGCGGCAGGGGCCCTCCAAGGGCGGCGTCGTGCCACCCATCGGCGGTGCGGCGACTTCCAAGGTGCCTACACCGGATCCATGACGCGCTCTTCCCAGGTTGTGCGCGATGAGCAGCATCACCACGCTGGTGACCCCGGGCGCCGCCATGGGAAGAGTCATGCGCCTCATTCGTGGGACGTAGAAGGCCAGCATGCACGCCGAGGCGCTGGCGAAAATGGCGCGCAGCCGCAAGGCCGTGATAGAGATCCTTCTAACGTGGTTAGAAGTCGGAGCGCGTCACAATCCACGCAGCTTTCGCCGCCACCACGCCCGTGAGACGCTTTAAGCGGCGCCGCTTCCTCGACTTTCCTCCTGCTACGGAAAAGCTCGACAAGTGGAGAGCCACCATCCGGAGCCTCGTCTGTGTTGCCAACAAAGACGAGTCGCGACCAGCGGGGCCCTCAGGCCGGCGCTCCGTCGAGCCACCACACGCCAGTGGTGGGAGGACTGGAGGTGCTGCGGCCATGGTGCACTCTCCTCCCCCATGCCAGGCACCGCAGGTGTCGGTCCGTCATGATGACGCATGTGATAATATTTCCATAGCGTCGTCCGACTCATGGACCCACCGCGATCAGCGCCAAGTTCTTCGGGAGCGAGCCCACGAAGACGCTCGAACCACCATTGAGTGCCGGCGCGAAGCACGCCACCAGTCGGACAGGCGGGCGAGGCCCACTATGGACCACCCGGCACCGGGAGGCTCTGGCGGCCTACCCTACGAGGTGGGTTGCCCAGCCTTTACTCGTGAGCTGCGGCAGTTCCAGTGGCCCTCCCACTGCATGTTCAAGCCTGACGTTGGCGAGAAGTACAATGGCAAGACCCACCCGTCGGAGTTCCTCAGCATCTACACCAACGCGATGTAAGCTGCTGGAGCTCGCGACGATAAGGTGCTTACCAATTACTTCTCGTTGGCGCGTAGACCCAATGTCATGTGATGGTTAATGCACTTGCCGGCGGATTCCATTTCTTGTCGGTCGGATTTGTGTCATGAGTTCGTTGGCGCCTTCACTGGAGGCCACCAAGCTCATGGCCAGGCAAGCGATTTGCAGATCATCCCCCAGAAGGAAGGTGAAACCCCGCGCAAGTACATACAGAGGTTCAGCCGGGTGTAGTACAACATCCCAGATGTTCATCCCACCGCCGTGATCAGCGCATTCTATCAGAATGTGCGCAACCGCAAGATGCGCGAAGAGCTGGTGATGAATAAGGTTAAAGATGTGGCCGAACTGTATGTTTTGGCTGATAGGTGCGCCCGAGCAGAAGAGAGGAGGAAGTACCCCGGCGAGGACGCCGGTGCGGAAACCGACTCGACAGACGAAGATACCACCGCCCCGACGAAGAAGGGCTGGTGCTGCAACAGGAAGCGCAAGGGAAAGACCGTGCTTGCCTTCGAGGGATCCGACGATATCGCCGCTGCCAAGAAGGTTAAGGCAGACAACCCCGAAAAAGAAATTTCCGGGTGCGCCGCTTACCGGGCCTTGGCTGCTGCGGACACGCCGGCAGGCTCCGACAAGCAGTACTGCAAGATCCACTGCACCAAGGGCCACGACCTCCAGAACTGACGGCAATTTGAGCTGCTTGCTGAGAAGAAAAAAGCTGAGTATGAGAGGCGGGACAAGGAGAAGGGTCATGATGAGGACATCAATACCATTGTTACACCCACAGCCCCTGCTGCTATACATACTGGACCAATTACTAGAGCTCGCGCACGCCAATTGAATTATCAGGTACTTTCGTTTCTTGGTAACGATTCCAATGTTCATGAGAATATGATGCTGCCTAAATTGGATACATTTGTTTTTCTTACAAATGAAGGGCCTACCATGGACAAGAAAGATGAACCTTGGAGCAAGTAGAAGCATGGAGATGTTGGCATGCGCAAGGGAAACAAGAACGGAGTTACAAGTGATGATTCCAGGACTTTGAAGCCACCCTAATGAGAGCATGAGGCCTTGGACGAAATATACAAGATGCCACTTCATAATATTCGTCCATAGGCTATTCTAGGTGCTGCATCACCTTATTATTGGGCCAGGCCCATGTAATTTCGAAATACTTAAGTGTAGGCTGTTTTTAGAGTCCGTATGTGTGGGGAAACAAGAGTTAGGGTTGGTTTCGGACCCCTCCCTCAAGGGCCACGAAATTCCCTCCTCTTTCTCCATATATACAGCCCTTAGGCGTCGTTTAGACTTTGGGTTTTGTTTAGATCAAAAGTTCGCCATAGCTGCAACCGGCGTGCTTCGTTTGTGTTCAACGACCGGACCAAGGCGTCTCGTAACCCCACCTTCATTAATAAAGCTTTCCTCTTATATTCGCAATATCCAGATTGCAATCTTAGTTTCTTGCTTGTTCTTCGTTTGCTCGCGAGAAAGCAGGCCCTCGTGGTCGAGTTGATCGTGCTCGGCGTGGTCAATAACCCTCGGAAGTTGGTTTAGCAATTGCTAAGGCGCCGACGTCTCGCCGCGTCACGTAGTCGGATCGTCAAGGTCGACTCCCACGAAATGATCGCCACCATCTCATCGAAACATCGGGACACCTTTGCCTCTATCAAGTGGTATCAGATTTTCAGGTTGCTGGGTGAGATTTTACAGTTTTTCGTAGATTAGATCGAGCCTGTTCTTCATACCTAAAGTCCATGAAAAAGCCACAAAAAAATTAGGATTAGTTCATCATATCCGAACCAATGTGAGCCTTTGCATAATCTTTTTAGGGTTTTTGCTTTGTTGAATTCTTGGTTGCATCGTCGTGTCAAGTTTCTGGTCTTAGAGTATAGTCTTTTAGAGTTTCGAGTTATGGTCATAAATTGTCACGCCGCCGCCGCACCAAAATCATCGCCGTGCCAACAACCACCCATCTTATACACCACCAATACGTAGCCATATACCACCACCGCTGCCATATACCACCACCGCTGCCATATACCACAACCATATATCCACCACCAATCCGAGTTCTTCTCATATTAGGTTTGTTTTCGAGATCCATCTAAATTCCGATTCGTGTTTGCTTGCCTGAGTAGGTTTCGAAAAAAAAGAGTCTGGAAAACCACCACCCGTTTGGGCCCAAATTTTACCGAAACGCACTTGTCGAAAAATTTCGGCTATCCTATTTTTAGGTGTTTCTAAGCGTATTGAGGCGATCGCCATTATAGAAAGTTTTTTGACCCGTTTCAGTTTTTGGGTCCGGGCAATCGAAAAAAAAATTTGGTCGAAAAAATTTCGTGCCCATCCTGTTAGTTTGACACAGGAAGAGTTTTGAGACACTCGCCATTATAGTGATTTTTCAAAAAAAAAAAAGCGTAAAAAAAAAGCAGCGCATAAAAAAAAAAGCGAAAAAAAATTTCAGTGTGCTTTTCCGTTGTTTCCGTGCGGCGCCGTGATTTTGTTAGTGTTCTAGGCTCGCGTCTCTAGTACGGTCTAGCCTAGGACCAACCTGATCTGCGTCGTTGAGCGTTTATTCAACTTTGCATCTCTGATTTGATTATTGCTGACCCTTTTTGCCACCATATTATAAGCCTTCCCAGCTCCACATACATCTACATCGTGCATTTGACTCTCCCTGGCAATCGGTCTATCCAAGCTTTGAGAGTTTTGACTACATCGGTTGCCGATCCGCCTTCTTTGGGTAAGAACTGGTAAGAATTTGAGATTTGCTTGACGGATTTGTGGTATCCACCACACCACCACCACCACTTCCTAGTAGTCCGTCGAATCATATTCTTGTGTGTTTCTATTGCTGCTAACCATGGCGGGATCACAAGCCGACGAGACCGACCGGGAGAACATGACAAACAAAGCGCTACATGATAAGTTTCAACAAATGATGAGTGGGCAGGTGGAAGATGTTCTAAATAGATTTGAAGAGGCCATGGAGAAGATAGATGGCATTGAGAAGGCGTTGAAACAAAGCTCGATAACAAGTTTAATGAATTGCTCATGCGTCTACCACCACCACCACCGGCTGCACCTAATGCACCTCTACAACAACAACAACGACTACCTCCACATCACGAAGCAGCCCTCCGCCGAAGCGAGCCGTGTCCCTCTTCACTGGCCAAGCTGCTTTGGTGCTTCTGTTGATATACATGGCTCCTGCTGGCGATGTGGGGGAGGATGATTATGTGAGAGAGTACGAGGATGAGGTTGATCAACTTGAACTACGTGCAAGTGCAACCACCGACACCACAACCACCCGGTCGTCCACATGCAAATAATGGCAATGTTAGGGCTCCCCTCAGTGCGAGATCATGACCATCTCCCTAAACTGAAGTTGAATATTCCACCATTTGAGGGTAGATATGTTCACGATATATATCTTACTTGGGAGTTAGAAACTGAACAACGATTTACATGTTTACAATATCACGAGGAGAGACGTGTTCCGCTAGCTTTGTTTGTGCTTTCACTAGCTTTGCATGTGTTTGGTGGTCCGAACATTGTAGATTATATCCTGTTCCAGCTACTTGGACTGCTTTGAAAACTGCTATGCGTGCTCGTTGGGTTCCACCATATTATCAACGTGAATTACTTCAAAAATTGCAGCGCTTAAGACAAGGAAAAAATTCGGTGAAGAATATTATCGGGAATTACAAAGCGGCTTGATTAGATGTGGTATTGTTGAGGAGAATGAAGCTATGCTTGCACGTTTTACGGGTGGATTAAATAGAGATATTCAGACCATTCTAGACTACAAGGATTATACTAATATCACTCGATTATTCCATCTTGCTTGTAAAGCTGAACGTGAAGTCTTGAGGATCGACAGCGTTGGCGGACTAACTTTTCTCGCAGGTCGACCTTCATCATGGACACCACGTGCATCATCTACTTCCACACGTTCTACTACACTGGCACCTCCGTCGGCTGCCACCTCCAACCGTGATACAAGAAAGCAGGCACAACCACCACTATCTGCCAAGAGCACACCTGCTGGGCCTACACAGAGCTCTTCTTCTTCCATGGCGTCAACAGGACACACAAGTGATATTATTTGTCGTCGTTGTAAGGGAAGAGGACACTGCGAGAGAATGCCAATCTCAGCGTGTGATGATTGCTACTGAGGATGGTGGGTATGAGTCCGCTAGTGACTATGATGAAGAGACTTTGGCTCTTATTACGCATGAAGAACACGGTGGAGAGGATTACGATCATGAGACGCAATACATGGCTGCTTTGAAGATCTTGTGGTATGAATGTTTAGTTGCTCAACGTGTTTTGAGTGTGCAGGTTACATGTTGAGCAAAATCAGAGGCATAACTTGTTCCATACAAAGGGAGTTGTGAAGGAACGTTCTATTCAAGCGTCATCATAGATGGAGGGAGCTGCAACAACTTGGCTAGCATGGATATGGTGGAGAAGCTTTCTCTCACCACAAGACCACATCCACATCCTTACTACATCCAATGGTTCAACAACAGCGGCAAGGTTAAGGTAACACGTCTTTGTTAGGTGTGTATTTTAGTATCTCTACATATGCTTTGATTATGTTGATTGTGATGTGGTACCTATGCAAGCATGTTCCTTATTACTTGGTAGACCATGGCAATTTGATAAAAATTCTGTACACCATGGTAGAAACAATCAAGATACTCTTGTTCACAAGGATAAAAATATTACTTTGCTTCCTATGACTCTGATTCAATTTTGAAAGATGATATTAATAGAGCTAATAAAGCAAAACAGGAGAAAAATAAGAGTGAAAATCAGATTGTGGCAAAAGAATTTGAGCAACAAATGAAGCCTAATAATAAACCATCTAATGTTGCTTCTGAAATTAAACTGAAAAGTGCATGTTTACTTGCCACCAAATCTGATATTGAGGAGCTAGATTCTAGCAAATCTGTTTGCTATGCTTTTGTGTGCAAAGAGGCATTATTTTCATTCGAGGGCGTGCCTTCCTCTTTGCCCCTGCTGTCACTAACATTTTGCAGGAGTTCGCCGACGTCTTCCCACAAGACGTGCCACCGGATTACCACCTATTCGAGGGATTGAGCATCAAATTGACTTAATTCCCGGTGCATCGCTACCCAACCGTGCACCATACCGTACCAATCCGGAGGAGACGAAGGAGATTATGCGTCAAGTGTGAGGAGCTGCTCGACAAAGGTTATATACGCGAATCTCTTAGTCCTTGTGTTGTTCCTATTATACTAGTGCCTAAAAAGGATGGTACGTCGGCGTATGTGTGTTGATTGTAGAGGCATTAATAATATTACTATTCGTTATCGTCATCCTATTCCTAGGCTAGATGATATGCTTGATGAATTGAGTGGCTCTACAATATTCTCCAAAGTTGATTTGCGTAGTGGATACCATCAAATTCGTATGAAATTGGGAGATGAATGGAAAACAGCATTTAAAACTAAGTTTGGTTTATATGAGTGGTTAGTCATGCCTTTTGGGTTAACTAATGCACCTAGTACTTTCATGAGACTAATGAGCGAAGTTTTACGTGTTTTCATTGGACGATTTGTGGTAGTCTATTTTGATGATATCTTGATTTATAGCAAATCTTTGGAAGAACATTTGGAACATTTACGTGCTGTTTTTAATGCTCTACGTGATGCACGTTTGTTTGGTAACCTTGGGAAGTGCACCTTTTGCACCGACCGAGTATCTTTTCTTGGCTATGTTGTTACACCACAGGGAATTGAAGTTGATAAAGCCAAGATTGAAGCTATTTAGAGTTGGCCGCAGCCCAAAACGGTCACACAAGTGAGGAGTTTTCTTGGACTCGCTGGTTTCTATAGGCGCTTTGTGAGAGACTTTAGCACCATTGCTGCACCTCTCAATGAACTTACAAAGAAGGATGTGCCTTTTGTTTGGGGTACCGCACAGGAAGAAGCCTTCACGGTATTGAAAGATAAGTTGACACATGCTCCTTTACTCCAACTTCCCGACTTTAATAAGACTTTTGAGCTTGAATGTGATGCTAGTGGAATTGGATTAGGAGGTGTGTTATTACAAGATGGCAAACCTGTTGCATACTTTTACGAAAAATTGAGTGGGCCTAGTCTGAACTATTCTACTTATGACAAAGAATTATATGCTCTTGTTCGGACTTTAGAGACATGGCAACATTATTTATGGCCCAAAGAATTTGTTATACATTCTGATCATGAATCTTTGAAACATATTAAAAGTCAAGCTAAACTGAATCGTAGACATGCTAAATGGGTTGAATTCATTGAGACTTTCCCTTATGTCATTAAACACAAGAAGGGTAAAGAAAATGTTATTGTTGAAGCTTTGTCTCGTCGCTATACTATGCTTTCACAACATGACTTCAAAATATTTGGTTTGGAGACCATCAAAGATCAATATGTGCATGATGCTGATTTTAAAGATGTAATGCAGAATTGTAAAGAAGGAAGAACATGGAACAAGTTCGTTATTAAGGATGGTTTTGTGTTAGTGCTAACAAGCTATGCATTCTCGCTAGCTCTGTTAAGTCTTTTGTTGTTGCAGAGGCGCATGGAGGAGGATTAATGGGAGACTTTGGCGTGAAGAAGGCGGAGGATATACTTGCTACACATTTCTTTTGGCCAAAGATGAGGCGGGATGTTGAGCGTTTTGTTGCTCGCTGCACTACATGTCAAAAAGCTAAGTCACGACTCAATCCTCATGGTTTATATATGCCTTTGCTCGTACCTAGTGTTCCTTGGGAGGATATATCTATGGACTTTGTTTTAGGTTTACCTCGAACAAAGAAGGGAGGGATAGCATATTTGTTGTCGTGGATAGATTCTTGAAAATGGCACACTTTATACCATGTCATAAAAGCGATGATGTTAATGTTGCTGATTTGTTCTTCGTGAAATTATTCGCTTGCATGGTGTGCCAAATACTATTGTTTCAGATCGTGATACTAAATTTCTTAGCCACTTTTGGAGATGTTTATGGGCTAAGTTGGGGACTAAACTGCTTTTTAGTACTACTTGTCACCCCCAAACCGATGGACAAACTGAAGTAGTCAATAGAACATTGTCTACTATGCTTAGGGCTGTTTTGAAGAATAATAAGAAAATGTGGGAAGAATGCTTGCCTCATATTGAATTTGCTTATAATCGTTCATTGCATTCTACTACTAAGATGTGCCCTTTTGAAATTGTGTACGGCTTCCTACCTCGTGCACCTATTGATTTGTTGCCTCTTCCATCTTGGAGAAGGTTAATTTTGATGCTAAAGAACGTGCTGAATTGATTTTAAAAATGCATGAGTTAACTAAGGAAAACATTGAGCGTATGAATGCTAAATATAAACTTCTTTGGAGATAAGGGTAGAAAACATGTTGTCTTTGCACTGGAGATCTTGTTTGGTTACATTTGCGTAAGGATAGGTTTCTAATTTGCATAAATCAAAGCTAATGCCACGTCTTGATGGTCCATTTAAGGTGTTAGAGAAAATAAATGATAATGCATATAAACTTGAGCTGCCTGCAGATTTTGGGGTTAGTCCCACTTTTAACATTGCAGTTTTGAAGCCTTATTTGGGTGAGGAAGATGAGTTTCCGTCGAGGGCGACTTCATTTCAAGAAGGGAGGATGATGAGGACATCAATACCATTGTTACACCCACAGCCCTGCTGCTATACATCTTGGACCAATTACTAGAGCTCGCAAGACGCCAATTGAATTATCGTGTACTTTCGTTTCTTGGTAACGATTCCAATGTTCATGAGAATATGATGCTGCCTAAATTGGATACATTTGTTTTGCTTACAAATGAAGGGCCTACCATGGACAAGAAAGATGAACCTTGGAGCAAGTTCAAGCATGGAGATGTTGGCATGCTAAGGGAAACAAGAACGGAGTTACAAGTGATGATTCCAGGACTTTGAAGCCACCCTAATGAGAGCATGAGGCCTTGGACGAAATATACAAGATGCCACTTCATAATATTCGTCCATAGGCTATTCTAGGTGCTGCGTCACCTTATTATTGGGCCAGGCCCATGTAATTTCGAAATACTTAAGTGTAGGCTGTTTTTAGAGTCCGTATGTGTGGGGAAACAAGAGTTAGGGTTGGTTTGGACCCCTCCCTCAAGGGCCACGAAATTCCCTCCTCTTTCTCCATATATACAGCCCTTAGGCGTCGTTTAGACTTTGGGTTTTGTTTAGATCAAAAGTTCGCCATAGCTGCAACCCGTGACTTCGTTTGTGTTCAACGACCGGACCAAGGCGTCTCGTAACCCCACCTTCATTAATAAAGCTTTCCTCTTATATTCGCAATATCCGATTGCAATCTTAGTTTCTTGCTTGTTCTTCGTTTGCTCGCAGAAAGCAGGCCCTCGTGGTCGGAGTTGATCGTGCTCCGGCGTGGTCAATAACCCTCGGAAGTTGGTTTAGCGATTGCTAAAGGCGCTGACGTCTCGCTGCGTCACGTAGTCGGATCGTCAAGGTCGACTCCCACAGAAAGGATAGCCACCATCTCATCGAAACATCGGGACACCTTTGCCTCTATCAGGTCAGGATGGTGCCGAGGGATCCGGCAAGAAGCGTGGCAGCCAAGGAGGTCGCCGTGGCAAGGATAACCAGCAAGAGAGGCCCGCTCGAGGCCGCGACAAGAAGCAGGAAGACGATGATCATGATGAGGACGACAAGTCCGGCGAGCATGAGTTCCAGAAAGCTACGGAGGCCATGTGCGTCGACGGTGGCGCCTTGCTGCACCCCTCTCACCGCCAGCTCAAGCAATGGGCACGTGAGATCACGGTAGCAGAGCCATCACTCGACGCTCAGAAGCCACTGAAATGGTCCATCACGCCTATCGTTTTTGACATCGAGGACGACCCTGATCGCACGACTGCGGTCGGGTGTTTTCCATTGTTGGTTTCGCCGACGATATGCAACCTCAAGGTGACGAAGATGCTACTTGACGGCGGGGCTGGTCTGAACTTGATCTCGCCCGTTGTGATCAAAAGGCTGCAGATTACTGATGGAGACCTCGAAGAGACGGGCATGTTTCAAGGGGTCAACCTGGGAAGGAGTCAGCCGAAGGGTAAGGTCACGCTGCCCCTGACGTTTGGAGGCGAGTTAAACTACAGGACAGAGAGGATTATTTTTTATGTAGCCGAGATCCCCTTGCCATACAACGGGATCCTTGGCCGCCCGACACTCGCCAAGTTCATGGCGGCGTCACATTACGCCTACAAAATGCTAAAGATGCCTGGGCCGATGACCATCATCACCGTCCCCTCCGACAAGAAGGATGCGCTGATCTGCGCTGACCAACTCTACCGGGAGCTAGTTGCAGCGACTGCCACCAAGGCACTTGCTCCTGCCGCTGAAGCCCCGGGAGGGAAGAAGACAGGCAAGACCTCTCGCACCCACTCCGGCAAGCGCACCTCTTCGGAGCTCCACCGGCAAGAGCAAGAAATCCAGAGCTGCACCGCCAGAGACCAAGAAGGTGTCCATCAAGGAGGATGGCACAGGAGGGGCTTTCACCATAAGCTCCACCCTCGACAGCAAATAGGAAAGCGCGCTCATCACTTTTCTGCAGGTGAATGTCGATGTGTTTGCATGGCAAGCATCCGACATTCCCGGCGTTCCTAGGGAGGTGATTGAGCACCATCTAGCTGTCTGTCCCCACACGCGGCCCGTCAAGTAGAAGGTCAAGAAGCAAGCTTTGGAACGACACGAGTTCATCACGGAGGAGATCAGGAAGTTAGAAGCGGCAGGCTTGGTGAGGAGAGTACTTCATCCGACATGGTTAGCCACTCCGGTGGTGGTGCGCAAGGCAAATGGGAAGTGGAGGCTGTGTATTGATTACACAGATATCAATAAGGCTTGTCCGAAGGACCCTTTCCTGTTGTCGCGCATTGACCAGATTGTTGACTCCACGGGCTGGTGCGACTTGTTATCTTCATGAGGAGAGAAGATGAAGAGAAGACAACATTCATCACCCCGTGTGGTATGTATTGTTTTTTACGAATGCCTTTCGGGTTGAAAAGTGTTGGCTCAACGTTTGCAAGCGCAGTCCAAATTTGTTTTGAGCCCCAGCTACATAGAAATATGGAAGCTTATATGGATGACATAGTGGTCAAAACCAAGGACAAGGCAACACTCGTACAAGATTTAGAAGAGACGTTTGCAAATTTGCGCAAGATCAACCTCAAGCTGAACCCTGAGAAGTGTGTCTTCGGTGTTTCGTCCGGCAAACTTCTCGGGTTCTTTGTGTGGCAGCGCGGGATCGAGGCGAATCTAGATAAGATCAAGGCCATTGAGCAGATTGAGGCGCCTCGGCGGATCAAGGATGTGCGTCGGCTCACTGGCTGCGTTGCCGCCATGAGCAGATTCACCTCCAAGTCTGCTGAGCGTGCCCTTCCCTTTTTCAAAATCTTGAAAAAGGCGGGCCCAATGGAATGGACCCTAGAGGCCGAAGCAGCATTGCAGGATTTGACGAAATACCTCTCCTCTACACCGATACTGGTTGTGCCTAAACCACAAGATCCGTTGCTGCTATAGCTGGTGGCAACAAATCAAGTGGTTAGCGGCGCTCTAGTGGCGCAGAGAGAGGTCAACAAAGAGGCAATGGCAACGGCAGGACTGACGGACGGCGAGAAAGAGCTTCCCCCGGCAGGGCCTGGTGCCGGCAAGGCAAGGCCCCCGGTAGAGTCTGACGCCGGAGGGACAGGGCCTGCGCAATCAAATGAAGTAGTGCAGAAGAAGAAGATGATGCAGCACCCGGTTTACTTTGTCAGCTCCCTCTTGCAGGGGGCTAGGTCAAGGTACTCCGGTGTGCAGAAATTGCTCTTCGGCCTCCTTATGGCCTCGAGGAAGCTGCGTCATTACTTCCAAGCACACGAAATCACCGTCGTCACCCGCCTCCCGCTGCACCGGATATTGCATAACCCAGACGCAACCGGGAGGATTGTGGAATGGGCCTTGCAACCGTCGAGCTTTGGTTTGAAGTTTGAAAGTACTTCGACAATCCAGAGTAGAGTCTTGGCGGAGTTCATTGCAGAATGGACCCCAACGCCTGATGAAGAGTTACAAGAGACCACTCTCCCCGGCAAGGAAACAAGACGCAACTAGATTATGTACTTTGACGGGGCTTTCTTGCTGCAATCCACCGGAGAGCACCTCAAGTATGTAATCCAGATGCACTTTCCTAGGGAGATGTCAACAAACAACACTGCTGAATACGAGGGGTTGCTTGCCGGTCTCAGGATCGCGGCAGACCTCGGGAACAAGAAGCTCATCGTCAGGGGTGATTCACAGCTCGTCGGTAAGCAAGTTAACAAACATTATCAAAGCCCGTTGATGGAGGCCTACGTAGATGAGGTGAGGAACTTGGAGGAGCATTTTGACGGTATACAAGCGGAGCACGTTCCCCGAGTGGAGAACGACGTCACCGACTACCTGTCGAAGCGTGCTGCCCTCAAACTACTTGTGGAACCAGGTACTTTTGTGCTTTGGTTAACTCAACCATCCGTTGAACCATCGACAGAGCAGAACAAGCGGAGGAAATCAGGCCCTGGCAAGTACTTTCCTGCCGAGATCCCAGGAGCCGCCGGCAAGGATGTTGCCATGGACACTGAGCCTGCCATGGGGCGGCAGCAGACTCGGCGGGGCGTCAAGCCCCTGGCGATGAGACGGCCCGCTCCCATGGCAGAGGAGATGCCTTTAGTCCTTGCCATTGAACCTCAGGCTCCGGCATGGGCGCAGCATACCGTTCAATTCCTCCAAACAGGGGAGCTTCCTGAGGAGCAGGAAGAAGAAGAGAAAGTAGCCCGTCGGTCTGCCATGTATCAGTTCATTGATAACGTTCTATACAGAAAAAGGCCGAACGGTGTGAAATTGAAATGCATCCCCCGGGAGGAGGGACTGGAGCTGTTGGCAGAGATACACGGAGGCATATGTGGCTCCCACATTGAGTCAAGGGCCCTTGCCGGCAAGGCATTCCGGCAAGGTTTCTTCTGGCCCACTGCCCTCCAGGATGCAACGGCACTAGTAACCAAGTGTGAAGCGTGTCAGTTCCATTCGAAGAAGCTTCATCAACTATGATGCGGAGCATCCCACGCTCATCCCCATGTACACTCCATCTACTCTCCAAGCCCCAAGGATACACAAGATGAGACCTCGACTATGCGCCATTGGACCTAAGGTGAACTCGCTCCTTTACGAATCGTCCCTTTCCGCATGAAAGACATGGATTCTACTTCAATCGCGGACATTGTGCAGACTCAGGTAAACCCGAGCACATCATGGAGAGCCCAAGGACCAAGGCCAAGCGTCTTGGAGGCGAGGAAAGGAGAAGGAAGAAAGGGACCGGGACAGCGGACATCCGGCCCTTGGCGGACATCCAAGCCCTTCCGGAAGCCGGACATCCGGCCCCGGCCGGACATCCGGCCCCCATCACAGCAACCGCCAAAGCTACAGGACATCCGCCCCCATCACAGCGCCATAAAGCTACAGGGCGGACATCCGGCCCTGACCCCGGACATCCGGCTCTTCCGGAAGTCCCGGATATCCGCCCCCTTCGCCCAGAAATCCGTCCCCCATCACCGATTGCGTTTGGAAGACCCACTTGACCCGGACATCCGGCCCCCTAGCCGGACATCCGGCGTCTCGGGAAAGCCGGACATCCGCCCGGCCTTGGGACATCCGGCCTCCCGCCACGCTGGCAGTGCATCCGGGACTTGTCCCTTGTACCTCGCCCCCAAGACTATATATACTTTATCCCCTTCCTCTTTTAGGGTTAGCTTAGGTTTAGCTCATGTTTGTGTGAGCCTTGCTCATCCACTTGGTTACTTCTCCTGAGCTCGGGACCTCTGGAGAAGATCCCCCAAGCGGATTCAAGACCCCCTTCTAGGGTGGACCCCATCAAGACCTCCTCTCGGAGAAGAACGGCTACTCGTGTATCCTTACCTTTGTTGATTGTGGATCATATGTGCCACCTTATGTGATCGGTGATCTAGCACTCGTGTGATTGATCTCTTATCGGTTGAGTGAATTCTCTCTCGTTTTCCCCGTGTTTCCCTCTTGTTCTTCCGCTCGTTCTTCGTAATCCACCGTAGGATCCGCTCCAACGTGAAAGATCGTCCACGTAGGGTTCCGCCCTACATCATCATGGTATCATGAGCCACGTTGATCACGTTTTTGGAGCCCCTACCCCTCTTTTTCTAGCTCGATTTTGTTGATCTCGTCCTAAATCCGAAAATCCCCACCAAAAAATAGCCCCAAATTTTTTTGTGATTTGTTAGTTTTGATGATGTTTTGTTGATTTTGATCCGTGGATTTGCTTGGTTTCGAGTGGATCTAACATTTCCCCAAGTTTCCCCACTTTCCATCCACGAAATCTCTTCAATTTTGACCTTGAAATCATCAATTTCCGCCTCCAATTCGAAAATTTCCGCCCCAAACGAGATCGGGATCCGTCGGGCGGACATCCAGACCTCAGGCGGACATCCAAGAGCCATCCGCCGGACATCCAGACCTGGAGCACCAAATCTGCTCGGTTACGGACAGACAGCCCGGAAATCCGGGCTCAACCCCGGATATCCGGCCCTGAGACTTCAGTTTTCCGTTTCACCGTTTTGTCCATAACTAATTCATCCGAGTCCGATTTTGGCGTTCTTTAGCTCGTTTTGAAGCTATTGACATTCCCTTCCCACAAAAATACTACCACCACCATTTGACTCCATCAAATTTTTGAAAATTTGGCAATTTTGCCTAGGCCTTCCACCACATCCTCCGTGATAACCACCACCGACTTCCGCAACCTAACCAATTTTGTTCCCCATAGCATTAGTGGTTGCTTGAGTAGTGATTCGAGTCTCCTAAGGTGTTTGGCTACTTAGGGACGATTGCTACATCATAAACCACAACCACAACTTCCACATAACATTGCCCACCATACACTTCAACCACCCCCAACTTAACCCAATTGTTGATTGAGCTTTTTCGAGTTGTGACTTGTGTCTCCTAAGGTGTTTCGGCTACTTAGGGACCGCGTGCTTCCAACTCTTACACCGTGTATAGCCAATCATTCCACTTCCGCATTGCCAAGTGCAAACCACCACCACATTCCCGCTACCACCATTGTAACATTTGACGTTTGAGATTTTGAGTTCGCGGTTTTTCCGTTTCCTAAGGTGTTTCGGCTACTTAGGGACGAGTCTCCATCATCCTGGTTTCTACATCAAGAACACCGCTACTCATCATCGCTGGACGGTAACCTCCATATCATCTTGGTATCGTGGTATCCCTCCATTGTATATTCCCTTGCTATTGCATTGTTAACCCCTAGCCTTACTTTTGCGTTACTTGCCTATCGAGACTAGCCATTTGAGTATTGCCGCAGCGTTACTTGTGCACATTAGTGATCATACCTTCCATTACATACCATACCATATCATATTGGTATCATATCATCCATTGTGTCTCAAGTTTGTTCCGCATATACACAATTGCTATCTTGGTTTGTGCATTGTGCAAAGTGGCCATACAAAAAAAGAAATAAAGCTTTTAAGCAAAAGAAAGAGAGCAAAGAAGCTTGTAAGCAAGTGCCATAGCATCATACCATATTGCATATAAGATTGTCATATCCGATCATCTTGGATCATCTTGAGAAAAACACAGGGAACTATACATACATAGCATACTTGGGATAGAAATTTATCCATTTTGCATCAAATAGGTTGTGCACAAGTGTCGTATCCGCCTATTGAGCAATCGTGCTAGTGTCTCTCTTGAGTTGTGCAATCTGGCGTTTTCCGTGGATTCCACATTTTGTGCTCATTCCTTGGTTGCACGACCCCATTTATCTATCCGTGTGTGTGTTTCCGTGTGCCCATTCTTTGCTATTGGTCCATTTGTTTCGCTTGCAAATTTGTGAATCTCTTTCAACATTATTGACTCTTGCTAACATTTTGCATTAAATTTTTGTGCCACTACCCTCACCGAAGCTCCTCCATAAGCTTTACTTGTGTAGGTGTGAGAACCGACAAGATTGGTACCAATAGTGCTATTTCATTGTCCGCATTTGAGTGAACTTGATTCATTGTCAACATCGGTCAAGGTACATTGGTATGAGTTCTTCTCTTTCTCCCACTCATATTTGCTCGAGTCTTGTGATGGATAGGCAAGGCATTTCATCTCCGGTCATCGACAACAACGACGGCAGGCGTGAACAACTACATCACCAAAGCGTCTATCTTGATCTACAACGACAAGTGCAAGGCACACAATCAAGATTGCGAGGCGCGCCGAGAACATCTCAATCGACATTCATCACTCCGAAGCAAGGAGAAGGGACTACTTCGACAAGAAGCTTGCCGCACATAAAGAGGAGCAAGATGCAAGGATGGAGGAGATTAGAGCCTTGATCAAGTCTTCTTCCCTTACGTCATCTTTAAAGGCGGCGACATTCAAGCCACAAGTCTTGGAGCGAAAAAGATGCAAGTGCAAATCGTCCTCGTCCACATCTACATGGCGACCACCATCACGTTCGTGATCCACATCGTCATGAAGGGCAAGTCACCTCCAAGCATCATGTGCACGTGACGATTTAACGACATCTACAACGACATCATCATCATGAAGATGCTCCACAAGTGCAAATGCACAAGTCCCAACAAGCCCTACTTCACGCCAAGTCGAAGCTTCATAAGCACAAGAGAAGATCGCGAGGCGAGCACCACCAAGGCAGGCGCTACGGCTACAACAACCACTTCGGCATCTTCGCCAAGTGTTCTCAAGACATCTTCGCCTTTGGACGTACGGCATCTTCGCCTACTTCCCACGTGTACGCCTACATCGACTTCATCAAGTCCAAGGCGACCACCTACGAGCGAGGGCGACACTTCCATCTTCGGAAGCCCCTCAAGGAAGATAACCGAGCATGGGAAACTCCCTTCGGTCATGGAGACGAGCTATGAGGTGCCACATCATATGGGCCTCCCACACCAAGACGGTGACAAGACGGTCGAGCAAGGGCCATCCCCTTCGACCACGGCGTCAGCCTTGAACCTCTTCAACAACATGAAGCAGACGCCCACATTGGACTCATCCTCCGAGTCAAGCTCTGCGACCACAGCATGGAGACATTTGCACCTACACCTCTCCGACACCCACACATGTTGAGCTACCCCAATTGCCATGTAAGGAGAGCCACCACCCCATGAGTGACATGAGTGACTCCACCATACGTGACATTGAGAGCATTTCCAATGAGAGGATGAGTGTGACCACCACTAGCCCCACACATGAGAGCATGCCACACATCCTATGTGAGGTTGAGCGCCATTTGAGTGACTCCACCCACCATACAGTGATATCATCCTTGAGGGAGTTAGTGAGCCACAACACTTAGTGAGTGAGGTAGTTGACACGACACATGAGGCCACTATGATTTCTAACGACTTAACCTCTACTCCTAGTGTGTTTTCTTCTTTGGTGATAGGTCTCCTACATGACGACATGCCTATCCTTGTGAGTCTATTCCTCCATTAGAGACAACGATGGCCATGGTGGATGATGATGAACCCCCACATGGTTCCATCAAGATGAAGATGACAACGAAAGCGATCTTCAACACCTTACCTACAACACATGAGCTGACGCTCCAAAGGTAACATAGGTGATGGTGCTTCTCTTGTCCCACTAGTGGACTCTCTTGACTTCGATTGCTCCCATGATGTTGACCCACCTATTACCATGCTTCATGCTAGTGAAACTTCTTCATGCCTTGACTTACCTATTTATGATGAATATGATGATGAGCATGTTGAGTTGCCTAGTTGTGATGCTATGCTTCATAGGATATCTTGTGAAAATTCTATTGGTCACTTCATGTTTGACAATCCATTGAACTTGTCATATGCTATGAGTGAGATCTCCCATATTGCCTCATTTCAATCTCAACATAGTAACTATGCATGCCCCATTAAAATAAATCCCATTTGCACTTATGGCATCGATGGCGAGATGATGGTCATTGGCTTTTGCTTCTCTTGTGATGATATTGCACTACTTCCTTTGCATGAATTCGTCTACTATTCCATGCCATGATCACATTGTTCCAAATATGCATTGTTTTGGATGTTGTCAATATTCTCCATGTGATGTTTCCATTAATGCTCATGAGGAGACCCCATAGTTTCCTCATACATATTAGGAGATCTTGATGCATTTCATACTTTGCATGATTCCCATAATTGCTTGAACCATATGCATTCCATGAATAACAATGCTCTAGATATTTCTCATGATGCATTGCACAATTTGAATCTCCATTATGCCATACATAATAACAAACCTATCATGATGGATGACATGTTTCTATATCACGCCTCTCATTTATTTGAGCATTGGCTATTTTGTGCTAACCGACACATGCATTATGCATCATGATGGATGATGTGTACATCTACCACGCACACACAATTTTCTCTTTGTCTTTGTTTTGTGTAGGTACCCACATACACTCGTCAACATCTCAATCCCATGAGTTGATTTAAAACGAGCTCTTGAGAGCAATGATGCTTTGGGATCACGTGGACTATCCTTACCACCGTTCCCTTGGCGCAAGGACTACAGCATCTCTTCTACTTGGCTCTCCTGCGGCTAAGGGCTATTTACCACTTGTCACCTTATGCTCATTTTCCGTGTTCACTTTGCATGTTATGCTTGCTCCTATGCCTTTGCCATGCAATTGTGACCCTTGCTTGCATATACCCATGATTCACCATTATGCTACTTCTATGTGTATTTGCATGCTTGGTGGAGATCCTTGTTGCTTTTTGCCATGTTTATCATGTGCCCCATGCTATTGATGCTATTTTGCTCATATCTTGCCTTCATGCTTGTGACATGTCATGTGAAGTATTCATGCACACTATTTGCACCCATGACATGATTGCCTCGATCCCTTCTAGTACGTTGCATCTTCGCACTACTAGCTTGCTTCACTTGATTGATCTGATTGCTTGCTATGTTACATCACCCATGTTCCACTATTACTTGCTTTCTTGGGTTGATGACATATATGCTCATGCCTCTCACATGATATATCTTGATCATTGTCTCTTGTGTCCATTAGTTGCCTCTCTCATATCCACTTGTATTGAGTGCAACCATACTAGGCTTATTGATCTTGGAGACTTTGACACTTTACTTGTGATGCATGCTTGTTTGATTGAGCCTCTTGTATTTGGATGTTCTTACATCATATGCCTCCATACTTTGAAATGCTCCCTTGTACTTTCTTATGATGAGCATGATGCACACACTTGTTCGGTATCTTACCACACGAATGATAGGTTTTGCACTTGCTCTAACCTCATTTGTTTTTCCGAGTGTTTGTCATGTTCTTTCATTTTGAAGGATTCACAAGGCATTACCGTTAGGGAGACATATTGGTTATGTGAAGGCATACATGATGTGCAACTCCAACATCTTCGGAACATTCATAAGGTGAACTCCTTCTCTTTGAGCCATCCTCAAATCGCATATTGGATGGGTCACTCTTTCATTGTTGTTTCCTTCTTGTTGTGTACATGTTACATCTATTGGACGGAGGAGCGACATTGCAGATTGGCTCTATGGACCTTCACATTGAGGAACGCTCGCACTTATTGGATGCACCTTCGAACCTCCACTCATGCCACGACATCGAGCATTGGTACATCAACACTCCTTTGACACATTGTACCCACACATCCATATTTGTTGCTTGTGCTCATACATGTCATGCTTTCGATGGACATATCATACTCACCACAAGTTTGCACCTTGCATGGATTGACACACATTATGATTGCCTTGTTGCATCTTGTATTCCCATGTCATCCATGATATATGAGCTTGTGCATTTTCTTAGCAAATTTGTTGTGATCTTCCTTGATGGCATATTCATACATCATGATCATATTGCCAATCATCAGTTGCATGATAACATACACATGTTGAGCATCCATTGCCATATTCATGCTATTGATAAACCGTCTCACTATGACATCATTTTGCACCGTGGTTGCATTCATCATATTCACAACACAATTGTGTGCACAATGATTGCATTTGTTCCCATGAATGCTTTACATCTCATTTCATATTATCTTGCTAAGCTTCATGTGCTTTGTCATGAACAATCTTGCCTCACGGACTCATTCTTACATGATGGACACTTTGTGTGCGCTAACCATTGTATTTCCGAGTGTTGCTTGTGTTTGCTCTTTTGCATGTCTATCACTCCGGCGACACCGTGGACTACTTGGAGTGCGCCATGTCTTCAACTTCGTCCAACTACAAGTCCGTCTCGACAACCGCTTTCCATGGTGATGAGGATCACGATCCGAGGTCGGATCTTTCCCAAGGGAGGAGATGATGCGGAGCATCCCACGCTCATCCCCATGTACACTCCATCTACTCTCCAAGCCCCAAGGATACACAAGATGAGACCTCGACTATGCGCCATTGGACCTAAGGTGAACTTCGCTCCTTCCAGAATCGTCCCTTTCCGCATGTAAGACATGGATGCTACTTCAAGCGCGGACATTGTGCATACTCGGTACACCCGAGGAGATCATGGAGAGCCCAAGGACCAAGGCCAGCGTCTTGGAGGCGAGGGAAGGAGAAGGAAGAAAGGACGAGACAGCGGACATCCGGCCCTTGGCGGACATCCAAGCTTCCAAGAAGCCCGGACATCCGGCCCCACCGGGACATCCGCCCCCATCACAAAGCCATAAGCTCTGAGGCGGACATCCGGCCCAGACCCCGGACATCCGGCTCTTAGGAAGCCGGATATCCGGCCCCTCGCCCGAAATCCGGCCCCCATCACCGGGTGCGTTTGGAAGACCCTTGACGGACATCCGGCCCCTAGCCGGACATCCGGCGTCTCGAAAGCCGGACATCCCGGCTGACGCCGACATCGGCCTCCCACCGCTCTGTGCCAAGAAGGCATCCGAGACTTGTCCCTTGTACCGCCCCCAAGACTATATATACTTCATCCCTTCCTCTTTTTAGGGTTAGCTTAGGTTTAGCTCATGTTTGTGTGAGAGCCTTGCTCATCCACTTGGTTACTTCTCCTCGGAGCTCAGGACCTCTACGGAGAAGATCCCCCAAGCGGATTCAAGACCCCCTTCTAGGGTGGACCCCATCAAGACCTCCTCTCGGAGAAGAACGGCTACTCGTGTATCAAGCCCTTCAATCAATCCCTCTCTCCTGGCCATTTTGATGCAGGGGGCTCGACATATCTTGGGCCCTTCCCAGCATGTTGTCGAGGGCTTTGAGTACTTATGCGTGCATGATCGACAAGTTCACAAATGGGCGGAGGTGGAAGCGATGAGGAAGGTGGCACACGGTCGGTCGTAAAGTTCTTCAAGGGCTAGTCTGCCGTTCGGTGTGCCAAACAGAGTCATCACCGATAGCACGCCTTGTGATTCTAAGCCGCACCTTCATGCGATTACATTGAAGACCTCGGTAGCAAGGTGCATTTTCGCTTAGTGGCACACCCACGCAGACAGCGGCCTGACGGAGAGGGCAAATCTTGAAATCTTGTGAGGCCTGAGGACAAATACTTTTGATAGGCTGCACAAGAGTGGAAGTGATGTAGGGTTCCACCCTACATGGACGATCTTTCATGTTGGAGCGGATCCTACGGGGAATCGCGAGGAACACGCGGAAGAACACGAGAGAAACGAGAGAGAAATCAATGAAACCGACAAGAGATCAATCACACAAGTGCTAGATTATCGATCGCATAGAGTGGCACAAGATTCAAGATCAACAAAGGTAAGATACAAATGGTAGCCGTTCTTCTCTCCGTGAGGAGGCCTTGAGGGGTCCACCCTAGAAGGGGTCTTGAATCCGCTTGGGGATCTTTCTCGAGAGGTCTGATCTCGGTGGAGAAATAGCCAAGTGGATGAGCAAAGGCTCTCACACAAGAATATGAGCTAATCCAATGCTAACCCTAGAAGGAGGAAAGGGAATAAGTATATATAGTCTCGGGCGAAAGGGTACAAGGAGAAGGCCACGAGGCTGCTTGTATGACGGGGAGGCCGGACGTCCGGGCGCCGGGCGGATGTCAAGACTTCAGAGCAGCTGGATGTTCGGACTAGGGGGCGGATGTCCGGCGGGTCTTCAAACGCATATCGGTGATGGGGGGCCGGATTTCCGGGTGAGGGGCCGGATATCCGGGCTTCAAGCCGGATGTCCGTGAAGCCGGATGTCGAGCTGAGGCTGACGATTTAAGGTATGTCGGAAAGGCGCGGATTTCGATTTGGGGCGGATATCGAGCTGGGGGCGGATGTCGGGCTTGGACGCCAGGATGTCCGGGCCACGGAGACTATGGCGAGATGGGATCCTGTTGAGGTAGAAGCTCGGGGCGGATGTAAGGGGCCATGGCCAGGATGTCCGGGGCACGGAAGGTGTTCTTGGCCTTCTCCGTTGGTTCTCTTCATCCGCCGGACTTGGTGGCTTGTCCATCTTCACGATGCGTCCTCGGGAGGTTCCCCTTGACACCTAATCATGCATAGCATATCGGACTTAGGTAGTAGCCATGTCTCGAGAGGATCATATGCGATATCAATAAGGAAAGAGGTCACCTCGTTCTCGAGAGCTCTAGCTCTAGCTTCGTGTCATGGGTCCTCTTGGCACTTGATGAGGCGGTTGTAAGTCCATGGGGATGATCGTAGGATGCTCGCATCATCTCCCCCTTGGGAGAGATCCGACCTCGGATCAAAAGCTTCATCTCCATGGAATGGTGCTAGGTCCTTAGCGTTGAAGATGTCGCTCACGTTGTATTTGTCTCGAGGTAGGTCGATCTTGTAGGCGTTTGTCGTTGTAGCGTGCTAGCACCTTGAAAGGTCCATCGGCTCGAGGAGAAGCTTGGACTTGCGTTCTTTGGGGAAGCGGTCCTTGCGAAGGTGTAGCCACGAGATCACCAATGTTGAAGGCGATGGGTTGCTTGTTTTGCGTTGAGCTTGTTTGCTTGACGTTGTACTTGGCGCTCAATGGTGTGCCTTGTGTCTTCGTGCATCTTGTTGATGTAGCTTGCTCGTTCACTTGCATCCATGTTGGTGCGCTCGTGGAGAGGAAGTGGTAGAATGTCAATGGGGACAAGGGGTTGAAACCGTAGAGCGACCTCGAAGGGGACTTGCCGGTAGTTGAATGTCTTGCTGCAGGTTTGTAGGCGTACTTCGTGAGTGGGTAGACATGCTTCCCATTCCTTGATGTTCTTCTTTATCAAGACACAGTAGAGTGGATAGTGTGCGATTCGTCACCTCCGTTTGGCCATCGGTTTGAGGATGGTATACCGAGGAGAACAAGAGCTTGATTAGAGCTTGGCGCATAGGGTCTTCCAAAAGTAACTCAAGAACTTGGCGTCCGCGATCGCGAGACGATTGTCTTTGAATGCATGCGATCGCAAGAATTTCCCTACAAAGAGATTGGCAACATGTGAAGCATCGTCTATCTTGTTGCAAGGTATGAAATGTGCCATCTTAGAAAATCTATCCACAACAACAAAAGCGGAATCCTTGCCATTTTGAGTCCTAGGCAAACCGGTACAAAATCCATACTAATGTCTTCCCATGGTTGATATGGAATTGGAAGGGGCATGTAAAGACCATGAGATTGGGCTTTAGACTTAGCTTTGCGACATGTGTAGCATCGGTTGGTGAAGCGTGAGGCGTGTGGAACATCTTGGGCCAAAACTAGTTGTTGGAGGCGTGGCGAATGTCTTGTCAGCGTCCAAAGTGTCCCATGAGTCCGCCTCCATGAGCCTCTTGCAAAAGGAGCAAGCGAAGAAGACTCGGGAATGCAAAGTTTGTTAGCTCTCATAAGATAACCATCCTTGATGTAATATTGTTCCCCAAGCGTGTCGTCGAACACTTAGCATAAGGAGAAGCAAAAGATGGATCATGCTCATACAAGTCTTTTATATGCTCAAAACCAATAACATTCAACTCAAGTTGAGTGACAAGTATGCATATGCGTGAAAGCGGCGTCGGCAACTACATTTTCTTTACCCTTAATGTACTTGATCACATAAGGAAAAGATTCAATGAATTCACTCCATTTGGCATAGGCGCTTGTTCAATTTAGTTTGACCTTTGAGGTACTTAAGCGTTTCATGATCGATATGGATGACAAACTCATGAGGTCAAAGGTAATGTTCCCAAACATGTAGCACACGCGCTAAAGCACACAATTCTTTGTCATAGATGGGATAATTAAGTGGAGCACGGAGAGTTTTTCACTAAAATAAGCAATGGCTTCGTTTTTCTTGCATCAAAACTCCGCCAATTCGGTACCACTTGCATCACAGTGAACCTCAAAAGTTTTGTCAAAGTTAGGCAAAGCAAGAATCGGAGACATGAGTAAGTAAAGACTTGAGCTCATCAAAAGCGGTTGATTGCAAAGTTCCCCAAACAAAGGGAGTATTCTTCTTGCTCAAAGCATGCAAAGGGCTGCAATTGTGCTAAAATCTTTCACAAAGCGACGATAGAAACCCATAAGACAAGAAAACTTTGCACTTATTTGCAAATTGGTGGTTGGGGCCAAGTTCTAATTGCTTCAATTTTAGATTCATCAACATGGACACCCTTTGAGGAAACTACAAAACCCAAGAAAATCACTTTGTCAACCCCAAAAGTGCATTTTTTCAAGTTTGCGTAAAGGCTTTCCTTGCGAAGAGTTTGCAACATAGATTTTACATGATTGATGTGCTCTTTCATGGTTTTGCTAAACCCAAGAATATCATCAAAGTAAACCACAACAAAGACTCCAATATAAGGCCGAAGCACACATGATGCATAAGGCGCTTTAAAAAAGTAAGGGAGCTTAGAAAGACCCATAGGCATCACTAACCATTCATATAAACCAAATTTGGTTTTGAAAGCGATTTTCCATTCATCACCCTCTTGTATGCGGATTTGGTAATAGCCACTTTTAAGATCAATTTTTGAGAAAAGTTGGCTCCACTAAGTTCATCAAGCATGTCATCTAAGCGAGGAATGGGATGCCTATATCGAGCAGTAATAGCATTGATAGGTCTACAATCGGAACCTGGCGAAAACTTCCATCGGGCTTAGGCACAAGAATAGCAGGAGCGGCACAAGAGCTTAAGCTTTCACGTACATGACCGTTGTCGATGAGTTGTTGTACTTGCCGTTGAATCTCCTTGGTTTCTTCGGATTGACTCGGTATGGAGCTTTGTTTGGTAGAGGTGCTCCAGGATGAGGTCGATTCGATGCTCTATCCCTCGAAGAGAGGTAGACCCGGAGGTAGCTCATCGGGGAAAAACATCTTGAAATTCACGCAAAGAGATTGAAACACCAAAGGTAGCTCGTGAATGGTGTTAGTTTTTGGTTCTCCATCCTTGCACACAAGGATAAAGTGCATCACACTCGATGGGTTCTCACACACTTCTCTCATCTCACTTTTGGTGGCAAATAGAATGAGGTTTTCTCTCTGGGCGAAGAAGTCGCTCAAATTTGGCTTGTGGATCTCACTCACTTTTGGGTGGATCACTTTCTCCTCTTTTCTCTATGATGTGTGGCTTGCTTATCGGCTATCACTTGAGTAGGAGACATAGGTTGTAGCACATATTCCTTCCCTTTCATCTTGAAGCTATAGTGATTAGTGCGCCCATTGTGGATGACACCACGGTCGAATTGCCATGAGTGCGACCTAGAAGTAGGTGGCAAGCGGTCATTGGGACCACATCACATTCAATGTCTTCATAAGAACCAATTTTGAAGGAGACTTGGACCGTATGCTCGACTCGTATAGTCTTAGGAGTCACTTAGCCATTGAACCTTGTAGGGGAGCGGGTGCTTCATCTTGACCAATTGGAGCTTGGAGCATAGTTCTTCACTTGCCAAGTTGTTGCAACTACCTCCATCGATGATGACCTTGATGGACCGTCCATTGATGCAGGCCTTTGTGTGGAAGATGTGGCATCGTTGGTCTTCTTCTTGTTGATGTTGGAGAGTCAAGACCTTGGAGACAACGAGAGCGGGGCTCGAATCCTCATCACAAAAGACTGATCATCTTCATCTTCGTTCACTTGCGGTGTGTATGGCCACTTGCTCAAGAGCTTCCATCTCCTCTTCACTCATGGAGTCATATGTGACATAAATCGTTGAGGATCATAGTGCGCTTGTTGGTGCATTACGTATGACTTGTGGCCTCGGCACGCCGCAAGTGAAACACTTGAAGGAGCTTGTCTTGATGGTCTCATCGGTCGGAGTAGAGGATGAAGCACGCAGCGGCTTGATGTTGCTTGTAGTAGGAGGAGGGGCGACTTGAGCTTGTCGAAGTCTTCTTGTAACTTGACTTGTCGTCGTTTCTTGAAGAAAGTTTGGTTCATGTAGATGTTGAAGGAGTGGTTGGCGCTTGGTTGTTGGAGAAGCGTGGGTCTTGGATGAGTACTTAGGCGTGCCAGAAGTCATCTTGTACTTGGCGTTCCGCCTTTGTAGCTTGATGCACGAGCTCAATGAGGGATGAGTATGGTTGGAAGTCGGCGATCTTCTTGATGGGATGATTGAGTCCATTCAAGAAAGCGTGCCATAGTTGCTCATCATCTTCTTTGACATTGGCTCGAATCATGGCTATCTCCATTTCCTTGTAGTATTCTTCTACACTCTTTGTTCCTTGCTTGAGTAGTTGGAGTTTCTTGAAGAGGTCGCGGTTGTAGTAGGTTGGCACAAAACGTGCTCGCATGACATTCTTCATTTGAGCCCAAGTGGTGATTGGAGGTTCACCTCTTGCTTGTCGTCGCTCAATGATTTGTTCCACCATATGAGCACATAGTCTTGGAACTCAAGTGATGCCATAGCGATTTTCTTCGCTTCATCGTAGTTATGCAAGCGGAAGATTTTGTCAACCTTCAATGCCATGAGAGGTAGTCTTGAGGGTCATTGCTTCCATTGAACTTGGGCATGGTGAATTTTAGCTTGCCGTGGCGTTGCTCTTCATTGTGTTGTTGGCGATGTTGATGATGGCGTCCTTAGCGTGGATTGTAGTCGTCTTCATGTTGCTCTTGGCGTGGAGGAAGACCATGGTCAACTTGCTCTTGTTGTACTTGAGGTTGAGGTGGAGCTTGTGAGCTTGTGGAGGAGCTTGAGGAACTTGGCGTTGTACATGAGGTTGGTAGTTCCTCTCTTGGATTTCTTCTCGAAGGGCTTCCTCTTGATTGCGTCGTTCGCGATTGCGGTTGGCGAAGGCTCTACTTGATTCTTGAAGGGCACGCGTTGCGCCTCAAGAGCTTGCGCCTCACGTTGTTGTTGTTGGAGGCGTTGGGCCTTGGCGTCTTGTTCGTCTTGGTGAAGGCGTGCTCGTTCTTCCTCTTGTTGGCGGCGAAGGCGTTGTCGTTCTTGAGCTTGAGCAAAAGCCTCTTGATTAGATTGAGGACGAGAACTTGATCATCAACTTGTTCTTGTGAATGCTTGACATGTAGCGGGTTGCGAGATGCATAGCGGTCTTGGCCTTGGCTCGTCGAAGAGTGTTCGATGACGGTGTACTTGAGTCGTAGAAGGTGTCGTCGGAATGTCGACTCGGCGGCTCCGTCTTGATGATGAAGAAGTTGAATGATGCGGTTTCTCATCAGCGCGGATCTCGTCCATTCTTGCATCATTCTCTTGCTTGTGAGCCTCGAACTTGTTGTGAAGTAGTCTCTTATCGTTGCTTTCGGAGAGTCGCAAGTCGGTGGCGAGGTTGTCGATCACGATGCGCTCATTGCTTGTTGTTCTTGGTGCTAGCGCTTCGTTGTGCACCAAATAGGTGGTTCTTGGTGACATATGAAGACATGTCGTCGTCTTGCTTTCGTTGAAGAGTGGGTTGGTAGAAGAACTTGGCCTATCCATCATTCCAAGCAAAATGTGAGTGGTTGAGCGGAAAGAACTTATACCAATGTACCTTTGACCGATGTTGAAGATGAATCAGGTTCACTCAAATGCGGACAATGAAATAGCACTCTTAGTACCGATTCTTATGGGTTCTCACCTACACAAGTAAAAGCTTTATGGTGGAGC